>OX382207.1:5845432-7296188 GCA_947507515.1 Eulithis testata
AATTTTATGCTTCTCATTCACATTTTGGTTACATTGTTTTAAGTTGATATCGAGTGTTCGCGTAAAAGATACAGCCACTTCGGCTCTCCCGAAACTAATTTGGGTGGCAGACACCACGGTCATCAAAATTACAAAGTTCAGTTGGCGCAACTAGGACAGAAAGTGCTTCAGTTTTTTGTTGAAGGGTCTGGACACATACTTTAACGCTTTTGAGTCATGCGACAAAGTAGAAATGAAGGACGGACTTGTTTGACTTACAAAAAGTAAAGCTGCAAAATACTTTAAATATATTGCTTGAACTAGGTTTCTTTAAAAACACTCTGTTTTGGTTTGTTAAGGGTTCGCACTGTGGGTGGGGGACCGATTTGTGACACAAAAATAAATGACGCGTGCTCCACGCCCGATTGACGGCAGTATACACCGTCCAACCTGCTGTAAACAAACTGGCCACTTTAAAAATCATCGCTGTAAAGCTATCAGAAACCTATCTTTTTGGAAAACCAAACGGCTTTATAAACCGAGTCGATGGGCATTGTATTTTTTTTTAATCTGTTGTTTAAATAAGTAAAAGTTAATTTTCTTAGAAAAATTATAGATCGTAGAAATAATACTTTTGACGCAAACAACTCTAACTAATACCTACTTAGTAAATTATTTATACATTTATCACAAATGTCTAATTAGTTTCTAGTTCTGTTCTTTTCAGAAATAAAGTTAGCAGACATTTTCCGTCGCGTTGCAAAACTTAAATTGCAGTAGAAAGTTTAAATAGAACTTTTTTATCGTTTTGATAATACTGACACGAACACGATACTTACGAACATTCCGATCAACAAACCGACTTCTGAAACAATTTTGAAAATAAAAACTAAACATTATTACAATTTAAAAGAAGTGAAGTTTTATGGCAAATATTTTGTTATCATTATCTCCGCTTTGTATAAGCGTACCTATCCAATATTTAATTTTCAATTGCGAACTAATATCTACTCCTTTTAGTTAAGTGGCCATTCTCTAGCTAATTGATAATAAATTAAAAACTACATAAACAAAATGTATGAGATACACATCCTATTCTATCCTACTGATAAGTAATATACATGTGAAAGTTTACATGTTTGTGTTTCTACTTTTATTTCAACTAGATGTCACTGCTAAAATGATAAAAACTGAATCGCGCCGTCAAAAACGCACGGCGCTCATGACCTGCGACAAATGAGCAAAATCTTTGTTGCCAAGAAATTATTTTAATCGAATTTAATACATTCTGTAAATAAAATCGGTACCCATGCACGTATGAAATCGCGGGTAACCAGCTAGTTAATTCTAAACCTTATCGTGACTACTCTTATGACATGTCATAGCATAGGAAAGAAGGCTTGTAGCATTTCCAACCTAAACAGTAAATTTTCCGCAGATTGTAAGTGAAATTGGGACGTTCGCGTAGCCATAAATAATACTCGAGTCCAACAAAATGTCTGAAAGGAAATGAAAGCCGAAGTCAACCTGCTGATAAAATTGTAGTCTCGCTGCAAAGGATCCAATGAGAAAGTGTAACAGTTTTTCCTTCCTGCCGTAGGGGAAAACTCAGGCAAAGAAGAAAATAAGTTTAAAAACTCAAAATTACAAGAATTTATTTATTCCAAGTACATAGTAACAATTAGGTGTAAATGCTATGCTTTATAGTACTTAAAATTAAGTAAATTAGGTAGAAATTGCCTAAAAGTATACTAAAGAGATGCTATAGCTGAATGGTGCACATCTGACGTCTGACTCGGCGGAAACTTTGATATTTTTACAATATGATACTCGAGTTAGTAGTAGTTAGGGATAGGGAAAACTCTTGATCCGGTAGGTGAGTAGTGGTGAAGAACGGGTTTTAGCTGCCTTTCTTCCTATTCTAACTAACCTGAGCTACTATTGACTAGCCGTTTTGTTTTGGGTATGCGAAGTGAACGTGCTCGGATCTTTAGGTATGGTATCGACCAGCTGCTAGGCTCGTTCGACGCGGGCGTTTTGTGGTGTGGTTCAGGAAGTCTGATCGCCACTTGACAGCCTCGCTTGAGGCTGGTATGGTCGGATATGCTGGTTGTATTTTGTATGAAAATGCTTGAAGACGGTTACGAACGTTCCGGTCCAATCTTGACTTCGCAAATCGCGTTTACGCCGGTACGACCTGAAGTTTGGTGGGTCAAAACGTATGAATATTTTGCGTTCAGCGACCTTGTGTTATGCTTATTCGCACTGCAAACTGATTGGAAACTCGTATCTCATGTAAATGTGTCGTAGAAACAACTTCGGTATTCTTTTTCGAGTATAAATGTCGCTTATTTTCCGAAATAAAATTAAAATTCGTTGGTTCGAGATGACTCAACCATTTTCAAAATCTCCTCTCTACCACAGACCAGAGGCTCGGTTTTTTTTATTCTCGATTCCGTTTGGCATGGATCATAGAGTGTTTATTTTTTATTTTTCTTTGTATCGGGGTTGCCGTCTCGGTAACTCAACTCTCTACCAACCACCGAATCGGTATCGAACGAATGTTTTTTATTATTTTGTTTATGAGAAATATTATGTGAAATTTAGTAATAGTTGAAGTAAAAATAATGCCAATAATAACGAAGTATCGCACCGGTGCCAAATCGCCCTAGCAGGCCGTTCTAGGCCCGAGTTCTTATGATAATGATTCTATCTCGATGAAAGGAAAATTTGAAATATTTTAGCGGGAGATTCAAACTAGGTACGTTTTACTAGGTAATTGCCATGATTTTTTCTAACGTGTAGATTATATGTAAAGTGTTAAAAATCGAAGGTTACAAAAGGTATGATTAACATCCTTTGTTGTCAGGTGTACAATATCACACGTGTAGGTGGGTTTGCTTACTGAGACGTTTGCTGCTATTATAATATTCTTTTGTGAACATTTTTATTTAGAGAAACTAAAAGCTCTATCATAACTATAAAAGACATGTGTGTGTATTTGGTTTTCTAGGACACAACACTTTTACGTATTAGCGATGAACTCACTTCTTGCCTTTTTTCTAAAAGACAAAACTTTAAACAAAACAATTTAATAGCATGATGAACTTTCTGACACGTCTAGGACACAACACTTTTAGGTACCTACTAGGAACAGTGAAAAATAATTTGTGGTGTGAATGGACTCACTTTTGGACTCCTTTCAAATGCAAGATAACAACAGTTCATGTACAAGTAGTTAATTTTTTGATTATTTAAACGGAAAAAACGGTCAAACTTACTGTCAATATCTAAATGATTCCAAAATAATACACAATACTTCAAAAAACAACACCGATCCCATATTAACCCCCAAATACCTTTCAACATTCAATAAAAACCGTCAAACGGGATCATATAAACCTTCTATCGATATTTTGCGAACATAAAACGTTTAAATATCGCTATGCAAACAGGTTTTCGCAAGCGTGTCACCGAATCGATTTACCGCCGCGGCTTTTATATTTTCGCAATTTATTTCCAAAGGATACGACATAAGATGTTTAGGTGTTGGATTACGGAAATACCTCTATGGATACCTACTTACTTACGTACTTTTCAGTTAAATTTAGTATAAAAAATCATTGGGATGTATTAAGTTCTTAGATTAGAAAAAGAACAAATCTTTTATATTCAATTATTTAAAATGTTAGTAAGGTTAGTTAGCTTTTTAAAAACATATATATTTTTGGCGTCAGTTTGGCGTACCCTTATTTTGTGTGAATATCACATCATTTTGTAAAGTAATTTAAAAAAAAACAAAGAATTAAATATTTTCCTTGTTTGTTGAAATGTTATACGTTCAGAAGACGTATAAATTATACTTTATGAGTTTTATTTCGATGAAATCATCGTAATTTAATATCTAGCATTATGTTTGAAGTCTAGTAAAATCCCCGCTACTTCGCTTGCGAGTATTTTTCTGAACTACCTATGTAGTTATTAGGACGAACTACTTATTATAAAGTGAGCGCACAGTGGAACGTGTTTCAGTCTACCACAAGGAAGCAATCTTGGGCCCACTCTTTTAGTATTCTACGCAGCGCCATCTGACCTTTCAATAACAGAAACGTAGCCATCTACTGGAAAAAAGAGGCTATTACATACCCGTGTTTACGTACAAAATAAAGTTTTCTTCTCATTGGCTCGGAGATAAAGCAGGCAGAGATTAAATTCGGGTCGTATTTGCAGAGACCCACGCGCCCCATGTAAACGACCCTAGGTATAAGGAGACAAAATATCATTTGGCATAGCTTAATGGGCTCTGTAGAAAGGTTACTTTACGACTTCTTATTTGGCGTGTTGTAATGAGTTTTGTAAGAGGGGCAACTTTTTCGTTTCTCGCTTTGACGGTAACTTAATTTTAAACGAAGACAACAATCCTCGCATACAATGTTCAAACAAACTTTTTTTTTAATTAGTCTTGTTCAAAATGACCAATTGAAAAACTACAGACGCATAGTAAAGGTTGGCTCTATATTCTAAGCTATTGCAGACAAATCAAATCAATTTCATTTTTTTATCAATTCGACATCATCAGTAAATCCAAACAGGTGCTTTGGACCCTATTCTGATCTTGATACTTGATAGGAACGATAAGAAATCCACTTTATCGAGTGCCGGTCCAAAAGCTAAACATTTTACGAAGTTTATTCTTATCAACTTGGCAGGAGATTCTAGCACAAAGCTTTTTCACGTCACCTGTACCTTACCTTACCCTGGTACTGTCGAGCACGGTATAGATATGCACAGGCAGTAGGAACAGAGAGTGTGTCCGATATCAACCCAAAAAATCTTTCGGAATGCATCAAAATGTAGCCCACTTGATATCGAAAATTGATTATTTTAGGGCACTTGTTTCTAGAAAGTCTGGTTTTATATACTACGTCACTGAAAGTAAAGGTTGCTAGTCAGAATTTTGTAAGAAGTCGTTATTACTGCCTGCAAACTGTCTTATACTGTGCTTAGGTAATCTTGTCTCTTTGAATTTGCTTTCAGCTCGGCACGGATCCTTGTTACATTTCTTACGCTGGCAGTGCTCTAGTGGTCTTACGAAAAATCCGGTACTCATAGCCGTTTCAGTAAGACTAAATACTAAATTAAATAAAAATGTGTTTTGCTTTTTTTTAAAACTGGACCGGAATAACCAAAAAAACGCCTCAATATAGGTTTTTTGTAGAAAAAAAATTCAGGCTCATCTTGTTTCTATTTTTGAACAATAGAATCATTCCAAATTCAAACTTTTGTCCAGTCCAATAGCGCATAATTTTAATGACCGAACAATAACCAATCATGGCATGGCATTAGTCCTATATTATGCCTACATTATTGCAGGTCAGTGACTGAGCGTCATTTGCTATGACGATTGTGGGTCATTGATTACCGGAATCATGGAGTGGACTTTATTATTATCTTCTTTTATAGTTTTACTATGTCGAAACAAAAGAGGTTAGTTACAACCAGATTTGTTTGTTACGTTGAACTTCGTTTGGTTCGACTTGCTCTAACCCATATCTTAGCTGAAAACGGCTGAAGCCACGCGTAGTTTAGTTTTATTGCAATAACCGTCGTAATCTATACATTTTATTTTTCTTTAATTTAGATCTTCGAAAAACTGGTAAAGGTACTTATTAGTATAAGTTTATATTTCAAAAATTTACTATTTTCAAGGCAAGCACGAATAACCTACGCAGCGTCTACTAGATCCACTGGGGGCGACGCCCTTACTCAAGAAGGCGCGCAAGGCTTTGGCTAAATCTCATTGCACCGCGAATGTTCGAATTTGCTTCAAATTGAGACCTTGAGGTGAATAAATCTGAAGAACTGAAAAGTTTTGACTGCAGGTAGACAGACTTATTTGGTAAATAAAAGTCTATTGTAGGTAAATGTAAATCCGATATAAATAGGTATGTAGTTGCTACTCTCTTGTTACGTTTTTTTTTTAATTTATATTAGAAAATTTTATTTGTTTAAAACTAGCGATAGATTGTAAGCCGCTTATGAATAAGGAGGTCGGTATGATCACATGTCCACTGGGACCGCGACCCTAATTGGACGTGACCTGCCTTCGCTATCAGACGCCGATTATTCAATCTAAACAGATATTTTGAGGTCGTTTCATATTTCGTACTTTTTTGTTTTGATATCGAATGAGTATAACACTTTCTTGAATCTATTTTATTAGTTTATGTATAGATTTTCAATCATACTGAAACCATAAGAAAGTACGTAATACATACACATCAATTTCAGTAGAATAATGCTCTATTTTTCGTAATTAGGGAAAGATGTCATGAAATAATTATGGCAAGATAAAAGCTACAAAAAAGTACTTAATGTACTTTTAAAAGTACTGCTGTAAAAATTATGCGATAGCAAATAGAGGAGTAATCTTTTGAACACGACGTTACTTTAGACCTGTTACACTTGCTACCAAACCAAACCCTAGTTAAATATATATTGAAGACTGCGGAAGGTCCGATTAGATACCTTGGAAAAAGCAGTTACTTACCTCGAAAATGATAATAAAATAACTTAACTCGTTTTTTTTGCTTATTTAATACTTAGCTAGTTAGAGGATGTTTCTCTGGCGAATTCCAATTTGCTTGTACGCTGTTTTATCAACAATATCTATTACCCTCAACGTCACAGGAAAATGGGTTTTAATACAATACCCTAATATAGAGGAATGACGTGAGTCGCCTAGAGATTTATCTTATCTTTTATCCAAACTATTAGTGCCCAGACGGCCCGACCTTGTCAATATAATGCCAAGTTTCACGTCAGTAGTAGCTTTTTCTCTTGCTATACAACGGTTGGAAAAATCCTGTCATCTTGAAAATCTTTGGGGTAGACCTCTGTGGAAAAAAATTTACATTTTTAGATTAAAAAGAAACTGTTTCTCAGTAAGTACCTAACACTAAGGGTATAATGGTAAAATTTACCTAGAAATAAATTGCCAATTTACTATAGCGGTTACTCACGTGACTAAATTAAAAGATTCCTAGTACAAAATTCGTAACATATTTTGAGATAAACTCATTTGAGACTACACAACATTTTGAAGTCTATAAAGCCTCCTTTGAACATAACTTTAGCAAGACGGTAGTTACCTTTGGTTAAACGCGCAACTGCACAAAGCGCTTTATTCAAACTGGCGCTATACTTGAATAATCGGGAAACTGAGGAGTATGCGTGTCTTCGGCCACATTTACTAGAGATTCCCGGCACTAAAAGACCTACTAAACAATTCTTTTTTTACTTTGTACTTTTTTGCTTATAGACACGCGGTTTTTTTTCCAAATAAATAAAAAAAACCTGTGCGTGCAGTCCCTACGCGCGGGAGAAGTTTTACTTCGAGTGACACGCATTCACTCTCGCTCTGTGTTTAATGTGAAATTAATTTAGTATTTATTTTTATGTACTTAACCAACATGCAGTACTAAATCTTTACTTCAAAATAAAAAGTTGCATGAACACTGCCATCTATTATATTTTGATTGTAGCGTATTATAGTCTCTTTTTTGATTGTAGCGTTTGTAGCGTATTAGCTTCTGTCTCTTTCTATTCGGGTTGAATAGAAAGAGACAGAGACTATGTCATCCCGTAACGCAACGTTGTTGGAAGTCGCATTAGAAGTATAACTTGAATAAAATATTACATTACGCCCGGGCTAAAGGCATGGAACTGTTATACCATGCTTCATCTCTTTTGGTCAAATTGAAAACTCAAAAGACAAAAAATTTAAAGGGTTAGAATATTACGCTGAGCTTATTAGTAGCAGAGTCAAATTTTATCAAGCAAGCTGTTACTGCGTGACTACTGCAGTAGCGTAGAGACGTCAGGACGTTACTATGATTACAATAAGCTACTTGCAGACAGGTACTGGTTTCCGGCTTTACAGACTCAGTGTCCTTTTGTCTGGCAACGAATAAGCAACGCGAGTTACAGCCAATTGTGCCAGAATAACTTGAACTGAATTGTGGCATTGGATTAACTACTCAGCGGCAACCGGCAAAACTTTGTCGACGAGATCATTCCCTCTAATATTCAATTTAACTTTGACACTTTGCCCATCTAACAAAACCACTGTCAGCTTTTTGTTTGAGGATATCAATTCACAATTTTGAGGAATAATTATAATTTGAAGAGGGTAATTTTTCACATGATGACGTGAGGCTTTTGAAAGAGTATATTCAAATTAGTCTTCTAAAGCTTCGCTAGCTAAAATAGCTGTTAAATCTGTTATCATCCTCTTTTCGTTGTGAATTTGTGAAGCAAGTGACAATGCCAAAGCATTTTTGAAAGCCGTGCTACAATGACAGAGGAATATGAATAAAAGGGTTAGAGTTCTGAGTTAGAGTTGAATCAATTTCAGTTATTTAAACTTCTACTGGTTCCCTAGGGCACTTTATAAGGGATATTAATCTATATCCAGACTGGTCTACTCTGGTCAGTCCGGTTGTTGCTTTAGGATATCTAACTTTAAAGCAATTTCGCTCAACATAGGTGTTCTATTTTGAAACTTACAGGAGTAATCAATGTAATCATAAACTTACCCGAAGTTTTAATACGAGTAGCTAAAAACAAATTTCTAAGTATAACTAGGAGTATATCCATCGCAGTTCTGATAGATATAGATCAGATACGTATGAATATCATACTAACTTCCGCCCGTGACTTCGTTCGCGTCTCGTAAGGCCTTTCTCTGTAAATTCTACTGAATATTTAGAGTAAAAAGTAGCCTATACCGGTTAAAAACTACTGCAAGGCAATCGTTGTCTCGTAAAAACCTAGCAGGTTTAAACCTGGCAGCTTTTCTAACCTATTTTCATAATAAATCATAGGTATTCTGTGGCTAAATAGTGATATTAGCGCGTTTCAGCGCGTTTTTTGCCGTGAAAAGCTTCTTGTTTTCGTATATTCGTAGCCACGTCACTTGCTGCTTGCATTATGCTGGGCAGCGAAAACAGTTCAGAGCTTTATGATACGAGGACTGTATACTCTAAGATTAATCCAAATCAGACCTGTGGTGGCGATATGATTTAGAAACGAACATCCAAACATCTAAACTTTCATATTTTATAGTTATATCTCCCTGCACTAGATTGGCATATCAATAGGTATCCTATTAACCTTGAGTCCGTGGATTCCATAACGGGAAATTAGTACATTTAGAACAGTCGTAAATTGAATAAGTTTCTCCAAGATAACACGATAATATTAGGCAAAGTTTCCTGTAGATAGTAACTTTATCATTGAAGATGCTCGATTTACATAGCCTATGTAGGTCGAGGTTATATTTAACTACCTAACTGCTAATACTCAATGTTCCTGGAGGTAATAATAAATAAGGAACACTTACCATCTAAATATTTAATAAGTACATTCTTACCAGACATTTTGGAACACGGAATCATAAAATCAAGGTTGCCAAAGACGTTTAGGAGTAACATACCATCTTAAACCATATTGGCCTAAAGAAAAATCCGAAAGTCTAAATCGAAATTCTTTGCAAAAAAAATTGTGCATTCGTGCATGTGCATTCCATGTTATTTTTAGGGTTGCAAACCGGTTTGTAAAAACAGAACACTTATTTATTTTGATTTATTTCAGAAGTGGCCACTAACTTGTGTTAATTTTTTGTCAATTTTACTATACTATTCTGTTAGACGAATGAATAAATAAATAATAAAAAAAATCATTTTAGAGGTACGGAACCCTAAAATAAACCTACGGAGCCAACTACTTGAATTATGAAACATTGTAAGGACCGGTAGTCTATAAAACTCCTAAGTCGTGGTCACATCGACCGGATCCGACATGAGACAGTTTTGGTTTCGTGATTTCATTGCTATTAGGGCGGTCGAGCCGTTTCACATTTATTGTCGAAGATACGAGTGGATTTGTGGAAGCAATTTCCTTTATACATTTTGTTTTGTCCTTTTTCCTGCAGTTTGATGGTCCAGTTGAGTTGTGGTCCGACTTCCCCGGCTTCGATTTAGCAAAACCCCCCACAATCGATACACATCTTTCGTGCGGAGAAAGCGAAAATGTAATTATACAAACTGATCACGTTCTCGCGTCGAACTGAAACTAATTTAAGGTAGAAGTTTTTTTAAGTAAATATACCTGCCAGTGCCATCTTTGATTTGCGAGGATGGTGTTGAATTTTGAGTTTGTATTTTCCTGCTAGATTTTATTTGAATATTTATTAAAGCAAGATTATTCAAATTATATTTACGGGTTTAGAAAAGTTTTTTTGTATATAAAATAAATAGCTATTAGGGTTTTCTGATTTGTTTTGTCTCATACAAAATCTGTGAACTATTCAGAGCCGATCTGAAATCAGATACAATTCGTCAGTGCCTGAACCTTTCGGACCTCTCGGATTAGCAGCGAAATAGAGACCTCCACGGAGTCAATTCCGAGAAACTCTGGTTATCCGATATTCAAATTATGCAGGAACTTAAGATTGACCGCAAAGTTGCAGTATAAATCGAGTTCAAACGCCACAGGAAATACACCCACTTTGAATTTCTAGTAAACGAGACTTGCTTCTGACTAATCAAAGATGAATACAAAGTTGGTCATTATTATTTACTAATATTCTATGGTTCTATAGGTAGGTGTAGAACAATAGACTGGTTTATTTTAGGTGAATCTAAAATAAATGTAGATGATTTTATTGGATAGTTACAAATACAATGATCAAAATGATCACTAAAAACTGAGGCAAAGTTTCAAACAAACATTTTGTAGATAGCTATAATATTGTTTGCTACATACTTACTGATTCCTATGTGACCCATTTATTACGAAGAAGTCACAGCCATGTTAGTTCGTTCTGGTCAGCCCCATAATGATCATTCACCATCAGATGAATAATAAGATCGTAAGGCTAAATGTGACTAATCAAAAAAATGATTTCTTATTTTTTTGAATACCGTATACACTGTACACAGTTCATTCAAAAAAGTTTCCAGTAATATTATATTATACCCTACGGAGAACTACTGTAACCTATTTACCTAAATCACCCCATGTTAAAGACTCACGTCGCTCCTCCTCAACGTCACATGCTTTTCAGAGATCGCATCTATAGTGCTAAAGAAAGTGCGTACCCTTTTTAAAGCAAATAAACATGACATCGTCGTAGGCCTTAAGGGGACCCGGTGGCCGTCACGACTTCGCCTTTATACGGTAAGTTTTTGGCAATTTTTCCTTTACCCTCTTTGCCTGCATCACTGCTAATCCGTTTCCAGTAAAATGATCTGTATTATGCTGGGTTAAGATCTCATTTGCCATAACACTGTGAGAACGTTTCAATTCTAAATGCTATTTATTTTAGACTACTAGCCAGGCTGTAGAAGGACGTTTGGTAAGTGGCATAATAATTTGGAACTCTTTCGCATCAGTGACGAGATACCCTATTTTTTGTAAGCTCAGTAAGATGAGACTATAATGCCTCTGTGTCTAGGCTTGTCTGGTTTAGATTCTCTTGTGTGAAGGTCAGAGCCTAGCGAGACGTGGCGAGACTAAAGCGAATTTAAGAATTTTAAGCAAAACTGCTCAAGCACAGATTTTTGTAAGAAAATCTCTACTCAAATCTATGCTTGAATAACGATTTCTGGGTCGGCATACGGTCCAAAGTAGTGCTAATTTTAGTAGTACTTTGTCCATTTAAAATAAATTACGTAATATTCGTGTGAAAGTGAAATTTTATTATCAATAAACTACGGTATGTTCTGTGCCTTCGCCTACTTTCTAGGGGACTTGGGAATGTCGTTGGGCACGTTTGCCTTGCATTGACATTGAAACGCATTTCAGCTAAGGGGTAAACAGTTTATGTTCCTCAATTCTCAAAGTCTTTGTGAGAGTACAATGCCCTCATGTTTCAGGAACAATGACATGTTTTGTTGTAATCGGAACGGAAATCGATACCCTTTTACTTTGTAGGCACTGATTTTACGTCGTTAGAAGATTGTTATCGGGTTTAATTTTGTTTAGCTATTAAATGAACGACTCAACCTGTTTCAAAATACTTTGTGACAAAATTACAAAAGCTTTAAACCGAAAGAGTTTTATCTTTTCATCAGAAAAACTGTGTTTTCGCCTCTACTATCTATTGGTAATTAGTTTTCGAGTCTAAAAGTATTTTTTTATATTGGATCATTATTTCAACATTCCGTATAAAAAATATTGTATGTAACTTGCTTTGTAGGTAAATAGTTACAGTGCTTCTTTGGAAATCAAATTTCGTAATAAAGTCTTAAGACTTCAAACCCAGAATAAATCTACCAAAATGTAGCAAAGCGGTGCCATTTGAAGAAATCAATCAAGCCTCGCACAATCGGCGTGCGTGGTCGGACGAGCTAATCAAACTAATGGCTACCAGAGGGCCGGAACAACCCAATCGGCAGGAGAAATAATACTAACATTACACAACTTTTACTCGGCACGTGCAAACGTATACCTACTTTTATAGCCTTCTACTTATAGTAAATACAAAAGTTTTGTGCCTATCCTCTAAGGTTGTGTGTACACACTCATAGATACAGCAGTAGGTAGCAAGCGCAACGCAAGAGACGCTGCGCGGAAAACGAAAAACGACAACTACAAGTCTGCAACTCGTTTGCGAGTGTTGTTACCACGTTTCTGCGTAAGACACTGCTGTTAATATTTTACTCGCCATTCATATAAAAGCGTGTAAGCCAGGCATAAGATTTATATGTCACGCATTACCTAGAAAATTCACTCTAAAAGTTAGCAAAACAAGATTGAAGATTACACTTACATAGTGCTTTTCATATCCTATAAATTTTGAAAAATATCTATCTTATTGTGAATCGTAGGCCTCGGTAATACCGTTCATTTTGTACTGATAGTTGGCGGCAGTGAAAAAGGTTACCAAAATCAGCCCGATCGTGCTCGATGCCCAACAAATCACAACAATAACACAGACGTCTGATTGATTACAACCGGCAGACTCAATTCCATTTATGTTAAGGTTGATTGATTCATTACAGGTGCTGAATCTAGAACATGTAAATTAGGTTTGCTTAGGACCTTTGGACTAGCACTAACTATTTAGAAGGTCTCTCGGGAGATATAGCGTTAAATGAAATTAGACGGTGTACGTACGTCATGTAACAGCTTCGCAGGAGCTTACCAAGAACGCTAAACCAAAAACGAGCATGGCCACGTCATCCGTTATCTTATAAAAAAGAATAGGAGATTTGTGACAAGTTAAAAATCGGTATCGGAGATATAAACAAAAGTTAGAGGTCAACGTTCTTTATTTGAAAACTGGCCAGAGTTGGCTTGTCAAGGCAAAACAATTGTCGTTGCATTTTTAGAAACGAACTCAATTTTGACAACGCCGAAATGATAATAATCCTACCTATACTTTGTAGATTCAAAGACGAAGGAAGAACGGGAACGTAGCATTGTACAATTTGATTGAACACCAATTTGAGAAAGACAGAAAGTTAGAAAGAGACAGAAAACGAAATAAGAGATAATAAGAAAGGTTCGATTGTGTGTCGAATTGTATCACATATTGGAAACAATACATATTGCAGGCGCGCTTTAGTTTTCAAAAACGAAACAAGTTCCAATAATAATAAGTGTTTTATTGAAGCCTAGGTGACGCCCGCGACTTCGTTCGCGTTCCGTTGGATACCGTAAATAAAAAGTAGCCTATGTGTTAATCCAGATCACGGACAATATATATTCCAAGTTTTATCCAAATCGGATCAGTAGTTTTTACGTGAAAGAGTAACAAACATTAATACTCACAAACTTTCGCGTTTATAATATTAATAGGATAATTTATACAGCGTCAGGAGGCAACCTATGCCTACACTTAAAGCGGGGTTATTCGAAACTTTTAGGTTTTCTAACAACTGTATCTCTACTGAAGTGCAAAAGTTGCACGAAAAAATAATATTTTATTAAAATTGAACATATATCCTAGAGCTTTGTAAAGATAGAAACGTGAATAATAATAATTTTCACGATAAAAAAATTCGTAAAGGTTACACTAAATCGATATTTCAAACGGTTCATACTACGATGTTTCTTCTTGAAATCATGTCAAAGTTATATCAAAAGATACGGCTTATTATTTACTAGGGAACTGTAAAAAGAAAAATATTATATTTTAGTTATTATTCATCTCTGTGAAAAAAAACTATCAAAATCTATACGTTCAGCCCGTTCAGGCGCTCGCGTCTTGCTCGCTCGCTCGCTCCCAGTGTCCGTCTAGACGTCTTCGTCCTAAACTTCTTGGATAACCTCGCCTTAACGGGACGCTGTAGTGCTTGGGACAGTGTTTAGATGGAGTAGGCTTGCCTAGCACCTATACCTACCATCCTCTCTGCCTAGTCAGCCATACCCACAGGAAAGACAAGGTCAATACGTGCAGAGCTGACTAAGCCGCGGATTTCCTCACGATGTTTTCCTTCACCGTGTAAGATCGTGTTAATGCGCATATAAATTTTTCGAACTAAAAATACATTGATGCACGGCCTGGATTCGAAGTAACGACCTTCGGATCGAAAGTCGAAGTGCAATCCCACTCGGCCAACACGGTTCTCAATACCTAACATAATTTTTAGCTTATTGAGATGACGTCACACTGCCGTCAAGTTAGCGTCATACAACCGGCATGGCGTGCTCTTCGGACGTTTATTAAGTAAGAAACGAACCGAATAGGCGGAATCGCTTAACAGCTGTTTTAGTCGATGAACTATTTTGTGGCTATATTTGAAATTATGTGGCTTGATAAAAAGCTCTTTTCCTTAAAAACTATACAGCACCCTGTGTGTTGTCTGAAGTGGTGGTATGATTCTGCTTCTAAAAAGACAGAAGTACAGAAATGCTAGAATTTGCGAAAGCATAAATGCTAGACACACATCTCTTTACATTTTCAGGTCAATTCAAGATTTATAACTCAAGAAGACGTTTTTGGTTTGACTCTAATGGCTTATTTATAAGAAAAGTTATATTTTAAAGAACTGCTTAAATATTTAGATAAAGACGCATAAAGCTATAGAGCAGGTCTATTAGGTGTAAATATCATTCATCAAATAGATTTTTAGATAACAACTACTCCATTGTTTTACACATAGAGCTAAAAATTCTATGAAATGTAGTGTGAAGTTGCAAAACCGATAAGTGGTCGCATTTTGAGCCAACAATAAAACCGACACTTAGTATTCACCTGTCGAGCTGCAATAATACCACGGGCTACCCATAGAGCACTCTGCCACGTGCATTCGACCTCGACTGACCAGACTTTGCGGATACAACACAAAGGCAGTTATTTTTTTGCTGGCCCGACTTAAAATCCAAATCAATGGTTAGACCGACTCACTTTTGTTATTGCTCCTATTATAGCGCGGACGCTATGCGCTTTGCTGAGTATTCCTAACTTTTCGGCCACTCGCCACTGCCCACTCGCCCATTGCTTGTCATGGCTTTCGCATAAAAATTCATGGAGATCCAATTGTTTTCCATCATTGTTTGTTCTCCATCTATTTTTACAACCATGTCCACAGTATTTTTATACTTAGATCTGACAATATTGCAGTTTACCGTATGAATATCAGTCGCGTGGCCTGAGAACTTATCTCAGGACAATGTTGACGAGCACAATAGATAAGTAAGCACTAAAGGCTACAAGTTTCACAAAAGACGTCAAGATGATATTTCTCTATCACAGCCGAGGCAGTCTAACATTACGTCATCTGCCGTCGGTAATCTTACTCTGCTCCTACAAAGTAAACTAAAGCAGCTGCTTATTGTATTGCTGACAGCAAAGCCGAGGTACGCCGTTGTCGGGCTCCTTCGAAGAAATAAATAATAGCGACTTACTTGATCCGGCGAAGCCACAATGCGTCGTCATTATTTCGCGCTCATGGAGCCACAGGCCTTCTTTACACTCCGATGGCGACGCCTTACGTCAAAACAATTGAGCTCAGTGTTAATATCCTGGCTGTATTGTCTTATAACGGGTTCGTCATGTTTTGTGTTTGCAAAAGTAGTCCCCTATTAAACACAAAAACCCGATTGCACATTTGTTTGTATGGAGCTAAAATATTGTTACAATTGCATACCCCAGCTAACGAGTTTAATAGTTTGGTAACGTACCTATCAAACGCAAAAAGGAAAAACAATGAAATCGAGTTTCCGAGCTCGACCACGGCAGTCACTATTTCATATGAAAATAAAATCATTGTTATGCTACCAGCAGACTTCCTTTGTGTGCTTATTCTTGCGCAAAGATTCTCAAAAATAGAAATACTGTTAAAAGCATGCAGAGTTTAGTTTTAGGGCTCGAATCCACTGGTTTTTATGTTTGAGTGCTTTTTGGCTGCGGATTTCAGGTACTTGAGGAGTTAATGAGGTGTGCGCGAATACCCGTGTCAAACTGTCAGACACACGTCATATTTGTTGGTGTTTTATTTTTTAGAGCCCGCCACGTCGGTTGCTGTTGCATCATCTAAAACTTCGAATGATGGGATTACTTATGATCTGGAAAAAGTATTTAGAACACCTTCCACGTCGCCCTGTCATTCCGCATGAAGTTTGAGAAAAAGTACAAAAAACAAAGGGTGTGTAAACATAATACTACACTAATTTGTGTGTTACCTACATGAAAACGAAGTGTATATTGTGATAGGACGTCGCGACGGATTAGCGTCAAGTCCAAGCCACCTCTGTAGGGCTCCGGTTTCGGAGAAGTGTTTCGCTTGACGCTCTCGGATACCTGACGGGACTCCTGATGGTATTTTGATGGTGTCGAGTTACGAACGAGTCTTTTGAAATATTTTGTTCTGATGGATTTTTGCGTGATGAGTATTTTGTATGGCTTCTAAATAACCTTGTTTACCACGGTCTTTTATTTCTAGTTCAGTGTAGAATTACCTACACATAAATATTATAAAATTTTAATTAGAAATGTTATTAGTGGCTCATGGCATTTTGAGAAGTTTCTCTACTTCCATTTTATCAGAAACTTAAATCTTCAAGATCGATTTCAAAATAACAGGTTAATGATGTCATAATTTAAGGCCCGAAGACACAAAAGCCATGCATTCATAATGGCAGATGTCTTCATTGTACAGAACGAGCGATACAAAAAGGAATAGCAGGGGAAGCATGCAAAAAACATCCCGAATTTAGCAGCACACGTTACTTGCACCGTACCTACCTGCTACTTTGTGACATCTTGACGTAGGGCTGCTACCTGTTTGCACTGAATCATTTATTAGCAACTCCTCTTCAGAAAGATTCTTTTGTTTTTAGCTTCGTCAATTTGTATTCTTGTTTTTTTTTTTTCAATCAATAATATTCTAGTTTGCTAAGAACAAAAAAGTCATTAAGATTTTTGATGTGATTGTCAACTATTTCATTGGCTGTGATGTGATGACCCACTTTATTGACATCATATCGTATTCACTAGCATAATAATTAGGTGATAACCCTAAAAAGCTTCATCTGCCACTTGAACGATCGAAAGGTACGACGGCGCGCCGGTATCAGGAAGGAATGTACAGCGGGTGACTTGAACAGTTCCTGTCCCATTCCCGCACAACCGGCTTTGCCTAGCTAAAATTGTTCGCTGTCTCATTCGTACACACCAACATTTTCAATACTTACCTGCCTAAAATGATATACATCTGTTGCGGTGTGGTTTCTCTTTTCCGCTTGCCTCCGCAAATGGATTGTTGATATTCTCCTCTCGCTCTTGCATTTCACGAACAAGGGGTAGACGGTGTTACTGCGCTTGTGTTAGTGTTCGTTTATTTAGTGAACTTGGAAGCTCGCTTCGTGTTTGTGCATAGGGTGTTGGGCACGATTGTGTGCGTGAGTTGTAGAGGCGCGACATAGCTTTGCCGTCTCCATGACTTAAAAGTTTTGAACAGAATGAGTCCAGCGAGGTAGTTCTGCGCCGGCCGGCACGCTCGTCGCACGCGTGTGTACCGCTCGTGTCTTACTTCTTCGAATATCTACGAATATTAAAACTTGAGCTTTTGGAACATTGATATTGAAAGTTTGGATTTTGTTGGCGGATTTTTGATACTTTCCAGTTATTAAAGTGATTCTTTGTAATACA
Source organism: Eulithis testata (assembly GCA_947507515.1). Lineage (NCBI taxonomy): Eukaryota > Metazoa > Arthropoda > Insecta > Lepidoptera > Geometridae > Eulithis > Eulithis testata. Next base: position 5,863,575 of record OX382207.1, read on the forward strand.
TTATCTGTATTGTGTTGTTTATTTTTTGTGAAACTGCAACGTGTTTGGTTCAACGGACGAGGAGGTTGGTCGTGGTGTTCTCGTGTAGGCTATTGTGCATGAAATAACTCTGGCATATTATCTCTCACAATTGAACATGTAGAAGAAATAAATCACAAAATATACTCGTTCGTTTCGTTTAACCTCAAAAATTTTAAGTTGCGTTTTTGGTTAAGGTGCAAAATACGAAAACACTAAATAATTATTATGATAAGATTAAAAAATAAATTAATTAACTTCTTTTGAACACAACAAAATTTAGAATATGTAGATGTTAGACATAATGCTTTTTGAATTTTATACTTAACTCATTGGAACAAGATCATTAGGTATTTTGTGTTCTCATTTAGGTAGATAATCAAGCAAACCATTTCTTTTTAAATAATGAAGTAAAACTTCAAAATGTCTAATTAATTACCATCAAAAAAATTATTCTTCTTCGTTCGTCATAGCGTCCTTTCTCCTGTTGAGTTGAATAACCTTAGAATATAAATAGATAAAATACAGATTATAAATGTTGCTAAACGTTTTCCATATTTAAATCTTCTCAAGATTTTGGGATAATTATAAAACTTAATATTGTGAATGACATTGATATGATTGAAGACATTGCACTGAATAAAATAGGCTCAAAATATATCTATCTAAAAAAAAAAGTATGTATGTATTCTATCAGCCATCTAGTTCCCATCGTACAAGCTTTGCTTAGTTTGGGACTAGAAGGCGTTGTGTTAAGTGTCCGTGAATATTTTTTTTTATTTTTTTTTGTCTAGAAGCTTGAGACACAGATTATATAATACTATACTGTCTTGAGACATTTTATCCAGCAGTAAATTTTTAAACCATATTGATAAAAAAGATTTTTGAAATAACACTTACTAAATTAAGATTGTGTTAAAATTTTATATTTCTTTTACATATTTTTGTAAAAAATTAAAACATCCTATGAATCAAAAAACATACAAAGCATTTGTATTAAGTATATTTATCAATCTCATATCGTCTAAATATAGGTTACTAATAAAATAAAATAGAGAGTTTAATTACTTACTACTTAAACGCATTATTTATAAATATAATAAATTATAATACAATATAGCAATAGCCGGTACGCATAATTTGATTGCAAAACGAATAAAAGACCAATTCAAAACATGAATAATATTTAACTTTTTTGAGAAACTTAATAACTATAAAATATGCTATGAATATTTCAACCACTCTTATACGGTTAACCACACATCAAATACGCTTGGACACCATCAAAGAGGTCAATAGCATTACGACGGTCCCAAGTCCGTAAAAATCTCATTTCGTAATACACAAACTTTCACCCCACAGATATCAGTGGTCATAAAAGCCCCTAACATCTCGGGAAAAGAATTACTATCATTGCCACGCTGTTGTTCCTCCTTGTCCTAAACAATTGATATCTCTATTTGTATCAATAATACGGAGGCAGACGTTTACGTGCATTTTGTACGTGTTCAGAATCCAGTGTGGATCTCCCCAAGTCCAGGGCTTGGACTGGCAATCGTCATATTTATTGTTACTGACATATCCATATGTTATTCTACTGTAACTGTGTTATACAATTATTATACATATACCCTGTTATTAATATACTCAATGTTAGCTTAGAATAGTTACGTTTTTGGTCACTTTCGATCGAATTTCAATATTTTCAATCAATCGTCGTGCAGAAGACAGAATACGGCGTAACTATTTCAAGCTTGCATAGCAGTTTAGTAAGGAATATGTTTCGTTCAAAGGCTGATGATTAATTATTCAGCCTTTTATGACACCTTATGATTTGTTTTCAATTCTAGAAAAAAAACATGTTTGTTTATGATCTCATAATATCATTGTGCAGTCTTGATATCTTACTGAAAACTCTAATTGATAAAAAGGTACCTATCCATAGTTTTGTAAAAACGGATTTAGTATCCAGTCACAATATTAATTAATTAATCTAATACAAATTCTAATAACAATTTGCGTTTGACTACGTAGTATGTTTATGCATCCCTTTGAATCCTCAACGAACATTTCTTGAGGTTGCGGTTGTGAGATCCAATAGCTCCCGTTAGTACCATTTAATTGATTTTGTACTACAGAAACTAATTAGACTTGAGGTTTATGTAACCGAACAGTATTAATAAGTTATAGTGTTGCCCCTCACATAATCTTGTCTCGCTAATCTGTCTCTCTTAATTGAATAAATTAATATTTGGTATGAGCAAGAGCTAATTTGACGATTGAAATCTTATGTTATTGAGAAATTTTCGTTGTGTGTAACATATTTTATTTTTGTGTAAATTTTTTCATAGTGAAAACAACGCGTCAACTACTTCACAGTCCCTTTTTATAAATAAACGCTGAATCAGCTCGTTATGTAGATGCTCGAGTCCTACTTATTTGTATTTGGATTTCTCTAACTATCGGCCCACCGATATTTATTCAGTTCCCTTCGTAAGGAGCTTACAATTCGCTGCTGTTACAGTATTGTATTAATAATTCAAACCGAATTTCCTGGGTTCTACCGTATCTCTTCTGGACAGCCAATTCGTTCTCTAGGATTACTCACCTCTTCATTTACGTAACTTCTGATTACGCAACTTATTTTGAAATAAAATGTTGTGTTTCGTACATTTGCAATTCAAAGGGTAAATGTGTTTTCACCTCGTGCTGCAAAATGTAGCAAACACGTGTAGTATCTAAACCAAAGAGTCCTTCTTCATGAATACGGAAGCCAGGATGACAGTGAAATGGTATAATTGCTAGCAAATCTAGCTGAAACAGTAGTTTAAGCTCCAGAAATAAGCAATTTTATGTTCCTATCAACGAGCCGCTTTCAACACATTGATAAAATAGCACCATATAATGATAAACATAGCTTATCATTATCACATTAAACAAATAAATAAGTAATATGATTATGTACTTAAAGTCCCGTATCTTTTTAATAAAACAGAAAGCCAATGTTAATTTACTCAAGATGTGTCGGCAGATATTTTTACGCTGTTTAATGATGTGTCATGGATACGGGTTGAAGAGGAAACATCGAGTATTATGTTTCGGGGCTCACTGGTCTTTATCGAGGCGAAATTTCATTATAATCGTACCCCATTCCACCTACCCACCATTCAATCGGAACACCTTCACACAATTGGAAGGGCTGCCTCAATGGGTTGTCGGATGAAATTTCTTAACATTCTTCGCTCATAATGAGTCGAGCCTGTCGTGCAATAGGCAGCGGTAACGGTGTAATTGTATTGCGAAACGAGATCGGGAGATATTAAGAGAGATTAAAATCCGCCTAATGAACCCGTCTGATAAAATTACACATAACTAGCTGGCGCCCGCGACTTCGTTCGCGTCCCGTTGGATCCTGTTGATTTTTCGGGATAAAAAATAGATGTTGGCCGATTCTCAGACCTACTCAATATGCCCACAAAGTTTCATGAGAATCGGTCAAGCCGTTTCGGAGGAGTACGGGAACGAACATTGTGACACGAGAATTTTATATATAAGAGATATTTCTGAAAATCACGAGATTCAACTGTTTCAAGTGAAATATTGTGTCGGAATAATGAATGATTGGATTATATTATAACGATTTCTTAGAATATGCTACGAAATCTCTGGTTTAATCTCTGACTAAATTATCATTCGACTCTTTAAACTTGTAATGATAATTAATATGTAAAAAACCGAATAGTAGCATGCCATACTTTGCTAGTGATTCATCGGACATAATGAAGACATCAGCGGAAAACCGGTTCTGTTGAGAATGACCGAACCAGAACAAACGTCTTGTCTCGAGTTTTTACTATACCACGTTCACGCGAGCAAAAACTCTGACGCCACATCACACAGACTAATAAAAAGATATTTATACCATTCCCCCTCTAAAAAGCTTATTTTATTCATTGAAAACAGTGAATAAAAAGCACTTTTACTCACTATTTTGGTGTTTGAATTTAGAACACACTAATATATTTGACCTCCATCTAATTATTGTTTTTTTGCGCAAGGAGGTTGTATAGCATTGGCTATACATGAATCACTCCTTAGAATCCTTCACTTGCACGTGTTTAATTTATGGCCCTCGCTTTAAATCCGTCTTTTATTCACTAGTTGCATAATATACTATTTTTGTACATTCATGATGAAACATTTAATAGTATCACAGATAGTTCAATAAAATCGATCGATACTCTTAATAGTTTTGCTAAGTAGTGTTATAATATAATTATTATTTATGGCTTTATTAAGATGATCACTTTAAAACCCAAAATGATGTTATTAAAAAAGCAAAGATACGGCGCCAAATCATTTTTCATTCCTCAAAATGCATCCTACTCTCAAACTAATCCCGAAAGATACAGCACAGTTGCCTTTTTCAAAACTTATTTGAAAGAGGGTGAAAAAAATCCTTTGTCGATTGACTCCCATAAGATTACTCATGCAATTTATCATTCTTAACATCTACTTGATTTTCAATAATACAGTGTACACTTTGAGATATCACTATAATATTATTTCTACAAATGTCTTATATACAATTTTATTCCATATTTTTTTATTATAATAAACCTCTATAGCTTCACCCCTTTTACTTTTCTTTTTTTGAAGGGCTTATCAATTTAATTCATCTCTGGACTCTTTCAAAGGGCGATCCTTGACCGTATTCAGTGAAAGATATCGGTCACATGACGGGAGCCTTAACCAAGATTGGAGTTAAATTTACTAGAAGACATTTATTTGCTTATTCTGATACCCTGGCTAATCATCAACGGTCACTGGGTTCACGACCTGATAAGGTTATACTTAATGGATTAGTTTGAATAACGGTTACATATATCTATGGAATATTTGTGTTGTAAACGATAAAGGGTGGAACATAACCCTGTACTCCTGTTAGCCGTGTGGTTTCCATTAGGTCCATGAGGTTTGCTTATTGCCATTGGGTCGCATAATGGTCTCCGCTGCCATTAAGCTACCCCACAACATGGTACTTTTTAATGTAAAGTCAACAAGGAAAATTGTCATTTTTATTGCCAAATAGGCGTAAGCGTTGCTTTTTGTCCCCATATATTTTTTATTGGCTATATTTGGGATAACAATGACTTGTGACATTTGTTACCAAATTACCTTTGTTATCTTTATTACTTTTTCGTTTTTACCATCAATCATGCTATATTAAGCCGAGCCTGCAAAAAATAAAATTCACGGTGTACTGATAGGGTTAAATTAACAAAATTACAGGTAGTGGCACTTTCAACTTTTATCTAAAATTATAGGCCTCGTTAACACTTTTAATGTGTACTGTACACGATTAAAATGTTTGCTGTGAAACAATTATTTTAATGTAATGTAGGTTCATGCCAAGGTTTGTACGTTTTGTTTTATGAGCAGGGCCGTCGCAAGCTACAAGCGGCCCGTAATTTAGGCCTAAAAGCTAGACTAATCCAGTAGACGCGCGCAAAACCTAACTTTTATGACTTTTACAAACCTTTTATATTTGTTTTAACATGTTTTCTATGTCATTGTGAGAGAAAAAATGTGCTAGAGTTATTCGTGTGCAAAAACTTTGTTATTAACTTTTTAATATTAAGTATAGTTTGTAAATAGGAAAACTATGTCTTTGGAAGTCGTTTGAACTCTGGTACTGAGTGTAAGTGAAGTGATACAAAAATTATGCATCGGTCGAGTATCCGGACTATGGGAGTCCTGGCTGTAGTTATCCGGTGGTTAGTGCTCCTGCTGGTCGGTGTGGGGTGGCAGGTTCGATCCCAGACTGTGCAACAAAACAATGAAGTGGACAGTTCTTATAATTTCTACTACGAACAACCGTGCTGCACGGGAACGGTGACTAAGAGAAAGTACCACGTACGCCACAGAGGAGGTAAGTTGACTGCTTTGTAAAAATTGTTTAATTTGTTGTAACTAGGTACCTAGTTCTCCCCAAAATTAGATCTCGTGATGTTCTCGATGAAATTATGCCTGAGATTCCACAAAATTAGTTTTCAAGATTAGATAAGCGGTTCGAAAATTCACGTCGAACAAACATACAAGCATTTTCGCCCAAAATGTCACTAATATCTTCGTTCGCTTCGCTCACTCGATCAATAAGGAATAAAATCAGTTCACAACTGTTTTTCTTCTGTAGGAATCGACCTACAATTTACAGAAGGTGAAAAAACGGTTTAATAGGTTACATTTGTGCCAAAACTGGTTATTGGTTTTTTTATTGGAGACTAATTGGTTTTTTTAACATTAATGTAAGTCACCACACGCTCGCAAAGCAATTTGATTACCTATATCATATTTTGCTTAAAAATTGTTTACCTGACTGTACTCAACAGCTTCCTTAATTTGATGGTGTCTGAATCGTCAGCAACAAATATATTAAAATTAAAACTGACAATTGGGACACTTTGTCCCAAAATATTTTGTCCGAAACGGCCAATAATATCCGTCAAATGGATAACCACTACATATCAGTAACATAAAAGTTCTAATGAGGTTTTTTTCGACATCATTCACACACATGCAAAACTAAAGTACTTATAAACGCACATACATTCAAGCGGAGACGCCTTTGAGGGTACATGATGTCACCCGAAAAGGAAATATCAATGACACTGAGTGTAAGTGAGACAGAAGATTCTTTTGTTTCATTGCCCCAGCAATGATGCCGAGAACGAAGATTCTAATACAGTTGTAGTCAAATTTTCACTTGTATTGTATTGGGTAATAGGGTGTGACTGCTTTATGTACCTACCTACCTACTTCTCACGAAACAATGAATTTTGCAAAACTATTGTGTAGTACAGTCAACATCATTAGTACCTAAATGATGATGAGCCAAAGTTTCAAAAATGTTTCACGAGTGAAAAGCAACATTTTATTTTATTTTTCCAACATTGATTGGATTCTAAGAACTGTATGTTAACAGTATTAATGTACAAAACACTGATTAGATCCAATAATCATTTTGAAATTTTGAATTTTTTTGAAACCTTGAAAACGTGATCTACTTCTGATGCCTTTACAAGTTCTTACAATCTACCAAAATATAATTCTTATAACTTACATATTTTATACTAAGTGCCACCCGCGACTTGGTTGGCGTCCCGTTGGATCCCGTTGATTTTTCGGTTTAAAAAGTATGTGTTATGTATTAATCCAGGTCACGGTCAATATATATCCCAAGTTTCATCCAAATCGAATCAGTAGTTTTTACGTGAAAGAGTAACAAACATCAATCCATCCATCCATCCATACTTACAAACTTTCGCGTTTATAATATTAGTAGAACTATAAATCATTATTTGCAAAAAAAAACTTCCCGTTGACTCTGCATCCTATATTCATATAAAAAAATAAAGAAATATTCTTGGTCATTCCACACAGCGCTCTCTAGTTCCAAACTAAGCACACCATATACTATAGGAACCAGATTGCTGATAGAATACTTTATACATTTTAATAAATAGGTAATATAGCACAAAAGAAGTATCTATATCAACTGAGCCTTCCGTTAAATAATTTCCAAATTATTGTTATTCAAGCTGTGAGCTCTCCCAATTAAGATAGACCACGAGGTGGTCATCCTAAACCACAATATTAATGGCAAATTTACCGCTTCCATTAAACAATACCGACTCAAACTGGGTATTAATTAATTCTGAATTTGTAGGTATGATTAAATACTACACTTAGTTTTAATTTGAACCCACTATAGCCGTTTTGTATAAGGAGATCCTTTTATGGCCCAAATATTATATGTATAAATAGTTACGTATTAGTATAACCTATTTGAAATAGGTAACTATACTTATAAGTAACTATTAGACTATTTGGGTTGGCTATTTATTAACAAGTTAAGTTTACTAAGCCAGTTTGTTTTCTAGTTTAAATTTTTAATCCACTTTTCGTGTTTTTCTTTTTTAGATCATTTCATAACTTAGGGTAATGCTGTTTTTTATATAAAGTCTGTTCACATGCTTTGTATGTATGATGTTATGGTGGAAACTTCACTGGTTTCTGTGCTATTTTAAGTTTTATATCTTTAATTATTATTGTACTGTTTGTTTCCCTAATAAAAAAAAAATAAAAAAACAAATTGACTATTTGGTATGTTATCTTAAAATTAATTTAAAAACATTTTGTAAGTAAGAACACATAAAACATATCAATAATTAAACGACTACAAAATATTTTAAAATAAAAAGGTGATTTTAGTAAGGGAAAAACATTTATTTAGCTGTGACATAGTTAAAGTTTATGAATAAATAATAAATAGCCTGAGGTACAATAAACAATTTGACAATTTGGTTAACTGGAAAACATCATAAAATCTTTATAAAGTTTAGGATATTTTTTTCAGAAACCTTTTTCAAACGTTTAGATTTTTTCTTATTAGTACCCGCGTTTATGCATCAAATATTCAAGAACATTACTTTAACTTTTATATTCACCCAAATCCCACGAATTTATATTCATTTAAGTATTTTCCAAAACGACCCTTTCATTAAACATCTATTCAAGGTTACTCCATGGAGTAAATGAGTTACGTATATACAGAAGCAACTTTCCTGAAACGGTTTGTTCCCCATAGCACCATAATTGATTCCCATAACTGCCATAACACATAACAATAATCATGATATTTTTTCTCTTGGGCCTGAAATCTACGTCACCAGTGCTGGCCAAAAAATAGCACCGTTGTTTATACTACTTATTTTCGTCCGTGGCTTTGCTCGCGTGCTAGCCTTACTGATATTTCATCATGATTTCAGTTTTGTTTACATATGTAGTCAAGCTTAGCTAACGATATCTTTGAATAAAAAATGATCACAGGCATTTAAAACTTGTAACGAAACTAACGCATATTTTGTTTTTAAAACGATTCTTTATCAGAACGGTCACCGCGTCATCATCTCTCTGCGTCGTCTGTCGTCTGACTCAGAAATTTATAGAGAGCTTGGGAATAATCCGGCGAAACATCGCCGCCTAATGACAGGCTTCGTTCAACGTTTGTCCATTCCCTACTACACCAAAGAATCATCCCAACTTATTCATCCCTTCGGCCTAACCCGCCCATCGTTCAAGGCTTTAACCCTTGTAATTAGCAACGGTAGTAATTCAGTTGGTCTATTTTATGTGAGGTCATGGAAAATGGCTGCTAAGTTGTAGGCCGCATTTACAGAAAATAAAACATAATGGGATGTCAGACGTAGTACCAAACTAAGCTAAATTGATAACAGTGCACAAGTGTTAGTTGACGCCGAAAATATTGGATGCAGGGTTTCAAATAAAAACAATTTCAATGACGCAATTTATTACAGCATTGCAAATTTGTAAAGAACTTCATAAATATTGCGTTTGAAATTCGAGGTGTGCAGCTGACGCCAAATATGGCATATTATTATGATGTCCCTAATCTACTTCACGGTCGGATGGACGGGAGGCCGCTGTCGATAACAATAACCGACTTAATACACCCGATAATCGGTTTTGCTATTCGAAAACCTCCGTGATTGACACTTTTGATGACGTTTGAGCTGAACCGAACGCCCCTGAGCCACCCTGAGCCGCATTCTCAATCGTTTTCCATTATCGACGAAACCCCTCTTCGTTCGGGATTCTTTTTACATTTACTTTGTATAAATAGAGCAGATTTGCACACTCAACTCTACCCACGCTCACTTCAAAGTACCAAGTTTTTTACAAATTAATTTAAAACGTGAAGAATCTAAAAAAACTACGGCTGAGGTCGTGACTCCGTCAAACATTTTAGCCAGAGCAGCGCAGAGAAATTTAAGTGGCCGTGAACTGAGACACTTAAAGTTATGTAAAAGAAACTGGTATAAGGCTGAGAGCCAAATGTCCACGCAAGTGGTGAGTAACAAAACAATACGCGGAACGAGTTGAAAGAAAGAGCCCACTCAAGTAAAGTGAAAAAGGTATAAAAAGAATACAATAAGTCGTAGAGACGGCCACGTCCGGAAGAGACACAGACTCAAATGGGGCCGCGTTGACCGTTGGTTGACTCAGTGACCACAAATCTGACGGCAAGCTCTGTTTTAGACTGTTTTTGCTAACATTTCAAGAGTTATTTTAAATCTATCTTACAAACCAGAATTAAGAAATCAGATCATTTTTTAAAGACTAAGTATTGTATTCGTTGTAGCTCCATGCATTGTTGTTTGATTACCTTACAAATGGGGTTTTCTCGGTTAACTTTGTAAAAGTAAATAATAGAGTAAATTCTATTCATAGTTTTATGTTGACCAGTCCCCTCGTTGTGACGACACGATACCCAACTCTGCAAGGAGATGACATTACTTAAATTCAGATATAAGTTGTATCACAAAACATTTTGCTCAAAACTTAGTCACGTAGGGTGTCCCATGTCGCTTTTCAAACCATTGCGATTGCCCATCGTATTCTCAAGAGACAAAGGGTTGAGGAAACTAGGAGTATGCTCACCTTCGTCAAACCGCCTTTCGGAATCAAACGCTCAGGTATTTGGAATATATCGGTGGCTAGTTCATTTTATTTCGTTGCCAGGCGGGACCGCGTAGGTTACAATGTGATGTTTGGAACTTGTATTCTTTCTCTACCCCATTTTATTTTTCCGAGATCGATTTTGTTTTGTTTTATCTTTAAACCTTGATTTTATGTTTGTTTGAGAAGTTGGTAAGCCGCGTGAAAAGGGTGAAGAGACAATGGTTTGACACAAGTCTGACTGCGGATTGTTTTGGTTTGAATTTCTTACTTTAGGTAATACTTTAGTCAACTTTATATTGTACTTTATATCGTACATTGTGATTGGAAAGTCTGGTTTATGAACTCGTATTTTACATTTGTTTAATAAGATTTCGTTTGACCTGTATTCTAGAAAATTAGATCAGTATTTCACTTGCAGAGAATTTATCTCGATTTCGCTTTAAATATTTGCAAGTGCCCGTGTTTGAATAGCGCTCAAAGGTGGAGCAGCGAACATGAGAGAAGTCAGCTTTGCAAATAGTTGTCGCAGTCCGTATTCTTTTCGGGCCTTTCCATTTGCTTGCTCTAAATGCTCGTATTCAAAAGCACCAACGTATTTGCTCCGCTTGGACTCGCACGTTGCGTTGATGTAAACGTTTAATAAGCATCGTCCGTTATACACTTGAGTTATACACTAAAATTTTTGAGTCACCAGTATTTAATTTTTATTGGTTTGCGGAAAGTAATGAAATGCTCCTCACGTAATAATTTATTATTTTCATATTGATGCGTTGGCATACTCTGCCAATGTTTCATATAAAATAATTTCATAAATGACTTTTTTCTGATGAAATATTTTAATAAAATAACGATACAAAAGTTATGTATTTCGGCTGTGGACTACGTTGGCTTTGGCACATTATAAACGTTTATTCTGGGAATAAGCGTCGATGAAATTGCTCAGATAAGAAAAGTTTGGAAATAAAATGACGTTATTAAAAACTGACCCATGAATATTATCTTTCAGTTACAAAAACTATTATCAGTTTTTATGTGAAAGGTTTTCTAGAGAATAAACGCAGGTTTTTTATATTATTTCACATATTATATTTTAAATACATCCGCCATAACCGAATCTTCACGACAGACGCTGTGTTACCAACACAGCATTACACTAAACTTCTAACCATAGCTTAGGGATTCCACATACATGCCATAGATAAAATACTAACACCTTCTCCTATTTTTTAAAAAATAACCGTCTAACATATTTTTTAAACAAATATTAAAACATTATTATTTTCAAGAATTTTACACACATTTCAAAAATCATCTGGCATGTAAGCGTTTACATTATTATTCATACAAAAATATTATTATTATTAAGTTATACAAACTTATTATTATTAAAAATAATTATTACTTCTAAACCTTTTGTTTTATTTACTTAAAACACTATTATTTATTTGTTCAATAACTTCTCGCAATGAAGTTCAAATTTGTTCTTTAACAATGGCTTTGTTAATATATCAGCTACTTGCTGATCTGTTGAACAATATTTTACATTAATATTACCTTTTACAAACTGTTCATGAATGAAATGATATCGAACATCAATATGTTTTGAACGTTTATTAAATGAACCTGTTTTAATGAGTTGAATAGCACTCTGATTATCAATATTCATTATTATATTAAATTTACCTGATATCAATTCATTTAGAAGAGATTTTACGTAAAGTATTTCTTTACAACATTCTGCTGCTGCAATAAATTCTGCTTCAGTAGAAGATAATGCCACAATTGGCTGTCTCCTTGAACACCAAGATATTGGTCCATTGGATAACAATAAAACATATCCCGATGTGCTACGCCTTGTTACAGTATCATTTGCATAATCTGCATCACAGTATGCATTTAACATAAAATCATTACATCCTTTTTTAAAACGAATACCTTTATCTTTTGTGCCAGCTAAATATCTTAATATTTTCTTTACCGCTATTACATCTAACTTATCTGGCTTTTCTATTTTCTTACTTGCTTCATGTACAGCATGAGCTATATCTGGTCTAGTTCGAGTTGACAAGTACAGTAACCCTCCAACTAGTTCTCTATATGGAAATTCTGTATCTAACATCATGTCTGTCTCGGTTTTTCTATCTGTATTTCCTGGGACTCGACATGGTTTACATTCATTCATGTTGAACTTATTTAAAAGCATTTCCGTATACATCTTTTGTGTTAATGTTATACCCTCTGTATCTTTACTTATTTCTAAGCCGATATAATTCTCAGGATTTTCATAAATTTTAATTTCGAAACTTTGTTTAAGACATTTTAATATATTTATTAATGTTTGCTTGTCTTTCGCAATAGCTAAACCATCATCTACATAAATCGCAATAATTACAGTTTTGTTATTATTTGTGAACACACAACGATCAGTCTTAGTTGGTACTAAACCTAATTTTAACATTACATTTGTGAATGTTTTATTCCATGTAATAGGAGCTTGTTTAAGCCCATACAAAGCTTTATTTAGTTTAATAACCTTATTCGATTCTTTTTGATAACCTTCTGGTATATTCATATAAATATTTTTATCAGACAATTCTCCATATAAAAATGCTGTTTTTACATCAAAAATCATTATTTCAGAATTATTATGAGCAGCTATAGCAAACAGAGATTTTAAAGCTGATTGACTTACTACTGGACTATAAATCTCATCCATCTCTAATCCATTTTGCTCAAAGCCTCTGACTACTAACCTTGCTTTATAGGTTCCATCATCTTTTATACGAAATACCCATTTATTAGATAAAATTTTCTTACCACGTGCTTCTTGCACATCAACTACTTCCCATGTATTATTAGCTAAAAGAGATTCCTTCTCCGAATCAATAGCCTTCTTCCAATTGTCTTTTTCGGTACCTGAAATAGCATCATTATAGGTAAATAAAGCATAATCATTAAACCTGACTGGTAGTTTTCTGACTCTTTTTGACGTTCTTGGTTCTTCAATTTCTTGTTGTACGACTAAATCGTCAACAGGACTTTCTCTTAGTTCATCTCGACCAGTATCAGTACTTTCTTGTTCTTCTTGACTAAAATACATTTCATCTTCTTCACTGTCTTCTGGTATTATTTCATTGTCTTCTGGTATTATTTCATTATCTTCTTGTTCATTTATTACTGTCTCATCTGTTATTATTCTTACTCTTTCTTCGTCATTGTCAATTTTATCATCATCATTCTTAACTATTACAACATCTCTTGCTATTTCAATTTTTCTTTGTTCAGGATTCCACAATCTGTAACCGTTGTTTGTGTATCCCACCATTATTAATTTTTTACTTCTTGGTTGTAACTTTTTCAGATGTCCTAGATGTTTTGAATACATATAAGTTCCAAATTCTTGAATATTAGATATGTCAGGACGTCTTCCATTCCATATTTCATATGGTGTTCTTTTTTGTAGAGCATCACTAGGTAATCTGTTTATAATATAAACTGCGCTTAGCACAGCTTCACCCCACATCTCATTTTCCACGTTTTTATTAAATAGCATTGCTCTTGTTTTCTCTAAAATGGTTCTGTTAAATCTTTCTGACCTACCATTTAGCTGTGGTGTATATGGCACTGTAAAATCCATTTTTATTCCTTTTTTAAGACACCAAGTTTTTAAATCATTATTCGAGTACTCTCCTCCATTATCACATCGAATACATGACACTTTTTCATTTTTTTCTCTTTCAGTTTCTTGAATATAGTTTTTAATGATTTCCGGAACATCGCTCTTGTGTCGTATTAGGTATACTTTTGTAAAATGACTGTAATCGTCGATCATCGTAACAAAATAACGCTTTCCATCATGTGTTTCTGTTTCAAATGGTCCACACACATCTGTGTGTATAATTTCTAAGTTTCTCTCTCCTCTTTTTCTTATTGTGTCATGTGGTAATTTTGTTTGTTTTGCTTTTATACATATCTCACATGTTTCTTCAATTTTATTAGTACCATCTATTTTTATACCGTTTGCTACATTTGTTAATGTTTTTAAAATTTCCTTACTAGGATGTCCGAGTCTTCTATGCCAATCTAGAGCAGTTCCTTTTTCTTTCGTAAGCAAGGATATTTCATCATTCTCATTCTTATTTTTATTTATATCTATATAATATAATCCATTTTCTTTCACTCCTTCTATAACAAGCTCTTTATTTTTATATATTTCTACTTTATTTCCAGTAAATAATACTGAACCTTGTTTATCTGTTATTGCACTAACTGAAATCAAGTTTTGAGCCAGTTCAGGAACAAATAGTGTTTTTTCTAATTTGCAACTGGTACCTTTAACATTTCCGAAACCTTCTGAAATCATGGTGTTATTGTCAGCAACCGCAACTTCAGTTTTATTTTCTTCAAAATCTGTCATTAAGTTTATGTCATTTGTCATATGTACCGTGCTTCCAGAATCTACAACAAATTCTGTTTTGTTTTTATATTTCCTTGTCAAAAATGCTGTTTCTTTGTTTTCTTTTGTTTTATTTTTTCGGAAAAAACAGTTTTCCTCTTTATGGTTGTCTTTTTTACAAATGCTGCACTGCTGATTCTCATTGCTTTTCATACGGCATTTGCTTTCGTCATGGTTGTATTTTTTACAGATATTACACATCTTGCAATCTGTTTTTATGTGCCCTGTCTTTCCACATTTGAAGCATTTCTTGCTTTGTGAAGTTTTATAAGCCACCGGTTCTTCGGTTTTTTCATTTCTACATTCCTCCATGAGTAGTCTGTTTGTTAGATTTATTAAAGTCTTATTTTCTTGAGGTGTTGACTCCCATGCTGTTACAAAAAACTTGTAAGAAGTCGGCAAACATGTTAGCAGCTTTGACATTATTAATTCATCATCAACTTTTTGACCCAAACTATTCAGCCTCATTGCTAAATTTTCGACCTCTGTAATTAACTGAGTCATAGTCTGATTTTTATATTGGAAATTAAAGAACTCCTGTAATAATGAACATTTGTTTCTTTCCTCATTTCCTTCAAATATACTGCATAGTTTTTTATACATTTCTGCAGCCGTTGTACATCCAAGTATGTGCGCCTTCAGCTTTTTATCTATCGAGCTGATTATCAACTTCTGTGCTTTAGCATCTTTAAGAGCATCCACATTACCTGATGTTTTTACCACTATGTCTTCTAGTGAACTTGCTTTTAGATATATTTGCAATTCAAATTTCCATACATGAAAATTTTTCGACGACGTCAGTTTTTCAATTGTGTCTTCATCTGTTTTACCAGACATTTTTAGTTTTTATGTTTTTTACTGTTTTTACCACTTTTTAAACTGTTTTTAATGCATTTGCGCTCTAGCCCACTGGGCCCATAACCTGAAAGGTTTTCTAGAGAATAAACGCAGGTTTTTTATATTATTTCACATATTATATTTTAAATACATCCGCCATAACCGAATCTTCACGACAGACGCTGTGTTACCAACACAGCATTACACTAAACTTCTAACCATAGCTTAGGGATTCCACATACATGCCATAGATAAAATACTAACATTATGGTTGTTGATAAGTTTTTTTAAAAAAGCTATAGAATTTTTATGGCATTTAAAGGACAATACGTACTACAATTATTATAAATATACATAGGTTTTTTTTTATGAGAAAAATAAATAGAACAAGCTGATGGTACATCTAATGTTCAGAACTTACCTCTGCCTTTATCAATGCATCACCTCTCTAAGAAAGTCCGTCAAGGACATGCTCTGTGAAGTAATGTACTGCGACCATTACTCTATTCTACATTGTAATAATGGTATAACAAAAAAATCATGTTGTTTAAAAAAACCTTATTGCATTGCCTAAAGCATAAGCCCATATTTTACTAATTAACTGTCGTGGACGACAGTTGATTGGTCGTGCGACGACAAACAGTTCTAAATAAAACGAACGAGTGTATTGATTTGAAATTACTGACTAGGAGGATATTTAAGATACTATAACGTATGGTATTCGCAGCATGTAAAGTTTTGCATTTGTATCAATATGCACTCCAACAACAATACGATGCCCGCCGGCATCGATAACTTCAGTTTACGCTAAATTGGTTACTAATTAATACATTTATTTTAATTTCACATCGGCAAACGTGGAATAACGGCATTATTAGTAACTACTACAACACATTTGAGTTACTAATTATAATTGTGTATTCGATTATACAGCAAAATTGCTTTTTCTGAAAATCTCGAGGAGGCTAGATAAGTCCAGAGCCCTTCTGAGTTTTCTTATGTTGGTTTGCGACAAACGAGCGTGAGGTCTAAATCAAAATATTTCAGTAGCTTGCTCTAAATTGTTTTTTTTTTATTGAATAATATCTCAAGACTTACTTTGAAACATCTTGAAACTAGGTGAATCTAGACGACGTTTTACTTGTTAGAGGATAAAGCAAAGAGTTCTTTGAAACTGCAAGTTTGCAGGAATGCTAAATTAAATTTAACTTTTTTATCTTTGTGAGTGCCTTGTATATGTTGAGTTGCAGACTGAATTAAATGTATTAAGTATTAAACTGTTTTGTTCACTTTCAAAGATTTGCTCTAAGGAACACACATAACTACTGAATCATGCCTTAATTTGATCAGAACAGGCAGATGATGAAAAAAAACGTAAGAACACGTTTTTACTTTGTCTAGATCACAGTGCAGCCCAAAAAATGCAGTCTCCGTCTTTCTTTTCCACTCCACATCACAGTCACAAATCTGAAATTGATTATGAATCGTGCTGACTGTTTCGTTCGCTGTACAATGCTACTATTTCATCAAAACTTTAGTCTGGACTCTGGAGCATGCAACCGTTGTACTCGTAAGAATTCGAAATCCTACAAGGTACTCGCTTAATCTCTGCGCCCTTTTGTGCTGGAGTCATCAATACTTTTAACCACCTTTGGGTGTTCGGGTGATTTAGTCCTTTCGTGATTTTCATATCGTAGCTTTTGGTGAATTGCGCAGCTTGCACTAATCATTCGGGGATCGTGAATCGCTTGTTAAAAAGTAAGTGGCTTACAATAGTGGAACTTTAAGGTTTGCAGGGAAAATGTAAATCTTTTTGCACATGCTGACTTTTAACCCTGTGCTTGCCAGATTTTTATTTGCCTAGCTTAATCACAACTAACCCACTTCAAAGTGAAATCAAAGCAGACTAATATTTTTAAAATTTAAATATTTTCTTACAGATATTTTAATAAAAATAGTGATTTACTGAGCGACAAAGATTATAAATTAGAATATGCTTAGAAACTCACCCACACGATGTACCTTAAGCACTTTAAACATAAATTTATTCTTACAGAAGATCAGGTTGGATTTAAAGATGTGACTATAAATATGAAATATCTACACGTTAACTGAAGATAAAGTCATTACCATAATAAGTATATAGTATATTGAAATTCACTAAATGAGCCGGAACGATGGCTGGGCTGATAGAGCAATTTTGTCTAGTTTATTGATTCCATGTTTATATTATAAACTGTATAAAATTATAGCAGACTGCAGTTTATCTACCCACTAACAAATTATTTCAATATGACCGGATACTAATAGAAACACAACAAACATATTTTTTTGTCAGCTTGACGTCTTGATATCGGGCCAAGATCGAAACGTTATTTTGACTACTTACCTCTTAGTATAGGGTTTTTGATAGTTTTTTGTTTTGCGTTACAGTTTCTACTTCAACAGTAACTTATCTGTCGCGGGAAATCGATGGAGATAATTTTAGCACTACAAATAGAGATTTCTAATAAGTAGAGACTTGAAGGCTAATTATTATGATGATGAAAAGGGTTCCTTCTCAACAATCTTGGATAGAACATCAAATAATAAGGCTATCGAGTCGCGTACAAAAATACTTTATCAATCAGTAAAGTAACCATCTGTAACCAAAGAAACCGAGCAGGCTTTTACCAAAGTAAATATTTACAGTGAGTAGAAATAGGATTTGTGGGCGTCAGAAACAAACAGAAACATCTAACATTGTGAAACCAAAGCTTAATTAAGACTAGGCACCTCCAGAACTAATTAAACTTATTCCATTATTCGTGCAAACGAAATTTAAAGAGCCTGCAACACGGAGCCATTCTCATACAGACGTTGCTTGATATAAATAAATAAAATAAATATTCACGGACATTTTAACACAACGCCTTCTAGTCCCAAACTAAGCAAAGCTTGTACTATGGGAACTAGATGGCTGATAGAATACATATATATACATTTTTTTTGTAAATACTTACTTATACATAATAACACCCAGACACAGAACAAACATCTATGTTTGCCACACACAAATGTTTGTTCTCGGTGGGGATCGAACCCACGACCCACAGCACGGAAGGCAGAGCTACTACCGACTGAGCCATGACGCTTGTCATGGCTCAGTCGATATGTACGAGTATCTTGAATTTCAAAGAACCTTTTTTTGCTATTTGACTTGTTTTACTGTATTATAATTTTCTATGAGAAACTCATCAGTAAAAGATTAACTAGTAGTTCGCTCCGAACTGAGATCTCGTGATCGGTCAAGGGTTTGTAAAGAGATGAGGGTACAAAACGAGTAAAAAAAATAAAGTCGTACAAAAATATCAAAATACAACCCCATAATCGATTTACTTCATTTTTCAAACCAGTAAAACTTAAAAGTCCGTATACCTACCAAATTCTGTGAAGATCGGATAAGCGGTTCAAAAGATCTCTTCGAACAAACATACAAAGCATTTTTGCCCAAGTTGTCACTAATATCTTCGTTGGCATCGCTCACTGGATAAAATATAAACTGACTGCGTCATCAATGTGACTGCCACTTTACAAAAAATCAAATGTCAATAAAAATGTAATTTTCTCCGTCTCCAAACCTCGTTAGAAGTTAAAATTAAACGATCGTATGAAAATGAGTGAAATGCAACATTGAGACAGCATCCAGGGACAAGCTGGTGCAAGTAAAGATTTATTGTTATTACGCAGCCAAGTTTTGTCAGTATTCACGTCAGCTTATTCTACGTTAGAGAAGAACATTTTCCTTTTCGGGACAGATTTTTTTATTTTTTTATCAGATAAGGTTTTGATAGATACCTTCTGAAACTCTGCTTTCAATTAACTAACGAGTAACCAAAAAGTCCACTAGACAAATATGTGACAAAATGAGAACGAAGCATTCGCATCCCATTACTCCGTTAATCAAAATTAGACTTTAATCCAAGGTATCAAAGCATAAGTACACTTCTTCCTATCATCCAGTCCTTTGTACGAATGCAACCCGCTTTCGTCAAAGGTAATTCGATCTCTGAACACTGGTCGTTTTGTTTTCGCACTTAAGCATTATGCCTTTAGTTTGTTTTATACGGTAATATGAAACTGGCGACGTTCGCACCCCTATTGACACTTCCAATCAAAACATACAAGTGAGTGAAAGAAACTAACGGAAGAATCTTTTTTTATAACTGCAATTGAACTGCTGGGTTTGAAAACAAGGTATATCCTGGCAGATAAATACAGGGTAGACTTACTTACCTAAATATTCTTGCGGACCTTAAACATGGATCTCTGATATTCTTGGATCTCTTGGCTCCTAGTCTCAAACTAAGCAAAGCTATATATGAGAATAAGATTGCTGATAGAACAATTATAAACTTTTTTTGTACATTCTTATAAAACACCTAATATAAACAAAAATCTACAGTTGCCACACATCACTTTTTTTCTCAGTGGGGATCGAACCCACGACCCACAACACGGAAGGTAGAGCTGTTAACAACTGAGCTGTGACGCTTGTTAAAAATAAATACTTTTACAAAAGATACACAAACTAGAGGAACGTGTACTATCTATCAATTTTACCTACTGCTAGTACTTAATTGAGTTCATTTTAATATCTACAGTGTGCCCCCGGGAAATCAGTATTGCTATACAAGTATACACACAGTTTAATGAACAGCTGAAAATTATCATTAAAGTTATTATTATTATTATTTCCACTCTTCCTTTTTTCCACTCTTCGCGATTTAACGCCGTGACAGGCCATGCGCTCAGGTGCGAGTCAAGCTCGTCCCGCCATCTCATTCTGGGTCGTCCACGTTTGACCACAAGTCGTCTGGCATGCGGCAGACGTGTCCAGCCCAGTTCCACTTTGGGCTGGCGGCTTTTTGACCAACGTCAACGATGTGTGTTTTGGAGCGCAGTATACTGTTCCGCACGCGGTCTGACAGTTTTACGCCTAAAATACTGCGCTCCATGGCTCGTTGGCACACATCATTAAAGTGCTAAATTTTTTTATCAATCGGAGCTTTAGGGTAAAATTTTAAAAATAACATTTAAAACAAATTAACTGATAAATGAAATTATTTTTTGTCCTTGGCGTATTAGTGAAAGTTTTTAATACTTATAACAAAAGTATTGTGCTGTCCAGAAAGTGCCACTTTCCCCTTATGTTATGACGCTATGAGTGCTGGCCTACATTTATTTCTTAAGGCGTAGGGCAGACTTTCTCGCTCGCACTTTTCAACATTTTTGAAGATATAATATAATTAAATGTAATTATGTGAAATTGCAGAGCTTCAGGGTCGAGAGAATAACAATGCGAAGGTTCAGTAAAAATATCACATTGATCCAAACAAGTCTTCTAACCAAAAAATGTGCACTTAAATTTATCGCATTGATACAAGTTTTTTGGTCGGAGAACTTGTTTGGGTCAATGTGATATTTTTACTGAACCTTTGCATTGTTATTCTCTCGACTCTCTGCAATTTTACATTTAGTTATATTATATCTTCAAAAATGTTGTAATGTGCGAGCGAGAAGGTTGTCTGCCTTTACCCTACGCCTTAAACAAGGATTCATCTGCTTTTAAAACTACTCAATATCTTAACGTATGGCTATGAGCCCATTATTTGTCCGCGATATTTGGCTGCAATGACGCATACTGATGAACTACCAACCAATCAGTATTAACCGTGAGCCAGTCATCGATTACTTGATTTGAATCGATTGTATTGATTCGAATGAAACGATACCGACCATAAAACAAACCACTGGATTACCAATTTACATCGATATCAAAGCAGTTAAAGGGGGTTAAAATGGGGGTTATAGGGGACCTATAAATTAACGATGCCAATTTACCTAATGACATTGTAAAGGAAATTTTACGATTAACATTTTAGTATTTACGATTGCGTTGTAACGGACGTTATGAGGCAATGTCGTTTGACAAGGTTGAGCGAGAAATAAGGACCCAGTAGTCACAAACGACTTAGTGACGATTCGGACCAAATATTTTGGGACAAATTCTCCCAATCGTCACTTTTGATTTTAATAATTTTTGTTGTGACGATTCGGACAACTTTAAAAATAGCTGCATTGTACAGTCAGGTAAACAATTTTTAAGCAAAATGTGATATAGCTATTAAGGTGGTTCGATTTCCATATTAATTTATTTTACCAATTTGGGGGAAATTATATTATTATACCTAACAAGCAATTTTTATTTATTTCTTGAATCATAGAACTTAAAATCAAGATCTATTTTTTTGATGACAGTTGTCAAACTTCAAACGGCTATATCTCGGAAACTACTCACCCTAGAGTTCTCGTTTCAGAACTAAATGAAAGGTGTGATCAAGACCTATTTTTTTGATGACAGTTGTCAAACTTCAAACGGCTATATCTCGGAAACTACTCACCCTAGAGATCTCGTTCCAAAACCAAATGAAAGGTGTGATCAAGATCTATTTTTTTGATGGCAGCTGTCAAACTTCAAACGGCTATATCTCGGAAACTACTCACCCTAGAGTTCTCGTTCCAAAACTAAATGAAAGGTGTGATCAAGACCTATTTTTTTGATGACAGCTGTCAAACTTCAAACGGCTATATCTCGGAAACTACTCACCCTAGAGATCTCGTTCCAAAACCAAATGAAAGGTGTGATCAAGATCTATTTTTTTGATGACAGCTGTCAAACTTCAAACGCCCATATCTCGAAAACTACTCACCTTAGAGATCTCGTTCCAAAACCAAATGAAAGGTGTGATCAAGATCTATTTTTTGATGACAGCTGTCAAACTTCAAACGCCCATATCTCGGAAACGACTCACCCTAGAGTTTTCGTTCCAAAACCAAATGAAAGGTGTGATCAAGATTTATTTTTTTGATGACAGCTGTCAAACTTCAAACGGCTATATCTCGGAAACTACTCACCTTAGAGATCTCGTTCCAAAACCAAATGAAAGGTGTGATCAACAAAAACGCTCGCCTAAAAACATTAAACTTCAATTAAAATCCTACTTTATAGCTAATATTGAAAAGTATAATAATACTTACTATTTAAAAGCTAATCAACCTACCTACTTACATACTTACCTAACTAAATAGCAAGTAAACAAATTTATAACTAAAACAAGCTACCTAAGTAAATGGAATGCACTTTGCTAGATCCTACTGATATCTACCTACCTATCTAATCAGGTAGCTACCTAACCTACCTAATGTATAAGGCTATCGACGCTAAGACCCATGTAGCATTATCCCTATAAACCTTGTGGTTTCCTTAGTGCTATATACAAAATAAGTTATGTTTTTTTAAACGATAAATAAATTAAAAAAATAAAATGAAAAATTATTGAATTGTGCATAGAACGCCTTGTTATGTAATAAAATCGAAAAAAGTAAAAAGTTTTAAGATATAAGAAAATCTAACGCGAACTCTAGGGTGAGTAGTTTCCGAGATATGGGCGTTTGAAGTTTGACAGCTGTCATCAAAAAAATAGATCTTGATCACACCTTTCATTTGGTTTTGGAACGAGATCTCTAAGGTGAGTAGTTTCCGAGATATAGCCGTTTGAAGTTTGACAGCTGTCATCAAAAAAATAGATCTTGATCACACCTTTCATTTGGTTTTTGAACGAGATCTCTAGGGTGAGTAGTTTCCGAGATATGGGCGTTTGAAGTTTGACAGCTGTCATCAAAAAAATAGATCTTGATCACACCTTTCATTTGGTTTTGGAACGAGAACTCTAGGGTGAGTAGTTTCCGAGATATGGGCGTTTGAAGTTTGACAGCTGTCATCAAAAAATAGATCTTGATTTTAAGTTCTATGATTCAAGAAAGAAATAAAAATTGCTTGTTAGGTATAATAATATAATTTCCCCCAAATTGGTTAAATAAATTAGTATGGAAATCGAACCACCTTAATGTAACCACACGCTGGCAAAGCAATTTAAATAGCTAAATCATATTTTGCTTAACATTTTTTTACCTGACTGTACTCAACGGCTTCCTTAATTTGATGTTCTCCGAATCGTCACAACAAAAATTATTAAAATCAAAAGTGACGATTGGGAGAATTTGTCCCAAAATATTTGGTCCGAATCGTCACTAAGTCGTACAAACAGAAAGGAAAAAGTAAGCAGAGTTCTTTGTGAACGAATCCGCCCGGAGAACTACCACTCTGCCTAGTTTTGCCGCCAAGCAACGTTGCTATGTTGTTTGAAGGGTATGAGTGCCAGTGAAGTTGCAGAGGATTGAGTTTTTTAGCTCCGTAATGCACGTAGTAGTTAACCTATAAAATGACGTTGGAGATAAAGTTGACCCAATCGTTTCCACAGGACAGACGGCTATAGCCTCCAGCTAAAAGTTTTCACATTCGTCCTGACCTTTTGCTCTCTACTTGCATGATCAGACTGACAATATGTTCCTCCAATTTATTTAAAAACTAGCTTCCGCCCGCGACTTCGTTCGCGTCCCTTTGGATCCCGTTGATTTTTCGGGATAAAAAGTAGCCTATGTGTTAATCCAGGTCACGGACAATATATATTCTAAGTTTCATCCAAATCGGATCAGTAGTTTTTGCGTGAAAGAAGAACAAACATACATACATACATCGTTACAAACTTTCGCGTTTATAATATGAAAATAAAAAAGTAGGACAAGGAACCAAAATACATTATAATACGATTGCAGTTGCTCTACCGCGCTTTTTCGATATATTTGGTGACAGTGAACTAATTATGAAAGTATTTTTTTCGCTAGCTATTGCTAACAAAAGTTCAACCTTCGTCATCTCGACGTCTTCAATCAGCAGCAATAGGAACGGAGAGTTTGTTACAGAATTAATTACAAAGTGCCTTGATCAGGTGTTCCGCCGCAGGGCTCGGCCCCGTCTTGTTTACTTGGACTTGATTATTGCAATCAGGAACAAATGTCTTGTTATTTTGATTAATTTTATAAATTAAATTGAACACTGGATTTCTTTATAATTTTCTCAAAGAAAGTTAAGGGCTTGTTTAAATTAAATCATGATGTTTATAAATTGTTTTTTGATCAATTTTTGAAAGTTAGAACTCTTTTAAAACAGAAATTGAAAAACAAAAAAAAAACAAAGATTTAGATAATTTAGGATGAACTTAACAAAGACAGTTTTAAATGTTGCTAAAGACACTTATTGACAATTATGTGAAATGAAAGATTATTTTTCTAAGAATAACATTGAATTCCGATTTGGAAGTTGCTTTTTGAGCGATATTGAAAAATACCTTGTCTTCGAACAACACGATTTGAGCAAATCAAAACTTGAAATTTTAGGATCCCGGTTTGTGATTGGTAGGAATGTTTTCAATTAGCCTATCTGCGATCGGTATAGAAGTGTGTTCACGACGCGACGTCACGTGACAAGTAGGTACTAGACCACGGACATGCGGGCGAATTGAGGGCTTCCCTGATTGTCACAGGTTCGATTCGGTTGGTAGAGTCAATCACACATTGAACTACTTATAGCCTGCAATATTATTTTTCACTATATTTTTTGACATAGATTAGGTATACCTATGATTTCTACTTCTTGCAGTCGTGTGTAGACCAATTAATTTTTTGTATTGCTCCACAATTAAATACCTACAAGGTAAAACAAAATGTTTCTACAGTATTTTACATCTTCTGTGCTATACTCACTGGTAGTGTTTTGTTTCTTTAGTGTGCAATACAATAACCGATATTAACTCTATCTATCTACTATCTAGTGCCCGTCTGAATGTAAACAACGAACCGTGCCGAATCAAACATGCGTGGAGACGGATGCGGCTGAATCGAGAGCTATCCTGCCCACTCGATAACTGATTCCGTGTCACGATTGATATCGATTATTTGGGAACTGCGAAACAAAGACCCTTTACCGCTTATCGACGGATCGGATATGTGATGGCACGTGACGGAGCGAGTCAAGGTATTGTAGATAGAAGTTGGAAATAAAAAGACTCTAAAAACTTGTGCGCTTACTAACTAAAAGTTTATAAAAAATGTTTCATTGAGATGAGTCAGTAAAGAGAAATTCCAAACAGTGGAATTCCATATCAAAAAATGCTAGGACCCGCGTCACCGATTCTGATGCATTAGAAGATTTTGGAAAAAATTATATACACCTCGGGAATCAAACTCGGTGTTTTTAGAAAAAAACGGATAGTGTAGATAGTATTTTTTGTAAAGATATTATCGAATGATCAAATAGCATTCAATTATTTAGTCAATATAAAACCTTTTAAAAACAATAATTATGAAATAACAGGTGCTCACCGACTTAATGGTATCCGCAGTACACCAAATATTAATTAATTAAGAGTAGGTTCTAAAAAGCAACGCTAAAATTAAAACCCAAAACCATTTCGGCTAAATTAGCTAGAAATAATAACGGCAATGTAGCTAAAGGCTCATTTAGGCTCAAATAAAAGTAAAACTCCACAGTAAAACGTTATAAAGCCGAATAAAACCAATCCAATAGCACAGTTTATGGTTATAGTAGCGTGATCCCAAGCCAATTTACGTTAGTTTGGGGGAACCGAGTAAAAAAGTATAACAATAAACTAATATAATTTGGGAATAGCGAGCGACGTTACGTAGATATTTGTACGGAGGGACGGAATTAATTTAATGAAGGATTCGTTTGGACTCGATAAAGACATGTTGGTGCAGCTAATCGAAATATACAATGCTTTTTGTGTGACGATGACGCGGACGCTCGAAATAGAATTTCCGTGAATACAATAATTGTGTTTCCATGACAATTTTACTGTATTTATGCGACAAATCAAACCTATTTTTAAATTTTATAAAAGTAGGTACAGTTATTAAAAATACATTTGCACTACTTGTTCAAAAGAAAAATGGTTGGAACAGATTGTCCGTAATCCATTATCTCTACGGTATGAATTCTATACTACATTGAAGTATAATTTAACACGGTATTTCAACATATTATACTTAGACCTACTTTAGTATTCACAAATGGGATGCTCTAACGTGAATAACTACGTAGATAGTTGATCAATATAGAGTGCTGGAAATCAGAGGAATTGTTAGCATAATCAGCTGTCAAGGGTGCTCTGCTCACAGCGAGAACCATGGCGGCAACGCCACCAATAATGGCTTGATTGGAGACTTGTCTAGTAATTGGTGAAATACTTGTACTAGAACTTTTATTCATAAGATAACCCATTTTGAAAATAGGACGTATTAAAACTTTTCTAAACAATTTCATGACCTAAGAAGAGTTTATTACTGGCTCAGTATTTTTCTTTAATTTATATTCAACCTAAAAGAAAAGAAAGTAAAGCTGCTGCAGTCAATTACAAAGCTCTAAAATATCACTGGTATTTTTTTCTTAATCCCAAAAAGGAAGGGTTTCTCAATCCCTTAAACCTCTCAGAACTTAAGATTCAGTCGCGTTAAATCAGTGCCAGCGTATTTTTTTTTGCGGTATTACCACTCCACTAACTTTGAATATTTTTAAAATTTTTGCTAATATCCTAATCCTCGTTTTTCCTCGAGTCCGAGGAGAAGTCGGCATTCACCGTTAACAGTTTCATGATTAATGACTGAAAACTCTTTGATGGGTTTTTAATTAGAGCTAAAATAGGGGTGTTATACTCGCTGCGAGCGGAAGGTTGGTACGGCCACAGCTATATTTCATAGCGCGCGGCGGGAACTCGAATTTGCAAGGCTAATAAATTGCAGAACACCTAGGCCTTATTGGCTCAACGTTTAATCGTTTGGGCGGCACTGGATTATTTTTCGCCAAGTTCCCCATCGCTTCTTTGTGTCTCAATCGAAAAGTAAAATGCTAAACGTATTCTTACCTTTGTGCGGAGTTCTCGGCTGTTCTCGGTAAGAGAGTTTGCTTTATCGGTAACACAGGAATGAAATTTCTAACTTTGCATTACAAATTTATTTCCTCAAACTCGGTTCACCTTTCGGATTATTCATCAGTGATGGCGAATGGCGATTAATATTCAATATGAACAACTTATTTGAGTGATTGTTTCTGTGGGCCATATCGGGATCAGCTTTTAACAATGAAATAATATTAATTGGAAGAATTTGCACATTTTCCAATTTCTCAAGGTGAATTGTTTGGTATTCTATTTATAATATTATTTCATCTCGTATTCGAGCGCAGGCATTTGGTAATAAAGTTATCTTTATGTACTGTTTAAAAAATATGTTATATCACTCAGCGAGTAGTTCATCACTATTCATACTACCTATGTGGCCGAAGGAGCAACAAATAGTTGGCTGGTGTTCGGCAGCTTGTCGCCACCAGTCGCATTTTTGAAAGTCATGAATTCTCGGTAGGGGTGTTCCCGAAAATATTCCTATTACAGCCGTGAGCACGTTGAAAACAATGACTAGCAAGAAATTGCTAAGCAGCCCATACTTTGAGCAATTATGGAAAACAAAGAATTTTTATGCAACATGAGTTCGTTGAAGGGGTTTTAGGGAAAACTTCACATTTTTGCGTTCTATTACAACTGAAATGTGATTGATAGAGCATTTTCGATAGAACAACTTTAAAAGCTTTTGAAAACTTCCGGCAATCAGATCCACCACTTAATCCATAAAAAAAGGAATAATCCCCTGGACACAACAAACATTCTCATCGATCTTTTTGTACTTATACTTACCTAGATTTTTACACGCCCCATTGAGAATGTCTAGAGAAGATAGCAAATACTAAACTTGTAACTACTACAATAGAAACTATGTTTGCATAAACGTTTACTACAAAGTAAATTTAGCTTCGCGCGAAAATCTATTTGTAATTCGCAACCACAAGACGGGACTCAGATGTTCGAGGCTCTGCCATAATATATGGATGGTATTAGACCGAAACTTTTAATTGCCTGTAATCCCGTTGTTGTATTGCACAAGTATTGTTTTTAGCTTAGAAATAATAATATATCAACTCACGTATTATGTATAGTATTATACACTTTACTGAAATTATATAGACATATGAGAATCCTTTAGATTTAGATGGCTTGCCTCGTTTGGCTGTAGTCTTGTTTCACAATAAACTTATCTAAGCTTGGTAGTATTAAAATAATATCATAATTGAAGAAAATCTTTCAAAGTGAAAACAATCCCGTAAATATTACACGCTGTGCTAAGTGGTGGAGCAGCAGCAATTAAACTTCAATTTACCTAATAAAATATGAGCGAGCCAGAACTCCTGGAACGCAGAGAGTTGTGTTAAGCAATTTGCCTAAGCTGCTGGCAAAATGTTTTCCTTTTCGAAACTCACACAAAACAATTTCTCACAGACTCGCTCTGTCCATTCGGTATCCGGAGTAAGTTCAACTCCAAACAATAGTTAAGCGCAACAAAGAAAGTTGCTGGCGTGCTGTGGTCGAGTGGTGTGTGTGAACCGACTTATACTCAACAGTTTGTAAGCTTTTGGTGCTCTTGTAATCAGTACAAACAAGTCCGTATGCTTAGGTAAGTTAGCTGTTCCGCATTGCCCAAATATTTGACTTGACCTTTCCAGAAATTTAGCCCGCTGAGATTTTTGTCTCGGAGTTCATCGAAGAGATAATTCCTTCGTATTTTACGGCTATGAAAAGGTCATTACGACGGCAAAGTCGTTAGGATGTTTCATAAAAGATACGTAAATCTTTTAGATTTAGGGATATAAAATGTAGTAAAACCGTTATATCACCTGAACTACCTAAAACAATTTAATTCAACGCAGAAGTTGTAACCATTTAATTTTGTAAATAGGTGTTCTAATTTTACCGCGTATCAGTGTAACGCAGGGTCCCTGATTTATTTGCGGGTATGAGGCGTGAAGCAAATGAACTACCCTCACCAGTGGATATATGAGGTGACCGCGCTACCTGTGTGGCAAGGGTCTTATATCACGGAGAAGTACGATGTTGCCTTCCTTAAAACATGTCAGACGATGCAGTGTAAGGAACTTGGAGTTCATGTTTATGGGCTTAGAACTTGATCCACTCTAGATTTACAAGATGATACTTACTGTTTAGTAATGAATATATCTTGCTCTGAAAAGATCTCTCTCGGTTCTTTACATTGACCTTTGTTGCGTGAACCAGCCCGCATTTTAGAGACCTATTACAAACCACGACAAATTGTCCAGAAGCACCAGTTCGTTATTCACCAGCAGTTTATCACAAGGACGCATTACGTTTGGCGGTGGGCTCGCCTAGCGGTAAAGCCCTGCCCAAATTCCTCTCAACTGTCATTGCCGACTGGCGATTAGTCAAGCTGCTAAGTGCTACTTTCAGATTGTTTTTCTCTTCCCACCGTCTAGTGTCGCTAACTGTAATTTATGCGACTTCACAGTTCAACCGCAGCGTCGAAATTTGCAATCGGCCACGATCCCGGCAAAACCGAAGGTTTATTTATGGGTGTAGAGTTAACTTTTGAACTGAAACTTCTGCGGGTGCAGTGGTCGTCGGCCTTTTTTTATTCGCAGTTGTTACTCCGAGGAATACAGTAGTCTGCATTCACGTTTATCTTTATTCATGTTCGTTTTTTAGGTGTCTACTTTATTTTATATGCAAACGTTAATCACAAGTTTCTAATTTGTTTCGTTTTTAGTTGGTTTGAATGTATTCCTTTGTGTGCTATTATTCTTACTAGAATTGATTAGTTTCGTGATGCTAATCTCATAAGCAACAATAGGTTACCCTTTTTTCAAATCAGTAAAATCTAACTTAAAATAATGCTACACTATCTCGACTCTACATTTCAATTTTTACATTCACGTGTTCGCATATATTTATTGACTAGGTGCCGCCCGTGACTTCTTTCGCGTCCCGTTGGCTCCCGTTGATTTTTTGGGATAAAAAGTAGCCTATGTGTTAATCCAAGTCATGGAAAATATATATTCCAAGCTTCATCCAAATCGGATCAGTAGTTTTTACGTGAAAGAGTAACAAACATCCATCCCATCCATACTAACAAACTTTCGCGTTTATTATATTAGTTGGATTCTTCAAAGCCGTCTCGATAATCTACAGAAAAGACATATCTACAGCCGAGAAAACAATTGGTGGAAGCTGCAAAGGTGTAAAGCGAAAACAAAATGTGACAAAATAAATTGCGAACATCCTTGTAGTTCCACTCCAGTGTTTGTTTTGTGTATTGACAAGAAATGTGTACTCCTAAAATAGAACCGTACAGTTAGCAACGCTGCTGCAATTTATCTGTGTTCTGTATTTTCTGAGGAGTAAGGCTTAGTATTGCTTCATTTGCTGGTAGGAGGGTACAAGAAACGAAGGGTGGCTTGATTGCGCTGAGGCTTCTTTCACCTTATGCTATCCTTGAGCCTTTGATTAGCTACCTCCGTTTTCGTTAAAAAAGAGGAAAGGATTTTATTAGGTTACTCAGTCGATATTTTTGGTGTAAATTTTGAAACGAAGCTTTTGAAGTTGGATTTATTTTTACAAGAAAACAAAAATGAGGGTTGTATTTCCGGGGTAACAATACATTTTATCAATATCGCCTGTCCAAGCACCAAATAGAATACTTATTACAAATTTATAGATTGATTTCTTGTTTGTCTATGTTCTATAAGGTTAATTTATTTTAGGGATAGCGCTAAATCCACAAACTTGAGATTTACAACTACTGTGACTAGCTCAACTCAACAACTAGCAATAAGTAAAATTATTGAGCAATCCAAACGGTTCAATATATTGTAGACCCTTGTTATACTTGTGTCACTAAATCTTGAACCAAGTTTATTTCTGTTTTTGTAGCAACCCCATGTTTTTTCACCCGCAGGCATTGTTTTTGTACAACGCCATCTCTATACAGACATTGTAATTACATTCGATTTAACAGGGCCCAAATAACCAATGATGCTTTTTGAGAAAATAAATCCGAGTCGTTATGTTATGTTTATTTCTTTACTGGTAAAGTCCATTATCATAGTCATGTAAGCTGACAAAAAAAGCCTACCCTTATACCTCAATTAAAATGACTGTTATGTGCTTTACATAGAGCTATGTGTATGTGCCTCTCCAACATGGTGTCTAAGCGTTTACGCTTCAAATATAAAAGAGTTGATCCTCCCACCTCTCAGGGGCAACAATTAAAACGAGTTGAGAGAAACTGGGGTTGTATGGAGGGTTCTGAAACTACTGAGTGGAAGCGATGACGACTTCTCTTCAAAAAGCTTGTTACACAAACAGCGAGAAACATACTTACTTGGGGAAAATATGGCGCGTCACGTTTGTAACAGCAATCGCTTAGCGTCGTCAAATAGTCTAGACCATATTGGTAAGGCTTATTTTTATGAACGCGAACTGAACTTTTTTAACACTAGAACTTTTCTGATTTTGGTAATTTGCAAAGATCTTTTGAACTGGGCCACAACGATAAAACTATAGCCGAAGAGACAGTAAACTCCATACCTTCGTTATTTTATAAGCATAATAATAAATTTGATAGAACTATATAGGTACATAAAAAGTAAGGAAGTATGCTACAGTTCAAAATAAAAATGTGTTTATTTTTGAATAATCCCATAAAATATTCATGATCTAAGCGTTCATAGAACAGGGGCGCATTCTGTCTATTCCTGTCTTCCTGACGTTTCGCTCCCATTTCTATTTAGCTCCAAGCCAGACGACCACCAACAAAAGTTTATCGCATATACTCGACGCTACTAAAACAATGAATCTGATGTACCTACTTGTATGTAAAGTAAAAGGGGTGTCGCCGCCGTAGTTCTCATGACAGCCCACCGATGTGGAAGGAAGCCGTGCTCGAGCACTTTTTACAAAATGGCGGCATGTCATACTTCATCCTGACGTGCGAAACAAAAAAAAAGATGGCCTTATTAAAGGAATTAGTTGAGTGCAAAGCTGATTGAACTCAATAGTTTGATCCTGATTTATATTGATCAACTAGCTGATACCCGCGTTTTAGTACGCGTGCGAAACTTTCCACAAAAATATCTGTCAACCAACATACGCTGAACCTCGTACCAAAGGCTGCTTTTGGCTTAGAGAGGTCAAGCTGTATCTATGAATCCACGTCTTTAATTTCAATAAAATTTAGCCTATGTTTCAATCTAGAAAAAGAGCTTTTGAATGGTATAAGTTTCACTAAAATTAGTCCAGTAGTTAAGGCGTGATCCGCGAACAAACAAACAGACAAACAGATAAACAGACAAACTCGATTTTCGGAATCAGAATTGTTTATTTAGTAGATCTGCATATTTAGTTTATCCATATCTTTAACTTCAGTTTTTGGCTCTTTTTACAGTTTTATAAAAGTAAAATAGAAATAGACGAAAGTCCAGTCAAAACCTAAAATATAAAGAAAGAAAGAAAAACAATTATTTTGTCAAAATAACATACACATTACACAAGCACAACTACCTACTAAAGACTAAGTAGGTACCTATTTAGATTTTCTTTTATTAAGAGAAATAAACTGTTTTCTTATCTGAGCAGCTGAAGTGCTCTTATAAATCCAAGTGAAAATTAGTTCATTTGAGTGGTCTTCTTAGAAGACTAGAAATCTGAACTTGAACTTTTTTCACTCGCATCGAAACCAAAGGTCAAGAAAGCGACCGCTCTTTTATTTTAATTTCACGGCATCCGGCGTTCTGGGAACTTTTCAGGAGGGCTTCTGGTAAGGCGTCAAAACGGCTTTTTCTCTTAAATCAAAGTGAAGCAGCACTCGGGCAGCGGGCAGGGCAATATGACCCAGGTCGAGCCTAGTGATCCGCACTCCAGAGGGCCCGGCGTCTCAGATGTCACTCCAAGAGCCCATTCGCGGGCCCCGGCCACACCCTCCACTCGACGGCACATAAGCCACGAACGGCCCACTTTATTTATTATGTACAGCCATTAACGCCATTGCCATAATGGCGGCGAGTTTTTCAATTTTTAATTTCCCTCTTAACACGACGGTGACACTCAAACAGCTGCCTGGATTGACACTTAAGGCTTGTAACTCATCGCGCCAGGCCAAGGAGAGCCTGCAACACTAATGAGTTTCTATTCCATCGCGAGCTTCTTATTACGCTCGTCAAATAGTGGAAAGGTTTTTATTTATCGTCTAGCTAAGGTCTAGCAATCATAAAACCTTTTCATTTCCAACCCTCGTCCTCTTTCAGAATGAAATTCGTTTCAGGGCAACAACACTTACATTACACGTTCCAGTTTTATTTTCTCTGTAAATTTTCTACATCCATAATCCATTTAACAAATTTAAAAAACCTTGACATGTATTTAATCTCTATACCCAAGCCTATCGGGTATTTGTTGCTGGAATTTGATAGGGCTTCGTTCCGTCTACCTCTAAATATGTGCCCGAATGTTTTTAGAAGGCTTCTCAGACTTATCTACTGTCTAAAAATGGCGTCTCTTTTATATATTAGATGCATTAGAACCGCTGTGATATTTATAATTAAACACTTTTCTTACATAAAAACTTTATTTTATTTTATTTAGTCACCGTTAACTAAACCGTTCTCGAGTAGCTAAATAAATAGTGTAAGACCTTCTAAGTCATTAGAAGTAACCTCGTATCATCACCCTTGATGAGGACCAATGTCAACAACCTTAATCCCCAAGGCTATTAGAGAAGTAAGATAGCCCGCAGGCACCCACAACTATCCCAACGTCCATCCCACGACCCCAAGACGCAACTTTCTCTGCTGATTCCCCGAATTTATTTCATTAAATTTAATTCTAAACTCAAGGGCCGGCTGGGAATTCGGTCGGAGGCCAAACTGTTAAAGTTCTCAAAGTACCTAGGCAAATTAATCTTAAGAGAGTTTGGCCCTATCCGACTCTGCAGACTCGAGTGCCAAGTCTGTCGAAGGTTGGACTTTCGTGTGAGGCATGGGATGAAAGGGAGACTGAAGTATTTTGGATCACCAGAGGAATGGTTTTTGCTTGGTTGGATTATAAACCATACTGATTTATTTGACTAAAATATTTACTTTGGAATTAGTATACTACTAATTTGGTCATTGTGTTAACAATTTTATTATTTGAAACATAAATGTAACCTATCCTAACATTTAAAGAATAATCTAATGTTGACAAAACAAAAACTAAAACTTTAGAGCAATTTGTGACGTATAATGGTAATAGCCAGAGCTAGAGCTATACCTCTGGTTTCACCTCAAGAGCGTAAAGTTTTGGTCAAGCATTCGTAAATTACCAAACCCTCGTTCTAATTGAACAAAGGTTCAACTGTCTAATAGTGTCCAACTTTAAGTTTCCAGAATGAAAATGCAAGTTCTTTTCTAAAGGTCCATTCCTAGCTTTTTTGAAGTTAATTATACGAATAATAATTCGGTTTCAGCGTAATTATTTAGTATACCTGTAATAACTTTTTTTTTCTCATTACAGGTAAGAGCTCTTGATAATCCTTGGCTTCCAAGTTGAAGGTAACATTAACTATTTAAAGGCTTTAAAACACAAGTCTTGTTCAAAACGCTTCATAAATCTTTATTATAATAAGCCTTAATGATGAAATCGTGTAGTTTAATAGACTTATTCGTAAGTAGAGAAAATTTCTACTTCAGATAGGTATACAATGTTGGAAATGTTCCGAGAATTTTCCGGCCGGCCGCACTCGGAAATCTCTATAAACACACACTGCTTCACCCTTTCTGTCGACTGTTGAGTGAAGTTGAAACTTTATAATTTAGCACTGTTAATATCCACATTTGCAAGTTTTGTTATATCAAGACGGGTAAACGAGATATTCAGTCAATTAGAAGTTCTTCCAGATTAGGTATACAAATTACCTAAAATGCATGGTATGAATACAAAACTTAAGAACCAGTTCAACAATTCATATTACAGCTCATAAATATAATACAAAAAACAATTTGGTTAATTTGGTTTTATGTATGGCTGTATGGCAGCCTCAACTCTACTGCGGAACGTTGCCACGTCACCGAGCAGTGTAACTCAGATACGCTACTATGTATTTAGTGCCAATACAAAATTATGTAGTTAATTTGTTACGTAGAACAATAACTAACGAAAGTTTACCATAAATGACGGAACCTTTGCGCCGGTTCACCCGTTACTTCGTCCCACAGCGACCGTATATGCCTTCATCGCGATATGGAATTAAATGTTGATTAATATCGCGTTTTAGGACCGCTCTGAGCGAGGTTGCTGAGACCCGTTCAGGTGTTCAATTTAGAGGCACTTTGCAACTGTAAACTAGTTAGCTGTTACAAGCTTCGCAGCTGTGTAACGTTAAGTACCGAGCACGGTGCGACAAGATTTGGATATTTAATGTTATTGATACGTTGGTACTCAATTCGGAACTTGTGAAAACGTTCTAAGGCAAAAAAACACGCGATAAAGACACAAATGTATCAACGTATCAATTTAAACACCAATCTCACTTTTGAGTGTGGCGGTCCAGGAAAACTGCGTCTCTAGGCGAATATATATATTTTGTAGACCATACTGCTTCATGGTTGTTGGCCTCTCATGGCTGCAGTTTTCACACTGCCAACTATATCGTCGAAGAACTAATGTCATACATTTAGTACTTATTAGAAGGTTTCAGCACCGACCAAGATATTTTAATTTATTCGAGCATCTGACATAATGTCGCTATCGTGTGGATGTTGGTATCGGGCAGTGGTGCGTTTGTGATGAAAGTTCAAGAATATATTTTTTTGCTGCATTGATTCTCATTCAAAGAAGAAAGACGCCTTTGCCTCTCTGAAAATAAGTGCATTAATGTTAATGGTGTACCGTACTGTTTAACAATCAGAAGCCCCATTTTTATCTCCTGTCAGATTACCAAAGATCCTTAATTCGCCATACTGCACAAATAAATAAAATGCCATTTTCTCGCTGCATGCGCTCACGCCGCAAGGGAGCTTGTCAAGCTTGTTTACTACAATTTGGGTGTCAGTGAAATATATACTTTAAAGTGTTGACACAAGATTCATCCTGGTTTGATTGAACATACCTGTTGGACGTTCGATTAAGTTTCATAAAGTCCAAGGGCTTTTTCAGTTCATTTTTACATGACATGATAATAGTGTCACTATCTAAAAATTTTAGTTACCAAACAAACCTGCAGAGCAGTGGTTCCTCCACACAAAGTTGTCAGAGTGAATCTTCCGTACTTTTGTACTGTCAGTTATCCTGCACTCCGCTAGGGAGTAACTGTCAATCACACTGCACTTCCACAATGAAACCAATAAAATATTTACAAACCTAATACTGTGCGGCCGAATCCATTATAAATGATCTTTATAAAACTCTGCCCTATCATATTGCCTGGGGTGAGTTTTAATTCTAGAAATTGAGTAAAGACGCGACTTGTAGGTGAGTCAGGATTTTTAGCTATTTTCTTGGGTACCAAATGATCTTACTTTCTTGCGATTGGGTTTAGATTATTCAAGACAAAGCACTGAAGAATTTATTTTAAATTATATGCTGAATATTCAGACTAATTTAAGAAAGAAAGCGATCCTTTAACGTTTTATAGTAGCTGTCAGACCATTTTTGGGGGCTCTTTTACACCATATGTGGACTATTGGACTTCATGTGCGCGCGACCAAAAGTTGCACCCCAAAAATCTATTTCTCGCCTAACAAGCCACTCTTTCCTGGCAACTGTAACTTATTGATGTCATGTCTAGACACACGACTCTAGTTTTCCAGTATTTGCTGTCACGAAACCATGAATTTGTAAGTAGTTAGTGCAGTTTAAGGTGAGCGCACACGAAGGGTGAACTTTACTATAACGATCGTGATTATGGTGCCTCCAATTACCTTCCTGTTAATGTATCAGGGTGGAAACATGGGTTTTTTCTTAAGTTGATATTAATTTACGGTGAGGTATTGCTTCTGTTTTGTACGTTCAGTAGTTTGTATAGATATTCATGTTTCTAAAAATTTTAAGGCCTTGAATTCACAGAACACTGTTTGGCTGCGCAAAGCGCCCCTTTACTTCCCCTCCAATTTCCCCAGCGCTACTAAACCGTGACGGTACCTGTACCTATAGGATTACTATCGTTATATCGTTTGAAATTGGTATACCAATACGTGTAGATGGATCCCACTACTGCTAATTATTCATTTTCACTTGATCTGTGTTGAAATAGTAATTAGTCATAGTTGAGGTTATGACTAAAGTATCAAACCATGTGCCTAAAACCCAGAGAACATTATCAATTTACTGTCATCTACTTCGAAAATAAATGATTTCACAGAATATCACCTTTCCTGAAATCATATTATTCGAATAAAAGTATCAAGAAAATAATCAAAGTATCATAAAACTCAGTTTAAAAAGTGTGAACAAAACTTTTCTCATTTCAAGTACTTTTATCAAGATGTCATTCAAGTTGTTATCAGGTGACGCTGTTAATAAACCTTTCTCTTTATAGGCTCGCTCCACTTTACATGGAAAAATTACTCAATTTTGTTTCACCCTTTACTTACTTGAGTATGTTGCTTTTTATGTATTTTCATGTGGAACAAAATTTAAGCACTTATATATATGCTTGCTTATGCAATGCATTAGAATTAAAAAATCATAAACACAAATACTGAAATAAAATGACGCAACGTGGAAACTTTATTATTTTTGTAATGTTTTACTAATTATATTTTAATGCGATAAGTAAATTTTTTACCGCGTAATTGACTTCACAGCGGGCTCTCTTCCGCAAAAAGGTTGAAAAAGTTTAGCCACTAAAGACTTTCCCTTCAATTTACTGGAAAATAAATCTAGCGCGCAATCTGATGTAATTACACTCCATTCAGACATTATCAGGCGCAAATCTCGCTGTATAAACACGGGGGAGGAAAACGCACTCGAAAGGGCTATTTTCAATTTTCTTCTAAGCCCACTAAGCCTGTACCCCATCTTGAGAGCAAATGTCGCGCTATCAGCTCTCGTCAGAGTAAATAACGAGTTGAAAAATGACAGTAATAACTATCGGGTATAATGAGTGGGGTGGAAATGCCCCGAGGAATACAAGGTCTGTGCACACCAAATGTTGCGCCGAACAGTGAACGCAGGCCACGGATGACGGCCGCAAGGTACACAAAACCATTGCTGGATGTTTTTTACTTCGTTGTTTCAATGGGAAATATACGTGCTCCTGACAGTTTTAGGCTGAAATTCCAAAGTGTATTTTGTCTCTATGTTGCGTTTTCGATATTTACAGTAACACACTACCTCTATACTATTTCATAATAACTCTTTCAATCTAATCTTTTTTTAAACCGTTTTGCATTTCAATTATCAGTAGAAAACTGATTACGAGAAAACATTTTGTTGAACATTTTGTTTTAAGAAAACTTCATAAATATAATAAATTCCTTGATCAAGAAAACCGCACAGCACCGTCGATAAGTCCCACAAAGCATCCTTATCAAAGCGGCTCATTTCCACCCAATCCTGTTTCACGTGCCATCATACGCGACACCCGCAAAACCCACTTTTTAAAGGAGGGGAAGAAAAAGCGCATATTTCAAAACTCCCGTGTTCTTTCCATTAGCAACATCTCAGATTGTCAGTTGTAAGCGTGTTGCTCGCGTAATGACGCAATATACGCGCGAGGTGTAATGACGCCTTTTGATGGCGCATCCCGTCACCATTACACAAGTCACACTGAAATAAGATATCACAACAAAGACACTTGCAAAAAAGACAGCAAATAAAACAACCTTTGTAAAGAGATCATTAAGCCCACCAATTTATAGTTGTATTTGTATTCTTTGAGAAATTTGTAAAATTTAAATTTTCGCGGACAAAACAAGTTTGGACAGGCACAAAAACCCAATTAAAATTGTTTGCGAATGGCTGAGTAAATCTGAGCAAAAATTTTTCGTACGCAAATAAGGACTAGGTAAGCTTCTCAATTTAGGTTCGTAATAAGATATTCATAAAGATGTTCCGGCGGCACGACAAAAGATGGTGAGGAGACGGCTCGCTTTCCAACTAAAATGTTAAATTACAAGAAGCTGAGAGACTTATCCTTAACGGGGACAATGAAACCCACGATGCAACCGCCTTATGAATATCTTATTAGGTATAATAATAAAAAGGAAGTCTTAGGAGTGATTACTTACTTTGAAATTATTTCGAGAGGAATATAAATACTGTTCTTTGAAAATCACGCTTGAACAACTTCTTGGTTTAAGGAGAAGCAGATAGATAATTGTTACTTTATAATATAACAGGCTTGCTACTGACCCTACTTAGAACCTTACCTACTTTTATTCATTTAAGAAAATATTGACCCCTGCTGGCGCGTTAGGGTTAAATCCCTTACAAGCTTAAGCTGATCGACGCATAATGAAGCATTATATTATCGTTTTATGTAAAAGGTAAATACATTAATCTTACAAAATGTTATAATTACTAAATACTGATCCCGCACAGCACAACTCGCATTGCATAAAACTGACACTATACTACAGAAGTAAACTAAAGGCATATCAATCTGCAATTAATACGCTGCAATATAATACTGAAGACGTTTAATAGCCCGACCTTTAGCCATGAAAATCTTATCATTTGTCAGTTCCCCCATCGGTTGTCAGATGAACATATCA
Source organism: Eulithis testata (assembly GCA_947507515.1). NCBI lineage: Eukaryota > Metazoa > Arthropoda > Insecta > Lepidoptera > Geometridae > Eulithis > Eulithis testata. The sequence goes on from OX382207.1 coordinate 5,904,059, forward strand.
AATATCATTGGAAATTAATCAAGGGAAGTCTCAGAATAGCTACGGGGCGTCTGGGTAACTTTCCTTTGTGAATCTTTGTAACGACAATTGCATTTGTACGTAAACAGAGACTGGGCTATTTATTTTATTTTATCATCTTGTCTGCTTTCATCTTTAGTTCTGTTATTAAAGTTTTGAAGAGATAATGCTACTCTCGGAATAGTACAGATAAAGAAGACTTCAAATATTTTTTATTGGAAATCGATGAGGTAGAGTAGTCTCTATGTGAGTTGCAGTGGACATAGTTGAACAAGGATGATAGTGAAAGTAACTCTAGTATTGTTTACTCTATCTATACTCATACATAACGTATTTATTTTAATAGTATATTAATAATATGTAACGACAATTTAAGTAATACATACAGCTATTATAAATTGTATAAACCTACTTATTTTAGTAAAGCTTGGTTGCTTTGAATGAATGAATGAATGAAAATACTTTATTGTACGTAGGTACACCTTACAAACTAATATGCGAGACAGATTATATTATATTACATTACGTACGATGGGCGGTCTTCTCGCTAGGGAGCGATTTCTTCCAGACAGACTTTTATTTTTTCTTTGGTTGGGTCTGTAATACTTTATTCCCGTAGGTGTATTGCAAACTGAAATTTCATTTTTATCCATGTCCGCACATCCCAAGGGTTGGCTTCAAATTACGGGACAAGTACACCACCTTTGGCTCACCACTTAGACGGCTTACTGCGTCTACCCGGATCATTTCATCCCCCCTCGTATTAATATAATCGCGGAGAAGCTTTATTTTATACCGTCCCCCCTTAAAAGACAAAAGATGTATCACAGTCATAAGTCAGACGAATTAATCCATATCACTTGACAATAAAACGAAAGTAACATCTCGAGAAGTTAATAGAAATTTATTACACTGTCAAGGGAGAATTTTCCTATTAATATTCAGCTTCCGTATATTTTCGAGAGCGACACACTCAGGAGTTATTACGAATATTTTTGTTTTAGCATCGTGTTCTACAGACGAGGTATTTTTAACGTGATTTATATTAAAATACATAAGAACTGCCGACCGGAATATTAAGTCATGGAATTGGGTCGTACTTTGATCAACCAAAAACTAAACATCCTTATTATACCGTTATAACGTCATACTTTTTCATTGATTTTATGTACTAAAATCTACTTCTACTGTTCCTGGCCGCTAGTCACCTGTTTGGTCGCATGCATGATTCGAATGTGTGACACACAATATATAAATTAATGATTAAAACAGATATTTAATTTTTAAATTATTTATAGTCAAAAACAGTGACACAGTAATAATCATGTAAATCGAATAATTTTCAGCTTACAACTCACTAGAGACGCATTCTGTCTTCACACAAGACATTTCTACAATCTGAGGGGAAGAAAATAGGAAAATACATCACCTTAAGCGAGTAGGGAAGATTCATATCACACAGGAAATTCGACTCGCTCCTTCGTAAAGTACATTTTTGAAAGAACCTACCTTCGCTTCCTCATATGGACTCCTGATTCATGAGTTTTATCTACCATGAAATGTGCGCCTAAGAATTGAATATTACCGGCGTGTCAACGCACCGAAACGTATGGTAACGAATATCGATTTCCGTCAATGAACCTATGTCTTTTTCCTTTTTAATGCCTCGTTGTGGTTTAACCCATCCAGGAATATGAGAAGTTAAAAATGTCTGCCGTGTTTCGATATACATATATCTTTTAGGTCAACGTTAATATACCAACTTAATTTTACTAAATGAGTATGCTTTTCTATACTGGTTAGTTTATTTCCAGATACTTAGATATTTTCAGATTGTAATGATTTGGTTTGAGATTAAATGTAAACATAAAGCCTCATGCGCCTATAAAAACACAAAGTTTTTTATCATAATCATCCGTAAGGGGGTTTTACTATAGGCCCAATCAGAAGCAGTCTTCAAAAATGAGCATAGTAAAAAAAACGCAGTACCCTAATATTAAAAACAATGTAACCGAAAGTGAGAAAACTCCCTAAAATAAATCAGAAACAATTTACAAAACACAATCACTTTTCCGCCTCCGTAATTTTCGCATAGAAATCCGTGTCAATAAAAAATGCATCAAAGTTAGGGACAAGGTGAATAATAACTCCCAGATGTAACTCAATTTGCCGTGTAAAAATTGGCATTCTTTTGTACTCCAGCCGTTGATTCTCCCCATCACTACGATACAGCGATTATTATTACGTTCGAAAACCCATCAAAAGTTACAATTGAAAAGTTAAAGTATTCCGGGTGGGACGGTAAGCCTCCCTCGTCTATCTACAAATGAGTTCGAGTAGGAATATTCTTTTGTGTAACTACACACCCACATCGTGAACTCGTCAGTCGCCGTAGAGTTAATTATGCTCAAGATATTTTTAGTACTACGTTTATTTGAGTACACTTTCATAATATTTTTTTATCATGACAGCAAAAGAACGTTCAGTGTTTTTATTAGAATAGGATTTTCGGACGCTTTCATCAGAACTTTTAAATTCTATGATCGCTTCTTGTTTTTCTTTAAAGTTAAAATCCTGTTTCTACCCTATGGAATAAAACTTCAACATCATGAGGCAATCGAGTGTTTGTTCTTATTGTTAAACTACTATCGATGGTAGGTACACTCTCGAACAGGCGGAACTTATCTCGTTCCGTGCTGCATTCCAAAACCATTTTATTAAACTTTCCTCGCACCCTGCTATTGTGAACTGAAGACTTGCAGCAACTTCCCTAAATTCCTTTTCTTCTAAAGTTTTTTTACCAAAACAAATTACCTTGCTCCCCTGAGGAGTGCACCTTCAAACCCGAAAGCACCACCCTGAATAATTAATACAATGGTAGGTCAAATTCGTCCAAGTGTCAACCCTCCCCCAACTTTTAAAAATACGACACCATCAAAAGTGCGGTCTTAGTCAACGTCTAGACCTTTTATCTCCCCGAGGGTTGTTTATTTAATTCTGCTTATATTATTTGAATTGACATTGATTTAGGAAAAGTTTTTTGACGTAGTCTCGAGCCAACTTTGTATTTTAAGAGTTGGAAAGTGTGCATGGGGTCTTTTGATCCTGATTGGAGAATTTATCCCGTCCAAGTAAATCAAATATCCGCTGTGAAGTTTTACGCCCTAAGCTGCCAAAACAAGTTCTAAGTACGTATGGGGTGAATTGAATTCTGATTGAATTACAGATTTTCAGTGAACTGAATGTTTGTTTGGGTCCGATGCGTAATTATCGCTTAGATACTATGATGAGTGATGACATTAGCACTTTAGGTGTCTCACACATTCAATTAAATACAAAACAATTTTTTGAAGTCAGTGTTCAACAAAAGAAACTTTGATCAGTAATGAAGGTTAATTGATTTCCAATACAAATACTTTTTACTACCCAATGAATAAATCAACAATTCATATCGATCACCATCCATCATTTAAACTTTGCCTTGTCCGCGAGGACTGAGTTTGATGCCTCAATATTATGAATTGATTGAAGAAGTCACGTGACCTGAAGAAGATAAAGTTTATGAATGAAACTCCGACTTAGTGACGATTCGGACCAAATATTTTGGGACAAATTCTCCCAATCGTCACTTTTGATTTTAATAATTTTTGTTGTGACGATTCGGACAACTTTAAAAATAGCTGCATTGTACAGTCAGGTAAACAATTTTTAAGCAAAATGTTATATAGCTATTAAGGTGGTTCGATTTCCATATTAATTTATTTTACCAATTTGGGGGAAATTATTGACCGAGCGAGCGAAGCGAGCGAAGCGTCTTAGTTTCCACATTGGCCAAAAATGCGTTTGTCCGGATGTCTGTCTGTCTGTCTGTCTGTTCTCCTCTACAGGTCGCATTTTTCAACCGATCTGGACGAAACTTGGTACACAGGTTATATGACTTATTAGAATTTTTTTGTCGTCGGGGATTTTTGATTGGAGGGGTACTTCCCCCAAAAAAAGGGCAAAAAGGGGGCTATTTGATATACTGGATATCTCCACCAAATGAGATCCGATTTCGATTATTCTTTTTTTATTTGAAAGGTAGTAACTGTAAGTTGGTTTCATAAAAGTTTGGCGAAGATCTGATAAGGATCTTCAGCATGATGAACAGGATAGCTCATCAAACAATCGATGGTTTTCAATAAAATTTGAGAGAAACACAAAGGACTTCATTCTACACAAGATGATGCAAAAAAAATCAAAAAGATCAAAAAAATCACAAAACGGAAAATGCACTTGCACAGTGGGGTTTGCGGGTGAGGGATGGGTGTCAGGTGAGAAGTAGTGGGGATGGGTATTTTCTACTTCTCTTCAACATTGATAGGTTTCTTTCAAAACTCTGAAATAGCTTTTGCTAAGGCAGTAAATAGCTCACTTTTAGTATGCTCACGAGGTCTACAGCTCCCAGAGCCACTAGTATTATTATACCTAACAAGCAATTTTTATTTATTTCTTGAATCATAGAACTTAAAATCAAGATCTATTTTTTTGATGACAGCTGTCAAACTTCAAACGCCCATATCTCGGAAACTACTCACTCTAGAGTTCTCGTTCCAAAACCAAATGAAAGGTGTGATCAAGATCTAAATGTTTGAAGACAGCTGTCAAACTTCAAACGGCTATATCTCGGAAACTACTCACCCTAGAATTCTCGTTCTAAAATCAAATGAAAGGTGTGATCAAGATCTATTTTTTTGATGACAGCTGTCAAACTTCAAACGGCTGTATCTCGGAAACTACTCACCCTAGAGATCTCGTTCCAAAACCAAATGAAAGGTGTGATCAAGATCTATTTTTTTGATATCAGCTGTCAAACTTCAAACGGCTATATCTCGGAAACTACTCACCCTAGAGTTCTCGTTCCAAAACTAAATGAAAGGTGTGATCAAGACCTATTTTTTTGATGACAGCTGTCAAACTTCAAACGGCTATATCTCGGAAACTACTCACCCTAGAGTTCTCCTAGAGAAAATTATTGTTTTATATTTTTACGTGAAGAATAAACCAACAAAAATACTTTCCATACTTCACATCACAGTCATACAATTTAAAAATTTACTAACAAAAACATGCATGAGTTAAGGTTTGAACTCGGTACCGTAGTTGTAGAAATATCACGGAGCTACTGACCAGTCCAATCTTACATGTTACTGGCGAAATTGAGTCATGGTTAGAATACAGTAAGATCCTAGTCTGTGTGCGTGAATAGTCGGTTGCATTATTGTCCGGCACAATCAAAAGTATTTTTTAGACTAAAATGAAACTGAAATATAAGTTGGTTACATAACTAATAATTGTCGGCACATATATTCGGAGGTTAATAAAACCAACAAGTCTCATTCATTGCGTATATTTGGTATAAATCAACATCTTGTATACCTAATTTGATATCTATATATGATCACAAAGATGTTTTTTAGTTAGTCTAAGGCAGTATATGAGTAATATGAGTACATATTATGTATAAAAGTCACAGATAATCAATAGTTCAAACAGACCTAAAACTACTACCTGTTATTTGTTAGTTTTTAACATCAGAAAGTCCTATTATTTACTGAAAAAACAATAAAACTCTTAAACAAAATAAAAAATACTTAGCCTACTATAATCACAGTATTTTACGCAGCATTTGGCACTAATTTAACCTATTAAACACTTTAAAAGCAACGAAATAAAAAAACATTAAACTGTTAACTTTAAAATATGATCTTGATCACACCTTTCATTTGGTTTTGGAACGAGATCTCTAGGGTGAGGAGTTTCCGAGATATGGGCGTTTGAAGTTTGACAGCTGTCATCAAAAAAATAGATCTTGATCACACCTTTCATTTGGTTTTGGAACGAGATCTCTAAGGTGAGTAGTTTCCGAGATATAGCCGTTTGAAGTTTGACAGCTGTCATCAAAAAAATAGATCTTGATCACACCTTTCATTTGGTTTTGGAACGAGCACTCTAGGGTGAGTAGTTTCCGAGATATGGGCGTTTGAAGTTTGACAGCTGTCATCAAAAAAATAGATCTTGATCACACCTTTCATTTGGTTTTGGAACGAGATCTCTAGGGTGAGTAGTTTCCGAGATATAGCCGTTTGAAGTTTGACAGCTGTCATCAAAAAAATAGATCTTGATCACACCTTTCATTTGGTTTTGGAACGAGAACTCTGGGGTGAGTAGTTTCCGAGATATGGGCGTTTGAAGTTTGACAGCTGTCATCAAAAAAATAGATCTTGATTTTAAGTTCTATGATTCAAGAAAGAAATAAAAATTGCTTGTTAGGTATAATAATATAATTTCCCCCAAATTGGTTAAATAAATTAGTATGGAAATCGAACCACCTTAATGTAACCACACGCTCGCAAAGCAATTTAAATAGCTAAATCATATTTTGCTTAACATTTTTTTACCTGACTGTACTCAACGGCTTCCTTAATTTGATGTTCTCCGAATCGTCACAACAAAAATTATTAAAATCAAAAGTGACGATTGGGAGAATTTGTCCCAAAATATTTTGTCCGAATCGTCACTAAGTCGAAACTCCAATACAGAAAAAATATTAACGTATGCCGTTTTTGTACTCTAACGTAAGCAATGCCCTTTAAATCCCGACAATAATTTCCCTTGGGACTGCAACCTGGCCTTTGACTGGGGTGGTCGTGGACAGCCGAGTGACCCGCCTAAGAACTTACTGAGGGGTACTGCAAGGGTCACTACCGAGTCGTTTATTGTTCCTTGACGTTTATGGTCACCGAAAGGGCACAGCAAAAAGGTCAGGACGCCCCAGACCTCAGGTAAGTTTTAAACAATTAATATTGAAAGGCTTTCCAAATTCGCGAAATTCAGCGCTTATCCAAATGCCAGGAAATTGAACGGTGAAGATTTATTTGCATATTTTGCGGCGTTTATAGTTTAGCATTGGCTATTCATTCGTCTGGATTTATAGATGAAATTTTGAACACAATAGTGTAATGGATTAGGGACTAGGTTGAAAGGCAGTAAATGATACAAAGTTTGGCTTTGATCGTTGTTTTCAGTTCTACTAATGGATGTAACCTGTTACTAAAACTTTGTGAATTTAGTGGCTCTTTCTATCCCTAACTTTCAAATAACACAAATTCAGAACCCTTTTCTTTAGCTACCGTCAATGGTCTATTGTTAAAAAAAACTTTTATCTACTTTCAAATCTTTATTGAAAATCGGTAGTGTACAACATGACGTAATATGTAGTATCAATAGGTTCCAAAATAGTTATTGAGCACAGAATTTCTATAAATAAAAAACAAAAATATAATATGTATTAGAGACTCATGAAGACACCACCTTAGTAAATGTGTAGTCTTAACACAAGATTTCTTTAGATTGTGTATTGCTTGGCTAAGCCACAATGAAGGCGTTATCCAGGGTGCACGCAACCCTATCACGTACAGTACATCCCCACGGAACCAACATAAGACATGAGACTGCGGTGTCTTACAAGCACGAAGCCAATATTTCCCGACTTATATGAAATGCAAATACAATTTTAAAAGTTTACATATTTTCTCTGTGAAACTATGAAGTCGCGCCTACGGGCTCGCTTCATATTACTAAATGTGGGGAGGTAATCTCCTTTTGAAGGAATATTTGAGTCACGTTTTACAACTTCTGTTTATGAAATTTTTGTTGTATTTGAGATTATTTTACTTGGTCACGTGTCTTCGTTTGCTAGAATAAATAAGCCACAGTGAAATTTTATTGTAAACAAATTGTTTTTCAATCGTTTTGACTTGCAACATCAAAACGTGTGCAAAGTATCTATTATTCAGATATTACGAGAGCTTTCTCTCCAATAAATATTTTACTTTTACAGTGTCTCTTTGCTTTGCCGAGTCACAAATTATATTACCGAGGCTAATACAGAAAAGTTATTCAACAAACTCTTTAGAAAGTTGAAAGTCAAAGCCTCTCTCAAAGTAATAATCCCTTGGCGTCGCTCTGTGCTAAGTTTAATTCTAATAAAACAACCTTTGGAATATCGTTTTCTTTTCGCGATGCTGTGATAAATGTTTATTTAAAATGAAAAGCCACAAATAAAAATTAATGTTTGCAATACTATTTAATTTTGTTATTGTAGAAATGAAACAACTTCAACAATTTCTGCATCACTACAAAGCCAATTATTTAAACTATACGTGTTTTTTTTATAAAATAATAGCTACTGTTTACATGGAAATGGTATTTGTGAACGAAAATGTCCTTGATTTTCTTTTAGAACCGAGCTCCAAACTTCTTCGGTTATTTGTCAGGGTGAATTATTAATTCTCACCATAGAATATGCTCCGGTCAATGTAAAACAAACTTCGTAAGAACGGAGCATGAAATAAGGAATCATAATTCAAATCGAAAAAAGTTTGCCGGTTCTTGGTAATTTTTCCCATCTTACGGCAAGTTTAGCTTCGGGGGTCGGGTTCCGCCTCAAGGAAATCTAAGAGAGGGTTTACATTTTTAGCCTTTCGTCCTGTCTTCCTCCACACTTTTATATCGCCTTTTGATTACTCTCTCAACAAGTTATGCATATTGTAAGTCTTCGGTGTCGCGGTTACAAGAATTTTTGGCGTCTCTTTTATATCCTCCTTCGTGGGTGATGTCTTATTTTGCGTGTTTTTCTTTTATCTTTTTCGCTTAACTATGAATGAATTCTTTATTTATGGTGATTATATTCTCACCTGATACTTAGAATCCACAAATGGTGGTGTCTGAAAACGTTGTAAAATTATCATAAAAAAGAGTAGAACATTTTGCAACAGATGGCGGCTAAGGACTTCTAATTAATGCAAAGAAAAACTCTAAAAGCGCTGCGACAAAATTGCCTTTAAAGCAGTGCTAACTCTCTATGCGCTGTTAATTCCCCTTAAGATTCGAGATCCACCCTAATTGTTATCGGCGGTCCGACCCTTAATGGTGTTTCTAATGCGTCTAATGTATTTTCGGGACATTTTGCAGCTTGCCTTGGGGCCATTTTTCTGTTGTATGAGTGCAGTGTCCCCTGTCCCTAGTCACGGTAACTGTATTATCTGCAAATATGGTCCCGATTTCTATTGTCCATCTAAGTGGTGGCAGTGCGAACGAGTCTAATAAACATAAATAAAATATATCAGTTTGAGAGTGTCTTAGATGCATTTGGCCGGTCACAATACTTCTTACTTAGATGGTAGAGATATGGTATTAAAACATAATATTACTGTTTTATCATAATGGAGAAGCTCCAAATCACTGTTGAAGACATAAATCAATTGAAACTCGATACCAATGAGATTTCTTCCTCCATTTTATTATAGCTTTAATCGTATAAGAGAAAATAAAAAAAAGTAAAGAAAGTATTGAGAGTAAACAATACACTCGAGTAAGCGGCACTCGTAAACCAGTTCCTATAAACGTAGCAAGCCGGTAAATTAGATTTCATTTTATTTCTTCAACAATTTGCGGCCGGACACAGACAAAGGGCACAGGTTCGATGCCGTGGTCAGCAATTCAAAGGTTTATGCGGGTACTTTTATTACTTACCTACCCTGCTAGGGATGGGCGGTAGTCGTTGGGTGGTAATCGATGAGCTCTCTCGTACTTATTAATTGATATTTTAAACTGAACTATTTACTAAACTTCAAATATGATCTAACTTATGATTGGTTTCAGGTTTTTTTTAAATTAAACAGCATTCAAAACATGTGTAAAAATAGCAGTAGTAACTAGTACATTAATTTAACAAAAACGATATGCTTCGATGATTCTGTAACTGCACGTGAAAATTCATCGTGTACATCAGCTCTACCACCAAAAAGACTTATTTCACTCTTTAAAGTCAGTATAGCTAGGCACTGTAATCGTGACATATTTGACCTTAAGCTTCTAAACCATCGATATCGATACTTTATTCCAGAACACGTGACTAGTAGCCAGTTGAGTAGGTACTGCACATGATAAGTTCACATTGACTGCTCTCTAGCGTGCTTCAGTTGGCGTAGTATTTATAAACCAGGCTCTACCGCAAAGATATAAAATAGTAATTTTGAGTAGTTATTCATTTTAAAATAATTCGTGTTGCAGTTTTAAAAGTAAAGGAAATGGATTGAACTGCATTAGAGATATGAATTCTGATTTATGTCGATAAGGAATGTGGAGGACTTTTACAATAGATTATAAAAAACACATGAACCAAGTGAGAGACCGTAAGAAACTAAGCACGTTCTTAGAATAATCTATACTGGTGTACTAATTTAGAGTTAAATTACTCATTAGCCTGTATTTCGGTTAGATTGCTTTAAAAAAAAGATCGATATCGATTATCGATAAAGTATCGGTCATTAGCCCACGTCACTAGTGCGTAGTTGAGCACCGTGCGGTAAGTTCGACTGACCACTGTCCAGCGAACCCCAATCGCGAGCCATTGTCCGGCCATGTTCTTGTTCACATTAAAACGCCGTTAACCATTCTTTATTGTTTTATCCGCCGTTCCACGCCAATAAATGTCGACGGCTCCTGGGAAATGTACCGCGATGCCGTACCGCGATTTCGGTTCCGCCGATATAATTAAACTTGGTCCTTTATTACAAAATTTGTAGTACTTAAATCATTTTAATACGATCATGAGACCGTTCTAATTGTGCACTTACAATTAAATCGGAACCTTACATTTTGCTGCTTTAAATTATTGTTTCGGGGTCTTATTACTAAATTATGTCAGTTTTATGGTTATCTCTTTTTATTAATTTTATTTTGGTAAAATGTTTCTCCTGAACCTATAACACCAGTGAAGATGACTCACAATAGCAAAGTGAGTCACATCAGACAGAACTCAACACATTTTACCCAGCATGTAAAACGTGTTGAGTTCTGTCTGATGTGATGTGTTCGGACTAATTTAATTTTCGAACCCCAATGCTAGCTGATTACCAAAAGCAAATATTCCTGGACATTCAAAATGCAATCAGGCATGGATCAAAGCAATAGAGGCTAAGCAGCCCGCCGAGCTGCGTATTTCATACAAACCTCACGAGTAAACAAAGAGAAGATAATACGCCGACCGCACGGCTATTAGAAGTGAGCGTAACTTGGATCCACAGGAACAATCTAATAAAACATTCAGAGACCAAGCGGGGGAACACCAAATCAGATTGTCTCAAAATCACACGACTGACAGCGCAACGCGGCTTCGCTCGCGCATCTATAATTCACAATGTGTCGGGCATACTTTTGTGTGCTCGGTAACTTATAGGCTATTTTTGAATGCTCCAGTTATTTATTAGCATTTTAGTTTTGCATGAGCTGTCCACTTCCGAAAGGGGATATACTAAAATGGTCTCCTCTTGTTTATGAATGAGGCCATCAAACGGGTGAGGCTTGAAACCACTTAGCTGCTATTTTTGTGTACGTTCTCTTGAATACTGTATGATAACATAATACCATCTGTACCGGGAGATGGGTGTATCTAGAAAATCTAGATCGTCTAGCTTTGCTATGATTGATGCCTAATAGTATCGTTCTTTCGCCCTCCGGCTAGTTGGGGTGACGATCTGAGAAATGTAGCTGGCAAAAACTGGATGAGAAGAGCCGAAGACCGGACTTAGTGGCGCTTCTTGGAAGAGACCTACGTCCAGCAGTAGACTGATATAGGTTGATGATGATGATGATGAGTATCGTTCTTCTAGTCAATCTGCACAAAAGAACATAATGCAAAAACTGTTAGTTTTAATCGTTCTTAAGATAGCATAGCCAACTGCAAAAGCTATGCATAAATTTTCAAAATATTTCCTTTTCAAATGGCTCTGATTTGCATAACCACGTCGTAATTCCTGCAATTACTTACAATAGAAAATTTGCTAGGTGTGAGTTCGTTAGATAATGGCAGAACTTTGGCATGGTGTCTTCGAATGAACCATTTACGCTTTGCCAAATTATCGATGAAGTTCTGCAACGTAAATGTTACAGAAATTTTCTCACACGTATTTCAGAACAGTACCTATCTCGATTAAAATTATATTATAAGTGCATTTATTTCAACATAGTTTGGAATGGAGATTCCAAAATATTAAGTAGCTGATAATTAGGCTGATACTGTTTTAAGAACTACTAGAAAAATTTCAATTTAGTATGAGATGAAAAGTGTTGTTTTCATCTTCGTGTCTCTCTTAGTTCGTGATTATAAATGTAAATAAACAAGAACTTAACAAACGCAAAGTATCAGACGAAAAGTTGACTGCACTTTGACGAAATATTGGAGTGGAAACAAGACAACAAAACCACGCGAATAAGAAAATGCACATTCTGGTGTGAGCATGGTATGTCTTGGAATTGGCAACCGTTCACACTTCGGTAATTATCGACGGTGAAGTTTTAGACCACGAATGAAGGCTCCCAGCTATTAAGGGCATTCCACACGTGCTGTAATCATGGTACCGCTGTAGCGTTCATCATCTACAGCCCAACTTTACCCACAGCTGGGCATAGACCTCTCCAAGTAACGTTAGTTTTGTATTTCTTTGCCAGTCATTAAATAAAGTGTTTGAAAGATCATCAGGTTACGTTTATACTCTTATTATTGACTAGCGACCCGCCCCGGCTTCGCACGGGTGCAATGCAGTGATGATGATGATGTATTATAAATATAAACCTTCCTCTTGAATTACTCTATCTATTAAAAAAACTGCATCAAAATCCGTTGTGTAGTTTTAAAGATCTAACCATACATACATACAGACATAAGGACAGTCGCGGGAAGCAACTTTGCTTTATACTATGTAGTGATTAAATAATAAGTAAATAAATAACTCTTTATTTCGAATACAGCTCAATGCAACAAAATACTAGCCACTGGCTACTAAACCAGCTGTGAAAGGCTGTATTCACAGCGATCGCCGGTCGTATTATTTATATAGCGAGGCAAATCTTGACGGATGTAGTTTTCATAATAAGGTTGGTTTTCCTGTCAGTTCAAAGATCTTTTTGGTCGATCATTTTGTCTGCCAGCAAGTGTGGATCCTCCAACTACAGTGGGGTGAACCGAAAAGTCGATGCGCTCATTCTAACTTTTGGAGTTAGTGCTAAAACACCTTCAACTTTAACAGTTGCTTCACGGAATTAGAATTACTTCGGATAGGAGGTAGGTACAGACATAATGAACGAGGAGTTTTACGGCTGTTGGTTTTAAAGTTGTTTTTCCTATGTTCGATACTGAATGTTTTTTGTTTAGCTAATCTTTTTAGAAAACTACTAAAGGTTCAAAAAAGGCTGAAAATAAAACCTATTTTGGAACAACTAAGAAATTTTATTGTAGCTCTATTTTTAAACGATATTCATTTGTTTTTTGTGAAAATAACTTTTACACGCAGAGTGCCGGCTTGTTTTACTTTGAAACTGCCCTCAAAATGCCTCCCCTAATGCCTTACGCAGAATCAAACTTTTCCTAATTAATTGCAAGATTTTAATCATGCCACTGACGTAAGATATTATTATGGACCGTTTAATTTCTACGGGCACATTTACACCGAAATCGGGCAGCAAGGCGTATGCTATAACGTTATCATATCTGATGCCGGGCCCTGTATCACTAGATTTTTGATCCGCAATAATCGATTTAATATCTCGATAACAGTCATTTTATTGAGAAAATCACACATCCTGATGCCGTACAGCATAATGTCTCGAGTTTTCGCACACCATTTTTTCTTGAAATATTTGATATGCTCCGGCCGCAAAAACCTGCTTTCGGCATAAATTTAAATTGCCCCTTAGGTATCTTATGCCTAATACGTTATTGCGAAATTTTAATCAAGGGTGTGAGGGAATAATTAAATTATGCAGGCTGTCGCTTGCACTCCATGGCATAAATCTCGTATGTTTGTTTAGGTTACAAGCTAGCAGTCATAATTTTCGGTATGAGTCAGTACTGCCGTTAAGCGCCCCTTTATAAATCAAGAAAGCAATAATGTAACTATTATATTAAATTTCAGAGCTATAGATATATTTCTATACTGCGTTGACGGAAGCACTTTCCCAGAATTCAATGTTTAGATGATGCAGCTGCTGATAGTAAAAATAAGTACGAAATATACCTGTAAGTAGATTTAATGGTATACTACATAGTTCGTAATGTTAAAGTTGCTGTAGTAAATGGAATGTGGTTTTAGTTCGTCCATTTGACTGCAAAACATGAGACTGCACTTCAGTCAATTTACAGAACCATCCTTTAAGTTGAAAATGAAGACAGACAGACAGCAATAAACTCGTGTTTATGTGGTTAGTTCATCGCGGAATAAACTGAACCCGAGTTTTGAAGTGATTTTTTTTTTATAAAAAGGAAAATTAAATTCAGCGATCTTGGCGAATGAACTACTTCGAATCGCCTCGTGTTGGCCCAAGATCAAATAATTTTATGAAAATGAACCCCAGGCTCATTTAATTAACCCGACCTCCCCTTAAACTGTACAAGAATTCCCCGTTCGCTAAACATTAGCATTCGTTGGGAGTTTAATTCGCGAAACGAAAAATATTTATTTACACATTTAACCATTTTAATTTTGTTCATCTCACACGAGTCTGTTAACGATAGGGAATGTTAATTAATTTTTATTGGGTTTTCTTTTCGGTAGAGAAGTTTTAATTACTGCAGGGAGGTGCGTGCCTGGTTCATAAGCCGGCGTTCGCCGCTCGCGCGCTCGGACGCTGATTGTTTGTTGCGGTCGTAATACCGCTCATATTCACTCCACTCGCGAAAATTTGCCGATTTTAGTTACATTATTTATAGACGAACGCGTGTTTGATACGAGGTCTAATAACGCTCGACTATTACCCAAAAGTTAGGCACGAGAACTAACCTAAACTTTTTATCATGCGAACTTAATCCATTTAGGACGGCCGACTTAACGTAATCTACGAGATATTTTATATGTAACAAACGCGTAGAAATTAGACGGACCGAATCTGAACTCATCAAACATTAAGCCCGGTGCCCTCTAAATAAATAAGCCGAGTAAATGAAAAACATCCACGTTCTAGGTATTGAACGGTGAGAATTCGTTTGGGAGCATTAATAAATATGCATAGCGTGTCGCCTCCACAACCTCTGTGATTAGTCGTGTGGGGTTCCCCCACCGGTGATACGGATAGGTGAGTGATAGCGAGGGGGGCACTAAGGAACCCCCTAGCTAATAATGCTTGTATCTCTCCGTTGTATTGGTGAATTTCTTGGATATTGGCAATACAGCGCTCACGTGTGCCTTTGTTTCTATCGATGTGCGTTCGTGGGAAGAATGGTGGGAAATAGGAAACAGTCAAGGGAATCGGTGATCACGGGCACGTGCCATTGACAGGGCTTGCGCGGCAAAATTATGCTGTAAAATTTTATTTTTCCGGTATTACTCGAAATAAGGTTGTCTTGAATCGGCTTAAGTTCAACATTAAGTTTCATGATAATACTATCATCTGAATAGCAATAAGACTTTACAAACTTTACATCACCTAGGATACCAAAGTAATATCAGAAACTTGAAAGTTCTCAAGTAAAATTAATGCGGGATCTAAGTCTTGCAAAGTTATTACCCCTAAGCAGTAGGTCATACTTCAAGCAGTAGCACGAAAACTAATGCTGTGTTATTTCGGAGGATGCTATAAATTTACAGTGTAGGCAGCGGGCATGCACTTTATTGCCGCACTAGGCTCTCAGTCAGGTAAAAACAGGTTGACTATTCCTTCCAGCTGGTTTCCAGTGGAAACCTGCATGCAGGTTAATCAGGAAAAGTTAAGTTGTTTTTTTCGCTGGATTTATAACTTTTATTTGAATCAAAATACCTCTCAGAATATTGACACCTCGCATACCTATACCAAAAGACGCACGTTATTGATATAATCATGTCAGTTACTCGAACAAAAACATCTGTGTCCGGAGCGATAAGGATGAAAGCGTCTAATATTGTAACCTGTTTTCTATGCAACTACAGGCCTAGGATTTAGATGCATTATACCTAATGTTATGTGTTTCAAGGGATATGATACACCGCAGAAGAATGGCTCCCAAGGTAAAGGGGGAACACTATACCGCTTTTACGTACCTGCGTCAGCAGTTTATGCCTATCTCAGTGCCTGTTGTATTTATCGTAAACTTTGCTTCATCATACCGAAAGCTTTTGGGAATAACGTCTACCAATAAACTTATCCAAATAATGTTGATTGAATTACCTACTATTTTTCTCCGACTACTAAGTTAATTAAGTCTTGCAAAGTATTCCCATTAATTACTTAACCTAACCCGAACTATAGAGAGAGCAGCAAAGAAAAATGTTTCCTTCACTCATTACTACCGAATGCTCTCTAGTTAATTAATTCCATTCGGTGTCACTCTTGAGTGGACGCTAGGTAGATACATAGTCAACAAGGGCATAATACCAGGTTTAATTGTCCAATCTCACCTCAAGTGGTTATATTTATTGTTATTGCACTCTGATTGCGCGTCGCTGAAATCAAATTACAAGTCCAGCGAAGTCCTAAACAAATTTCAATTTTCAATTACGTCCGTAGGAGTGGCAGGAGCGTCGGCTCCCTAGAGGGTCTGGTGACTTATTGCACTGTATCGGCCCAACTTGATTCCACAATAATATATTCGGAATAATTTCAAAAACAAGCCCTGTGCCAATACTCCCTGAAGAGATAGTTTTGATTTATGTAATGCCCGATCACACGTTTAGACGTGAGTGTGATTTTATGAGTTCTATTAGATGAAACGGCTGTCGAAAACAGTTGCCGCGTCACGCTAGTTATTGATTTCATGGCAATAAAAGAATCGGCACCGACCTTAGCCTCCCCATATACTTTGTCCGGTTCAATGAGCATAAATTGCAATAGGATTCCTCGCGGTGGATGGTCCCGAATATTTCTCTTTGGAGTCCACATCGTCGGCGTGGAAAAGGTGCAAAGATTTACCTTTATACCTTCGGTTACCATGGGCTATCGGTTTACATTAAAATATTTATTTTTCACTAAACCTATCTATGTGAGAGTCGAGGGTGCAAAATCGTTGAGGAAACTTTGGACGGTGATTTCGTTCTCACACTCCAGCGGACATAATCTCGATAATTCAGTTTTCTCGGGGCAAATATAAGCGTTCCAATCAAGTATCTTGTCGTTTGTATTTACTTACATAATTTTTCAAAGTAAGTAACTATCGCAAATATTTTCCATGAATTGATTGCTGAAATAGTCGAAATCGCAAAACGAAAAGATAATTTTGGTAAATTTTATTTATCAACATTTAACATTGGCATATGAAAAACCTTCTATGCCAAGCAAATAGCAAACAGCTTTCAGCATTCTATTTTCTCCGTAGATAATTTTGTTTTCCTTCTCCAGTTATGAAAGCTTATCTATCTGCCGACACAAATCATCGGTGTATGAAAACAAACCAATTCAAGCCGACGACATAATATTGGGAAGAACCCTCGCTCAAACGACAATATGAAGCCAATAGTTGTATCAGAGTGTTCCGTTCCAATGAATGCTTACAGGAAGAAAAGGCAATACGAAAGGAAAAAGCGTAACAGCCGTGATAGCCAATATAACAGGTGCAAGACAAACAGGCGGCAATATCGGGAAATATAGCCAATATCCATAGACGACAACGAAACCATGGAAATTCAAAACGGCTGGTTCAATCTGATGTACCTACAACATTACATATTTTATGACGTACGCCGCAGTCAAAAATGAATCGATATCAAAGAAGAAGCTTTAGTTAAGCAAAGACTCCGAATTTATCGGTCTTGTATATAATTTGGCTATTCTTATTATACTTGGTATTGAATGAAGTCCATTTGATTTCTCTTGTCGACCAAACATTCTATGGACTGAACCAGGTTTTCTCTGCTGAGCTGTCCAATAGTTATCACCGGTGATATCAATAAGCTCGGCTGAGATAAGAGGATGCGCGTGCTTCAATGCGATTGATTCCTATTACATCGACCGATTGCTTCGAAACTCATTTACATTATTCATCTCTACATAAAACTCACTGGTTTATGATAATTTTTTTTTTTCGCAGTGGTTTAGATAATCTTTTTTTTATGCAGTGGTTTGTGATAGTCTCTTTTTTTCGCAGGGCTGGTAAAGATTTATTAATTGTTTCTAGTTTTGATCATAAAACTCTACTAATGTAACGGTGCTACAATGCCGAATTCACAAATAAAAATGTAAATATTTGCAGCGCCCAAAAGGGTACATGTACTTAAGAGTAAAGTAAAGGCTAGTTTATAACATAAACTATGTATTTACTCAGATGCTCGCAAGAAAACTATGAAAAATGTATTCTTCACAGTAACAATTAACTAAACACTGTTTTACTTTAGTCATTAAAACTACACCAAAGTTAAGAAATACGTAACTAGCTAGTATAAAATGTTCTCATCTTTAGATGTTCATATGAAATACAATTTTATCGCTCTCATTTGCTTCTGCCGCCGTAGAGCTCTCGCGTCGAGTGCTATGAAAATAAACATCTCATTTCACTTTATAATGGAATATAACATTTCCCGTTCACCGTTTAAAGTACTGCATTATTAAAAATGGAACCAATCCAACGCTCGAATGCCTGATAATTCAATGAGCAGTTTAAATAATACTCAATAAAACTCAACCCAATGTAGTGTTTCAAATATTCCATTTCACGAGGCCATTAGCGAATCGAAAGGAAATCTGCAATCTCCTGAGATTCAAAATCAAACAATAAAACGTGTAACATAATACCATTCGTTATTAAGACTCAAATGTGGCATTAGAGGGAAATAAGGTAAAAGTTGCGTCCCATCTCACTGAAGGAGGGGAACCGAAAATGTTTATAGAGAGAGCAGGGTAAGGGGGTAATGCTTGTAATAAAATTTTATACACCTTAATATTTCGGGGAACGATGAGTCGAGGCGCGTGTGAAATTATGTTCTTATGGTGGCGCGGTGTGAATTTACCGCTCTCTCAAGTTTTTTTTTTCTAACGGTTTTAGGCACACGCAGTATTTGTCTGTTGCACGCACTTTCCAAAAATTATTACACTGTTGATTTAATGCGTTTCTTTTTTGTTTCTTTAAACTTTGTTCCCCTGTTCTTCTTTATACTCTTGAAAGCTTCAAGTAAATTAATCCCAATGGGCGATCACGACGTGTTGCGTAAACAGGACTCCCTTCATCGCTGCGTTCCATCGCCTCCGTTTGATAGACACCATTTCACTCGGAGATAATTTATGCAAATGAAATACGCATTACCCTGTTTCCTATTTGGAGGAATGTGCGCGCTCCGACATGTTTTGAAAACATGTTTATTAGGTACCTACCACACTTTATCGTTATTATCCGCTCTTATGTCACTACTTTCATTCGAATGTCGCATATTTCCGGTTTTGTCGTCAGTAAATAAGTACGTTTTATGACTTTCTAGAAACAATCTAATATACAAACACTCGTTGAAGCAGCGACATTATTAAAACATGTTTCACAAATAGAAAAATAATATCATGTTCTCTTTCGTAGTATTTTATGAAATTTACTGAGGCTTTAAAACTTAATAAACTCCAAAAAGTAATAACACAAACTACAGATCCGTTTTATAGCAGTTTAGGAAAAACACTTCGACCACCGCAGAGCATTTTCCAAATTACTGACGCCAAGCTAATAAAGGCTAAGAAGTTTTAGGAGCGCGTTTGGTAAAAATACGGTGTCGCAAAACTTTTCTTTATTAGTTTCCCCTTTAATCCGGCCAGGCGTGTTCCAATGTCTTTATGGCGAATTTTCAATCTGAGTCTGGGCGGAAGCCAATAAGAAATCAACTATTTTCCCCTGATTCCCGTGCATCAGTTCGAGGGGAGATTCGTTTCTTTACGACTCCTTTTTACGATTGGAGGTGCATTCGGAATTAGTCCGCGCCATCGCGAGAGCCTTTTCGTGTCTGCGAAGACGAATGGTAAAAGGATTACAATGACAGAGTTCCTTCCTTAGTCTTTGTTGAACATTTTTTATTATTTTAATCGAGACGCGAGAACGTATTTTTTTAATAATAAAGTAAACAAGCTCTGATCGTTCAGGTTTAAACGACTAACTACTCTCAAAGTTACAGTGGAGCGAATAATAATTTCCTTTCAAATGACTGAAGTTTTTCCTACCGTCAGCGGTGTTTACGATATGCTAAGCTTTTCTGCATGCATTTTATCGTTTTGAAATACCATCAACTTAAGTATAGGGTTCGTCGAGTAGTTAAAATTAGTTTTTTTTTTTACTATATTTTTATATTACTCTGCCTTGCGCAAAGCATGAAGTAAAATTAAAAGCTTTAGGCATTCCGACTTCATACTCCTTTTAATCAAAGGATTGTGAATGACATATTAAATATACGTTTTGCCTATACGTAGTGCTTCTCTTTGCTACCTCTATGAATAGCTTAATCACAGATTATATAATACTATAGCTTAATCAAGTGACTGTAGCTAATAAGCTACAAAGGGTGGAAGTCTGGTAATCTGTCAGTCTCGCTTTACAAACATGTGAACTCGGCTATTTGCAAGTACGTGTGGCTATAACTACTAGCGGCTGTCTAGCCAACTAATTGATATTCCATGTATTTCCACAGTATTTGGTTGGAATAAAACGGGTTACTGAATAATGAATTTTTAATAGACGCTATACACTGCGATTGACAAATATTGCAGTGGATTTTAGGAACGAGATCTGTTTTGAAATTAATTGATCAATCAAGAAGTCTAAAATAGGAAAACCAAAAAAGGACATCGATGAGAGATAAAAAATACTGATGGTCTTAGGAGTTTTTGCTGTAGAGTGTTTAAATTTTATCATCATCATCATTATCCACAGCCCGACTTTACCCACAGCTGGGCTTAGGCCTCCCCAAGTTTGTGCCATCTACTGCAGTCCTGAGCTAGTCTTTCTCATTTACGCCCCGTTTATATTATACAATCACATATTTAAAATTTTATCATGCTAAAAAATTACAAAATTAAACCATATGTCTGGAAATAAATAACTTTTTCAAAATGATACAAATTTCCATACATTTTAATGTTGTAGTATCATATCTATTAATCTACCTATGTCTAGGGATTGTGTTATATCAACTTGACTGAAGGGCTCCCGTTAAAACGTAACATCTCAAGCAATCTCCACAGTTTTGCAACTAAATTAACAAGATATGATATTTCGGTCACGTTTGAATACTCGTTTACGTCGACGCTGGGAGTGTATTACAGCTAATCGCGACACGTGTCCCGAGATGAGTTGGAGAATCAATTTCGGTAGGATCTAATGAAAATTGATTTAATTATTTTATGCTGAACTTTGGATAATAGATCTTATTTTCAGATTATCTATATATTTTGGAAAGCACGATATAATCTTCATACTGTACTTTTGACGACCAACGTTAATTTTATACTATGTATTGTATATAATTTATACAATACATACATTCTGTATAATGTACTTAATTGCAGTTTTCACAAAAAAAAAAAACTAAATGAACTGACCAACTTGAAGGGCAACAAGCTACGAGTATTTTTTTGTAAAGCGATGGTATGATCCATTTGATACTGAGCAGATGTTTCTGCCCATAAAAAAAATTAAGTCTATCGTATGTAGATGCCATTACACTGGAACGTAAAATTCGCAAAGAAACGTAAAATCAAAGTTTCGTATGGCGAATTTTTGCATCTAGTTTTATGTCATTCAATAATACTTTTAAAATAGTGATTGCAAAGCTTATGGCAGGGTTTACATAAAATATAGTGCAATTAAGAGTAAAGTCATAAATACCATGCTATCACACTGTGTAATAAAGTTTTAAGAACAATGTCCACTAAGGCGTTTCTGCGTTAAAACATGGTTCACTTCACTATGATACGACCAGTTAGTTTTTTTTAATCCGTAACATCACGCGCCATATCAACAAGAGTCCTAAATACAGGTTTTATGATACATGTAATTTAGAAATGTTCTGATCTACTTAGTCTGCACGAGCTATTTCGAGCACAAGTTTCTAAAATAAATTAAAAATCCATCACGCTTCTCCGAGTTCTGTCACAGACGCTTCAGTAGATAGTGTCGTTAACGCGTGGATTTCATCTTGAGGTTTTATATCTCAGACTTGATCTTTCAGTCTATTTCGCTGCTAGAGTTAAGAATCCTATAAAGTTGGTACTAAAAGCTAACTAGAATGATAAGCTTGTTCAGATTTTTTGCAGAGCATCATAAAATCAATATATGATTTTAATCTCAGTAATATTGTACCTATCATTATTTCTAAAATTACAGGTACCTAACATTAACAAAACCGGATCTAAATAATTTATAAGTTTAAAAAACTGGAAAACTCGACTTCAATTTGATACGCCTTCATCATCAAATGATGATGATAATGGCAGTTCATTGAGACTGTTCTATTGATCGTAAACACCAAAGAATTTTTCAAATCGGTTCATAAATGACGCAGTTCTGAGGTAACAAACATAAAAAAAAAATACAACTGAATTGAGAACCTCTTCCTTTTTTGAAAAACAAGCCTTTGACGGTGGGTACATTGTACCTATGTACTTGACCATCGGCAAAATGGCCAACTCAGCAACTAAGTGAAATGCGTTAGTCAGATGTTACATTGATAAGATAGATAAAATGGTTATTTGTGTAGTAAGATGTTTATGTATTATAGTTCAAAACCCTTATTAAAACAGATGATATTCCTTCTAATTTGCCTCCACCTTTAAAAAACTTCAAACCATTCACTCCTTTAGAAAATCACACAAAAATTTATTGTTAGAATCACAAAAAGCACCAGTAAGCAGCCATTCTGTGCCCAGTTTTAATTTTAGTTTAGCGTAGTTAATATTTTACTTTCTGTGACTATATTTTATTAAACTTTTATGTAACCTACCAACCTATTAGAGTTTGATGTAGAATATTATATTAAATGTGTGATCGCAGTACCTACCGCACGTACGCAACTGGCGCCACTGAAAACCAGCGCCTAGGCAGGGTACTAACATATCCTGCCCTGGCACCATGCTGAGTGGTGGCCATTTTTGTTATTTTTAATTATAGTTCTAAGATTTAATTTTGTAATACCTCTGTAAAATAACAAAATATAAACATTATATTCTATTCTATTCAACAAAATATACAAGAATTGCATTATTATTTATTTCCCAAGCAACACTCATTAGTAATCCAAAACATTCCCAAAATGAAACGCGCATTCAAAAAAATTGACGTAGCCACACCAATCAGTGAAACATGAGCCATCGTCGTAATCGCACGAATCTCGCGATCAATCAGAATATAACGCAAATAGCTCATATATCAGTCGCATTAAATTGTGACAATACGTAATACAGTAGGCTTCGACCAAAGTACTTACACAGCGGAAAAGGGAACAGCTAGATAACTTCAGCAAAATAAAGTATTTTTTTTATAATCTGCAGTTAAAAAACTTAGTATAGGCCTCCTCTTTATCACGCAATTCTTTTCAATCTTGTGCCAATCGAATCTAGTGTGCCTTTACAATATCGTTTAGCTGCTATTCTGCCAATGAGCTGACTCCATTAAATGCGGCCTATAAAATAACATGGCTGAAAAAATACCCTTAACCCTATCAAATGTCTAAAATGATCAGTTAATTTATTTATAGAGACCCTTGCATATCTTCGATTGATTTATAGGGCTGCATATAGAACCCTTGATGTAATATTTTTCGCTCAGTAAATGCTTTTGGTTGACTTTTGTAACACTGGCGTCGTAGCGTGTGTAGTAATACCACAGTTTAAACAACAGTGGACCAAATGTACGCCAAAGAGCAATTGAATCAAATGATTCTTGTTATTATTATAAAGACATCTCGACTGAAGACAACATAACAAATAGCTTAGAGAAATCTAGCTGTACATTTCATAAGCTGCGGCACATAGCTCCATTTGATGGATTACACGGCGATTATGGCCGGCAGGAAATACGCGTATTTTTCATTTGGCAATTGTAACGGTTTATCAAAATATCGTTCAACACGGTACCGATTAGATTAACAGCACACAATTGGCTTACATGGAAACTTTGCCCCATTAGGTTTCTACCTGGGTCGAAAGCTAGCGGTAGTTTCTTCACTTCAAATTCGTTGCATTTCGTTACCAAGGTCATTAATATAAATGCGCTTTTACTCTTTCTACGTGGTTATCACTAAATCACGCTACTGGTCCGCAGAGCTTATTATGTGCGTCATTGTCTACACACTGATGGTAGTGAGCAGAGAATTGATAATAAATAAATATTTACGGACACTTAACATACCGCCTTCTAGTACAAGTACAAGAAAAATGAAGGAATACAAAGTTTATTAGTAGTATTTGATGTATAATTACCGCTACGGACTCTTGTTCTGTGTTCCGTGGGTTGGATTAATTCGGAACGCGCCCCGTGGGTGTGTGTTTCGTGCTTATCGCCTCTGTCTATAACAATAGCAGGCCAAAGGAATCGTGTTTCACCTAAACACTGGTCTTTCAGTGTGATTAGGGGACACGTTATGTCAGCTTGGCCATTTTTGTAACACGGTTTGAAGAAAAATTACAAAAATAGTACCTTTATCAATATTTCTACAAAAACTTCTTCTGGCACTATAAAACAGTATTTTAAGTTTAAAGTTATTTTACGTAGATATCACTTAATTTATGTGGAACTTTATCAAAATCAGTCACTATCTCTACAACAAAAAATTACGGAGTGAAGAATATACTCGTAAAAGGCGCGAGTGTTTATGTGAGTCGCGATATAAGTACTGAAGTCATGCATAAGACATATGAAATGACGTTATTACCGACAGTTGCGGACTCCAACTATAACCAACTTTACCGCTAATCTAATCCCCATGATAAGATCCCATATCAAATCAAAAGTTCCCCCGGACAAATTGCAGTGTCCATAAAACCACAACTCATGTTGTTTGCTCAAACTGTTCTTGACCAGAATAATTCCGTGTGATAGGATCTTGAACGTGCACTGGTTTGTAACTTTCTTCCTCTCAGCTGCGTCCCTCCTCCCCTAATTTCCCCCCTCACCTGGGCCAATGTAACCGTGCTCATGCGATAAAACAATTACCCCAATGAAATCGTGTTTTCTACACGTAACTTTACAAAAACTGAAATAAATTATAGCACAAGAGACAGATTTCAATAGAAGTTTTACTAAACTTAAAAAGCTATTTTATTTACACCAACCTAAGTTTATCAGAGACATTTGGTCATACAAAATAATACGTTTCTTAAACATTAAAATTTATTAATGATGATATTAATTCTTGACTTTAGTTTTCAGTAGATATAAATCAAACTGCATTTACAAAATATGTAATACTTCTCTTGTTACGAGTCTTGTTATTTTCACATTTTAAAATGAAAGAAAAGCTTAATTAAGGCTTTGAGTTTGGTTTGAAAGACGTCGACAGTAATTTTTAGGCCAAATCCATAAAATTACGTTTTATTTCAGTTGGTAATTATTAAAATTTGCCTTATAAATATAATCCAAACCAAATTCTGTACCCACCGAAAGCCAGGCAATATTATCAGATCTCAGTTACCCAGCTTGTCGTGTTAACGTCTAAACGAGTCGCGTGCTGGTTCCACAAGGATCTTGATACGCCTTAGGCCTCACTAATTATAGTTTTGCTTATTACCCGCGACCTCAAATACTTGCTTTTCTGTAATTACGCTCCTGACTAATTTGCAACCTTGTTGGCTTCGTGTAGACAATGCTTTTTAAATTAGTATTTTTTGATGCAAAATTGTGAACGTATCATAAATAGGAGTAATTAGGATTCTCTGATGTAAATCATGATTGTTTGCAACTTACGAGATCATTATAGACAAGGTAGCAAGCGAGAATAGATTTAACAAATATACCTACTGAAAGGAGATTACTTTTATTTATTTCATAATACAAGCCAAGTTTTAGGTAACTTCAAAAATCTAATAAGTAGTATACCTACCTCAATTTATATATTAGGCACCTAAAGTATGTAGTCATGAACATACCAAGCAAGATTAGTTTTGAAAAGGTTTAAATAAAAAACTGTGTCCGGCCAACATTGCCAGCGGCGCACCAGCTAGTTACAAAGTTGTGATCCACGTAGAGATTGAATGATGAAAAATGCAGTCACTGAATATGTGATTCTAACATGAGTCGCAATAAAAGATCATACGACAGCAGAGTCGCACTAAAATATGAAGTGCTGTGTCAAATCCCTCAGCAAGAACGGAAAATATTCATGTAATGCAAACAATACTAAACAAAATTGAGATATTGTAAAATAGATTTTTTATTATAGGACAAACAGACAGTCGTATCTGATGATAAGCAATTACTGCTTATAACAATGCATTACAATACAGAGCCAGTTCATGCCTTGCGAAGCAATGCATCAAACACTGAGGTTGCATGATCTAAACACTATGAAATTATCGTAACAGGTAATGTCTTGAAAACAGTACTACCCAAGGAGGTGACCAACAAGCTGTAATTTATTGATGTAGGCACACAACGTGTTTTTATTATTTTCAAGGTAGTATTTTAGAACGATGAACTCTCCAGCCATTCGACAACATCGGAAATTGGTTTTAAAAGCACTGAATGGCTTGCGTGGAGTTTTATCGACAAAGTTAATAGTCAGGCTATGTTCGACTCGAAAGAACATTGCTCCCCTGTAAGCGTGACATGTATTTAATAACACCATTAAATATAATGTGTACTATGTTTGTTTAGTCTGTCTAGTCTCTTAATATTTATGTATTCAGGGTTCATCTACTTGTGCCATCTTCTTCACCATTTCTCCACCAAGAAAAAATATGTGTGTGTGGCAAACATAGATATTTGTTCTATGTCTGGGTGTTACTATGTATTATAAGTATGTATTTACAAAAATATAAATGTATATAAGAATATCAGCAATTTAGTTACCATAATACAAGCTTTGCTTAGTTTGGGGCTAGAGGGCGTTGTGTAATGTCCCAAAAAAATATTTATTATATATTTAAAAACACTGCATGCCTAGTGAATTTGTGTACCTAAGTACATGCTGCCAAAAATGTGATGGTTTTTCGTTAGCAGTTGTAAACCTATCTTTTTCTGTAATTCTACTAGTAGTCTAAATAACGTCAGAATTCAGTGGTAGATCTTGATCACATCTAGCATATGAAATCGACCAATGCACAACATCGAACCAACCTACACATTGCAGTGTATGCAAATACAAAGTAGAGTCCCTGCGGTGTCGCGTCTGCAAGCAATACTGATTTCTGAACCCGTTCACACCTGCCCAATTCCCTGCCGATGCCTTTTCAAATTCAAACACCATTCTGATGCTGTGAAATGTCTAGTGTTGTCCCATTGAATTACCATTTTTGCCCGCTAGAACTGCTTCTTTATAATATTAACTTAACAGTATTTGTCTATTGGTACTGATACTCCTATGCGGTACATTTTCCAACCACTGTTGATGGTATATTTTTGCATCAAAATAAAGCATGATAATCAGACCTTTGCATCTAATCCAGACGATTTTTTTTTACCCTTGCTCCTATGTACGGGACTCTATAGTGCCTGGAACATGGTTTTAGATGGTTTCTTGTCTCTCCAGTCGATAAGACCGACTAGGCTGAGAAGATAGGATAAAAGCTGAGCAATGAGCAAGTCTTAATTCATATTATCACTATGACCCAATCCGTGAATAAATAGTCAGTTTGATAAAAACGGTCTAGCGTAAGTAAAATAAAACTGAGTCGCAACATAACGGCGCATTTTAGATTCCGTATCCGTTTGGGAAAAGATCAAAACTTGCATGGAATACCGTTGAAACTTGCATGTGAGATGCGAGTGTGCAGTGACGGCTTGCTTCGTGCAAAATGTATGTATTCCATGAAGTGATAGACGCGCCGCTACCGCCTGCTGTAAAAATACTCTTAGTTGAACAGTTTGAAAAGACTTCCACTCGAGTTGATCGCGCAACGCTTGAATACGTTTTGCTTTTTTCATGCCCCACGAATGTAGATACATATTTAATACACGCAATAAAAATAAAAATTCACGTTGTGCAGTTATTATTGTTTACAATTTGTTTGCTATAGTTCGAATATTTTTTCGTCGAAGGTTTGTTCTAGGTGGCTCTAGGATACAAGACATTTTGAATAAAGATCGCTTTTGAAACAGGGCCAAAGAGGAGAAAAATTGCCTTGTCAAACTATTTCCCAGATTCTCCGCACTAAGTACCAGTTCGTGCGTGTCCTGGATGTTCTTCACGCATTTTCAGCCTTTTCAGCAGGCGCACGCGAGCCAAATGTGTTCTATCCAAGTTTACAAGTCAAATTACCAGAACCAGACGGCAAAGTGATCAAACAAATAACTTTTCTTTCGAGTTTTGAAGGTCGTCGGTTAACATGCTACTAAGTTCACTAAGACATTACGCGGTCGTTCAACCACGTTAGCAATCTATTAATTTTGACAGATATTCAACCATTAAATATTGATTGTTTCAGTAACTGACCTTTGAACGACACTTATTCATATTCAACTGTAATTTTAGCGCGGCTTTAAAAATGCTCTATCATTGTCACTTGCATGACAACGAAAAGAGATGATAACAGATTTAGCAAACATTTTAGTTGGCTCAGCTTTCGAAGACCAATATGAATAACACCTATACCCCTAAGGTCCCTGACCCTACATTAAATATGTAAATCTAATTTCAATTTATTTTGTTACAGATCATGTTCGTGAATTCTCATGTGGGACTCTTTTCTACAGAACATTTTTTGTAGACTCCAAAAGAGATGCTCTTTACGTTGGAGCTATGTAAGTTTTAGTCAGTTGTTTGCATGTTTTTATTTTGCTCTAGAACTATGAACTTTCTAAATGGGTTGAAATTTAGTAAATGGACCATGTTAATTATGATGATATCTGCAACCTATATATAAAATGCTGTAGCGTCAAATGACCGTCACCGAGTGATTTCTCATGCCTCATTAATCCGCTAGTTCAACTTACACTGGTGGGTCGAAACAAAAAGGTGATATAGGTCAATTGTATGTGTCACGAAGGTAGCTAATTCCGTTCCGGGAATAACAACCACCGCATTTTGAGCCATAAAACGATTCTTCTATAAACATTATGGTAGCTTTAAGCAACTTTGTAAGAATTCCTTTATATGGCCCGCAGTGGATCCGCTTAACTTTTTCATTGAAATAGCAAAAGTTAGAAGGGTTTTATAGCTTATTTTCCTAAACTCTGATATTTTTTTCAGGGATCGGTTGTATCGGCTCAATATGAATAACATCAGTGCCACGCACTGTGAAGTAAGTTACAATCGTATTTATGTTTCTTTTTGTTATTATTTTGCGTTCTAGAAATGAACATAATTCTTTTTGTTTACAGAGAGACTCCATAAATTTGGAGCCGAGCAACGTGGCGCAATGCGTATCCAAAGGAAAATCTGAGGTATAAGGGTTAAACGTTATGCTTTGGTAGAATAGTGTAGGAAAGTAAAATGAATTTTAAAGAGGTTAATTCTTAGGTAAATTACTCACCACTAGCACTATTTCCACCAAGGGTTAATCTCATTTTTAACTGTGAACGGCGGGCGGCGAGCATATTTCATAGCAGGGGGGCTTACAGCCACGCTTGTTCTGCTATATTAAGGCCGTTAATTTTGATTTACAATCCCAACGTAAAAGCAATATTTGTTTTATTTCTCGGCGGTCTAGGCTGTCTCGAAGACCACAGAGAACGATTATTGCGAGTTTCCTTGGCCATTATCGAATTATTCGATAATGCCCACTCTAAGCGAGATGTTACGCTTGAGTGGTTTCCATTTTGTATTCTAGCTACGCTGTGATATATTTTATTGCGTACAGGTTTCACATGAATGTGCACCTACGACTATAAAGTATAATAAAATATGAAATCGAGGGCTTCCGCCTAGTAGGTATATATATATTTTTTTGTTGGTTCTCCCAGACACGTTTATATCTAATAATAACAAAGTCATAAACTCGCTACCAGAAAGGAGCGTCTCATACAAAATTTATAAGCCTCAGTGTAAGCAGTAAAACCTGCGAGTCTGAAAGGTATACCGAACAAATGATGGTAAAAACTGCCACAAGTAAATTCACAAGTTCAGTACAGCCGAGGACAGCAACCTCATTCTCGTACAATCCAAGCAGATTAAAGGTGAAACTTCCGCAATAGCGTAAAAAGAAAAGCAATAGACCACATGCTACCCGAACTCTTTCGAATGAAGAAAAAGTAAATTTGTTTTATTAGTATCAAAGAGGCCTATAAAAAAGAAATATCCCCGAGTCTATCACCTCGGTTGCGGATGGAACGGCCACTCGTGAAGGCTATAATCAAAGTTTCTCGCTGTCGACGAGTTTTCTTTTCTCTAAACACGATGTCGTTACACGAAAAAGGCTGGGAAAATGCCGTCGGCGAATTCCGTAAGGCGGCCGGAGCATGGCTTGTTGTTTTAAGTCCACTCCTCTTTGTGCCGCTATTAAGGAAAATTCACTGGCTTAGGTAAATCGGAGGACTCGAGATTTTTAAATAAAATATGCGCTAGAATCACGACTACCTACACATCTTTTACGATGTGACCGCAATTTTACTTCATAATATTTTAAGTAAGGGATGAGCTGGGTTGCGAGATTGCTAAGCCCAAAAATTAAATTACCTTCATTATGTACGGTTATAACTGCAAATAAAATAAACTTAGGTTTAAAGACATTTATTCTCATAAAAACATAAAAGTTCTTTTACAATGAGACACAAAATTCTTAATTATAGAATAAAGTTATTTTGCCTCTTGATGGCGCTGCCGCAGCTTATTAGGTAGGTAGTTATATAAGTTTGTAGGTGCTTATCTAGGTATAAAAAGACATGTATAATGTCGATACAGAAATCGTTACTCAAGTATGGGTTTGAGTAGAAATTTCATGCAAGGATAGTAAAACGGCATGGGGCCTTAGGTACAATGCAATGCTAGATAAATAGGTTACAATGTGCTTACGTATTCTTTTAACTTTGACTTGAAACTGTTGATGCTATCACATTCTTTAATATTGTTAGGTAATTGATTGTAAAACTGCACTCCCTCAAATAATATGGTTTTCCTTCCGTAGTTAGTCCGTACTTTAGTTAAATTAAGTTTGTGTTTATTTCTTAAATTGTGCGTGTTTTCTTTTTTGTGTATTTGTATAGTAGATTTAATTGAATTATTGGTAATGTTTTTTATGAGAAGACAAGTGGAGTATACATAAAGTTGATGGATGTTGAATAATTTAGTTTTTTCGTAAAGTTTTTTAGTTGGTGTGAGATAGTGATAACAGTGAAGTACTTTAATTATTTTGTTTTGGGTTCTTTGTAGTGGGATAAGGTTTGTTGGGGCGGCGGAACCCCATACTTCGATTAGATAATCAAGGTGCGATTTTACCAATGAATTGTAGATAATGGGCCGTATTGTAGTTGGGATACAGTTCGATATTTTGCGTAATGCTCCAAGTAATGTCGTTAATTTTGTTTTTACGTGATCAATATGACAATTCCAAGTTAGTTTGTCGTCCACCCATAGTCCAAGGTATTTTTCTTTTTTAGTTTGTTTTAGTACGTCATTATTATAAGGTAAAATCGGTAAGGGGGGTAAAATCTGGTATTGGTTTATTTTTAGCTGCAAAAATCATAAATGATGTTTTCGATGTATTGACTGTAAGTAAATTATATTTTAACCATTCGTTTAAAACATCAAGGTCTCTTTGTGCATCAGTTATTATGTCATGGATAGATTTATCAAAGTAAAAAAGACATGTATCGTCCGCGTATAGTGTAAGGTGTCCTGTTAGTCCAATCGTGCTTATATTATTTAAATAAATTAAAAAAATTAGGGGTTCAATAATGGAACCTTGAGGAATGCCGTATGTAACATTTTTTGGAGTACTTTCATAGTTATCTATTTTAACAACCTGTCGTCTGTTCTGTAGGTATGATGAACTTCCAAACCTTATCTGATTTTCATGAAATATTGAAAGCTCAGGATTTTACGTAGAAATAAAGCAAAATGTATCTTTCCAATGAAAATGAAATATTCTATATTTCTCTCTTCTTTTCAAGATAATGATGTTAGTTAGAAAAGATAATAGTTTTCAATTATCGCAATAATAAGTTTAGTAATTACTGCACTTAAAGGTACATTCATAATTAATGCAAGTCAGTTAATTAGATGATCTAAGTAGATTTTTTTGCAAAAATTACTATTTATTTTAGAACTAACGCTAATTGAATTTTTGCTAGTGCAAAAAACTGAAATAAAAGTTGCGAAAGCATTAAAATAGCTTTTGAAAGGCAAATTAATCATCTAAGAAAGACATTTACTTGACTTGTGAAAAGTATGCATATTGTGCCAAATGTTATGCTACGTAGGTTTCCACTGCTGTACCCTCGTTAGACTTCTTTACGGATCTTGGGTACTAATAAATTTAAGGGGTGTGAATGTAAAATCGTGTTATTTTTTTGTTACTAAACTGACTCCCCATGGTTCTTTATAGGTACCATAAATATCAGCCACATCACTCATATAAACCTGTAAAAAATACTATTCCAATATTTAGTTCAACAGTTTGAAAATGTGACTTAGGTATATGACATCCTATCAAAGTCGCAGTGATATTTTACTATTATAAAAAAAATATTAATCTCCTGGTTTTGCTATTCAGGGGGGCAATTGTTATCTCATAAAAACCTGCCAGGTTCTGAACTGTTTTCATACTAAATCATAGATATTCTGTGACTAAATTCTGAACTGTTTTCATACTAAATCATAGATATTCTGTGACTAAATATTGACATTAGCGCGTTTCAGCGCGTTTTTTGCCGTCAAAAGCTTCTTTCTTGTTTTTGTATATCTGTATATCTGTAGCGACATCCCTCGACATTATGCTGATACTTTTATTTCAGTTCTTTGAAATATTGATAAATAACTTGGTTATATAACATTGGTATATGGGTTATGTTGGTCCTAAATCAATAGAGTAGTAACTGGTGCTAAGCGCACATTGGTAAACGCGAGCCGCCGTAAATTTACTTACGTACAAAGTGGCGAATAATTAACGGAATGGACCAATCGAAGTTATACGAAAACTCAGGCTAAGTGCCGTTAAAAGAAACTTAGACGAGAGCCCGGTTGTTCCTACTTTTTTTCTAACTGGACTTGCCAGAACAATATGTTTTTTTTTTCATACAAGCTTTTTGCATCACTATTTTCGAATCTAGCTATATTTCCTAAACTTATACGAAAATACAATACAAGTACAAAAATAACAATGTAGAGATAGTGGTAGAGAATGAATTATAAAAAAATAGAATGACAACCTCAAGTTTTTTAATAGTGTAAATCAACGTTTAATCAAAGCACTGGACAAACTTGTAGGGCTGATTTCGGCCTTCCAAATTGGATCCACGGATTTTGTGGCCATTTGGCAGTGCAAAATGACACGAGTTTGGAACAATGGTGGTTAAGAGTAGTCCTACATTTTGGTGTACATAGTTGTTTTACTAAACGTTTTAATTGAAACTCGAACATTTTCCGTAAAAATACTATCTTGTAGCGGCTGTTAATCCAAATTGTTTCCATGTGCAAAACAGTTCGCCATTAGCGTCAGTTTGTTCCAAGAACTGTACCTATATTAATCCGTTAATTACTTTAGAACAATCTCGGAAAGTTACCTCCACGGGTCGAGCCAAAGAAACTCGCAAACTTTTTATTAACAAACAGTACTCAGTTAATTGTTTTACTATACGTGCCTATTTGTAGAAGGTTATTTCAGTCTGCTGTACTCGAACTTCAGAATAAGTACCTACGTTGAAATAGTAATTGTATTGTGCAGTTTCTTGGAATTCTTTATGTGACTGTTATTGTGAGGACAAAAGAAGAATCAAAAGAAAATGATAGGAGTCCACGCGTTACCAGAAAGAACATTAGCCAAAACTGTACCCATATGTAACACTGTGAGACATTGCGCCACGCAATTTGAGTCGGTTTCAAATGATCATAGAATTTATTATTTATCCGATGTTTTTTTTTATAAAATTTATTGCAAAAATCTTTTTTAGTCAATGTCATTTGGTGTGAGTTCCATTATTTTCAATCATTAGAGTGTTCACCAAATTCATACTTGAAATAAAATGGCATTGTGCTTGAATCCATATTGAATTTTCGATTGTGTGGTCTGATAGTTATCGGAACTTTGATTTTTTATTCCATTTGTGATTTCCATTATAAAATCTGATGGGATCTGTCGTGTGAGGCTGTGACGAGCGCAAAATTAGTTTCGCTGACCGCGGCCACCGCGTACCAATCTATTGTTAAAACACAGTTGCTCCACTTCGAGCGAATTGCCGCTTCAAGTTATTTTGCCTCGTTTTATTTTGTTTTTGGATCACAATATTCTTTTAAACTATGCACTTTGTTATTAAAATGTCATGTGTCGAAGTTTTTTCTCATTTTGTATCACTTGCATTTTGCAAAATGATTACCGAAAATTACTATTTTTAATGGCACTTTGATGAACTGAAATGGACCAAATACTGTTTTACCCAGTTAAGCGAGCAATGCATATTTCTGTCGTTCGGAATATTAATGTGCCGTTTAATATTTATGCCGAACGCAAATTTGCATAATCACAGCCTGCGAGCACTCATACACATCCACGTAGGTACTTTTGAATCACTATTAACACAGCTTTGCGAAGAAACAGCTAGGTTTCTCTACTAGTTTTATTTAAAAAAAAAATCTAAGCTAGGAAAAAAATTACATACGGTGTATTATATATACATCTCTTTTACTCGTAATCGAGTGGTCTCAAAATTTCTAGCAGATATCTTCAAATAAACAAAAACACAATGGGCTTATAAAACAAACAAGCAAACGGGAAAGGAACATTTGTCCCGTTTGCTTATCATCAGTCATTACTAGACCAATTTTAATGAAACTTATACGATTCAGAAGCCTTTTTTTTGGATTGAAACATAGGCTATATTTTATTGAAATGAATGACATGGATTCTTAGATACAGCTTGACCTCTCTAAACCAAAAGCTGCCTTTGGCACGAGGTTCATCGTATGCTGGTTTAGAGATATTTTGGTGGAAAGTTTCATGTCATCAGTCCTCTGCAGCACTTTTGCAGAGTTAGCACTGCGTCGTAGCATTATCGTAGAAACTAAACGCACACATTTTAATTACTTTCATAGCCTCTACGAAAGTACTACGTGGTGCTACGCACACATTTAAATTGATAGAAAGCTCATTTAGTGCCACAGATCTTGTTGGTTACTAACATCAAAGAACTGCATATCGTCAGTAGGCTTTCCATGTGTTACATAAGCCATTGCAGTGTTGAATAAAAACCATAGAAATGCCATTTCAAAACAATTTAAATACCTATTATTTCTTCGCTATCGTTTCCAGCGCACTAATTTAACTTTATTGAAGGATCCCTTCACACTAGTTCAACATTATACACTCGTAGAACGTCTACGCTGCGGTGTAAGCGCGTTGTTATTTTCCAAACGGCACAATAAAAATAGATGAGTTAGTTTCTTAAAAGATTTTTTTATAGAAAGTAAGTAAAACCAAACGTTGTTTTTTTTTTAAATTTATGGACAGAATGTAGTTACAAATAAGAAAGTGAAGCGTAGGTCTTTCAGCCATTGGAAAAAATTGAGCGTGTGGCAGATAAAGTCCAAAATATTTTTTCTTAAAATCAATGATGGAGGCCTAATCGAAGTTTGAAGATATTCTATGTCCAGCACTGAACTTCTACAAGATGATGATGATACTAAACGTTCAGTCTTGGCACGTCATAAATATTCAAGCTTTGCTTAGTTTGGGACTACAAGGCGTTGAGTTAAATGTCCGTGAATATTTACTTATTTATTTCTTATTTAAGCAAGTTCATAAGAGTGTAGACTCAAACTATGAAATAGAAATGCTAGTAGAAAAGGACTCTAATAGCAAGTGGGCCAATTATTCACATTATAAGCTGCACTATTAGTCGGTATGAATTCCACCCGAGGCAAGTCTGGAATATGCAGTGCTCGCGGAGGTGTTCCATTCGTTTCCCATTCAGTTTATTTTTGTGTCGATAATGGACGATATTTACTCCAGTGCCGGTCGATTGTTGTTTTTGAATGAATAGTTTGAGATTTCAAAATAATTATGGGAAATATTAGATTTATTTTATAGTTCTAAATATTTAGAGCATTCTACGTACTTACGTAGAATAGTCACAATTTTATTTATTAATTATTTTTAATTTGACAGGCGTCATGGCTCAGTCGGTAGTAGCTCTGCCTTCCGTGCTGTGGGTCGTGGGTTCGATCCCCACCGAGAACAAACATTTGTGTGCGGCAAACATAGATGTTTGTTCTGTGTCTGGGTGTTTCTAGGTATTATAAGTATGTATTTACAAAAAAAAAAATATGTATTTCTATCAGCCATCTAGTTTCCATCGTACAAGCTTTGCTTAGTTTGGGACTAGAAGGCTTTGTGTTAAAATGTCCATGAATATTTATTTATTTATTAATTTTAATATTAGTTATTTATTTTTAGTATTAACCAGTGCTTTTAAGTGGTCAAATTAATCATAAGTCTCTGAAATTTATTACGTTTGTTTTTTTACAGCACTTTGACTGCCGCAACCATATCCGCGTCATCCAACCAATGGGTGATGGAGGTCGTCTGTATGTATGCGGCACAAACGCACACAGCCCAAAGGACTGGGTCTTATACGTAAGTAACCTAGTCAATTTTACAATTTTTTTGCCTTAATTATGCAAAACAAATGAAAATTTTTAGCAAAACTCCTAACATAAAGCAAGCTCGTATGAGTTTAGTGGCCAACTCTGGTGACGGAGTTTTTAGGCCGCCTTAAGGCCTCCTTGTCTTGACTTAACGGCTGCTAGAGCCGGGACCGACAGTTTAACGTGCCCTCCGAAGCACGGAAGCACTCAGATGTAAATGCCACTAAGGGTCACCCATCCAAATAGTGACCGCACAGAACGTCGCTTAACTTAGATAATCAGTGAAGATTGGCTAAGCAAGCTACGTCACGAGCTCCTAACATGAAGTCAAAAAATATCAGCCAGTTATTCTTTGCGAAACGCCACGATCGCGTATTCTTTAAAAAAAAATAGGAAAAAGAAAACTAAACGAACCTATACAAAGGCAGCCTCTTGCACTATGGTTGTCACGCGTAAGTATCTAAACAATTTATACGATCATCCATTTCACTAACACGGGTATCTTGGCGCCTCGCGCGCCCTAACATCTATTATCTAAGAACTCAAACTGATCCCAACATGAGCCTTGGACTGGGGCCAGATGCAACAGATCTCAACAAGTCTGTAAAACCTGGATAAAGAACAACATGTGACGTCATCGTAGAAAAGTAGTACTTTTCAGTTCTACCTCATCTTATTTTTGTAATATTGGTACGTGCTTATAATAAACTAGACGTCGCCCGCGGCGTTGCTCGCGTTCCCTTTAGAGTGTGACTTTTCAAAATTCCTTTCTTAGTGCACCCCTACACTATATAAGGATACTATCCTCCAAATTTCAGACCTCTAGGACTTATAGTTTAGACTGTGCGGTGATTCTATGTCAGCTTCAAAAGAGTTTTATATAATTATATTGATTGATGATGATGATAAAATTAAGCCATTTACGAGTATCTAAGACTAAAAAAACATTATATTTATGCGATGTAGATAGGATTTCTTTTTCCATACAACAATTTGATGACACACCTGCATAATTAACCACCAGAATCATTTTAATTGCATGTGGAGTATGCATTCCTCACAGTCTAGACGGACTTACATTTATTGCTGGTGTTTTTTAATTTTTAATTTTCTAAGGTACACTCATAAAACTTAATAATGCAACGTGCTCAACGAGACGTTTCTAAGCTGCTATTCTGCGTGCAGTTACGATGCAACCTCAACCTTAGAGTACCTATACCTAGATGTGTAACTTCTTACGGCCAAGATCTGCCGTACCAAGCATCCCCGTCGCTGTCGGCCCTGCCAACATGTCCCACCAGGTTCTATATGCAATGATTTTTATACAGTTTCATTTCTAGCTGTGCTCTTCAAACTATACAAGATTTCCTCCGTACCGCGACAAATTTCACGGATGCTGATTCCGAATGACGTCATATAAGACGCGAAGATTTTTCCTTGCCGTCAGAGTTTCTAACCGAACGAGTTTGTAAAACCCAGCGAATGTCGATTTTACTACAAACGGTTTAACTCACCGCAAATATTTTTTTTAAATTTGAACGTCTACTTTGGTCACAACCGGGTAGGTCAAATGCAGTATTTTAGTGTAGTAAAAATGTATATTTTTGTATACATTTTTACTACACTAAAATACTGCATTTGAACAATGAAAAATAATTGGAATCCTCCTAACATTTATTTTTAAAGCTACTTAAATTCGAAGCGAGCGCACTCGTAAATTGTGGTACGAACACGTTCGCATTTATCAATTTCTTTCAGTAGCACTAGCTCACTAAATACTTTGTTCGAAAATATCCCACTAGCATTTTTCGGTTTCGTATCAATATAAGATTTATTATTAACTGTCTGACTACACAGCGTATTCATTGTCGCGATGTGATGTGACGATAAGGGTCGCTATTTTCATATTATTATTTTAAAGGCTA
The DNA here is from genome assembly GCA_947507515.1 of Eulithis testata. Taxonomy (NCBI): domain Eukaryota; kingdom Metazoa; phylum Arthropoda; class Insecta; order Lepidoptera; family Geometridae; genus Eulithis; species Eulithis testata. Next base: position 5,942,922 of record OX382207.1, read on the forward strand.
TAAAACGAGCTTTTCACAATAGGTATCGAAAGCAGTCCGCTATAAATTTCGGTTAGCCCTGGTTCACCTCTCACTTTCCCTGCTCTTGACTTTCATATAATTTTATGATGTATTGGCGGTCGTTTTGACCCTTCACACGTTTTATCGCAGTTTTGACACAAGGTATATAGAGTATTTTATGGTCTTTTGCAAATTTAAGGTTTTAAGTATGCATGGAACGTGTTTATAGAGCATAAAACGGCGTAGTGCATTCTCATATTTTCTATCACATCGTGGGCGTTTCAGAGGGTGTAAATATAATATTTTTTTTTAGTTATAGTTCAGGGTTGAGCTTTCTATAGTCGAACCTCATAACTACATTGCATAAAACTCGGATTTCAAAGTATTTCTATGAAGTACCTAAAATATTGCTTGGATACAAATTAATATTTATTTAGTACCCACTAGAAACTAATATATTTTATTCAGAACCCACTTAGGTATCCAAGCCTAAAAAGGTTTTCAAATAATGTCTAGTCGTAATAGAAGTGCAATGCCATCAATAAACCAAAACATTTGAGTAAAACGTTCAGCAGCTACCAAACATAAATCCGGGCTATGATCCCAAAACTCGAACTAATAGGAAGCCAAAAATTGAAAATATATCATTCATCCATAGGGAGAGGGGACCGGCCCATAATGCGGGCTGGTGCTTTGTAGCCGCGCTCTGTCAAAACACTGATAGCTTCAGATAGTTTGGGTTCGCGCGCAACTGAAAAATCTTGATTTCAATTTTAGGAAATGTTTTAAATCAATTAATTTTATTTTATTAACTGACTTTAACAAAATTTTTCGCCGTGGTAAAACTCATTATGATGCTTTCAAAATAAGTACCTATCTAGTAGGTAGTACTCTGTACCCGTATAACTCCGAAAGTATTTGGTAGGTACCTACCTACATAAGAGTTTTTTGTTTTTTATTTTACTCTTTAGCCTTTTTGCAGACACATTTAAGTAGCTAAGAACTCTGATCGAAAACAACAAGTGCAATCATTGATGCAGCAAAAAGCTTTTATTGATACCTACAAATTGGAACCGTAATCTGTGATTTGAGTAATGCGTTCACCCCCTGGGGGACGGTTAGGGCGCGTCAGTTTCAAAAATCGAGTGAAATCACATGTACGCAATTGATAGGGCAGCACTTGTGGTGGTCTGATGCGTTCTTGCGGGTTGTGGTAATGGATTACTTTACCAGAATACTGTATTTTGTTTGACTCATATAAATTGCCTTACTTTTTAAAGCCATAATCTATACATCTTCTATACAAATATTATAAAGAGGAAAGGTTTGATTTTTTGTTTGTTTGTTTGTTTGTATGAATTGAATAGGCTCCGAAACTACTGGACCGATTAAAAAAATTCTTTTACCATTAGAATCCTACATTATCCCTGATGAACATAGGCTATATTTTATCCCGGAATTCCCACGGGAACGGGAATTACGCGGGTGAAACCGCGAGGCGCTGCTAGTGTCTTATAAGGCTTGGAGAAACAATATTCATTTTTGAAGTATTCAAATGTAAAATGCGGAAGAATTTAAAAATGCATAAATAAGTACAGTAGCTGAAATTACAAATTCTAAATGAACTTACTTACTTCAAAATATATATCTTACGATCCGCCTTCCTCAGTACCCTTACTGCTTTCCAAACTTGCCCTAAAATAAGGTACGCAAGTTTCTAGTGCTGTTCCCAAGTTTTCAACGAGTGCAAACTTAGAGGTCTTTATGTTTACTGTATGACAGAAATTTTACAAGTTGGGCACACATTTTGTGGGGTGACTTTTATGGCAATATTTGATTTATAAAGAGAGTTTTTTTGCATGTATTCAAAAAATTACGACTCGTATGAATAAGTAAAAATACCTAATTACCCTTGGCATAAAAAATGCATACATTAATTTTTCTTTTCATTATTTTGACTTGCAAAATGACGGATTATAAAAAAAATATAAATGAACTGTGTAGTTTTTATGCATTATGTGCAATAAACTTTTTGGTTTAATCAAAGCAAGCCATTTCTTTTTATAGTTTGTTATAAAATTACCCGCTCTTCATTTGCAAGGTATACCTACTAGCATGTTGTTACTATATACTATTTGTTATGACGTCGACGCTCCCACTTTAGTGAATTAATCATAATTTTCAGTTTGGTTTGCATTTATTTTAGCGAACGTCATAGCGGTCACCGTATACTAAGAAACCAACAATTTACCGTCGTATTTCGTAAAGCGCTAGTCAGTGCACAGGTGCAGGTGTCCCATTCAGAATTAGGAGCCAATATCGTTCACGGTTTACGATGGCTGTATCGCTTTGTTTGAATTTCTTTGCGTATTACAAAGTGCTCTTTTCGTACTGATATTTTATGGTTAGAAAATCGTAGCATTCTGTATTTACTTTTCTTACTTTATTTTTAGCTGACTTATATTTTTCCGATGGTCCGATGATATTGTGGCTGTAGTTGGGCAGCAGTGGAGAAGACTCGCGCAGGACCGGAGAGACTGGCGTACTAAAGAGGAGGCCTATACCCAGCAGTGGGTGCATACAGGCTGAATAGATAGATAGATAGATAGATTATATTTTTCACTAAATTATTTTGTATTTAGCTGTCTATCTGTTGGGTAAAATTACAAATCCAGCCAAATTAGTTTTGATATTAAGGCGTATGTAAAAGGTAGACAAGCAGCGCACTAGCCTCACTTCTGGTGTTGCAGGTGTCCATGGGCGGCGGTGACCACTTTCCATCAGGTGGCCCGCCATCTCGTCTGCCATCTATGGCATTAAAAAAAAAAAGACCCTAAAGCTCTGCAATTTCACATAATTACATTTAGTTATATTATTATCTTCAAAAATGTTGAAATGTGCGAGCTCTCGCTCGCACATTTTGTCTGCCTTTTACATGCGCCTTAAGAACAAAGCTAGCATTTTGAAGGAGTTAGCAAGCAAGCTCGTATGAGTTAGGCCAATTCTGTTACCGCAGTTTTTAGGCCGCCTTAATTCTAGAGTACTTTTTATCAAAACACGTGAAAGTATACCTACTCGTAGACAAAAGCTACGTATTAAGTAAAATAAGTATAATATAAGTGCACCATTTATCAGTTTGCAATACGTTATGAGCACTACAAAGCTTAAATGCAACTTTAAAACGTCTAAAAGCTAGACTTTATATTGTTAGTTTATGAAAACATGCATTTTAGCACCAAAGTTCTACTGAAAGTAGGTGGAAATATTACCATAATAAAATACAATACTACCTCTATGAAACTAAAGTCCATTATAAACTTTGTATAGTTCAATGCAGATGTGTGCAGCCAACACGTAGCGTTAAATATAATCTTCTAAAGTGTTTGCTGGCCTATGCGGTGTTGCTAAAATGGACGGGAATTTTTTGCGTTCCACTTCTCGCTATTGTTTCAAAATTTAATAAAGCTTATAACAAACGGAGCGGTCTGGATGCTAGTCAGATGGGAATACATGTTGGATGTTTTATCTTTTGGCCTATTACTTATAGTTATTGAATGAATATCGAGTATGAGAAAAATTATTTTGAATTTAAAAGTCGCGTTCGCTACCGCCTCTGAACATGTCCAAATCTTAATCCACCCCACGTGGCGCTCCGCAAGTAGGTAAGCTCCTCATGCTTATTTCTATTTTAGGCATGCAAAATGAGCTCGGAACACAAAGTATGGACGAATACTGCGCCTGGCTAGGGGTGGAACGATGCTTTGGTTTTAACTCAATCTTAACGTTTGAAAACATTTTATACATTGCTTGTTGATTTGTTAATCTCGCCTGCGACAAAAAGGGGTGCTTTCTAAAAAAAACTTTTAATATAATTCCGTTAAAATAAAGATCTTCTTCTATGAGTCAACGTGTTTCTGAAAACGTGCATTGTTTTGTTTATTTTAGAAAATATTAAACACCAGAACAACAGGCAGCAGATTTAAAAAAGTCTTTATTATGTAAATAACACACTCAACAAAAAAGCGTATTACAAAATTATACCGTAATGTTCTTTAACCTAGATCTCTTTTTACAAATTCGCTATTTCAAACTTTGAATCGACTCTGAATTCTTGAACTAAATTATTTTGATGTTCTATCTCTTCTCTACGCATATCTACCCACTATAGGTTTGTATTATTTATGTATGTTAGTGATATGTGGTCCCGCGAACTCGTGCGCTAAGTTTCATGAGCTGATTATGCAGACTGTTAGGTAGGCTGCGCTGGTACCTGCAAAATACAGAAGTTTTGAATTGTGAATAAGCATCTGTGAAGAAGGCAGGCTACGTCATTTTGATGAGTTTTTCCGCAAAATAAAACTGCAGATAGATAGACCCAAACTTTTCTTCTCCGTACTGTTAATTTTATACAAAAACCCAGTAATTTTATTATCGTTACACAATAATGACATCCTCCTTCTCCTATTTTTGAAAAGAATGAAATGCAAGGAAGCTGTTAGATAATTTACGTGGCAAAGTTGATGTCAGTTTTCCCACATTTAGGTGAGTACAAGTTATTTGCAAAACTAGCCAGCAAAAGCGTACAAACACTCGGTACCAATAGCACTGGTACGAACGAATACGAACGAATACGCATTATGTTACGAACGAATAGAAACAAAATATTGATCTGCAGAGTTAGTAAATTACTTTATAGGCCCGTGCAATATGAAACAGTATCCAAAATACCTTGATTTTTGTTCTAAAATTAATATATTCAAAGATCCTCCGATACTTTATTGCAGCCAGCCTCAGAAAAACACTTTTTCAGAATTTCGAAATTGTGTTCATTACTTCTATAGGTAATAGTTGGAAAATGAAAATGGAATATTCCTTAGTTTTCAATAATATATTTTTTTAAACTTACATAAAACGCGACATATTGCTTATTTATGTTTATTTTTCAACTAAAATAAAACTTTAGGAAAAAATACATGAAGAGTTTAGTGCTAAGGGTGGAGTACTTCGCACTTGGCACCTGCAGATAGCGGTCCTGTGATATACGGCAATGGCTTCCCGATACATTGTGAACGAGCGTAATATCTGAATAGAAGTAACGTTTCGAGACGTCGTGTGCTCTCATATTTTAATGCAATATGATGGTTGCATTTTCATTTTGCCGGTTTCTGATAGTTTCAGAATATTCCTCCGCTATAACCTATGAAAGAGTTTTGTATTATTTTTGAAACTTCTGTCACAATATTGTGAACTTTATTCACAAAGAAAACTAAGACTGAAACAGTTGAGCTAAAAACCGTTGCAAACGTTTAATACATAGCTCAACTGGCACAATATTGTTACGTTACTGAATTGGTTGTAGTTTTGTCTGGGGTTTTCCGATATTAATTACAATAATGGTCAATACCACCTCCAATAAAGACATTACGAATCCTTAAACCTAATAATCATACAACATACAGAAAGGTTTGTCGTCTTGTGGTGGAATGGGCACTGGGCAATGGTGTCGCTGATAGCAGAAGAACTGAATGGGGCTAGTAAATAAGGTATATACATAGAAGTAAGCCAAGTATGATACAGAATGGCATGAATGGTAAAGAAAATCGCTCGCGACGCGGTCCGTGTCTAAAATCACAACTCCGATTTGTCTACACAAGTTTTAACCCCAAAAGTTACATTGTCTTAAATCGTATTAAGACAGTTTATGGTAAGACCATGTCGTTATAAATTCAGATCACCATGTTATTAACTAATAGTGACGTGCTTGTCAAAACTTCTACCCCCTAAAATCTCGCACAATTTGAGGATCCCTTGTGCGTTTGTAAGTTACTTAACTCCTTCAGCGACAAAGACAAGTTTCATAATAATGTACCTACGTTATAATATTTGAGAGTCTTGCCAAAGTTTAACTGTATATGCTTCGAACATGCTTTCATAATTGAGTTCAGTTTCGAGTGTGCTCTTGATGCTGCTTAAATAGCTATATCATATTTTGCTTAAATTTTTTTTACCTGACTGTACTCAACGGCTTCCTCAATTTGATGTTGTCCGAATCGTCACAACAAACATTATTAAAATCAAATGTGACAATTGGGACAATTTATCCCAAAATATTTTGTCGGAATCGTCACAAAGTCGTACTTATAATATAATTATGCATGTAAGCAAAAAATATTCACAAGGCAGTTTTGCGTTGGAATGCATCATTCTCAGTCACTGTTAAATAAGATGCTGTTAGTTCTATTTGAGCGATTCCGTGCTTCAAAAGTAGGTATGCCCTAGACATGACCTGGCAAGGTTAATGGTTGTACAGCTGGGAGTATGTTACTAATCATCAAACTAATTATAAGCTCACCGCCCCTCTCAGAATAAGTAATGAAACCGACCCTATTTCAATCGTATCATTAGCCTGTCAACGGACGCTCAATGAAAAGCTTTCTAGATGCTAATTTAGTAAACAAACAAAGGAGAAGGCCTAATGAGGGGCGCTTGCGGGACTAAAGACAAACTTTCTTATTCGTCAACAGTGACGAAACTGTGGATCGAGCACAAAGGGGCTATCCCCTGAGGTTATTTCAGGGCATCTCGCTTTCAATATATTAAAACCTAAAAAGGTCAGTACTGCTTGTTTCTAAATAAATTCAATCGCTATCACTCAGAGTCTGGGGTATTGTTATATTGAACACGAAAATCCTACATTTTATTTCAGTTTGTTAGTTTATGATTATATTTAGCTTAGATTAAAATAAGCAAGTAAAGATTCAGAATTAAATCTTCTTCGTCGTATCTTTATATAAAAAACACTCTTGAAAGTATTTGGAATGGAAATGACCAATTGATTATGTGACGTCACAGTTAGGTACGATAAAGTTGATATTCTAATTGCATAAGGTGATCTAACGTTTACTATAATATGCCACTAAGATTTTATAAAAAGTTATATGATATTAGAGTATAACTAAATTGTGTCCCACTTTTATCTTGCCCTAGCTTCGACTCTGGTCACCAAGGGGAGAAAGGGCCGCGAGCTCTTCCGTTCGGTCCATTTCTTTGTTTATCTACGACTTAGTATCGAGCCCGCGAGAAAATGATGTATTGCCAGAGGTCTGGTGTATATTTTAAAGCTTGGGAAGGAAGTACCTAAGTAGGCCAGTGTTTCATAATCATAAAATTTGGTGACCTACTAAGAAAGCTACGTTAAAATCTGTAGTGCTACGCGAGATTCAGAATTAAACAGTAGGTACTTACTTTTAAAAGTAAGGTCAAGCGTATTATAAAAATGATGCTTTTTGTTAGAAAAAAACGATAACTTTAGGCACTTAGAGCAAAGTAATACTCATTTCGGGGTCTAAAAGGAAAAATAAACAAACAGAGAGCTTAAAAAAGTATGAAGAAAACTGTTTCTTAGGGTGGGTGCGGGCACGTCTTCGCATGCCTAATTTAATCCTCAGCTTATTGAAATAAAAACGACATAGGTTTTCGACAGGTGCCGCGGGCCACGGTTGGCGAGGGGAGGTTCGGCACAGGTGGCCCCGATGGTCGCAGCGTCGTTAAAATTTACATAAAGTCTCAATCCACAACGGCGGCGGCCGACAGTGCACACCCCACGTTTATGCTACATTTAGTAATTTTATGATAATTTCGAAAACCGTACCGCCACCCATCGCATTATACTAATAGAGGAATTCTCAGGAGGACGCGCGGACGATGTCGAAAAAATTTCAACCGCCTTCAAATAAGTTTGCCTAATAAATCGCGTAAAACGTGAAACGGACGTAAATTTTTCGGAAATTAATAGCAGATGTGTTGTTGAGTTGCACGGGGGTTGTTGGGGCGGCCAGTGTGCTGTTAGTGACTTTGAAACGCATAAATTCACTCGTAACGTTTTGTTTTTTAGAAATATTTTATGATTAATGGCTCATAAAATTGAAGTGGTCACGCGGAAATATTTTTATATTTTCGAATTTTTGATCGCCCTTTTTTCCCTGAATGACATTAATTATAAATTTGTTAGATTGTGTTAAACTAATATTATTTACATTCTTTTCACGGACTATAAAAAATACGGAACACATTCTGTATTCTCACATGAAACTTTATTCGAGTTAAACCGGGTGGAAAAAAATCCGCACCTTACTTTTTTAAGTACCGAGTCTCATTTCCATTAAAAGCTTCATTGTGAGTGTAAAATTGTTAAAACACAACAGCGTCAGGTCGGCTGTTTATTTTTTTATAAGGGGGCGAGAAATGTCACTTTAGGGTGTAAGCGCCTAAAACGACCACTCAGAAAAATAAACAGACAATTCTTTTGTTGCAGTCCAACTTGACGCACCTGCCGCGACACGAGTTCGTCCCGGGGATCGGAATGGGAGTCGCGAAGTGTCCCTACGACCCGGCTGACAACTCTACAGCTCTGTGGGTAGAGAGAGGCAACCCTGGAAGCCTACCGGCATTGTACTCGGGGACAAATGCAGAGTTTACGAAGGCTGACACGGTTATTTTTAGAACCGACTTACATAACTTGACGACTGGAAGACGGGAGTTTTCTTTTAAGAGGACACTGAAGTATGACTCAAAGTGGCTTGACAGTGAGTATCTTGTATAATATAAATGGTGCATACTCTGTTAACGGAAGTTCGACGCGTCCAAGTGTCGATAAAAGAAAAATTGAGTAACTGCCGTATAGTAATTTGATAAGTGTGTTAACAAATTACTACAACATGTACACTCAATGACCTATTCTTAAATAAACACAGTGAGCACGTCATTCCACATGGTCTAACCCTGTTAGCTCAATCAATAGGTCATCACAAAATCAGTATTGAATTTAACGCTACCATTGCACAATCAACGTGTATCCAATAACATCAATGAATGCCGGTAATCATTAGGAAAATGTTACAATTATCGGCGCTAAACAATTTACACTGAATGCCTCGTTTTCATTGCTCCTATTTGCGATTAAACAATGGAAAATTAAACTGTTTACGCTCTAACGAACGCTAATGTCTCTCGGATCTATGGTCGGATTAAGCCCGGTTCACCCTGATATTTTTGCGCGAAATTCGCATGCAAAACGATGACATAAAATATTACGCAAAGTATTTATTACGCGAGCAATAAATTCCTTTTGCGGGATTGTGTAGATGTTTTGGTGATCTAAACATATGTTACGAGAAATTATTTGGTTTCACACCTTGTTGTTATTCTGTATTCTCAAGATCTAGGTATAATTTGTTTTATTTTAATTTAGGAAGTATTTAGTTGACGTACGAATCATTAATACAAAAATATTGTAGTTAAGCTATTCAGCGCCAAAGACACAACCCTCTGTCACGTAATACGTCCAAGAAGACCACCGGTATCTTTCGGGCTGCCGGTATCTCGTCCCACTGGGACGAAACAATAACTTTCAATTTTATTAATACTTCTATTACGGTTTCGTCCCAAAATTTGTTTCAATATAAACATGGAGTAAAATACTGTCAGCGACAGAAGTGTCGATTGATGACCTTATTTAAACTTATCCCTAACTACTACATATTTTAAATAATGGTTCTTACTCTAGGATGGCCCTAAAGCATGGGCTAACGATACCATTATTGGCCTTCTCCATTACCTGCTCATTGATAGTCCCATAATAATTCCACGTTCAACAAATACATCAACCAAGTCCGGTTTATCGACGATATTAATTATATCGAAGCCGAATTTATAGGCAATAATTTAAAAGACCCTGAAACCTTATTAAAATTTAATACTCCTTTGCCTATTATTAATACGCAGCTTAGTAAAAGTTACAATGGGACACGGTAATAATAAAGATCAGACGTGTCCCGTTCGTGTACTGGTAATCCCTGACACGTGGCTATTTCATTTGGTGGCCGACAAATAAGCACTTATTAATACGAGCTATAAAAGTGTGTAGAATAACCGACACCCAGCTTATGTAATATTTATAGCACATCACAGAATAACCGCTCTATACAGCGGAATTACCAGCGATCGTATTAAAGCCGTGAATACAAATGTGTTATAAGTTATAGTAAAATGTAATATAGCGCATGTAACTATTATTACTTGCGCAGCGCGTTATTAAGTTTATAATAGAGAACTGGTATTATAGAGTACCTATTAAGACTTAACTGTCATTTTAAATTCGATATCACTTTATTTTATGATGACGAATCGTTTACTTAGCTGTAATCTGATTTTGTCGTTTCAATACTCTTTTAAAAAACGTTTCAATATTTACTCACCTAAAAATAATATTTGATGAAAGATTTGGTGGTTGTTTATATCTACACGAATGCTCTATAGTTAAAGTTCTTATAACAACCAATCGGTATTAAATCTGTCACTTTTATACTAAACCAAAACAAATGACAATTGAACGCGGCCATTTAAAAACAAAAGGCCATACTTATAAAATCTAATAACTAAACAGTTGAATAAAATCTAGCACTGTCACTGTTTGACATTACCTGTTAGTAAGAGACAGTAACAATTTAAACAGCTAAATAAAGATATGCAACGATTATAAGTAAGCAGGACAATGTACTAATAGCCTATCGTATAGAAACTAAAACTCAACATTATTTCTAGAACCGAACTTTGTTGGATCATTCGACGTCGGCGAGTACGTTCTCTTCTTCTTCCGCGAGACAGCTGTCGAGTACATCAACTGTGGAAAAGCGGTGTATTCCCGGGTTGCGAGGGTTTGCAAGCGGGATACTGGTGGGAAGAACATACTGAGCCAGAACTGGGCTACGTATCTGAAGGCACGGCTCAACTGCAGCATACCTGGAGAGTTTCCGTTCTATTTCAACGAGATTCGTAAGTAATTTTTTTTTTACTAATTAAAAACTTAATTTTGTGAGAGATTTGAAAGATGATTGAATCGGGGCTAAATTGATATTCAGCTTAATTTTATGTCATTGTAATCTACCTAATTCACTTTCATGCTCAATATTGACGTTTTCAAAAGGGCGATGGTCTATTTGACTTCATGGAGATTCGTACGTAACTCAAAAAAGGTATAAATAAGTTTTCATTTGCTCTGAGGTAAAGATTCAATTCACTTCAGTTATTTGTGGTTTGTGAATATCGTCATATTTCTAAAGATCTATTATGTCAGTATTCATATAAAATATATGTAAATTAGGTCAACGCTGCTTTTTAAATATATTTTTAGACATATTCAGATTCAAGTGGATTGTTTAGTAGAAAAATAAAATTTCTACAAAACTTACATTACAGAAAACTAGTCATTGGCCCTCTAGTCTGCTTAAAATGAGTATATTTGTATAATGAAATAAAGTTGAGCGCGATGAAATAAACTAGAGCCAGTCTTTACAAACGGTCTATTGACTCTAAGATAAATTTAAAAGATGACTAGTGATACAATATTTAAAGAGTAAACTAAAACAACTGAAGTAGTAAGCAAATATAATTTAAAAACGAAGCTAGACTATTTAATGCGTTTTCTATAACTTTTACTCGCTAGGCTAGACGTAATAAAACTACGTTGAATATGAATAAGTCGTAGACGCCTACGACGCGTAGCAACAGCTACGAGTTTCGTAGCAAGAGGAAGCTGGGGAATTTAGCTTACCGAACTCAAGCTGTCATGTCAATAGGTCACAATTCCTTCCCTACTCACAAATATTGACTGTAAGTAAACATTCGGCAAATTCAAAAGTGCACAGCGATTTGGACGCGTCTAGCCGATTTACGTTCAAGGCCCGGCCTCCAGACTGAGTTCATTTAATATTAAAACCTTCGGTTTGGGCTCGCCACGGTTTTTCACGCCCCTGCAACCTGTTCTGCATAACTTATGAGAATGTAATAGGTGCTCAAGTGTTCAGTATTTGCTATCGTATATACGCATTACTTATTTCTTTGAACACTATTAACCGTCAGAATACTAATATCGAATACGATGGAAGATCGAGTTTCACTCATGGGCAATGTTTTTTTTTCTTCTAGTGATACCTTCATGGACATTTCACGCAGTGCCTTCTAGTCCTAAACTAAGCAGAGTTCGTACTATGGGAACTAGATTTCTGATACAATTTATTTTTTATATAGACTCAATACAAACATCTATGTTTACCGCACACAATGTTTGTTCTCAGTTGGGAATCGAACCAACGACCCACAGCACTATAAGCAGAGCTACTACTGAGCTATGACACCTCTCATAACGTACAAAACTTTTCGTACTGTTAAAAAAGTATTTTAATAAATAAATAAATCTTAAAACGTCACAAATATTTCGAACTCTCTAGTATTATGATTGATGAGTACAAAATGAATCATTAATATACAGTTTCGGGCGACATTCATTGCCCAAGGGAACATTTTGATTGTTGCGGCAACTTTTGGTGACACCGAGATAAAGTTGGGCACCCGAAATTATAACGGTTTGATAGTCAAGTCCCATAAGTTTGGCCAACTTAGGACCGATTAGACGTCCTAAGTAAGCTTGATATATTCCGCCCTAAAGCTGTGAATACAGGCCCAGAACTAAACCTTCGTAATACTGCTAGCATTGAAACTTACTTGACTCATACAACATTTGGATTTTTACTACAATAATATTTCTGAACAACAATGGAAAAACTTGGATATTATGAGTGTTTTATCTCATTTGTATTGGAATTTTTGGGACATGTTTTCTTTACAAATAAAGTTACTGTGCCTGTTACTGACTTTGTCACGACTGTTACAATAATATAATGTAAAATGTAGTTACTTTTGTGCAAATTGGCATGTAATTATGAGATGCTTCAGTAAATAATTACGTATATACTTCAAAACATTCAGACCTGCCACTTTTTTACCCAGAGCGTAATTTTGTTATACCAATTACGTCAAAATAACTCCAGTATAGTGTAGGTAAATCAGTAATTTAGTTCAAAATTATTATGCTAATCTTGTTAAGCAAAAATCAGAGCAATGTAAGGCAAAAAATTAGAACCTAAATTAGTTTTACACCTCGATATTTTACACCTGAAAGCTCAAATTTAACGATCACTCTCAACAATGCCTCTAAAATTTTAAATTAACTTTGCGAAATTTCGATCGGTGATAAAATGGTTGAGTGTTTTCAAAATACCTAACTCATTTTCATAGCACCTAGAAATATTTAAAATGTATTTTGAAATTTAATTAGTCTAGACTTTATTAGACTAGCACAGTTCGCATCATTAGTAAATGATAATGAGACAAGGTTTCTAAAATATTTTATGTCTTTTTCCAACAAAGTACCTACGTCTAAGAAATAAAAACTTTATCTTAAAAGTAGTATTTAGCTAAAAAATTATAATTAAAGCCAAAAGAAAAGAACTTTAAAGTTCTAAAAAATGTATTTTCTTCTTATGCTGACTGTACAGCCAAATATCGTTTTAAATTATCAATGCTTAGAAGCATTGATAATTTAAAATAGGTAGACCTACGCACTTGATTTTTTCCGTAAATTAAGGTTAGGTTACGGTTAAGCTCAGTTAAATCATAGCAAAAATCTCAAAAAAACTTTGCATATTTGCTTCCTTCTCAGAAAGCATCTACAAAGTCCCAGGGGACGACAGTCGATTCTACGGAGTCTTCACCACTGCTTCTACTGGACTGATGGGCTCAGCCATCTGCACCTTCACAATCGGGGATATCCAGAAGGCTTTCGAAGGGAAGTTCAAGGAGCAAGCTACTTCATCTTCCGCCTGGCTGCCAGTTATCAGCAGCAAGGTGCCAGAGCCCAGACCGGGAACTTGTGTCAATGATACGGCGTCTCTGCCTGATACCGTGTTGAACTTTATAAGGTAAAGTACAACTTTTTTTCATAAAAAAAAAACTTTTTAATAAAAAAAAAATTAATATTTTCAATAAAAAAGTGAGTTCGTATGAGTTAGTGGCCAACTTCTGTCTACTCAAAGCAAGGAATTTAAACAAATTTTTAAGATAGCTTTGTTTGATTTAAAATATAGTTTAATAAAACAAACATTGCAGAACAAAAAACATGGACACTAGACGTAAACAACGTGAAAAATTATCACTTAAAATATGAAAATTTGCTCAAACAGATGACGTGTCTCCAGCGATTCCTGGATTTCGCACTCATTGGAATCCACAGGCACTTTTATCTGGCGCCACGTCCTGTTAATTATCCGAGGCTCTCAACCCGAGAGCGTTCAATTATTTTTTTCCCCCGCTTTTCCATGATCCTCATGTGGAAACGTTGAGATTTTAACACTCCACCTGCAGTACCAGCCTGAAAATAGTGTATTTTTATTCCTAACGAGAGTGGAGATTTTAATTAAATGAATGAGTTATTTCGTTGTTGCCGTCGGAGTAGACGTTATTGTTCGACAGTGTCGCACTACAGTATCGTGTCGTGTACCTACCTTGACAGTCCTGTCTCGCTGTTATCGAGTTGTTTCCGCTTTTTCACACCGATGACTTTTCCTTTATTAGAATACCTTTATGATGCATTTAATAATGTAATGTAAATTGAATTTCATGTTCGTGATTACTTTCTGCCGTGGGCTGTTTGGTCATGTTATCGTTTATGTTGTTATGTTTTATGATATCGGTATTTATTGCAAATATTTCAATGTGGCTTTTCATATTTACCATTAAAAAGCCTTCATGCATGGAAACTAGATAATTGAATTAAAGCTTGAATGAGTAAAGTTCTTCTATTTTATTGCAATGTCTGTACCAAATGTGTTCACAAAGTTGCTTTAGGTGTGTCCATTTTAGCAACAATTAAAAACTTTATGTTGTGGAAAGTGGTCTGAACCAAAATAACATTTTACGGTTTCGTTTACAGCTGCGTGGAATATAACTCTTGACACGTTAAATTACATTGACAGTTTTTTTTTCTACATTAGTGATAGCAATTACTCATTTTTCTTGATACTACATCTTATTTTTACACAGGTCGCACCCACTTATGGACAGTGCCGTATCACATGAGAATGAAAAACCAATTTACTACAAGAGGGACCTGTTCTTCACTCGGCTGGTCGTGGACAAGGTCAAAGTCGATATGCTGGGTCATCAGCTGGATTATACGGTTTACTACGCGGGCACAAGTAAGTACTTAGTGTAAATTAATAATATTTTACGGCAGATATTTGTGTTAAAATATAGCATACTTACATAATTTTTTTTTTTAGAAAGATCTATACATGAAATTTCGAACTTTGGCCTAAATCAATCTCATATTCATAGCTAATTCAAATATTTAATCTTGTAAATTGGCACCTTCAAATAAATTCTTTACCCTCAAACCAGATCGTAAAATAACGGAGCGATGTTTAATTAATTTGCCAAAAATTTTGAAAGTGGCTTTTCAGCGCAACCTTTCAGTAAAACTTTTCGGGCTAAAACTCATAGAACAAAGAAACATTCGCATAAAGATCACAAAACAAAGCAATCGAGCACCTCCGTTCTCGGAACAATCGGTGAATTCCAAAACTGAGGCGAAACAATCAGCGAGCGGACACGAGAGGACATAAAATTTCATAAAACGCTCACGAATTAAAAAATGCCTTCCCACTGGGAAATTAAAAAGTGGCGGAGCAGTGAAAGTGGCACAAAGGCCATAATTCGTCTCACTCGTGACGTTCGGACGTTTGGATTCTCGTCTGGTGCCATCGAGCCAGCCTGTAGCGCTGAACAACGGATTTACTACAAAACATGAAAAACCGATTATACATTCATTGTTCGTAGCAAAACACCGTGCAAAAAGCTGTACGTTAAACGTTTTTTGTACCTCAATTTTACTGGCTCCTAAAAAGCTAGCGCTAAAGCTAATCCTTGAGGCACGGTCAAAATATTCATAGCCTGTGTTGTTGATTGGAAATTTACATTAATCGAGGTGATCTGATTGATTACAGACTGAAACAAATTTTCTCTGGTTGATCAAACTATGTCGGAGTTTTTGTTACTGGATATAATAAAAAAGGAACAGTAAAGCTGGAGAGGTTTTTTTATTCGTAAAAGACATGCGGGCTGGGACCGCAGAGCAACCGTCACATTGCGCCGCGCCGCATAAATTCGCTGCTGCTGCCGTCGACGCTCGCCGCCGCTCTAAACAACGCTTCCAAGTGGTAATTTTCACCCATGTTGCTGCAATTTTCACCAATTGCTACGGAAATCGTTTCCAACCAAACCTTTTGCAGACTTGATTAAACTCACGTCCTTAGATATCTAACGAACAAGGTTTCGCCGAAACTTTTACTAAAGGAACGTTTGAGTTGCGTTTCAGTGAGTGTGTGTGGAATATTAAATTGTTTAAACATTACCTTTGGCACCCCTCGCAAGACTTGTAATTACTTAAATTCGATACCGTTGAACATCGGCGTTGTGTTCTTAGGCTACAATAAAACTTTTGTACAGTTTCAAACCACAGCCCAATGAGTAAAGTATTTCACAACCGTTGCATTCTCATCATGCCTGTGACAGTCTGTATTTAAAGCCGCAGACTAAAAGAAGGAGTGTTTGCAAATCCGAAGCGCTCTTAGTTGAATATTATTTACACTGGAGTACGAAATAAGTTGCTCGAAATTCCGTCACAAAGAGCTCGAGGCGTCCCGTGAAAAAGGACAGTTTACTCTTTCAATAAAGAGTGCGCCGGCGTGCGTCGCGATATTACCTCCGCTTACCCCATTTTGAGTGCTTACTGCGTTATAATATGCATTAAACTGCACCGGCAGAAAGTTGAACCGAGGTGCGAGCAGACAATGAGAAATGAGCGTGTGACGCTCCCGCATTGCGGCCCGTCTCGACTCATTCCATTTGTTTTATCACGCCTAAATCACTGTTGCCATACAACTTTTGAGCGCCCCTGCTACGTCAAATAATAAAAGTTTGACAGGGACTGTCGTGCACACGCTACGAGATCACGTCTCTCAATGAAAGGGAACCGAGGTATCAAAGACGTTAAGAGTATTTAGAAGTTAACGAAGTTAATTAAATTCAGCGAGTTAGGCGACGCCGCGGCTCTTTAGTATCAAGGGCGCTTTGTAAACAAACGAACATATTAATGTTATATCTCGCGAGTACAGACTGTGTTAACAACCAACTCGAAACGTAATTACTGCGCGTTTGTTGTGCAGACAAAAGAAGTGTCGCTGTGTTTTTAGCAGCGACACGACAGCGATCGGAGTCTCGTCGTGACAACATAAACTCGCTCGCTAGAAAATCCAATTGCACACTGAAGGTCAGCTATCACGTCGCCAGCTCTATTAAAAATGATTTAAAATTCACAGAAGGCCCAACTGCCAAACGGACGCTGGAAACATCACAGCGGTTTGATGACATAATTATGTAAGCTCAGACTCGCAAAATGTTTAGTCCTTTGATGTTTTGAAATTCAGTTATGGATATGCGAGGTGCACTCGCTGAATATTTACTGAGTAAGTGGGATTTGAGCTTCAGATTTTGCCACAAAGGGATCCTAATACCCACACACTCTCCTACAATTTAAACTCGCGTTCTACCACAATTTGTCTGCAAAGCTACAGATAAAAATATAACAAATAGACTGTGCTTTCTTTGTATAAACAGTCAATTATCTAGATGCTCGAGTAAGAAACGAGGCAGAAAAGTTTACGGCGCAGATTATAAAGCCTTATTTACGCCGCCATCGAAATAATGCGAGTAATAATTTATGAGTCTTCCTATCTTGCATAAAATGTATCGGCTCGGCGTACATCGCTTTTATAAGTATTGGAAAGCCATTTGCCTAAGTGCATGAAGTCCAAGTTTTGCCATAAACATGAAATGCGGTCCATGCAAAATGATATGTTAAGGTTCAGGTGAGGTATGGCGCCGTTAGTTTTAGGGGTTTATGTACGAGCTATCTGGGTAGCCGCTGCAATCGTGAGCTATTCGTACCCAGTAGATATTTATGTAGTGAGTGGAATGCTACGTACAATCCCTAGCGTGGCGTATAGCTTCATCGACAGGCATTGCCCATAGGACGAAAATGAACAATATTTATTGCTGAATTGCGATACGGTACACTGGAACAGTGAAGTAAATTTATTGTTCGAAATACCTTCCGCAATGTTGATCTAAAATCCTACTTAACCTACTTGTACGTGTAAACACGTCTCTGATTTCAATTCAAAACGATGTTTAATTGCAAGACTTGCAACCAGAAAGAACTGCGCATACCTACCCTTTGGGGACGGACAGAGAATAAACCGCTAGAGGAAATTAAAATTCACTCATTTTTATCCCGAAAATATCCTGGACAAGGGGAAAATTCAATCAGTATTCGTCCTGTGGTATTTGTGTGTTTTTTAACGCATATATTCACACAAACATGGGGCAATTAGTTTATACCTATAATTAGCATTCAAATCGCGTTCGACAGAAATAAACATTGATTTTTTATTCCCCCAAAACTGGGGAGAGGCCACGGTTCCGGACGAGATTTGGAATACTAATGCGTTCACTTTTGAACGGTTATTCGCGCCCCGCTAAAGGCGCCCAACGTTTTTTGCATAAAACATCTCATCAAAGGATTGCTTAGGTCCCGTAGTATATTGAATATCAAAAGGTGTTCTACGGAAAAGTTTAGGGAGGTAGTGCGGTCGCAGCATCCCTAATACCGGCTACCGTGAAAGCCTTTTTAAAAATACACCTTTGGAACGTGTCGGGAATAACCGATTAGTTTGCTTCTTTAGACAAGTTATATTTTATGTCTTTGGGGATTTTATATTTTATACAAGTTACTGAAAGAATCGTGCATCGATTTGTCGATGGGTTTTATCAATAAATATCCAAACAGACTTTTTTTTTGTTGATTTGGATCAAAAATGTTAGAGGATAATACTCTATTAATTTTGATCTCGGTTACATTTTGTAGGTTGAATGAACAATTGTATATTTTATTCATGAAAGTTAGAACCTCCGCAAAGTTATATCGATCCTTTCAAATCCTGTTCCTGCCATACTTAGAGTTCATAACAATTTCCTTACTTATAAACTTTCCCACACTTTCCTTTGTACTTCCTTCCACACACTCGTAATTATTCATATAGAATTCGAACGAAGGACACCAAAAGCGGGTCAGGGGCTGATTCTTTGATAGTCACATAAAAATCTCTCGCGTCGAATCTCGTAAAAGTCAGTCGAGCGCTCGTGAGCAAACGTTAAAAACCCACGTTTTCCGATTTACGGCGCCTATAAAATACATATTGCGATTCGTGATAAAAGTTCTGCCTTTCCGAATTTGTTCATACCAGCAATCGAGGAGTTTATCTCATTCGTCCAGGGTTGCAGTTGTTTATAAATGTAAATATTCTCCTGAAGAAAAAACAAAACTTGCTCGTTTTATGAAAAATATCTGCCTAATAATAATAATAATAACAACACCTAAACATAGTAGTTTATGTAGACATCTGCGAGTAAGTTATGGTTATAATACCGAGCCAGATATGAACTGAAAATACAACATTAGTTCACAAAAATATTGCTACGACTACCTAAATAAAATTTCCGGCATTGTAATGAAACGTAAGAAATACGAAAGGTAAAAAGTATCACGGTGCGAACGTTGAAATGGGGAAATCCCATCCGATCTGGAACTGCCAAATCTATACGTTAAAGCGGACTTTTTATGAAAAGCAATAAAGACGTTAGAGCTACTTTGTGTTTGGGAATTTATACCACTTGGAGGAATAAAACTTATATTGTTCGGGGATCGCAAAAAGTTTCACTTAGGCCTGTCGAAGCGAAATCTTATTGGATTGCTGGTTTATTTCTTTTGAGACCGCGACCAGCAACTGTGAGTGATTGCAGTCACCAAGAACAATAGTAGAAATCAAATTATGCAAAGGCAATATTTAGGTACGCTTCGTCTGAAGTTGCAAAATTGGTTACAGAAATAAGAACACTATTACTTACTGAGTCGAATACAGTTTTCCGGAAAATTCTCTCATACATATCAAGATAGCTACATAATTGTACCTTGTAAAGCCGCTGGAGGTGTACGTAGTTTCTTTGACGTTTCAGATAAGGTTTCCTTGTTTATTTTTCGGGGGTATTACCTTATTAAGTTCGTTATTGTCCAGGTGCGGGGTCTTCGGAGAGTCTTCCACGTCCGATGTAGGATTGTGTAATTATTTCGCTCAGATCCGCCGTGATCGGAATTAATCGCTCCGAATTATGGTCATGTAATTACTATTTTCATTTGACTTCGTTTATTTTACAATTATTTTTTCAGAATCACAGCAACATACATTTTTTTACGATAGATTACGAAAAAAAAATCAAGACGATGTTGCAAAAACTTTGATAGATAGATGGTTAATACTTTATTGTACACAAGGATAAGGTACGTACAAATCTAAAAACTAACTTTGTATAGTACAATGAGTTTGACATGATGTTAAACTATAAGTCAACTATTTTTTACATGTTACGTGGGCTATAAACTCTTGGATTTTTTCTAAATGATTATTTCTCTAACATAATATAGGTAGGTACCTACATACAGTCACTATTTATGGGTAGTGTTTTGAACATTAAACATTTCGTATAGTATCAAAGTAAATTATTAACCCTTCAACGACATCATGTCACATACCACTCAACACTACCAAGTATATACCTGCCACTACAAGACATGTCACCTCTTAAAGCTTAAAACGTGTAACGGGGTTCTGTAAACAGATTTCAGTTGACACTTGCTCCCTGCAAGTTTGTTGAACGCTTTCCCGTGTACCTATTAACGTATCAAGATTTACCTGTCAAAATGTGCTGTATTCCCGCGAGCCTTGTACTTGCCTATTATGGTATCAAGACGACAAAGTGTACGGAGCCATTAGTGTACATCGTAATGCAACCGAGTAACATGAAACTGGGAAAATATTTTATAATGGTAGATGCGTAAGTACCTACTACGTGTCTTACGTTGTTCACTGAGTAAGTATGATTATTTTTGGTTTAGATTTACCAAATATGTAAAAGTTTTTTACTTTCGGCCTTTTAACAAGCATACAAGTTCAAAAACTAAATGCCAATAATGTAAACGTAAGATATTACATTTTTACAACTTACAGTAAAAATGCGACTGTCACTATTTTAATTTTGGTAGCACTTGCTACTTTCTGACGGATATTTCAAGGTAGATTTTAGGGTTAAAAATCGTTCTCAAAAATGATTTAACTAGTCCACGTTTGTTACACCCAACATTTCATTTTCGTAAAACATAATTTACCTGCTAAAACACGAACCTTGTTTGCTTGTTAAGATTACCTAACACAAGTAACATATCTACGTCATTAGATGTAGGCAAGTATTTCTTACACTCGCAATATTAGGTAACCCTGAAACCTACACGCGCTTTTCATGCATAGGTAATGTTTATACCTATTCTGAATGAATTACCACACCGCATACCAAATAGTAGAGCAATAATTTATTTTACTGATGGTGAAGCGAAATTTGTTTATTTTACTGATAGTGATAGCAAAAGATTCACACTGGCAATTTGTGGAAAAAAATATTGCTCTCGTTGTTAATACGCAGTGAGTTAATTTGCTGGGCTCTCGCTTGAACTCGCCTACAAATCGCTTGTATGATGGAGCACTTAGTTATTTCATAATTAGAAATTCATATTACAGGTGCAGGATTATTATGATTAGATAATTTATAATATGATTTAAAATCATCATCTAGGAAGTAGGTACAGTTTCTAAAAATAGACGAAAATAGATTGATTAAAAACAAAAAGTATTCAATACAATACAATTCATCTTAAGGTAGTAGTACTTTTGGTGTGGTTTGATGCTCAATACATTAATTGGTAGACTAAGATATGTTATTCCACAAACAAATGTGTTGAGCACTAATTAAGATTGAAGTTTTAATTAGCGAGTAAGGGTTTTGGTACTTCACCGCTTTCAGGACACATTAATCGCACTTGTTTGCGTCAATCACGCCTCGAAACTAAATAATGGATCGCTATATCCAGCAATCTATTTTGTATCAACAAACATAGACGAAATAAGGTTGAACTATATATTGGATACGTAGAATTTGAACTAAAACATAAAATCACTAGGGAACACTATTTTTTATTTTAATAAGTTCTAAACGCATAATTTTGCTATTGAAAATGACTAATCTTGTTTTATCTGCTTCTATCAGAAATAAATGAATTTCAGAGGTCCTGATTCGAACGGTCTGTTCATTAGTAACAAAGGACATAATATAATTACTGATTTATAGCAACAGCTATAACCTAACGAACACAATTATACGAGGCTATGCCACCATTTCAAGTTAGGGTCGACACATCAAAGGACCGCCTCGAAATATTGCGTTGTTATTTATTGATGATGGAAAGTGATTTTCTACTCTGAATGCAACAAAGTCTTTATATTGATCATGTGAGATCTTTATTCACGTATGATATAGGCAACTTCACTTCATTTGTTCTAAAAAATGCATTAATTTCTCGTCAAAGTAGGTAGCAAATTTTTCAGTGACGAAAAGTTATGAGTTTCTATTTGTTCGGTAATTAGACCCGGAGTTGATAAAACAAAAAAAAAACATGATATTCACCCTGACGATACATAATTATGATCTGTGCCTGAGACAGGGTTAACATATTATGCAACAAAGGAAAAACCATACCAATGTTTACTGTACAGTAAACTATCATATAAATAAATAAATAAATAAATAGCACGTACCGATTATAATGTTTAATCATTGATTTTACCGATCCATTTTCATTTGCTACACAATTCCCACTGGGTTGTGTAATCAAAGTAACTAATGCATTGATTAAGAACCCGACTAGGTACTCACCTCGTTTCCTCATAGATTAACTGGATTTGTATGTAATTTATCCAGTCGGCGTTTAGACCACAACTCAGCAATGCGAACATTGTCGAATGTAGGGTTGCCTCTCACAAGGCTGCCTGTCTGAATCTAGGGTTGCCACAACTCACACTGCTACATGTCTGAAGCTAGGGTTGCCACTCACAGGTTGCTTTTCTTGTAATTGGTTCGAATCTAATTAGATTGTAGTAAGTGTTATAATTATCAGCAATCTAGTTTCCATATTGCAAGTTATGCTTAGTTTGAGACTAGAGGGCACTGTGTGAAATGTTCATCAATATTTAAAACCTGTTATGAACCTATTTGAAAATTACAATCTAGAATTTGCTCTTTTTTGTATGATTTAAAGTTCTGTCTGAAAATCATGTTTTTAAGATAAGTACTGATTACAAAAAACGCTTTAGCTTCATTTTAAAAACAAGGTACATTTTTAAACGATATATGTTCATAAAGAATCCATAAGCTATCCATCGTTCCACCAGCTGCCTCACTCCTCTAAAAGTCGAACGATTTCACATTTCCCTGAATAATAAAGGCATCTCAAATTTTCTGACAAGCATTTGCCACATTGATGGCTACTAGCCGAGCCATAGGCACTGCGGTTGGTTTCAGGATCTATTTTTGAGCTGATGTTTTATTCCTGCGATATTTCCTGTATCTCCTAGTTATTTTAGTATCCTCCTATTTTTGGCAATAACTTCTGTTGTTTTCCCATCGGCAAAAAAGAAGACAGTTATGTTAAATTAAATTAATATCTTATATATAAAATTCTCGTGTCACAATGTTCGTTCCCGTACTCCTCCAAACGGCTTGACCGATTCTCATGAAATTTTGTGGGCAAATTGAGTAGGTCTGAGAATCGGCCAACATCTATTTTTCATACCCCTTAGTGATAAGGGTTGCACGCGAGCAAAGCCGCGGGCGACAGCTAGTCTTATATATAAAATTCTCGTGTCACAATGTTCGTTCCCGTACTCCTCCGAAACGGCTTGACCGATTCTCATGATATTTTGTGGGCATATTGAGTAGGTCTGAGAATCGGCCAACATCTATTTTTCATACCCCTTAGTGATAAGGGTTGCACGCGAGCAAAGCCGCGGGCGACAGCTAGTTTCATATACAATTCTACAAATTGTTATGAGTAAATATATGAAATGACTGAAAATTATTTACTAACCCTAAACTGATACTTATTACCTTTGCTAATTCCTGTCAAAAAGATTAATTTACATTTTTTATATTTGTTTGGCATTACGGCGGCAGTTCCGACGTTATTATCCTAAAATATTAAATAGTAATATTACTTACTTAGCAGTCTTTACAGTAGCTTATCTTTTGCAATTTTAAGTTTACTAATTCAATCAGTACCATCATCATTATCATCTGCACTTGTCCCACTTTATTTAGGATCGGTACAAATCTCAGTACCACACATAGATTGAGCGTATAACTGACAAACTTTCAGCTTTTATAAAATAACGAAGGTCTGGCTGGGGTTCACTGGCTCTTAGGCTAGTACGTCTTGTACCAGAGAGAGCTTACTGCAGCGACATACTGCGACACGTACGTTATTGTACGTAACCGGGTTAGGTAATTTTGGTACATGCCTCTAATCCAATTAGCTATTAAGATTCGTGGGTCGAATATTAATTCGGTGCCGATTTCGCTTTGTAAGGAAACAGGGGTGCCGTGACCTTATGTATATAGAAATAGGCCTTCGATGTGGACACGTCCTCGATTCCCATTTTGTTTCTGTTTTGTAAATGTTTTCCTTGATTTTCCGTGGGTATACAACTGTTTAAAAACAGTTGTTGTAGATTTAATCAACAAAACCGAATCTCTGTCCACGTGATTCTTGATTCAAACTAGAAAAGTTTTGATGGTATTAGCATTTGATTTTAGTTACTATCTCAACCTCAATTACAACTAGTAGAGCCTTATTCAGATATATCTACGTGATAGTCGGTAACTATTTTACCTAGCACATATCAGTAGCGAAAAACACCGAGCGGTATTCCGCAAAGTTTCTTATATGCAACTAAATAATGGACCAGCTGTATAAAATAAAATGCGTGGGAACTGCGTAAAAATGGGTTTTATTGAAAATAGTTAGAGACACAACCGCTAGTAGGGATTTTTAAACAGGAAGAGGAAAAAATTATTGCCATAACATAAAAATACAAATCGGCTGTGAAAATGTTGCAATAACTTATACTAAAATATTACCATGTTTGGCATGGCGTTAGATATATATTAACTTATATGTTTAGAAATATTATTGTTCTAAACATAATTGGGGCCGGCAACAAACTACTCTACAGGTAACTGACAGAGTCGCTTTACTGACCTTCTGTACACTTTATTATTCATTTTGATATCGGCCGCTCGTACTACATTGTCTCTACCAGGATAAGTTTTTACAATGCGACCCATATTATAATTTAATGGAGTAGTGTTTAAATCTTTTACAATTACTAAATCACCTTCTTTGAGGTTTGGCTGCGGATATTTCCACTTGGGACGGCTTTGAAGCTGTGTTAAATAATCATTTGACCATAATTTCCAAAAATCTTGTTTTAGTTTGGTGCAAAGATTCCAAAATTTTAAACGATTAACCGAAAAGTTTGTTAAATCTACTTCAGGATAGCTAGCCAGAGCTGTTCCAATTAGAAAATGTGCAGGCGTTAAATAACTACAATCATTTGAATTTGCAGAGAGTAGAGGCCTAGAGTTCAAAATTCCTTCGATTTGTACAATGACTGTATTGAGCTCTTCATAGGTTAAACATTGGTTCCCTACTACTCTCTTTAAATGGTGTTTCACACTTTTGACACCTGCCTCCCACAACCCTCCAAACTCAGGGGAATAACTGGGTATAAATCTAAATTTAATGTAATGTTGAGAGCAAAACCCATTAACATTATCCCTATGATTTTTAGAGGATTGTAGTTCATACAATTTTTTCATCTCATTGGATGCTCCTTTAAAAGTTTTAGCATTGTCACAAAATATGTTTGTGGGCATACCACGCCTAGAAATAAACCGCTTGAGACATGCTAAGAAGGCTTCAGTTGTCAAGTCCGATACGAGCTCTACATGTATAGCTTTGATAGCAAAGCAAACGAAAAGCGCAATGTAACCTTTCTTAACGATAGGCTTTCTAACCCTAGCTACCTTCATGTCGAAGGGTCCACAAAAATCAACGCCGACATGCTGAAATGGCCTGGACGCTGTAATTCTTTCTTGCGGGAGGGAACCCATCAGCTGCTTAGCAGCCTCAGCTTTCAAACGAAAACACTTGACGCATTTGCGCACCACCTTCTTGACCTCTCGAATACCGCTGACTATAGAGTACCTTTGGGATAGAGAGCTCAATACTAATCTGGGACCTGCGTGTAAGAGTCGCAAGTGTTCTCTTTCTATTATAAGATTAGTTATGTGACAATTTTTCGGGAGGATAACTGGATGCTTTTTATCGAAAGACATCTCTTTAGCATTATGGAGCCTACCTCCTACTCTAATAATGCCTATTTTATCAAGAAAGGGATATAGACTACCTATTCCTGTTTTTATATTTTTTCCAGAAGAAAGTGACTCTACCTCTCTACCAAAATGTTGCATCTGAGTACAACGCACGATCACTGACATAGAGTCGCGCAGCTCTTGAGGTGTTAGGCTACTGTCCATTATTTTATTGAATTTTCTAGAACAGTTTTTATAAAATCTATAAATATATCCTATCACTTTCTGTAATTTGAAAACACTTGAGTATTTGCCAAATAATTTTGTTGAAAACAATGGCTCTACCTGTGTCAAGTTGCACGGTATGAGCGTTTCATCGATCTGTTCGGTGTCTGTGGACAAATCAGACAATTTACAATATTCAAATCTAGTATGTTTGTGTTTCTCATCTAATAAGTAGGTTGGCCCGTGCCACCATAGCTCATTTTGCTGCAACTTGTGCGGCAAGACTCCCCGCGACAATAGATCGGCAGGATTATTACTTGTCCTGACGAAACCCCACTGCGTCTGATCAGTCAGCTCTACAATTTGCTTGACTCTATTGTTGGCATAAACATTAGACTTTACATTGCCTGACTTAATCCAAGCTAACACTATTTGAGAGTCACTGTAGAAAAATTTCTCTACCTGGGGAAACCTACCCTCTAGGACTCTACCAACTCTATGTGCCAGCTGGGCTAACAAGAGTGCACCATTGAGCTCAAGCTGAGGAATCGTCAGATTTTTACTTAAAGGAGCAACACGGGACTTGGAGCAGAGTAGTTCTGTTTGCAATGTACCATCATTTTTCAAAATCCTAAGATATAGACAGCAGCCAAAGGCTTTTATTGATGCATCAGAATACCCCACCAATTCTACAGAAGAAACCTCCTTACTGTTGACACACCTATTTATTTTTATTTTGCCCATTAACTCTAAATTGTTAAGAAAATTATTCCAGTATAGAAACTGCTCTTCGGGTACTATTGAGTCCCATCCTATCTGCAAAGACCATAGCTCCTGCATGAATATTTTGGCTACCACTATTATAGGGCCTATTAAGCCAAGAGGGTCAAACATTTTCCCTATAAAACTTAAAATTTTTCTTTTTGTATTTAATTTATGATCCTCACTAAAATTAGGACTTGAAAAAGTGAACGTGTCTGAAGTTATATCATACATCAAACCTAGGGTCTTGACTAAATTATCTCCACTCATGTCTATATTCTCAAACTGCTTTTGCTCATCTGGAATACCATCTAAAACCTCAAGTGAATTTGAGCACCATTTATGAAGAGAAAAACTACCTAACTTGAGGAGTTCTACCAATTGGGATTTCAGTTCATGCAACTGCTCTAAATTATCTGAGCCGCCTAGTACGTCATCGACGTAGGTACTCTTTATCATAGTTTGAGTATCGAGTGGGTACCTACCTTTATACCTATGAGCTAATTCAAGCAGGCATCGAGTGGTCAAGAATGTAGAGGCCTTCAGTCCGTATGTGACCGTCTGAAGCTGTAAACAGCTGATGGGCTTCGTAGGATCATCTCGCCATAGAATATTTTGAAGGCAAGTATGGTGGCTATTAATAAACACGTTGCGAAATGCCTTTTGAATGTCACAAATTATTGTGTAAATGAAGGTCCTGAATAAAATTAGAATATCAAAAAGCTCACTCTGTACCACGGGGCCATTCAGCATGACTTCGTTGAGGGACACCTGGCTGCGCGACTTCATACTGCCGTCAAACACAACACGAAGTCGGGTCGTCTTACTTGCCTCGTTGATAACCGCATGGTGCGCTAAAAAGTATACAGGATCTTTATTAATATCATAGTTTCATTCTCGTCCAAATCACTAAGCAGGCAAGACGCATACCAGTTTTATAAACAAATATTACAAATATCCTCTACACTAATTTAAACTCTGTGTTATAAGCATTACAGTCTAGTTTCAAAGTGATACCTCTTTGGCTCATAACTCCATTTAACACCGGTGCTAATAGAAGACCCTCCCTGCTCGCAGGCGCAGTGAAAGGCAAGCTACTTCTATTTCACTCTTACAGTGGTCACTACCTACACTCGTAGAATTTCTGCGTAGTATACCCTAAAACTGCAAATAAATCATGCAACGCACGCCGAATTCTCGTCAATCAGCGATGTACTCCTCTCACCCAAATCTAAGCACTGAAAATGAATACAATGATATTGTCAGAAATGTCAATCTCAGAAAACGCCAAAACGATATTGACTTGGTATTGGAACTCAAGGAGTCACTTACGCAGTCCTTCAAAAATATGTTAAGTGAAGAAGTTGCTGAGATGAAACAGCAGAATTCGCAAATTCTACAGTCTAACGCTGAAATTCTAAAACTACTTCATGCTAATTATGTTGATCTCAAGTTAGCCAATGAGAAAATCGCCATTCTTGAAACTGATAATGCTGCTACATCACAGCGGGTCTACGAACTTGAATATCAGCTACATGAGGTACAGAAGCAGCAAAAGAAGAAAATGGTTGAAATAAGAAATGTGCCAAGAGTAGAAAAAGAAAATATTCAGGAAATATGTGATACACTGTACAATACACTCAACATAAAACCAGCTGCAGCTGCCTCGCAAATGTACAGGAAAGGCAAAAATGATAGCTCTCCTATTATTATTGAATTTCAAGATGAAACACAAAAAGAGGAACTTTTATCTGCAGTCAAGCTCTTTAACAAGCGCGAAGGTAAAACTAAATTAAGCTCGAACCACTTGGGCGTGACAGGGAGAGAAACAACCAAGGTGTATGTGTCTGAAGCAGTAACCACATTGACAAAAAAAAATCTATGGAGAAGCGCGCAATCTTGTCAAGAATGGACAATTCAAGTATTGCTGGATATCTCGCGGTAACGTGATGCTCCGCAAAGATGATGGCCAAGCTGCTGTACTAATGAAATCCCTGCAGCAAGTGGCTGCCCTTCGTCTCTTGTGACTAGTTTGCTTAACATGTGATGTGAGTGCCCTGTCAATCAATTTCAGATTATCTAAAACTATACTTTGTAAGACTCTCGAGCCAAATATCATTTTCTACCAAACTGAACCGAACTTTATAGAACGTTCTCTAACATATTATAGCATTAACATATCATTTAACTTTGCATGCATATCACTCTGTATTCTTAACTGTGTCAAATTATGTAGGAGCAAGTTTCCTAACTACTATCAACGTAATTCTGTTTGCGTAACAATTCAACTGAATCCCCAAACCTTATGTGACTGGGCTGTTTTTTAATTATAACAATGACTAACGATCTACACGCTGTATCCACCGACGTTGATCGCGAGATCAACGCTGGTGAATCGCATTTGGTTGATGAACCGTGTGCATATTATGATCTCACAAAATTTGCAACGGTCTTAAAAGTTATTTCTCAAAATATTCGAAGTGTCAACAAAAATTTCAATGATTTTAATATATTCCTAACGCGAAGTAAACTTGACTATGACCTCATTGTTCTGACAGAATGTTGGTTAGCGAACTGTCACAATATACCCTCTATGAATCAGTATAATCTTCATAAAAGTACCAGGCACATCAATCAGAACAGTGGGGTCATTGTATATCTTAGGGATAACATTGCTAATGTTTCGGTCTATGAGCCTAATATAGTAGATGCTGACAGTCTGGTGGTAAAAATCGGGAATACATTTGCATTTATTTGTATATACAGATCTCCATCTTTTGGATCGATAACTAACTTTCTCCTCTCGCTAGATCAATTACTGACAAACATAAAACACATACCAAATATTTTCATACTGGGTGATCTTAATATAGACATCTGCGAAAACAACTGTGATTCTAGGTCAGATGAGTACCTTGATTTGCTTGCAACTTATGGTCTACTACCCAGCCATCTACTACCTACACGTGAAGCAAGGTGTATTGACCACTGCTTCGTAAAGTCAAAGACCAAAGTTATGACGGCAGTTTGTGACTCGTCCGTCACAGATCACAGCTGTGTCTATCTGGCTATTCCATCCTCATCGCATCAGCCTCTTGTTCGAACACAAAAAATTATAAGTAGAATGAATGTCCATCAGGCCTATGAATTAATATCTGAAGTTAATTGGGATGATATTTTCATTTCTAGGGACCCTAACGAGGCTACTGAACTTTTTATACATAAAATTACCAATGTAATTAAAAATACCACTAAAACACACAGCTCATCAAATAGAAAGTTAACTATTCAACCCTGGGTGACCCCTGGAATGTTAAGGTGCATGAGGTTCCGCGATACGCTTCATAGACGTCACAAAAAATCACCCAAAGATGTTAATCTAGAAATTACATACAAGCGCTATAGGAATCACTGTAATAATATACTTCATAACCTTAAAAACGCATATGATATTTCTGATCTTCAAAATAGTAAAAAAAGTATTAAAAAAACATGGAATGTTATAAAAAGAGTATGCAGTATCGGCACTTCCAATAAAACTAGAGCACCAGCGGAGCTCCTACAACTAAAGACAGGACCTGAAGAGTCTATTGATCATATTAATGACTTCTTCATTAACATAGGTAGTAACCTAGCAAATACTATTCTTGGGAGCATCAACACAACAGAATTAAATCTAGCAAGTAATTTTAAGCCCGATAGTACTCAATTAAATTCGCTTATGCTTTTGGAGACAGACCTAGTAGAGATAAATAAGATAGTGTCATCCCTAAAAAACACCTCGTCATCTGGTTGGGATGGAATATCTGCGATATTTATAAAAAAGTGCATTCGATTCTTGGCAGCGCCCATCACACATATTTGCAATCTCTGCCTTACTCTGGGGGTGTTCCCTAGGCTCTTAAAAGATTCCATAGTAATACCTGTCTTTAAAACTGGTGACAGAGGCAGTATCACTAACTATCGACCCATATCTCTCCTACCCACTTTGGCCAAGATCCTTGAGAAACTGATAAACTGTAGGCTAACAGGCTTTCTTGAAAAAAATAACCTTCTC
Source organism: Eulithis testata (assembly GCA_947507515.1). NCBI lineage: Eukaryota > Metazoa > Arthropoda > Insecta > Lepidoptera > Geometridae > Eulithis > Eulithis testata. Next base: position 5,974,294 of record OX382207.1, read on the forward strand.
TCGAATAATCAATACGGTTTTCGAGAAAAAATATCCACAGTAGATGCCATTGAAAGCTTAGTCTCACACGTTGCCACTAATCTGGATAATAAACAAAAATGTATCGGAGTGTTCCTGGATCTAGCCAAAGCTTTTGATACTGTCTCTGTCCCTCTGCTATTACGTAAACTGGAATCTGTGGGGATAAGGGGAGTGCCATTGAACCTCTTGAGGGACTACCTCCGTGAAAGATCCCAGGCTGTAAGAGTGGGTGATCTCTTGAGCACTCGAAGGGCAGTTTCTTTTGGAGTACCTCAGGGTTCTGTGCTCGGTCCAACCCTTTTTTTAACTTATATCAACAGTCTTTGTAATACTAAATTTCATAATGCTAAAATAATAACATTTGCTGACGATACTGTTATTATATTTAGAGGATCGACATGGGAGGAAGTGTTTCTCGCAGCTGAAAATGGAATGCGAGTTGTAGTTGACTGGCTAAAAAATAATCTACTTACTTTAAATTTAGATAAAACGAAGTATATCTCCTTTTCCATAAACAACAATAACCAACCCGATTCAAAACTCACGCTTAAAGCCCACACCTGCTGTAAGACTAGTAATTATGCTAATTATGCTGACTGCGACTGCTACACCTTGTCTCCTGCTGAGAACATCAAGTACTTGGGTATAACCATAGATAAGAACCTAAATTGGAAACAGCATATTGAAACATTAAAGTCCCGTGTAAGAAAACTTATACCCATTTTTAAAAGGATTCGTCACCTGAAAGACGCCAAGACCAATACAGTTGTATACCAAACCCTTTGTCAGTCTATAATTTCTTACGGCATTTCAGCTTGGGGAGGAGCACGAAAGACATCGTTAATTAAACTAGAACGCGCACAACGCTGTATTATTAAAGTTCTACTCTTCAAGCCATTCAGGTATCCCACATCTAATCTATACAACGACTTCGAGGTCCTCACTGTGCGCCAGCTGTTTGTTAAAATAATTCTTATTAGACAACATTCACGTCCGACGTGCTCAGTGATATCTAAAAGAAGATGTAATGAAGTATATAAAGTACCTATGTATAACACTACCTTCGCGCAATGTTTTTGGAAATTTCTTTCTCCATTTTTATATAATCGCATTAGCAAAGAAGTTCACATTAAAGATAAATCTAAATATCGAAGATACTTGATGAGTTCCTGCGTAATCTTGACTACGACAAAACTGAAAAATTTCTTCAGATAACACATTAATTTACATATACACATACTTATAAGTCTAGTATATCTAAATTGAGTATTATAAACTGCTGATGTACCATTACTACAAATAGACCTACTTACTTACCTACTGCTTGAATCTGTCTACCTTATTTAGATCTTTCAATACCTACTATCCTAATAGACCTACCTGTTTTTTAAACCTACACCATCCCTCTATCTTATAAAAACCCTACTTTGATATGTACATAATTTAAAATATTAAAAAAAAAAAAAGAAAAAAAATATATAATAAAAAATGGTCCGTTGGTTGTGACGTGATCCGCGTACAAACAAACAGTCCAACATATTTTAGTTTAGCATAACTTTAATTTTGGTTTCTGGCTTTTCTACACTTTTATAATTAGTACCTATAGACCTACTTAGTTCTATACATATATATACATTGTAATTCGCTTCACATTATAAGCACTTATTTACATAGCTATACTTAGATAAGATAGAATATATTTCAGATGAGTACGTCAATCGTAATATCTAGCCACATAATAAACAATTTCACAAACACCAGATAAGCTTACAACCATTAAGAATTGTCTAGTTTACTTACTTATACTGGGCACAATGTCAAGCCTACAGATCGAGCCTGGCTCACTGGGCTTTGTTCTGTTTGCCCAAGTCAAAATGACCCGTATTCACATAGGACGAGAATCTCACCTTTGCCGTAACACAGTTTCTAACTAGCACGGAAAGGATGGGTTCTACAACTATTTGTATACCTACCCGCAAAGTTTAAATAATACATCTTTTGACTTATATTATATTATATCTAATTAAGTACCTAGTAGTACCTACCTACACTATCTTGTTGTTATTATTTAAGTTTTGTATTAATAAATTATTCTTATTCTTATTCTTATTCTTATTCTTATAGTTCGCAATATCCACCTTCTTAGCATGTCCTAGCTCTACATACTGATCTATGAACAATTTATACTGCTCTAGTAACAAAGGATTTCTTTTAAACCTTTTTTCTAACATTAGAAATCTTTGATAGGCAACTGAAAATGAATCACCGAGCTGTAATTCTTCCAGAGTTGTAATGAGAGGCATATCTACATGAAATCTATTATTTTTCAGACTCATTGAGCTCTGAAAGCTTTCTTCAGCCTTGACAAACTCATCACAACTCTGCTTTGCAGGCTCTGGTACCTTTTCTGACAGCCAAAAGTTTTCCATTACATTTTCTAATGTTTTATGATCACTGATAGCAAAGTTAGATACAATTTCACAAGTTACATTACTTACTTCATTATTTTCAGACACTTTTACAGGAATGTTGCCACCAACTACATACCCAAATAGGGTATTTTGTAAAACAGGTCCATTTGGGATTTTTATACAACCATCTAGCAAAACATTGAAATAAACATCTGCACCAAGTAGCAAAGAAATCTCTGCTGGGATATTAAATTCATCGTCTGAAAGTTTTACATTTTGTGGTAAATTCCACCCGGATACATTTATAAATTGTTGGGGCAATCTCATTGTTATTTGGTCAACAATGTGACATTTTAAATTTAATTTTACATTATTTTGGCATGGAAGCACACTTAGCTTCACAAATTTATTGATTTGTGTTTGTTTATTGCCTATACCTATAATATTATGAATTTGATTTATAGCAATCAATCCAAGTTTATTTACAAGGCTGGTTGTAACAAAAGATGCCTGGCTGCCGGTGTCAAGCAAGGCTCGGACAGAAACTATTTTACCATGTTGATCTTGCAAATTAACCTTTACAGTCGGAAGCAAAATGTTATCGGAAACAGGGTTTGACAACAACGTCACTGCAGGCTCTATAGGAGAAACAGATTGTTGTTCATGCAATAAAGTATTGTGCCCTAGTTTACATATTTGACATTTGAAATTAAACTTACATTTACCGCTGTGTGTCTTTGGACAGGTAGTACATAAATCATGGTCCCGCAAAAATGATTGGCGGACCTCTAGTGCTGCCGTTTTGAACTCCGGACAGCTGAAAAGAGGATGGTCACTTTTGTTACAGTGTTTACACACTTTTTTAACATTTGAGGCAACATTGGTCACCTTTGATGGAGTAGATTTATAGAATCTATTTGTACTTTCATAGCAAGTACCTTTAGGGGGCAAACTATCCTCCAACGCTATAGCGCGTTTATCAAGAAAGTTCAAAAAATCTGCCATGGAAGGCATTTTTTCTAAATCCCTATCTAATTGATAAGCTCTATTAGTTATTTGATCTAATTTTCTTGTTAGAATGGAAATTAGCAACATATCCCATGTATCGATGGGTTGTTCTAGATTTTTCAATGCATGCAATTGTTGTTGCACATCCGACACAAAAGACCTTATAGAGGCTGCAGTGCCTTTTTGCATTGTAGGTAAATCCAAAAGAACGCTAATATGATTTCCTATTAACCGCGTTTTGTTATCAAAACGCTTCTCCAACAAGCCTAGTGCTTCCCTGTAAGACTGATTTACTAGCGGCAAGTTGACAATGACTGCCAAGGCATCATCTTTTACATATTTTCTTAGATAGAATAACTTTTGGACATCGGACAATGATCTGTTATTATCGATAACAGCCAAAAATAAATCATAGAATGGCTTGAATTTAGTGAAATCTTTCCCATCATAGGGGGTTATATCAATGGTTGGTAATTTACATGTAGAAACATTATGACATTGCGAAACTGACACTTTACCTATTTGTTTTAAAGAAGCGTTTATTTTGGCAAGCACAGAATAATAACGTTCCTCAAGAAGACCAACCTGTTCGGTATCGTTTTCGTCGATACTTAGTATGTCCAGTTGCACCGCCTCATAACTCTTGAGCGCGCTGATGAGTTTCTCCTTGCGCGCCTCCAAGACATCGATGGTTGCAGATGCAAAGCTGATGGGATCCTCCACGAACGCCTCGATGCGCGTGATCGTAGCTTTACACTGTCCCCGAAGGAGACGATGTTTACGCAATGCTTCCTTGGACTCCTTGGACTCCATGGTAAAACGCAACACAACAACGCTTTTACGCTTTTACGATTGACGAACACTCCACGCACTATTATATCTAACACAAAGCCGCACTTTATTGAAATACGAACTTTTACGTTTGTTTAGGTGCGAAGTGAAGACGTTTGTTTACAAACAAACCGATGACAGCTGAGTGGATGACAGCATTGACAGCCGCGACGAACTTCAGCGCAATGGCCGCCGAAATCCTTGTCTGTGGCGGAACTGGCGAATATGGCCGCTCACCAATGTGACCAACACTGCAACTGCGCGAACTTCACTCCTCTCAAAAATGGATTGAGGGTGTTTTGAAAAAAGCCAAACTCGATGTCCCAAAATCGTAAATCTTACGATATTTCGATGCTCTGATGATTTTTCTTGATGATGATCTTGTATTTTTGTTCTATGATAGCATAGAACGAAGTTGCGGGCCTCACACAATAACCCGGCAATGGCGACTTGTATGGCAAGCCGGCCTCGACGAACACGATGCTTCACAATATTTGCGAAATGCTCGGCACTGACTCTAAATTTAACTTCGCGAAGGACCACCACACACATGTATAAAATAAAATGCGTGGGAACTGCGTAAAAATGGGTTTTATTGAAAATAGTTAGAGACACAACCGCTAGTAGGGATTTTTAAACAGGAAGAGGAAAAAATTATTGCCATAACATAAAAATACAAATCGGCTGTGAAAATGTTGCAATAACTTATACTAAAATATTGCCATGTTTGGCATGGCGTTAGATATATATTAACTTATATGTTTAGAAATATTATTGTTCTAAACACCAGCCATTTTCAAGAAGTTCGTAGCACCATGTATTATGTTTTCTTTAAGATCGAAATAAAGCATTTAAGTTAGCATAAATTATATGAAACGGAATGTATAATTATTGCTATATGATTGGAATGAGAATAATCATTTTAACAGATTTAATCCGAATAGTTTCTATTAAGCACTCGTATTCACTTTGGCTAATAAGTCCAATAACCGTGATATGTTCTTCTCATAACGCGAATTAACGAATCATTCTCTCAATTAAATTATTAAACCGATTGAGAAGCGCGCAACCCTCGGCGGATCTACTAATTGATTCCGGAACGCAATGAACTGATGGAATTCTGTTAACTAAATACATACATTATTGTGATATACATACGCTCCTGCTATATTTCCACAAATACATGTCATGTTTTATGCTAAGAATGCTTAAGCTGTTTTGGATCGTCATGATCACATACACATTAATAGAACGTATAAAAATTGGTTTACTTAAAATTTTACAAGGCGTCAAGTGCAACCTTCACTACAAAAACATTCACTCTTTTCGAAAGTAAACCACCAAAATAAACTTTCGATTTTAAATTATACTTTTTTTCCGAATGACAGGATTTTTTATTTATAATCATTTTTGTCTCGATACCGGGCCCATTGACGAAGTAACTGTTTATGCAGTTACAGTTCTTAATCCCTACTAAACCTTTATTTTGTTTTAGACGAAGGCAAAATCCACAAAATAGTCCAGTGGACCCGTAACGGAGATAGCCAATCAGCTTTATTAGATATCTTTGACGTCACTCCCAGTGAACCAATACAGGTGAGAAATATTATTTGTAATTCGAACGTACAGCGAAAGGAAGAACTATTGCCAGAAACTTTGTCACAGAATATGACAAGGCAAGGCAAGGGCAAGGGTTTACCCAAAATATTTGGTACCAAAACTGAATTATTATAATCTGTTCACTATGCATATTTATTTGCATATTCTTGTTATTATTCCATTGGATATCATATCACTATGGAAATGACTATTGTTTGGTTCGTACATTCACTTAGATAATAGTAAGTACCTAACTAAGTTATTATGTCATTTCGTTAACCTTTAGAGATTTACAGCTGAACTTCTAGCAGTGGAATTTCCAGGACTTATGCAAGGTTTACACAATGCCAGTGACTGTACCCAGTTATCTTGGTTTCGGACCCAGTCACTGCCAAAACGGCACAAAACTAATGTTTACATGCACCCAGTAACAAGTCAGCGCTGCACTGGGTTACTGTACTGCCATGTTACTGACCCCGTATAAACCTACCTTAAGTCCAGTTCATAGATTTTCAAGAACGATTTGGAGCCTCCTCCTTCCAACATCTTATTATTACAATTTATATATTAGTCTCAATGTATTTGTTACAAAATTGTTACCAAGTTCCCATAACACAAGCTTTGCTAAGTTTCTGACTAGATGGCGTTGTGTGAAATGTCCACATTTATGAATTTTATAATGTCGTCTATCAATCGGGTGGAGATAATTAATATAGTTAAGATAAAACTTCGTCCTTTTCAAGAGTCGTATGAGTGTCCACCATTCACACGATGTATGAATGAATGAAGAGTAGTATAACTCTTTTATAACTCTTTTATAGCGGTTTCCAACATTCAATTAATCTCTGGTTTTGAGATTGCAACATTTCTATTTTGTCAAAAGATTTATGGCTCTGACGTATTTTCTTATCTTTGCCAACCATTAATGTAGTATGTCATTTGTTTTTGTTATTCTCGCAGGCAATGGCAATATCCCGTATGCACGGCTCCCTATACGCAGCATCAGATAGAAGGGTACTACAGCTTCGCCTAGCGTTGTGCGCGCGTCGCTATGACGCATGCGTGAGATGCGCGCGCGATCCTTACTGCGGCTGGGACAGAGACGCAGGAGTTTGTCGGGAGTACATGCCTGGGTATAGCAATGGATTTCACTATTTATGTCACTGTTGATCGACGGTACTGTAAGAGAACAATTAGCAAATCTCTTCGAAAAAACTACAGTTATTCTGTTAGAAACTAGTTGTATTTAGTTGCAGCTTATGCTACAATATTAAAAAAAATTGTCAAAACGAATTCGTGATTTAGGCGCTAATAATTTTTGGGTCTTACCTACAGTGAGATATTTATTGACGCATACAAATTTCGTAGCAGTTTGTTCGTAGAGTTTGGTAGTGCTACGCCGTAGTGGCTCTACGAAGTCTACAAAACTAGCTGATGAAAACTGGTAGAAATTTTTTAGTGGGCATTTCTGAAATTACTCGAGTGGAGACCGCGTTTAGGCAAGCGTAGTGTAGGACGCCCTCCGGCTAGGTGGGGTGACGATCTGAGACATGTAGCTGGCAAACACTGGATGAGACGAGCCGAAGACCGGGCTCAGTGGCGCGTCTTGTGAGAGACCTACGTACAGCAGTGGACCGATATAGGTTGAGGATGATGATGATGATTTCTGGAATATATCAAATTTTTATAGCAAAAACCTGTGCTATAGGGCTTCCTATAAAAACTCCGTTTTCAGAATTGGCCAATTGGCTTTTTACTAAAGAAAAAAAAACTCCCATCAGGTTGATCCAAGACGTGGCAAATGAAACAGCTGACATCTGCGACTCCTCCATATCGCGTAAAGCAGTGTCCGCGACTTGGGGCCAGAGCCTGCACCTCGGCAGTTTCGTGAAGATGCCTGAAGTGCTGCATCCTAGGGCTGTCACCTGGTACCACTATTCCAGGGAGAAGGGACGGCATCCTATTACATTCAAGTGAGTTTTGTTTATTAATTTTACCACTGTTTTTATGAAGTCTTACTGCCGCATTCAGACGCAATGAAGTGTATTTTTATTTCTTTTTTAGCCATTAATCATTGGAAAAAATTTCAATAAGACTAAGCGTTGATTATCTTTCAACGTACGTCTCTGAGTGTGGTAATGAGTAAAATAAAATTGTGACTTTTCTTTTGTTCAGCGCTACAGATTGCTACAATGATAATTTATTTCTAAGTTGATAAACATTATTTTATTTCTAAGTTGTACTAAGTTTTTACGCCTTATAAAGGTCACATGTACGTAAGTCGTTAACCCGAACTCCTTGATCTAGTATTATACCAATACCTTAAGCTAATAAAATCACGTTCTGAAATAAAATTTCGAGGAATCACAGACGTGAACTCAGATATTTTTCGTAAAATGTCTACTTACATTTTATTCTAAATAAGTAATAAAATCACTCTACTGAAATTTAATTCATACAAAACATGGGATACACTGGCCGACACCGACACGATCAGTGACAAAAAAATATCAGTGTCAGCGCCAACATGATGCTTTTTTTATTTCGACACTTACTTATTTTTTTTATATAGTTTTGAAAGCATCTACACCGATATCGTGTAGATGCTTTCGTGTCGTTGTCAGTGTGAACAGCCATACTTATTTAATACCATCAAAACTGAACCCAAAGTAATATCACCGTCACTGTCACCCTCAGAAACGTGTCTCATACGACACGACGAAACCGCAATTTAATTACTAGCACCCTGTATAGACTCAGTATGTTATTATGAGACAGCGATTGAACGCATAAAACTTTCTTCCTACTAAATAAAACCCCGTGGCCTGAAAATAAAAGGGCTTCGGAGATGAAAAGATTTTTCCAGATTGAGACATTGAAGTCAAAGTCAAAGTCAAAAATCTTTTATTCAATAAAATCTCACTGATCACTTTGAATCGTCATTACGTTTTGTATGATTAGGTATGACTAAATTTTTTTTATTGGATGAGTTGGAGCTATTTCGTCCCAAGCTTGTTTGTCTTCTAAATAATCAGATATTTTATAGTATGCTTTTAAAAGAAGTCTCTGTTTTATTACGTTTTTGAACTTGCCAATCGACAACTGAGACACATCAGTTGGGATTTTGTTAAAGAAGCGTACACATTGCCCTTTGAAAGATTTACTAATTTTTGTGAGCTTAGTGGTGGGAACAGCGAGTTTGTCTTTATTTCTAGTGTTAACATTATGATTATCACTTTTTTTGTTGAAGAGATTGATATTTTTTTGAACATACAATAAGTTTTCATAGATGTACTGGCAGACAAACGCTTTGCATTTTCAGTACGTGTATTTTAAAAAAACTACTCCGAACCCAAAGACTCAGACATCTAAGATGATGCCTAACCATGACTTGAGCCGTTTTATTTAATTTTAAAATATACAAAGATTCCAAGAAATTACCCTGAAAAAGTTTTGATACTTTCGGGCTTAGAAGCTAACAATTACAGTGGAACACTTTAATTACCAAATGATTAAAGCGTAAAATGTTCTTTCTTCAAATTAAAATAAATAAACAAACCTTAAACAAACAATTCCAGACAGAAAAACACCAAACAAACAATTTAAAATAGAATTTAACTGCTAATTTATTTCAATTTTAAGAGATAATTGCTCCCCGGCTTTGAAGTTTAGAAAACAGTCGAACACGCATGCAACAACATTAATTAAAGGGTTCCCAAATCTTCTGTTATCGCACTTCCGACTGATGGTCATAGCTTTTTTGTAAATGGCTACTTCATTGCTAATAAAACCTGATCCAAACTTTCAAAGAGTATTTTACCGTCTGTCCTCGATCTTGATGGAATTTTTGCTCTCAAGTGTGAATAAAACAAAATAAAATAGTCTTTATTTTCACTATTTTCTTAAAACAACTTTTTTCAACTATTTCTTGAAGCTCTGTAGCAGTAGTCGCATCATCGGTGGCGTAGATTCAAACTTGATAGAATAGTCAAAACATTAGAACCTACCAATCTCACTAAAGTCATATGACTACTATGTAATGTCACCACGAAAGTTTACCTCCACTCAACCTGAGTATCACTTTGAAATCGAAGAATTTGAGTGAAGAAACCTTGTAAATTATTACTACACAAAGACAAACAAACGTGTACGTAGGTTTAAAAAACCTTGAGTTTCGCTTTTTTGTTACAAATTTCCAAAATGAACATCAGCTGTTTCATGATGAGCTGTGTTACAATTAAAATGCAAGGGGAAACTTTAGAATTAACGCTTTGTTTTATCGTACTCCTAATGTCCTTAAAACGTGTTTTTTTTACTGCATTTCTAATTTGTTTTTCTCTCATTAGGTAAAATCTTAGATAAGTTGTCCGACTGTTTTGGTATTTTACGCCCGAACACTGTGACGCTACTTGGTATTTAATTAATGCTTAAATCATTGCTATTTTTTACTAAAGGGTCAAACATAGGCACAGCTATTTTAAAATGGTGCTTACTGATGCGTTGTATCAATAATTGGGCTTATTTAGTTCTTGGAGTTCGAAAATAAGGTGGTAGCGGCACAGTAGGTCGTCATTTCAGCGCCTAGCTTTATGTTTACATACTAACTAAAATGAATACATTACTTTCTACTAAAACATACATTAAATACACGTGGCATTGACTAATTAATCTCAAATCAAGAACTAGAAGTAAAACATTCAATTATTTTTCAATAACCGGATATATTGCAATTTGAACCTTTGCCAACCCCACTCACCCTTCACATAATGAATATGAATACTGGAAAATAATCACCAACCCCAATACTGATTACGAGTTAAAATAATGTAAAAACATCAAACGCAACCATATTGCAATATTTAATACGGTATAGCGCGATAAAACGGGTTTGATCGTTGAATTTTATTTTGCAGTAAACCAGAGAAATACATAGAGACGTCTGAGCACGGACTACTGATCATATCTGTGAATGAGAGCGACGCTGGGAGATATGATTGCTGGCTCGGAGGGTCTTTGCTGTGCTCTTACAACATTACCGTTGATATTCATAGGTAAATAAAAAAGCCAGCAAAAATCATAAACCATGCCGTATTTCGAAAAAGACTGATAAAAATAGTAAATTTTACTTCTTTTTGCAGATGCTCACCGCCAGAAAAAAGTAACGAATATCAGAAGATTTACTCAAATTGGTGTCATGAATTCGAAAAATACAAAAGCGCTATGAAAACTTGGGAGAGAAAGCAGGAGGTAAATTAAAAATTTAATAATTCCATTTGTAATAGATTTACCTAATTATATGGGTATAAAAATAACCATGCTTTCTATTGTTTCAGCAGTGTGCACGGCAAAATGACTCGAATCAGAACACACATCCAAACGAAATCGTGTGATAGCTCCTGCAGATCGCCTATCTCATGTTTCAATCTGTTAACTATTATGGCGGAGTTATACCGATCCCGTACGTATCAGCAGGCCTTCAGTACTTAAACATACTTTCTTAGACGACAACTCCATAGATGCACATTTACTAGCCATTATTATCATAGCACACTATTGTGTACTAAACCGATTGTGACTCCCTCTAGCTTTTATAGACGAAGTGTGGTGATAAAATAAATAGTGCGACAGTGACGTCTATAACATGAGAAGGTGATTGGACTTCGAAATTATTAGACTCTTATTTTTAGTAGAACGAAAAGTTGCGCGTTGCTTTTTGGTAATTGGAATGTAAAAAGATTAGACGTTTGAAGTTTCGATATAATAAGACGCTTTTTTTTCTTAAATATAGAAAAATCGTTAGTGATATGGAATGGAATGGAATTTTATATTTGTATTTGCCTAAACATGTATCTCCAATAACCCTGCCATTTTAATAGATTTTTTCTTATTTAATTGTATTGTTTATCTCGGTTAATATAAAGGATCAAGTCGAATTAGGCGTAAATACAAAATAGGTACTGCCGTGCGTTACACTGCGCAGTAATTTGAAATCTCCAAGGGTTGTGGGAGGGTTCACCTCATTATTTTTACCCTATTTGTGTAAATAGTTACCTAATTTTGTTCGACTGTCTTTGATATAAGTGTATGTATAGAATGCACGTCCTTAATATAATGAATATATTTTTAAGCCTGTGATATATAAGAAATCTCATTTAGGAAATTGTATTTAAGTATTTGAAAGTAATAATGCTAAATTGTGATTTTCACAAACTAGTTGTCTCACTCCATTGATTGTAAAAGTAATTACACTAATAAATAATTATATCACTAGATTAGTTATATAAGCATCTAGCATTTATTAGTTTTTTTTGTGTTAAATACCTAGTTATACATAGTTATTGGTGGTTTTTATAATAATACCAGGGTATGATAACAAAATGGTATCTAACCAGTATTAAGGTACTTTTTCAATTTAAGAGCGCACGTAGTTACTTAATAGTAGTTCAGAATAGATATTATAAATTGTCACTAAAGAACTGTTGCCCTGCCATACAATAAACTATTTTATAAGTTAAATAATTCAGATACTTATCAAACGCGTAACGCCCACACTTTTGTACAATTACACGTATCATCTAGTACCTACCTACTCAATTTTCATATCAAATTGTACTTAACATACTTTTATCATAATTATTCAACACAAATTGATTATTTACAAATTCATAAAGATTCTCGAACTTTAACATAATCGTTTTTAGTAAAATTAGTAAGTCATAACTATTTTTCTAGGAATTTATTAAAAATGCCTGTTTTAAATAGCTGCCTTAAGTATTTTTTTTAACTTGCCTGTACTTATTTATTTAATCGTAAATCGTATGTAGCAATAAAATATATGTAAACCATTTTATTCAAATTGTGCACATAACTTCAAAATATTAGGTCCATATTTCAAAACCAAACTCAAGTCAACATTTTGACGCAAATAATGTAAAGTGCGTAGTATCCCTTGATCCAATTTGAGTTTCGTTTTAAGATATGGGTATTAAAATAAGTTAAAGAATTTTAACAATAATGCCATAAGTATACTTTTAGATTATTATGAAAGAGTATGTCTCATAAAGCTTTATATTTTTCATTCATATTTTAAAAACATAATAAAAATTGCTCATTAGATACATCAATACTGATTATAGCATTTCTATGTTATACATATTTATTAGGTATGTACCTAGCTTAATCATAATATTTTTTCTCCAATCATCTTAAAGCTTTGAAATTAGTGATTATAGTGAATAGGGTGCTTGTGCTTTGATTTCGCAAATATTTTCCAAACTACTCTCATATCATAATTTGTAAATATATCGTAATAGATATAAATTCTTAAGAAAATATCTGAGCTTCGACGTTTAAAATGTAATATTTAGCGTGTTTAAGTAATTAGTGATAATCAAAAGACATCCCAACTTCTGGGATGATCTTGCGCAATAATTATAATTACTATTATCTATATCTAATGAAATAGCTCTGTAAATTTCACATGTTACTTATTATAAGTTAAATTTCGAATGTAGAGTTAAGATTTTATATAATAAACCTATGAAATGTATCTGTGTTTTTTTAGTTTTCAATACCAAAAATATTATACAATACTATTAATATTAACGCATAGGTACCTAAAATTGCTATTCTAAAAACTAAATTTTATATCAAAACAGTTATTTGTTCCATAAAAGTTATTAGAAAATAAACGCTGAAAAATGGTGCTTTCAGAAAAATTTAATTTAGTTTCATAAAACTGAAAATCAATGCATCGACATTGTTGAAATAGCAAGCGTAGTTTTATTGTTTTGGTAATAGAGCCATCACAGCGCGAACGAGTAGGTTTAAAATAGTGTCGATTCATCAAGTCGCATACCGGGTTGACATTTTCGTCATAACATAGTGGGGGCTGGCGCCCTCGGCACATACTTACACATAATCTGTGACGAAGGGACTGTAAGGGACTATAAAAAGTAAGGGCGCGTAATTATATAGTGCCACTAAACTAATTTCACGATACATTGCCGACGAAATCTGTGCTTGGCACCGCCCCGCCCACCGAAATGTGATTTTTCTTTCACAACCAAACTCATGATTACAATTGTTATGTGTTATTTCGTATGAATTGCTAATGTTGGTACGTGTTTACGACGAAATTGCTCCGCAATATTAATGAAAAGCTGATGAAGGCCGTTAAATTGTTACGACCTTCCATTTTTCAAGGTTTATATTGCGTGTCAAGTGAACTCGGCAACTTTTGATAATTATAGTTTTAAATGTTAATGACCGTAATTTGCGATTTTGATGCTATTATAAGCATGGTCTAGTAACAAACCATTTGTTAAATTATAAGTATGGTATAAATTACGCTTCTAATTTGTGACCCAACAAAATATAAATGAGTTTCCGTTTCGCCGAAAGTTATGAATAAAAGTTATGTAAAAGTCTTATTAAAATTTAGTGGTTGAAAATACACGTGAGTTGATTCTTTTTATTAACTTTTTATTCATGGCTAGATTTAGAACTATCCATTTCCATTTTTTGGCTGTCATCATAAAAAATTTAAAAATAGAAATTCTCTATCACAATAATTTACTATGATTTTGGCCTCCAAATCTTAGGTATCTCTATCAATTTCTAGTTTAAACCGACACCATTACACGGATTTCCAGAACATGCATTGTTGTAAGTGAGAACTACGCTTGACAAGTTACAAGTAGTTTGTCCTAGGAAGCGGTCCGAAGATTAGATTCCAGATTGCACCATAAACCCGAGTCTGGGAGTTGAGGATTTATCAAAATGTACCCGTAGGTGCAACTTAAGAGTAAGCTTGACAATACTGCTTGAATATTAAGATGGATGCAGTGGAGGAAACTAGGTTTGTTGTATTTTTCATATAAACTTGCTTTGTTTGGATTTCAAAGGTCAACTGATGCTTTTTTGACTACAGTCTAACAGGTAGGTTCCAGTACTTTATGCGTTATTGAAGTGAAAACTTCTTTATCACCGTTGTGATTTGAATGTCAATGAAACGAAAAAGCGAGAAAACGAGAGGGATCTCTCTAATTTTCGTACGCTTTCGGAGGAGACTGCTGGCCAAGCGGTCTAACGGATTGAATCGAATCGAGACTAGCTCGTATTGCGTGGGTTCAGGTCTCGAGCAAACTCGTTCACCTTTTGCAACTTTTTTGAAATGAAAACTTCTTTAGCATCGTTGTGATTTGAAAGTCTTTTTGAAAGGTTTCACTTCTACCACGTGTGAATTACACATATTATTTTTATTTAGTATAAAAATAACAGACGAAGATATTAGTTAACTCTCAACTCGAAAATAGAATGGAAAAGTATCGAACTGAACCAACCTAAACAAATTTTATTTACTAAAGAATTTGTAAGTAGGTTATGTGACAAGACCCGAACCCGCGCATGTCCCTTTTATACCAAGTCTGCATGTAGTTTTCTCTAAATAAGACAACTTCTGTACAAACCTTCATTAAGAACTTTGAACTAACAGTCGGAACACCCCAACGCAGCAGTGAGGATCGTGGGGGAGTAGCATCAAACTCATGATCATCGGCGCATGTAATGTTTCATTTCACGGCACCACCGCCGGACTTCGTCTCCATTAAATAATTACTTATGGCGGAAACTTGAGGGCTGATCTATTTGTTGGTGACAGGCACGCTTTTGAAGATGGATTGCCACCAGCTCGATAATAAAAATATATTTAGAATAGTTGCATTGCGAAGGCTTTAGAGAAGATGACATTCATTCTACAGTGCAACTACTACTATACTTAAGTTTAACAAAGTATCTACTCAGAAATAACAATGGTATCCAAACAAAACCACTACATAACCTATTAATCAAATAATTCAATTCATTTTATCTGTAGGGTAAAATGCTGACTAAGAGCATAGCTTTGTCTAGGTCAGCCATAATCCTTTACTAGCGCGACATGGCTACGTCACGGCACTTTAGTAAGGACTTATAAAAAGCTGACCTTGCTCATACGCGAAGCGTTTAGCGATTTACCTTACGAAAAATCACAATAGACTAATACTCGCACTTTCTTAGAGAGCTTTGTTGCATTAATTTAATGGTCTCAGTGCTACAACTACAACACCACATGCTACATTCTACCGTAGCACAAACCGTATCTACGACTGTAGAGCGTAGCCTTGCATGGCGTAGACCACCGCGTAGATTATATAATAAACCACAGATTATATAATACTAGTAATTATATAATACTCTACTAGTACAGATACCTCATCTAATACAACAAAACGCGATTGCCCTAACTCGGGCTAATCTGCGGGCTACTCAGCTTGGCACAGGGAAAACGCTAGATAGCGCTAATCAAGGTGCTTCCAAACTTTAATGTTTGCATAAGAAGGCGCTAGATGGTGTTGTTCGAGGTCTATTTATTATTTAATTATATAATGCGTGGAATGGTAGCAAACTTTTGTTTCAAATAAAATGAAACAAGCCTATACTAATATGTTTTTACCAATGTGAATACGTCTCGTAACCAATACGTTTCTTGTAGTCATGACAGACAAGCTTGTCGCTTCCCGTTCTTCCTATGAACAGTTGCAGCTTTACCCCGAATTACTCCGTATTAACAATTAGTCGTGCCTACGTCTGCCCACCAAGTTTGCACAAATTTACATAACAATATAGCCCTTCTGCGCGGCTTTGGTTGGTTATGGCGATTTTTAAATTGGTTCGGGAGCCGTTGCTAATTTCATCTCGTTCCGCTTCCCCCTTGCGGTCAGCGAGTAGGTGAACGCACCATATTCATCAGACCACAGGCAGATCAATAATGTATCTTTTTAACAGTTATTTTGATTGAGTTTATCTTTTTTTTAATGAATTTACCAGTTTACACATAAATAGTACTATAGCATTAAAAAACCACAAGGTTTATAAGGATAATACTGCTGGTCTTCGTAGATAACTTATATCTTTCTCATCTTTTTAACCATAGAACACTACATACGATTAACCTACCGTCATCATGACTCATCACTGCGAGCGGTCCCAAGACACTGACTTTGCACGATTGAATGATACCAGTAATTTTAATAATGTTAATAATAATATTATTATTAAACTAGCTGATTCCCGCAACTTCGTACGTTTCCACCAAAAAATATCTGTCAATCAGCATACGATGAACCTCGTGTCAAAGGCTGCTTTTGATTTTGAGAGGTCAAGCTGTATCTAAGAATCCACGTCTTTAATTTCAATAAAATATAGCCTTTGTTTCAATCCGGAAAAAGAGCTTCTGAATGGTAGTTTTCATTGAAATTGGTCCAGTAGTTTAGGCGTGATTCACGAACAAACAAACAGACAAACTCGATTTTCGGAATCAGAATCGTTTATTTAGTAGATCTGCATATTTAGTTTATCCATATCTTAAATTTTAGTTTTTGGCTTTTTTACAGTTTTATAATAGAATAGAAAAACCCAGTCCACAGCACAATATTCCATACTATTTTGATAACGTCATGTGTAATGACGGTCCACACAGCGGGCGTCCTGCGTCCCACGACTCAAAAGGACAGCGATAAAAGCGAAACTATATCGAAGCGAAATGAGCAAGAACAATGGAGAGTTTAAATTGTCGCTTTGTACGACGACACGTCCAAAGAATAGAGTCATTTGCTTCTAACAACGTTAATGTCTGGGCTTTGGCACAGCAAAACAAACACAGCTATGTTCAAAATAAAGCTAGGACCTTATTCTAGATTTTTTTTTAATTTTGATTGTTTTTTAATTTAATTTTTAATTTATTAAAGTCGAATTAGGTGGTTCCCTAACAAACTTGCATGGCACGTTACGAGTTCTTTTCAGACACATGCCACACGTCACATTTGCACAGATTTTTGTACACAACATAATAAATGCAACTTTTATTTTGTGTAACTAGCTTTAGGAAAAAAAAAATGTGTCAAATGCTAGTTATTACACTACTGTGTAAATGTGATTTGCATCTATCTATATTAGGTACCTATTACTCATAAAACGTTTTTTATTTTTTATTCTCGATGGTAGTTATTTCTGTCAATAACTACCCTACCTACCTACCCATTAATATGAACTGGCTAGTTTTTGATTGAACAAGCTGGCAAGCAACCTTAAGCTGTCCTCTGACCCTTATGCCATCAGTTTTTGTTTGTTAATCTACAGAAAAGGGCGTAACTCGTTTTGTCAACTCGTAATTTAATTTCACTTGAACCCCAAGTCCTGTAGGCGCCGCGGACATGGGTTGTAGCAATTTGTTAAGTTAATTTATCGTTCGTTTGGTACTTCTAGATTTCAAAGTCAATACGAATCATCGATTCAATCAACTTCTTTTCCAAATTGGATTTAAAAGTTGAATACATAATACATAATAGTACCTACCTACCTCTAGGTAGGTAGGTACTAAACTTATTTATCAGTTATAACGAATCACGCAAAACATAAACATAAAAAAACTATGAGTAAACATAGTAAAACATTATTAAGGAAAAAAATATTAGTATTTGTAATTTAAAACTATGGAGTATCAAAACAGTTTCTGAACTCTCTTTGAATTTTGCTTTCTTTGTTCGAAATATTATTGTAGCAACACAAATCACATTATCTAAGCGAAAAAGCTGAAATGCCAAACCTTTTCTAACTGAAACTCAAATAAAGGTGAAGACCCCAATGAAATACGCTTAAAATGCAATTTTATTCGAGCACCTTTATTTATGGCCCCTAAAAATGTAAAATGTTAACGTTTTATTGCTAGGCTTTATAAAAATGCGAGGAACAAACAATAGGTCTGTTATCCTACGGGGGACGACGTCAAGACATATTTGCTTGAAGAAGGGATACATCGGTCCCCGATCCTTTTGATACAGGTAAATATTTTGCGTGCCTTCTCTTTGAAACTTTTTTTTTACTATTATCATGTGCTTACATTTTGAGGGTCGTTCTTTATTTAAAAAGTATACATTATCAGCATCATTATCAGCAATCGATTAGCCATAGTAGAAGCTTTTTTAGTTCGAGACTAGAGAGCGATTTGTGAAATAAATAAATAAAATATAACTGTTAAAACTAAAACTGCGGGAGATAAGCTCTATGTGGTTAGGATTATGTATAATAGCAGAGTCAATAAGTGAGCCAAAATATTTCTATATTCTCTGAAGCTATTTACATTCTAGCCAGCAACGTGTCTTTAAAATAATAATAGTGAGCAAAAGAAGAGTTTATTTATCATCAATAGGTACTTAATTATGGTTGAACGCTGATGAGGTAAGGTAAGTGGACCTTCATCTAAAACCTCTTCCTCATGGACGTTCTCGGTGTCGCCTTCGTTTGACTAAAGTTCAATTTCATAGACCCCTTAAAATGAGTTGCAGATGAATGATAAATTTAATTTCTCGCGATAATGAGATTGTGTTTTGATAAATCAACGCTCATTGTTGTATGAATTATGATATACGCTTTGGACCTTTCAACGTAATTAATCGTTGAAATACGAAGTAAGATAAATTAAAAAAAAAATAAACAAACAATGTTTTAATTGTAGTAGCCTTTTTGGATTTTCAACCACAGATGATCACAGCCATGGTAATGTACAGTCAATAACGAAACCGTAGATGAAACAAAATGAACTTGAAAAAAATTACCTTCATTCGAAAAGAACATGGGGCGCAAATTACATTGTCGAAAAAACGTGAAATAATCAACAAGATGCAAAATTTTATAATAAAAATAACTGAGATTACACCTTGTCCTCATCTATTTTTAAAACGAGAAGCCAAGTGGGACGTTTTTATTGCCCCCAAGCTCTAGATTAGTTTTGTTCTGTGTATTTGATGCATATAAAATGAGCTCGATTATTCACAACTCTGCGTCGCCGTGCTATTGTGACTGTCTATGAATTTAAGATTATGCCATACTAGAGGCCGCCCGTGACTTCGTTCACGTCCCGTTGGATCCCGTTGATTTTTCGGGATAAAAAGTACCTAGTCTATATGTTAATCCAGGTCACGGACAATAAATATTTCAAGTTTCATCCAAATCGGATCGCTTGTAAAAATTTCATCTTTGTACACGTAGCTTAGGAATGAAAATATTGTTTTCTTAATTAGATTATTTACGGCCAGGTTATGTGTACCCACCAACATAAAATAGTAGATTGTATCATAAGGGAGCAAAATTATATTTTTACGGCGAGGGCGATTTTTTGAATCCAGAGCGAAGTGAAGGATTCTTCTACAAAGTACTTCGCCCGAGCTAAAAATATATTTTGCGGCCGAGTGGTACACTCTACTTTTTATCACCAACTATGAGAAAATAAAAGGCGTCTCATATTTTATTGTAATATTATTATTTAATAAAACATATATAGTAACAACTAAAATAAAAATAAATAGTATCTATAATGAAAACCACTTATTTCTTATGTTTTCTATTCGTTCGATTTCTTTGGCGCTGAAAACTAAGATGTTCCAAATTCAAAAAGTGCGCGGCAAAGTAAATTGCGGCGCACTTATTTAAATAAGTGCGCCGGAATGAACCGCGCACTTATTGTTTCTTATAGAAAACACCACCTTTGGGTGCACATAAAGGCGAACCAAGTCGCTCTTTTCGAATAGGTGTGATGAAAAGGTTTTATTCAAGCTTTTAGTAGTGTTTTGCTATACCATTTCTAACAAATGAACGGACTGATGTTTTTACTGATAATTTTTTTTGGATGTTCATCTTTTCCCCGGGAACCGGATAAAAAGTATCCTATGTGTTAATCCAGGTCACGGACAATATACATACATACATACATACATACATGCATACATACATCGTTACAAACTTTCGCGTTTATAATATTAGTAGGATGACTCTTTTTTGCACCCTTTTGTTCAAGTTTGAGGATAAAGCTAAGTTTAAGTAAGATTAGAATAATATGGCTGGCGCTTAGTTTGTAAAATTTGTATGCACAATAGAACTTCAAAAACAAAATGTATAGGTACTTTATCCATATACTAAATTAACTAAATAAAAACATTGTTAAGTTTACTTTAAAAAGAAAAACTGGCATTTCGAAGCCCTGACAGGTATAATTTAAACTTTTAATGAGAGAGTACCGATAGCTAAATTAGGATAACCAATCGGTATTGCGACAGCAAGCATGCCATTCTGTATCGAAACGCGAACAAAAGAGATAAATTGAACATGTGCAAAAAATATATGGCGTATGCGTTTGGGAATTTCTCGTGACAGAAAATTTAATACGAGGGGAGTCTAATATTAAACCTCGGGGACCCATCACTTTTAATATTTGGCCGTTCCTAGAGGGCTCCTAAATTATTTACCAAATGGAAAGGTAATGGTCGAGGAAGAGTGTGAATGAGTATGCAAATTTTATGAACTGGATATTGACCATAAAACGTAAAGGCCACTTCAAATCTGTATATGAAGAATACGCGGTCACAAAAGGTTAACACCACCGGTACCTTCGCCACAAAAAGTGAATTTGGTTGTAATGTATGATGTAATTGTTGTTTATAGGATCATAAAATAAACCACAAATTCTCATTGTGTCCTTACCCTTTTCCGTACGAATGTACCTTTAATAAATAATATTGGAGCGTGTTTTATTGAAACTAATATCCATTTCCCTGTTTTTATTTTTTCATTCATCACCACGCGCCGATTTTTTTTTATATTCACATGGTTTCGTATTTATCTTTTCCTTTGAAATATTTTTTTAAATTAACCACCTTACTTACCTAAGTAGGTAACCTACTTATCAAAGTATTTCAAAAAAAGAAAAAAACTCAGGTTATTTTATTTCCCATTCATTTTTTCTTTTCGAACAAAATTACATCATAATAATATCCGATAAAAAACTGACCACAATCCAAATGACGAAAACACCAATTGAATTTGTGCCAGCATGAATCAAAATTGAGTTGTATAACATTCGGACCTTTGCCTCCAGTTGGGATTTAATCGCAAAAAAAAAAACGGTCAAGTGCGTGTCGGTCGAGTCATTGTAAATTCACATCTGAGACATCACCGGAAAATTCTCCACTCTCTCTCTCAATAAAATTTCATAGTAAGTACTGCTCCGAACTAAATTTTAATGTCTTACTGAAATAAATTTGCACTAATTTTTTCCTCTCTTAGGTGATGCGAGATTAAGAATTTGACTACCACAATTACCTAAAATCATCATCAATATAATGTAAAACTCTTTTGAAGCTGAATGAGAATCAACGCACAGCCTAAACTATAAGTATTAGGTATGAAATTTGGAGGGTAGTATCCTTATTAGTGTAGGGGTGCACTAAGAAAGGAATTTTGAAACGTTACACTCTAAAAGGTAGAACGCGTGCAACGCCGCGGGTGACGGCTAGTTTAGTATAAATATTGAAATCTTAAGCCTAGTTTCAAATACGAAAGTGTGAAAAAAATAGGTTGGTAAACAGACATTATTTTATTACCTAACTAGTAAAGGTTTTGATGTTGTCTACGAAACCTAAAAAAAATCGGGATTAATTCGCGCACGTGTCCGCGTTTACGGGTGAAGGGGTGAGAGAAGTCACGGGCCATAAATAGTCACGCATCGGGGAAGTCCGCTAATGACTACGAGTTACACTGCTACTGAGCTAGAATGAGTCACATTGTAGCTCTTGGCGGTGATGGACCGGGCGTAATGTGTTACCTTTTGTGCTTAGAAGTACACTTACTTCAACTTACCAAACAGCTTAACAGTTTTGTTACTATCTGTACATGTTAGGATAGTTAAACCTTTATTTTTATTGAAAAATTCTTTCATTCGTGTAAAAAATTAGGAACCAAGATTATTCAAACAAACCTTTTTATGATAGGTAGGCATTAGGTAGGTACCCGAAAAAGGTAAATAAGTTTTAAAGTGCCTCCTATTATAACACTTATTTATGAAAATAAACGTATCTTGTAAAAATAGTGTAAAAGTAACTTGGTATATATATATATATATATATACATATACTTAGCTGTGTATTTCCATAATGTTCACCCCGCACTGAAAGAACCCACCATTTTAATATTTTCCGTCCGCCGTATCACCGGCGGTTTTCTGTTTAAAAAGCTAATCAGAGGAAGGTCCAAAAAACGCGTTTTACAAGTAAAAAGTTCAGAAAATTCACCATAACTTTCACCGTCATTGGCTATTTGCAGCGAGACAATAATTAAAATGTAATCCTGTTACCGCAGCTCAGTGTTCCGTAGCCGAAACCCATTTACATAGAAAGTAGGTAGCCAATGCTATGATACTACATGATGTGCTTTGCTGCCTGGGCTCTTGTTTTCGTGCGTTTCTATCAAACTATTACCACAGACATGTAACACTATACTTCTATTACTAAATGGTCATTTCAGCCACAAAACAGCTAAACAAAAATAATTATCTAAATATTCATGAACATTTAACACAACGCCTTCTAGTTCCAAACTGTCCACTGCTGGACGTAGGTCTCTCCCAAGACGCGCCACTGAGCCCGGTCTTCGGCTCTTCTCATCCAGTGTTTGCCAGCTAAATGTCTCAGATCGTCACCTCACCTAACCGGAGGGCGACCTACACTACGCTTGCCTAAACGCGGTCTTCGCGGTAGCTTGTATCATGGAAACTAAATGGCTGATAGAATACTTATAAGGTACTTTTAATACATTGTAACGGTGTACCTCTCTCGTAACCTCTCTCTCAATAGGTATAGTTTGTATTGTGTAGGTAAAGTACCGATGCATGCTGATTCCAGTTTACTACATAAACTTGCTCTTAAGTTAATCAGCTCGAGTTGGGGTGGAAAATTTTGTTTATATGACTGTTGGACCAGATTTAGTGCGAAGGTGCCCAACGAGCGAGACCAAGAGGGAAACCAGTTTTCTCAGATTTGAAGGTGCTATAAAATAAATTGGCTTGAACAGGTGGTTATTATGTAGTGAGAGTAATAAGAAGGTATTTCATTACGTTTTGAAATGATGTACTTTCCGTGGTGAATCATCATTATTACTAGGTAAACGATTTAACTACTTAACTGTCGGGCTAAACTCTCACCCCTCAAAACAGACAGAGTTGCTTTGAACATATTGCATCCACGGGCCTAGGCCGTGCTCACTTTGGACACGAATTTGTTCGTACGTAAACGTACGAGTACTGTTCGTACGAATTGAGTGCTCACACTGAATACGTTTTTCTCTGTCAAATAGGCAGTGCACCGGTGATATCGCTTATCTGAACGCATGGCTGCGTGATAAATCCCAACAAGTTCGGATTGTATTCGGACGTCGTAAGTAAACGTACGTATACGTACGACTGATCGCATGCAGTGTGAGCGCTCCCATAGTCCTTGGAAGGTCGGGATCATTCGTGCGTAGTCTTTTACGCGCGAATCAAATTCGGATGAAATCGTATCCAAAGTGAGCACGGCCTTTATTATGGCAGAGATTTTACGCTAATAGGGATGACGTCAAAATGACGCTGAAAACTCGTTTTCGGCCGAGATATGACGACATCCTTATTAGATTAAAATCTCTGGGAAACTGAGCTTAGAGCCCGAGGATGTTGGTCGGTCAAGGTAGCTGTAACTTATACATAATATATAACCAGAATCTATTGAGTACATGCTAAGTATGATAACCCTAAATTCATGTCTATCGCAGTCACAGTCGACTTGAAGCCAATGTAGCATGATTGTATCGAACATTAGTGTGGTATGGTTGACGTATCAAACATAATTCTACTAACCACCTGCCTGTGTCCTAAGTGGTTACGGGGGTGAAGCCTACATTGTTTTACTGGAAGGAGATCAACGATACAACCTATAGGTACCTACTATAGCGCGTCAATCGTGTGATGATCACTGTCCGTTGCGTGTCTCGAATAGAAGGATATGCACCATTGTATCCAAGGGGCATGTCATGCATGTCATATCGCAAAACATGGCAAAACGGAAGAGTTTTTAACTGGCTTGTGTCGTCTCTTGCCGAACCCTTTCTGCTGCACTGATGGTCAAATTGTTATTAAAATTAGTATATAGATTTGAACAAAATTAGCTAAAGGACTTTTAAACGTTTGAGTCGGTGCCTACCTACTCGAATCATATCACTGTGTAGGTATAACACTATTTCATTAGTTGAGTTATTGCTTTAAAAGTGTTCCTAAAACATGGTTCTAAGACAGATGGAGTTCGCTGAATTAACAAAATAGTTTTCACGCGAAAAAACAGCAAATGCACCTAATTCTGGCAACCCTTTCATGCATTCAATCAAAAAGCAGTACCAAGACAAGTAATTTGTTCTGCTACATCCATCAAATGAGCTCGAGGGGCACAGACAACCCCTTACTTTCAAATGAAACGGTTTGGCAGGATCTATGAGACTTTCACGGTTGTGAACTTGGAGATGCGAGTTTGTCATATATCAGGAAATTGGACTTGAACTGAGAAGGGTGAACTGATTTTTCGTTGTTTCATAGAATCATTACAACCGTAAAGATCGTACTAATATTGCGCCTACTAACCATAGTTCCAATGGCGAAATTCAATACTCTATGTATTGAATTTCGCCATTGGAATATCAGACATACCTACCTACAAATCTGTTATTTTTCTTAGCGTTTTGCGCACCAAGCTGGAAGGCACAAAAGTGGAATAGCGTAGGTGCGGAAGTTCTTGGTGCGCATCTCTTTGGTGCGTAAAAGTGGAATGCTTCTGTAAAACGAATTAAACTAGGTATTAATTAGGTAAACTTCTTACTAAAACTGTTATGGCTACTAGTAAGTAGCATGTAAGTAGTACGTAGCAAACATTCCATTGTGTACTAATGTCGTGGGCTGGCATAATGGCATTGATTCAGGCTCGCCGGAACGCAACCGCAGCCGCATCGCTCAGCGACCGAGCGACCTGTCTCTAGCGACCGCACTCGTGTGTCTGAGGTACATCTATGAATGTACCGCATGTGTGACCAATGTCTATAGCTAGGTGTTTTAAATGGTCTTAGCAACTTGACTTAATACAAGAGCTGTGGATCTCTAAGAGAAAATTTCTTGCTTTGCGAATGCGTTTGCGTATACTTGAGTCGAAAGTCAAAACAAATGCACAGACTCGGGGCTCTGAGAAAGAATCAAAGACGCTTGAATGCAATCCAGTGATTAAACTGTAGACCAAATGAAATTGTATGATAGTTTGAATAAACATACATACAGCCAGACGAACAACGAACTACAGTAGGTACCGTACAAACCTTGCATAACAGAACCACGCGCATATTTTGTTATTCACTACCGAATTTTCTAGAAAATATTTCGCTCGAAAAAACAAGAATTCTTTAGAGCTGCTACATTAAATTTCAATAAACAACAAGAATGACGGCAGACTAAAAGCTTCCATACATAATCTGGCGATGGCCAGAGTGCGGTATCAAAAAGCATTTCGCAATGTTTGCTAATACCCAGCAAAAGAACCATCGCAGTGCGAGTGCTAGTGTTGTGCATTTACTCTAGCCGATGCGATGGTCCAAGACTTAAACCTTTAAGACCAAAATTGGCTATTCAAGAACCCATCATAGGCATCAAGCAGCAACAATATCGCCGCAGCCGAAACCGGTCAGGAAGACATCATCATCATCATCACAAGAAGCAGCGTTTTGGCGATCGTAAGTAATGCACAACACTGCGGTATGCGGCTCAACGTAGAGTACCACGTTTACTCTTCGCCGCTAACGCAGACTGCGACGTAACAAGAGACGTTTTCCATACAATTATGTGTCCGGCGCCGCATGTCGCATACCACAGCGTTGTACCAAGACCAAAGCTTTAGAAGTATTTGCTTTAGATAATAGATTTTACAAACTCTTTCATTCCCAGATCCACTACACTCAGTGTGTGTCACGTTAGAGATCAATCACTAACCACTGCATGGCTTACAGGAACACAAGTGGACAGTGTAAAACATTTGATGAATCTGTACTTAATTCTTTTATCTCATCATAATTCTTATTCTTCTAATTCTTTCTTCATCCATTGAAATTGGCTGAGTATATACTTTGATAAGCCGCTCGTCTCTTGTGCTGCAGACAGCCCACTGTTAAAGCAATAGAGATTAGTGGAAACTTAGCCAGTACACAACCAGAGCCAGGATTTTTACTACAGCTTTCTACATTTTACTTTGCCCAGTACACCTGCAGTCAAAGACTTCCTACTTTGTTCTTTAAGGTGGCTCTTACAGAGAGAGGTTTATTAATTAGTTTACTTATACGGCTAAAACGTTTGCATCCTATAAAGTTAAGTATCTTCCTTACATTGTAGTTTTTGAAAGGGGATTCGATGAAATTTATGATGCAACAAAGAATAGTTTCAATTAGCGCCGGTAAAATTGTATCTCCGGAAAATTACTTTGCTCTTCCGTCGTTTCAGCCGATAGTTATAAGTATATATCAGAGTTTTTATCATAATTTATCACTCGGGTCAAATTCTAGCCCAATTTAAAATTCTGTCCTATTCTAAGTGCTCTATTTTTAACTCGATTAAAATAAGGACGATATTGTGAATCTCTGTAGGTACACTTGTTTTATGAACATAAAGTGCTAAGATAGTGTCACTAATAAAGCTCTATGGATATTAATAATTATACATAGTAGTAGATAGATATGCGCTCATAATGTGCTTTTTTGGCAAAGTGATGATCTCAAAAATGTAGCTGGACCATACACAAAGAGCTAAAGACTGGAGTTTATCCCGTCTTGGAAGAAACATGTCCAGCAGTGGACTGATATTAGCTTGCTTAAAGATTAATATAATATGCTTTTTAAATTGACCAACTTGAATAAAAGTATCATTTTCACTAGACAATTGATGCACAAACTGATGAACAAAGGTAATCAAAAATTCGTGATAAATTCTATAAAATGCATGTCTTTTGATTACATACTAAACTATGACTAAACTAGTAAATAGATAATTTCCATTACAATGCAATGTCCGGTGACGTCCCCCAGTCCTAAGACCTCCTTGTCATCTGACATCACCATGTTTACAGAACAAGATAAGCGTGACCGATCTTTGTACACCCTTGAGGATGTGACGAAAGGAACAAGGAATGCACTGAGCGTCATAAAAACATGCTAATTATTAGGAACCGCGGTTTTGTCTGAGAAAGTGAAAAAAATACCAAAAGTAATGTGACTCACAATTTACCTCCACGAATACTTTAGTCAAGGGGTTAGTGAGAATCCTCACGAGGGCTCAAAAGGGTTCTATTGACACTTCACTTTCAACACGCACTTACAATCTTATCCATAATTTTGATAGCATAAAACGCAAAAGTGATGAATACTGCAGGGACCGTAAGTGTTTACGTGCAAGAAATCCAAGAATTCCTAACCACCAATTTTCCGAACCTTACAAAATTGGGTTGGTTTGGTTGGTAGTTTTAGGCATCGCGTGGTTGGTAGTTTTAGACATCGCGTGGTTGGTAGCCTCCACGCCATTATTGTCCTGAGCGGAAGCGGCTCTCCGGTCAGTAATGCGTTGACCTAGGTCGGCTCCTTGCGCCTCCTGCAACCATTACTCATTGAAAATTATACCAAACTAAGTGGTAATTCTGGTACACTCGCTCAAGCGAAAAGCGAATATACCAGAACTTTTGGAATACGTGTATCGATTTTATAGCTCTCCCTCAACGATTTATTGCAAGAAATTTTGCTGATGCATTTCCTTTTTAAGGAGCGGTAACTTATGTTTGGGGCACTTTGGTTTTTATGGTAAGTTGAAGTTGTAAAATGCTTATGAGCACAGCAAAAACAGTTTTGAGGATTTATTTTTATTTTATGCAACAGCTGCCTCTTGCGACTTTTAAATATTTCCCGACAAAGCTGCTGAGGAGCACTTTTGAAAAATAATGATACTTACTTATTTGCATCTTGATATACCTGTAGGTAAGCATTTTTCCGTTTTGGTATCACTATTTTGATTAGCTATATATTTAATTAGAATCTTATGGCAGTTTCTTAAATTTTATCGAGTACAACTTGCATGAACTAAAATGTCTTTGTTCACTAAACGTCTTGCTTTCAGTCGCATCGGAACATGTCGAAATTATTCCGCTAAGCATTACTTTTAATTTTCACATACCTACTAATCCTTGATCAATCCTTCGCCTCAATACCTGACAAAACTATTCATCATCGTTGATTACTGGAGTGCCCCTCGGATCGAACTAAGTAAGCATGTGGTGTCTCTAGCGGCCAAGATTAGCGGAGGGTTAGATTTAAGGGTTGGAGAACTTTGGTTCGTCTTACCTTTGTTAGGCTGCTGTCGTGGGGAATGATTTCATACACCACTAACAAAACTATCTTTTTATGTAAAATCAATTATTCACAAAGAAAATTACTACTTTTACAGTGTTTCGTTTTGTATGTCGTAGTACCTATTAGATAATCTGCAAACTGCCTCATTACACACCTATACCTCTAAATGGTAACGTACCCTCACAAGAAAAACTTCATGAAAAGGATTAAAGCAGGAAATATGAGATTACTGTAGTAGGCACTAACTTTTCAATTCACAAAAGTACATTTAGAAAGTGGTTCACAAGAAAAGGATGTGCTATCTAATCCCGACTATTCGACACATGAAGAGTCTCGCGGGAATATTGCTCTTATGCCCGCCCAGTCTATAATAGTTTGAGCCGACCCATTAGCAAAGTTAAGCCGGCGGTTAGACTTGGCTGACTCTTGGGAAAGGTGGATGAAGTGTTGCTATTGTTCTTTATTAGGAGCATGATAGACTAGTTTCAGTTAGAATCGAAATAAATATTTGGCTCAGATGACACTGGGCTTTGCTTTATGAAAACTACAGATCATATTATAATACTATACTAAAGTTCAGTTTCTAAATCACCGGAAATTGCGTGGAGAAACAAAGACTTTGCTTACCAACATGAACTAAAAAGATTCAAAAAATAAAATATTCATCTCGTTTTTCAACTTTGAAATACTTACCCGTACCTACATACATCAGTCTACCTAAAAAAATCGGTTTAGTTTGAAAAGCAGGTAACCAGTAGATACTCACCTACCGATCTATGAGTCTGAAAGTTAGATCGCTTACTGCGCCATCGCATTGCCATCGGCAGTGTGGTCTAAACTTTCCGACTTCCCACGGCAACTGAATTAAATAGTTCCTCCTGAAAACTGGGTTGCCGTACGCCGTAAACAATTTGCCCGACTAGCTGAAAACTACTTAGTAGTCATAAGCTACAGCCGCGACTTTCTGTCACTACTCGACAGAAGCAGTAACTGAAAGTTGCGACTGTGTAATGTATGGTTATAAATACACTTGACAGGTGAGTAGGTATAGATATCATTTCCGTGACGTAGAACGTCCGTGGAAGAAGTTTGGCCTCTTTTTTCTCTTGCATGCTTAGAGTGGCCGTTTTCTTACCCGCACAATCCTTCTAGAATCTTTTTTCTTTTTCGTTGTATCACTCTTGGCTGCATGTGTTCGTGGTTGTCATGTCGGGGCACCGCTCCGAGCGCATTCGAGACCGTATATTTATCTAGTAGTAGGTAATTACGCTGCACTTTTATTCACAAAGAAAATTACAACTAATACAGTATTTACAATATTCACAATATTTACAAAATACACATGAAACAGTTGAGCTGGTCCAAATCCAGTACCAATCGGAAGCTGCACTTGTTAGCTCGTCTGTTTGTTTGCAAGCACCCACGACTGGCACTTGCGACTTTCAGTCCCGACGTGTGGTCGGAACTGTTGCTACTATTATTCGCGTCTGATAATTTGTTACCAGCTTTAGATGGACGGTCACCGCGGACGGTGGCGGTTAGCGAATATTGCGCTAGTTAAGGCGCTAGTTCCCGACGCGACGGTAGTTCGTCGGTCAACGTCTTACTAACTTTTGACAATTAACAAAGTTTTAAACTCGCGTAGGTCGTTCGAACGATAAGCGCTGATGCTGACAAAAGAATATTTAATTTTATCAAAATTGATATTAAATATAGCTTCCCATAGTATTGTTTTTGGTGTAATGTAGCATACATTACACCAAAAACAATAATATGGGAAGCAACATAGAGCAACATAGATAAAAAAATAAGTGAATAAGTTAAAATAAAATGCCATGTTTCATAAAATACGTCGATAGAGACAAAATAACATGTCGCTGGAGACAAACATTTGTAAGTGCGTACTCACTTTGGCAAAGGTAACCTGCACAAGTCGAAATCAGCCCTTCAGCCAAGCAAATAACATTCGATAGAGAATAGAAAACATCAAAGAGTATGAGAATACAAAATATAGAAAGTCATATAAGGTGCATTGGGGTAATTGCGAAAATGGGTATATTCCGAAAATCCATAAAATCTAGTAACATAATGCGATATTTTCCTGTTGGCACGAGGATATATAGGACTGTCACGGCGATGCCAATCAAGATGGCGTCTAAACCAATGTTGCCAACAGGAAAATATCTCATTATGTTACTAGATTTTATGGATTTTCGGAATATACCCATTTTCGCAATTACCCCAATGCACCTTAATATCACAATATGGCTAGAAGAGTAAATTATTCCTTATGTAAATTATTTTATTATTTTAACTTCAAAGGGAGTAAAATACATTTTGTTATTATTGTAATAACAATCAGAGTTGCGGCTATTATCAGTTTACGCACGTGCGAAAAACAATTGTTGTTTATTTCCTCTGAAGTTAATTCAGGGTGAAATTAACGTACAAATTGATTGACTCATTTATCCACTGCCAATTTAAAGTATTATACTATGGAGTGGCATTAATTTTGCGTTATAGTTGAAGCTTTCACAAAGCAGCTGGATTATACCCACCGATTTCACATAATTTGCTTTAAAATTCGACAAAAAGGTCGGCTGACGAATCCAACTCGGACCGTTTGGGAAATAACGGCCATAATCTCGTCGAATATCGCAAAACACAGATACCAAAGAGTTTTATATCGAATTTTTTGAAATGGTATAGCAATAAATATAGTAAAGAAAACATAATAAGGCTGACGGTAGAGCAAAGTGTTACATATGGAAGACATCTCACCATTTCCTCGCAGCGTTATTATTTTATCAGCAGCCTCCACAAAGCTGACATTGTAAAATCGCTATAGGAATGTCAAACGTAATCGATAAGTCACGTGACTGACTATTTGCATACTTTTTGCAGTTTTCGATTCACTAGCTCATTGTACATGTACACTCGAGAGCAAAAACTCCATATCAACTGTAAAAACTTGAATATCTTGGAAATCATGAAGGGTAGCAATAATGCAATTAAACAATTATTTTTATTTAGTAATTAAACTGTCTATCAAACTCGGATCGATTAATTTCACTAAGCAATTCATAGTTTCCACGATATTCAAGTTTTTATGATGATTCGGAATTTTAGCTTCTAACTTGGCTAAAATTCCGAATCAAAAGGCTAAAGGTAAGATTAGACTGACCACCTTTCTATGAGCTGTGCCATAGTGTTGTTGCAGATAATGACAATGAAATATGGCAAGCCTTTATAAAATAAATAAAGTCAGCGTGTGATAGTTAAAATGCTGCATAATAATAAATCGTATGGGATCACTCTTTATTATGACAGCCAATCAATTAATCGTCTTTACAATAGTTGGATGCTGCTTTTTGTATACGCTTTGTTATAGGCACCCTGGTATTATGCACCTTCTTATAATTACATAAAATTTACCTTTGCCTTTTAAATACACTTATTTAAAAACGACAGTATCCTTTAATTCAAATCGATATAAAATGTAGAGAAACCAAAATATTGGATTATCAGTATCACCTAAAGAGTTAGATACATTCGTACAGTCTACTTGAGGTGGGCTTTCATTGTAAAATCAATAAGATAAAATAAAAAACTTACATAATGATTACTAAAAAAACAACGCGATCAAAAACTGCAAATACTGACATTTTGAAATCACGATCAGAAATAAACATTCAGAATCGGCAATTCCACTGCACGCCCATTAGTGCACGCAGCGAATAAAAAAATAAACAGGCTGATTCAAAAATCATCGGCCCGGAGTGTCGGAAGGGCCCGGCTTGATTGATGTTTTAAACTGTCGCCCGGCGCTAAATCCGGATGAAAACTTTAAAACGGCCCGACATTTTAACCGGCCAGCCATTTTGCCCGGGCGTAATTGCAGTAACAAGGGTGCTCTAACGTTATTTAGTCCGTGGCATTAACGTCCTGCCGCTGTCACGTACCGTACACTTCGTGTTTAATTATATTCTATTTATCAATCTACGCTTTTGTCGTGTTTTATTTATTTTGTGTTGCGTTTTGTAGTGTAGTCTCCAGAAGGGCATTTAGCACATAGTCGCGTGGAATTATGTTGCTCATGTAATGTCTCAATAAACTAAAGATTACAATGAAGCAATGATGAAGTGGTTTCTTATGTACCTATATAAAAACCTAGGTGTGCCCGCGACTTCGTCCGCGTGGAAAAGTGTCTTTTAGGTAGCATTTTTAATTACTTCCATACAACTTTTCATCCCCCCCCTTTCAACCCCCTTAGAACCCTTTTTTCGCATTAAAAAGTAGCCTTATGTCCTTTCTCAGGCTTTAGACTATCTGTATACCAAATTTCATTTAAATTGGTTCAGTGGTTTTGGCGTGAAAACGCGACAGACAGTTACATTGGCATTTATAATATTAGTAAGGATTCCGTCGAGGGGTACGGTAGACTCGACTGAAACCTTACCTGAATAGTAAAGAATGAAAAATAACGATTTCGAGTCGACAACATAGGTATATCCGCAAAATTCGGATTGGCGAGGGGTTGATTAAAATTCTAATTGTGCAAATGGCAGTCACCTGTCATAAAATTGTATGGCAGTCGCCACTCGGATGCCAATTTTCTATGAACCCATCCCTGTCAGTCAGTGTCAGTGATGACACAGTGTTCTCTCTTTGGGAAAAGTTTAGTAGTCAAAAAAAAGTTTGGTAGTAACTTCCATAAAACTTTCACCCCCCGTCCCGTCCCGTCCCGTCCCGTCCCGTCTTTCAACCCCTTACAACCTTTTTTTCGCATTAAAAAGTAGCCTATGTCCTTTCTCAGGCTCTAGACTATCTGTGTACCAAATTTCATTCAAATCGGTTCAGTAGTTTTGGCGTGACAGCGAGACAGACAGACAGACAGAGTTACTTTCGCATTTATAATATTAGTAAGGATTTAAAATGGTGTGTCGGTAATCTGTATACATTGGTTCAAATATTATTGACTCGCTATATTATTTCTATTCAACATATTTTTTATAAAAACAAATGACTACTTATAGAAAATTCACTTTCGGGAATACTCCTTGGTAAATGCGACAATCAAATATTATGAACATCATTATATTATCATCCTAATCTCTTGTCACAATTTCTAATGTTCCAAATACGTCTCCAAATATCTGATGCGTATTCTGACAATGATACAGGCATATCACTAGACAGACACATTTATCAGTCTACAGTATCTGTTTGTTGCTATCGCACAATGTAGAGTAGATTTTTGTGATGTGCTATTTTTACTCTACAATTTTAAGAAAATGAATCACTCGAATCGAAGACTAATAAACTAAATTGTATTTTTTACTTTTACAGTCGTCTTGTGTCAACCTCTCAAACACATAAACGTAATAATAATCCCAAAATACTTAATTATACTGGCATTTTTAGTCGTAATTTTTCATAATGTCGGTAAAATAATCTCATAATATTTATTTTGGCATTTTTAGTCGTAGTTTATCATGTGTCGTTACAGCAGGCGGGAACTGTAAAGTCCCCTTACTGTCAATCAAGCAATCGATCTGCTAGTTATGTGTAAACTGCAGCTAAGCCGGATTTACGGTTTACGTCGCGCTGTAATCTTTCCGACGACAACAATAGCACGCGCACAAGCGTGCTTTAATGGCACATTTTGATTCAGAACTGTGTTTAAGTTTATAATTCGTCTAGTATAGATTCAGTTGTTCAATAACCATAGCCAAGAGGTTTTTTTACTGATTCGCTAGTTTTAAATCACCACGTATACCTACTTAGTGTAAAATGTGCCAGTTTTTTTGTGTGTGCGCAAGACTACAGACGTAATAATCTCAAAATTAATATCCTGGGCTCTATAATTTGCTTCTGTTTGACATTACTCAGAGTAAGAGATAGAAATAAATTAAGCATTCATTAAATCTCAAGTAGCGCTTCAGTTTTCGGGCGTAAGACGCATGAGCTTCGTATTTTCAAACATTACATACACTTACAGAGTACACAGGTAAAGCTACCGTCTTATTTGTAATTAAATTTCAGTTCATAAAACCATATTATTTTCAGTGTAAATGTTCAGCGCATGCGAATCTCAACACACCCACATCTAATTATGTCTAATGCGGCTATTACCGCAAGGAACGAGGTGAAATGCTTTAACCTCCTAATGGACATCCCTCCCAACACATTAATAGGTTTTAAAATTCCTACAAAGTGGTGGTAAGTGCACATTAATGCAAAATCTTCGCCCTTGCGGAACCCCTCGGAAACACACGTTGTTTTTGTTGACATGGGTCTAAAAATATGTGTGCGTGAGCCTTGAGTACTCTGATTCTGGTACTTCTTTGTGAAACGAAATGTCTACACCCGAAAACATTTTTGTTCACACGTGTAAATTCTGTTTGTCACAAGTTTTCTTTATGATTTTTTGAACTTTTCTATGAAATTAAATAGGTACTTAGGTAGGTATCTTACTTATTTACAGAGTTGATGACATTTTCAATTGGTTAAATAATTAACTATTATTTTTATCACGAGGCGCGTGGTAGAAATGTGTCTTTTTATTTGCGCCTGAAACAATTTGGTTCAAAGTGATGGCACGCAGACCATCCCAGGTTAATTTTTTTTAACTAGTAAAACTCTCATGAAGAGCGTTTGCGCCTTTTCACGCTTTTTTAATGACAGCTATGAATATTCCGCCTGATGCCCCAAAAAAATAAATTAAACCCGTCCAAATTTTCATCAGCTCTTTTGTTTAGCGTGTCTATTCAGGGACTTTTCATCTGTCTACTGGATTGGACTTTTTTAATATTTCATCATCAGCAGTTAATTCGGGAAAACCATGTTTTTTTGCAAAAATATTGTTGAAAATATAATTTTATATTCTTTCTTACTTACCAAATGAGGATAAGCTAAACGCCTACTTGCACATTTTCAATACTAAATTTCTTCAATTCAACTCAGCCTTTGTTCAGCGATGGAGTCAGCATAGAGATAGGACACCTTAGAAATGTCATTCTATTGTTATCCAGTAACTGCAACTTTAGCATCAGTTTCTAACGCTGTCGATATTGCACTGAACAATTCAATGACGGTTGGTAATCAATCACCAAACGTTGCACACGCATATAAATATCTTAGCGTTGCAAGGTAGCGAACAACTGGTCACCTGCTTTTAAATTCATAATTTAATACATTATTTTCCATGACTGGTGCTAAAGTTACAAACAGCATCCAACTCGAGCTAAACGTTATCGAATGACATTCCGATGTATGCCGACCACGATGTACGTATTGAAAATGAAGTGAATGCTTCCGATCGACATCGATTCGCATTGCACTGATTCTCCACAACGGCCCTTGACTCGCTGCAATCACTTGAGGCAAACATCTCTAGACTATATCGTATAACGAACACTCGAGTGAGTATCGAGTGAGACTCTAGAGGCCTGGTAATGTGAACTAACGCATACTTGATCGTCCGCCAGCGAAGACCGAAATTTGATTAATGTTGGAGCCCGCCACTACTCACTCCGTTTCGAGCTCATCGACTAATCGTATCTCTATTAGACTTGACACACCTATTTCGAATCACGTATTCTTAGGACTTGCTATGTGAGTGGTCTCTGTGTCATTACTTTGCAGATTTGAGCTGCTCCAAGCCGTTTCATATCTTATCACTAGCTGATAGGTACCCGCGACTTCGTACGCGTGTGAAACTTTCCACCAAAATATCAGTCAACAAGCATACAATGAACCTCGTGCCAAAGGCTGCTTTTGGTTTGGAGAGGTCAAGCTGTATCTC
The DNA here is from genome assembly GCA_947507515.1 of Eulithis testata. Taxonomy (NCBI): domain Eukaryota; kingdom Metazoa; phylum Arthropoda; class Insecta; order Lepidoptera; family Geometridae; genus Eulithis; species Eulithis testata. The sequence goes on from OX382207.1 coordinate 6,011,290, forward strand.
AAAATTCACGTCTTTGATTTCAATAAAATATAGCTTATGTTTCAATCCGGAAAAAGAGCTTCCGAATGGTATAAGTTTCATTAAATTGGTATTACGCGAACAAACAAACAGACAAACAGATATAGACAGACAAATAAACAAACTCGATTTTCCGAATCAGAATCGTTTATTTAGTAGATCTGCATATTTAGTTTATCCATATCTTTAATTTAACTTTTTGGCTTTTTTACAGTTCTATAATAGTATAGATAGATTAATTTTACCGTAGTTGCTGCCAAAGAGCAAGGAGGCTTCTAAAAGAATACTGCTACCGACACGATGCCTACCCGATGTCGTGTACTGTACATTCTGTGATAAAATCTTATAGACGCATTCGCACCATGTTGGTGCCGATACCGACAATTATGTTTGAGCCACTGACATTTTGTATCGTGTAATATCGGCCAGTGTGGGGTCAGTGATACAATCCGAGGTTGCGATAAACAATGAGATAAGATTTTCTTAGATGGTACTTAGTCAACAAGATGATAAAATTGTTTACGTATTAGTTTGATAATGCACCTTATTTATAACATTATAACGGTCAGATGGCCAGAAACGTTTTAAAACATATTCCACTAACTTATTTAAATCATTGTAGATATCCACGCCGTTGGATTCTATTAAAAACTTTTGGTACCTTTACGAACATTTTAAGTGTAGTAATAGAGAGTGTCTGTAAGTATAGGAACTACCTTTACGTACATTACATACACTCTCTATTAGTCTAATATTTTTTATGTCAGCGTTAGAGAAAACTATTCAAAAGCATTTTCCGGTTTGTTATTGTGAAAGCGTAGGTTCAAGCCAACAAAAACGAAAGATAACTGAACACCGACATGACACGGGGGTATGCGAATTGAATCTGAATACAATGTCAGCATAACTAAAGACTTGACTTCAGACTAAACAGTTGTGCCAGTTTATATTGATCTATCTCAAGCCCCACTCAGTTGCGATCCAAGTCACGGGAGGGGTACGACGTAGGAGTAGCAGGGGTCTGTACTAAATGGCTAGCTAATATCATTGGGTTGTTCCGCGCGAGCGCTTGAGTGACAGTCCCCTGTGCGAGGCACAGACCGAAAATTGTTTGTAGAGGCGCATTGCAGGAACCAAGCCATCAACCACTGCCTGTGCCACTCATATACCTACGTAGCTTGAGTATTATACGCAAATACTTTCCATGATAACTTTGCGACTGTCATGGATCAAGCTTTATGAGTTGTAAACTTTGGTACGCCTTTGTTTGGAACGTAAAACTTTAGAGAGCCATTTTGTTTCACTCGGGTTGTTTTTCGATTTAACACTCGGTGCTATCTTAATTCAGTCATTGTGATTAATTTATTTATCTTTTTCTTCGCCTAGGTAGGTACTAGGTAGTACCTATGATTTGATATTTGTATTTTTTTTAAGATTTCGCGATACTTAGTTTTGTATCATCGAAGCCAAAATGCGGTTGTGCGCAGCTTTAGCTCTTTTGGCAACCGTTGCTTGGGCAGATGTCCCAGTAACTAACACCGCCTACGGCTACTTGGAGAAGTACGGTATACCAAGAGCTGAAGAAATCCGCAAGGCTGAAGCGCAACTCGCTCAGTCCAAGATTATCGGTGGACTGCCAGCTGGCCTTGGTCAATATCCTTTCCAGGTAACAATGACTTCTCTTATCTCTACATCTGTTGTTTAGTTTCTCTAATCTATTAATTTTGTAGGTTATTGGTTTTATCTAACTACGTAACAGCTGATAATTTGAAAAGTTCTTTATTAAATAATTAGGTATTTTTTTATACCATAGGCTGGACTTATTGGTGACATCATCGGACTTAGCAGTAGGGCTATCTGTGGTGGTTCCCTCGTCAGTGCGAACAGAGTTATTTCTGCTGCGCACTGCTGGAACGACGGTGTCCACCAAGTTTGGCGGTTAACCGTGGTCCTTGGCTCTACCTTGATTTTCAACGGAGGCATTAGAATTGAGTCAAGTGTTGTTGCTGCTCATCCTAACTGGACCCCACAGCTTGCTCGTAATGATGTTGCAGTGGTGTACTTACCAAACCACGTTTCATTTTCAGGTAAACTTGTTGAATAGCTTTTTGGACTTACCCAATTAAAAGTATGATTACCCTTTCTCTTTTTCCTGTAACTTTTTATTTTTTCCAGATACTATTGCTCCCGTATCGCTGCCTACTGGATTAGAGATATTCGAACACTTTGTCGGTGAACCAGCTATTGCTGTGGGTTTTGGAGTTACCGATGATGGTAAGTCAGAGGAACCTCACAGGAAACATTTCGAATGATATTTCCATTTACTTACCTATTCATATGATTCCAGATGGTAGTATACAACCTGACCAATCCTTGAACCACGTAAGGTTGAACGTCATCACCAACAGCGTTTGTTCTATTAGCTTTCCTCTGATCATCCAGCCCTCTAACATCTGCACCAGTGGCCTTGGAGGAGTAAGCACATGCAGAGGAGATTCTGGTGGCCCACTGCTTGCTTCAAGAAATAACAGACCGGTTTTGGTAAGTCTTAGTTTTATCAATTTCGAGTAGATTAGTTGAACGGCTGATGGTACAGTCTAACGATGTTAATGTTCTCTTTATCCCAACCAACGTGGTTTTCTTTATGCTGTCACTTTTTCAATTTTAATTATTAAATAACTAGCTAATCTTTACCTACTACATCTTTATATTTATTCTGAAGTTTTTCGTTGATACCTAATGCATTACAATTTATAAATGCATTACACTGTAGTCTTGTCTTTAAAAAGGCGAAGTTGTCCTTCTGCATTGTACCTAATTTATTCGTATTTCATTGGTTTTTGTCTTCCAGATTGGTGTAGCATCATTTGTGTCTGCGTTTGGCTGTGAAGCCAACTTGCCTGCTGCCTTTGCCCGAGTTACTTCATACCTGGACTTCTTCAACTCACATATCTAAAAAGTCATAATAGAAATCTTTTGAAGCATATTATTTCGCTTTATTTTTACCACAAATATCATTACCTAGTATCATACTTCTATTTATAAGTAAAACCTTTTGAAAAAAAGATTCCGGTTTTCAATGTCAATGTTAATTATTTTTATTGTCCTTCCATATTTCCTGTATTTTGTTTGATTATGTACCTTTTTGCCTTGATTTACAAAAATACATGATAAGAATGTTTTCTTGAGTAGCTAGGTATGATTAAGTACCTAATGATTATAAGGTAACGATAAAATAACAGTAAATCGATATTTAATCCAGATTTAAAATTAATCCAGAGTAGATAATAATTGTGGATTACGAAACTTATCTTCATTCCCAAAGACATTTTGATTGGTTTTTCTTGTTTTTCGACATGAGTAAATTCAAAAGAGTCTTTGTCGTTTTACAACTAGGTACTTAACTCCAATAATCCAAATCCTCATACGTGCACTTACATAAGATTTAAAAAGTAAAGATAAATATTATTATTATGAGCAATTATTAATCATAATCAAAATCAATGTTGGCTACCGCGTTTCGAAATTACCTATTACAAAGTAAGCTCTCTTTTGTGTAACTTGATCATGATGCAATACATAATTTCCTTCTAAGTGTTGTCCATTAAATTATTATTACTTACCTCTCTACTGACATAATATTTATAAAGATTGATGAGAAAATAATGCTTGGTAAGTTACGCTCTTCTAGACGCGTGCAACCAAACCAAAAAAATATATCAATCCCTCTTGAGTACAATCAGTGATTTGACTATTTAATCCCGATTACTATTATCGAACAACCCATTGTCTGACCAATTATGTGCAGTGAAGTCTATAAATGCCAGGCAGTGCATTAATTATTGTTCAGTCCAATAATATCCCAGTCTTCAAAATGAGGTCCCTTATCGTGATAGCCCTAGCGTTGGCTTGCGTTGCTTATGCTGATGAAGTCAAAGAGATTCCTGGTAATACCGCTTATGGGTACCTGGCCAACATCGGTATCCCAGAGGGGGAAAGGATCCGACAGGCTGAGGAGAGGGAAGAGGCTACCAGGATCGTCGGTGGTGTCCCGGCAGCTCTAGGACAATATGCCTACCAGGTGAATGACTACCCATAGACACACCCCGGCTTGCTCTAGCTTGTTTTTGAAACTAAACTATGTAGACTTAGATAGTAAAAACCACTCAAACCCGTAGTACCTACGAATACTATCTGTTGAGGTAAATGGATGCACTAAATTATATTCTTAGCAGGTGGTATTTTTTTTTGTCCAGGCTGGCCTAATCATCGACATTATTGGTCTCACCGGAAGAGGTGTATGCGGTGGTTCAGTGCTGAGTGCCAGTAGAGTCATCACTGCCGCTCACTGCTGGTTCGACGGTCTCCACCAAGGATGGAGAATCACCGTTGTCCTTGGTTCCATCACCCTCTTCTCTGGTGGCACCAGGATTGACACTAGCGTTGTAGCTTCGCACCCTAACTGGTTCCCCGCTCTGGCACGCAATGATGTTGCAGTTATCTACCTGCCAAATGAGGTCACCTTTTCAAGTATGTTGAAAGATTTAACATTTAACTGCTAGAGTGGTCACACGTAAGCCAATAGCCTTTATCGACGCATAATCGCTAGCTACCTAAGTATATAGGTACTCATTACTCACTTACGAAACTGTTTACTTCCAGACCTTATCGCACCTATTGCTCTGCCATCTGGATCAGAGCTCAACGAAGACTTCGCAAGTTCATCCGCCATCGCCTCTGGTTTTGGAATCACTGCTGATGGTAAAAAATCTTATAACTGATACTTAGTACTTAAATCGATAGGCACTTCCTGAAATCTTATGTTGTTATAGGTGCCGGCATCTCTGCCAACCAATACCTCAGTCACGTAAACTTAAACGTGATAAGCAACAGTGTTTGCTCGTATGCCTTCCCTCTTATCCTGCAGCAGTCTAACATCTGCACCAGCGGTTTTGGTGGCAGTGGAACCTGCAGAGGGGACTCCGGTGGCCCTCTTGTTGTTGTTAGAAACAACTCGCCTATTTTGGTAAGGAGTTTTAATTATGTTTTTCAGACGCTTACAAAAAATAAGATATCTACTAACTTGTGTTTGTCAATAACATCGTACAAGCTTTGCTTAGTTTGGGACTAGAAGGCGTTGTGTTAAGTGTCCGTGAATATTTATTATTTATTATTATTTATTAATTATAGTAGTATAATTTGCAATTCTTTTGTTTATCAATGTAACATGTAAGTTTACGTTTTTCGGGTAATTAAAGTGTAAATTTTAATAAATAGCTCAAAATTGTACTTAATAATTGAAAGAAAAAATTTGAATTCGAGTTTTTGCATTTATTTTCTGAGAAGATTTACTGTAGTAATACATTTTTTTAAACCATCGGAAAGTAGAGATTTCCAACGAACAGAAAGCACACCAACTTTTTGAAAAAAACTGATATTTTGACGGATGAATTTTCGATTGAAAATTAGGGTGCTTTTTCGATATTAAGTCAAAATAAGGTGATAAGCATAAATATTTCAAATCAAATAAATTACAGCGTATTTGGGACATAAAAAGGTAAGTTTCACCAAATTCGCTGAAAAAAAAACATTTTTGTAAAAGATACAAATAAAAAACTAAAAACAAGTTTTTTTGAATTTTTCACATAAATTTTGAGGTTATGTGAAAAAAGTGTATAATATACAAAAGTTGTAGATCTTTTTATTACCTACAACTTTGCTATTTGACTTTTTTCCATAGGACTTGTAGTTTTGCCGGAAATCGAAATAAGCGTTTTTTACCCTTAAAAACCCGCACCCCCTTCCTCTTCCCGTAAATTATTTTTCGTCTCATTTTTATAATATTCTCCTGTTTTTCCAATAGGTTTCATCCTGCTATTATTTTTTTTAACTTTTAATTATTTTTAAAGGCCTGGTCTATTTGACGTTTATATTATGTCTGAAAAATGCGCTGACATTATAAACGTTCGCACGACTAGAGGGAGATCTCAATTCTAAGAGCACTGCCTAGGTGTACTCTATACCAATGATGAAATTATTCAGTGAAATAACACCAGTGTCAATCATAACAATACATTTGCGCTTTCAAGTGCTCCGAAATATTTCTGCCACTATAGTAGAACGAATCAAATAAATTTAATCTTTATTTCAAAAAAACGAAAGAAAAAACTGTATGTATCTACATTATATTCTGTTTCATACATTTTTTATCAACAGATTGGTGTGGTTTCTTTCGTGTCGGCTCTGGGCTGCCAAGCAAATCTTCCTGCCGCATACGCTCGTGTCACTTCTTTCGTAGACTTCTTCAACCAACACAAATAATTTTACTTGTAAAATGTTATTGCTACGTCATGATTAAATGAATAAAAAAAAAACTAATATATTCTTGGACATTACACACAACGCCCTTTAATCCCAAACTAAGCAGAGCTTGTACTATGGAAACTAGAGTGCTGATAGAATACTTATGTACTTTTTTTTTTGTAAATACATACATATAGTGAATAGTAACACAGACACAGAACAAACATCTATGTTTGCCACACACAAATGTTTGTTCTTGGTGGGGATCGAATCCACGACTCACAGCACGGAAGGCAGAGCTACTACCGACTGAGCCATGACGCTTGTCATGCCTAATGGTTCGATATCAAAATACTGGCCATAAATAACAGGCACACGTATATGATCAGTATATATACCTACCTACCTTACCTACATAACATATATTTTACATAAATAACTTACTAAGATAACTTGCACACCCTAACAAGGTAAAATTACTACATGCCTACACATAATGTAATTTTATCAGGTCGTCAATTCCTATAACACCTACTTTGATGAAATCGACTTATTTGCAGTTTCCGTCGGTCCATTTAATAAAGATATAATACGCAAAATTCTTAGTATTAACTTTTGCATTCATTAAACTCTTTTATGTACTTGTTCTATAGGTACCTAGCTACCTAATAGACAATCAAGTTTTGTTTTGTTTATATAGCAAGATCTCTTTTTCTTCGTTGTAAACTGTGGATAATGGTGTTGGTTAAACATAAACAACTGTTTTTTACTCTGTACTTTTGCATATAGACACAATGTATAACTGTTTATTGTCCTAAATAAATAAAATAAAATAAAATTCTGCAAATTAACTTTATTACAAGTTAGCTCTCACACTAAATTATTTGAAAGAATAGGTAGAAATTGCTTTGCTAGCTTAAGAAAACAAAAGAGGTTTGCCTGCAATGGCTCGACATCAAGAAACCGAACCGTTTATTGATGATGATAATCTGTTGAGTGGTCCTAAATTTACCACATGCTTCCGAAAACACCTTAGAATCTAACGTATGGCACCCGTTCCACATAGTTAAGATATCAACATGGAACTGCACGACCATTATCTACTTACCTGTTTTTAATCAGTTATTGCAAGTTAAAAATACAACAGCGTCACTGTTAAAGTTAAATATAAAAGAACGCATTGTGACTCGAACGTTTCATTAAAACACTGAAGAACTGAAGCATGAAGTCGAACATTTTCGGATTTATTGAGCTCATGGTTTTTATCTCTGCACTAGCTGAAAGCTCCGCTGCGCTGGATATTGATGATCTTGGTCACACAGCCTATGGATACTTCGAAAATATTGGAATACCTGAAGCAGAAAGAATTTACGAAGAAGAAAACTCACAGCTTTTGCCAAGATTAGTTGGAGGAGGAGCTGCTGAGATTGTCGAACACAGCTATCAGGTAGATAAGGTTTATTCCATGACTATACCAAGTTATCTTAGTCTGAGCAATAATACAAATAGCAAAGGGTTTCTGATGAGTTACTTATTGCTTGGTAAATACTGAGCCGTGTTGGCCGAGTGGGATTGCACCTCGACTTTCGATCCGAAGGTCGTGGGTTCGAATCCCGGCCGTGCATCAATGGATTTTTCGTTAGGAAAATTTATATGCGCATTAACACGAGCTTAACGGTGAAGGAAAACATCGTGAGGAAACCCGCGGCCTAGTCAGCTCCGCACGTATTGACCTTGTCTTTCCTGTGGATATGGCTGACTAGGCTGAGAGGATGGTATAGGTGCTGGGCAAGCCTACTCCATCTAAACATTGTCCCAGGCACTACAGTGTCCCGTTAAGTGTAGGCATAGGTTGCCTCCTGACGCTGTATAAAAATCATCTTGAATAAATAAATAAATATTCAAGGACATTTAACACAACATTAAACGATTTTTTTTTTTTTAATAGATGTACCTAAAGGCCTTTTATTATGGTAAATACTTGAGTTAGCTAATAATAAAACCTAATTACACAAAGTCGAGACGCTACACTTGATCACCAATAATACCATCCACCTGCCATTTTCATCTTATTAGCACACATTTTTTTTTTGTTAAAAAAATATCTGGCCAGTTAAGGCAGAAACTTTTTCTAAGACAAACAACTGAGCTGATTAAAATCAAAAGTGTCAATTGGGACAATTTGTCCCAAAATATTTTGTCCGAAATGTCAGCAAGTCGATTACTCATTTCATCAGCTAGCGGCACTCAAAGATTCGGTCTGTAAGGTCAGTCTTGGTTCCGGTAGTTGCGCCAGTCTAGCCAACGTCTATAATAGACGTTGGCTAGACTCTCGGTGTACCAATGTCAGAAGTCATACGCATCATTGCATGATTCTAGGCGGCACTATTGGTGGTGCTGCAAAACTCCACTGGTATCGGACTCTGTGGAGGCGCCCTCATCAAAAGAAATTTTGTACTAAGTGCAGCCCACTGCTGGGACGACGGCTTGTTTCGCGGAAAATTCATGACAGTCGTTCTCGGGTCCAACAAAGTTTTCTCAGGTGGAACTAGGATAGAGACTTCTGCAGTCCACATGCATCCTGATTGGTCACCGTATATTGCTATCAATGATATATGTATAGTTGATTTGCGCAAAGATGTGACGTTTTCGGGTGAGTGATTATGATTAGGTAGTGATTTTTTTCTATCTATCTATCTATGCTATTATAAAACTGTAAAAAAGCCAAAAACTAAAATTAAAGATATGGATAAACTAAATATGCAGATCTACTAAATAAACGATTCTGATTCTGAAACTCGAGTTTGTCTGTTTGTTTGTTCGCGGATCACGCCTTAACTACTGGACCAATTTCAACGAAACTTATACAATTCGGATGCCGTTTTTCCGAAACATAGGCTATATTTTATTGAAATGAAAGTCGTGGATTCTTAGATAAAGCTTGACCTCTATAAACCCAAAGCAGCTTTTGGCACGAGGTTCATCGTATGCTGGTGACAGATATTTTGGTGGAAAGTTTGACACGCGTACGAAGTATCGCGGGTATCAGCTAGTTATAGGTACAATATAACCATTTTGTAAATAAATAATCATTTTGTGAGATTCATTTTGTGTGTGTTTTTGATGTGTTTCATTTTTAACCGAGTTCAAAAAAGGAGGTTCTTATTTCGGTTATATTTTTTTTTTTATATTTGTTACGTTATTTTTTATGTTATTTTTTTAAATTGTAAGTCGATTTTTCTTGTTTTAAAATGTATAAATTATTTAAGTGCAGATACTTTTGATTGAATTTGCTGAAAAGATTGGGGCGTGATTGAAACTCTAGCTAACTGCAATAAAACTGCACCCATATTTTACGTCGACCATGCTAAGTATAAAAGTTCAATAGATTAAAAACTGCAATTCCTATAATGTATGTTATTATTTAGATTCTATTGGGACCATTGACCTGCCATCCAGATCTGATATAAACAATGATTTAGTTGGAGAATCACTCATTGTTTCCGGATACGGAAGAATAGCTGAAAGTGAGTTATTTAGTCAAATGTTATTTTTCTTCTTATATTCCTCATTTATATCATCATCATTGGCCGGAGTAAACATTTTTTTTGGTGGCTGTATAAGCCAATGCGTGATCGCACTGCACGGCCACAATTAGCACAACTGAACAATGCGGCGGTTGTGTCGCTAGGAACTAGGTCGCTCATAAAATACTTACATACATTTTTTTGTAAATACGTACCTACTCATAATACCTACATAGTAACAGTCAGACAAAGACCAAACATCTATATTTACCACCACACAATGATTGTTCTCAGTGGGGATTGAACCCACGACCCCTAGCACATAAGGCCAAACTACTACCAACTACACTCGAGAGCAATGATTCCGGGTCACTTAAAGAATGTTAAAAATCTCGGAAACTAAAAATGATAGGTTAATGCAATAAATTGTATTTAATAGACAATGTAATACTCCTTAAATGAAAGTAAAAAAATATGAGTCACCATACATTTTATTAACACAAAATTACATAAAGAAAAAAACTGCTGATCTCTCCTTAAAACAAAAATAGGAAACATGAAATTTTTGAACTTTATTACGATTTGACTTGAATTTTAATACTTCGTATTGCCTCCTCGTGCTTCCATTACTGCGTTTACGCGGTTTGGCATGCTGTACACCAAGTTCCTTATACGATTTTGGGGAATATTCTCCCATTCCTCTGTGAGAGCAATTTTGAGCTCACGAAGCGTGATTGGGGGAGGGTTTCGTTGTTTTACGCATCTGCCTAGCTCGTCCCAAGCATGCTCGATCGGGTTGATATCCGGGCTGCGCGCTGGCCACTCCATACGAGTAATGTTCATCTCTTGAAGGTAGTCATTCACAATCCTACCTGTATGAGGTCGGGCATTGTCATGTATAAATATAGCATCCTCACCTAAATTGACCATAAATGGACCAACATGATCATTGAGGATTTCTTCCACATATCTTACGCTAGTTAAAGAGCCGTTTTCTATGATCACCAGCTCTGTGCGACTTTCAGAAGAAATTCCGGCCCACACAAGTACAGACCCACCACCGTAGGCTACTTTTTCTTCGATGCATGCTTGCTTGAATCTTTCCCCTGGTCTTCGATACACTCTGTGTCTTCCATCGTGCTTGTAGAGCATAAATTTTGATTCGTCGGAGAACATAACTTTTGACCAATCTTCAATACTCCAATTTACGTGGCTCTGGGCATATCTTAGTCTTGAAATACGATGCCCACGCTCCAGTTTAGGGCCGTTTGCAGGTCTAAGGGGTTTTAAGTTAGATTCAGCAAGCCGACGTCTTACTGTCCATGCACTTGGGTTACTTCCTCCGAGGCGTCGAAACTGATTTGTGAGTTCAGTTCCTGTGAGAAAGCGATTTCGAAGCATGGTGTTCACCAAGTATCGGTCTTCTCGTGCTGTGGTACACCTGGTTCTGCCCGTTCCTGGTCTGCGTAGGTTAGAACCAGTTTCTTCGTAACGTCGGAGAACTCTTTGTACTGTTGACAGCGACACACCGACAGTCCTGGCTGTATCGCGCTGACTCCGGCCGGTTTCCAGCATTGTAAGTATTCTGGTGCATTCTTCAGGCGTAAGCGACATAATTTCAGCTTGAATAATGAATATAGAGCACTATCAACATGGTTTATATACCCACATAAATGACAGATTACAAACAAAAGCAAAACCAAATGCTGTAATTTCGTAGTTCCATCTTCGAAAGTGGCCCTTTTTCAAATTTGATTTTTTTAAGATATAACTTTACAATAACTAAGAAGTTTTAATACCTTCATTTAAGGAGTATTACATTGTCTATTAAATACAATTTATTGCATTAACCTATCATTTTTAGTTTCCGAGATTTTTAACATTCTTTAAGTGACCCGGAATCATTGCTCTCGCGTGTAGTAGAATATTACGATCACTCGTTCTGATCAAAATCAGAACGAGTGATCGTAATATTCTAAGGCTTTTTCATACAAATTCTAGGTATTTCTAAAATAACTTCTCTTACACAGATACCCAAGTTCAAATCAACCAGAGCTTAAGTAGTGGGAACGTCACAGTAATATCAAACGAAGAGTGCTTAAAAACATACCCTAATATCATCACCGCAAGTAACATTTGCACCGGTGGCGATGGTACCTCTGGTATCGTGGTGTCTGTATGTAAGGGTGACTCTGGTGGGCCGCTCGTACTCGCTACAAATCAGACACGAATGTTGGTAAGTCTAATATACCATGAGAACACCATAGGAAAACACCGATAAAAACACGCCACACCAACTTTTTGCACGCCCATGAAGACTGGTATACAATGCTGGGTAAAACTTTAAAATAAATAAATAAAATTCAATAGTAAGAAAGACTAGAATTCAAGAGTAAAGATAAGCAAATAAGCATGCCTAGTACTTAGCATAATTTAAAACAGATCACTGAATGGAAGAGATCACTGAATGATCTATGGCATCTGATCCTGGTATCAGAATGACGAAGAAACTGATCCAGATGTAATGTTTCATTTAACAAACTTGAATTCTAGTTTAACTAGATAAAGTAGGACATTTTCTAATCAATATCTCTTGATTTGGAAAGCGGGGCACGCTTAGGCAGTTATGTACGTACGTAGGGTACATTTATCTAAAAAAAATTCTAGGTTTTTCATGTAAGAATATTTTGTTGCAGATGGGTATAACATCATTTGGATCACCAAAGGGCTGCAATTCTGGCTTACCTAGTGCATATTCACGTGTCACGTCTTACTTGGACTTTTTAGATGCGTACATTAATGGTGATAATTATTGTAATTTATGCCGTTCAATTTGTAGTAAAGTTTAATTCTCCTTTTTCTTTTGAAAATAAACAATTTGTATGTTCTTACCTAATCGAAATGCTTCTGTCCATCCAAAGGTTGTCTGGAAGAGATCGCTTATAGCGATAAGACCGCCCATTGTACCTCATACTTAAAACTTATTTCTCTTTTATTGTTCTTCTTCTTTTCTTGGTGTGCAATAAAGAATATATCTATCTGAGGAGAACATTGTAGGATAGATGTCCTCCTACGAAAAGGGAAGATCTTCCACGCCGAGCGACCTTTGGCTCGGGGTCCGAGGACCAATGGATGGTATTCGGTAGTATTACTTATGTTCAAACTCCGTGATAACTTCGTTTGCGCGATCTAGGATTTTTCTCATGTTAGTTCTTATGTAGCGAGATAGATGGCGCTACATCACTCCCTTTCCAGACCGGAGGTCGATCCGTTGTTGGTAGCAGCGTCGATGAAAGCCAAGTTGTGCCAGCGTTCCTCATTGTCTACGGTGAGTCGAGACGTGGTGAGCAGATGCGATGCGAAGCGTTCATTGTCTACAGTGAGTCGAGACGGAACGAGATGCGCTTGTTGTCTACGGTGAGTCGAGACGAAGCGGTGCGGTGGCGTTGCTGTTGGCGTGAATCTGGCGGGTCTGCGGTGAGTCGAGACAGGTGCTGGGATTCATGTGCTGGATGTAGCAACGATGAGGAGATGTCGCGATAGCCTGCAGGTCCAGGAAGCTGACTGTTGCGGCTGCGATGGAACTGCGGAGGCTGCTGGCTGATGATTGCTGCTGCTGCTGCATGGCTGATAGAAGCTGGGAGGATGAGAGAAAGTAGATAGATGATGATCCGGCTAGATCGGCTTGATGGTTGAAGAAGGTTGTGCGTGTTCAGGAAACTCCAGTCGTCAGGCTTCGGCAGCTGTTCCGTAGTGGTTGACGGCTGGATCACGTCGGCTGGTCACCAATGAGGAGAACATGGTAGGATAGATGTCCTCCTACGAAAAGGGAAGATCTTCCACGCCGAGCGACCTTTGGCTCGGGGTCCGAGGACCAATGGATGGTATTCGGTAGTATTACTTATGTTCAAACTCCGTGATAACTTCGTTTGCGCGATCTAGGATTTTTCTCATGTTAGTTCTTATGTAGCGAGATAGATGGCGCTACATATCTATATCTATCTATGTCTTCGTATCACTAATGTATCTTTCTGATTAGCCACTAAGTTTTTTATTTCAATACTACCGGTCCGTCCCGTCATCGCACGGTATTTAACAATAATTTAATTATTATTACTTATTATTTAATTTTTTAGATTACAAACATTAAGTTTATCCCGATATCAGGTTTAAAAATATGAATAAAGCTGACTCAGACTAGCTCTAGTAGGTACCTACAAATGTTAAAATTTTTTGATGACCATAAACGTTTTTTCTGAGTTGATCGGTAGCAGAAAAGAGTTAAAATAAGAAAAAAAACTGTCTTTGTACCAGGAATACCGGCAAAGTAGGTACACAGAGCCCGTTGTCTTGAGTTTTGTTATTTGACTTGCGACAAGCGAGAATCCAGAAACTCGCAGTTTTTGTAAGGAGGAAAATAGTTTGCGAATATCCCGCTAGAGGCGCTTATCGGGTTATCATACAAAATAATTAGCAAGTCACTTCTCGTTAAGTAAGTTATTTTGATCAACAAAACAAAACTAGAACACGGTGGCTCTGCTGGCGACGATAGTTTAAACCTGCAATTTTCTAGATAGCAGGTATAATTGAGAAAAATGATATTACTGCTCGTAAACGTAGGGTAGGTTTCTAAAGTAGGTATACCAGTCTGGACCCGGTGGTAGATAGCTAATTAGGTACCTACCTTACTTAATTATGACGATATCGATTTAGTCACGATAATGAGCAATAAGCTAATAATCCTGCGTGATAAGATAATTAAGTAGTGCCTACTTCTTTGATATTAATTTACGGAAAACCCAACTTATGTATATTTTTAATGAGTAGGTAGTCTAGGTAGATACCCTAGATACACGTATTTAACAACTAGGTGCCGCCCGCGACCGCGCTCGCGTCCCGTTGGTTCCCGTTAGTTTTTCGGGATAAAAAGTATGTGTTAATGTGTGTGTTAATCCAGGTCACGGACAATATATATTGCAAGTTTCATCCAAATCGGATTAGTAGTTTTTACGTGAAAGAGTAACAAACATCCATACATCCATCCATACTTACAAACTTTCACGTTTATAATATTAAATAAATAAAATAAAATAGCCTTTATTCCTTAAATTTTACAAATTTTGAATTAAAATAATATAAAGTGAAAGTACATGCAAAGTGGATAAAACAAATTAATTTTATAAAACTAAGATTTATAATAATAATAAAATTTGATTTTTTGTGTGTAAGTATTACCTAATTCTAATAAATAAAATAAATAAATTAATTTGTATTGTTAGTATTTGCTTCCGTAATGTTTGTTTCTTTATGGGCCCCTCTTTGGGTGAAGGCCTCCTCCAGAGCTTGCCATTCTTGTCTGTCTTGTGCTTTTTCTATCCATTTTTTCCCAGTTATCGCGATTACTTCGTCTATCCATCTTTCTTGCGGTCTGCCTCGGGCTCGCGTTCCGCTCGGCCCTGACCATTGGGTTACAGTTTTGGTCCATCTTTGGTCAGTGGTGCGTGCCAGGTGGCCGGCCCATTTCCATTTTTGTGTTTGTGCGTGTTGAAGAACGTCTATCGTCTTTGTTTTCTTGCGTATTTCCGAACTCTTGACTCTATCCTTCAGTTTTATGTTTAAAATGCTCCTTTCCATTTCTCTTTGACATTTGCAGATCTTTTCCCTGTTATGTTTGTTAAATATCCAAGTTTGGCACCCATATGTTATACACGGTAGTATACATTGTATCTAAAATAGTTTTCTTTAGTTGGTTTGGTAGAGTCGACTTCAAGATCTCTTTGTAGCTCCAGAACTTTCGCCAACTAGCTGTTATTCTTCTGTGTAGATCGTCACTGTGTCTTGAATTTTTGAACGATATAAGTTTTCCTAAGTAAATATATTCTTGTACGTATTGTAAATTTGTAAGGGGGCTTGGTCAACGAGTATGGGCGTTTGGCTGCCGTTTGTCATGACTTTAGTTTTGGAGGTGTTGAGTTCGAGGCCGATAGCTTGGCTGGCGCAGCAGAGTTCGTTCACCATTGACTCTATCTGCTTCGCTGATTCCGAAAACAACACTATATCGTCCGCAAACCTGAGGTGGCTTAGAATTCCTGCTTTGATTGGTATGCCTTTTCGTGTCCAGTTTAAACCTTGAAATAACACCTTTACGTATCGGGAAGGCGGGGCCAATTTGGTCTAGTTTAACTCTGCTGGTGCTTTTGAAATTGTGAGATACTCTGAACGCTTCACGTTCACTCCATCTCATTCCTTCCGCCCTTCAGATCTTACACGTAGTCACGTACATTGTTGGTGCCAAATAAACTAGCTCTAATTAATTAATTACTGGGTTTTTATTGATATACCAAAGTGGCGACGAGGACTAAGAACCTGGAGCATAAAGTGAAGTGAAAACAAACTTAAAACAATTAGGATAAAAACGACAAACATCATAAAAGTGTGATCGATGCCGGGAGTGAAGTTAGCAGCAATTCATTAATTTGCACATGCTTACGCAAGCCCGTTACGTTCTACAGTCGTCGACCGAATGTATGATTTCATTCGTTCACTCATTCGCAACATTCGGTAATTGCGTTACGTTCTCATGCACATACGAGCAACTTCACGTAGCTTAGCGCTTTTGCATTCTCATGTCGGAATCGGAAGAAAAAGAAAGTTTATCTTTTTCTAGTGCCGAGGAGGACGAAGTACAAGATATTTTACAAACAAATCTGGATAAAATCGCACTAATAAAATCTGGAAAAAGAACTTTTATCTACAAGTGTTCGAAAGAAGAACTACAACAAATACTACGCGATGAAAAAGTGAATTTCCCTCCAAAAACTAATATAGATGGATTGAGAAAAATTTTGAGTGATTATTACAAATCAAAACAACCGCAACAAACACAAACATCAGAAATAATTAAGCCAAAACAAACAAACATGTCAGTGTGTGGAGAAATAAAGCAGTTTGATGGAGAAAAGTGGGAAGTATTTGAACAGCAACTGGAGTGTTTCATTACAGTCAATGATATCAGTGACGAAAAGAAAGTACCTCTACTTATAACCAAACTAACACCAAAAGTGTTTGAAACGTTGACCTACCTCTGTTCTCCAACAAAACCGGTAAAGTCAACTTTTGAAGAGCTGTGTAAAAAACTAAAAGAGAAATATGCTAAACCACTATCAACTGCTTTGGAAAGGGCTGAGTTTCGAAAGCGAAATCAACTAGGACATGAGAAAATTCAAGATTATGTTTTGGAGCTGAGAAAATTAGCGGGAAGATGTCAATTCAAAGATCCTGAGGACCAAATTAAAGAAAAGTTCATGGAAGGAGTGCATTCGAAGATCATAAAGTTTGAACTAATGAAAACAAATGTAGAATTATCCCTGGAAAAATGCATTGAAGTAGCCAGAACAGTTGAGGCAGCTTTGTTGCATGCAAATGGGACCAATGAACAAAAGGAAACAGAAAATGTATTTTACAACAATCAACACAAAACTAAACGCATGGCCGCTGGGTCTAAACAAAGACAGAATAACTACAGTAACAAGCCACAAAACATGAAATGTTTTTGCTGTGGAAAACCTAACCACATGAAAATAGATTGCCGCTTGATTAACAAATATTGCAGTGAGTGTGGGCAACAGGGGCATATATTTCGAATGTGTCCTAAGAAGCATCCAATCAATAGTGTAGACGTAGACGGCCTGGACACCAAAGATTGTGAAGATGTCGTAGAAGAAGATATAAAGAACTTGTTTCAGGAAGATTGTAAAACCTACAGTGTTAGTGTAAGGATACCACCACACTTTATATCAGTCAATGTTTGTGGTCATAACCTAGCTTTTGAGTTAGACACAGGTTCAGATGTGACAGTTATGTCATTAAATGACAAAAATACTTATTTTAGAAAAATTGAATTAGAGAATTGCAATGTTTTATTTAAAAATTTTGATCAAACAGTCACGAAGCCTTTAGGCATGTTAAATGGATTGACAGTGGAATTCAATGGTGTGGTTAAAAAGTTAAACATCTATGTAGTTCAAAATAATGCCCCTAGAATAATAGGTAGAGATTGGTTAAATGGATTAAAGTTATGGCCTCCAATTGTAAGGAGCAGTTTTAGTATTGGAACTAATGTGATTAAAAACTTTTCAGATGCACAACAACTTGTAAAAAACCAGTTTGCAGAGGTATTCAGCCCAGGTTGGGGTAATTTTAAAGGAGAGGTCATATCACTGAAACTCAAACCGGATGCCAAACCCAAATGCTTACCAGTAAGGCGAGTACCCTATGCACTCAGAGATAAGGTAAATAATGAAATTACTAGATTGTTAAAGAATGGTAGAATCACACCTGTAGAACAAAGTGAATGGGGCACACCGGTAGTGCCTATTTTAAAACCAGATGGCTCGGTAAGATTGTGTGGTGACTATAAATTAACGGTGAATCCCTGGTTAGAGATTGATCACTATCCATTACCTCATGTGGATGATATTTTAAATACCCTCAAACATGGCGAATATTACTGCGAACTGGATTTAAAAGAAGCCTACTTACAGGCTCCTCTAAGTGTAGAATGTCAAAACTGTACAACCATAGTAACGGAAGCAGGGACATTTAAATATAACTATTTGCCATATGGTGTGAGCTCTGGACCGGGAGCATTTCAACGCTTAATGATGCAAAAACTACAAAATATTCCTAATACAGTTGTATTTATTGATAATATTTATATTAAAGGGAAAAATATTGAAGATACATATAAAACCTTGTGTAAGGTATTAGAAAAACTGCAGGAGTGTGAATTCAAATTAAAACCAGAAAAATGTAAATTATTCACAACCAGTTTAAATGTATTCGGATTTCGTGTAAACAAAAATGGAATTAGCGTGATACAGTCTAATATTGCACCAGTACTGGATGCAAAAACGCCAACTAACCTGACACTGCTAAAATCATTTTTGGGTAAAGTTAATTACTACTCTCGATTTTTGAAGAATATGGCTACTATACTAACACCATTGTATGAATGCACTAAGAAAAATAAGTTTAATTGGACGGAAGAATGTGAAACTGCTTTTAGAAAAATTAAGAAAAAATTGGCAGCGGTAGAAAATTTAAGGCATTATGATCCTAATTTGCCGCTGATTTTGACATGTGACGCGTCTGACACAGGTCTCGGTGCTGTGCTTTCCAACAGGGATAAGGATGGTGTAATCAAACCAATTGCTTTTGCTAGTAAAAAATTAAATGAAGTGGAACAAAAATATGCAACAATTGATAAAGAAGCAATGGCAGTTGTTTTTGGAATAACTAAATTTTACAATTACATCTATGGAAGGTTTTTTGAACTTGAGACAGATAATGCAGCACTGGTAAGGATTTTTGGTCCAACAAAAAGCATTCCAAAAATGGCTGCTAAAAGGTTGCAACATTACGCCATATTTCTCTCTGCGTTTAATTATAAAGTTAGACATATTGGATCATCAGTTAATCCAGCGGATTACTTGTCTAGAACTGTAGAAAAAAATTGTGAAGAAATAGAAGTACATTCATTATGTGTTAGTCAAAATTATAGTCTTGCCTGTTATTTAAACGATTCCGAACTGCAAACATTAAATTGGAAGAAAATACAAGTAGAGACAAAGAAAGATATAATTTTCTCAAAAACTATAAGATACATGACAGATGGTTGGCCAGAAAAAAAATTTTTAGAAAAAGAATTACTACCGTTATATATTAGAAAAAACGAATTAACTTTAGATAGAGGATGTTTATATTGGGGCTACCGCATTTTAGTGCCACACACAATTAGGGAAGCAGTGTTGACAGAACTGCATAGAAGTCATTTCGGAATCGTTCGAATGAAAGAAATTGCTCGGTCCTATTTCTGGTGGCCTAATTTAGATTTAGCTATAGAAAACATAACAAAAACATGTATTATTTGCCTACAGAACAGCAAAACCCCAACACAAACACAGAAACCATGGCCTGTTGCCCCGACTACTTGGTATAGAATACATGCTGATTATTTGGGCCCATTTTATAATAAGATGTTTATGGTAATAGTTGACAGTTACTCAAAATGGCCTGAAGTATTTGAAATGTCCAATATTACCAGTATGCGTACAATAGACATATTCAAAAAACTATTTACTCAATATGGTTATCCTGCACATTTAGTTACTGACAATGGGCGCTCTTTTACTAGTCAAGAATTTCAAGAGTTCTGTAAATCAATACACTTAAAACATACATTTACACCACCATACCACCCAGCAACCAATGGTGCCGCAGAAAGATTTGTAGAAACATTTAAATCAGCTGTAACTAAAATAAGAGAAAGTGGTCATTCTCTAATGTCAGCAGTTAATTTATTTTTGTTTGACTATAGAAGTACACCTCAACGAACAACTGGGGTGTCACCAGCGCGGTTAATGCTGGGTAGAGAAATTAGAAACAGGTTTAGTTTGTTACGACCCCCACCTATGTCAGAAATTGTGTGGGAGAAGCTGGAGAAAAGAGAAACAGGAAATAGGGAAACCAAATTTGAGATAGGTCAAAAAGTCATGGTTAAGGATTATAGGAAAGGCGGCAAGCCATGGGTTCAAGGTTTGATTATCGCTGAGTCTGTACCTGGTGTTAGCTATATTATAGATGTAGAAGGTTTACAGTGGAAGCGACATGTAAATCAGATGTTGTCTTGCTCACAAGCTCTAGAAGATTTAGGTTAGGTAGATTTTAAGTTATTTAGACTAGTATGTTACTTATGTAGCTATTATGGATCAGTCAGGTTAATAATCTACTAGTAATTCAAGCATTTAGGAAACCTATAAGTTTAAATATGTGTGGGAGAGTGTGAGATACTCTGAACGCTTCACGTTCACTCCATCTCATTCCTTCCGCCCTTCAGATCTTACACGTAGTCACGTACATTGTTGGTGCCAAATAAACTAGCTCTAATTAATTAATTACTGGGTTTTTATTGATATACCAAAGAAATATATGTCTATAAGGATATTAAGGTAGACATTTGGGACTCCTTGCCTTTCTAGAGCGATCTATATGCTATCGTGAGAAATGGAATCAAAAGCTTTTGCATAGTCGATGAATATTAGGTAGAGTGGTCTTCTGAACTCTTCATATTTTTCAATTATTTGTTCAACGACCTGGATGTGATCGATAGTGCAATAGCCTTTTCGAAACCCAGCTTGTTCGATCGGCTGATGGTTTTCTATAGTCGAGCTAAGTCTTTCCTCTAAACACGATGCAAAAAGTTTATACATAGTAGGTAGCAGGCTTATAGGGCGGTAGTTTCCAACATCTTTAGGGTCACCTTTTTTGTATAAAAGTACTATATTTGATGTAGTCCAGCTATCTGGGACTCTTTGTTCGTGTAGTATTTTGTTAAATAGGCATGTTAGGGGGGGGGGGGGGGGGCCTAAGATAGCTCTTGCAATTTTTATTACTTCGTTCGGTATATTATCGGGTCCCGGGCTTTTGTTGTCTTTGAGTGTTTCTAGTTTTTTAATCAGTTGGTCTTCGCTGAACATAGTTATTTCGGTATTTCGGTATTTCGGTAAAAGTCAGTGGCAGTGGTAACTACTTCTGTTTTTGTTTGCGTCTTTTTAGGTTCAGTGTTTTGTAAACCAAAGATCCAGATTTTACTTGTATTCAGCTGTCTATAGGCTCTTTTGGCGCTACCGGATGTTAAAAGATGTCTTTTTATAATATCCAGTCTATAGTTTTTATTGTCTCTTTTAATATGTTTGTATGTTATTTTGTAGAGTCGTTTCAATTTTTTCTTGTCGTTGTTTGTTAAAGGTTTTTTTGTAGGATATAGCGTTTTTCTATCAGGTTTTTTGTTTCTTCACTTATTATGCTCTTCTGTTGTTTTTTGTATCGGATTGATATTTTTCAAGTTCGATTTTATATGCCTTTCAATTTTGTTGTAGTACGTGTTTGCGTCTTCATTTGGGTCAGAGCTAAAATTGCACCTATTTATATTATCAAGGAATCTATTTGTTTCCTCAGATGATTTCATTATGCTAGGGGCCATGCAATAATTAGCTCTACTCTGCTTTATTCGCTTGATTTTAAACGTGCCTCTTACCAGTCTATGGTCGCTGGGGTATTTAAGGTTGCTTATTACTTCTATGTTTGTGAATTGCCGAGGAGAATTGGAGAGGATAAAGTCAATCTCGTTCGTGGTTTTCTTATCGGGAGAGAGCCACGTCCATTTCGCTTTCGGGCATTTTTTAAATATTGTATTAATTATAGAAAGTTTATTCTGCAATGCGAACTCAATTAACTGTTGGCCTCTACGGTTTCTTTTCCCGTATCCAAATTTTTCTGATATAAGTCTTTCTGAAGCGGTTATTTGGCCAATTTTTGCGTTGAAGTCGCCCATCAAAATGACGTGTATCTTAGCGAGTCGATATGCTTCGTTTACTTGTTCGTAAAATGTTTCCACTTCTTCTGAGCTGGCATCCGATGTAGGGACATATACTTGTATTAGTGAAATCATTATTGTATCAAATTGTAGGTCTAGTAAACACACTCTATCTGAGATTCCCGTAAACTTTTCTATGTTGGATTTATATTTCTTTTTTACTAAGAAACCAACACCACGATGGCCTGGTGTCTCTCCTATGTGGCAGAAAATATGGTCTACATCTTCTGTTATCAGGGTACCTGTTCTTCGGATCTCTGCGATGCCTATTATATCATATTTTAGGTGTTGAACCGCTTCTTTGAATTCAATCATTCTTTCATCTGATAGTAGAGTTCTTGCATTGTAAGTACATATGTGAAGTTTGCACTCTAGAGGGTTGTAGTCGCTAATTCCCGCGGTGACAAGCCGTATTGGGGATGAAGGAGATTTTTTGGTTTGGCTATAGGTTTTTGTGGGGGTGGAGGTGGCGGTCTACTACTCCCCTGGGGACCAATCGTATGGGGAGAGATGGTTCTTAATTCTTTTTTGTTTCATTTGCTCTGGAGAGGGGCCGTCTGTAGTTGCTATTGTTGTATATCAGTATTGTTTGTTTAGTTTACAGGTGCCGACGTAGAGTTCAGCGGTGGTCGTGCGGTCGCTGCAGCTTTCATGTAGCATTCGATTGTGGTTTTTTTTTTTGGCACTATGAAATATGTTTCTTTGAAGGGCTTTTACTTGCAGGTGGTGAGTTTGGTTTTCTTTTTTGGTTTCTACCGCTTGAGTTGTAATGTTCTTGTTTATTTATAGGTAGCGCTATTATTTTTTCGGAGTTGCTTTTTAGGATGATTATTTTATCATATTTCATTGCAATATTTTCGCCTTGTTCTTTTCTAGCTCTGAACTCTTCCTGTAATTCTTTTCGTTTTTTTAGTATTTCTTGTGTAAAGTCTTCTTTGATGTAAACCGTTGATTCCTCTAGGTGTTTTCTATTTCTGAGTATTTGAATTTTTAGGCCCATTGTGCACAAAGATACCACAATCGGTCCGATATTTCTTTCTTTTTTCCCAATTCTTCTTACCGACTCTATGTCGCGCCTCTCACAAGGGACTTGCATTTTTTCCGTAATAATTTTTAACACGATTTGTTCTAGGTCGTAGTAAGACTTTTCGTTTTCTTCTACGCCAAAAAATAGTACATTTTTCCTTTTAATATGTTGTTCCATTCTGTCTATAAAGTTTTGCTGGTCTTCTACTTTTTTTTCTAAGTTGTGGAACTTTAATTCGATATTTTTGAATTTCCTGTTAATATTATTGTTTATATCTTGTATAATGGTGTCTTTCATTTTCTTTATATCTTGTCGTTGTGATTGCATGTCTTCTTGCATGCATTGGAGAACCTTCATCATTTGTTCCATTTTTGGTGGAGTGGAGTCGGGGATATTCATATTTTTTTTTTTATAATATTAGTAGGATTTAATAAAAATGGACTCTCATCATCATTACTGGTCATTATCAGACCTTGGAGTATGGACTCCTGTTCTTCAAATCTGAATACATTGAAATACCTAAACTAACTACCTACCTATGCCTGAGATTCCTCAAAACTGATTTCAAAGCTGATAAACAGCTCCATCCAAATCAAGACTAAGAAAGAATCATCCAAAAAAACGGATTTTTAAATCGGAGCCCTACTTTAGGATTTGCGAGAGCACAGACAGACACAACGCCGTCAAACTTATAACAAACCTTCTGTTTTCGTTCGGGGGCAATTCTGGGGTAAAATAGCAACCTACCATTCTAAGGCCCGTATGCTGATTCACTGCTCAAGCATAGATTTTTGTGTGAAAATATTACTCAATTCTATGTTTGAGTAGGTAATCTTTATCCCCATACAGGCCTAAGGATCTATGCAGACGGGCAGATACAAGATGACAGTTTTTAACCACACACACCGACTATTGGTCAGCAACTGTCACTGAAAACGAATGCCTTCAAGATTGTGAATGTGTTTTCTGTGTCGACATTTAACTCCGCAAGGCAATCCATGGCGCAGGAGCCGCAAAGAGATGGAAAACCTAATCGAAGAAAAGGTCATGAAGAAAGATCACGATCACGACCCTTCGTCGGACCTCTTTCCCTCCACCTTGCCAGTGACTACCAGTTTTTGCAGGTTATCATCTCCTTTCCTAGCAATGTGACCGAAAAACTCAAAGATTCTACGAAGACATTCGGTAGAAAGTCTGGATTTGATGTTGACCTCCTTTAAAATTGATACGTTGTTGGTGCGATGTGCCGTCCATGGAATTTTGAGCATTTTTCGCCAGCACCGAAGATGGAGAATACTAAGGTGGTCACTAACTTGCGTTTTGTTCTGACTGATATTTTTCTATCAGCCCAGATTTTATGCAGCTGAGACATGGCACTCTTGGCCATGCCGATCCGTCTCCGCGCGTCTGTCTCGCATGACCCATTGTTTGTAATAGTAGAGCCCAGGTAAGTAAAGGTGTCAACTATCTCAAGGTTAAGCACGCCAGTGAGCTCCAGATTACCAGTTCGGTCTATCACCATAACTTTGGTTTTAGACCTATTTATGGACGGTGAAGAATAATCACGTCTTATAATAATTGTCATGAGCTGTCATGTTATTTTGACTCATTTTACTTTCATTCGTGTGCGATGCGTTCTGCTTTTAAAA
The DNA here is from genome assembly GCA_947507515.1 of Eulithis testata. Classification (NCBI taxonomy): domain Eukaryota; kingdom Metazoa; phylum Arthropoda; class Insecta; order Lepidoptera; family Geometridae; genus Eulithis; species Eulithis testata. The sequence continues at coordinate 6,036,250 of OX382207.1, forward strand.
AACTCAACCGGAGCGGAACACTAAAAACCCAGGTAAAACCTACAATCTACCTCATTGACTACCCAAATCATTTAATCACTGCGTTATCTATCTCGTATCAGACAGGCACTTCGTATAAAATGGATTTAATTACGCAAAGCCAGTAGAGTTTCTCCAAGTCTCATTATGAAGTTGGCACTCGTTCTTGCCCTCGTAGCTGTGGCCCAGGCTAGAAATCTTCAGGGTATTGATCTTGAGGATATCACCGCCTTCGACTACTTGGCCAAGTACGGTCTGCCCCTGGCCGAGAAGATTCGCGCCGCTGAGGAGGCCAATATCCAGAACAGGATTGTCGGAGGATCGCCTGCAGCTTTGGGACAGTTCCCTTATCAGGTACTAGCTTCCACCCGCTACTTCGTTTGCGTCTCGTTGAATCCCGTAGATTTTTCGGGATAATAAGTAGCCTATGTGTTAATCCAGGTCACGGACAATATATATTCCAAGTTTCATCCGAATCGGATCGCTTGTAAAAATTTCATCTTTGTATACACCTAGCTTAAGAATGAAAATATTGTTTTCTTAATTTGATTATTTTCGGCCAGGTGGTGTACCCACCAACATAAACATTATATTCAAGCTGTCAGTTGTTCTATGTCAGTTGTGTTTTGCTATACCATTTATAACAAATGAACGGCTGGACTGATGTTTTTAATGAAAAATTTTTTTGGAAGTTGAAGTCTTTTCCTCGGGAACGGGATAAAAAGTATCCTATGTGTTAATCCAGGTCACGGACAATATATGTATATTCCAAGTTTCATCCAAATCGGATCAGTAGTTTTTGCGTGAAAGAGTAACAAACATACATCCATCCATCCATCCATCCATCCTTACAAACTTTCGCGTTTATAATATTAAGTAAGATGTACCTACGTACCTACTAATAGGTATACCGGGGCATCTGCACAGATTCGCATCTGTTGAACAGATTCTCAGCTAAACCGTTTCGGTGAAACATCCAAAATCCTTAGGTGTGACGCGAGTCCTTTTAGCATTTTGTGATATCTTTTCCGCCACTGACCCATCTCTCAATGAAATACCCAGTGTACACATATTTCATCATGCATGTAAAAAATCCACCTTGCCCAACCCCCTGAGTAATGTAAAGCGGATTTCGTACATTTGTAAGATCAAGATACTTATTTCAACCAAGTTGTGAATCTCTTCCTTTTTTTAAGTCGGTTGAAAAAGACAGAACCGATCTCCCTTTTGGTGTATTAGGTGTGTAAATAGGTGTTTTTTTCCCAGGTCGGCCTTCTCGCGACATTCAGCTTGGGCCAAGGTGTCTGTGGAGGCTCCCTCATTAGTACCACTCGCGTGTTGACTGCTGCCCACTGCTGGTATGATGGTATTAACCAGGCTACAATGTTTCAAATGGTGCTTGGATCCAACACTCTATTCACCGGTGGCGTCAGGGTGCAAACCAATGACGTCACCATGCACAACGCGTGGAGCCCCACTCTTTTCCGGAATGATATTGCAATGATCCGCGCACCAAGCCCTGTTCCACTGTCGAGTAAGTATAACCTACTTTGTAGGTACCTTTTTTTATGACCTATAGATAAGCATTTGGCTGCCAGCACACCTGATGGTAAGTGTAGCTGCAGCATAAGGTGGAGCACGCTTAGCTATCCACCTATTCACTCTTTTATTGAAAATTTCTATGTTATATCTTTCAGGAAATACTGATGATGGCAGAGAACCTTAAACTTTTACCTTCTTGTTACTTAACCTTTTACCTACCGTAATTCCAGACACAATAAAAAATCTATTGTTACCGACCCGATATCGCGTGAATCGCGTCGACGGGACGTCATAGGTTAATAAATAAATAAACTTGGACATACTCGTATCACACATCGCTCTCTAGTCCCAAACTCAGCAAAGCGTATACCTACTAATGGGAACTAGATTGCTGATAGAATACTTATATAGGTACCTACATTGTTTTTAGTAAATATATACTTTATGATACATGGAAACACCCAGGAACGCAGGGATAGGTTAGCTACCTACGGTCAATGATTTTGTCAATGTCGAATATATTGTCAAAAAAACAATACCTACGTATTAGATTAATAACACTACGTAGTAAATAATAGAGAATAAACAGTCACCACATTGATTTAGACAAGAATTGAATTGAATTGATTTTCATGACAAATGTGAAGTCAGACCCGAGTTAAACCTGGGGTGGGGTTAGTTCAGCGAAAGAGTCTATAGTTAGACCTCGGTGATGGTGATAAAACATGTTTCGTGATATGAAAACCCCTAGTTTAGCCCAAAACACGAGTTTGAGACAGGGGTTTTTCGATAAATCCAAGATAAATCCGGTAACCTAATGAGACCGATGTAGTTTTTGACAAATGTTTTCAAGCATCAAAGAGCTCCACAAGAGCAATATGTAAGTGGAGTAGGTACTTACTATACCTATGTATCGCACTTTCAGACACCATCGCTGTCATCGCACTGCCTTCCGGTTCTCAAATAAGCGAATCCTTTACTGGCGAGACGGCTGTTGCATCCGGCTTTGGACTCACCAGTGATGGTAATTAATTAAGTACTATTCGAAACACTCGTCACTTCATCTATCAGTGGTATTCGGTCAACTCTATTATGGTCATTGAACATTTTTAACGGACTTATTCAAATAATCTTACTAACAAAGAAAACTTACTTAGGAATGTACTTTTCCTTCCAGGTGGCTTCATCAGCTCTGGACAAGTCCTCAGCCATGTTTCACTGGGTGTGATCAGCAACTCCGTCTGCTCTTTCGCGTTCCCCTTGATCATCCAGGCTTCCCACATCTGCACAAGCGGTGCTGGTGGTCAGAGCACTTGTAGAGGAGACTCCGGCGGCCCCCTTGCTGTCACCAGAAATGGAAGCCCTATTTTGGTATGCTCTTGAAATATTTGTGATTCAATAACTATACTCTTCCACGTGTTGGCTGAGTCGATTTGGAAGAAGGGTCAGTAATAAAAAAAAGTGTGGGTAGGTAGTGGATTATTCGATCGAGAAGTCGCGAAGGATGGTCTGTCGGTAGGAAACTAACTTGTACCTATACATAAAACAAGAATACCTACCTACTTACTACCTACTTAGTTAAAATTATTTGTTTTCTTGTTTAACAGATCGGTGTCACCTCTTTTGGCTCTGGACTGGGATGCCAAGTGAACTTCCCCGCAGCTTTCGCCAGAGTTACTTCTTTTCTTCCCTGGATTAATCAACATATGTTTTGAATAAATAAAAAGTTATGTATATACCTACCTAATCAAAGAGACACTTACTGATAGGTACATACCTGCCACTCCGTGCAGTACACTTTTATACCTATGTTTGTGTAATTCAAATTCAAATTCAAATCGTTTATTGCACTTATGTTGTTATAAAGATGTTGTACAAAAGTAGTGTAGCAAACATAAACCCTGTTATAAAGGTACCTAAACCTAGACAGTAAATAATTTATTTGTAAGCAGAGTTTTACTGATTTAATAATACGTCTACCTATTTTTAAGAAATCTAAAATAGTCTACGACATCTATAATAAGTAAGTAGGTACCTACCTAATCTCACTTACTACTACCAGAGCCCAGAGTCCGTGCATTTGTTTATTTTGCAAAATTTTATGGGACCAATCTGGAAGCATACCCTTTCAGATAAAAAAAGAATTTTTCAAATCGGTTCATAAATGACGGAGTTCTGAGGTAACAAACATATAAAAAAAAATACAACTGAATTGAGAACCTACTCCTTTTTTGAAGTTGGTTAAAAAATGTAATTGCTTGTCTCTGCTACTACTTTACAATTTCAGGTCCAGAGACTTAACCCCTTTATAATTTAGTTATAGGCGCGGTGCAATGCATCCACAGGGCACGTCTTCAGTGGGTGTGCTCAGTGAGGCAATGCATCGTTATAGGCAGTTGTCACACCTCTGGGCCATTGGCTTGTTCCATCATGTATTAGGTCTAATCTGTAATAATAGATGTAATGTTTAAATAAATAAATAAATAAATAAATAAATAAATCATTTAGTTGTAAGATCTTACAAAAAAAATAACCACTTACCTACCCAACGTAGGAAATTCAACCCCACGAGCTTGTAAACAAATCACTCGTGGACGCATTCATTTCGTTAGCTCGCACTTCGGAAGCATGCTGCATTGCACACTGCATTTACCTACACAGCCCGACGCGGAAGAACAGCGGTGCCAATTAGGACCGACTCTGGCGCGTCATCATGCCACATCATGAGGCTGGTGCCTAACACGACGTGGCTAGAAATGGAAGGTTTTTTTTGTAAATGATTATTTTTATATAATTCCCCCTCTAAAAAGCTTATTTTATTCACTAAAAACAGTGAATAAAAAGAACTTTTAATCACTGCTTTGGTGTTTGAATTTAGAACACACTAATATAATTGACCTCCATGTAATTATTGTTTTTGCGCAAGGAGGTTGTATAGCATTGGCTATACAACATCCAATCTTTCTTTTTCTCGTAGTCATGGTATAAAGTATAGTATGCAACTCTTGAATAAAACGGATTTATACCGAGGGTCATGAACCACTCACGTCGTTATAGATTCTAACACTTGAATCACGAGCGTAGCGAGTGATTCAATCATCATGAATCACTCCCTACGGTCGTGATTCAGTCGTTAGAATCCTTCACTTGCTCGTGATTTATTTATGGCCCTCGCTTTAAATCCGTCTTTTATTCACTAGTTGCATAATATACTATTATACCATTCCCCCTCTAAAAAGCTTATTTTATTCTTTGAAAACAGTGAATAAAAAGCTCGAACACGCTTGAAAATTAAAGCATTATTTTGACAACCTTCTTCGAGATAAATCGAAAATGCAGTACTGGCCAAACACATGCGAGCAGCGGCCAGATAAAAATGTATGAAAATCCATTACTGTCGTGTTTAGCGGCCAGATAAATTACATAAAAAACTCATTACTGTCGTGTTATTTAAAAATGGAACGATCTTTTACTCCATAACATGGCAACCAAGGAGGTAACTTATCAAAGGTTTTATTCAAATTTCGAACAGGCTTTTAAATAGAAAGCGGATTATTGAAAAAAAAAACAAATGAACACAGTAACTTCGTTGTTCGTTATTCGTTTTGAAAAGTAATTTTATTGTATTTTCAACTAAAAAGTTTTACCTAGGTAGGTACTTAGTTTTAATTTCCGCGCATTATTTGAGAAAAGTACAATACAAGCCTTGGCCACAACTAGGCATACCTATCAACGGGGTTTGTCAGTTCTATGTTACCTATTTTTATTTTGTCTATCATTGTAGGTTATATTATTATTTTGACTAGTGTATTGTTTTATTACTCCCCATGTAGCCTTACTTTTATTAGTACTGTTGTTGATAAACTTCACATTTGTAATTTTCTTAGATATTCTGATTACTTTTTTCATAGTAAAACAGTATTTTTTGTATTTACAATTTTTTACTAGGTCACGACTTACTTTAGTCTCTAAATAAGATAAGATAAGATAAGATAAGATAAGATAAGATAATGTTTATTCAGCCACCACAATAAAAAAGTGAAAACAAGAAATAAAGGTACAAATTAAAATAACAAACTATAAATAAACCTTATATCTAGACGAAACCATATAGAATAAATAATTCTATATGAAATCATAGTGGTGGTGAAGAGGTCTATAGCTCAGCATGTGCTTCTGTATGTTTCCATACAGAAGCGCTAAAATACATTTTACGTTAGTTTTTACTTGCTATAATTATACGTTTAGACTTCCAATTATTTTTCTATTGCTGGAGGAGTTGCTGCTGGAGCAGCTTTGAACTCGCTTAGTATCAGCCACAACTTGTGGCTTACCAGCCAAAGCGGACTCATACTATCCATTCCAAATAAATAATTAATTTTTTGCACAATACATTATACCGGATACTAAACTTTACTAAAATAATAACTTGTGTGGGTACATGATCCGAACGGAAAACAGTTAAAAGAATTGATCACGTACAATCATTAAAAATAGAGGGTAGTACTTACAGTTTATTCCTCTTTTGCGTGTCCTTGTGCAGGGCCATGCTAATCTTAGTTTACTTGCACAGTTTTACTGAAAAAAAGTATTGAGAATTTCACTATTTGGAATAATCCTTACTTTATATGATATATAATAATACTAATATATCTAATATTTAAACTATTTATGCAACGGTTGTGGCAGAGAGAGCTCTGGGCACAAGTTGCTTCGACGGAATACAAAACGCCAATGAATTCAAGATGGCGTGTTACATTTTACGAAGCAAAAAGACTCGCACCCGCCAGGTGGCGCCACTTTACCGGATACACAAGGGTAAAAAGTACTAAAACGAATGGAAAAATAACGGAAACGGATATGCCTTCTCAATATAAAGCTTCCAGTGACGGTATCACAGACGAAGTATCACAATGGACGGAGTGAAATCTTTGGTAGCGTGTCAGTTTTATGTTGGTTGAGTTTCTAAATTTACATTAGTGTGCGTGAGTAGGGAAGAGAAACTATTACGAAATATATCGATAAAAAATGGTCGCATACTCGTACTAATCTCGAAACACACTTAACTTTACTCTTTGTATTCAATTACTTAAATCATGTCTAATTGAAAGTTCTTAACCTTGGGTCATCCTTAAAACATTCAATTCTGTAGAAGGAATTATCTTAGGTCCGAGAATCCCAGTCCCAACTATGAATTATGATACTTGAATGTTAAAATCATATCACACGAAACTAAAAAAACAAAAAAACTATGTGTGAATCTAATCTGTCGCCAATCATCTAACGGTGTGTTCCCACAGCCTTACTTGTGAGCCGATCTCAATTCCAGACTAGGCATGCTACCATCTTCGACTACAGCGTCACTTAACATCCGGTGAGCTGGTGGGCAAATGGCCTGTGTTGTCAGTAGTAAAAAAAGAAAGTGAATGTAATAATTTAGCTACTGTTGGCTGAACGCTTGGACCCTCGTACATAGCCTACCTATCAAGAAAATTAAGTTGCAGGAAAACAAAATAAATCAAACACGAGTTTAGGGCAAGAAAAGAAGGTTTAATTCGCGGAAACTAATAAAGTCATAAAATATTTACATACTCATTTATGTGTAGAAACATAGATGTACAGTCTAAAGTTAGGTATCTTTTGTTTTTAGGTTTGACGATAAAAAAGTTATACCTATATTATACCACTACAATGGGCAGGCATGATCTCTTACCACCAAGAGTGCCTTGATCGTTTCAGTAACTGTATAATAATAAATTAAAACTAGTAGTTCGCCCCGAACTGAGATCTCGTGATGGTCGGAGGTTAATAAAACCCAAACAATTTTTATTGACCAATGGTTGTAATAAACCTAAAACAAAATATTTTATTAGTAACTATTAAATAGGAGATTTCTATGGGGGAAACCCGTACCCTGCAGTGGGACGCATAAAACGGTTGACGCGATGCGAAATGTTAAATAATGATAAAAACTGTCATTTTAGGGTGCCCGCGTAGGTAAATAGGATTTTAATATAGGTAACACAAACAAGGGTTAAATATAAACAAAGGATAAATCAACATGGTTGTAAATATCGATAAAATCTTAAGGACGCTGCAGGCACATCACTAGCCGGGAGGCGTAAAACCATGTATTTATTTATCATGAATTAAAGCTTTAAATCCACAGTTAACTACGACTATTTGGTAATTATACGATGCCAGGGACGTATATCTTTCATGTAAAATACCTATATCACTTTAAAACTTCATTAATTAAGATATTTTTGCCAAAAAAACTTACGTGTGAAATGATAATTCTGCGTCTTTTACTCCACCTTTGGTTGTTCTTGATGGACAGAACACAGCACAGCACGACATATTTCTTTAGACTAATGAATATTCGTTTGTAATAACAATCTTTCTGAATTATTTTAGCCTTTTTACGTACACCGGTAGCAATGTTGTGACCGACTAGTCGGTCACAACATGGACACGAAGTACACAGACAGCGCGGAGTTGCCAAACTTCCTATAGCTTTCTCTTTTACTCAACGTGATTATCATAGTAATAGATAAGGAAACAAGGCAATGCGTTGACATGACGGGCGGGCTGGCAACGTCTCTATGGCTCCGTCCATTATGATACCTCGTCTGTGACGGTACAGTAGTTTAATGTCTTATTTAAAAAAAAATCTAATTCTTATAAATGACGGTATTCTGAGGTAACAAACATAAAAAAAAAAAAAAAACAATTCAGCTAATAAGGGTCGAGAATACGCGTTGTCGTTTCAGGAAGATCTCAATTTTGGTAGTTGTCAATTTAGGCAGTGGACGATATTTTGTCGTTTTCGGAAGTTGACATTCTAAAAAGTTGTCGTTTTCGAAAGTTGTCGTTGTCACCCTGAAGGTTCGGTAGGTAGATGGTAGGTAGGTACACAAATTTACTGAGCTATTAATTGATTATATCATTGTTACCACAGAAAACTATGTTACGATTACATAATAATAATGCTCCATAAATCAAGGTATTTTAGGTTCAATTTGAGAACAAACTAGGGAAAATCTAAAACTAAAAGTGGAAACACTGCAAATCAAACAAATCAAGCAAGCTGGAAAAGTAAAAAAAAGGAAGTTAAATCTATCTGTGCTGTGAAAGGAAGGAAAGACTTCATCAAAAGATAAATAAATCGACTTTGTTTGGTTTTACGGAAAAATGAATGAAATTGAAGACGATCTTACAACATTTTGTGATTCCGCGGTGATTATTTTGACCTACGATTGCATTTATCACTTGTAAAAATGTTCAAAATACTTCTACAACTGGTATTGTTCTAGGCCTCTCTTGTGGAAGGATGCCGTTTGCCAGTTCGAATGCAAGGGGGTGATGATTGGCCCCTGGCTGAACTTATAAGCATCAAGGAAGTACGCGGGCAACGGGGATATTACGTTCACTATGTTGATTGTAAGTTACCAACTCATAACTTTATATTGTGAACCAGAGCTAGCAAAAACAATATTGCTACATTGTTTTTGCTAGCTCTGTTTTTGGAGATCTACGTCACAGGAACGGGACACTTAAATTAGCCTCCTGCATGCAACCCAAATTGAATGAATACAACACATTCATTTGTAAAGTTGTATCAGGTGGGTTACTCTCGACCACAGTTCCAATCCGGATTCACGGAATTTTACAGATCTCGTGTCATTTTGTACTGAAAAATGACAGGACTTCTGTCAAAATCTATGGATCTGGATTGGAACAGTGTACAAGAGTAACCCACCTGGCCTATCCGAGTAACAATAACTTAGGATTTAGTGCTAAACATTGTGAGACAGGTGTCAGCTCAGTCGGTAATAGCTTCGCCTGCCATTCTGTGGGTCGTGGACTTGATCCCCACCAATAAGGAACATTTGAGTGTTGCAAATATATAATTATGTTTGTTCTTAGCTGGGTGTTACTATTTACATAGTACATTTTTACCTTTTTGATTTTTTCCATTTTTTCATTTTTGTATTCTATCAGTAGCTCTGCTTAGTTTGGGACTAGAGGGTGTTGTGTGAAATGTCTGAATATTTATAGCAAGTCTTCAGTAAGCGTAAAATAATTGATGGAGATGTCTAATAATTTTAATTATTAAATTAAGTAAGTACCTATATTATTTTTCTACATCTATGTGAATAAAATAGACATGCTAGTTACTTAAATATTCATAATTCAAATATTTCTCAATAAATGGTTGGTGAGGTAGGGAACACTCCTCTCAGGTAGTACAGCTCTTCAGCTCTCTTGTGAGCGGGAAATACCAATCCGCCTCCACTGTCACCTTTACAGAGTGCTGATACTGATACATTGTAGTACCCAGCACAGATTTTGTCACTCGTGATGAGTTCAGCAAGTTATGTAAGAAGGAACCGTCTATTGACCATATTGTTACCAATTCAAAAACACTTCATGTTATGTTCCAAATGGCTGAGGAATATGAGAATAGCACAGGATTGTGATATGGCAAAATCTTTCTTTTATACATGTACTACTTGTTTCAGTCAACAAACGTCTGGACGAGTGGGTGGGCGAGTCATGGCTCGACACACGCAAGGTTCAGTTCCCGCGGCGAGATGGCAGCACCACCGGTGGCACCACTACGCCGAAGAAGACGCACATCGGATCAGGAGGTGGAATGATGCCTATTTTTATTAGTATGTGTTTCGGTGTTTTTACTTTTGCTTTTTTTTCTATTCACCGCCTATTCATACATCTACTAACTGTAGTGTAACCACAACATTACACGCGCTAGTTTTTTGTTTTAATTTAAAGTCAATATGAAGGAGGTATTAATGTGGCCATTAATGATACCAAGTAACACTGCAGTAGAGTCCAATTTACATAATCACATATGCAGTGGTAAGTTAAGAAGCGGTATAGTTCCACTTCGCGGTAACGTAGCAAACGCCAGCGACGCCCGCGTTTATGTCATCGCTGCCGCGCAGTTTAACTTTAGCACTGCTGAACTATACACTGTGTTTATGAGTGTTTAAATTGACTCATAACTTTTTATAACAGGATAGAAAAAAACAAGTGGCATGAGGAAAAACAACATTATGCTTTACCAAGAACACACGCAACCGCTACGAGAAATGAGACGTTCTACAATCTCTACGGAGTAAAAAATCTCTCAAACTTGTATGGAAATAACTACATAACGTATCATTTAATTTGAAATCGGAAATTTCCATATATTTTGGTTGATTTTGTATTCTGTTCTGACGATATTAAACAGTAGCTGGTCAAGACCTCTACTATAGAACATGTTCGGCATAGATATGAGTATAGGTACATTCGTCATCGTTTTATAATACTAGTCCTTTGGCTCCGATTGGCTTTACTCACATGTTACATTACACTCCTGGTAAATTGAGAATTAACTCATTGTATGCTCTTCTTTTATGTCTATGACGTAGCCCTTACAGAAACTTAGGTTACTACGAACTTGGCTTAATCTTGGGATAGTATTCTTTATTGAGGATTGACGCGATTGAGATCTTTTTCTTCCAAAACTGATGCATTTTCTAATTACTTTATGCTTTAATCTCAATAAGTATTGTAACAAACTAACCCATTTGACGTGTACCGTGAATGAATACTAACAAAATATGGACATAACTCTCTTTTCTCATTTCTCAGTTTACCAACCTGACTCACAAATACTTCTAAAGCTAAATTTTTGTCTGCAGATGAATCAGTCTGCAATGAAAGTCAGAAGTCTAGTACAAATAGTAGAACTCCTAACTCGAACCTATCCCAACATAGGTCTGAGAGGAACTTAGCTAGCACTCCTCATAATGGTGCGGCACATAGAAACTCGATTGGTATGTCTCTGTTTTTATTTATTTTTGTGTGTATGCTTTTGTTTCTCATATTGGTATCTCATAGATTGAGACACTGAAATGTTCATCAATATTAAATAAGTAAGTACCTACTAATAAACCCAAAATTTGCGTTCTGAATATTTTGCTTGTGAAATGTATAAAAACGAATTATCTATCTATTCAAGTTTTATGGTAAAAATGCATGTTTTTGGTTGAATGGAATGACTATGGTGATTTTTACAATCTTAGCAATATTCTATTCTACAGAACTGTATCTTATTTCTGTCTATTTTAACTTACAAGCCGAAACCATATTTTGTGGTATTGCAAAATTACCACCAAAGTTATAATGATCATGGTCATTTTGGTGGTTCGAGCGCATAAGCGCCCTAGACAGCCATTTGTCTATGGAAGAGTAAGCTATAGCTATGTATATTCATCTTTTTTTTAAATAACAGAGAGGAACGAAGCATGATTAATCTGACAACGTTTTAGAAAAATAAATTTCTGGGGAATTGGAGAAATAGAGGAATTTTCTCCAGCAAACACCCCGGTTGTGGAATTATTTTCCTGCTGATGCTTTTCCTTAGCGGCTATTGCAAGGGTTCTACAAGGACGTATAAAAATTTCTTAGGAGTCTGTCACCTCTGGTGTTGCCTCTGAGCTCTACCTTCTGTGCTGTGGGTTGTGGGTTCGATCCCCACCGAGAAACAACCATTTGTGTGTGGCAAACATAGATGTTTGTTACTATGTATTATAAATACATATGTATGTATTTACAAAAAGAATATTTAGGTATTGTATCAACAATTTATGTAGTTTCCATATTACTTAGTTTGATAATAGAGGGTTGTGTGGTATGTCAAAAAATATTTATTATTTATTTATGACAACAAAAAGAGACCGCAGATTTAGCATTTTAGCTAGAAAGTTTTGAGGATTCCAATAACTTTAAGACTTAGGTCTCTAGTAATACAAACTTACGTGTTCAGTACAAGCCATGACGATCGAGCCGCGTCAATTGATCTCCCGCCCAGCCAGTCCGATCCTAAACAATGAACCTTCCTCGCTGGTCAACGGAGGCGCAGTGCTAGCTGCCGCTTTGCAGAAGAAAATGAATAGGAAACGGAAGGCCAATTCCTTGGAAAGCGACGTATGTATCCTACTAATATTATTAACGCGAATGTTTGTATGGATGTATTGGTGTTAGTTACTCTTTTATGCAAAACCTACTGATCCGATTTGGATGAAACTTGGAATATAGTCCGGGACCTGGATTAACACATAGGCTACATTTTATCCCGGAAAATCAACAAGATCAAACGGGACGCGGAGTAAGTCGCGGGCGGAAGCTAGTATAAAATATGTGACAAGTGTTGATTGTTTATTTATTTTATTTATTTAAAACTTTCACACAAACAAGTAGTGCTAGGAGGACTTCAAGCTAAAAGCATTGTCTACCAGTCTTCCTGGGCGTGCAAAAAGTGGCGTGTTTTACAGGTACTAAACTAGTTCTATTTACGAGAAATTATAAAACTACTTATACTATATAATCTACCTACATACTGATAATTTAAAATATACATACCTAAAATACATCATTGTATCAATACATATAATATATATAATACTTATGATACATTATATAATATATAAATACATAAAATATTATGTTTACAGCCAGATGTGTCTGCGTTGGATCTAGAAGAAACATTGCCGAGTGGTGCCGCCACGCCTACAGCACCACGACCGCGCACTTCCGGAAGTATGGTCGCACACGGACACGACGATCTCGTCACGAGAATGAAGAATATCGAAATGATAGAACTCGGCCGGAATAGGATACGACCGTGGTACTTTGCACCTTATCCTCAGGTAAGCAAAGCAAGCTCATAGATAAGACTAGCCGTCGCCCGTGGTTTTGCTCGCGTTCTAGACCCTTTAGAGTGCGACTTTTCAAAGTTCCTTTCTTAGTGCACCCCTACACAAGGATACTAACTTCCAGATTTCATGCCTCTAGGATTTATAGTTTAGACTGTGCGTTGATTCTAAGTCAGCTTCAAAAGAGTTATATATATATATATATATATATATATTGATAGATGATAGATAGATAGATAGATAGATAAACTCTTTATTGTACACAAAGAAATAGAGTACAAGGAGAAACAGTTTAAGCTATTGAGTACAGTGGGCGGCCTTATCGCTAAAAGAGATCTCTTCCAGACAACCCTTGGATGGTGAGGATAGGCCAAATCAGAAAGTCGGCGTGTACAAAAGCTAAAACGGAAATATCATGCCTATACTATAACGCGCTACTCATGTAACATACCTACATTCAATAAATATTTTACCTAATTATACCCACAATTTCCTAAGCTATTTATAAATATGAGTTGCTAAGCTATTTATGCTACTAAGCCATTTATAAGCTTAGAGTTAGTGGCCAACTCTGGTGACGGAGTTTTTAGGCCGCTTTAAGGCATCAGTCTTTAACGACTGCTAGAGCCGGGACCGACAGTTTAACGTGCCCTCCGAAGCACGGAAGCGCTCAGATGTAAATGCCACTAACGGTCACCCGTCTAAATAATGACCGCACAGAACGTCGCTTAATTTAGATAATCAGTGAAAATTAACTAAGCAAGCTACGCCACGAGCGCTCTATTCTCAGGTGAACAATGCTTAATTTTGTTAAAACATTAGACATTAGAATATATAGAGATGCTACAACTAGTTTTAAAATGTTCTGATTATTTTCTAACACAAGTGAACTGCGTTATTAGGGGAATAAGTGTAAATATTTCTGTTTACAGGAAATGGTAAACCTACCTTGCATTTACATTTGTGAATTCTGCTTGAAGTATAGAAAAAGTAAAAAGTGTCTAGAACGGCATTTGGTAAGTCTATCATAACACCATATAAATATTATAAAAAATACTTACGATGCTAACCCCCAATCAAATACAAATTCTGTCAAAAATCGTTATTATTTTGAAAATAGAAAAAAACCTGACCATCTGAAACTTTCGTTTTAGATTTTACTAGCTTCCGCCCTTCGTTCGCGTCCCGTTGGATCCCGTGGTTTTTCCGGGATGAAAAGTAGCCTGTGTGTTAATCCAGGTCGCGGAGAGTATATATTCCAAGTTTCATCCAAATAGGATCAGTAGTTTTTGCGTGAAAGAGTAACAAGAGTGGTGTTAATGTTTTTTTTTTGTACAAAATTCTCAAAATAATGTTTTTTTTTTTCTCAGATAAAATGCAAACTAAAACATCCGCCGGGGAATGAAATCTACCGCAAAGGGAGTATTTCGTTCTTCGAAATCGACGGCCGCAAGAACAAATGCTACGCGCAAAACCTTTGCTTACTAGCCAAGCTGTTCCTGGACCACAAGACATTGTACTACGATACCGATCCGTTCCTCTTCTATGTTATGACGGAGTTTGATTCTAGAGGTTTGTACCATGTTTTTTTTCACTACAGGATATCAGCCTATCCATTTATTTATTTATTTAAGCCTTTGATTCTGAAATTTTGTTTCCGTTGTGTTACAAAATATCCCTCGGTTCAGCGTGCCTTTTGGCAAAGGCCTCCTCTAGCGTATCCATTTATATCAGCCTATACACGGTGTAACATAAATACCCTATAAGTCCGAACAGAGGGTATTTTACAGGTAATGGCGAACAGTGTTTCTTCTACGACTTTTGAGATTTCGAAGTTTTTCATTCATGAAATGAGCTCGTAACTTTTACTTAAAATGTACCTACACACAGCTAGCGTGTGTGTGCGACGCGGTAGGAGAGTACCTACGTGTGCATGCGTGTGTATCGGTTTACGCAACTAGTAAACAAACACTTAGGATTGTCGCAAATTTCTGAAATAATAAAAGTTGTACTTTTGTATGAAAATTTCAATTACCGTTTATTGATCCTTTGCACATGTCCAAGCGCTCAGGTGGTCGGTCTGATTATGCCCTTTTCAGACTTATAGGGTATTTATGTTACACCTTGTATATCGCCCTATCATATCAGCCCATATCAGCCATCACCACATTAGCCTGTCAACGAAGCTGCTGGAAAGGGACAAATAGCGAGAGCTGCATTGTTACACCGACAAGAGATGAGCTCTTAAGTTGGAAGAAGATATCAGCCTATAGAAGTATATAGGCCTTCTCCATAGATTTCTATCTAGAACTATTTTGAGCCTTCTTTGTTTCGGCCACGGACTCATACGAGCTTGCTTGCTTATCGAATAGGGTACCATCCTACGCTTTGCTGTCCGTTCTTGGTCACCCATCGAGAACATTTTATCCTCATCATCGGTTTAAAAAAAGATTGTTCATAAAAAAGAGGGTACATTATTAAAATGATTAGTGTCTTAAAGTTATTAGGTATGTATAGACACTAGGTTCCCATACTGTGATACGTCCTACATACTGTACACGTACTAACGCCAAACAGGATTGTCAATACTAAGTATCAATTACCTATTGATTCTAGGGTTCCACATAGTGGGGTATTTTTCAAAGGAGAAGGAAAGTACAGAAGACTACAATGTAGCATGTATTTTGACGTTGCCGCCGTACCAGAGAAAAGGTTATGGAAAGCTGCTTATTGAGTTTAGTAAGTATCACAAGGTTTATAAAAAAAACTTGCATAATAAAAGTAGACTCTAGTCTTAAACCATTTTGTACCGGCACGAAAAAAAAAATTACAAGATGTATTACGTGCCGGCCATGTTTGCCGTAGAACCGGCAATCGTTGGAGCATACGAATACTTGAGTGGAGACCGCGTTTACGCAAGCGTATCTGAGAAATCTGAGAAAATAAAATATAAATCTGAGAATAGATCTGAGAAATGTAGCTAGTTAAGACTGAATGAGAAGAGCCGAAGACTAGGCTCAGTGGCGCTTCTTGGGAGAAACCTACGTCCAGCAGTGGTTGATGATGATAATGATGATGATGTGCAGTGGCCATTAGACCCCAGAGACACAAAGTAAGGTACAATAAGACCTCGGGTAAAAAAAACCCAATGAATAGTAGTCAAGGTGACGATCACGGAATACGGATTAGATGGAAGGGGCGCGCAAACCTCAGCAGCGTAGGTCGAACTTTAGGCATACGCTCCAAATTCCCTTCCCATCTATTCTATACTAGGAGACGCCCGCGACTTCGTTCGCGTCCCGTTGGATCCCGTTAATTTTTCAGGATAAAAAGTAACCTATGTGTTAATCCAAGTCACGGACAATACATATTCCAAGTTTCATCAAATCGGATCAGTAGTTCTTACGTGAAAGAGTAACAAACATCCATCCATCCATACATCCATACTTACAAACTTTCGCGTTTATAATATTAGTAGGATTCCGTAGTGACGATGAGGTATATATATATTTTTCAATTAGAACAAAATGTCATACAAGTCTTTAGTACATCGAGCAACCCCGACGTCATTACACCTCAGCAACATAGGTATTAAATATTCCTTTTCGCAGGCTACGAATTGTCAAAATTCGAAGGTAAGACCGGGTCTCCGGAGAAGCCCCTGTCAGATCTGGGTCTACTCTCGTATAGAAGTTACTGGGCTCAGACTATACTGGACATTCTTATGCACGCGAAGCCCGTAGGAGATAATGAGAAACCTATCATCACTATCAAGTAAGTAAAATTTTATTCACAAAGAAAATTACAACTAATACAGAATTTACAATATTTACACAATGTACATGAAACAGTTGAGCTATCTACAAACCGTTGCAAACGATTTATAGATAGCTCAACTGGTCCAAATCAGTACCAATCGGAAGAGTGCCCAAGCAAGCTGAATAAGTTAGTGTTATAAATACAAATGTATTTGTGGAGAAATAACAAAACAGACTTTCTCTAGATTTAATAAAAAGTTGAAATTGTCGTGGATCGTAATTTCAACTTTTTATCGTATCGTAAACGTAAACGTATCGTAATGCTACACTGCGTGGTGACGCTACAATGTTCGACAGTCGAGCTGTCGTCGACGCGCAATATGATTCGAATACGTTAAGTTTACGTAACGCGGCGACTGTCAGATTTATTCGTGATCACCCCTCTGATTACGTATGATAATCAAGATATAATTCTACTCTAATTTTTAATAATTAGTAGACCACTAGACATATCATTATTAGATCTTATGCAGTCGAAAGTAAAAATTCAGGATCATATATAAAAACTTGAATATCTTGAAAACTATGAATGCTAGCATGATGCAAGGCAAGTCTTGACTTGGTATCATTTTAAATGTGTCCAATTTAATTGAATTCACTTTACTCTATGAATTGTTTTTTTACAGTGAAATATGTGAGCTCACCAGTATAAAGAAGGAAGACGTTATCAGCACTTTGCAAAATCTGAACCTGATCAACTACTACAAGGGACAGTACATCATATCCGTTAATCAGGTGACTTGTACCCTGAATTTAAAGCCCATTCACATGATTCAAGTTACTTGAATACTGATGAAATCACAGGCTATTTAATAATATTCATGGACACTTCACACAACGCCCTCTAGTCCCAAACTAAGTAATGCTTATACTGTAGGAACTAGATTGCTGATAGAATACTTATCTGTTACTAGCTGCCGCCCGCCACTTCGTTCGCGTCCCGTTGATTTTTCGGGATAAAAAGTAGCCTATGTGTTAATCCAGGTCACAGACAATATATATTCCAAGTTTCATACAAATCGGATCAGTAGTTTTTGCTTGAAAGAGTAACAAACATACTCACAAACTTTCGCATTTATAATATTAGTTCGCGTCCCGTCGGATCCCGTTGATTTTTCGGGATAAAAAGTAGCCTATGTGTTAATCCAGGTCACGGACAATATATATTCCAAGTTTCATACAAATCGGATCAGTAGTTTTTACGTTTAAGAGTAACAAACATCCATCCATCCTTACAAACTTTCGCGTTTATAATATTAGTAAGATTATTTTTTCCAAAAATTTCGTTTGTTATAAAATGCATTGTGTTTCACGTGAATTGATGTTCGTCTATAACAGCAGGAACTATCAGCAACACGAAAGAACGATGGAAAGGAGAACTTTGAGAATTGATCCGAAGTGCTTGCATTGGACGCCCAAGGACTGGTCGAAACGCTCCAAATGGTATGTAATTATTTTTCTTGTCGTATATTGTACAATTACCATAAATACGTAAATACCATAAATACGTAAATTAAGAATGAAATAACAGTCTGCGAATTGTTGAGTTATTTAATAAAAATTCTATGCACACTCACATCGACGCCATTATTGGTACATGTTTTAGTGTAGCAAATTATTGTCTGACAGGAAAATATAGTAATCCTATATAGATAACTAGCGACCCGCCCCGGCTTCGCACGGGTGCAACGCAGTGATGATGATGATGTATTATACATAATATAAACCTTCCTCTTGAATCACTCTATCTATTAAAAAAACCGCTTCAAAATCCGTTGCGTAGTTCTAAAGATTTAAGCATACATACAGACATTAGGACAGACGCGGGAAGCGACTTTGCTTTATACTATGTAGTGATATGGTAATCCTATCCAAACTGTGACCACAAGTTTGTTTGATTGAAACTTTTTTGGAAGTTTCTGTTTAGATTTTCTAACACATTTAAGTACAATATACAATGATATTTTATTGAAGTGTATTTTCTTTTGTCACCAGCGTTTGAAGTGTGGAGCGAGCTACTTGTATCCAACTGGCTTCCAAAACGTACGCAATTTTACTATTTTGTTTCTAACTACTTCTTCACGCTATATCTAATCGGAACAAGCTTTGCTCATTTACTATCTTGGATACCACTAACTTAAATAAAACAAATTAAAAGCAAAGTTTTATATATCCAACAAAATCTTCTTTTATATAAAAATGAATTGCTGTTCGTTAGTCTCGAATTATTTGTGGAAGTCCAGAGAAGGTTTAAAAGGTGAATAAATATGAAAATTGAGGCAGTACGAAGTCTGCGGGGTCAGCTAGTACATAATAATAACTCTTCGCCTATCTAACTATACCACATCCAGCCAAAGTGGGAAAGTGAAAACTAAAAAGAGTATTTTAAATTTTCTTACATCTAAAACTATCACAATCATACATTATGTCGCTTACCGACATAAACTGAGTTGGAATTTTTACTTTTCGTTAGCACTGTCACAGTCTACAGTCGCATTTATCAATAAAAAATATATTTTCAGTGTTTACGGAAATACCATAATTAGGCTTGGGATTATGTTTCATTTATTTCATGGTTTTATAAAGTGTCCAATATGACCATACAGTCATGTACTTGTCATGTATTCACTTCCTTGTGTTCCGACAAGAAAATAACCCATTTCATTATTTTTATGCATAATTCATGAACAAATGCTTTTATTATTTCGATTACTTATATTAAAAACCTTCCGCATTTTTAAAGTAGAATGTAAATGGGTACGTATGCGTATTGCTTTCCGTATTATATCATACGCTTCCTCAAATATATATTTCTAATTTTAGTACCTAAATAAATAAATAAATAATAATAAATATTCTTGGACATTACACACAACGCCTTCTAGTCCCAAACTAAGCAAAGCTTGTACGATGGAAACTAGATGGCTGATAGAATACATACTTCCTTTTTTTTTTTTGTAAATACATACTTATAATACATATTAACACCCAGACACAGAACAAACATCTATGTTTACAACACACCAATGTTTGTTCTCGGTGGGGATCGAACCCACGACCCACAGCACGGAAGGCAGAGTTACTACCGACTGAGCCATGACGCCTGTCAAATAATAATAATAATAATAATGAACTACTAAGTTGCAGACTGACAAATGATCTTTTTTGGTAAACTTGAAAAAGACAAGAACGAATTAAGTAGATTGCAACGGTTTGTAGATAGCTCAACTGTTTCATGTGTATTTTGTAAATAGATAGATAGATAGATAGAAAATACTTTATTGCACACCATAACCTAGGGATTACAAGAAAAAATAAAAAACTAAACTTAAATTTATTGTACAATGGGCGGTCTTATCGCTATACAGCGATCTCTTCCAGACAACCTTGGACGGAATGGACTTAAATACTGTATTTGTTGTAATTTTCTTTGTGAATAAAGTATCAATTAAGTAGACTTAAATCGT
The DNA here is from genome assembly GCA_947507515.1 of Eulithis testata. Classification (NCBI taxonomy): domain Eukaryota; kingdom Metazoa; phylum Arthropoda; class Insecta; order Lepidoptera; family Geometridae; genus Eulithis; species Eulithis testata. The sequence continues at coordinate 6,056,824 of OX382207.1, forward strand.
CCCAAAAGAAGCTATTTGTCAGTCTACAATATAAAATGCACGCGGTTTAATACAATTTTATATTTTAGGTTGTCGAAACGAAACACCCGCACAGTACAGCAAAGGTCTTTTAATCATAAGTAGGGAACCCTGCAAGTCATTAGGTATAATTACTTACAATAAAATTGTGTTCATGTTGTAACTTTGACTCTGTGGTCGACTCTTAGTGTATCGCTACATGACCGGAAAATAAAGTGGCATAAAATAAAATTGGTTTCATTCAATTTACTAAACTATCCAGTTCACTACCTACCCAGGGAATCTATCTTCCTCTTTTGAAGCTGACTGACAATCACAGCCTAAACTATAAGGTATGAAATTTGGAGGGTAGTATCCTTATACAGGGTGAATTTTTGAGACGGGACTGTAAGGGCAGGTACCTTATTCGTTATAGTTACAGGAAAACGCTTTTTGGAGACTATCCATAAATTTTAAAGATATTCTAAACTGCTTTTACAGATTTTGGAAAAAATGTACAGTCAGCAAGAAAATTGTCATATTACACAAAAACTTTTTTGATGCCAATCGATCTGGTTTCTTATAAGGATCAAGTCTCTACCGGACCGACTGAGGTTTAATTACTAAAAATGTCGGAAATCGCGAAAAACTTTTCCCATACATTTGTACGGGGTGCACTAAGAAAGGAATTTTGAAAAGACGCACCCTAAAGGGTCTAAAATTTAGAATCAAAGATTTTAACCAAATAATGCGTGTGCTGCTACCACGCGAGCAAAGCCGCGGGCGACAGCTAGTTTATAATAATAAATTACTATGCTGAAGCCATAGAACTGCTAATAGACCTTAACCATAGTAAAAAGCTTAGACTTTACTGCTGTTATTTTCCTCAAGGTTCAGATCATCGGCCGTCCATGGTTCATTTCTTTGATTTAACCGCTCAATCCTCCATGGATCATCCCAACGATTCTTTTATACTAGTTGGAGACTTCAATATAACTAATGGGGAATGGGATTGCTCGAAGACTGTACCTACACTTAAGAATGCGAATGATGATGTTCTTGCGTCTGAACTGGGTAATTTTTTAACTTTCACTAGTTTTCGGCAGTACAATAATGTTTATAATATAAATAACCGTATACTTGATTTGGTTATTTGCAATCAAAAATACAACTTAGTTAAGTGTACCTCACCACTGCTGCCTGAAGATTCCCACCACCCTGCTCTAGAATTAGAGTCTCTGGACCTTGGATATAAGATGATGCGCCCTGCTCCACGGTCTGTTCGTCTATTCCATAAAGCTGACCATGAGGCAGTCAGTAGAGCTCTTTCTGATATTGACTGGCGCTCGTATCTTGACTGTGAGGATTTGGAGGTTGCGACTAGCACTTTTTATTCTATTGTCAATCAGATCATAGATAAGCATGTACCAACTACGGTTATTAAATCAAATAACCGGTATCCTGTCTGGTACACCAAACCACTTATTAAAATTATAAAAGAAAAACTTAAATTTCATAAAAAATGGAAAAAATACGGTTGCTCTAGTGACTTTGACTCGTTTAAAATATTGAGAGAGAGACAGAAAAAGGTAGAGGATGAATGCTATAGCACTTTCATAGCTTATTCCGAATTGAAAATAAATCAAGATAGTAAAAACTTTTGGTCATTTGTTAAGTCTAAGAAAAAAACTGGGGATCTTCCTGATACAATGACCTACAACAACGTTACAAGTTCAAATGTAAATGATATTTGTGAAATGTTCAATGATTATTTTCAATCTGTGTTTGAGCCTTCCAGCAATGTTCCGCATAACTCGAATAATGATTTCGTTAATTCTGCAACTACTCTGGATAATATTGAGATATCGGTCGGCTTAGTAGGTAAATATTTAAATTGCCTTAATATTAATAAGGGCTGTGGACCCGATAATTTGCCGCCCGCATTCCTTAAGCAGCATCATGATGTCCTTAATCTTCCAATCTATCTTCTTTTTAAGCACTCCCTGCAAACGGGCTCCATACCTAAGTTGTGGAAACAATCATATGTTGTGCCTGTTTTTAAATCAGGCGACAAACACGAGGTTATAAATTATAGGCCAATCTCTAAGCTATGTACCATTGCTAAAATGTTTGAGAAAATTGTTTATGACACCCTCTTTCCTGTTTTACGACCTATGATTAACCGAGCGCAGCACGGATTTATTAGTATGCGTTCAACTGAGAGTAATCTGTGTGAATTTACTCATTTAGTATCTGAAGCCATGGATCAGGGCTTTCAAGTTGACACGGTTTACACGGATTACTCTAAGGCCTTTGATAAAGTAACACACTCCATACTGATTCGCAAACTTCAGGATATAGGTATTCATGGGGATCTCCTGAGGTGGCTTGAATCCTACCTCCGTGCCCGAAGCCAGGCTGTCACAATTAAAGGTTATTGCTCTACATTTATGCCTATATCTTCCGGTGTGCCGCAGGGATCCCATTTGGGACCCCTGCTTTTTCTAGTTTTTATTAATGATGTTACTAAACAGTTTTATAATTCAAAATGTCTGATTTATGCTGATGATACCAAAATTTTCATGAAAATCACCTCGATTTCTGATTGTCAGTTACTTCAAGATGACCTCAATAGACTTTACTCTTACTGTAAAAATAACTCTATTTTCATCAATGCTAGTAAATGTAATGTTATTTCATTTACTAGAAAGCCCAATTTCATTGTTTTTGGTTACCATCTTGATAATGTAACTATTCCAAGAGTCTCTGAGGTAAGAGATTTGGGTGTTTATCTGGATAATAAACTAACTTTTAATGCGCACTTCAACATTATCACTTCCAAAGCTTATCGAATGCTCGGCTTTGTGCTAAGGCTTGGTAGAGAATTCAGAAATCCTCATACTCTGATTCTTCTTTTTAATAGCTTTGTTAGGTCTATCTTGGAATATGCGTCAACGGTATGGAATCCGCAATATGCTATACACATTCAGGAAATTGAAAAAATACAAAACAAGTTCTTGAAGCACTTAGGATATCGTTTTCCCCTAAACTCCACTAGTCCTATTATCAGCCTTCAGGATCGCCGTGTAGTAAGGGATCAAATGTTTTTATTCAAAATATTAGCTAATAAAGTTGACTCTGAGCTGTTGCTACAGAGTATTTATGTGTCATGCCCACGACTATCAAAAAGAAAAAAGAAAACCTTTTGGACGCCTTCTTCTAAAACGAATTATAATAAAAATATGTTTATTAATAGAGTTTGCGAGACATACAATTCCAGATTCACAGATTGATATCTTCCACTTGACTGCTACTGAGTTCCGCAAGAGCATTGTAGGTAGTTTGGCCAATATTTAGTCATTGTTTAGTTTAGTTTACTTAGCCAGGTTGTTTTTTAGTTTGCATTTTTAATTCTTTGTATTTTTCTTTTTTAGCTCATTTCAGAACTTAGGGTAATGCTTTTTTTTGTAGTTATAAAGTCTGTTCACATGCTTTGTATGTATTATGTTATGGTGGAAGCTTCACTGGTTTCTGTGCTATTTTAAGTTTTATATCTTTAATTATTATTGTACTGTTTGTTTCCCTTATTAAAAAAAAAAATAAAAAAAATAATAATAATACTAAGTTGGTATATCAAGCAAGATAAAAAGGATTCGGGGGTTAGTAAAAAAATAAACATGGTAAGTATATAATGATTTATTCTTCGATAAATAAGCGCAATAATTTTGCTTTGATTGTCAAAATATTTATATTCAAGCAGGTACAAGTGATGTTTACAACACTTTAAACTTAATTCTTACTTAAAACTGTTTATTTTTCATTTACAATTGTAGTTTTAAGTTATAATCTCAATATAATTAAATTTGAACAATTTTTTATCCTCAATAATATTGAATGGAATTATTGTTATGAAAAATTATATAAAATAAAATTGGTAAAATAAATAACGTCGATAGTCTTCATTCGAAAGCATTAGTAACTATTGTAGCATATACTTAAATACTTCATTAAAAAACATTAATATATTTTCGTGGTAAATCTATATAAAATATAATTTACAAAGTTAAACCTTATGATAACATCAACAATTGTTAAAAAAAGTGTAATATTAGGTGTTACATTTAAGTGTTATGCGATAGTAATGTACCTTTCCAACCACGAATAGCGAAGATTATATCACTAGAGCCCGTATTCTGATTTACTGCATAGATTTTTGTATGAAAATCTCTACTCAAATCAATGCTTGAGTATAATAAGCCTTTACATATATTGAAGATGATTTATGAAGCGTCAGGAGGCAACCTATGCCTACACTTAACGGGACACTGTAGTGCCTGGGACAATGTTTAGATGGAGTAGGCTTGCCCAGCACCTATACCATCCTCTCAGCCTAGTCAGCCATATCCACAAGAAAGACATCGTCAATACAGTGGCGAATTAGCCACGTAGCAGGTGTAGCAAATACTACGGGCCCCGCGCACCAACGCTTTCTTACTGTACAACGTAAAATTTATCAACTTTTTCAAATCATATTGCTCAAAAACACAAAAATATAAATTACGTGTTTCTCTTTTTGCTTTCAAACAACAATGTACTGTAAAATCACAATTTTCGGTAAAGCTCAAGCAATCCAAGGGCCCCTTGATAGAAGTTGCTACGGGCCCCGCGCTGACCTAATCCGGCACTGCGTCATTACGTGCAATGCTTGAGTAACAACATACGGGCCTAAGTAGATAAACAAAATACACAGCATATTGATCGCTGGAAATGAACAGATAGTTAAGCATTCATTCTCACTTCACACTCGATGGTGCTTTGTATGTGTGTTGGTCAACTATCTGTAATTTTATGATCGAAAATGCTGCGAACACAACCTGCTACTGAATTCTCGAAGCTATACCTTCTAAAGCTAATCTTCTACATAAGATTACTATGACGGTACATTCCCGCTACAAAGCTACTGAACAGAATACTATGAACTTCCGAAACAATTTGCATTTTCAACGACTCTGACCTCGATTCTGTTGTTTCATTTTCTTAAATTAACTTAACTTGACAGCAAAGGCTGTCCCTGTGCTGGTAATTTGCAGCTGTCGTGCTCTCTCGTTCATATTTCGCAATTAACAAAATGAGATGCAAATCGCAGTTCATTGTATTCCCCCCGAGTCAATCTACAAACTATTATGGAGACTCATTCTTGTCATACAAGACATAACAAATTACGTCAACTGTGCTCTTTAATAAATAACTTCTATCACATTACCAACAATATAAAAATAAATGCTCACGCGACTGACTTGACTCCCGAGGGTCAAAAGACTAGGATCACTGGTACGCAGAAGGCACTATAATCTTTTTATGTTCAAAATTGAACCTTATTGCCTATTGCTGAAGTAATCAATGTTTTCTATCAAACTATACTAATAACAATAGGTATCCCTGGCGCCATCGATAATCGAATTCTAAAACAAATGACTACTGAAAAATATTATGTAAGATGTTTTCATGAAAGAAAACATCAAATATTATGTCTGTCGTCTTTGTCTACTATTTTGTAATCAAATGACGCCACTTTTGACTGATCTATCAATACTTTCTTAGGACAATTCATTGTGGACTGCATATAAAAATATATAAATATTTTACGCGTAGCATAATATTTATGTATGTAACAGTACAACTCCAGTTGTTACACAACAAGTTATTATGCTTTTTTGTTTATAATGTACTAAAAAGACAAGCTCTTATTTTTAAAGTTATTTACAGTTGGAGTTAAATTAATTTTAACACGTTGAATTTCAGATAAAATAGGCACGTATGCTGTACCAACATTTATCCTTATACTATACTTATACACATACACGTTACAAAAAATAACAGGATAATTTAACATGTTTAACGTAGGCACTTTAATTGGTATTTTAAGCTGCAACCTGCGTATAATTTTGTAAACGATAATATTTACTTAAAATATTTGTAGGTTGGTAAGTATATAATGTCAATATTATTAAGAAAATGTGATAAAATGAATGTACATATATACTCTCGGGATTTGGGTACAAGAATGAAGTTTAATTTTTACGTAAAATAAATATGATTACTTATATCAAAATTTTTGAATCTTCATCGCGCACCTCACGTTATATCTATTAAATTATCGTGGCTTTAATATTATTATATCACGACTTAATCTGAGTTTAAGCACCTTATATTTATCTTATGCATATTTAACACCATAATATATTTGTGGAAATAGGTATAACTTTTTATAATCTGTGAATATATTTCTGCTTTAAAATTATACGCTTTTGGAATATAACAGGAGGTATTAGATTACATATTGTACTGAAAATATTGTTGTGATGATAGATTCCGTAAATTATATGACAATTGATAATAACTGTAGACTAGTGAATTTGATAATACCTACATAATTTTGTAATATAATGTTCCACTGAAAAAAAATCAGATCTCAAATCTTAAAACTAAATATTTCGAACAGATCAAAGCAAAATTAAAGAACTTAAAGTTAAAACGAATGTAAATTGTTAGACAACTAATAATAAAGTAATGTGAAATACCTACCTAGTTATCAAACTGTTAAACAGTTTTTTTGTTTTACTCCGAACAAAATAATATGGTGACTCAAAATTATATAAAAGTTCTATATAATATTTTCTGTTTACTCTTTATGAATTTACACACAAATACTTTTTAAATTTCACAAAATTTCTATTATACAGAATGGATAACAGGCACCATACTAAGAGTAACTTACGTTGTTGTTCTACACAGTAGACATACGATTTCGTTTCGAAATAAATTCCCCGCCCTTGGTCGATTTCTGCCACTCTCCATCTTCAGTTGAGATGTATCCCGATTTTTTTATATATAATTTTTTACGGACTTGTCCCGGACAACTATTTAATTATTAATATTATTCTTCGCCTGTTTTGGCCACTAAAAGGTGCCTTTAAAGCACATGCATGTGCATCAGATTCCGAGAAAATAAAATTTTATACTGAAATTACTGAACCTTGTTCATGTAACAAAATACCTTCTATTTATAACGGTGATACTATTTCGAATTTATAATATTTTAATTTCTAAGACGTATACAATGTCGAAAATAAATTTTGGACCCGACAGACAAGTGTTGTAACATACTATACAAGGCATCCATCGTTAATTCCGTTGTTGTGTTTAGATTGACCTTCTGGCATTGTGGTTTGGTAACTATGACACTGCTGGTTGGTGGTCATGTTGTAGTTCACTTCGGTGTCATAATATTCCTGTTCTGCGTCGATGGGGACGAGAAGATTCGTTGATTTTGGGAGATATCCGTCTGTCGAGAGGTAGTTCCCTTCTGAAGTGACCGGCAGGCTGAGCACGCTGTCTGGTCTGTTGTAATCGCTTTCTATGAGCTGAGGTGGTACGTACACCGCGTCGAAGGAAGACATGTTGTCGATCGCAGACTCTCCGTTTAGTGGAGTGACACATGTGTAGCTCGAAGCGAGGATGTTTGCAGACTCTGGCCGGATGTACGGCGAGTGAGCTTCGTAGCTGTTAGGGAATGCTGTTGGCGATTCGAAGGACCGAATCATGTTGTATGGGGTGGTCGGAGAACCTCTGTTGTTTGAATGGTTTTTGACGCAAGACGCTGAATGCAGGGAGAGCATGTCCATCAATTGTCGCTTCTGTACCTCGAGGTCCTGCAAAAGAAAACGTTGTTATCTAAAGTCAGGTGCATAGCAGTGCATATTTTTATTTTATAGTGACAGGGCCGAAGCCTTATCAGGCTTGTCAACACTGTAATTAAGACTAATGAGTGGTTATTTTACTCTAATTTGTTATCACCTGTCACGTCAGAGCTGATAGCGAAATTACTTTGGTTAAATGTTTGAGAAACTAAAGAAACTGACACTTGCTTATGGGGCTTACTTTGTTTGGATTATGGTGTACAAACATTGACCAGACTCTTTTTCGTATTCTGCCTTGTTAAAATTACTTCGCTATTTCAAACTTCCGCAGATACATTATCTTCGTTTCCAGTTGTTTTTGTTTGTGCTACGTTTTACATAAATACACATCTATGAATTATCTCAAAGCTCCCTTTTGCATCATCTCGAACTTTGCAGAAATTGTTTGATTGACCAAAACCCTTGCATTAGATTAAATGTAGTTCTTACCTTAAGTTGTGCCTTCAAGTCAATGTTCTGGTTTTCCAGAACTTCGCTCTCAGTGACCAGATTAACAGTCCGTTCCCTTTTCTTCATCCTGCATTTTGTTGCTGCTATCTTGTTTCGTTCCCTTCTTCGTCGTCTCCGTTCCTCGTCTTCTGGTGTCAGCTGGGAAATAAAATCAACTGTAAGATTTTTTTTTTAAACATGTTTTATATTTTACGTTGTTTTATAGGTTTCCTTTGAAAGTGTAGGTTGGTGGTGGTATCCCTTTCCGATGATTCAGGTCGGCATTATAAAATACTAAATCTTCACAATGAAATGGTTGGATATATTTTCTAAAATATGTCTAGTATTATTTCCTAGCTCCCAATAACCTAGAACTTTTAGCTTAGCATATAGCCTCGAGTGGAGTCCTACATCATTTATCATTGCCATATCGTCGCTTATTGAATTCAGGAAGTGTAGTCACGACAGCGCATTTGCAATGCCTTCTTTGCAGGCTCATAAAATGATCAATGAAACCGTTCAATTACAATGCACACAGCCGCCTCTATAAAAGCTAGTTTAGATACAATTCGCAATCTTCCGCGCCTATCTTTATATTATTTCTTGAATACTAGCTGGGTGGCATGTAGGACGGAATTATCACCTGTTTCCATGATCTTCATACTGATGTGTATTGTACTTACTTATATATACTGTTTAAACACTATTTACGTAGGTACTTAATGAATAATTTAACTTGAGTCATTATTTGTGTAAACAGGTCATAATCACAACTATGCCTACTGCCTAGCCTACCTATTTCAGCCAACATCATTTCAGTAAACATTATTTCTCGCATTCTTCTAAAATTACGAGTGTTTTGAACTTTTAGGTAGTAACTATAAGTAACTTGAAATTACAGTTATAATTCTATAAGTCTTCCAATTTAATATTCCTACAGAATACTCTGGTCGTAAAGCAAACTTAACATTTTTGAACTGCGATGTGACCGTTAAAACTTATGATGCAATTCACATGCTTACATATAACACGTGTTCAAAAACTATAAAGACAGCGCAATGTGTATTTTTATAAATAGCATGTGTGCTTAATTAACTAAAAAAAACAGTTTTAAGAATACGTGACTATTCTCAAGACTAGAATTACCGCGGCGTATCAATTTAGTTAGAATGTTGCGGTCACAAATTACTGTGCCAAGAGCAAAGTTAAGAGGAAAACGAAGACACTCTCAATCACACATCACCCTTTACATAAATAAACCTAGCCACATCCACTTATCATTTTGTGGTTCTTAGAAAAGTTCTCGGGGCGAAATTAAGCTGATATGTCGTGAGATAGACGATGTGTGACTTTGTGAATCAGAACGCTTCGCCGAAACATAAAAAATTACTACCTAAAGTGTCTTCCATTCAAAGCCATGAATGACTGGTCTATGTAAGACTTTTCAGCACAGATTCAGCATTGTTAGTTTTTTTATTTTATTATTCAGCCGCTACTGTCTCACTGCAGGGCAAAGGCTTCCTTCTTTCCCTCTTCGCGATTTAACCTGTGACAGGCTATGCGCTCAGATGAGAGTCCCGCCATCACATTCTGGGTCGTCCACGATATTTCTTTATTTGCCCATAAATAAGTTCCCGTTTTGCCTATCGTCCATTCATCATATCATCTTATCCACCGCCTGTGGTTTATATACATTCAAAGATCTAATCTTAGTCCGATATTTCCATATTGCCGCTAAGTCTATGACGATCATGCTTTGTACATCAGAACATGAGCTCAATACAACTCAATACAATACTAGTAGAAACTTTTTGAACTGTCTGAAGCCGTGCCTCGCATGGTTCACGACCCAGTCCCGTATCCTAGAATTATATCTGTGGCTAGAATTATAGGTAAGTACCTCTAATTCTAATTCTAATCTAATTTCAATACTGATTTGTCTTATTATGTATAATGTGTTTTGTTCAGTGATAGCTGCAAAGGTGTATCCAATTTTGAACATGACAGTTGTGATAGAGACTTACCCCATCCGATTTTGTGTGATTAGTATGACTGCTATCATAATCATCATCACTGTCTTCTCTTTTCATCCGCTTCATTCCTACGTCTGTGTCGCTGCCGGACATCTTTCTTTTAGATTCTATTGACAGTTTCAGGCCAGCCTTGATTAGTTCCGAACATGTCTGTAAAATAATTCTCTAGGTTATTTCGATTATCAATTTTGACATACATGCTATGTAGATGTGCTTGATTATAAACACATTGAAATGTTTTGTCTGTAATATTGTTTCACTATAAAATATTATCATATTTTATAACTCGAACTATACAGATATAGAACGCCTGTCTATTTATTTATTCCTCTCATTGCGACTGCGAGTCAGCTGCCATTAGTCTGGTAAGCTGGCAATAGTTTGTAGATTATTACAGAATGTAACGTTACTATCATATAACGAAGAGTTCTACGCAACGATGTTTTTTATTGTATTCATTAACTTAATTGAGTAAATGCTGCCTGTTAATAAATAACAAATAAATTGCACATAGTAGCGCTCTACCTACGAGTAGAGCATCTAATAAAAAAAATATAAATGATATAGGTACCTACTTAACTGTTATAAAGTCACCAACTCCCCCAATAATTCAGGGAAAACGTACAATGTAAAGTAAGCACTTTACATTGTACGGCAAAACCTAAAAATGTGTTTACAGGATAAATATATATTTGCTGACATTAGATTACACGAAAATTGCTGTTAGGTATTTTCACGTCGTGCATGTTGTTAGCAATGAGAGTTATTGCTCTCATTCAATTTATCGGTATTGTACCGTGTTCATTCATCGTTTCACCCATTCATGCAAATACATTGGTTTGATTGAATATTCTGTAAGTGCCTAATGATAGTGTAGGCTGATGCTACACGGATGTTTACGATAACCATTATTTTCTTAGTCGTGCGTTAATTTTTTATACCTTGCAGTGATTCACGGTCACTTCACCTTGATAGAAGTAATTAACCAAGGTCGAATTGAAGTCTATACCAAAGTACAAATGTGTTTCTAGAACTGTAGCTGCATGGCAAAAAATAAACACATTGATAATAGAATTGATATCAATGAAGTTTGTTTTTCTCACTATTTTATACGTCCGCCCATTGTCTAGTACCGAGTTTACATTTACATCTGTGCCAACATAATAACCTAGACAAAAACTGGTAAGTATTTTTATTGAATAGGTAATAATAATGATTTGAATACGAGGTCAAAGGAAATTTACTGTGCATCTGCATTTACTTTGTTATTCTAGTCACGTCGCTCGAAAGATCCTTACTCATTGTTTCGTGACTTTGAAGATATTGTCTATTTTAAAGAGGTTTCAGAGCAAATTGCCTAATAAATTCAACACACCATTGATGGGAGTATATAACATACATGACCATGAAATGGATTTTGTTCTGACATTGTACACGTACAATGGTAACTCTGATTGAATTTGATTTTTTGTGAGATACTTTATACTTCTTCCTATGTAATTTATCAATGTTAATTATTCTGAGTTTGTACAGCTGTTGCTTAGGTAGGAAACATTTTAAATTTTAGAATAATTAAAACTTTTAGTTTTATTATTTATTTTATTAGCTTTCAACTATGCACTCTGTTCCTGGTGATGATTCAAAGACTAATCTAAAAGCTCACAACTCTAAAATTAAATACCATGGTATAAAATACTGTAGTACTCGTAGTTTTTGGCAAACGTACTTACTTTTACTTACACATACTTTTTGAGTGGTCAAGAGTAAAGTTCGTATGCTGAATGGGCAATAAAATATTTATGAAACAGGTATGTAATTTAGCAGCGTACTTTGGCGTGAAAGAAACTCGAGCAATATTTTTTTAACTTTTCAATAAAATTCGTTGCTAGAGCCTTAGGTATGTCTGAATGAGGCTCTAGATAGGTACTGCCTAATTCTACCGACTTGCTGCATATTGCTTTACCTTTTGTACGCTGGGCGGATTGCTAGAGGCTGGCGACGTAGCCGATGAGCCGTTGGACATCGATGAGTTGGAGTCATTTCCGCTTCCGGGCTGAAACGAGACGGACATTGTTAGAACCGAACACCGCGACTAATGGAGCTTTTTACACCTGGCTGCTTTTTATATGGGTCATGGTAAAATGCTATTGGAGTAACTTTCTGGTGTAACAAGAGAGTAGTATTATGTAGCTTAGGCAGTATTGGAAATCCGGACATCGCGCTCTCGGTTCGGGCCGAACTACTAGCACTACTAGTGTTAAAATGTAACTGCTTCGAAGGTTTTGGCTGCCTACATGTTTGGTAGCTGAGTCCAACAACGTAGCGTGAGATTTTACCTACTTGGAATTTCTGTTTATTCCACTCTTGTAGATACAAGTGTTTGAGCTGAAATTCACAGAACTCTACCCTTGAATATTTCGTAAATTGAGATAAGAATTTGCATTGGAAGTTGTCTGACATTTCGTTACACTGATGTTTTTGTACTTAATCAGATAGAAAGCATCTAACCGAAACTCCTATGGATGTGACTCTTCCGACCCATACAATTTAATCATGTCGGTACTAATTAACGTTTCGTATCATATAATTAAGCATTGTTTTGTCACGCTCTGAATTTCCCGACATTCGTATTCCGAGGCAATAAAATTCATTCACATTACAACCAGATATCTAAGTACGTATAGTATCAACTATCAAAAAGATAATCAGCTCTGCAAATAATTATATGTAGTTGCAGTGGGTTAGTATATCTAACTGTGATATAGCTAAATAAACTGGATATTGTGTGGCGCCATCGAGTCTGCCTCTCGTTGTAAATATGGAGTCTGCATAAGGTGCATGACCTCATGCAAGCTGGCAACTGTTATCCAATGTTTATACAGGATGGGTCACGTGGTATTACGTGGCCAGAACTTGGCAGACATTCAAGACGGTGTAACACTTATTTTACATGCTAGCCGGCGTTCATAGATGTGACCGAACTACTAGAAGGATACGTGCAGTGCAGTGCTTCGAAAGCGAATAGCAATGAGAACTGCTAATATCACCGGCGATAATTCGCATGCAAACCATTTTAGCTCTATTTTTAGACATGAGGTCCATTCACTTAATTAGCATCCTGGTTTATTAAGTTTATGTGTTGGGTTGCTAACCTAACGCAATTTGTTCTAAGTTGGAACCCTTTTCACTTACTAATGGTTTTTTTTCTGTAATTCGTTAGCAAATTATAAATATGTACGTCAATATAGCTAAGTACCTTTTTTATCTGTACACTTGTTGACCTCACTGATTGTGTGTTTGTGTAATCGGTTCTTGAGCAATTTTGTAAGGATAATGTATTTGAAACGTGTAAGACCAACCTTAAAACTGGACGGCTTGTCATAGTTATACTGGTCCAGCTGATCCAGGGGGTTGGTCATAGTGATGACATCGTTGACGATCTCTGGCGTCCTCAGCGTAGTGGTCGCCGTGTTCTCCGCCGCCAGAAGGTTGATCATCGCTGAGCTTAGATTGACATTCACACTTAGATTGTATGTCCCTTCGCCGTCAGTCCCGGCCGGAGCAGAAGGCGATGGAGACGTATCCTCGCACTTGATAGTCGGCACAGCAGAGCTCATGCTCGATGAATTCATTATATCCTTGTACGGAGCCAGTTTCGCTTCTTTTTGGTAACAGGTCACAATAAAACTACAGCACCTTATTCTAAGATCACGGTTACACTATCACTAGTTACAACTAAATATCACTGCTTGTGGTAAACTGGTTACGAATGGCACTTAATGTCTTGTTAAGAAGTCTTCACGGGTAGCGTCCGTTCACTCTGTTTCACACCTGAAAAGAAAGAACAGATGGTTAATTGCGCAATGCCAGTGACCAAATGTGCAATAAAATACAGTAGGTCTGATGAGTCTGATCCACGTAGGTACAGACTTCTAAGCACTTCGTTTCATTGAGCATTCATCAAAAATATCATTCAAATGAATGTTAATCTTATGATGGTTTCTCATGCAAAACTATACAGAAATTCAAAAATAACTGAATAAAGTACAAGATTGTCTCAAAATATGGTAGGTAAGCATCCGAAGGGCGCGCGGTTTCGCAATTGGCCAATAATTCGGCGGGCCACGCTTTCGCAACAGCGCATGCGGCTGGTTTTTAATTAGAGCTATCCGAACGTTCTCGTCGCGACCTCGCAGCCAGGATGCTTCTCCAATAAAACGCTTTTTTTACAGGCCCCAATTGAACGCGAGCTATAAAATTTAAACTACGTGCTTTTTACGACTCATTTTAACGCTCTTCCGTGTACCGTGTCGCCTCCATCCATTGTTCAGCGACAGCCGCCGAGGCGCGGTGAGCCGCCGCCGATGGGATTAGAAGACGTAGCGAGGACATGCATGGATTAAGCAATTACCTACCGAGCGCCACGATATTGATGTAGCACGAGACAACATTATGTGGAAATTAGGGTGTTTCGCATAATCAGGGCACGACATTTTGTCAGCCATTCAAACGGGAGCTAAATCCGCTAGTTCCATATATAGCCGACTCGAAAGCTGTTGCGCGCCTTGACCTGACGCATATCTGTGTATCTCATATCTGTCGCACGTAAACACAATAAAGCACTGAGTCGAACTAACCTACTTTTGAGGTTTGCTCATTCCGCTCGCGGACAGTGAGGAAAATGTACCTCTGTCGCCAGAAATGTAGCCAGATATGGCCAGGTATTCCCAAGGTTAAAGTACTCTAGGAAAATAACATTCCGGCCAGATAGCAATAAACCACATTCAATGCGTATTGTATTTGGACGCAGAATAATAACTGATTTATCCTTTTCAATGCGATTTACCTATGTTCAAATAATTATCATCTATATTAGTACCTAAATTTACTAATTAAAAATATATAATAACAATAGGTGTTTACCTAAAGCTATAAATAATTGAGCAAACAAATATGTTATGTAACTAGGTAACTGCAAAAAGAGAAGTTTGTAAATTTACTCGACCTCTACTCATGAAAAATAGAATAGTGTTCAAAAGTGAAATGACAGACAGACTATTTAACTTACAAAGCATTTCATAGACTCACAAAGACAAGTACCTACCTATCTTGTGTCTACACAACGCACACACTCCTACTAAGTACATACTTCTAATGCAATGATGCAAAAAACCGGAGTTCTATACGAACATTTCGCCATGTTAAAATCCGTGATACATCAGCAGTAGTCTCTTGTTTGGTCAAACATCTGTTCAAACAGGCCATGAGCTTTTGCGACTCTACATAGGTACAATAAACATTTGAATTTAGAGAAAGGACTGCTTCATTGTAAAATAAATAAGTTAGAATATAGAATTGCGATAGCATCAGTCTCTATCGACATGTTTTCTGCGCCATATTGTCCAAACAGTCTAACCCCTTGATGTCTTGATGAACCACAGACGTGTAGGTAATCACTTGAGATCTTTTTGCTACACTCGTACTCACAAGTGTGTAGTGTACTTATCTACTTTAAAACTATAGTTGGTATGGGTAATGTATGCTCTCGCTGTTTGATGGTAAACTTAACAAAGCTGTGATGAAAACAGAATCCCAATGAAGAATTTCAAGCGCCAATGCATATCATTAGACGCACTCTCATCGACAAACAACTTTAAGGTCTATTGACACGAGCGAATAAACCGGGCTGGCACAGTGTGGGCGCCAATAACTGCCTTATATCGATATTCAAATCACATTAGGTAGGACGTCCGTGCCCCAAAAGGGGGGGAAGAAATAACACTAATGTATCCGCTCAGTCTTGCGTGGGTTTCGGAATTAGTTTTTGAAATACCTACTGACACTGCAGCGGTCTTTCTCCTTATTTCCTGATGTAATTTGATACCATATTTGCATTGATTAGTTTGTTGCTTGGCTTTCGCTCGTAAAATATTTAATAGTCTTGTGTTTAGTGTCTCGGATAATTATTGGTCAATTCTTGCAAAAGGTGACGGAAAACATCCTTGTGGAAACTAATAAGTTGGCGATGGGCTTGCAACCTTATACCTACTAATTAAAAAATTGCCATTGATGCTATTTTGCACAACATAAAGACACTCCACGTCCCCAGATTGTAGAATGTGACTAAACATTTGTAAAACTGTAGAGTCCAAAACAAAACCGTATGTTTCACATTATATTCTTAACTTTGTACGCTCAATCTTTTGCTATAAGTAATCTTTTATTTCTTCCCGAGATACGGAACATAGAATCGATGCTTCCTTGAAAGTTTTATTGACGTCTCGTCCCATTTTTCTCCGACTTATGGAAATAAGCACAACTGCGCACTTCGCCATGAGTTTCCAAAGGGGTCAGGCTGTTTCGTTTTAAAAGGACATAAAAATTGCAGTAAAACTAGTACGTTACGTCCTTTTGTCTTTGTTATGGTGGCAAGAAATGGGTGACCTAGTTTTGGGCGCACCCGCTGCGTAGTATGGTTAATGCGAGTCAACTTAATTGCATTTTTATGAGTAGTACCTACCTAGATTCCGTTTTCAGAACATGCTTTGTCCAATAGATGAACGAAATTATAACTTATATAAGTATCTGCACGATTTTGAGATTCATCGTAACTTAAATGAGTGCGTGTAATTCTAGTTTCTATACCAGAAAGACAAAACTTTTGTTTTTCTAAACTGAACCGGGAGACTGCTGTCGATTTTCCACGAAGAACGACCCCATCCCATCTCAAAATTTTCCGTTTTCTTTAGCACAAAAAAACCACAGACATCCATTCAGAGACTCAAAAATGAAGCACCTTGGCAACTTGGCAAATAAAAAACCTAGTTTTGTATTCTAGGCTCGCATACCCATGTTTGCTCATATCCTGAATCGAGACTCGCGCATAGTTTTTCTTGATACGTACTCAATTCAAACTTGAGCATTGTTTAATGCGGACCTTATCTATTGTAGTCGGACCTTATGAATACAAAAATTATACTTATGTTTTAAAACTTCAAGTCTATAAGCAAACCGCAATAAATAATTTAGTTCTAACATGTAGGTTACGGACAGTACACTACACTTCAAAAGAAAACTCTAAATCAATCCTATACACCTGCTCATGACAAGCAATCGAATGTTTTGTACACACAATGGATAATAATATAAATCTCGGTGCATGTTTAGACTCATTGTTATTCACATGTAGAGAACGTAATTTTTTACTAACCGCGTCGGACATTAACATCAAAACAATGCAACAACCATTTTGTTTTGGAACGGAAACAACAAATTTTGAATGTACTTAGATGTTAATCCGAATTTAGGAAAAATGGACAAGCGTTTACATAGGTTTAGGTATGAGTTCAGTATGCTTTATGTAAAGTGGTACCGCACGGTAACTTTTATTTTTCCTAATTGTAATGTGATCATGGATAAATTAGTTAGGTGTGTATCTACACTCTGCTAGACAATAAATCAATTTTGGTAATTTAAAAGTTAATATTTCCAGTCTTTTAAAATATTTTTTGCGTAAGCTCGGAATAGTTACATTGTGTTTTGCTTCTTTCACAACACAAAAGAGAAAACGGTTTACTCGGTATTCAGTGATATAATTAATTCTTTATTTTCTAGGTAAGAAGAGTATTTGGATGTTCTTATGCAAACCAGAGCGCTACCCGCGTTTTAGCAGTTGGCGATACAAAGATCCAAGTTACCTACATGGTACCTTGTAAAGCATTTATTTTTATTATTGATTAGATAAACTTTACTATGTTTTAAAAGAGAATCTTGTCATGTCAATAATCTATTGACAATCACTAAGGGACGCTAGATATATTTTGTAATGTAAACAAGAGGCGATGTAACACAATAGAAGCTATTAATTCAATATTGTCATGCCACGCGGCCGCAGTTCAGTCATCAATAAAGTTGTCCAGCTTGGCACGAACCTAGGAGCTTGCCTATTTAGTAGGCATAGAAATATGTTAAAATATACGATAACGGCTCAGAACCAACATTGTTTAATTCCATTGTATGCGGAGCTGATATTAAAATGGGCATTGACAGCACGTTTTAAGGCGTAGGGCAGACAACCTTCTCGCTCGCACATTTCAACATTTATGAAGATATAATATAACTGAATGTAATTATGTGAAATTGCAGAGCTTCAGGGTCTAGAGAATAACAATGCAAATGTGAGCCATTGGAATAAATGTGTGTAAAGTGGTTTCTCTGAATGTAAAATTCTTTTCAGGTTTTGAAGAGAAAGTCCACCATTTTCGCTTCAAAACAAACGACAGCCGAGTTGACGAAGACTTGACATTATTTCAAATTCATCACTTGGCATTGATAAAATTGTTTGTTGAAATAACGGACGGATGCCATATATAGAAGAAGAAGAAGACATTATTGCCTGATTGCGTTAAAGAGTATTCTTTTTCTATGCTGATTGCTGACAACATATCGGTGATAGGTTAAATTATTTCCCATAATCGGAATGAAAATTCCTTCACCTTACCTAAACCGGAATTATAATCGTTCTTCATTCTTTTTAAATACTTTAATTACTCAACTATAAAAATGCTTTAAAATTCTCCAGTGATTAGATAATTTGGCTCCATTTTTATGATTGCTCTCCGATTAAGGTCAGTCAATTAAAATTGTTATTCGTTTATCGGTATTAGGAAGTATTTATCTGGCAATATCTAATCTCTAACAGATGGTTTCTTTTTTATTTCTTTTGGTTGGTTGAATTCCTGCCCTTTTTACTTTCCACTTTATCCTAAGCCTCATTTTTTTGCTTATCTTTTATTTACTTAACCATTTCTTTCCTGTTTTAACCTTTGCCACGTGTCTCTCCGGTCCAATGCTATACTTGCATTAGACCTTTGGTAGATTTAAAGATATAAAGACAATCCACCGGGTTTTCTGTTATCACTTTTTTTTATTATTGACGAAACAACTATTTAAGATGTAGGTTCCAGTTTATTAAGGCTTTTACAAAATCACTGCACGCTACTTGTAGTTGGGTACTTCTTATGAAGGCCATTAGCATCTCTTTGAATGTCAGATGAAGCTCGGCTGATGATCCCAACTCGTGTTCCTTTTTCAAAATGAAGCCCATGGAAGCACGTTCTGTTTTTAGCGTGGCAACAACATCAAAAGCGTGCGTCCTTGACACTCAGCAGCGGGCAAAAACTATTCAGTCGTAATTTCGGCGCGGCTGGTGGGTGTGTTCCGTCCGAACGCACGCACACACCCGCATATCCCATGCCACAGAGCATACAACGCGCAGAGCGTACTCGCGTATTTTTACTTCACGCACACTGCTTCAGGGAGTCAAGCTAGAGGTCAACAATTTGGACTTCCAATTTGCTTGACTGCTTTGATACGTTTGGGACGCCTACGCATCGTCTAAAATTAAACCTTTTATAGTTTTGTCTAACTTATTGTAAAATTGAGGCACTTAGAACAAGGTAGAGTCGTGTCCTGCTAACAGCTTGAGATTTATGACAAGTAATAAAGGTATGATCACTTATTAAACGCATGGCAGTTATTAGAAACAAATAGGCAATAATAATAAAATTCAGTCATTCATTATTTTCGCAACATAACCGAGAACCTTGAATAACATTATCGCACACCCATAACTTAACCATAATAAATAAGTTAAATTACACGCTGATTGTGACTGAATGATCATCAATGCCCGTAGGTAAAGATACCTACTCGATAAAGTAATTGCTTGCTGCATTGTCTTTCTCAGTAGGTAAGGTACCTAAGAAGGTTAACTTATAAATATACTCGTACATATTAAATTAAACAAAACATGGCGATGTTGGTATTTGAAAAAAATATCTTAGAAAATCACTGGCGAACTATATGGGCTGATCGATATGAAAAATGCAATACATACGGATCGCATGATGCCAGGCATACAGAAGATCCTTACGTAACTTCAGAAAAAAAACCTAGAGCCAGCTGCCTGCCGCATACAGCATAATTTCAGCGGAAATAAAACATCGATGTCTTTTCTATCACCATCATCTATGCCATTATGCCGGCGGCGCCACAATACATACCTACATATAATTGTATACGTATATAGGTGCCTTCTATACCTCTGTAAGTTTATAAGATGTAGTTGGATGTGTAAGGAACAAAGGAAGTTTCACCGCAGATTATGGAAGTGTGTTTGGTTTGGCCATGCATGTAGGTGTGTATCGTTCATCCGAGGTTTGGGGGCTGCCGAACTGTAGACAGTGCTATTTGCAATGCTAATTGTTCGAAAACGTCGTCGCGCCTCGCGCCTACATTTGCGATGATAGCCGTATTGTCTTTCAGTTTTATAATTATAGAGCTTTTGAATTGTGTTTTTTTTTTAAATCAATAGCATATAAAATGTCACTCTTACTAAAAAAAAATTAGTTGATATTTTGAAATAAGAGTAATAAATAATTATTTTACGTAGGTAAAGTCAACGTTTACCTATATTATACACCCACGCAAAGTAGAGTCACAATAATTTGTACTATTTTACAGCGCACGTTTCGCGGAAAAACTGCAACTATTGATCACTATTGCACTTTGTTGTGTGACCTCGTATATTTTACGACAGGAAACATATAAAACGTTATACCTGGATACTCACAAAGCTTAGATAATTACAATGAACTAGCCCGTACAGTGGGCGACAGAAATCAATAGTCCACTATCCCTCTAAAGTCTAACGAATGCCGAATCGCATTCAAGTGATGTTTGTGGTCTTACAGAATTTACTTTGAGCCAAGTGATAAGTTTAATAAGATAACCTGTGTTTTACTTTTTATGAGAATGAGTGATGGAATAAACAATATACGAATACAAGAGAATTATCAAAATTCAATCATTTCAGTTAGGAATATCTGGAATGATATTTCTAAGCTAAAATTTAAATAAAATATACAGAATTTGCAGTCGACTGTATATTCGTAGGCAAGTGGGATTGTTATTACGCTTCGTATTGTAGTCTTCATGTACAACTGAAGTTAATCATTATCATGCGGAAGGTCGTTACGGTGCAACTAATATGTTTTAAATGAGTTTCACGTCTACTCTATAGTTAAATGTGATTGTGATTAAAAATTAAAAGTTGTTTTCCACGTTTTCCTAGTTAAAAATATATAAAGTTAATTTTACAAAATTAAACTCGCGATTATTTTAGTTATCACACTAAATACTTACAATAAATTGTAAACCGTCAAAAGACTAACCACAAAATATAAGAAGCAAGAAAATCGCGATGAGTATCATTTTGTGAAATTTCAAAAATCTTTGTCGCCAATACAATGTCCTAACGGGACGTTCTTGTAAGGCTTGAGTAGGACGTGAAGCTGCGCAGGAGTTGTTATTTAGCCTACTTTATGAGGTTTTATTGCAAAAAAAAAACATACAAGAGACATTTTGGGGACGAACAATGTAAGATTATACTGACTTCGGAACGGTCAAAATATGATATCTTCATAACTCTAAGAGAGGTTACAATAACAGTATAAGTCAAAAAAGATTTTTAATTTTTTTATTATATTATATTTCTACTGGTCTTACTATATTTTATACTATTCGTTTAACAATATATTTAATAATTAATGATTTTAATTTAATTTAAAAAGAATACAAATATTCATTTGTAAATAAATAAATAAATATTCACGGACACTTAACACAACGCCTTCTAGTCCCAAACTAAGCAAAGCTTGTACGATGGGAACTAGATGGCTGATAGAATACATACATACATTTTCTTTTTGGTAAATACATACTTATAATACATAGAAACACCCAGACACAGAACAAACATCTATGTTTGCCACAAAAATGTTTGTTCTCTGTGGGGATCGAACCTACGACGTTTGACGAATTATTTTATAGAATTTTTTTTTGTAAAATGTTGTTCATCTTTTACAATAGGTATAAACGCCAAACCTGTCAATAAAAGCCAAACCTATATCAATAAATAAAATAAGTACGTAAGTATAGATATAGGTACATTATATTTGTTTATACGGTAGGTGCCGTAGGTCACGAATTGGCGAGGTGTTGGACACTTATATACCACAAACTGGTTTTGTTATTATTAGTACTTCGTCTATAAGAGGCTGAGATCATTTCTATTAATAAGTTTATCTAATTTCTATGTCCGGTACCAACTTACACTAGGTACCTACCCTTTCACGATTTCATTTAAAAAATGTGTTTTATACATTGGCATACCTACCTCAAGGATCTAAAAAATACTTAAAAAAATATATCAAAACATTAAACTCCACGTCTTGGCATTAAACTTTATCTTTACCGTTCTCTCGAATAATGTTTTGGGTGTGGGACCTGTTATTTTATGATCCTTTCAAAAAAAGAAATCTCAATAAACGTAACAAGAACAGAAAATACAATCTGATATTTGACTACGTAGGTAGGTTATACCTAGTATGTTAGAATCTTGTTCGATATTTTCGGAGGTTCCTAACGTAAATATTGCTCTAAGCGTAATACTCTTATGATTTATGGATTATTTATCTTGCTATGTTTGTTTTGTGTCGGGCGCCGAGTTTCATCACTGCTATCGAGATATTGGACCGTTTTACGAAATTAGCTGAGATAATTATACCTACTTTATCTTGGTACTTTACTTAATTGCTAGGTAGGTACTAGGTATGTGTTTGTAGTTTATACTAGGTGCTGCCCGCGACTTCGTTCGCGTCCCGTTGGATCCCGTTGATTTTTCGGGATAAAAAGTAGCCTATGTGTTAATCCAGGTCACGGACAATATATATTCCAAGTTTCATCCAAATCGGATCAGTAGTTTTTACGTGAAAGAGTAACAAACATCTATCCATCCATCCTTCCATCAATCCATACTTACAAACTTTCACGTTTATAATATTAGTAGGATGACTAAAAATTATACAAATCTACATAAACATTCATAAATTTCATAATTGGTTCTGCGTCGTTTGAATAAAGCTTGAGTAGGTATTTCTAAAATAACATGGTTAAAAATAAAGAAATATTCTTATATTTTCACACAATGCCTTTTTGTCTTGAACTAAGCAAAGCTTGTACTATTGAAACTAGATTGCTGATTAACTTCAGTACATTTTTTTTCGTCGAAGCCACAGCTACTACGTACTGATCTGTGACGCCTGTCAAAAAATATGTATTGATTAAAATACACTACAGTTAGGTAAATATGTACCTACTGAATACTACACACACACTCTAAAATAATAGGTATGTAAAGGTACCAGTTGGAAGCGGGCGACGTGAGGCGGCAGCAGACGACGACGACGTGTCGCAGCGACACTACTGGTTTCTATATATTTCTATGAAATTCCCTCCGTAGTTAGCGACGACGCGTCGTCGAGCGGCAGACGCCAGTTTCATAGAAATACATAGAAAAGGACGTAACGACGTGTCGTGGCGACATGAAGCGACGACACGTCGTCGCCCGCTTCCAACTTGAACTCCATTCCAAGACGTGACATTATAAAGTACCTCTACAATGACTATAATCTAACCGACATACTACAAGTATTCACGTAGAAGCACTAAAACGGTGACCTATATCTTAGTTACGAGTATGTCCTAATCTATGCGCCCACACTGAAACGTGCCCGACTTGAATACGGTTCACAGATAAAAAGGACTAAGGTACCTACTTCTGTTCCTATCTGATCGGTTTTACCTACTAGAGTAGTTATAGTACACTGCAATATATTATCCACCTTTAAGTTGATATTGAACAATACAACTAAAATGGATTTATTCAATTAAAAATAAATTGAAAAGTAGGTAGTTAACATGGAAACGATCAGTTAGTTTATTATTTGATGAGCCTCCCACCAGTGTTCGAAAAATGGACAGTTCATCCAATTTTATTTCAATCAAAATATGACAAATCTTGAGACAAATCGTTATTATTACCAATCAACCACGCTGACAGTCACGCTTATTTGGACGTAGTTTTTCATTGGAAACCAAGCAATACCCACACTCATTTTAAATGTGTTTCCATCGAAAAGGGTCAAAAAGTCAATGTTTAAAAATCTCTTGCCATCATACCTACTGTGTCTTACAATATCTGCATCCTTTGACCAAGCCACTACTGAAGGTACTAAAATCTTTAAAGTTAAATTAATGTCGGCACCTCATAAAATTGGTGCATTTATTCAGGCTTTCATGAGTCGGTTTTAAAAACAAACACTAATTTTATGCATCGAACCTTATATACTTATAGATCTTTTATTTATACCTATCATGGCCTTGTGAAGACACTGTAATTGCAATCCTCTGATTAAGGTTTTTACGATCACGATACACGAAGGCTGCGTATGGTGCCCATGCTATAAATAACTATTAATAGATTTTAGTGACTAGTTATCACTCGCGACTACTCCCGTTTTATTCATTTCACAAAATATGGAGTTTGAAGTACAATAAACGACACCCTTAATTCTTAGTTGGTTAATTTTGAGTAACATCGTGAGGAAACCCGCGGCTTAGTCAGCTCCGCACGTATTGACCTTGTCTTTCCTGTGGATATGGCTGACTAGGCTGAGAGGATGGTATAGGTGCTGGACAAGCCTACTCCATCTAAAAATTTTCCCAGGCACTACAGTGTCCTGTTAAGTGTAGACAGATTGCCTCCTGACGTCCTGATGCTGTATAAATCATCTTCAATAGATGTAAAGGCCTATTAGAGAATTTTGGGTAGGCATAGCACATGCACGATGCCTATATTTCTATAGCAGGGTAGGGTATTAAGTTACGCACAATTAACGCCCCCGAAAGTATCTGAATCTGCTTCGTGATGGCGCTTTTACGTGTCCATGAGGACGTAGGAAACTATCCTATTTACTATGTGACGGCGAGACGGCGCCGTCATCGTTTCGGCACGTGATGATATTGTGTCGTAGATTCTTCCAATACGATATCAATGTTTTTGAATGTTCTCTTCACATAACTGGATATCAATGTATGAGATTTCGAAATGTTCTTTATGATTTGCATAACAAAAGAAGGTATGAAATGGCCATCCAACCAAAAATTAGAAGATCCATATATTTCATATTTTGTAAACATTTTTGTAACATGTTATCGTTCCAAAAAAAAACCTGTGCGTGCAGTCCCTACGCGCGGGAGAAGTTATACTTCGAGTGCCACGCATTCTCTCTCGCTCTGTGTTTAATGTGAAATTAATTTAGTATTTATTATTATGTACTTAACCAATATGCAGTACTAAATTTTCACTTTAAAATAAAAAGTAAAAAGTTGCATGAACACTGCCATCTATTATATTTTGATTGTAGCGTGTTATAGTCTCTTTCTATTCCCTCCGCTGTCAGTTGGAAGTAGTTTATCTTTAAAACACGGGCGGTCAAATGAATTGCTGAACACTGCCATCTATATTTGATTGTAGCATTTGTAGCGTATTAGCCTCTGTCTCTTTCTATTCGGGGGGAATAGAAAGAGACAGAGACTATGTCATCCCGTAACGCAACGTTGTTGGAAGTCGCATTAGAAGTATAACTTCAATAAACTTTTTACTTACTTTTAATATGAATAACATCATTATTGTTTATGTAAGTGATCGCTTTCGTATATCAACACTATCGCCTAGTTTTACGGAGATAATATTGTGGTGTCATGGATTTGCGTTCTCGTCGATATTGATCGTTTTATATTACAAAGAGCCCGGTCTTTTAATCAATCTTTAGAAGCGAGGTCTGAGAACAAAATAACATGTATAAACTTTGATTTGCAGTGTTTTAGGTTTTCGTACCAAATTTGCGCTAAATTGGCGCCCAACGTGGTGTATAAATAATACGTAGTCATCAATTGAGTGTTTAGTGCATGCATATACTCGTTTCTACTAAAGGTACAAAGGGTACAAGGTATCTTTAGGTACGTACTTCATATTATAATCATTATGTAGCTACTCGCTGGTAATAGAGCAGCAGTATCTTACCTATTAAGTATAATTACGCATTGAAAGCTTAGCCATTAAATAAATAGCAACATCTGTGACTTCATCATTATATCATCAGTAAAGTTGTTGCAAATTACTTCTTAGGTATTCGCAGTACCTTTGCATAATAAATACATAAATAATAATCATTGACTGCAAAATCGAAAACTTAACAATTTAGATGCCCAGGAACACAGTAGGTACTAAGTAGGTTCGTAGCAATTAGGTATACCTATAGGTTCATACTATATAAAAGTATGACTAGCAACTCTAGAGTAAAAATTTATTTAAAAATACTTGAAGGATTTTTTTTATCTGAGTCAGCACCTAAAGGTGGGTTCTTCCACACGTGGTTTTCAGTTTTATATTAAAACTGGTATCATTATCTTTGATCTAGTTTAGTTGTATATTAAGGTTGTTGAACTCTGCAGAATCCGCTTAAAGATAGTCGAAAGCAAGGGGGGGGGGGGTAATTAAATCATGCTATTAAAAGATACTTCCAAGATAATTTGCTGTAGATTATAATTTAAACACTTCAAGCGTAACTTTTAATAAAATATACATTTAAGAACCTGAATTAAACTGTTTTTTTATAATGAAACAATTTTTGTAAAATTTCTAACTGAACACATTTGTTTAGATTTTATCAGATGTCATCTCCGTCTGGATCGGGTCAACAAAAAGACCACTACTCAAAACACAAGTGCTTACCATAACCTTGCAATAATTTTGATAGATTTACCCGTTTTAAACCTCGTTTTATTAAGGGTTTAAAAAAACGTGAAATAACATTATATTTTATGATATTTCTGAGGTTAACAATAAACCTCAGAATATTATAATGTGAGTAATAAACTATGGAATTTGAATATAATATAATTATGGCGTATTATCAATACCTACAATTTCATAGTTTATTGTATGTAATCTGACGTTAAATCGTAAACAAACAAGTAATGGCCGAGTTTGAAATTGAGTCCCTGCTCCTAAGAATACAGGCCGTATCAAGTTGACTATTGTAAATAACGTTTGTAAATAGTATGGCTACTAGTATAGTATTATATAATCTGTGGTATGGCGAACTTATGACATAGGTACCATCATCATCGTAAGCTGGTGCTGTTTTCCAAGGTTTACTAAAAAAACTTGAGAGGTGTCCAGGGACACCCGGATGGAACGAAGCTCCTTGAGGTGTTGTTTTCTTACAGTAAGTACACAGAAGCACCTAAATTAAAACAAAAACTTCCAACAATACCTACATTCATTTGTTTCCTTCCTGCACCAATTTCGCAACGCGCGATAAGGAACCTCGTTCCAACAATATCTTACAGACTTTTGTGGACCTCCTGCAATATTTACAATGTCATAGATATATTTGGATGAGGGCCATCCTACGCCACCATCTTCTGGGTCGTGGTTGCTATTGGAGCTTTATCGCCAGAATACTATGGGTGATTGGTTGATCTTATTCGGTTCTCATAGAATATCGTTTGTAGTCCTAGAGATTGAAACGTACCTATAAAGGCATGTTCTGTTGTGTAAATAAAAACAATGTACGTAGGTATGTTTAGATATAGCTTCAGTTGTTCAAAATGTTCAAATACGAGCAACATTGTCCAAAGCAATATATCATAGTTACGACTCTTTGGACACAGATAAATTAGGTATGTTTTACTGTTTACCAACTTTATAGACATGTATAAATGTAATTATCACACTTGTTACTGACTTTAGGGTCAGGTTGCCCCAAACAAAGTACTAGGTACTGAGCTTTATCTCATTATTTAATAGCTTTTTGATTGGTTGCAATTATGCCAGTAGACTGGAAAAACAAATAAGAAAATAAAAAAAAAACATTCGTAGATCGTTTCGGCTAATAAAAAAGTAGATGTCGCGACCGCAGTTACACTTTGCTTTTCCTTTTGCGGATTTCCTAAAACGGATAAACCATCTCTGGAATCGCTCAAGGAATCAATAATGTATTGGTACCTACAATTCGGTCAGTAACAGGTAAGTAATATTTGTTTTTCGTGGTTTAATATTATTCGATAACCTCAATGTCAACATTTCCGATGTATGTAGGGTAAGGCCTCGTGTATGAAAAATACAGTTTATTTTCCACACGTGTTTACGTCTGCGGCTGAATGGAGGCCGATAGAGAAACCGAGCAATTTTTGTGATAGAAAAGCAATTTTAATTTTACTTTCGATCAGAAAGCTTTTTCTAACGGTATAAATCATTTAACACGTATCATCTTTTAAACAGAGCAAACGCTTTTAACACCAATGTTTGATACAAACATTTCATAATATCATCCTTTTATCATTCTTGAGTATGAGTTGAAGGAACGTTAGAGAGATTGTGCATATTTGTAAACTTAAATAACTGAATAAATAATATTCCCTTAAAATAACTATTTAATCGAATTATAATGACGTAATGTAAATTATATTTCAGAGAAAACATTGATTTATTCGTGCTACGCGAGCCTCTACGTAGTGCTACGCAATGCTACGCCATATTTAGGTCATATCTAAAGCATACCTACTTTAATAAAATTACCTTGGAATTTAAAACACTGACTGAAATCTTTCTGTTTTTATTCTAAGGAAGAAGATTTTTGAAACACAAACAATTTTTTTTTTCTAACAGAGTGCGTAATGAGAAGGACATTTAACTATAAATTTTGGCAAACACCCTAGTATTACGTACGTGGGAGGTTGCAAGCCAAGTTTCAAAGCCATCGCCGATGCTAGAAAACTTTTTGCAATAGCTTTAGGTCAACACTGTAAAAAAAGTAATATACACATTTACGAGGGAAACGAGATATTTAATTTCGCTCTTTGTGATGGAAATCCATTAGCTACGCACGCCTACGTAAAGTGCTACGCGTCGCATTTAGGTCACTGATGTTAGGTAAGACGATGTTATGCCATTGTGATTAATTTCTTTTTATGAGGAGATTCTAATTTTAACACCATTCAACTAATTTTCTAGCAGAGAATATGTGTCAACGACGTCAACGAGCTTGGAATTTATTGTGTAAGTTTTTTTTTAAATATATTAGTATTTATAGTATGTACTATTTATATTCATTTTGTTTATACATGATGCCTTATGTTATTCAAATGGTTGGGAATTCCGATGCTATTGCATGCTTCTGCTATTGTAAATAGGTAGGTAGGTACATAAATATATTTTACTTAAAAATAATTAAATGCAAAGTTGTGAGTAAAAATGATCTAAAACAGTAACGAGCGAAATAAAATAACAGGTTAAAGTAAAATTCAGAATAAATAATATTTTCAGAACTTATTTGCTATTTTGCCCTAGTTTCATAAAATTGGGCTATACTTGGGAAAAATAAGTAGCATCTATATGATGAAACATGGCTGGCTTTTACTAAAAATGTTCTAAATCAAACATCGTAAGGAAACATAAAAAGAATTTACAATCTCGAAACCAAAACCAATATTTATTATTTTACGATTCATTTCATCTCATCACGATGCTCGTATAAACAATCAAGGTGACTCCAACCTTGCATGGTACTGATTAATGACGCTTGAACTCGTGAGAATATCTTAGAAACATATTATAATTAAAAACACTAATTCATTAACAACGACGTGTATTAATTACTAGTAGATAATAAAATACATGGTACTCAAAATATTACAAAAGTTTGAATAAAATAAATAAATATTTACCTAGCATTGACAAAAGCAATTCGTCTATTTTATTACAAGTATCTGAAGGTATAGGAAGTGCTTGAGCGTAGGCAATGTTGTTTTTTATAATGGTTTACACGGAAATCGCAAGCACATATGAAATTTGAATTAGTTTCATGATACCTGTGTAACTACTTTATTTACTGATTCACAACCAATCCATAGCACAAACAGAAGTAGAAGCCTGTTTGGAACGTGGCCTGTTTGGAACGTGGCGTAGAATTTTTAAAATGTGTTCGTCTTGAAGACGATAGCGTCTTCAAGACGAACACATTTTAAAAATTCTAGAAATTCTAAAGTCAGGGGTGCGAAAAAGGGCTAATTTGTAAAAAATAACCATGTGAATGTTAACTGCACAATCATGCGCATTCAAATTGTCGCTGCTAAAAGACATTTTTTCGCAACCGTGCCGCAAGTTTGCATTAGCAACTATTATGTATACTGTGCTAATAACCTCGAATCTTTATAGACTGGTTGTCTAATGTCTATGGTTATCAACAAGTTGTGCGGTCAGTGCAGTGTAGGCGGGGCCTCGGTTCGCAAGGCAACGCCGATTGGCGGAAAACAGAAGGCAGTTGCATCTCACGTGCTTGATGAGAATGCTAATATGAGGATTTTTATAGCTATTGGAATCTGGTACACTTTAATTTTCACAATAGAACGCTTTGTGTACCTAACCTACTGACTTTAAAAATAAATGAATCGGTATGATCTAGTGTATGATGAAATACGGAGTTTATCGTAGAAGCTACGAAGCTTCAATAAGCATCCGGTAAACCTCTTAGATCTTGAAAATGTACTAGTGACTTTTAAGACATAATAATAAACCAGTTTTCAGTGCTTACCTAAAATCGGTGTTATTTGATAGATAGCTTACCAAGAACTTTCATTGATACAGTTGGTAAGGCATAGATTTTTCAACAGTTTTTCACTGTGAAAAATCAAAAAATATGTGCTTGAGTTTTGATTCAAACTTCAGCGTACAATCAAAGCCTTATAGTTTGTCTCCTACTAATATTTCTCGCACGCAGGCCACTCGCGGCAATCATCTAAGGTTAGTGGTCAGCGAGCGCCATTTTTCAGTTTGGTCATTTTTTTTAATTGACGTAATAAGAAGTATAGTACTAAGCATTTGGCTGCCATCACACCTGGTGGTAAGTATAGCTACAGCCTAAGGTGAAGCACACCTACCCATAATTCACCTATTTACTCTTTTAGACATTGGCGAAGACAGTTTTACAGATTTTTCTACATTTTGCTTGTGGACAACCCATGTAGATAAAATGTCTAGATAGTGGCTACGTACGAGAGACGATGCGTGTGGCTGTGTCGTGTACTTGTGGCTAAGTAAGATTTGTCGTGGTAATTACTCTTGGGCTATTGAAGTTGAATAAGTGTCAAGAGCGTTGTTTAGAAACATCTGAAAAATATTCTTAGCGAGTGTTTGTTTTCATTTGTTCTATTATCTATTCAAACCCTTTGTTCATGTGTCTATGATCTGCCTCATTGTCATTGGAAGGCATTCCTCTGGTTCACACTGAGGCGTATTGTTCTTAGAAGAGTCTTTTTTGGCACGATTTATCGAATACCTATGCCCTTTACAACACCAACGTCATCGAAAAATAGAATTACAGATTTATTTATGGACCCTACCACATCATCTTATAATAAAGTTTTTTAAGTTAAGTACACTAATTATTATTATTATTCATATAGTATAGGACTTCTAAAGCGGCTTTAGCTAAAATGGCTGCCAAATCTTTTGTCATTATATTTTTAACAGAGCGTTTTTAAAGCTGTGCTGAAATAACAAGAGATTATGAATAAAAGGGTTAATATAAATAAAATACAACCAAATTGAGAACCTCCTCCTTTTTTTAAAGTGGGTTAATTGCATATGTCGAATGCCTATTATTGTCTGTGGCAAAATACATTTGATTATTTTTTGTGCGGTTTTGGAGTCACCGCAATATTGATGATAAATCCTTAGAAAACAACTGAAACAACTATTCAACGCTTACTTACCTACTTCACATTCAACGAACAAACGAATGAGATTATTGTGTATAGGAAATGTTCGTTAGACTGTTTCAAGGTTAATGTTACAGGAAAAATGACCCTGACAGTGCTAGCATTTGAACCATGGAATGCTAATTGAAAATTAATGTTTTGCTCAATGAGTATTATGATTTGTTTTTATGCTTTTACACGAAAAAATAACCGCTGAAATGCTTTCTTGAGATTTTGAACTGAATACTTAGTGAGAAAATGTTAAAAGTAAACAAGTTGGTATCCTATTAATATATTATATAATAATACTAGGTGCCACCCGCGACTTCGTTCGCGTCCCGTTGGATCCCGTAATTTTTTTGGGATAAAAAGTAGCCTATGTGTTAATGCAGGTCACGGACAATATATATTCCAAGTTTCATCCAAATCGGATCAGTAGTTTTTACGTGAAAGAGTAACAAACATCCATCCATACTCACAAACTTTCGCGTTTATAATATTAGTAGGATATTTAGAAATTTTCAAGAAAAGAGTGAATAGGTGGATTATAGCTAAGCGTGCTCCACCTTAGGCTGCAGCTACACTTACCACCAGGTGTGCTGGCAGCCCAATGCTTAACTATTGCTCAATAAAAAAAAAAAAAAAATAGGAAAACACCTAGGTTTAAGACCTTTGATTAACTTTCTTGTATTTTAATGATTTGCCTCTGTTGGATATTTTTATTAATAAACTAAAATAAAAAGTAGTTAGAAAACCCAGTTTAGGTAATGTAGAGCAAAGTTTATTGATGAAATAACATAAGAATTGATGTATGTAATAATATCTTCAGATTTTATTTCTATCCGTCGATCGTCTTTATTGGTTATTTTGCCATACATATTCACAGGCAATTATACAGACTTCAGACCCTTCTGTTTTTCTACACTTCTCTCTGTAGTAGGCTATTGGTGACTTCAACAAATATCAAACTAAACAGTACCTATACAAACCATCAGCCATTTACTTATTAGGAACACTCCGAGAAACCTGAGAGTTCATTCTGTAAACACAGCTGCCTGAAACTGCACTCAGCACATAAGTGTGCTCGTATTATTGATGATGATAGCTCTATTTGTCAACGCGACGTGATGATCCACAGGGCGTTCCCCTTTGAGATCAATGTACTTGCAGCAATCGTTTCAGGGAATCTACCACGAATATAAAACAATGAAACCGAAAGATTGGTATGTTTATATTTTAATTCAGTAGTAAAAACGTTATAAGTGGGTACCTACCTAACTACGAAGGAAACAAAATGTTTGGATCTGGATATAAATATTTTTATACTAAATTCTATAATAGTATAAAAGGTACCAGCCTGTTTTACCTACTGGTAGGTATCGATAATTATAGGCATCTATATGGGTAATCCCAATAAAAAAACTTTTTGGTAGCGAAAATTGATCACTTGTTTGCAGGAAAAACACAGGACAAACAAATAAGTTTAGTACGTAGTACGTACTACCTTTTTTGCTTTATTTTACTCTTATTTACAACTAGACAAAAGAAGTGATAAATAAAATTGATGAAAAAACAAAAATATCTGCGTTGAAAAAAATAAATAAAAACGTCAATGTTATGGGCCATATTTTACAATGTAGCTACATAAGTATTTGTAATTTTTGCACTTGGCAAAGCGCCCGTGTTAACTATGCTTCTAAAATAATACACCATAGGTACTGAAAATACAACGGAAAATACGAATTATAAAATGATACTTATGACAAAACCTCTGCAATACTCACTTACCTACACGTGTAAAGGTATTTAATGATTTGAATCCGTTTGTATACAAGTTCTACGTAAGTTCGGAGAAGTTGTACCGTGTCCTGTATCCTTCGATCGATTTTTTATGTTAGGTAACAGCTGTGTTTCTTGTATACATATAATAATCTCCATAAAACAATATAGTCACTTCCTCAATAATTGGCAGGGTGCCCGTCTTGTTACCTAGGATCGGAAGCATCTGTCATTTGTCTAGTCCAATGTTTCACGATTGTCTGTTATTATGTAAGCATAGATTTTGCAGCCGCTGTTACCTGTACAAAACTACCAATTTGTCATGGAGAAATGTATTTAAATTCATTGCTCTTAAATATGTTACGTTTAATTCTGCTACCATTGTTATCTTCATCTTTAGTTATATTGTTCTTAGAATTTCTTATTCCGTCTAAACCTGACCTAATTCAGATTCATACCGTCGCGTCGGTCGCCCCTGCATGTAATAATGAGTATTGAATTAAAATGTACAACACGTCAATAGTTTTATAGCAGTGCTGTCCTTTCAGCATCCATAAAATGGAACGACTTTCCTTGGCTGCCAAAATGACACATCAGTTTCTATTCTTGCGTTATTGTCCACCGAAATAGTAGCCTCACTATAAGCATCATAGAGTAATTCGTTGAGGCTAGTTATCAAAGCCGTAAGAATTGGGACAGTTACTGTTTCTGACATTTCTATTAGACATGGCCCATTTATCACCTAGAGTTGGAATTACGAAATGATTCTGATCTGTCTGGCTGGAGCGACGACGCCGACGTCTTGACGCTTGTGCTGATGTTGAAGTTACTTCATTCGCACCTTTGGTTTGGACGTGTGCCAGAAATGGACCACCTACCTGGCGTTAACTATTATTGACTCTTTCATAATCAATCGTAAGTCTTTGTTTATCAACTGTATTGTATAAATTTCTACTAAAATTGTGCTATATTTCTTTGAATCTCTAGACACAGGCAATAGTACGATTGAAAGACGGGAAAAAATGTTATTAGACAACTTATTGGTATATCGTATTTACACCTAAAACGCACTGTCTCTATAGTTATAACTACGGAATAAATTGTGCTTGTTCAATTAATAGTATGGCAATTTGCCAATTGTACATTACACACAAAATCTCAGGACTAAGCACGGACAGGTGAAGAAATAAAGCGTCACATCAACTGGCAGAAAAACCAATATTTCAAAAAGGATTAAATATGAGTTTGAACGGCACTGTTTATCCAACATTATAAATTAAATTATTATTAAGAAATCAGCAAAATATATAGGACCTGGCATGTAGGTAAATATTATTAATTTGTCAAACCACTGAGTTCTAAAAAAAGAATAATGAATGATACAAGTAGTGAACAATAAAATGATGGATAGAGGAACGTCCAATACAAGCATTTAAATTAAAAAAACAGCTCAAGGTTTTACTTTGTTATTTTAGTTTTATATAATAGCGGCTTTCCGGTGCGTCGTTCCATTCATTCAACGGCACTTTTCCATTAGACTGTACGCTATCTTCAGCGGTATAACATCCTGGCAAAGGCTTACTTAAGTTTTAAAAAGGTTTTGGTAGTTGACGATCAGAAATTACTCCACTTTTGTACTGTTTTGTGTTCTTACGCAGAGTTTCCACACCCAGTTGCTTCACTAATTTACAAGTTTACTGAACTTTGGACTTAGCTTGCATAAGTGGGATTCGGATTTAGCTAAAACCTGTCAGCTAAAAATCCTAAAATATTGTGTAAACAACAAAAACAAATAATGTAACTCCTAATTTGATTTCACATACATGAGTCGCCATGTTTACCTTTATCTCTTCATATATCTCCATTTTCCATTATTTTAATTTTATTTCTTAACATTCTGATTGTATCTCAATAGTCACACATCCATGTTTATTGCCTTACCACATGGCGTAGTCTTCACAAAAATGCTCATAAAATATTTTAACTGAAAAGTTTGATCACTTTATCACAGAAAATAGAGACATGTTATGACATCGGAAAGGTTTACGGGCGATTACATTTAGGTAAATTAATTGGATGAGGTTTAAAGCGGTTGGAAATTGGAAATACTTGCTTTCGATTTAGTTAACTTCGATTTAGATCTTCTGTATAATATTATATAGACTAGCTGTCATGTCCGCAACTTCGTCTGCGTATCTCCGACTCGATTTACAAATATAATATTACCTACCCCTACAAAGTCTACAAAGAAACAAAACTACGAACCCGACTTGGTAAATTATAAATAACTGAAATAAAGAATATTGAGGTACCTAGTATCTAAAACACGAATGAATATAAAGTAATTACAAGTGGCGTGCCTTTGTAAGCTTAGTTACTGACGCGCCCTCTGGAGGCAGATAATGTTAATAAATTAGGCCCGTCTGTCATAACGAGGCACGAAAAATATAGAATTGACCTCGATGTTACCGCAAATACAAATGATATTACAGCTGAAACTAGACTTATACTACTGTACATTGGTACATTTATGTCGTGTTTAACGTGCTACGCAGCCCAGTTGAATAAAAATTCTCATGTTACATTATTGGTATTGTGGTCTATGTTATCGAGTGCATATAAAAATTGGGCAGGGGAAGTACTTCGTGTATCTCTTCTGTTTTGTTGCCTGCAACAGATTGATGCATATTTTTAAGATTCGCTCAATTAATATATTATATACAGACATGAACATCAAGTTAAGAAGCCATAAAAAAAGCTATTTTTGTATATTAACCGAATTATCATAATAATAAATCACATTTAAGACGCCTCTCAGTCGCCTTCTAAAATCTAAAATCAATAACTACAGTTTTTGATTTACATAATCTCGGTATTCATGTGGTCCGATAGAATAATTTGAAGTCTCAATCCTATTATTATGGCTATTACTTTGGACATAATAACGTGGTTCTAAAGATAACTCATTATTACGAAAAATATTATAATGTTCTAAATGATGATCCATGTTTTGATATTTTTGTAACATTCAACAGAAAAATTTACACATTAAGCCCCATGGTCTCCGTATCTCAAACAAACAATACCACGGAGTACCTACCTACCTAAATAATTTTAAGTC
Source organism: Eulithis testata (assembly GCA_947507515.1). Taxonomy (NCBI): domain Eukaryota; kingdom Metazoa; phylum Arthropoda; class Insecta; order Lepidoptera; family Geometridae; genus Eulithis; species Eulithis testata. The sequence goes on from OX382207.1 coordinate 6,093,672, forward strand.
AGCATAATTAATTGATGAGTTTAAAATTCAAATTCCGCTCATTCATTTAAATTGTGTAACGCGTAGGTGGAATGCTCAAAATGACAAATTCCTATGGTAAAGCAAACCCTATTATTCAGCTGCAAAAGCGCATCAACAGTTATGAGGAGATCTCGTACGATTAGAAAGAGAAGCCCACTCACAACCTTCGCCTCATCAAGACCTAGGCAGTCGACTTTCAAAATCGCCCAGTGCGTGCTGCATAAAACCTTCACCATATTAACCAAGAAATTATACGCATGTCAAAATATTATGCAGACGACAAGTATCTTTAACGGAAGAATCTGGCAATGGTAAGCCACACCCCTGAAGGATAGTCATGATTTTTATATTTCCTAATTTAAAAGTTTATTTTTATACGCGTTAATAAAATGTTTATGGATGTTTAACTCATTTGATTGAATTATTATTTGATTGTATTTTAAGAGATAATCATAGATTAGCATTTTAGTAATGATTCTTTAGTAGTAATTCTTCCTTATAAAACTCTGCTCTGCAGCCAATACATTTTGTACCTAAGTTTAAGTTTGTGAAATAAATGAATTTGAAATAAAAAGTGATTTTGTTATTCTCTCGATACTCGCTCGATATTATTCTCTTCCAAAACGGTTTTATATCGTTCATTCTCGATTACAATTATGATAGAGCAGCCGTCAAAAAATATGCACGCCATGAGACAAAACTCCTACATCAGATTTATCAAAAGTACCAGCCATCACGAGCGAATTTACTTATTATGACAAATGACAACGCTACTATTTTAGAAGTTTTTTCAGCTGTTAGTACCTAGGTATCTATCCGCTATCAGAGAACATTGCCGACAAATTGTTATTGAACAGTGAACGATACTGCGACCCCTCGGTCAGTGAAGGAGCTTTCTTATCAACTGCGTATCGACCGGCTGGTTCAAAGGAGTGCTTGGATAATAATTCGCATATATTATAAGTACATAACATAAAGTATATATTTACTTAGTTGTAACTTTTAATGAGACTTATTATGCCGCTATGTCTTTTAAGTCTTGTGTTTCTTGTCTTGATGTTTTGAGTAAGTGGTTATACTTTTGTTATAGTAACTTGGTCGTGGACCAAGTGCAACTTTGCGTAAACAAATATTTACTTAAATGACTGCAGTAGATTGGTTCAGAGGTTGATAAAGCTCCACTTACATAAGTGTTACCTATATTTGACTTAGAAACTGTTTCCATGTAATTTGACACAGCAAACCAGCGCAAAGGCTTTTAAGCCTTGTCAACTCTAAAAGCCTTTTAATGGACTGCCATTAGAGAGATTTAACTTTAAGCTTAGAATGTCTGAGCGATTCTTAAGTAGAGACAAGTTTTACATGGAACTTTAAACATTTGCACGCCATTTCGACAAAGTAGGTAATATAAATACCTATTTTGAATCTCGATTTTGATAGACTTGGTCTAAAACACTAAAAACAAGCACAAGTAATAGTGTGACGTTCCCAACATTTACGCTCAGGGGCCTTATTCACTATGACCAATACAAGCGCGTTACGCAGCACGACAAGACAGCGTCGTGAAATCGCCCTATGCCTATGCCGTATTTCCTATGCCATAAATGTCATTCCTTACGGTGACGTCATACGGTTACGGCAAGGAATCTCCTAAGTCATACAGAATAATGCCCCAGGCAAGATACGGTATGTTATTAAAGACTAGAACAATCTGTATAAATAATTTGTCCTGAGCGGGGCGTACAGGGCGTACTTTGATGTCCGCCGCGCGATAATTACAATATTTATAACCTAGAGAAACTGTTTTTATCAAGAAATTGTTATCAAGCAACGCTTGCTATTCGTCTGCTCTAATTCACAGCTCCAGTGTGCACTAATTCACAAGTTCCCGACCTTGAGCGACGATGAAACGGCTTGGTTTTAGCGAGAGCCAAATTGACTAGCAGGGTCAACTGAAATTTTTGGAAGTACTTTAAATTATAACTGCATGAAACGCACTGTTGTTTAATGAAACAATATTTTGTTTCAAAAACTACCTTTTCTGTAATATATTACCTCTTAATCTTGTTATGTGCAGACGAAAAAAGGTGGTTTTTAACTCGTATTTATGTTTTAGAACCTTGTTTCGAGTACCCTAGTACTATAAGACTGTTGGCTAAATTCCTAAATAGCACGCAAGGCTAATGCTAATGGATTGCAGCGTCGACGTGTCAATAAGGAGTTCGCATTCTCGACACGACCTGTGACCTGATTACTCGAGCAAATAGATTTTCCTATTGAGCGGTTTATTTTTCTTTCTCGGAATTTGCTTTTCTAGCATTGCTGCTTCTCTAACGCGAAGAAAATAATAAAACTCACTTCACGCACGGTAGAGTCCTCTCAGATCTTTTTGCTATCCAGGACTTTAATAATGTGTATAGTATTATAATAATTATAATCTGTGATAATGTCCAAACGAATTATAGTACTTACCAAGTCCACATTGACATTTTTTTTATTAAGTACCTAATCTAATTTGTGATTACCTAGTGTCATGAAAAATTGACAATAATAGTCAATTTTTCATGACACTGTTCCTACAAAATCTTTAAAACTTCATTCGTCGAGACTTCCTACTTTATCTACATCTACAGACGATGGATTTGTTTACATATGCATTTCAGCAATGTAAACAAAGTCTACCGAATATGACGAATTGCTTTTCACCAGACTATTATTATATAATAACTACCTTACTTAGCTTACTAATTTTGCATTTACCTATGTTTAGCAACACAAATGTCACAGCTGATGCGCAAGAGTCGACAGCAGCAAAGCTAATATAGGTGTTATTACGAAACTCGTAAAGAGTAAATAAAAAGTGGGTGTTGCGTGGATTCACTGTCGGTATAGTTGAATTGTATGTGTAGTAGGTAGGTACTTATATTATAGGTAGGTTCTTGTATGTTTTCTTTCATTGATCTCCAGTGAAGGAATCCGCGTGGCGTGGCTCAATAACCTTAGTTAGTAGGTAACTACGCTATCATGAGATCCAAACGGAAACGATAATTTACTAATGGATAGGTATGAATTTAAACCAACTTCTTACTTACACTTAGTTCGGCAACCAAGAAGCTCATATTGTTTTTACCATGTACAAAAAGAGTGACATTTTATTAGTTTTATGTAATATGCTAACTTTGTACGCTCTACCTTTTATCAATAAAGTTTTTATTTATTCTTTACAAGAACCTAATCAAAATTTGTGTTATAAATTCAGTTTAAAATCGTTAAGTTTCGTCAGTTTACAGTATGATAAAAAAACCACGCAGTAAAACTCGTGCCATTATCTGCGATAAATAAAGATGAAAATTAATTTATTGGTCCGTTATCACGTAGGTACCTAATCTCAATTAAGCTCTAAGATTATTTTTATCTCGGAAAATTTGCACTTGCAAACGGCCGTTCAGATCTCCGCCTGACCTGTTTTGTGAGCAGTAAATATTGACTTTGAGCTAACAATCTTATCCGTGCGTCCGTTTACTCGTAATCTCGTAGGGGTGGCGACGGGAATGAGGTTAACTTTCATCTTATTATACCTACATAGAAGACTAATGACATTTGAAATGGTACGTACATATACGAACACTGGTTGGAAGTCAATATATAAATGTTTGATTTTACATTTCCCAAGAAAAATGCAGTAAAAGATGTGACAAATGAAAGTGAGGCAAAAAATAAAGCAGATGTAACCTACTTAAAGATTGACGGTAGGTCTCTCATGCGATATACCAAGAATGAATCAATAAATAAAGTAACAAAAAATTATAAATAAAATTAAACTTTACCTACTGATGATGTTAACTTTTTTGTAGATTGTGACGAACAATTGCTCAGATTGCTGAAATACGCAGGGCAAAAATATGTTGTACCAACACTAGCCATAAACAGAAATTATGCAAGACATTTAAACCATGATTTGAATTCTATTGTTAATCCTACAATAACGAATTTATAAGGAAATCTAATTTATGCCTATGGCCATTGAATTTAAATTACTATGCCTTTTATTAAAATAAATAACAGATTAATAAGACTGGCACTACTAATGATTCACGCAAGTACCTACCTACTTCATCATACCAACCTGCTGTATCTCAGTCATCAGAGTCATCAGACTTTTTTACGTATAATTTTGTGCTTTCTTTATTTTAAGATTTTGCACGACGCAAACTCCTTACGCACCTTAACTGTCAAAACTGTTGCATGCAGTTACTTTAATAAACTGACACACTAAAATAAATATCAATTTCTTGCAAGAATAGCTTTCATCACAATATTCTGACATTTCTGACCGTCTATCAGCTCCTTCATTCATGTATTTGGTATAGGCACTTGAGTAGCCTTGGTAGCTGTTCTCATATTTCCTAATACCAATTTACTGAGATTGGTCTTATCCGTGTCTAAAAAAAATTTCAATTTTAATCAGACAACTTCTTTGTTGGTTTCAAATGTTTGTTCTCTGATTAGTGTAATTTTGTTAGCTTTATCAAAATTACCTATAACCACTAAAATATTTCACACTGACTGAGGTAACTAATAAATCCCACTAACATGCTCAAAGTTAATATTTTTGTACCGCATGAAAATTTTTTTTAGAGAAGATGAAAGAGTAACGAGCTTTGAAATCATTTTTACATTGAGAAAATGTTTTGGCTACAGTTATTGTAACCGAAAAATTACCATCTCACCTACCCATTTAACCTGTTTCACAATAATTTTGAAGTTTCTTATGTATTCAGCTAAAATTATACTTACCTATTACGAGTATAACCATTATTATAACATTTATAACCAGTCTTTGAAAACATTGCCTTATTGTTAATCAATATAAGTATGCGTAGGAGTATCGTCCTTCCTTGCCCACTTGAAATGATCGACAAGCACTCGAAAATCACCGAATTTACCCAGGTAGGTACATTATAAAAACAAACAAACCGTTTGTTAACGTTATAAAGCGTGTCGAAACAGAGTTCCTACTATACTGAGACTTCAAATTGACCTTTTGTCAAGGTAATTTCAAGTACTAAACCCATGAGTAAACGTGAATCTATTGAAACACAATATGTGATAATTTATAATTCCTATCTTCCGCCCTTTTGAGGAGTCTGTAGGAAGTGATTAAGTGCGGTTTCTATAAAAAATGCTCTTCGCATCCAACTAACACCTGTCACTACCAAATTCGTATGTGTTAAGGTGTGCAATCCACTTCATTGCAGTTTTAGTGTAAGTAAATGTTGTTTTGTATCGTTGTCGCCTACGAACGTGTGGGCACGATTGGTACTTTGATTTTTGAATGTCCAATTTGTCCTGTTTGTTTATGAGGTTCTCGAACAGCAACAGTGTAAATGTGAAGGTTCGCAGCACACATGTGTACTTCGTATATGTATGTGTTTGAGTGTTAAAACAAACGTACTAATTAACATCCATTCAGCTGTGTGGAGGCCGGTTGATTCATGTGCGAGTGCTTGACTGTTCTGGCAATCGCAAGCTCTCTTTTTGCTCACGTGTGCACAAGAATCACCTACATATCGCCACTGTGCGGGTCGAGTAAAGGAGTATTCATGCTCTCTTGTAAAGTAATACTATCACATGGTTCTAACTTCTTATCACGGGTGTGTGCACTCTTAGCGTCAACTATGGTATTCGAGGAGCCACTTATTTTAATACGTGCTTCGTGTAACCAGTCTGGCAGATAATTTAAACTTGCAATATTTAATAATATTGGTTCGCACATCTTAGTTTTAGTGCTTTCGGTTATTTGTACTATTTTGTCTGCTAGCTTCGAATGTAGGTGGAGGACATAAAATATGTAAGTATTAAGAAGCATAATCAGCTTTATAAGCTTGCGATCATTTACTTGTTAGAAAACTAGAGTGGGTACTCCTGACAATTATGGTTTTTATCTAAAAAGTCCAGCTTTGGTTAGTAAATCTTTGTCACTTTGAATCCCCTACCTACAATATCCATCAACCAATGAGAACTCTAGTTAAATCTCAGTACTAAAGTTACACAGATGGAAAAAGAACATTGTTTAATTAATGTAGGAATTTGGAACTGAAGAAAATCACTCAGTTGACGATACTAGTTTTGATTAATTTTCCGTTTTTATCGGACATTTGATAAGGTATCTTTCAAGTGGCTGATATCAAATCTACTTACCGGTGCATCAATCTAATTCCATATAGCTTGACAGGACCTCATTACCTTAATTTTTTTTTATTTGAAGTGTGTTTTGATCGAAACAAAAACTTCATTTGTTTTTCTTATTGCTTCATTTCAGTTTCAACTAATTAATTGCTCATTAGCTAGAATTTCATTACGTACATCATTTTACTTTCAATATCTCATATATTATATCCCAGCTGTATTTTTTTTGACCTCCCTAGGAACAAAGCTGTACTGGTAAAACGATTAATTTTCGTCAGAGCTATAAAAACATTTGCTGCACAGAACTTGTTTTTATTCTGTGGAGCGTGGGCGAGAGCCCATTCATGATCCGACAGTTTTGTAATAACTTGCACATGTTCATTTATCATGATTGTTATATTGAATTTACATAATATGACTAGGTACACTAGATTATGGGACAATACAAATTCTTTAACTTGAGATCTTTATACACAATATAGCGCTTCCTTTTAATTGTTATCGAAATTAAACAGCAAAAGGGTATTTCTGTTGTGTTTAATTTGGGCGATAAACCTAAATTAAATCTAGGTCTCAAAATAATTGCGAATAATTTGAATCTAAGATCATAGAAAGATGAATTCTTGAGTAAAATAACCACCGATAATAAAATTTTGGACTAAAGATGATAGAAGCCGCTAAATAAATGAAATTGGACTAGTTTTGTAAATTCTCAGTGGCTAAAGTAGAATTTTAACCAGCGGTCTCACATCCGCCTATAAAACTTGGACACGAGAAATAAATGATGAATCCATTGTTGGCACTAGGATAATCTTTCTTTTATTATAGATAGGTAGTTGATATTCCTTATGTAAAATCTATTTCTGATTTATTGGCGGTCTTATTAGTAGTGCCTATTTTGGGCCAATCTTCTTCCCATTCTAGAAATCCAGTCATTTGCAGTTCAATATTTAGTTTTTGTTTTATTTTTTCTAAGTAGATGTAGAGATACTTTCTTGCCTTGTTATTGGAGTTAGTCTGGTAGCGAATGGCCGTTAATCGGGCCACTATAATGGCATGTGCCAGTATACTTAGGGCCAGCTTATTTTTTTTATTTTTTTTTTATACAATTTAGGCAACCGTTTGGCCACAATCTCACCTGATGTTAAGCAATGATGTGGTCGACGATGTAGCACGGTTACCTAGAAGATACCTATTCACTCTACTCTTGAAAACTTCCAAATTATAGTCATTCGGGAACACAGACGCCGGCAACGAGTTATATGTTTAGTCTTTGATTTCTTCCATAGGTTATCATCTGAGGCTATATTTAATTTATGTACTCTTACTTATGCTATGTATATCGTTGGAAATATTAATTTAAATATGTTATAAATATACTTAAATATAAATATTTCGAGCTAAGCTAACAAATGACTTACCTATTTATGTTATAATTGATTATAGGAAAAATCTAAAAGCAGAAAATAGAAGAAAGTCATTGAATAGGATTTGTGTAAGTAATTACAGAAAGGTTAGTAAGAAAATTCAAAAGGTTATCATGAACTAGATATTCAACAGTCAAAGAAGAATAAATCCAGATCGTGGTCCAGAACTCAGAATATTGAAACTATTTTGGTAATCTGAGGTCCAGAATAACATCACTGATCTTTTGACGTATGCAACCGGCTTGCTAACGATTCAAATCGTCCGAACTAGTGCTAGCCCCATTGCAGAGTCGTGTGCATGCAAAACACGGAAGCAAAAGCATTTGACGCTTGACTGAAGATGTGTTTGAAATATCTAGTAGGTGTGTTTCATGCTTCAAAGTAAAGCTGATTGAAATTCATTCAACAAGCGGAACTGAAACAATTCATTTTGTAAAATTTAATGTAAGTGTGCCTGCATCGAGCAACAACGCTGTTGGTAAGATATTTTCAAAACATTCAAGAAGTTTTAAATCAAAATAAATTAGCATTAGTTCTAATAAGAATAACATAAACACTATGGATAGCTAAATGGAAAATCGCGAAGAAAATGAAAATTGAAACAATTTGGCCAAGATGTTTTCGACGAGACGTATACCTACCTACAAAGAGATAAGCAAAGCAAGGATGCCAAGGTCACGGGAACAAGTTTTACCTTAGCACGTGCCCGCAGCAGCAGCGGCGCGCTCGGCGGCCAGCGAGCCCGAATCTTTCCAACACTGCGACCAACTGACGACAACCGCCAGCGATTCGCAGAGCCTCAATTCCACACTATCGAAGACAGCCAACCGGATCGCATCCACACCCGGCACATCCACTAAACGCCGGCAGATCAAAATATTGCTCTCACGAACATTTTCGACACACAGACTCGATTTGCAAATTATATTCATCGCATCCGCCGAAAACAACTAAAATTTTTATGAGCCGCACCGAAAGCACGCCCGAACCGACTGTCGTTACGGATACTTATTGTTTTCGTTACGACCGACACGTAGTAACACCGATAAACAGCTATGAAAACACCATGAACGATATTGCACCTCGGAAACCGCCGGAAAACTCAGTTTTGCGCGATACGGTCTCGAATGCGTGCGCTCGCCGGCCTCTTCGGCGCGCTGTAAACAGAGATCGCGCCTCAACAACACACGCTCACATCGACAGGGCACGTATCGCTCGCACACATGCGCAACCGGCACAGCGCGCGCATTCTGGCTTCGGACGAAAATAGATATCACGTCATTTTCCACCAATCGCCTTCGAGCTCCATCACGACATGCCGGCTTGTGATCGGTGGAGACTCCATTGATAGATTGGCTTGGCGTTTCAATTTGCGATTAACTGAAAGTTTTTGATAAAACATTGCTTTGCTGATATGAAATCTTAACAGATGGATAACTATGATACCTTATAAATCGTAATAGTACCTAACAATGATAGCAGGAATTAGTTAAATAAAATTACCTACAAAAACACTTGCTGCAATCCGCGGTGTTAGGGGAGAATTGCCGATACTCAGCATGCAGTGCTTGATAAAACGATCCAAGTGGACGACACACACGAATATTCGCATAAGATTCTGATTATTCTTATCTTATAATGAGTTCTCACAATATTCTACTATATTTTATAAGTACTTCTTACTCTACTACATTCTACCTTACTTATACATGGTTTGATTGAACATTGTAACAAAAACTACATTTTCGTAAAATGTGCGTTTTTGGTTTAGGTAGAGCCATAGGTAGAGACCCGAAAAGCTCTTCTGAAACGCTAGAAATGGCACTCCCATCAAATGTTTTTTTATTTTCCAAACCGTCCTGCTAATGAACACTACCTGTTTATATGATTTTAGCCATTATAAAGTTTCAGCACGAATCAAGTTTTGGTTAACACACACAGGCGCACGATCTTTGCCTGTATATTGAAATCAGGGGTCACGATCTGGCGCTATCAAATTCTGCATTGAACTTAAAGTCAAAGATATAAAGCTGGCTTTTGAATAGCAGCGAGATAGTAGGAAAAAAAGACTTATGTAATGGTCAGCTAATAGATTTTATTGTGATGAACGTGGATGTGTGCGCAGCTTAATTTAAATGGACTTCGTTTTAGGATTAAATTTGGAACCATTTTGGCTGTAAGTTTGTTATGTTATGTTTAAATTCGAAAAGTTTTTGCAGTACTTACCACAGATTATATAATACTATACGCAGTACTAACCTACCTAACTGAAATTGAATATTTTGAGATTGTATAAAATCGGTGTCTTTTGAACTAGGTAGGTACTTATTTGATAAGATAAGATAATTCGGCATAATGCAAATTTAAATGTTCAGTTCTAATTTAGTTGCAATTTTCGGATCGGTTGGATCCGTATATTAGATTTTAATTTTTGTTTTTTAAATAAATACTTTTCTGCATTAGGTAGTACGTTTCTACATACTTACCTAATTCCCGTTTTAAATAATTTCATTTTCATAAACATTATAATAAGTAAGTACCAATATGGCTTTGAAACGGCTTAAAATAAGCTATTTTTTGTACATCTGTGCTATACCTATGCTATAAGTGTCAAAGGAAAATCCTTAGGCCACGTAGTAGATATTATTTATTCTGTGGTTAGGCTTAGCTTAACACGGAGGTGGTAGATTATAGGTAGGTATTAATGATTCCTAGAATTTTTTTATTCATTTATCATGTTTTTTGTTATACATTATGTAAATGATTCATTTAAGCCGGTAAGGTGTGTACCTACATTATTTTTTATAGGTACCTCTATCCTGTTTAGAATCTGCAGCTACCCTGTCATTCGCCATTGAACGTTTCCAATTTTTAGGACGAACATAGATATCTGTGCCCGCTTCATTACCTATCAGACTAATTCTCGAGATTTCACAATATCAGTAACCGTCATACAAATAAGCGGCCTTCGATTTATTTAGTCGTTTTACCGAACAAATATTTTGACCAGCACTAGCCGTCGGAAATGTCAAGAGGGGCATCAAGATAGTGTTTGGAGTTAATCCAGAGTGATTAACTTTGGTCGGTCTGCCAACATGCCTTATCATCTTATGTGCTTTTGTAGCCATACGTCTTCTTCCAGTTTTAAACGGTGATGGTCGGACTTTATTTTCGAACTACATTATGTAGATGGTGTAGTGTAGTTACCTAACACTTGAGAAACCTTGACAGACCTATATGCTGGCGGATCAGGATTAGTACTGGATGCAAAAGTCCCAAAATAGACACGAGTGGCATTTGAGGGCGGAGGCTTATGCCCAGCAGTGGGCCACTACAAGCTGCCTATGGTGATGATGATGACGACTAACTGATTAGTGCTTTCAAAATTGCTGTCATATATTTTGGATGCAACAATGAGCGGTGTTTCATAATTGCTCTACTAGTGGTTTTACACTTTGCGTTCTTCTTACACATTTTTTCACTGAATTTCCAACACGAATCTCCTAGACAAGACAATAGAAATCAACGCAGCCTAATAGTGTGTCCCTCCGTTGACGTATTGACGGGACAAAGGAACAGCGTACAGCCACAATAAATCTACCGCATCACTCGCATCAGTGACATGAGAATAACGTAGATACGCTTCCGCATTTATAACATTTAAATTTGACGAATACTTAACAGTAGAGTGTTGTGAATAGAAGCCAAGCTTGTACGATATGAACTAGATGGCTGATAGAATACATACATACATTTTTTTTGTAAATACATACTTATAATACATACAAACACCCAGACACAGAACAAACATATTTGTTACACAAATGTTTGTGCTCGGTGGGGATCGAACCCACGACCCACAGCACGGAAGGCAGAGCTACTACCGACTGAGCCATGACGCCTGTCATAAAAAATAAAATAATATAAATGCGAATATACTCTTATATATTGTATATTGTCCATAATAATCTTTCAGCAAAAGTTTTTCTTCTCTCCTTTACTCCATAGTTCACATGTCAGTGTATAATAATTGATTTCCTTTGTTCAAAGTTATAAATCTAGAGTGGGGTGTTTACCGGGTGCCGGCAATCTTTGTCTGAAAGTAGAGGAACATCGCGTTAGGTTTTTCTTGGTATATTTCTAGGTTTTTAAATTAATTAATGAAAACCCGCCCGAATTCTAGTATCACGTAAATCCTTCGTGTCTTTTGATTTTTTTTTAGTTTTATTAGTAGGTATTAATTACGTTAATGCATTTAATTTATTTGTAAAACAGCAGCCGAAATCATCATGTTAAGGTCAAAAGTGATTATATTATTCAAGCGGATACTTTGTATAAACTTCGATGATTTAATGCTGAATAAAGCTTACGTAACGTGAGCTTAATTATACATTATCTAATTCGTTTTTTGCTAAAGATATCTGACCAAGTAATGTAAAATGACATCATTACAGGTGTATTTGATTTAAAAAAGTGTTCAAATACAAGTCATAATTCTAATTGAACTTGAAAACATAATTAGTAGGTAATCAAAGTTTAGACATAATGATAAACAGGTAAATCATAGGTTATAAGGTGGATACGTGATGCTACGTGTAATATATTACCTACTGTAAGACGTACTGACATTTGCATGTTGCGACTGGTTGCTTACAACATCGGTAATCGCTCCACACCACAGATATTGAGAAACTGAAAAATAAATGAAAACTCCTGAAGTGTCGCAATAGTTGGTCACCCCACCTGAAATAACAACACGTGCTGCCGCGTTGATAATGTGGGGACATTAAAGATTGGGGTTTTCGTGTTATAAATGAGACGCCATCTTTGAGAAACGATCTACGACTGTTATAGTTATAAATGATTTAATTATTTTTTTGACGAATAACGTTGTAAAGTTAATGCCTACATAACAATTTTACTTAAACCATAAAAAACTACCTATTACTTACCTACTATAGGTGAACCAAATCATCCAGCCTGTAGGCATTAGGTATCATTCTCTAACCCTCAGTTTCAAGCTAGCGTAGTAGTGATTAAACGTTGAGTGAAAAATAAAAATGAATACTTTTTACAAGTAGGAGACTAGAATTTCATTCTATAATGTTCATGTTATCTAAGTATATACAAACTTGCATCCGCTCCCGCTCTTCCTTACTCATAGTTTTGTCAATTAAATCAAATGGCATGGGAATACTATTCAATAATTTCCGCCGTCTAGTCTATATAAACATAATTATTCAGACGCGATGTGAATACATGTCTATGAATGACCATTGTACCAACTATAGAAAAATAATAAGAACGTGTTGATTCACTAATAAAATATTAATTAACCAACAGATAAACCTATGCTCTACGTGCCGGCAACGTATTGATACGTGATGAACGTAGACGTTAATCCACCTTGATAAAAAGCCAGGTGTAGCTTAAGAAGATAGTGTACAGGTCAACAAGTTAATTTTAGAAAAACTATTCACAATATAAAAATATCGTTGGATCCTTACCATTAGATTAATCTCCTACATGTCAAGGGAGAATCAGTAAGATGGGCAGACGATTTTGCGAACAACGCTGGCAAGACCTGGATGAGATAAGCACAGGACCGTAAGAAGTGGCACAGACAGAGAGAGCAAAGTAAACTAAAAAATGTTTTATTGACATAATAATGTTTGAACACAAAAATGTTGAATCCATAGCTCCTGAGCTAATTATAAAAACTGTGTTACAGGAGCCAAAGCAGTGGGTGAAGTCGGGCTGTAGATGATGTTGATGGTAAAGTAGAATCAAGGTAAATTCGATGTGATTAATGTGAATAAGATAACTGAATGTTTTGATAAACTTGAACAAATTGCTTTATTGGTTTTGAGGTTGAGTTGCAACATAAAGTATCCGGTATCTCAATAGAAACGTGTTTCTAGCTCTTGACTTCTCTTGAGGTTGGTAAATGTACCTTTTTTATTTTATTTTATTGAAGCGCTCGTGGCGTAGCTTGTTTAGCCAATCTTCACTGATTATCTAAGTTAAGCAACGTTCTGTGCGGTCACTATTTGGATGGGTGGCCGTTAGTGGCATTTACATCTGAGCGCTTCCGTGTTTCGGAGGGCACGTTAAAGGTAAGCGTCCACAGGCCCGCATTGCACGTATCGGACGCATCGCACGTAACGGATTTTAGTTTGCCTTGTATAAAAACTCGTCCGTACGGTGCGGATCAGTGGACGCTGTTGTATGAGTTTTTATACAAGGCAAACTAAAATCCGTTACGTGCGATGCGTCCGATACGTGCGATGCGGGCCTGTGGACGCTTACCCCCGGCTCGGCGGCCTAAAAACTCCATCACCAGAGTTGGCCACTAACTCATACGAGCTAGCTTGCTTGCTTACCTATTTTATTCACCAGTATTTACAATATTTAAAAAATATCTATAATTTAGTTATTACTTAGGTTAGATTAGGTTAGGTTTAGAAAATTCAAACCTAAACTACCCCCTAACATTGATTATAAAAACTTCACTTGAAGTCCTTTCTTTTCCATTTTCCGATAAATAGGTGCTTTAAATGGGTTATAATACTTGCGGCCTTTGAAAAGTGGGTACCTACCTAATATTGGCATATACAAGAAGGGACCATGATGGCTTGCATATTATGTGCTTTTAGTGAATAATTTGGTCATTTATATGTATAATCGATGCAAAACAATTTGTTGCACAGAAGTAATCTATTTATTCTAATCAGCGCTTAACTCGTACGTCTATAAATTGGCTTATTTACTCATAATTACTTATAAATACCTACGGGCCGGTGGCAAAATCAATACATTTAAGAGATCATGGAATGTTCGATAAATGACTAGCAGGTGATTTTAGAAACAGTGTTTTACAAAATCATAATGTCATGACTTCGTAAAACACTGTTTCCTTGTGTGAGGCAAATCTATGGAACTATGAAAACTCTACCTTCACAAAATTGATTATTTTAATATTTTATAGGTTTTCCTTCATTGTTATTTTTAAGTAATTAATAAACCTGTTTTCTGAATAAAGCTCTACGTCTAATATCAGCGAAGCTATTACTTTCAATAGCTAATTTACCTTGAGCAAGTAATTTTTAATTTTTGTACCTTGACTTTTAAAAGTGAATGAAAAGACGACACATTAGTTCACTCGTACCGCAAACAGGATTAAAGTCTAGCCTTGATTATACTTCTGTTAACCATTTACCATACAGGTACCTACAACTACCTACATAATAAAAGTACATAGACCACAATTCATTAGTAGCATAACAACTACTTTCAAAAAGATCAGTGTTGCAAAGAGGTAGGTAAGGTAGGTACGTAGAGTCCTTCAGGGCAGGCATATATCCCCATCGCATCATATCGTGGATGTCGATGGTGACAGTGGACCCGTTTACGCTGATATATCGATGTTTTGGTAAAGTATCTTGCTTAGATAAATCATAGTAACAAGCTTAGTTCTCGACGACTATGGCCACTCGGTCACTCCCTGCACTAATTTTGAATAGGTACTTTTGAATCAGAGAGCGAAGCCTGTGTTTCGAAACTCAGACTCGGTTGCGACTAAGGATGACATTATCCCTATGAATTGTGGAGGCGAAGGAATTGCATCGTAACCTAGTTGGAACAGTGCATCATAATTTATCATCGTAAATGTCAGGAACTTAACAATATACGAGTAACTATGAACTCTTACGATATTGCGGTCAGTAGTGACTGATCACAGAATGTAGGTCCATTATGTGTGACTAAAAGGATACCCACCCACGGAAGGACTAAGCAGTCGGGTCGTGACCGTGACTCAATTCCATAAAGTAATCTTAGAAAATTAGAATCGATGATTTGTTTAATATAGTGGTG
The DNA here is from genome assembly GCA_947507515.1 of Eulithis testata. Lineage (NCBI taxonomy): Eukaryota > Metazoa > Arthropoda > Insecta > Lepidoptera > Geometridae > Eulithis > Eulithis testata. Next base: position 6,109,184 of record OX382207.1, read on the forward strand.
TTTATGTCGAGATCAATGATTTAATTTACCTATCGATAATTTGATAATTGTAAAGTCATTTTTTTTTTATTTCTCTGATGTTGAATCAATGAATAAAAGAACACAAGAATATAGCAAGATTCATAGTTCTCTTATCTTCAGGTCCTAAATTATGGTCTGCACCGTATTAGTGTTATCCATAAAACTGGTATAAAACAACCTTGTACAGGAATTTAGATCAAGATGCCAGTTAGATAAATTGACTCACCTGAAATATGAAACCTTGCGATCATTGAGAAGTTGAGACTGTTTTATCATTACCCACTCATGCCTTAATCCTCACCGTAGGTACCTCCCACTTATCCGCCATCTTTAATCACGAAAAAATGTTTGCACGCCATCTGTAGAAAACTGAGGTTTTGGGACGACCCATCATCGGCGCCTCGGCTGTGTTACTTAGGTACTTTACTTAGTTTAGTCATCAACGTGTGTATTTCATCGATATCGATGTCCAATTACGAACATCCCTAACACAAACCGCAGGTTGTAGTCGTCACACAACTGTTGCTACGTCGCGACTGACGTCACAACTTACCGAATGAAGATGACATCAAATAAAGTGTTAGTCATTATGTAATGATGATCATCTTGCCTCTGTATCGCGGAAAGTGGCTAACCAACCAGTGCACGGGGTTCGAATCCCAGGCGGGGTGGGTCGGTGGAACAAAATTATCAACAAGAACATCAATTTTTTTTTGGGAACATCAATTTTTTTTTGGCGTTATGGGTTCGGATTGGTATCGTGACCAAATCTGAAATGAGCTTTTCATAAGAAACCCTGTGATGCATTCTATAAAAAATTTTCTGCTGGGGTACTGGTTCTGACCGAGCATCCGAAAAATAACAACATAAAATATTAAATAAATCATTTGATCAGACCCATCCAGCTTAGAGCCACACCCTGTCTCAACCGTTAGACAAGCCAACGGGCCTTGAATTTAGGCAACCTCAAATTATTCAAATCAAGCTTTTAGAACATTCAGGGTTAACGGACGAAATTGTAACCCCTAGGTATAGGTACCAGTGATAGTACCAACCCTGTGAACCATACCATAGTCTCTTGTCAACAGATTTACGTGCCTAAAGTGGCTCTACATCGAGATTATGACTCGTTTGCGTGCGCAGTACAGTTTTATAAAAAGCTTTCATTTTTAGTACCTAGTCAAAAAACCTTGAGAGGCCATAGGGACTGGAAATTTCATAATTTTTCATGAAACTAAACAGATGTTACGAAGGTAGGTACGTATACCTAACTTACATAAAGTAGGCATCAAAGCAAAATGGATTGGCAGTTCATTTATAATATCAATTATTCAGATTCCTATCATCAATTTTGTTCCAAATCTGTTTTATTACTTAGATGACATTCACAGGTAAGTTAAATACTTAGTTACTGGACATTCATAACAAAAGTATGATAAGGTAGATTGAGCCTAATTAAAAAAAGGATAAGGTTAAATAAATTAAATTCTGAACAGCACTTTGCCGCCTTAAACGATCCAAGTAGAGCTTTACATGAAGTTCACGCGTAGATAATGTATTCCACGCCTGGTGAGCTCATAGCCTATAATAGTATCTACTCACTATATTAAAATAAAGAAAAAACAGTTTGTACGTTTGACAGTGATGTGTTTGGATACCCTTGAACTTATTAACTAATAAAATACTCCGATAAAAATACAAGTACATACCCTATTGGGTAGGTAAATTAAGTGGAATTCAATAAGGGCAATTAAGGTACCTATATCTACAGAAAAAAAGCATCGCTCGTGTGGGTTTGTTGTCACCGCTCCAGGTCCAGCCTGGCAGCAAGCATAGTCGGCATAGTCATGGGCATACGCCCCCCATGAAAAATATCACGGAAAATTATTTCTGATCCTGCGTTATCTTACTGAATCCTGTTCACCATTAACCTGCTCAACTAAATGGGAGATAAGAGATAGCTGATGATCATTGTACTTTTACTTTTTTCACATATAAGCAACGGCTCTATTCTTCTGAATCTGTGTCTATACATCTCAAAAGAATGAGGCAGTGTGGAGAAACTTCCACGCTGAGTCTAAGCTCGCGCTGCGCTGACTTCATAATGAAAGGTGTGTCGCTGTGGAATTCAAAATCGACACTTGTGGATTATTAGCTATTTATGTGCGTCAGATCTAAATGAGTTTTTGAAAGGTCTGTTATTTCATAAGTTGTTATTATCTATCCCATGAATAATTTATATACAGCCTTTAGGGTGCTTTGGCCCAACTAAAAATTATGGAGGTTTTATTTATGACATTTTTTTTTAATCAATACCCTTACATTTTGCGGAACAATTTAGTACTTAATTTGTATAAGTACCCACTTTTTTTAACTTCATATAGGTATATGTAACAATAATGAATATTAGTTACATTTACGTTACGTTACGTTATTTCGTACTAGGTAGGTAAGTATCCTACCAAGTACCTATCAAATTCCTACTAATGACCTGACCTGTCACCAGGTGTGACCCATCGATCGGTAGCCGAGGCCAAATTGATTTTTATTAAATAAATATTGTTAATAGGTACCTAATTTTAACCCTGAACTGTTGATTTGTTTGTTTTATTAACTTTTATTAGGCGGCTGAGTAGGTATAGATAGAATAAGCAAGTAAGTACCTACTTATCTACCTACCATAGATGTTCGATTACTGTGACACCTACAAGTACCTACTGGATATCTAGTGCATACAAAGGTCTACCTTTGTAACCTGATTAAAAATATTGAGAATGCTATTAATTAAAAGACAATTCTTTCTTCGTCCTACCTACGAAAAGTAGGGCGGTTTCAAATAACTTTTCTGAGAATCAAGAGCTCGATTGCCAAGTGCTCTGTGTGCATCACTGTCAATGCCAGGCCACGCCAGGCAGAGTGTTATTTAGTTCGAACGGGGATCTTTTTTTTCTGTACTTACACCTACATAAGCTTAGTAGGTAGGTACTCTACTTATTTGAAGGCAATTTCCTGACTTATTATAAACAATACTTATTAATTTAAATATCATTAAGTACAAGTTCCTCAAAATGGTGTTCATAAGCTCACCATGATTGTGGTACCCAGCTCTGCCCAGGGCAGGTACCTACATACCTACAGCAAAAAACAACTGTACGGTTTGCTTTACGGATGTGTTAATTATAAGTAAATCCATCTGACTTACATATTCTGTGATTGAATCTATTATTATAATATAACCCTTGAGTAAAAGTTTTAAAAATCCCGCCATTGTTTTCGCTCTCTTTATAGAAATAAAAAAAAAGAAAATATGCTATTCTCGGAATTTTTTGGTCGGTATGTGACATATTTACTACATAATTGACAGTGACATCGCGTGTCTTTTGTAGGTGTGTCAAACAGTCAACTGAGTCAACTCAACTGTCAAACTTTGGAAAAGAAAACATTTCAAATATTTCGGTGTCCTATTTTTATCTTTCTTTCCCATGAATTCCACGTTCTAAAAAGATTAAATTACCTATGTTTACACATTTTGTACACTGTCTATGAAATAATCTACTCAGTTTAATAAAATAAAATTACAATGGGTCGCAAATCACAATCAAAACAAGCACATAAAAAGAACTCCGGGAAAGAGAACAAGTTTGACCAGCAAAAACGAATAGAACTCGCTGTTCTTGTTGATAAAGTGTTGAGATTAACCAGCGTTTTCCAAGCCTCCACCAATGGAAAGAAGAATTGGGAGCAACATCTAGAGATCGATGCTATAATGAAAGAAATCATGAACTTAGAATCAGAAAAAAACTTCCGCAAGCAAAGGAAATCAAATATTGAAAACTATCTTAAATGGTTGGACGAAAACGGGGCTCAATATGAAGGTAGGCACGCTATACACATCTAAAATTATACCTACTTATTAATGTTAGTATATCATCGGACACTACATACCCATGGTAAGTAAGACCTGTACAACCAAATTTAAACCAAGGACCTTAGGCTATAAAGGCAGAGTTACTTCCTCTACATATGCCAGTAGTCTCAATCTAACAAAAACACCTTTCACTATTTCAGGTGTAGAAATTGCTGAGTTTGAAGGCTACGAGCTTGGCCTTAAAGCAACCAAAGAATTCGCACAAGGTTCCCTTATCCTCACGATACAATCGAAAGCCATGATGACTGAGAATGATGCAAAAGAATCGGCTCTATCTGAATTTATAGCTATAGATCCACTGCTTCAAAATATGCCAAATATTACACTGGCATTGTTCCTGTTGCTTGAAAAGAATAAGTCAGGTTAGTATTTTTTTTTAAAAGCTGGTGACAGTGCTACTGATTTGGAATGGGGTTAATTGAAGACAGTCCCATTTTTACTACAACTTAGAGCTATTGTAATTTATTCAAAAAGCCTTTTCCGATTTATTATGGCCGGTATGTACGCTATTCTTTTGAATATTTCCACCTTTATTTTTTAACAAGTTTAAAGTAGACAGGCACATAGCAGAATTGTGACAACAAGTTGCAAAAGCCGTAAACCAAGAAGTTGGGACACACAGTATTATATCTGATGGATAGTGTTATTCAGAGTTGTTATAAACACCTTAAAGTAAACAATAATCTATCAAACGGTCAGTTGCTTCTACAATCTATCTGACGTCAACAACTCTGAAGTTTCTTAAATAGTAATAATAGTGATTTTTGCTAATTACATTGTTCAAATATTTTCAGAATCATTTTGGAAACCATACATTAATATCCTACCTCACAAATACTCAACAATACTCTATTTCACTTCAGAAGAATTGGCAGAGCTAAAGGTAAGCCGATCACTACTATTTGTCTTATTTGCATCATCATCATTATCCACAGCATGACCTTTAGCATGTTTTTAGATGGATAGATAGATAATATGTTTATTTGTCACTAAAACACACACATAAAAGTTTACAACATAAACAGGAAGCAATACTATTGCGTTAGTAATAACTAAAACCAAAATATAAAACTAAGACAATAAAACAATACAATAACACTACCTGCCTGTGTTTCTGGGACATGTGTAGGTATTATGTGTGTTTTTGCTTGTGCCATTCCTCACCTTGCTTGTTCCTTGCTAGCCAGGAAAAACTGAACGAGATCTGGTTTTTCACCTACTATACAAGGTGTTACATAATTACCCTATAAGCCCAAAAGGGGCATAATCAGACCAAACATCTTGCTTGGACGTGTGCAAAGGGTCAATAAATCGTCATTGATATTTCCATACAAAAGTGCAACTTTTATTATTTTAGAAAGCGACAACCCTAATTGTTTGCTTTGTTACCTGATACACTTGTTCGCATATAAAGAAAAAAATACTGTATCGAAAATGTCTCCAGCTAGAATCTACAGACTCTAGAATTACCAGTCTCATGGAAAAATCAATTTATTTAATTTTTTTTATTTTAGCCATCGCCTGTGTTCGAGTCATCTTTAAAGCTGTACAGAAGCATTGCAAGGCAATATGCATACTTCTACAACAAAATAAACACTCTTGACCTACATGTGTTGAAGAAACTTCAAGAGGTTTTTACATTCGAAAGCTACAGGTAAATGAAAAAAATGAATCATTAAAGTTTTATTTTATACAAGATTATAGATAAATTAAGGCACAGAAATTGCACTCACCTAATACTTTCTGTTACAATTAGCATACAAAAAAATATATTTTAGGAAATGCATTAATCTTGTTTGCTGCTAGCTAAACTTATTTTATTCAATGCATGCATACTAATTATAAATATCAGGTCACTAGTTCATTTATATTACTTTTTGATACTTACATTTTTTAACTTATTATCTCCAAAAGCTTGTTTCAAATTATATTAAAACAAGCAAAATAACTTACTGCATAAATAACTACAAACATATTTTCTAATCTTAGTCATAAAATAATTTCAATTTTAGACCTTCCATTGCGTAAATATAAAAACTATCTTTTATTTATCCACATTTTACTACATAAGATTTAAATTACCTATCCTTCAATTCACTTTGATTTAAATTAGGTCCATTAGTGGACATACTCGTAAGATGTGTTTGTCTAATATTGGACCTAAACAAATCTGTTGGATAGCTAAGTTAATAATTCCCCTTACAATTTGAGCTCAATAAAATATCATGTAAAAGTAAATCGAGAAACTGCATCTATTGGAATGGTTTTCTTAGTGAGTCCCACATGTAATCAGGTGATTCCTTTCCGTTTTGCGAATCCAGAGTGCTAAGCGTATAGATATTTGACGAAAGCATTGGGCTTATACTTCGAGTACTGCAATTGTTTTTATGACCCTTTCTATTCTCAAACACGGGGGTTGCAATTCGCTCATCGGGAAAATTGTTCTTGTCTATAAAAACCCTTTGCTGTCTCCACCTATACCCGATATATGTCAGTAAGATCAGTACCATTGCTAGTCCAACTATACTTGCTGTTGCCAGAGTCACAGATCTGGCGTTGATTGTCTGATCCGGTGTTTTTTCGGAAATGCCGGGTAGATTGGTTGGCGCTTCAGTTCTCTCGCTTGAGCTTACGTCCAGCTTTTCGTCCGATGATATTTTGCTTTTGAAGTCATTGAGACGCTGCAAGTCTTCTAAAACAATTAGGCCATCACCATCCAAATCCTCTTCCGATGATGGCTTCCTTATTGATTCAGCTGGTACCAACCCTGCAATAAAAAAAGATTCATTATTTTAGTCTAAATCTAATATTTTGTAGAATTTTAAACCCTTACCATCTAAGTACGTGCCTGTTAGTTCCTTTGTTTTATTTTCGTAGTTTCTTCTCATCAGCGAAAAGATTTGGTTCCAACCAACAATGTCGTCTGTATTTTCATTTATCGAATGCATGACTCTGCTTTCTCTCACAGTTTCAGTTTCTTTGTGATCATCAGTTGCATTTACTACGATAACAGATGCACTGTAAGGGGTACCTTGCGAATCTTTCATCAGTGTATTTGCATCAGCTTTCGTGTCAGGCTTAGTAATATTATGAAACAGTGACATTATACCCATGTTTTCTGCATGCTCATTTATATTGTTATCGAAGTTTATTTTAATTGGAATATGTATAAAATCATCCTGTACTGGGTCTGTAGTAGTGGCTCTAGTGGTAGTATCGTGAGCGTCCAAGAGAGCTCTCAGTGGATATGTTTCTTTGGAGATCGGTTCAATTGCAGATTTTGATAAGAACGGTTCTGGTGGATTAGGCTCTTTGGATGCATTGTGGAATATATCTGCTAAGTGAACATGACTCGATCCGCGCTCTCTATGTTCAACTAATTCACTTAGGGTCATGTTTCGTTCCATCAGTATTTTAGATAGACGGGCATTTGCTGAAAATAATAAACGGAACACAATTATTTCATGTACACCTTATATGTATAATGATTTATCAATAAAAGTTGTAATAAACAAAATATCTTATTATTTCATATTTACCGCCAGTATCGTTCAGAATCTCTTCAATTTCGATTTTAGCAGACTCTTCTGTTGAGCTGAGAATGTATGTTTGCTTGTGAATATAAGTCGTTGGTGATCTAGTTGAGTATCTGAGTTTTCTAGGTTTATTTACATGAATTTTGGGCTTGTTCTCAACGTTACTTGTCTTATTTTCAATGTCGCTAGGCATTTCTGTAGTAAAGAAGTCTTCCAATATGGTAACATCATCTAAACTAGTTTTTGGGCCTTGGGTTCTTGCGATAAACTCTGAAGAGGAAACTAAATTAGGCATGCCAAAAAGATTCTTCATGAAATCATCTTGTGTTGGAGCATCGGTCGTTGAATATTTCTGTTTTCTACGTTTCTTTTTGAGGATATTATTGAAAGCTTCTCGCCGTAATTCTGATGTATTTTCAGCTTGTATTATTGGTAATGATTTTAGTTTATCTATTTCGTTGACTGTAGGTTTATGGTGATCTTCCGCTTTAGCAATTTGTGTTTCAGTTTTGGTGACTTTATGGATTGTGTCATTTGTAATGTTGCTCTCCTTAACTGTAATAGCTGCTGTGGAGTCTTCATCGTATATGGTAGTCGTTTCAACATCAATACTAAGCGTTGTCGTTTCAATAGCGATTTTAGGTTTTTCGCTTAAGATTTCAGTAACGTTTTTCATCAATGGAATAACATCCCTCCACTCTTGAGATTTTGTTACATTCCTTCTTCTATTATTGTAAAAGTATTTTCTTGCTGTAAGCGCTAGCATATCTCTATTTAGCTGACTCTTGTAGTTGTTCTCCATCACAGGTCGGATACGTTGTTTCCTGCCGATCCCATTTGGAAACCGATGGACGATTGTAGGTTTAGCTAACTTTTTTTCTTTTGGTTTTTCTGTAGTAGTTGCTTCTAAATTTTCGGTGGTTATGTCGTCTTGCATTGTTTCAGTTATTATAGGAGTTGTAGGAGTTTCTGTTATAAATTCAGTTACATATTTAGTGTCAGAATCAATAAACACCTTTTCTTCGCTTGATTCTTTTTCCTCGGAGTTATCATGAAGCGGTTTATTTACCGAGCTACTGGTAGATACATTTTTCATAGATAAGGATGAAGTTTTAGGAATATTTTCTGATTTTAATATTGATAAAGCCAATTCTTTTCCGTGAAGTAAATCCGCAAGAGAAAGGTTGTGTTGCTGCAATATTTCACTTAAACTGGTACCATTCGACTTTTTTAGGATGTCCTTTAGGGTAAATGGATCTATTGGATTTTTAACCTGTTGAGAAAAATTGCAACGTTTATTACAATATCGGAAGTTATGCATTTAATTTCGGTTTGATATTCTAAGTGCGTTAATAACAATATAAAAATCTACTGTAGAGGTTTTTTTTACAACTGTTAGCATATTATTTAGGTACCTACTGGTTATATTCTACATAGTAGGTAGTAGGTATATTAAACAATGCTAAAATAATAGTTTGTTATTTATCAATTGTTTTAAACATTTATCTACCATTTCAATATTTTCATTTTATTTCTCAACTGACTCGCACTTCGTTTTCTATTCTCGGTTAAATAATAATGTGCCCCCATATCGATGTTGGAACTTTCATATTGAGATAATATTTTAAGAGGATCAGTCTTCTGGCGCTTCAGATATTTTTCCTACAAAATATATCATAATAATATAATGAGTAACAAAACTTTAGAAACAATTGCTGAAGTAGTCGTAAAAATAGAAGATTTTCTAATTCATACCTGCGCTTTACCGATTTCTTTATAATATTCCGATGACTTCGGTTCAGCAACAGGTGGCAAGTTTTCAACCGAGAACTCTGACATAGATTTATCTTTCTCAGGGGTGCTTATACGGAACCCATCTTCTCTGTCAATAGCGCGATATATTTCTTCGGTTCGCTTGTTGTAGTCATTCGGATATTGGTTTTTATTTTGTCTTTGCGGTCTATCTTCTGGTTCAAAAACTTCCCTAGATGCTATAACATCTTCTGATGGTTTTTCAGTAAAATACTGAGTAGTGCCGAAGTTATCGCCATGTTTTTCTTCATTCATTGTCATGACTTGGTCGGTGGTAAGTTCCTCACTTGCATATCGTGGAGCTTGGTTGGGACGGTAGGCGTTAAACTCGCTAAGTTCAGGCCAAGCCTCTGTCGTAGGTCGTTTCCTTCGGTGCCCACGCCTGCGTATTGGTCTGTCTTCTTCTAGGGAATCAGCCCATTTGAGCCTGCGCTCAATCTTTTTTCTTCTTCTTTTAGGCATCTCTGATGTTTGGCGTTCGTTGCTGAAATCGTCAAAATGAGGTCTTACGTGATCTTCTGTATACCTTTCACTTGAGCCTACTTCTGCTGAGGATGGTTTGGGTCGGCGTTTTCGTTTGCGGCCGGGTCTTTTACGCCTCGGTGGTTCCTCAGAGGATACGTCTTCGTATTGAACTCTTGACGTTGACTGCTGCATTACGGGCTCCACATCCAATGTCTTCCATGGCTGAAAATATTAAAACGTGAGATAACGTAAGTTGTTTAGGCATATATAAGATATCTAACCGCTTAGCATTAGATGGTGGCCGTTGGTTGGTTTCATAAATGGTTCGCTTACTATATAGGTACTTGCTCGATTTGAGTTAATTATTTCTCATATCTTAATCTTAAACCAGTGGGTACCTATACCTATTAAACCGAAAGGAGATTATTCTATACTTAGAGAAACGGTGTACCTAAAGATTAACCCAATTATATTTATTTCTGAGCGCCAAGGAATTTAGAGATTACGAGAGTAACTGTTAAATAATTACATGGTTAGCAGTCTAGCAAGCGAGCGTGACGATATTATCCTCACTCACACACATAGATATCATCACATTTTTCTTGTTCATCATTCGTAAAGAGAACCGAGTTCAGTATCTATTACGTAAAATTTAGACGACGTTCCATGCTCTACATACTCTGATTATTGTTTGCTAACTCGCTACAAAAAATCTCTACTATAGTCCCGTGTGAAAAGGCCTAACAATGTATTGAGTATTTTGGTAAAAACGTTTATAAAACATGACGCCAATTACCGTGATTGCGCGTATGAGTGAATCGGTAAATGGTTTTCATTGCGTGTCTTTGTGTTTTAATGTGCTCAATCGGTTTGTAACCTTATTAGTGAGGGTTAAGACTGAAAAAGGGGTGGTAGTTTCAAGTTACGATCGAGCTGTTATTTCTTTTCCATAGAAAGTGTTCGATAGCCGGGGAAATGTTTTGTCGGTAGCCTGTCCTTCCCTCTGTCAACCACATGTAGCTGTGTTAATTATGGCGCTTTTGATGACTGAGAAGTTGAAAAATTTATTGTTGTCTAGAAATTTGAGAAGACGAGGCTAACCTGCGTGTTAGTTTACTAAAATAGTTACTACAGTATAGTTTACTTCCTAATATGTAAAAGTATGTAGGGTAAGGATTTCAAAGACTTTCATAGGTATAGCATGACATTATCATGTCATACAAAAAAAGATACCGTTATTTTTCCCATGCGGTTAGCTTGGGATGCTGTCCGAACGAACGTGATCGGTCGCGTGATCTTGGTTCAGATAATTTGTGCTTTTTGTTCTGGCATCGTGCAATTTGTGTATAAATAATATGACCAATGTGACCTGATCACATATGCTACTACCGGGTTAAAAATGAAAAGTTTAGTAGTTTTATCTTCAGTTAGAATCTTTGTGCTTATCGAATGATCCATATAATAAAATCAATGAACTCTTCACGGTAAAAACAAACAGATCTTTAAATTAGTTATCTCATCGATTACGAAGAAAGCGGTTACAACACAGATGGCATAACATGGAGATGGCGGGAAAAGTCGAAAGCGCTAACCGGTTTCGCGCGAACTTGATCTGCCAAGACCCAAGACTTATGATCATGAAGGTCGATATTGCGAGGCCGAGTAATGACAATTAATTTTGTGTGGCAAATACTGTGCGATACTTTCCTCGAAATAACTGCGTACCGCACCGTAATACGGAACCGGATTGATTCGAAACTTTGATGATTTCCGATGACTGTTGTATTTATTGGTGGACTAGATTGTGTGCTCCATTTGGCAATTGGTAAACTACTGGCTACCAAAGATCGGACAATAGGGTGCGTCCGCACCATTTAATTCAAACCCTTTTACACATTTTAACCCAAAAATTTGTCTCTATAGTTAATTGTACAAATGGTTTTGCAAACACAAGATAGGTTGGTATTTTTCTTACTTGCACTTTGTGAATTACAATAAGATTTTCACTAAGAGACATAGACAAGACACATAATACAGTATTGATTGTCTAATTATCGCTAACAAGAACTGCAACCCATAGTTTAAGCGCTCTACTTACCGTTCGGTACCACCCCTGATTTCTAGACTAGTTTCTAGACCAGGAATTTAGCTCCTGTGACATCTTTCTTAACCGGTTCTTTACTCTGTAAGTTCCTTAGAATTTTCTAAGATACAATATCCTGTACTTACGTGTTTACAATCAATAATGTTGACTGCACTTCTTTTATTTTCTAGAGATTAATTAAATTTTTTAGATTTATAACGTTTACGACATTCATTCATCTTCTAGAGATGAATTTTTATAGCTCTTGTCGGCGTAATTTTAGTTGTGATGCGTCGAGTTTACAACTTTCTTACCGAGATTACCAGTGCTCTTCTGAAAAGATTCGTTTACCTAGCTAGGCAATAAAATACTACCAGTATAACACGCAAATTGCGTTATTCAATCCATCAGATTTGACTCAAGTTTCAGGTCAGCTGGACCAATTTTTGTTCCATTGCATAAGTCCCAGGTGCAATTTATATTAGAGAATTGCACCTGAGGTAAATTAGCCTATGGCTTACACGGAACAATGTGAAAAATAAAAGCCGCAGACGAAAGGAAAACTGCCATTGTTATGAAATAAACCGCAAAAACGCTAAACAATTTCCGCTCGATAATAAGGGGATTCGGGTGTCAAATGGTTTTATGTGGTTTGACTTATTGAATAAAAAAACTAATTAGATTATGTAGGGCAGAGACTTTACTAACGCAAGGTGCGTTTCGGTAACAAAATGTATAACTTTAATCCTCCTCGGTCTTCCCCTGGTCTTACTTATTGCCGTCAAATGAAAATCAATAGTGTAAAAAGCAGCAAATAACAGTCAAGAGCAAAAATTCCGGGTTATCTAAAAAAACTTGAATATCGTGGAAACCATGAATGGTAGCTTCTTGAAATTAAGATCTCAAGTGTATTATGTTATAAGAAACAACATAACGACAATAATTTTAAAAATGAATAGTAGATGTCTTTTCAGTAAAGATTTATCACAAGCGGTTTTCTTGCAGAGACCACAATAATAATTTCTAACAGAATTTACTTGTAATATTAAATTAGTTTATTATTAATGTTTACCTGTTCATATCGTCGAGTCCCAGTATCCAAAGTTCTAGACCTCACTGCTCTCCTATACTGATTCTCGTATTCTTCTTCAGCAGAATGAACAATTATCACCAAAGCAGCTAGCGTGCTCAATAAAACCATTGTGAACTTCCAAGTAATACCCATATTATATCGAATCAACTATCGCTATCGATACACTATCACTGCCCTAAACGGAACGCACTAGGGTTGTAAAAAAGTTTACAGTAAAAATTGAAAGAAAAAGACGAAAGGAAGGAAGAGTAAGAAAGGAAACGAAAAACCCGTTCGTAGAACAATGCTTTAGCAATCCAAATGTCTTCGGTTCAACTTTTATCTGTTTTATTAGATTTATCACATCATGATCATAAGCTTCGTTTATGTATATTTTAATTGTCAGGTTTTTACGCGTTTTTGTATTTTCGATTGATGTGAAAGGGATCGCGGCACACGTTAGTACGCGGCGACTCGTTGCGTCGAAGTAAGAGCAAAACAACGAACTATACACAATCTTCGTGTTTTGCTTCGATTGCATATTTTGATTACAACTCTGTAATTTTCCTGATTATTTCTGACGTGAAAGCTTCGTAAAACTCGTAGAAGCTTGAGTCTGGAACGTATAAAGTTGCAAAATTCTTAAAATATTTGTGATCAAAAGAAATATCTTCTAATCGTTTCATTGACGATCTATTTGTGTGCAGAAAATATTTATCAAGTAAATTCTTCTACATAGAACCTTAATGAGAAAAAATAAAATCTTCCCTTGTAGGAAATTATTATACGACTTCAAAGTGTCGGAGCCTACCCCGACTAATACCGATTCTGTTTTCAATGTACGTAATAATATATACCAATACCACAGTTGTATTAGTACACCAATACAAAAGAAAAGCAATGAGTAATTAAATAAGAAATACTACAGGCAGTGACATGTGACATGTGAAGCGCTCGTGGCGTAGCTTGCTTATCCAATCTTTACTGATTATCCAAGTTAAGCAACGTTCTGTGCGGTCACTATTTGGATGGGTGACCGTTAGTGGTATACTATGCTTGTTACTTTATAAAAATGACGAGTACCGAGCTATAATGTATCAGGAATATTCAAAAACGATTACGATTTCCAAGATGGAAGATGCAGCATAATGTGAAACGGAATGTGCGCACGCGTCGTCTCCCCTGCGGTATGCCGTCCGATCCGCATACACTTATCATGTTTAGTTACTTATAAAAAGCGTAACGAATTACTCAACGCCCATATTTTACTGATCGAAACAATAAGCCTTAAACGCGATTATTATCATACAAATATCGTAGTTAAAAAGCAAAACTTCACAGAATTTGTTTACTATTTTATACATACCTCTTCGCTGCTTTCTACTTCTTCTATAGGTATTTCCAATAAAATGGTAAGTAGATATAATATAATGTAGCGTAGTTATTAAATTCTACGAGATCGCGTACCGTCCACTCATTCATGCCGTGTAACAACACACATGTTAATGTAGGTAATTGGAGCATTTCTTGTGTATATCGTTATAAAATTGACGAGAGAAAATAAGTAAATCGGTTTCACTCGTTATCTGTGCAATAATTCTTAGATGATGCGTTTCTTGGAATGTTTTCTTTAATAGTGGGGCTGTTGATGAATGAAAGTTGTCTATAAATATTTTATTGTAACCACCGGTCTTTCGTAATAATTAATTAGTTCCACTATTCTGTGACTGTTTGTCAACAACAACTAATTAATGTTATCAAACAGTACAAAATCGTGTTCAGTAAATATTTTTTGTATATTTTCACATCGTGACTCGTTAGTTTCCTCGACATTATAGTTTTTGTGCATTACTGTCCGCACACTGAGTTTCTTTAGTGTTCTTACGATTTCTTTTTATCAAATCACTGGCTGCTCCTTCCGCGTATAGCGTTGCATCGTCGTGACAGACAAGACTCAAATTTTCACGCCTACTTGAGCGGAGACATTTCACGACTTCATCTTCGTTTTCTAGTTATACTACGCCAAATTATGTGTTGTGTAATTGAGTAAAAGGCTGACAAATTACGTTGTTGCATAACTGTGCCTCGACATTATGCGAAAACAAATATCTATATAATTTGCATATATATTTTGTTTCTTTGCTAATAACTTTTCTACTGCATATATTTAAATGTCATCAGTTTCGACATCAAAAATGCTATAAATTAAGCTAATTCTTTGAAACTTACTGTATTTATTATTTATTTTAAGATGCGAATAATTCTCGCTTCATTACAATCCACAATCCATCGTTAGGTTGTGCGCATGATTTCATCTCGTATATTGTATGGGCGGGTCATTGTTACGTAGGTTTCTCACGCGGCCTCACTTTCTTCAGCCTAACAGGCGTACTAAGATCTCAAACCACCATGCGAGCGATGACAAAAAGTTCATTATAACATATGAATCGCACGATCGTGATATATGGATCATAGCATTTCGTTTTGCTGCGTCCCATAAAATTATTGTGAAAACTCTCCCTATTATATTTCTTGGGTAATATTGTATGCATAATTTATTATTGTTGGCAGACGATGCTGCAATAGCTTTCATATTTTACTTTATTTCCTATTATTAAGTAAACCACAAGACGTTTAGCTAATTTGCAGTCTCACTGTTACTTAACTGTCGAACTCCATATCTTGTTTGTACGAGAATAGTTCATTCTCATGCTATAAAGCCGATTCCTATTATTTATTGTATGAAGTCAGCGTGAATTCTTTTATAAATTTTCCAGCGCTTCTGTAAATAAATACACTCAGGTTGTGGAACGATCTTCCTGTCGAGGCTTTCCCTAGTGACTACAATATGGGGCACTTCAAAAAGGGTGTTTTAAAATTCTTCAAGGGTCGGCAACGCGCATGTGATACCTCTGGTGTTGCAGGCGTCCATAGGCTACGGTAACCGCTTCCCATCAGGCGGGCCGTACGCTTGTTTGCCTACTTAGTAGTATAAAAAAAAAACGATATTTCTGATAGTAGGACCCATTATAATAGTACATAATATAGTAAACTGACCTGATATACACCTCAAGTTAGCATCATCTGAGAGCGATTTGTATACCCGGAAGCTCATTTTTTATTTTTTACTATACCGCTGAATAATAAGTTTCCTTCGATCGTAACTTTTATAATAATCATAAAAATGAAACGCACACTGATGCTTGCCTGCTCTGCTCATACAGTTATTCTTACGTAATTATATCGTTCCACTTTTTATTGAAGTTACCATACCGAATGTTTTACTTATTACTTCCACTTTGTCTATACGTGACGTAGGTATGTGCCTATGTTTGTAAATAATTACGGTAACAATGTTTGTTGTGACTTGTGAAAGCAAGAATAACAAGCAAAACGCCATCCGTTAATCGGCTGCATTTACTTCGAAAGCGATACTTGAGTTGCTTGCTTAGTTACCCTTGACTGATTTAGTAAGTTAAACATGTACCTACATCTACAAACATAATTTGGACGAGTGACCACTGAAGACGTTTTAATTAGAAGGTTTCTCTGCATTATGTTTTATATCATTAAAAAAAAGCATTTAAGCTTGCTGTAGCAGTCGAATTTACTCAAAAAGCATGTTTCCGGTCATGCTGTTTTAAGCGTTTCTGAAAAGCCGCTATTTTAAACTTTTAGATACGCTTAAAGCGTCGACCAGCTTTCTACGTAAATGACTTTTTAACTAATATTAACTAACCGAGGAAACACGTCCCACATTTATTACCCACATGCTATTATTAGATAATAAGAGTTGAAAGTGCATATTCTCATGAGATTGTCGTCACAGACAATAGGCGAATAGCAGTAAAAACAATTTAATTAAACAAAAGTAAAAGCTTAAGAATATTTATCAGTATTTAAATATCAAATTAAAATCAAGCCTAGGAAATAAACAAATAGCCCTGTATAAACACGAGCCAAATATCATTCAGATTATAAAATTATTGTGTAACGTAACACATCTAATTGGCATATATGCATGCCTAATTAACTTTCGTTCCAAAATTGCTCTACCAAAAACTTTACCATTGCAATTATATGTAAATTCTTACATATATATTAAAAGCGAAAGTATGTCTGGCTATCTGTTGTCTGCAGATGAACTGCTGAACCGATTTTAGTAATTTGACGTTTGGATCTAGATCCTACCTCCCTCCACCTATTTATTTATGTAGCAGATGCACTACCTTGCGCAACCGGCTTAGTTGTACGAATATAATTCGAGGCAGACAAAGACGCAGGTAACAACTAAAGTAGCAATCTCATAAATTCAAAGATATTACATATTTTAAAACCGGTAGTAAATAACCGATCTAAATAATTGCGTCGTGATAAATGCAAAAAAGAGAAATGTGGACGGATACATCGATGGAGACAGTAAAACGCTCGAGTAGGAATTACTAAGAATGCGAGGCGTGATTTATGATCTAGCGAACATTAATACAAAACTATTGTAAGACTAGCCGTCGCCCGCGGCGTTGCTCGCGTTCTAGACCCTTTCGAGTGTGACTTTTCAAAATTCCTTTCTTAGTGCACCCCTACACTATATAAGGATACTACCCTCCAAATTTCATACCACTAGGACTTATAGTTTAAGCTGTGCGTTGATTGTCAGTCAGCTTCAAAAGAGTTTTATATATTTAGATGAAGAAGAAGATGAAAACTGCTCGAATCATACTGTAAGATACAAGATAAAGATATTACATATTACTACTGTAACATAAATTACTAACTACGTATCTTCAACCGGAATATTTACTTCTGCAGTGGTTTTACTACCGTTAGATATAGAAGCATTCAACCTTTTTGGCATTAACGGCAAATACAAAAGCTGGACCAACAGTCAAAGGTGCTCTTATTTTACCAAGGTTTACACCATTTTTAACCGACTTCAAAAAAGGAGGTGGTTCTCAATTCGGTTGTATTTTTTTTTATGTTTGTTACCTCAGAACTCCGTCATTTATGAACCGATTTGAAAAATTATTTTTTTATTTGAAAGGGTATGTTTCCAGATTGGTTTTTTAATTAATGTTTCTTACCTCAGAACTCCGTCATTTATGAACCGATTTGAAAAATACTTTTTTTATCTGAAAGGGTATGCTTTCAGGTTGGTCCCGAACTGCCATCATCATCATCATTTGATGACGAAGGCGTATCGGATTGAAGTCGGTTTTTCCAGTTTTTTAAACTCATAAATTATATAATAAGTCTTAAGGCTTGAATGCCGTAATTTTTTTTTAAACTCATGATGTGTTTTCTCAAGTTTCCCATTTTGTGTACAGATGGGCAGTTTCCACAGTGATGACGAGACAGAACAACATAAGGCTAGGTGATAGTGACGTCACCGCGTTCATACCTCTCTGGGACATGTGCAATCATGAACACGGAAAGGTAAAACCAGGTACCCTTTATAATTATCGATAATAACATTGTAAAAAAAACTTTTAAACTAACATAATTTGGTCCCACTAGCGAGGCAAAGGCTTCTTTAAATATATCTAGCCCTTTCTATCTCTTTTCTGTGAGCCCTGAGCTGTGACAAGCATCAAAGCTCAGATGGTACGTTACATTATTTACGCACATAATTCAGCCCACTGAGCTGTGTGTTTTGGGTTCCATCCCCACTGAGAACAAACTTTGTGTACAACGCAGCTTAAAATTACAATCATCTGGCAAGATTTGGGTAGTGAAATAATGTGTTGAAACTAAAAATTTCAGATTACAACAGATTTTAACAAAGATTTAGACCGCGGGGAATGCTACGCCCTTCGCGACTTCAAGCCGAACGAACAGATATTCATATTCTATGGATCGAGACCGAATGCTGATCTATTTCTGCATAATGGGTAAGTTTTCACTTTCATGTTCACCGGCAGACTACTCTTTCGATCAAAGTTAGAGTCAATTATGTTTTTCTCAGTAAATTCACAAGGATCATTTCAAATCGAACACGGTGAGTTGTATGAAAATATAAGTATAAGTAGTTTATAAAGTCGTTATAGTCAAGTGATACGTAACACATCATCAGTTGAATAATGAAGTTATCGCACCAGTTATACAAGTGCATACACATATTCTAATTAAGTGCTAAGAAGTGAGGTTGATAAGTCACGGTTTGGTGTCCACAGGGTGTTATATCATTGGCTATTTGTGTTGCTACATTTCACTCGCTCGCTCCTAACCGGAAATAAACGCTTTAAAACCGGTTTTTCACGTATTCACCACTAACTTATGTCCTGTAGGTAAAATTGATAAGGCTGAATGTGTCATATACGACTGGCCCGCTCATCTAAACGCATGTTTCTGCAAATCGTAAATCGTAAAATCGACGATCTAGAATTGTAAAGGTCGCTTTGTTTACTTACATATTTTTTAATAGGTGTTGAAATTATTTTGCACGTGCATATTTTAATCTTTCTAATTTTAGATATAAGGAAGTGGGCATAAAACACTCATTACCCATCGTGTCTACAAAATATTACGTAACAAGTCACATAATATTTTATAGACTCCATGATAACTATTATTATTTCTGAAAGGTCAGATATAATGATAATACAAACCTATTATGTCAGCCATAGAATATTTATTAACAGTTTGAGCACGCGAAGTCTGCAATAGAATAAATAGGCAACCGTAAAATTTGTACATGGTGTCATCTTACATCAATAAAATTAGTTCCGACACGGTTTAATAGCTCTGACCTTGAATAAAAGGGAAGTGGGACGGTGCTTTGTGCAGCCAAAGAGACACAAAATTTGAATTCTGTGTCTACGGTTGTACGTTCAAAAGTCCAATTTTGTGTTTACGGATGTCTACGTTGTGTATATACGGTTTTCAAATCCTACTTCCTACTAATATTATAAACGCGCAAGTTTGTAAGTATGGATGGATAGATGTTTGTTACTCTTTCACGTAAAAACTACTGATCCTATTTGAATGAAACTTGGAATATATATTGTCCGTGACCTGGATTAACTCATAGGCTACTTTTTATCCTGAAAAATAAACGGGATCCAACGGGACGCGAACGAAGTCGCGAGCGGCACCTAGTATTGCCATATTTTAAATTCTGCAGACTCTGGTCAGTCACACTCTAGTTTGTATATAACCACAGCTCACTTTTACCAACCTATTATCGTCTTACTGCTGGGCAAAACTCACCCTTAACACGTTCCCTGTCTAGATGCCTTCAATGTGGGGCCATGAAGCTTTTTTTCAGGAGTCCGTGCTTCTACTATGGGTTCACAACTTCAATGGCCCCTGTTAACGCGCGAAACGAAACGCATCTCCCTCTCGCCCCCGCACCGCAGCCTTCCCCCGCCACTCTGCGTAAAACACTAAGCTCGTTCGCGAGCCCTTCGAATCAAATAATTTAAATATTGTAAAAAGTACGAATAAACAAAGCTGTCTGTTGTAATCATCGTTTAATTGGAAGAAACCACATAGGGCCTGCCTGAACAGCCCCACAATGGTTTGTCAGTTTTTGGACGTATGAAGTTGTCAAATCATTTTATATGGGGACTGGGAACGAGTAATAAAACTACAATATTAAAGTAAGATTTCTCTCAACTTCCAGATTCGTATACCCAGAAAACCAGCACGACAGTGTGGCCCTAACCCTAGGAGTGAGCGCCGGTGATAGCCTTCGGGAGTCAAAGCAGGAGTTATTAGCGAAACTGGGACTGGTTTCAGTGACGCATTACCATTTATACCGCGGGGAGCGACCTATCAGTGCTGAACTCTTAGCCTTCATCAGAATATTCAACATGAATCAAGGTACAATATCACTAATATTATAAACTAGCTTCCGTCCGCGACTTCGTTCGCGTCCCGTTGTATCCTTGTTGATGTTCCGGACTAAAAATATATAATAATAAACATATATATATATATTCCAAGTTTCATCGAAATCGGATCAGTAGTTTTGCGTGAAAGAGTAATAACATCCATACATTCTTACAAGCTTTTGCGTTTGTAATATTAGTAGATGTCAAAGTTTAGATGTTTCGATGTTGTATGTTTCAATCACGCTGCAATTGCTGGTCCGATTTGGATGAAACTTTGAATATACATCTAACCTGGATTAACACATAGGCTACTTTTTATCCCGGAAAATAAACAGGATCAAACGGGACGCGGACGAAGTCGCGGGCGGAAGCTAGTACTTTATAAATTGACTCAAACCTAACACTGGCCCCTTGTTACATAAAAGTTAATTTTAAAAATGCCATGAAAATTCCCTTAGATAGGTCTGATGATGACCAACAAGATGATAGATAGAGAGATAGATAATTCTTTATTGTTCACCACAGTAACAGTGCACAAAACACATAACTTAAAAAATAGGTCAGAAAATGGGCGGCCTTATCCCTGAGAGCGATTTCTTCCAGGCAACCAAAGTGATAAATTAAAATAGAATAATGATAGTGAAGGGGCATTATTGTCGGTTATTATCACACGTTGGATTCAGTGCTTGGATGGAATTCTGTTCATCAAACCACAATACTTTGAGATTAAAAAAATCATTCAAACTTTCAGAGGAATTAACAAAATGGCTGAGTAACGGTTCCTCTGGTGATCTGGTGTCTTCAGACGAGGATAGTTCGCAGGCAGTTGGCGTGGATATTGAACGCAACGCATACTCCTACCTACTTACTCGATGCAAACTGCTACTCGCCTCTTATAAGAAATCAGAAGAGACGAAAGAAGAGTCTGTTAATAGGTAAGACGTGGTTCACACGGCATTGTCCTGCACGTTTTTTGTATACGTTTTAACGAATAAATAGTGGCATATACATTGTGTATCGAACCATTCACGTGGCGTTTGTACTGCAAAAAGTCTTACACCGTTTACATGTTTAAACGAATACTCAACGGACTTGTCAAACAAACCGAATGAACTTTAACGTATTCGGTTTGCAGTGGCACATGGTGTAGCTCTGTCTCGTTCACACGGCACGACGTTCATACGTTTTTCATCGAATAGCTACACACTGTGACAACTGTGTGAATACTGCGGCTATTCGTATTTTACACGAACGAAAATCCACCGTGTGAACACCCGGGTGAATGTACGTTAAAAAACGTGCAGGACAATGTGTGAACGCAGCCTAAGTCTTCAACTCCCAGTAACACGTCCACTGAGGACGTGCTCTGTGATGTATTGCACTGCGCCCATCATTCTGAGACATAAAGGTGTTAGGTGATAGGGCACGGCCTCGATGGATGTGCTCCTATCCTATCCTACTTCCTACTATCCTACTAATATTATAAACGCGAAAGGATGTATGTATGTTTGTTACTCTTTCACGCAACAACTACTACTCCGATTTGGATGAAACTTGGAATATGTATTGTCCGTGAGCTGGATTAACACATAGGCTACTTTTTATTCTGGAAAATCAACGGAACTCTTCAGAAACGCCTAGAAGATTTCGCATAGGAAATTGCACTTCTAAGGCTCATTCCAATTTTCCCCTGACTTAGACTAGTCCCCTGCGTAAGAGATTTCTGAAACTTTAATCATGCGCAGACGAAGTCGGGGGCACCAGCTAGTATGAGATAATGAAGTTTTTATAGGCCGAGTTAAACGCTCAACATCAGGTGGGCCAACAGATCATGACAGATCAATGAGGGGAATATTCGACTTTATATTGTATTTTTTTGTTTCAGGAATAATATAAGGCTTCTCAAAGAATGTGAAGCAAAAATATTAGAAGGTGCCATAGACCATTTAACGGGAGCTTTAGAAAAACTAACCACCACTAACA
This sequence comes from Eulithis testata, assembly GCA_947507515.1. NCBI lineage: Eukaryota > Metazoa > Arthropoda > Insecta > Lepidoptera > Geometridae > Eulithis > Eulithis testata. The sequence continues at coordinate 6,131,916 of OX382207.1, forward strand.
AGTAGTAACTTAGTATGTAAGTAATCCCACTTAATATTTTTAAGTAATCAGTTTGAACAAATCATGACAGTATTTTTTTAGTAATTTATAACCTCAATTTATAGTTATGTTACTAACGTTTACTTAATATAATTTATTACAACGAATTTAGGTAAGTTTTGTGTTAGTTCCTTTATTTTTGACTATTTGATTTATTCGTACTTATGTTACTGTGTGCAATTTTTAATATACATACTTTGTTTTCAAGCTGTTTTTGTTTTTTTATAAAAATATAAGATACATTAACATTAAAAAAAATCATTTTTATAATTTTCTATTCAAATTAGGCAGATGTTTTACAAAATATATCAATAATTTTTATAAATATACTGGCTGAGCTAAAACTAAACATTTTTTCGTTTAAGCCGACTTAAATAGTTTTTTAACTAGGTATATTAAAAGGTAATTAGGCTATTATTTACAAAACTATATCATAAACTTAATTTTTAAACATAGACATTAAATTTATTTTACTTAAAACTTAGCATATAAAATTATTGTATCACAAAATTAATCGTTATTCAAAAACTCGTCAGACAAACGGAGGAGAAGAATTTTCTTACAAATAAAATAAAAGTCCTCACAATTTGTCTGCACTATTTCTGCATTTTTTTTTAAATTCGGTGATAGAAATTTGTCAAAAACACGTACGCTTTTTCGTGTATTTCACAGATTATTCGGATAGACAGAAAATTAATCGTATAGTATTCAACTATCACTCAATAAATTAATATTATCTAGACAAATACTAAACCTAGTTACGTCTCACAAACTACAGGAAAGTAGCTTAAATTGCTTATTTCATGTTTTGTGTTTACACTACGCGTTTCCGATGACACGATACATAAATATCATCGCACTAGAACCCATATATACATGTATACGCAATAATAAAAAAACTACACAATGTCTTTATTTACACTAGAAAGCTAGGACGGACGAGGCTGGGTTGCATAGTAAAGTAAAAGGTCATAATTGTCTGTGCTATTGTAAATTTTCCTAAACTCAATTTACTATAAGTATTTTTTTTAATATAAGTAATACATAAAGCTATACTGAATTTGTAATTCACGTCACTATAGGATACTTTTCCACCACAGCTAAGTTACGTTGCTAAGGACGTGTTTGAAATCCACTAATGAATCGTTTATATTCATATTAGACGACCAGCCGTCGCCCGCGGCGTTGCTCGAGTTCTAGACCCTTTAGAGTGTGACTTTTCAAAATTCCTTTCTTAGTGCACCCCTACAGTATATAAGGATACAACCCTCCAAATTTCATACCTCGAGGACTTATAGTTTAGGCTGTGCTTATAGTTTTGATTATCAGTCAGCTTCAAAAGAGTTTTATATATTTAGAAGAAGAATATTCCTATTGGTCGATCTCAAACACATTCTTACCTCGGGTGGAAAAGTAACCCATTTTCTCTGGCAATCTATGGGAGGTTTAATGGTCCCTGGTTTTCTTCGAGAAGGTCGGTAAAGGTCACTGTGCGTTTCTCCTTCTAGAAATTTATAGAAAACTTATATTGTACATTTAAAATGACACAAAATAGTTAATGTGATCTGTCCTTTATGTCGCACATAAATGCTATATGCACAGTATTTTTGTACGGGCATAATATCTATTAGCTTTTACTTTACAACCCGGTCGCTAGACGTCAATCTATTGGTCTATGTTCGTTGGACTTTACAGTAAATGATAACACTAAACCAGTTTATTTGATCCGTCCTTTATGCGGCACATAAGCGTTATGCGACGCAATGGCTTCGCGTCGACAACCGCGTGCGGCTACTAGTATAGCTCCGAATAACGCTGCTATGAGCACACCGCAGGATGCTACTATCGCTGATAAAGCTGATGTCTTCATACAGGTTTGACCTTCTTTGGGAGCTGGAATTAGAAATAAGTTTGGTAAAGTAATGACCCATGTGAAAAATTACATTCTCACTAAGGGCTTGTACACGAAACACAAAATAACAAAAGTGCACGCTTTTTACGATCCATATCACGACCTAGTTTTCAAAATACGTTCAGTGCGGTTGACGGTCGTCGAAGGAATGGTCAACCTAATCGCGGAAGGGAGACACCTTACCGCACGAAATCGCATCGCAAAAATTCGTGTCGCAATTTTCTGCGTTGCGAATTCGCATCGCGTTGCATCGTAAAAATCTGCGAGCACGCACGACGCATCTTTCTGTGATGCGATTAGGAGATACAGGAAAAAGAAACAAAGAAGACTTGCGAATCAATTCGCAAGTTCTTGCGATGCGTCGTGCGTGCTCGCAGATTTTTACGATGCGACGTCGCATCGCAGTTTTGTGTAAAAGCCCTTTGTCAGCAAAAATGTGTATAAGTATTCTACCAGTAATCTACAATTTAGTTCCCATAGTACAAGCTTTGCTTAATTTGGGACTAGAGAGCGTTGTGTGAGCCTATTGTCCAAGCCTATAATAATGGCATCATCACTAAACCTAATAATTAATTTTATTCGAAATTAAGTTTTGTTGTTTATCCAACATTGCCTGCCCGACACTTCTTTCAATGCCCAACTTTCTTCAGTTGGTCCCATTAATTATGATCTTGTGCTAGTTTTGTTTCAAACTTTTATTGCAAAAGTTACCCGCCCCATGTAGATGAGACAAGTTTTCTAACCAAAAAATTTGCATTGGTATAAGTTTTTTGGTCGGAAAACTTGTTTGGATTAATGTGATATTTTTACTGAACCTGTGCATTGTTATTCTCCCGACCCTGAAGCTCTGCAATTTCACATAATTACATTTATCTTCAAAAATGTTGAAATGTGCGAGCGAGGGGGTTGTCTGCCTTAATTATTTTTAAACAAACCTGTATTAGCAGCTGTCTCTGAATCTTCCTCTCCTTCTTGCAAAACCCGTAATGATTGAAAGAGAGATATGTTCTCTGAGAGGCGAGCGGGTGCAGTAGTTGTCAATGAGTCGACTGATCGACGTCGTACGCTTTTCATGTTCCGCCAATGGCAGGGCTGCGACTGAAATGAACATAAGTTTTTAATTTAGGACATTGTAAGAAGGAAAATCTTTTTATCCTGTTCTTATTATAATACTAGATTCCGCCCGCGACTTCGTTCGCGTCCCGTTGGATCCCGTTGATTTTCCGGGATAAAATGTAGCCTATGTGTTAATCCAGGTCACGAACAATATATATTCCAAGTTTCATCCAAATCGGATAAGTAGTTTTAGCGTGAAAGAGTAACAAACATCCATCCATACTTACAAACTTTCGCGTTTATAATATTAGTAGGATTATAAACGCGAATGTTTGTAACGATTTATGTTGGTTCCTCTTTCACACAAAAACTACTGATCTGGTTTGGATGAAACTTAAAATATATATTGTCCGTGACTTGGATTAACACATACGCTACTTTTTATCCCGGAAAATCAACGGGACGCGAACGAAGTCGCGGGCGGAAGCTAGTACTATTATAAAACTGTAAAAAAGCCAAAAACTGAAATTGAAGGATAAACTAAATATCTACTAAATAAACGAATCTGATTACGAAAATTGAGTTTGTCTGTTTGTTTGTTCGAGGATAACGCCTGAACTCCTGGACCAATTTCAATAAAACTTATATACAATTCAGAAGCCCTTTTTCCTTTTTCATAACGTAAAAATACAACTCCTTTATTTCGCACTCACCGGACACCTGCCATGGCACATTCTAACATCGCACTCGATGTAAAGCGCGGGCGATCCCGTGAATCGAAACGTCTTCATGTAGGCGTACACTTGCGTCTCAAACACGCCGGACTCGGACCACGAGCCTCGGAATCGAGAGATCAGCTTGTCGTCTACTGGACAACTGGAAACGACAAGATTTACACATTTTAGAAATAAAGTACCTTACCTAGACACAGAATTAATTAAAAAAATTATCAATATTCTTGAGGAATAGGTTGATCGATTCAAGTGGAATTCGGTTCAGTGTGATAAATAGTGATAGGTAAAGATATCTGTTTCGTTCTGGTCATAATTTTCTCTCTTTATAAGAGTTTGGTGTACTAAAATAAACTGAGGTAGATGTTCCTTTTGTTTTCTTAAACTACTCCTGATCCTAAGGCCTACCTAAGAATATAAAACTCTTTTGAAGCTGACTTAGAATCAACGCACAGCCTAAACTATGAGTCCTAGAGGTATGAAATTTGGAGGGTAGTATCCTTATAAATAGTGTAGGGGTGCACTAAGAAAGGAATTTGGAAAAGTCACACTCTAACGCGAGCAACGCCGCGGGAGACGGCTAGTCAGGTATAATTTTGTATGTTGTAAGGTTTAGTCTTTAGTAATAGGCCTTTACATCTATTGAAGATGATTTATACAGCGTCAGGAGATAAACAATTCCTACACTTAACGGGACACTCTTTAGTTAGTCTTTAAGGCACGTATTTATGGGCTTATATTTCTGTCGTGTATAACGTACGTACAACAATTTGTTGCTTGAAATAAAATAATTTTGATTTCATTTGCGCGCCCACGATGTGATTCCTTCACGGTTTTTTTTTTTCAGAATTTAAAATTCAATGTTTATATGTCCAGTAGAGCTTTTCTAATTCATTCAAAAAGCCTGTGAAATCTCTATTGGTAACCCTTGATGATGTTTTTGAATTCGCTATTTGAAATCTCTTACGAAAATGTATTTGCCTCTTATACTTTGTATGTATGTATAATCTACATTATTTCTATTTTCAAGATCAAGATTATGGGTCCATTATTCCATTAAACTCACCCATATTCATCGATAAGCTGTATTCTTTTTGTAGCGCCATTGTGAGCGAAGCAGTCGTTCACGACAATATCAAAACCATCTGCAATTTAACACAAATACTTCACAAATACGATAGAAATAAATTATTCAGATCCTAGAGAATTATTCGGGATTTATAAGAATACTATTCATTCAAATCATGTACTATCAGTTGAGTTCAGTTCTATACGTCACAGAATAAATAAAAAACAAAAAAAAAGATATAATAGGCCTTTACATTTTTGAAGATATATAATATATACAGCGTTAGGAGGCAACCTATGCCTACACTTGACGAGACACTGTAGTGCCTGGGACAGTGTTTAGATGGAGTAGGCTTGCCCAGCACCTATACTATCCTCTCAGCCTAGTCAGCCATATCAACAAGAAAGACAAGGTCCATACGTACGAAGCTGACAAAGCCGCGGGTAAAAAAAAGTAAAAAACAAGTAAACATTCTTTTTTTGGTTTCCTCACGATGTTTTCCTTCACCGTTAAGCCTAATACTGCGTGTAAGAAAGTTAATACAAGTTATCATGTTATCACAACATCCAAACATTTCGGCAAAGGCGCTTACAAATCGGCGAATCCCAATAAAAAGAAGATCAACGACCTTGCAGCCACCAGCATCGTTCCGAATCTATTTATGGATGGATGCAAATCACGCGATTGAGCGCTTGCACCGTTACAGCCCTTAGTCACGGGACATAGAATAAAATTATGCTTGTTGATGCGAAACTTCACCTTTTTCCTTTAAAAAAAACCTACATTCCATATGTACCTACCTAAATTTATCTTTAACCGCACGCCGAAGCCGTTTCAGTGCTAACAGAAGCACTAACGCGTTTATCCAAAAGTTTAGTCTAACGATATTTCTGTGTATTAGTAAGACACGATAAGCCGAGGTTTAATATTACCGACGCTAAACCTATCTGTAGAATAACAGAAGTAAAGTCACGCGAAATTTCATTCGTTGAGTTTCATTTCTACTTGATTTCACCGCTACAGCCCTTAGTCACGGTTCAGAATAATAATAGCTTACTACGTCACGGGATGTTTTAATTGAAACATGTAGTTCAGTGAGGTACGCCTACGGTACCTACTAATCGTTTATCAATTTAGGCAAAACGCAAAGGTTTACTGTTAACTCAATCTAAGGCGATTGGTCATGCCCTTAGGTCGCAGTCTATTTCAATATTTATGATATCGGTATAGATAGGCCCATCCATTCACCAGAACCCATCAGAACCCACCAGAACCCACCTTAGGGTTAAAGAAATGTATTCTCAAAAAAGACAAATTACAGTCACTTGAAAACAGTAAACACATTATAGTATACTTAGTTTGTCGTTCGTAACAGGGTAAGTAGGTATCCAATAAACTGCATACATCCAACGCATTCAAACACCTTATACTTTCGTTCTGCCTATCTATACCTGCGGAGTATAGTATTATATGATATGTGTTTAAATTATATTTCCTTTCATAATTTGTAGGTACGTAATTTGTGTGATGTTTATTTTTTCGTGACTTTTGTATTGTATTCTACCTAAAAAATAAATATATAGCAATACATATTATGTATTGCTATATTTTTATTTTTTGTGTAATTTTTATTTGACTTAATTCTTTTATTTTTATTCTTCATTCTTTAATTAATGTAATAGGTTATCCGTTTTAATTAAAGTAAAATACATAAAGAAATAAATAAAATAAATAAATGATCTGTGATAGATATAGTCAATCGCTAGAGTAGAAAAGTCGAAAATCAAATAGGAAAAGTAAGAGGGCAGGATTAATCCTAGAACCCCACTAACAAAACAATATTGCTCACCATAAGCGCTCCTCATATAAATAAGCAGAGTGAGCGGATCTCCAACCCGGACCGGACCGGACACGCGAGCGCCGCCCGCACCGTATCCGGACCGGATCTCCATGTAGCATTCCGGAGGCTGTAGAGTGAACACTACGGGGTTTCCTGTCGCTACCCTAAAAGTAAAACAAGAGTGATACGGATGTCACATGATTTGCGTTGAACAAGAGCCTCTGACTGTATTCAGGTACATAGTAAAATATCTACGATTTTGTTGCAGCAATCACAAATTTTTCAGTAGCGGCTAGTCTGTGCTCATGTTAAACAAAGTAATGTAATCGTTTTAGTAAAAACAAGTTACAAATCAAATTCGAACAAAAAATGTGTTACATAACCAAAAGCCCAATTTTAGGCCCCGCATCTTCTAAAATGTAGAATTTCTAGCCAAATTTTTAGGATATTTTATAAATTATTGAGAACAATTGAACTGTTCACGATAAGAACTAAGTTACGGTCAGCAAACTTTTTTTCTCACATAACCTTTTTACAAGACCATTAGAAATAAACAAATCTCGGCTAAACAATAATGTAGGCAGGTTTGTTACCTAGTTAGCACATAAACTAGGTCTAAGCTGATAATCCCGAACTGTATTTAATTACAAAGCAAGTTTATACTTCGATGAAGCAGAAAGTAAAGGTGATTCAATCAGCGGCCGTGGGAAATTAGACGGATTTTTCTCTGGAACTTAACGGATTTTGATTGCAATTACTTAGCCTATTGAATAAAGTAATCAATAATAAGTTGGTACTGCTTCTGTCCATTACTAGTAATTTCATTGATATTGACCATAGGCCAAGCTTAATTCGGCATGACTACCTACAGACTCGTATTTTCAAAAAAATACTCAAACGCGACTCAAGCGTAAATATAATATGGATGGAATATGAACGCGACTCAAGCATCTGTGATCTGTGAGGATTATCCAGAGCTAGTTCTTATTCTATGCCTTGTATATAGGCAAAGGATGAGCGATCACTTTTTGTCATAAAAAAATTCATAGAATTTTTTAATAAAAATGTGATTAAAAAAACAACTTACTCAACATCAAGAAAAGGGAAAGTGACCGTCTTCCAGAAGTCGTATCCATACTCGCAGGTGACCTTGAAGTGTTCGTCCAATTCTTCTTCTATCAGCGAGTTGTACTGCACCGTGATTGTGTTCCACATCAGATTCTTCTGTCAACAAGGAGGTAAGTTATACATTGAAGACCCTGCTCCATTTTCCTCCCCTATTTTAAGAAGTGACTCGAGATCAAAAATTCTGGGACATCTATAAAAACTGGAATATCCTGGAAACCATAAAGTTATTATACCTACTGGTATGGTATCCCAGTGGGACGAAACAATAACTTCAATTTTATTAATATTTTTATTAGAATGCTACAACTCTGTGCTTCGCAGGCCACGAACTTGGTAAACGCGAACCGTAAGGTAATGCAATTGCTATAGGCAGACATCTGTTAAATATCAGAGGCCATCGAATTGATCAGTCACATTCATAAATAACGAGCAAAAACTTATTTTTCTCTTCTCTTAACTTCATGATCAGTGAAAGTTACAAGTGATTTATAGAACGGCTTTTTACCCACGACTTTTCGGAGCCGCAAAAAATCTATTTCAAAAACACTCACAGTTGGATGTTTCCTTGTATCCTCATGCTGACCATTCCTGCCCAACGTCCCGCATCTGTTCAGCTGGATATAGAACTCGTAGTAGTCCCGTCCCGTCCCGTTTATGTACATGCAGTCAGGGTCGTAGGAATACCCTGCAAAATCATGTTTGTGATGCAGCTGTGTGGAAACTAAAGAATCCTTGATTGGAAGAGTTTTTATGTTGCCGAAATTGTTCCAATAGGTACGGCTGCGACTGGACTAATGATGTAGGTAGAGGCTCTATCTAGAGGCAGATTCAGGCGCTACGAGGCGGATGTTATTTACGAATTCGGGCGTTAGAAAGGTGGTTTACTTAGATAAACTCCTTATTTTGTAATTAGCTAGTGTTTTTTTCCACTATCTTCAATAACGATGAAAGTTAAAAATTTACTTAAATTGTTTTATTGTTGAAATTACAAAAGACTAATTTTAAACCGGTCCCTAACACGATTTCCGCGTTCAAGGAACAAGGTCGTCTGATTCGGCATACCAATTAGTAAGAATAGTCAGAGTCATATCAGCCATAACCACTACTGTTATTTTATTATAGTACCTATCGACAATTCAAATACATATCTGATGTGTTTAAGAAAACTCTCTTTTCGAAATACATACGAATATCCTGTAAATATAATAGGTAAGATAATGTCATACAGCACAACTAGTTTTGATACTTTTCAGCTTTTCCGCCTTCAAAATAAATTACGAGAAATTATAAGTCAATTGATAATATAATGGCCATTTTACAGAATTACCTTGTTTACTTTATAGCGGCTTCTTGTGAATAATGCTTGTCTCACGAATCCATAGACAATGTAGACCTTAATCTCACAATCTAATAATAATTGAAGGGGAGACTGTACACTTACGTACAGTACGATCAGGTAATCTGTTAGTAAAGGGGCTCTTATGGATGGCTGAGAATTTCTTAAGAGTGCAAGGTCACAAGTTTTGTTTTATCTGCATTCCTCTATCAACCGTTATCTTATCTACTCTTTTGCAAGATATCTTTTAAAATAAAACTGATATTGACTGCCTTCTTTCAAAAAGCTCTAGTTTGGGTCCAAAGTCTTGATCATTTCAATTGAAATTCACCAAAGTAAACTTCGGCCCTCTTCTTAAAAAATGTCCCAACTCGAAGTTTTTTAGAATTGATGGCCTGTGGCTTCGATCAATTATTTATCGAAGGCCTGTGGTTGTAAAGTCATCCACAATGCCCTTGCAACTTCTTTGGGGGTCAATCCCAAAAAAAACTGCAGACGTACAGTACTATGCCATCTTATAAACTACTCAATTACACTAGGTCAGTTCCTTCCCATTCAAGTTTGTTCTCACACCTTTCATCAACGCGGATAGCATAATCTAATTGAAAGCTGTTATGTACGATAGCCATCTACCGCTACTGTGCAATGCAACAATCTTAGATCAATGTAGGAGCCCTGTGAGAGTACAACCACAGAAGAGATAACAGTCAGTACTAGAACCACGTATCAAGTGGTCTAAAGTAAAGACAATGTAAGGTACTTATAAGTAATGGCACTTGTTGTGGCGCCAACGTAGTTAATGGGCTATTTATAAAACAGTTATTCAATTTGTAGGTACGACGGAATGATAGATGACTGTGTTTATTGGTTGTCTATTTTAGTAGGTAGTAAGACTGCATAAGCGTATGTGTGAGTGATGCTTTTTTTTTACAAGTTTAGAAATCGTCCCCGCATTCGATCTCATTAGATTAGATATTTCTTCCGGGTTATATTTTGCTATTATTTCCTATCTTAAACTGCCAGATCTCCTATACTATGAAGGAATCTATTTCCCGTGTCTAGGACTTACGAAAACTAAGCTTAATTCAAGTTCTTTGTGAAAATTCAGTGGCACAAACTTACCAGCTGAATAAACTAAGCCCGCAAAGGATCCATTGAAGCCGACCCTGATCTTCATGAAGTCATCCTGGCATTCTGCCTCGATATCTGCAAAAAGGTTGTATTTCATTTGACACGTATTTTTCCTTGTTATTATATCCTCTGATAACAAATGAAATTCATTGAACTTGCCTAGGAAAGTTTACTCTATAATTATTTTACTGTGTTGCACTTTTCAATGCTCTCTGTCGCTTGAACTGGACAATACTCTAAACCTTATAGAAACCACTTTTTCTATCGCGTAACACCTGCCTGTTCCATTTGATTAAAAAAATTGTAGCTATCTCAAGCGCTGTAAACCGTTCAACGCAGCTATGCGTAAAAGGCCTGAGTATGACAAATTGTAGCAAAAAATAAGTAACGAATTGAGACTTTTGAACTTAGTAAACTAAAACCAGGTTCCTAGGTCGCTTACCTAGGAACCTGGTTTTAGTTTACTAAGCTGCTAAAACTACGGAAATGAACCGTCAAGGCACGTTTTATGGATTGCTATCTCTTAAAACACTTACAGAAAGGAAGTTTGCTAGTCAAACAGCAAAGATTCTGCGCATATAATATCCTGCTTCCAGTACGCAGAGTAGTAGTAAAAACTACTTGATAAAAGTGAGACAAAGGGTTGCGAAAACGGCGCCACGTGACTACCGACGCCTTTACCTTACTTACACAACTATTTATTTATTTTATTGACTATTATAAAACCAATTTTTCCATCCTCTAAATGAGTGCTAAACAATTAAAAAACTCATGTTTTTTTCTAAGATTTCTACTTCTAAGATATACTTACTTCTAAGATTCATAATTCCATTTTCTAATTGTTGTTTGTTTTATTTGTTGGCATTAAGTATTCGCGTTCATCCTTATCTTATGTTATTACTTTTCACTTAGGTACCTCCTCATTGGCTTCAACGGAAGACCAGCGCAAGTTATTACAACCTGCCTATGCTGAGTTGAAACCAGTTTGCAACTGTGTAATTATTTATTTTGTCAATATATGCTTACTCTAAGTAGGTAATTTATATGATGTTAATTACCTAGTTGTAAACAAACTCTTTGATTTGATTTGATTTTGAAATCAGGAGTGCTGTGATTAAACTTTGTGGAGGTTAATGTGAATTGTTTGCTTGTCAAGTGATGACAAAAGAAGTATTTAATTTTGTGTATGTTTAGACGAACAATCTAAACATACACAAAATTAAATACTTCTTTTGTATGGCAAAGATATGAGAGTTTCAACTCATAAGCGCCTTTTTTCTATGTAAATGTAGCCGTTGGATAACATCTCAATTTGTTTCACAACACCTATAGTCATGGTATTCATATTTTTTATAGAGAGACAAATTGTATGACAATACCCATTTTGTAGGGATGGAAAAAGGAGATATTGTGGTAATTAATATTATCGCTTTATCTGTGAAGCTGGATAATTTTTGAAAACCTCTATATTTTAAAAAAAAAGCTTTCATACTACTGAAATGATATTATTATATTTTCAGTATTTACAAGACAGCTAAGACCTTTATTTGGGTTGCAGATGAAAATACCAGGTGTAGGTGGTCACCATGAAAACAGCTCAAAACTCTATCAAAAATTCGCTGTCGAGTCTAGTTGCTTACTCCAGACTATTTATCTATAGATACTTAGAACTTCTATGTTCTATGGGTAGAACCGTGAATAGAAAAAACTCACATTGAACCCGACTGCCATTAGTCCGATGCCTCCTGTACTCTCTCTCCCAAGCAGGCGGCTCTCTCCAACTGCTGTCAGTGGGCGGGGACCGCGGCTTGATGCTCACAGGAATGTAGCTGTTCTTGTCTGCTAAGAACACCACCTGAAACACAGTTGATAAACATTTGCTGAGAATACTGCAGAAACTTCGTCGGTTTCTTTACTACTGGTTAGGTACTAGTTAACTTTTTTTGCCGAAGCTGTTGTGTTTCCTTAAGAATCTGCTTGCTAGTCTACTGATGAGTTTGAACCGTTATGATAGAATTTCAAAGTATATAAAAAGCCATTGATCCCAAAATAGCTTAAAGTTTCGCAATCTTTTTTCGCCATTGTCGGATTAACAACCGTGAAATTCGTGGTCAAACAATTTAACCAATTATGACATCAAATTAAGGCGCGTTCCTTTGTTTACAAAATCCTGTACAAGCTGAACACGGCATCGTTATAACAGGTAGCAGTGCTGCGGAGATTGCCCAACAAGTGATAGCCCTGGGATAACATGAGCCTACTAAGTACCTCCTTCCGGCACACGCGACTTTTGACTGCCTTCAGCACTTATGAGTTTTACAACCTCCGCTAATTACAACCGACAGTTTACTTGGACTTAGCAGATAAGCACTGACCTAAAACCTTACGTTATTGAAACATGAAAGTAAGCGAAGAGTGAAGAACTGAATCAATAAACTGTGCTCGGTAAAAGCGGTCTAGATTGTGTCCATTATGGAGAGAAGACAAAAAGTTGAAAACAAACTATCGAATTACGACGACGACCACTGGTAATGCACCATTTCACAGTCACGACCCCTTGAAAGTTGTGTACAAAAAGTCATAAATGACTGGTAAAGTGTGTCAGGGCGGTTCGCACGCCGGCGGCGCCTGTGCAGTAGTCGCCGCGCTGCCGACTACGCACCATTATAAAATTAGGCTAGTGGAATACCGTCAGCCAGTCATTGTCGCCACAACACTTGTACAAATTGATTCTGATGTAAAATAAGAAAACCAATAAAAATGTCCAATTATGTGGTAGTTTATTCAGAAAGTGAATAGAGGCAATGGAAAGTGTTCTACGAAATTGATTTACATGCCAAACGTATTTGAGGTACACAAAGTCTTTAAAAAGAAGAGCAAACGATAAATTTTGAACACACAAACAATCCAATAACCCATACTTTTTGGTATTGAACATTGAATTTTGAGAGAGTGTCTATAAAGACAGAGGCATAGAGAGATATTTAGGATAATGCTTATGCTTACTTTAATAACATTGACATTTGACCTTGTTTTTGCTGCACCAGTACTTTTTTGTTGTTCATTATTTTAGTCACTACTTTCTTGAGTTTTATTCATTTAGGACATGCGAATAGTTCATGGTTTATGTGCAATGTGAGGCGAACAACAGCTACGCCATCACACGCCAGTCGACCCGGTCAGATGGCTATCACACGCGGCGGTACGTACTGACACTGAACTTGGAACTGGCATTCTCACGATATCATTCTGTGATCGTTGCATCGGAGTTCAGTGAAAGAGTCAGATGACTCTTACTTTGGAAATTACATAAACGAAATGGATATCAGAACTGTAGTAAATTCAAAAATTGGTTAGGTACCTACCTACTTTCCAACATTTTACGTTGATAGGCCGTGCATTTGACTATCACCTCAAAGATATTCTTATGCCTTAAAACTAAGAGATTCGATCTCCATTCGCGGGAATCAGCATCGAAGCGGTCAATGATTTTTAATCGTTTAAAAAATGAGTATGAATCTCTATTGAATTTGCTCTACATAAAATACAGGAAATCATTAAGTTAGCTAAGTAACAACGCATTTCTCAAAGATGTTTATATCTATCTTATGCACATAGCTGAACATCCAGTTACCTTATGTAAATTCGATAAAAACATTGAATAATCTCCATTGTTGAAAAGTCATAGGAAGAAAACACTGCGTTTTAATTTACAAGTGTAAAAATGTTCACATAATTTTGTAAAGTTGGTTTATCATTACTTTTAAAAGCTCTACATTCCACACTATACCTGGTACAGTCAACCAATCTGAATTGTAGGCCACTGCAGATGTTTTTAAAACGAATGACTCATAGTTGAGTACCTCTATCACTGATACGTACTCACTGTATTTTATTTTGATTTAGTTAACCTAACGTAATTAATATAAATGAGGTATAGGTCAAAAGTGGCCCCTGACACTGCATAAATCATATAGATTAGATGTAAAGGCATTATTAAAAAGATTATTTCGTTATCAGAAAAGATTCTACAAATTGGTTGACCATACGTATCTACCGCTATGCAAGATGAAATAACAAAGCAAGAAAAGACATCTCAATCAGGTTAGCAAAGTATACAATATGATGGTGTATTGCACAAGGGCCTCATTCAGTCGGCAAGGGTTGGGCAACCGATGCGTACGGGCCACCTTGCCCTGGCGTTTCCACGCGTGAAAACATCTTCTAGTTTTGTAACTATTGTACGAATGAGGTACTCTCTCGGTATTAACTTTTTTGCGCGGTCCGACTATTAGCTATACCTAACGTTGCTTATTTTCTTGGGCTATTCCCATCAAGCCCACCGGCCGGCCCACTGGTGGGCCAGATGGGGAAAAAAATTCCCATCGAGCCCACTCATTTGCATAGTGGGCCATCTGCTTGCCCTTGTCCTTTTTTTTCTTCCATACTCCTTTCTGAGCCGTCATCTCAGTTGTCACTCTTTTCTTACCCGTGTCATCTTTCTCGCAATACGCACCATTCTTTTCTTGCTTACCTCTACTCATACCCTTCTACATTCATATCCAACCCTCTTTGGTTTGGCTTCGTTTGGCGTAAGAATAAAACGCTGACTATTTCAGGTGTGCTAACATCCTAACATTTAGGTAAAGGCTGCATTAAAAAGCTTATTTTCTAAAATACCTATGGAACAATTAATTAAAAAGCCCTTAGAAAATAATAGTGAAAGAAAGTGAAATCAGCTTTTTCGAGTTCAAATAGATTAGCTAAACCACACCACAAAACGAAAGGAAAACGCAAATGTGACGAATCGCGCTTTTGTCGACGAAATCAAACACTTTATCATTGGTCACACTAATGGGTGCCAATTGATGCTGTTATTGGCCGTTTTCACACCGCCCCCGATACGACGCGTACACGATATCGGTAAAGAGATTATCGTAATACATTAGTAGTAGACGCTTTCACACCGAGTCAGACATGATTTTGTTAGAGCTACTGGCATGTTGGTATCGTGTCGGTGTCGGCTAGTGTGCAAACGCCTATTACTTTTCACCCAATTCCCTGCAAATCCGCACTTCACATCTTTAAACACGACTTTAAATGCTTAGATTTTAAGCTAGAGATTTAATAGCTTTTATTTTAAGTAGTTATTGAGATCTTTTTCTGTACTCACTTTCTATCTGAACCTACATACTGAATTACTATTTTACGGACTTTATGTAGGTACTAGCTGACTCTACAGACGTTGTCCTGTTATATAGTCATATAGCCTATGTCCTTTATCAGGCTCTAGACTATCTGTGTACCAAATTTCATTCAAATCGGTTCAGTAGTTTTGGTGTGAAAGCGAGACAGACAGACAGAGTTACTTTCGCATTTATAATATTAGTATGGATTGTTAACATAGCTCAGGTATTTCCACTTAACTGATTGAATAAAGTAACACTCGGAGCATATTACTATTTATTAAAAGTGAGTGTGAGGTCAGTGGAACGTTTTATTACGATTCAAACTAAGATAACGATACTAAATGTAAAGAGTCTACGCAAAATAATTACGCATGTTATACAATGGTTGTAATAAATCAAGATTGGCTGTGTAATTAGTTTTACAATAAAATGTACCATACAAATAAAAAATACCAAAAAAATTATAACTTACGGGATCTTGTTCACTGCCGTCAGTTTTCAGGGCTTCTCTAGTTTCATTCTGCAAAAAAAATTACAAGTTTCAAAAACTGAAAAAACCGACTTTCATTTGATACGCATTCATCATCAAATGATCATGGTGATGATGATAGCAGTTCATTGGGAGTATTCCATTGACCGTAAACACCACAGGAAAGCAAATACGCAGTGTCGTATACGTGTATGACGTGTTTTTTCGAGTTATTCTTATTTAAATGCTAAACAATTGAACTGATTTACGGGACCAATCTGAATTTCCAATCGGTTCATAAATGACGGAGTTCTGACAGTGTAACAAACATAAAAAAACACCCAAATTTAGAACCTCCTCCTTTTTTGAAGTTGGTTAAAAAAAAGGAAATTATCTTTAGTAAATTCATTGATGTTGGTTTGCTAATTGAATTGCTGAACCCTTTTCAAACCTAGCGTCTACGCCGTAGAATCTTCGTAGAGGCTTTCTACGCCGTAGGGTCTAAGATGATAAAAATATAATAGATAATAAAAATACAATTGACACTCTAGTTTAAGTTACTTAGCATAAGATTGAAATTAAAACGGCAAACTCAAACGAAAGGACGTATTACATTAAACCCGCAAAACTTTTCTTACTAAAACCACCAGCTACAAACTTTACATGTATTATTTTCAAAGTTACAACTTACCACAATTTTGGTAGAACTCGCTAAAGGGTCAGGCGGATCGTCTCCAGACCCTTCTTGCTCCGCTGATGAAGAGGAGCTCGATACTGATATGATTGAAACCTCCGTGGAATCTGTTTCTGCCTCAGCTGATGTGTCTATATGAGGCACTGCTGAGTTTGCTGACTGAAAAAAAAGAGAATTGAAGTAAATCAATATTGATAAATATCTCGATGCACCTATGTGCGATTAATATTTTTTTTCTATTTCTTTTAAGAATATTTACTCACTTTTGAGACTAGAAGACAACTGCATACAAATATGACCCTGTAACAAAAACATTAAGAAAGTTAGTTGGTTAAAAAAATATGATTAAGCCCTAATCTTTTATTCCTTTGTTCAACAGCAACCTACAATTTAACTTGTTTAGTTGAATAAAAAAAATTCAATAACATGTTACCAAAGCAAATCAAATATGAATCGTGATGCATCCTAATGTTTGATGTATCATTAAATAAATGCGAATAAACGTAGTAAACTCATGACCTGTTCGTGATCAACAATATTACTATTGTCCTATCGCAAGGAATGTTCACGGTAATCCTTATTGAAAAGCAGCAAGGTTCAAAATTCGGGAACGGTTTTTTCTTGTAAGCCTAATGTGGGGTCAAAGATACGGGGAGGTAATGACAGGGCACTGAATTGAATCATTCTCCGGAATCAATAGCAATTACCTAACGTCTACTGGTTTGGAATTATATCAGGTGCATGGGCCATTGTTTCCAGTTCTAATAGTTACTATTTTATTTAGATAAGTTTATTTGTAACGGGACCCAAATATTTGAGGTGAACGATTCCCAGGAGTCCGTCTACCTTTTTGGGGTTTTTGGTGTACCGAGTCAAGTTAACTTTAGTACCTACATTGATTTTCTTGATAGTCTTCTCTTGACTTTCGTCGTCTTTTCTCGTCTTCTTCTGCCTGGAAATCGCTTTCAGCGAGAAGGCCGCCCATTGTAGTACTCAAAGTTAGTTTTAAGATTTTTATGTACCTAATCCATGTGTACAATAGAGTACTATCTATCTATCTACTTATCTAATCTTAATATATATATATATATATATATATATATATATATATATATATATATATATATATATATATATATATATATATATATATATATATATTATATACATATATTTTTAAACCCGCCCGGATATATTCTTCCTTTTTTAGGGAAAAATTGAGCGGAATATATAACACAATGATTTTCATAGAACGCAATGATTTTTTACGCTATAGAAGATGTTTATGAAGGTAACGTTAACCCCCAAATAGTTTTCGAAAGAAGTCTATATTTACGATGCGATGGATGTGCTCGAGTGCCTTAATAACTACCTTATTGCTTATTACATAAGTGCAAGTTTGTTTAATCAGTTCCGCCAATCAGTTAATTGTGAATCAAGTTCGGATGTCGTTGACCTTCTAAAGGCTGCCGACGGAGCGTGACCTAGCATCCTCAGTGCAACACTTCTGACTAATCGACCGGCCAAAACTATTAGCAATATTGTTTTTTTACAAGTACCTAGAACCTACCTTTAATTATTTAGATCCATATTCATATAAAAGTTTAGACAGAAATTTTCTTAAAAAACTCTCAAAAATCTGTTCGAGTCAAGAGATTCCGACTTGAGCACTGATTCAGAACGAGCCGTAGAATACGAAAATGGAAGATAGACGTTTTAAAATTTTTACCCCCATTTTATCTTACTAAGGGCGGATTCGTCCAAAAGTCATCATATTCCTGAATAAGTATCCCTTGTATAACTTTACTCTTTGATTTTATTCTCAGATAAATTAGTTTTTGTTTTTCCATTGCAATCTTGAGAGTAGCCAATCCTAGGTATTGTTATTCTGTATATACATAAAAACCAACTTAATTCAAAAAACAATTGCTTAGAGAGCGCAACACAATAATACATGTGCACACAAATTATCCGGGTGTCAAGTTGTCAATATCTATGAAAACAAACAGCTGTTTTGTCAAATGTAGCAGCCGCCATTAAAATATTCGACAGATAACTTGTTTATACCATAGATTTTGGCAGTATAACGATTTATTCTCGGATAGACAAGTTTTTCCTGGAATAAGACTTGGTAGAACAAAAAGTTTCTTATCACTAGAGTAATTATTGCATTTATTCTTAGTATAAGACTTAAACTGCGTATAAATAGTTTGGTCGAATCTGCCCTTACTTGATTAGAGGAAGGAAAAAGAAGGTTTTGTGTTTCAATTTCCCTCTCGCCTATACTAAAAGTCAGCATACTTTATCAATTTTCTTTAACACTTAGTAACGCTCGACTAGATTATTCTAGGAAGCCTAGGAACTACTGTTTTGTTTCCAGACTCAGTGGGCAATTCGTGATAGACACCGCAATTAATAGTTTTCAGATCGAATAAAACGCTGTGGCACAAGTACTAGTAAAACGCGGTTTGTGAAGATACTGCTTTTTCATAAGCAACGTATAATGATAGAGAACACAGGTAGGTAAAATAGGCACAGCTGTTTTCGACTTCCACTGCTCTTTCTTGTAAACACTACTTGCAAATCTGTGTTTTGTGCTCCAAATTAAAATAAAACTTGTCAAATATTTTAGTTGCCTTGTTATTAGATTCATCGCTATATAGATGCAAATCCTCGATACATTCAGCTTCGCCGCAAATTTAAAAAACTTCACAAAACTCACAACTTTCTCAATCTAACCAGACACTGCCTTGTAATCGCAATTCGTGATTAGGCTCCGTTACTCGTGCACATCCAGCGGGGACATAGCGTAACTTCAATTTGGTTACGTCGCCTCGGGTCACAGTTTGCGGGAACCACTAGTTAGGGGCACGACTCTGACTTCTGTTGGATTCGTCTGAGAAACAATTGAATGGAACTGTAAACTTCGTGCGATTCGAATATCAATTGAAGACCTTAAACCACCTTTGTATCCAGACAATACAATCTGGATACAATTGTACCTATCCAGATTATTCAATTCACGATTTAACTCTTTCAGAAATAAGAATACGTTCAATACTTATACCTAGTCTAACTGAAAGCAAGCGAACTTTGACTTAGCTTTTCGTAGCGCGGCGAGCGCGTTGATATCTTTTGCATGCGCAACGAGCATTCAGACCGAGACAATGACGAAGTGACAATTTGAAAAGAAACTTGAAAAAAATTTTACTCACATATCTTTTCAGCTTTGATATTTTACGTGCAACTTATGTATTTCTTTCTAAATTAGTTTACTTATGTAACTTTACTGATATTCAGTTAGTCAATAAATGTGATCTTAAAATGGTTATGAAAAATTTACTTATTGTTACTAGATCTAATAAGCGGTAGAGCATAGTGCAAAAAGAATGAGATTCGCAAAAGAGACTTTAAATCTAATTTTCTGGCGATACGCGTTGAAGAACCAACGCAAAATGACAAACTAGTCATCTACCTGTCTAATTACTCTAACCTAGGATCTGGGGAAGAAAGCCTAGTCCTTATCAGCCTGTCTGCTGCAAGTCGGAACTGCCGGTGCGGCCTCGTCGCTTCCTACATCTCGCTCATTACCACTTCCTTCCACTGTAACTAGGTCATAGTCATTCGGCGGTTCACCCCACACACTGATTTATTTATTTATCTTTCATACAATAGATAAGAACGTATAATGATAGTTTTACCTGAAAGTAGCAAAACAGATTGACGACAACTCGTTTGGTGGTTAAGCGGTTACCTCTACTTAATAATAATGCATTAGCTGCCTCACAAAACACGTCCACTTATAAGTGAAGATAAACTTTTGCAACTAGAATTTTATCGTATCTTTATTATCAGTGTACTGTGCAACCGTGTAGGTAATATGATATCATTTCAGACACAAACAATGCGAAGTTCAATCGAGAGTGAATAGCAATCACACTCGACAAATCAACTTATAACATCGCATTCCTAACAATCCGCACGACAATGAAAGCTGCAATTACTTGGAAAATCAGAACTGGTCTCGCTTTAGAAATAAAAAGACTTATTTTCTTCCTCATACCGTACAGATTGTTCATCATACCTCAACAAGATGTCTACGACCTTAGCTTGGGCAGATTCTATCTCAGTTATTTGATGTCAAAGTCGGAGCAGGCAAGATACAATCGTGAGACATTATTTCCATCTCTTTTTTATTTCGATATTCATAAAATGCTCTAGTAACATAATTTCGGCAAGGTATCAAATTGATTTAGCAATTTATTTTTAAAACTTTTACAATGTTGATTTATTTCAACATCACGTAGATAATATTTTTTTTCAAATGATTATCCAAATTGCTAATTCCTGGATGACCGAAGGCTTAGCCAGCCCACTCAGCCAAATAATGAGGTACCTACAGAGCCTGCGGTAGAGCATACAAACGAACTCTTGATAATGAGAAAAATATTAAGCCTTATAAAAATCTAGCTCCTACCACTATGAAAAGAGAAAAATTATAACTATTACAAGTTTGAAAAACTTCAGATCCAGTGATGAAGTTTACGCCAAACTGACCAGTAGATTTAAACCTTTTTACTTCTACTAAAACTCTTTACATTATAGGGCCAATCAATAAGCAAGGGTGTGAACTCGGCGACAAAACAAGCGGCGGAACGCACCGTTAGCACGCGCCACGGCCCGCGCGCATCGCGTCTGCGCGATAATGCGCGTGACCTGACATGTAGGATTCCGAGAATGTGATACTGCTGGAGACGAAAACAAAACTAAGGTGATAGAAAAAACAAAATCACTTCACAGACTGGTTTTCTTATAGACGGTAAGGCGATAGAAAAATAATAGGGTGAGATGGACCCTTAGGACCGTGTGCTGATTTCTGCTCAAGCACTGATCTGGACTCAAGCATAGACTTTTGACCAACTTCAAAAAAAGGAGCTTCGCAATTCGGTTGCATATTCTTGTATGAAAATCTGTTCTCAAAGCTTGAGTAACAATTTATTTATAATATATTTTATGGGCCTTAGAATGAAATGGGGTAAAAAAGTTTGTCAACAAATTATTTTTCAATAGGCTACTTAGCATGTTAGCATGAGAGAGCTTGTCCTTTTTTACACTTCATCACTTCTTACATTTCAGTTTGTGTGTAAACTTCCACGACTTGAAAGTTTTCAGAATTTATTTAAATTGTAGACCTAATTTTCTTCGGGTTACGAACGAACCACTTATTTTGTGATCAAAGTAAAGAAATTCAAATACAATGTATTTGTATTGATTAGTTTTCTAATGGAAAATATTTAGCAGCTGTTCATTGTCATGTTTGAGCTTAGATTCGGATAAGCACGCCATTTACAGCGTTCAAGCGTAGCGAGGTCACAGAACCAGTACAAATATAATTTTACTGTCTGTCGATTCGCATTTTTTTTCTTTAATCAAAATGTGACTCGATTTTATTTGCTTTTCCTAAATACAGGGTGTAAAAAAACCAACTCTTGAAACCTAAAAATACGACGCCTCTAATAAAAGGCTTATGCTTTACCTAATACCAAGTCGGATTGAACCCACAAAATAATAAGTATACAACATTTTGCATATAAGTCCTGCTGAACAAAACTAGGTGTTTGGGGACATCGCATAATAATTATTAGCACTTGCTACGAATTTAAGTATAGTGAAACTACTGTTTAATGTTAAAAGAGTAAGATAATATAAGTTTTGTTTCTTGTTCGTCAAGCCTGTATGCTTCGAAGGCCTCATTAAAGTTTCCGGAGTAGTATTTTTACACCTTTTACAGTCAAATGCTTTATTCTTGCTATGCCATTTTTTATCCGATGAAAATGGTTTTCGGAATGAATCAGTAACCTTACAATTTTTTAAGTAACTCCTAAATGACTCTTGTGAACCTTAAACCATAGACAAAAACATTCTGTACCTACAAAATATAATCCTAAAAAACTATAACTACGAATTTGACTGAAGATCTTGCTATGACTTAGGTGTAGGACCTAAAGTATATCGATTTGCTTTGGTAATTATAGTTTCTCACATTTAAGTCATTAAACAGTCTTTAACCCCCATCTACAATAATTTCAATGTTCATCTTAAACAATTGTCTCCGTACTCCACTTACCTCAAACTAAGCACCATTTTCGCGATGCACTACATATGCTGTTCACAATAGTTCATTCAACAACACTGGCACTATACGTTTAAAAAGAAAAGTTTAAGTTGGAACACAGTAAACGCGCGAAAGAAGAAGTACTCGTAATAAACAGCGAGTGAGGAGCGCGCGCGACCTCCACGAAGTCTGACCATCAAGTGTTGAACCTCCGCCGTGGTTCTTCATCCGAGAAATGCAGAACTGCGCGGGGCATAATCACTTTACTTCCTAACTCAATGTCCAGGTGGAACGCGGTCGTTACGGCCGATCCGCCGCGGTTCAACTTCCAAAGCAATTAGCCTCTAATGAAGTTGGAGGTGTGAAAGAAAACAATTTGTCGAAACAACTTTTTTTTAATAACTCAACGATTTATCTTTGTTTATAGAATTGTTTGAAAAGAACGGCACTTTTGAAAAAGGTTTACTGCTGCATTTTCCTATTTACAGCACAACACAACACACGGTATGTTTTAGTAGGTTAATCCAATGAGTCTTTCTATCCGCAGCAGCAAATTGAAGCCTACCACCAATGACGTCACAGTGACCACGCCAATCGTGATTTTCATTGGCCTGTGTAAGAAAAGCCTAATTAATTATGCTACTTCAAGTCAAACCTAAACAAATTCCTAATATTAGTCCCGACTTACATAGTACATACCTACATAGTCCTGAAATCATGAAAAAACGTCCTTACTAGCTTCTGCTCGCGACTTCGTCCGCGTCTCGATTGATTCTTTTGATTTTCCGGGATAAAATGTAGCCTATGTGTTAATCCAGGTTACGAACTACATATATTCCAAGTTTCATCCGAATCGGACCAGCAGTTGCAGCGCGATTGAAACACAAACATCTAAACTTTGTCATTTATAATATTAGTGGGATGGATACTGAGCTTATGTAAATGGACTTACCCATCAGCATTGTGGAAGTACATAGCGCTGCGCAGCGTATAGTAAATAAGTTGCATGTAACAGTAGATGAGATAGTACAACGCCAGAGCAGTAGCTGTCACTGACAGTTGCACTAGCTGTACTAAGTCAGTGATGAGGCGCTGCACCCTACTTTGCTAGAACAAGAAATTATTGCTGAAGGCGTATGTAAAAGGCAGACAACCCTCTCGCTCGCACATTTCAACATTTTTGAAGATATAATATAACGAAATGTAACTATGGGAAATTGCAGACCTTCAGGGTCGAGAGAAAACCAATGCAAAGGTTTAGTAAAAATATCACATTGATCCTAACAAGTTTTCCGACCAAAAAACTTATACTAATGCGATAAATCAAAGTGCACATTTTTTGGTTAGAAGACTTGTTTGGATCAATGTGATATTTTTACTGAACCTTTGCATTGTTATTCTCTCGACCCTGAAGCTCTGCAATTTCACATAATTATATTTAGTTATATTATATCTTCAAAAATGTTGAAATGTGCGAGCGAGAGGGTTGTCTGCCTTTTACATAGGTACGCCTTAAGTGAACTTTATGTATAGCTCTTTTTCCCTGCCGGCAGCCGCAGGCGTCTCGAAGAGGATTATTGGACAAACGTTCTAGAAATCCCCCACGCAGGTGACTCACGCAGGGGAAAACTGGAATGAGCCCTCACATACCGTCAAGATGATGATTAGACAACAATAGTGATTTATTTCATCGGACAAATTAGACCAATAAAATGAAATAAAAGAAATTAAATAGTTTATTTGCTAGAAACATGGTCAAAAAAATAATGTACGTAACACGGTCTTAACCTAGAGAGATCACAATCTAAATAAGTTAATTACAAACAACATTAACAGAATAGCCTACACTTCAGAAGGCTCATTTGCGTTTATTTAAAAAAACAAACAGCCAATAAAATATGTAGGTAATTGCAAGTTTCCTCAATATGAGTAGGTATGGTACCTACAGTTACTATGTGGAACAATGTACGCAGATGCAGTTAAGTTGAAGATAATAACTCCAGAAGGTACAAACGTAAATATCCGGGAACACAAAAAAATAATTGTTGAAGATAAAAAAAATGTTTTTAATTTGATGGGGATTTTTTAACATCGTCTTGTTTTTATATCAGATTCCCTGCCAGTCACCAATCCAAATAGTGACCGCGCAGAACGTCGAGCGACACCACGAGCGCTTCACTACACTATTACAACATCGCAGATACAAAAAAAGGCTTTATTTATAAAAAAAACCGCAGTCATTTTAAACAACTAAAAAACTGTTCAGCTAATCGACGACCAATAAATAAGAAGGTAAGTATTTGCATATCATGCAATCATTTGTTCTGATGCGGAAACCGAAACCTCACCACGCCATAGAAACTCGTGAAATAATGCGAATATCCTCACGAAATATTCCTATCCTAAAGTTGGGTTATTTGATAATAATATTTTACCAATACAAAATCCTCCATCAGAGGTAGATTCAGTTGTAATTGGCAGTCGATACCATCATTCAGCATTAGTTGGGTCGTGACCAGAGACGGAGGGGTCGTGTTTGGAGTGGACTATCGGGCATCGCTGGGCGGCGGCGCTTCCTTGATGCATTGCTCCAAGATACTCTCAGCGAAGCTGGCATTCTACAACTACAATTTCTATAGAACGGAAAACAATTCAAAATGTATCGAAATGACATGTCAACTTGGCTAAAGTGGCAGATTATCAGTCAAGTAACTCAAGCATAAAAAGATTATCGGGTACGTCTTTAATTGGTGTTTTACAAAGGATGATATTTCCAAAAGACAAGTTTGCCTAGGACCGAACAGAATGCACATCAACCAGACTGGCCCAATTAAGCAAGAGACAGAGAAAACAGGAAAAAAGTGAGGCCTTAGCCCTGCAGTGGGACAAGATAGGCTGGAAATACCAAATAATAAATAATATACCTAGGACCCTAATAAAATGGTGGTCTTAGCCAAATAAATTTCCTTCTAAAAACCTTGCGATCACATAAAAGTTATCTTCTAAAAGATTATCAGGCTGTTTCCTGGATTTTGTAGCGATAAAAATGTCATAAAGAAACCGATTCGCCTGTAGGCACTAGGAGTAAGGTGACTGTTGGTTAGAGATACTTTACACAGGGCAAATAGAATAAAATTGAAGTGAACAAATTTTTAATGTATGTAGGTAAATAGTTTGATAGCATATAGTAAAGGGAGGCAATCGTGATACAATTCACCACGGACAATTTATGAATACATAATTGTAAGGTTGTAAACTAAGGTTTTTTACAACCAATACTAGTTTTATCTTTGTTTCCAATGTATTTTTTTCTTTTTGGAAGAGACAAAGAGGTCGCCTAACGACAACTGAAAAAAAACCCAGTAGCCTTAGCCAAGTAAAAGAAAAATATTTTAAGTGTAAACTCTTTTAAGTGTGAAGTATCCCTAACTGAAGTTCGTGAAGCGATTGCATCGAGTTGCGAGCAAGTTCGGGTCGTGACGCTAGCCGCACGCTCCAGAGTTGAGGTGGAATCCACAGTCCACACTTACGGCTACGCAATTCGTACCTACCACATTCTTTCACATGTAAAGTAATTTTAAAACGAATTTCTCAAGAGTTTTACCTACAGTGGCTTTTATTTCAAATTATTTGACCGTCTGGAACGAAAGGTTAAAACATACCTACCTATAAATAATATACGTAGGTAACACATCCACATTCAAAGATAGTACAGAATTTTTGCAATTAATTTTAAGAAAGATTTTGTCAGGAAGCTCTTACCTTTTGCGAGTCATCTTGGAGTTCACTAGGCTTTTCCGCCAGTAATTTTTGATATTCAGGATTTGAAAATGTAGGCTGATGCATCCTAGTGCAGTACGCCGAGATGCATGTGTTTTCGAACTGTTAACGATAAATAAAGTGTTCAAAATACAAAGATATCAATATTGAAATTAATTTAGCCCATATTGGATAAGGTTCAGGAAAAGAAATGGTTATTCTATTCCACAAGTATTAATAATAATATGTGTAGTCTAAATAGGGTTTAAAGAAACCTACTTCTGAAAAACTGTGCTAGAAATTCAGAATTACAACTTGAAAATCTTTTTATACGCCGCAAGCAACATCGAAAAACATTCAATAGCCTGAAAGATAGTGGCATAGTCACAAAAAGAGTGGGATTAGGTATTTTATATTTACTCTGGCATTAGGAGGCGTAGCAGTCGACGTGGGTGACGGCGGCGGCGGAGACGGAAAGTTCTTCAGTATCCGTTTCAGCTTTTCACTAATAATGCAAAATGTATTCAATTATTTTTATTCGATTCTAGGATTTTCTAGTTCTAGAAGCAATTTTATTACTTTTAAAAGCATTATGTTTGTGTGCTTACCCGTAGTTCAATTGTAACGTCGTCGTGAAATATAGAGCTTGCTAGTAGCAACAGCGACTTACTTAATCCCTTCCCTAGTATGTATTTAATGTTGCGTACGCACTATGCCGCATTAGGCAGGGACTTGGGTAGGGAAGTGGGCACGAGCATATTGTGAGCACGATAATACCCGGCTACCGGATCAAATCCATGCCCTTGAGAATAATGAGAATAAAGGCGATGTTGCTGTGGCAATAAGTCCGCGGCAATAATGCCGGCAGCGGTATGGGCATAGTGTGAAAGCGGTAATACAAGTTTCAAGCAATTTTACCTGGTCTTCAGACATCCACAATGCCTGCGCCATGTGCTATCGCTGTCGGATTCGTCCGAGTTTCTTCGGGCGTGGTGTTTATTCTTCTCTAGTTGCAGATTTTGGAACGGCCCCTTACTCGATGAAGGGAGAGGATCAGGCTCGTTGCTCACTTGTAAAACACATTGTGAATTACAAACTTGTTTCTCTAAATAGAAAGATGAGACTGTGCCTACATTTAGAATAGAATAGAGAATGTTTATTTTATGCCATAAAAAGAAACATGCAAAGGTACAGCAAAGAGACCGCGTATGAGCTTGGTTACTATAATATTACTATCCTGAACAAAAGTAGGGCTACTTACTTGGTTATGACTTCCTGTTGGTATCCTAAAGTATCTACCTACTTGCCCGTTTGGGCGATTTTAGACTTAGTATAGGAATTAGAGATTAAAACTGATATTTATTGAGTTCACATAACACGGAAGATTTATTAAAATAACCGTAAAATATATTTTGAAATAATTGTAAAAATAAACACAAGGATGCCACAATATTTTCCTAAAAATTTGCCCAAATTTGCCATAACACTTGTCAGAAAAGTGTCAAAAATCATCCACAATAAAAACTTTAATACAATACATGTACACCAACCTAAGAAGGCCAAATACCGTAAACTTTTTTAAAGAATGTCCTTTTGAGCACGATCTTTAAAAAAAACAACAACTCTCCTCAACACGTAATCCTTTTTTCTACTATTAACATTAACCCTCTGAAGACCTTTGCACTGAGCATCTAATCTAATTCTAATTCTAATTCGTCGTGGGGGAATAAGATCTGCACTGACGTCCCGCGTTGGGGTGTATTGTGCATTGTCCCCCTGCTGACCTCACCCCAACCAGCCCAACTCCTTGAAGTAACGGAGAAGGACTTTGGGTTGATGACAGCAATGTTCCAGCATCCCCGGTGGTGTTGTGGATGTCAAGGAGTGAGACCCGATCAGCTCCTGCAGTCCCGTTTTGGATATGGCTTCTGCTGTGGCAGAGCAATGTAGCAAGACATGCTCTACTGTTTCTTTTTCCTGAAGACAGCCACGACAGAGGTCGCTGTCTGTCGCTCCGATCTTGAGGAGATGGTAGTTCAGATCACAGTGGCCCGTGATTATACCCACCATCATCCTCAAGTCTTCGCGTCTTAGCTTTAGTAGTGTCGTTGTGATGTGCGCGTTCGTTGCTGGAAGCATTATTTTTGTGTGTTTGCAGTCTGATCTGCGCTCCCATTGTTTTTGATGTTCCTTCTTGGAATATATTTTCAGTCTGTTTCTTATCTCTGCCGAGGTGGGTCTGCAGAGACTTGTGTTTTCTGCAGTTGGCGTTTGTTTGGCGCCTTCTCTTGCTAATGAGTCTACCTTATTGTTGCCTGAACATGAGCCGTGGCTTTTTGTCCATCTTATCTTGACAGTGTGTTTATCAGATAGATTCTGAAGTGCAGTGTGGCATGCTGCAATAGATTCTGACCTTGTGACAGATCTGCTCAGTGCATTCATGAGTGCTGCGCTGTCAGTTATAAATATTAGTTGTGCCGGTTCGTTTGCAGTGCCTGCGCCAGTTACTGGCGCTGTGGACCGGTACATTTCTGTTGCTGCCAGGAGGAGCCCTAGGGTCTCTGCCTGGAAAGCGGTCGCTGACTTGCTGAGGGGTTGCGAGTGAGATAGCCCTGTCTCAGGGCAGTAGAATCCACAGCCCACTCCTGCTTTCTGCTTGGCGCCATCTGTGTAGATGTGATAGACGTTGTGAGTAGACGTGTGATCCTCCTGCACTGAGCATATAACCACTACGTTTAAGATGTAACAAAGTGTTCGCCAACAACTTTCAGCTTTCAGTTTATCTGTACCACTTTCAAGGTGTACAGATAGGTAACCATTGTGAAGGATGGAGGCAAGCACGTACGACTCTGCGTCAATGCGCAAACCGTGCGAATCCCATCCGTTCATATTTCACACCTAAATGGTTGTCCTAAATAAATTCCGCGAAATTGTTGAATGTTGCTTTTTGCTCTGCACAAAATAGCGGCAGCGGTAGTATATCAGAATAGAACCATCAAAACTGGTTGGCTAGAGTGCTGCTCATTATGAAGAGGAGCTCACAACTTTACAGGTTATTGTTGTGGCCACGGCCACGCTGCCCACACTAATAATACTCTACTTATCCCTATAGTCCAAATACGATTTTCTATTTCTCAGACCCGCAGCTTTTAATCCTACCTAATAAAACTCTAGATGCTCCTCTTTATACTCCTAACGTTAGCTTAGGTAACATCACGATGCGTTGCGTGACTCGTGTATAGATTAAAGTACCTTCCGTTGTCTTTAGAACTATATCATAGGTTAGATACTTAGATAGTACCGTTCCGCCACAGTTTACTGATAGTTACTACGCCGTAGGTTCAGCATTGTCTTTGCGGCAGGCTCGTGTGAATCGTAGTATTTTGGTAAAACACGCGCTGGTAGTGGGTTTCCATTGTTCATCGTTTCTTGCGATCTCTCGAATTTGCGAATATCCAGCAACTTAAAAAAGCGTGCCTGCTGGAAAGCAGAATGTGTATTCTACACCTTCATTCTACGTCGTAGCACCCTCTACGAAAATTCTATACCTCCAATACACTAGTTTGACAAGTTTAATCATGAACTCTTTACTGGTTTTACTTATGTACCTAGTAGTTTCTACCTACTAAAAATCTAAATTAAAAAAAAACCATATCATAAGGAAACTAGATAAGTCGTTATTACTCGTCCATTTTCTGCACAAAGAAAGCATAAGCGACAGTGGAAACTAACTCATTGTAAGCAACACGCCGATTACAGGGTCTACTGCCGTGCGTGATTTCGAGTTGTGAATTTGACTAATTCCCATTTTATAGCTCACAGTTATTTAGAGATAGCGGTATTCCATACGTCTCGCTTATCGTCATGTCACATGTCGCGCAACGCTGGTAGCTGCGCGAGACGGAGCCTCAAAAAATCATTACATTCGTGCAAAATTCACATAATAGCCATTACGTATACCTAACGGTCGTCGTCGGAGGCTACACACGTGATCCCCAATTGATCATTCCATGCAACAGCATAACACTGCAGCCATACAACGGTATGGTGGTATTTTCGCTGTAACCGCCATATCTGATACAGTTAAGTTCAAATACTCGCCGAATGTCTTTTATCTGAGTCATGGGTCTATCACGAACTTCAAGATTTCTAGTGATAATGTAGTCTAATGTTTGCTTTGTGCCCGGCACGTACTTAATTTTAATTTTGATTTATCTCAGCAGTCGTGAACAGCTACTTGAGCAGGTATTTGAGTTGCCCAAGACTTCGTTACAGCTCAATTAACATTTCATCGAGTCTCCGTGAAATTCATGGCCAAAGGGTAAAAATGATTATTTTCTTGAAAGAGCTTTATTCACCGCTCAAATAGTTCCCAACAAAGAGCGCAATTACCTGGTGTATTCGGTAATTCGAGAGCTTTGCGAGGGGTAAGGGTTAGGTACCGTTTTTTTATCAATCGGCTGTGCCAAGAAACAATGGACAAAACCACATTTTAGAAATTATGCAATCACGATTCCGCTGCCTCCCAGAAGTGTGTTTATAAATTGGATTTCGGATTTGAACTTTGGTAGAGTTTGTTGACTTTATTCGTTTTTGGACACTGACGGATTTCGACGTATACCTATTCATCCTGACCTACCTAGCAGCTCATTATTCAGTATCTAATCACTTTACAAAACAGGAGAGGAGAGAAGTCATACATGTTTCCGGAAGCGACCGTGATGAATGTGAAGATTGAAAATCACGCGGTGCTATGCCATTTCTCGATTAGTATAAAGTCCGCCCTCCATGAAATGTCAGATATACGATGTTATTGCAAACAGA
Source organism: Eulithis testata (assembly GCA_947507515.1). Classification (NCBI taxonomy): domain Eukaryota; kingdom Metazoa; phylum Arthropoda; class Insecta; order Lepidoptera; family Geometridae; genus Eulithis; species Eulithis testata. The sequence continues at coordinate 6,163,208 of OX382207.1, forward strand.
ACAATCTAGCTATCAATTCATAAAATACGTTCGTATTTGTTCACATCACCTAGCCTGAACATAAATATTTCATTTAAATAATCTTTCTTACTAGGATATGTACTAGTGATGATAACCCTATGTGTTGATCTTGATTGGTTGCAGAGCTATCTCCACTATGGAACGTCATCGTAGGGCTGACCACCTGGTGCGTGTCGCGAATCGCGGTCATTTACTCACAATGGCGGACTGCCTCATCTTTCATTACTGCAACAGCGAGATGGAATATCGGAGACGATAATAATTACCTAGGAGCTATTGAATAGGTAATATTATAGCGGTATTGTGTACACCAAATTACCAACTAGGAAGCTTTGAGAAACAACGGTGACATAAATAACTAATCGATGAAGAAATTAAGCTCATGATTTTTGTAAAGAATTCAGAAAATACCACTTGAAAAATAGAACAAAATAATGAAGTGGAAACAAAATAAAACACGCAAATAGTCAACTATCGAGAAAGCTACCGAAATACTAATAATAAAATTAGCGCGTTTAACAAATCAATCGTCGCCTATTTACAAAAATAAAGTACACATCAGAACTAGGTCACATCATACGCGAATACTGTTAGCAACGACCTGAACATTAGGCTAAAATCTGCGGTGCAATATTATCATCCTCAATCCGGTATATCCAATCTTGCAATAGTACATTACCTACTGCAGCGGCCCGCAACAGAGGCAATGAGGGAAGAACGTGTAGATGTGGGCCGTATAGTACTTTTCTCAAATAATGCGCGGAAATTAAAACTAAGTACCTAGGCAAAACTTTTTAGTTGAAAATACAATTACTTTTCAAAACCAATGACGAACAACGAAGTTACAGAGTTCATTTGTTTTTTTTTCAATAATCAGATTTCTATTTGAAAGCCTGTTCGAAATTTGAATAAAACCTTTGATAAGTTACCTCCTTGGTTGCCATGTAATGCAGTAAAAGATCGTTTCATTTTTAAATAAAACGACAGTAATGATATTTGTATGTAATTTATATGGCCGCTAAACACGCCGGCAATGGATTTTCATACATTTATTGCCGGCCGCGGCTGGCATGTGTTAGGCCAGTACTGCATTTTCGATTTATCTCGAAGAAGGTTGTCAAAATAATGCTTTAATTTCCAAGCATGCTTGAGAAAATATACATATCATAGAGTCCATGAAATACTAGAGCAGATGCTCTACAAAGACAGACGTGTTAAATTTTTCATTTCATCTTGAAATGTTATGAAAATGATTATGTACTGGTAACAGAATAATTTTCATAACATTCCAACCTTCATAAAAATCATGATAGCGCCTGCGACTACCAGCGATAATAGGGAATAAGCCTTTAAGTTTTGGGAGTACTCGGGAGTAACCTTTTGAAACCCAGTATAAAATAGCCTAAGTTAATAAATCACCCAAGGTGAAATTTTGCGTTATAATGAAAATGTTCTCTTCAAACAATGGGTCGACGATACAAGGTCATGTACACAATAGAGGTACATATTACCTACTATGGTTATTTTGGAAATGTGAAGGTCACTCTTTCGATGGACGATGGATAAGCCCTTCCTTCTTGCTTGCTACGATAAGTTATTTCACGGTTGTGCGCTCACTCTTTAAGTTACGCAGGTGTGCATTGGATTTGGTTTTGGAAGCTTGGCTGCGTATTTTTTGTAACTACAGATTTTAGTGTAATTTGTGTTGTTTTCGGTTTCAGGCCAGACTACGACGAAAATGCGAAAAACTGCGTTTTTTGAGTCTCAATCGACTCAAAAAACGCACTTTTCATGTGGTTTCTTTCTCTTTCTTATTGAAAAACAGGTCAAGATTCTCGAATTCACATGTTCCTAGGTTCTAGTCTAGACAGTGCATCAAGAGATTGGATCCTAACACCTGTTATCTTTACCGTGGGAAATGTGAAATAAAACTTTGAATAAAGTTCACAATTAATATCTATTATTTAAATAAAACACGTAATTACATTTACGCCGCTGAAGCTTACTCAGTGTTTCTGCGCTAGCGTTGTGAACATTTCCCAAACTAGGTACTAAGGGCAGATTCACATTTCAATAAGTACAGAGAGATAGAAGCGTCGTAAGCGTTGCCACAGAACTTAACTAGCTACTCATTCTCCAGTACTTATTGAAGAGTAAACAGATCATTAACTTAATCTAGGTTCGAATGAGGAACATTCTGACGAAAATAAAACCTAATTTGTACAAAAATGAGCAATTTTTTTTAAAGTAAAACAAATCAGGAATGTGACTTTGTGTTATTAGAAACATGTTCTAGAGCGAATCAGATCGAATCCATTAATTGCGATATTTTTGGAAATCACAGTCAACACAAACATTTAAAATGTGCACTAAAATATTTCCAATTATAAAAATGTTAAATAAGTACATAATTTAAAACTACAATGTAATTTAACCAATACAGTCAAATGGCTTTTGACATAAAGTACTGAACATGCACGAGTCACGACACTAACACGTAAAGACATCAAAATTGTGCTCAATATTTATACCAAGCTCTCTTTTAAAGCAGAATTTACATTACCGTAAATACAGTACAAAGTCTGTAGAATTACACTTCGGGGGCGAGAACGCGGTAGCTCCGCAGTCGTCATTGCCGCAAAGCGTAACTAACATTTACTCGCTCGTCCTTTTACTGTACATTTATTGAAGTGTAAACCGGCTTTAAATAAATGTTTCCACCTATGAAAGACTAGCGCCTAATATTCATTCATCCTAGCTACAGTATATCGCTCCAGACATTTACATTTCAAAAATATACTTCATTTGATTAGGAAAATATGCACAAAAGATATTTTCATATACGTTTGTATAAATAATTTCATAGGTGTTGTGTAAGCAGAGGCATGATACATTGTGTGGCAAGTATATGTGGATAACAAATACGTCATAATTCTATTTGGTGCAAGGTACTAACAATAATACAATGAGATCCTTAGGAATATTTGAGTTAAGGTGTGCGAGGAAAACAATGTATCGTATGCCTTATTACAATAAATATATCGACGGATTTTATTCAGTATTATAATGACCCTTATCTTTGGTAGCAATAGCGTTCTAAATATGCGTTTAATGCTTTCTCTAATTATAATTCCATTGCTAGTTTGTACATTTGACAAATTAACGTTATAAACTGGCCCATGCGGTCTTTGATTTTCTACGCCAAACAATTTTAAACCTTGTTCGAGTCGAGATGTAATCAGAATTCCGAAGGAATCTAAACGCTAAAAGCAAGGGCACCTCAATACAATTTTATTTTTATCACATTTTTACGAAGCACATCGAGAATTTATAACATTTACATTTATCCGACACACGACTATACAATATTAATAAGTACGTAAATATTGACGGCGACTATCAAATAATAATATCAAACACATATCCACAAACCTTAAGATATACAGCTAACTAGTTTTTTTTTTAAATCTTGGCATTATTTTTGTTTTCTACAATAATCTAGCAAACAGCAGCCTTGATTTTGTAAATTTAAAACTTCACGTCGCTAACACTGAGCTATTACTTTTACCTACATTTCTTAAGCCCAAACGATATTTGTGCCAGCCTTTCATTCCTATCTAAATAGAGGTGCCAAAATGTATAATGAATTTTATTGCCAATGTGAGAACTTTTTCTTAACATTACCACCACACAGTTACCCCTTTTAAGTGTGATAATGATTAGTGGCAAGGCCATTAACCTCTCGTCTGCTTTGTCAAGGATTCGTCTAAATAACAATAGAAAATCTACTGTCTGGAATCTCGAGTGTAAAGGTCGACCTTTAATATCATCTATGGCTCAATTTTATTTCCGAATTCATACACTGCTTCTTGACTTTGCATTTTATAGCATGTAAGTATGTATTAAATTATAACAACCAAGAAAAAGACTAGCATATTTAAATCCGTTAAACAATAATAAATAAATAAGTTCTTTCATAGGAACATGTGAAAATGTCAAGTAGTACAAATCTCAAAGAAATCGGAATGTTTTTCAAGGAATTATATTATTAAAATTGACACTATTTATGTAGTGTCGGTAGGGAAATAACGAAAAACAAAATGGTATCTTGATTTTAAATATTACAAAAACAAGCATCAGCAATTTGCCTCCATTGTATCGTACAGTCAACAAAAGTGTAAGTTGAACACAAGATATTTCTAAAATTGAAAACTATCTAATTGCAAATAAATTATGAAAAAGAAGTGAATTCTCTAATGTTTTAGACTTATTCAAATTAATGGTTCCTGCATGTGAAAAAACAATCTTATAAATCCTACGAAAATGATCACTTCTGTTCTAGTGAAGACGGCACACAACGTGGCTTGTATCCAGTGCCAGTGGAATGTCTACCTAATGAAATCATACATCAGTCTCAGTTTTGCTGCTAGTACGGCGACTTCTACCAGCAGAGCTCGGGTTCGCCCACTGCGGCCCGCTAAGCAGAAACTTCTTCACATTGTACTCCATCCTAGCCAAGTCCTCTGGTGATATTTCCTTCTCGCTCTTCCCGTTGAAGGCATCGCGAAAATCTTTAGCAGCCTTGTATGCCGCGGTGCTATTCGTTGCATTGTCATTAGTTATCTCAGTAACCGTAGCATCACCAGATTCCACGGGGAAAATCGTCTCCTTGATAACATTGGTAGTTATTTTAGAGACTGGAGCTTCCTTCGCCCTGTTGTCTAGATTTAGCGTAGCATTGCGGACCCACGACTTTTGCACCTCCTTCGAGTATTTGGAGAATTTGCTGACCGGATGCGGCATATTGAGCGCTAGTTCGTTCAGAGTCTCCGTGAGTCGGGACAGTTTACTGTCTCGCCTAGCTGCTCGGTTGACAAAGTTCACGTCCTCTTCTAGAGGATCGTTGTAGTTGTTCTGTTGCTCCAAGTTTTTCTCGACCCACTCCGCCACTCTGAGCAATTGTTGCTTCTGCAACAACGCAGCGCTATCGTCGCTGGACAGTGAACTCGTGCTTTGCTCGTTAGTAAACACCTTTTTATTTTCATTAACCTTCAAATGAGTCTGTGTCAAATTAGGGTAAACATTCACGATGGGTGGCAGTGTTGTTTTAGTAGCCGGGGCCTTCTCTAGTTTTGGCAAGTTGCCCTGCGGTGGCAGATCTTTGGAAATTCGAGTGTTCTCGAGAGAATGCAGTTGCGCCATTTCGATTTTACGTAAAGGCTTGCTGTATTGACTTGTGAGCTTGTTTTGCTCATAGCGATCGAAATTGAATATTTTGACGTCATGATTATCTGTGGGGGTTGTGACTATAGTTGCATTCAAGATATCAGGCGCTGGGACATTGTTATTATTCTGTAAGTTATTGGCTTCAAACTTGAAGTCATTGAGCAAGTTGTCATTATCTGAAGTGTTATGACGGCTTCCGACGCTTTGGGATTTGTTGTTATTATTTTCAGAGCTGTTGGAAAAATTATGAGTTTTCAGAGGTTGAAGGGGTGAGGAGGACACATTCAACAGCACGGGATTAATAGATGCGTTTTTGATGCTCGAATTCGGTTCCTTGGAGTTGTTGTCATCGTGTACATCGATAAGAGTGCTTTCGACCACCACATTATCATTTTTAATGTCGTCCTTTATATCACTTTCGTGTTTGTCCAGTATAAAGTTATCAACGTCATCAGTAAGCTCTTTGAAAAGAGAGCTTTCATTGCACTTACTTTGTCGTCGATACAGCACAGGTGGGACGTCTGGTTCGGCGTTATCGAGCAATATGTTTTTAGAACCGGCTTGGAGACGCAAATGACAGAACCTAGGTCCTGGACCAACCACCGTGCTAGACTTGTGATTGCTCACAGTAGACTTAGCTATAGATGACGTCCTGCTCACAGCTCCCGTAGAGCTTTGCGAGTTCTTTCGTAAGCTTGCGTTGTCTTCGCACTTCTCGCTTTTCGATTTAACTTCTTTGGCAATCGGTAGCGGCACCTCCTTAGCTACGAGCAAGTCTTCCTGTGCTACACTGAGAATACTACCCTTGTGGCTCGATAAGGGCGTCCTTGTGCGATCGCAAAGTTTATGATGCACCGCTGGCTCCATACTCATGCCGTTGCTTTTTCGAATGTGTTTCAGATCTTCAATACTGATCACTTTTTTTGGCATTATAGGTTGTGGAACAACAATAGGATCCACTGCAGTACTTTTGTTGTCTACCTCCAAGTCATCTTTCACCGGCACGCTAGGTTTGATGGAACTATCAATGGGCGCAACGTAAATGTCTTTCGGGGGTTCAGCTGTTAGTTGCGGAATAATGTAGAGGGGGCTGATGATGTGGTTTGGTGATCTCTCATTGATGACTCTGATCCCGTGTGTGGATACACTTCCAATGCTCGTATTCGAGTTGAGCGACTTCATTTCCGAATTGCAGCTTAGACATAAAGAAGTCTTCATTTCTCCGCTTAGAAATGTTTGCGTCGCGACGGAATAGGAGCTTTCATTATAGCAGAAAGGTTTGTTCTGCGACTTGCTGCAAGTGCAGGTGTCGCAGTGTTTGGTTACGGTATCCTGAATGCTGTCTTCCAAGATTTTGGACATGAGCGAGGCAGAGATATTGAATTCGTACTCACTAGCGTCGAAGGTGTCGAGATCGCCATTCCCGTTCTTCGACTGAGTAGTGCTGGATGGTTTTGTCGATTTGGAAATCACGTACTGGGACACTCTTGCTTGCGTGTCTAAAGAAAGCTGTAAAAAAATGATCATTTTATTTCATTTATTTATTCACAAACAATCATCAGAATTGTATTTGAAATAGGATCTTTAGAATCCTTCACAGATGATACACCAACTTGATATTCATAAAAAGTAATTAATTATGGCCAAATCTAAACGGTACATGAGAAGCGTATTTAGCTATAAAACTTGTTTCTTAATTATCTTTGATATTTCGAAACCAAATTAATTAAACTCACATTATCCAACTTCTGTGACACAAAATTGTCTGGCTTGCATTGCAACAGCTGAATTGCTAAATTCATGTCATTTTTGTATCTCTCCTGAAATTAAATGTATTATAGTTAGAAAAATATACTGAGGCTGCCTAAATTAAAATTGAAATCCAGGTGTGAGAGCCTTACATTTTCTTTCTGTAGAGTACTGTAGTTATGCTTTGACTCGGCCAGTCTCACCGACAGTGTGGCTATATCTTTTGTCAGTTGACCCTTGTCCCCTTTCATCTTGTCAACCATTTGTAGCAACTTATCTTCTAAAACTTGATTTAACTTTTGCACTCGTTTGTGAGAGTCGTACAATCTGAAAAACATTCATGGAATTTATGAAGCAATCAGTTACACCTAAGCATGTTATGTTATCATCAGCATATCAATTACATAAATTCTTATTACTACATACTATTTGACTTTTATTATACCTACTGTTTTCTTTAAAATACTACCTACAAGCTACAAAGAGTATTGTTGATAGGGTTCTATTTCCTAAGCTACAGACTTTTTAATGGGATGAATCAACATAGCAACACTGTTTAGTTATTTTCAAAAGCAGGGAATTTGTGTTACCATAGTTACACACTGCCTTATATATATTTCTTTTTGGAACTTCCTCAAATATTAGCTATATCCACACTGTGCATTTTCATCTTCAACTTTCGTCTTCATCTTTCTATTCAACTTTTGTTTGACGCTTTCAATAATTGAATGTGTTAATGAACGCAACACCAATACAGTTCAATCTTCAATAAACTTTAATGTAAAATCTTTTTCTTCGTCCACCATCTTGTTGTTGAACGCTTTAGGGCACAGAAATCCACCCGAGCCGGAAAACGGGAATCACAGCGCGCGCTTCGCTTTCAACTCTCATCGCGCATGCACTAAGGGCATGCCTAACGTGCGCTGTTGACTTGCGCTATGAAGCATGCCCTTAATGAACAAAAAAAGGCACAGTGTGGACATAGCTATTGACACTTATGTTCACTTCCGTTTTCCAAAAAAATAATTGAATTATGGAAATAAAATCTCCAGAATTTACAAAGATGTAATCATATATCTGATTACCAAAGTTATATTCTATGGATTATGTTACTAAGTAAACAGCTTACCTTTCGTATTTTTCTCTCCAAGTGGCAACTTGCTCATCAAGATCATTGGCCCTGGAGGTGCACTTAATGTACTCTCCCTCGAGGGCCACTATGTGCGAGTCCCTTTCAGCAAGATGCTGCCGCAAGTGTTCAACTTCTGCGTGAAGTTGCAACTCGTCCACTCCATCACACTCCTACAGAATTTGTGCAAATCGTAAAACAAAACAAGCAGTGTACGCTTATCTAAATGCAAATTGCAGTGATAGAATATCTAATAATTTGTGTAAATAAAAATGCAAACAAGAAATGAGAAGCGTAGTGCATTCTGTAAGACATAAGTAGAAAGATTCAAATTGACACGTCATACATTTACAAATAAATAATGCTTTAGCTTCGAATTTTACAATATTTTTATTGTATTATCCAACCAGAAGCATCACTCATCTATGAATAAGACAAAGCTAAAAATAATGACGGCAAAGGATCTCCCCTTGAAGTTATCAACAAGGTACATGTAAACAACATAACTACAAGGTCAAATACAACTTTTACCTCTACATTGTCAAGGAATTGTGAGAAATGATCTACTTATTTATAAGAAGTAGAAAAATATAATAATTTTAGGGTTTCAAGCAATCTAAATACAGTACAAATCAAGAAAAAATTCTCCTAAACCCTTCTACAAATATTTTGATGAAAATGTAGCAAAACATCACCAGGGATTTACCTTACAAGGGGAGCTCTTAGTACTCTCATCCATAGCTCAGTAAGCTTTATTCTACTTCACATCACATAGTGAAAAGTCCGATCTCAAACGACTGCACACAAAGTGATTTGATTAGCTATTATTATCAAGAAGCCACTGTTGAAACAAAATAAAATAAAAAATCAATCTGGACACAATGTGAAATATGTATTTACTTATTTTTCTAGGCTCTTGCCAACTGCCAATGGCTGTAATGAATGATTCATTTGCAAAACACGATAGTGGTTTCGTTGGAGCTATAATGAATTATTATTTGCTATGATTCAGAAAGAAAACTGGGATTTTCCAAAAATTGAAAATTGATCCCCTTTTCTATTTCACCCAATTTCACCATAGACATCAATACTAGACATAGATTTCATTGGCTGAAATGACGTTTGACGTGTACATAATAATATGTGTGACGTGTGACGTTTAAGTTTAAGCTTCAACTTCTTGAAGATTCCTTGCCAACCGTAAAAAAAATGTCACCGGCGGCGGCGGCGGCGCGGCGCGGGGGCGGCGGTGGGAGGAGTGGATTACTTTACTTTATTGTTATTATTACCTGTACAGGTAGGTACTTACATTATTTTAAAAGGGAGTCTTCGTCTCTTCCCACCCATAGGAGAATGTTGCTGCTTCATGCTTGACTACTGACATACCGTAGGTAGAATATCTACCTATTCCGAAACCATTCCAAACCCAAGCACAATATGAAAAATCTACAGCAAACACCTTGTTCATTATTTTAGTAGGTACCTACTTAGGTGTCATACTTAACCGTACCTACCTAGGTAGGAACGCATGGTAGGTAGAAAGATTTTCTAAATGAGGTAGGCTACCTACCTACTCTGGGTACCTACCTACCTACATACTCGTACCTATCTACGTAGGTATGTTTTCCCTCCGGCTATGGCACATGTTGCTCGTCGCTATACCTACCAGCTATACAGGCAGGTAAGTAAGTAGGTACCTTACCATAGGAATTTACCAAATAACTAGGTAGGTCGGTATATCTATTCAACTCTAAACACGCGTGATTTTTTGATGTACCTAGGTATTTCGCAACCGCAGGCCACGGCCAAAATAACTTTGTAAAAATAAAATATCGACGGAGACTCTTTGAAACTCCCTGATGCGAACGAACGGGCTCTTGAAGATAGGTACATGACGTACCTCTACCTACCTACCTATCTATACGCATACGCTGCCGGCAGCACTCGCACACGTCTGGTGCTGACGATAATGCTATTTCGGGACACCGCTCCACTCTCGTGACGATCCAAGTCGGCAGTCCTTTGTTTTAGTAAAAAGTTATCGGTCGTTTATCGCGTATCCTCGATTTAATTTTACACGGATGAAAGTGCGCGTTGTTTATAAAAGTATCCCAAGATGGGCAGCACACTCAGTAGTTCCGCAGATCCGGTGCGAGGACGCGACGGTGAACACGTCACGAGTGAAAGTGAAACAATGAGCAACGCTATCCTTGATACTGATAGCAATGAAGAGTTCCACGATGCAGCTGATGAAGACGAAGCTCGAGCAAAGTTTAGAGAAGAAGAAATGAACGAGTTTAAAAAACAACTAGGCATTAAGAGAGAACAAAGAAAAGAAATATTAGCGCGACATAGGACTGAAAAAGAGGCATTAGAAAAGTCTTTACAGAATGAAAGGGCGTCAAAAGATAAGCTCTATAAAAACAATCAGCAACTTCGAGAGTTACTAAGAGTAAGTGGCGTTGAAATTCCTGAACAACTCCAGTCACCAAATGATACTTCCGAATTCGCTTGTATAATTCAAGAAATGAAAGAAGGATTCCAAAAGCTTAAGTTTGACAATAACAAACTGCGACGGGATCTTGTTGATGCCAATAGCTCTTTGCAAAGTGCATATTCTGAGATGGCTGATCTGAATGCCCAGAACACGGAATCTATCAAACATATCAACGCGCTAAAAGATGTGGTGGCAGTTAGTAAAACCATGATTGGTCTACGCGAAGGGCAACTAAATGAGGTACGTTCTGTTGATGGTAGGTATTTTGAAAATAAAACTTACTACCTAGGTTATTGTCCGAAATTCAATTCGCATGGGACATACCAACTTACTCTGGTATTTAAGGAACACTCGTAGGCACTAAGGTACTTGGATAAGTACAAAACAGGTACAGGTAATTTACTTTAGAGATGTTTTGTTGAGCCAACGACCTGCAATAAAGTTGTCTTCCCGGTCAAGGACCGCCAGATACTTAAGGAACGCACTCCCTTATTTTGTTGGCATTCATCTGGACTGCATGCCAACTTTAGATATGGTATTTATAACGGTGATTCCAGAAAGCATGCACACTTGCCTATTTTCACAGCGAGTATGACATTGATAATGACGAAACAAACGTAATAATCAACTACAACTGCGTAACATGCTTGTTATGGCTTAGTCATAACATTTATCTCCTGCTTTTATTTCTGCCGCAGCTAAAAAATAAGCTCAATGAGATTGAAAAATCTTTGAGTGATCGAGAGGCAAACATGCTATCGAATGATCTACGGGTAGAGTACGAGCGACAGTTACAAAACATTCGAACTCTACGTGGACTTTATGAAGATAGGGCCAGAATTGCTGAAGTGACACGACTAGGTCTGGTAAGAGATCTTGCAGAACAGAAAGTTCTTCTCCAAGCGGAGATCCAAAAGTAAGTAATCAATCATCCTATTTTTTTATTTACAGTAGACAAGAGAGCCATCTAATCTTATATTGCATCATTTCAGGAACAGGGACCTGACCGATAAAGTAGAAACCTTTGAAGAAAACGTGGAAAAATTAGAAGATATCATTGAAAATAAAAACATTGCAATATCAACGTGCCAGGACGAAACAAAGAGAACAAAAGCTGAAATGACCGTTGTTAATAAAGTGCGTGGTAAAATAGCTTTCATTGAGTTCACATATAGCGCGATCACACTATGCCGAAGTGGGCAGGGAATGGGGCAGGGAAGTGGTGTGAACACGAACATGCCGCTGTCCCGTCTCCCTGCCCAAGTTCATGCCCTAGCTTCTTAGTGAGAATAAAGGCGATGTTGCTGTGGCAATCATTCTGGCAGCGGCAGGGGCATAGTCTGCACACGCTATTACTTATTTGAGAATGTGAAAGTATCACATTCTGAAGTATCACCACTGAATATGATAAAATAAGGTTCGTACTGATTGGACCTACACACACACACAATTTAATATATTTTTATTTATTTATTTTAGCTATTCTCTCAAGTATTACTGGGTTACAAAACCAAACAAGATTTAGACAAATTGGTTCATCGCCTTGAAGAAAACCATGGACTACTAACGCACATGGCTGAGAATGAAAATGATTCCGAAGCTTCTTCGGCTTTACCAAAACTTTTGCTAGAACTAGTAACTGAAGTTGATGAAATAGAAGCACAAAAAACAAAAAAAGATAAAGAATTGAATAAAGATGAATCCGTTCCAGTACAAGGTAAATGTGACTTTTCCTCACACACTGTCGTGTGAATATATTCGTATCATTGGGTATATAAATGGGATATTTAGAAATTAAAACATTGATATAGTAAAAAAACCTTTACGTTAGTTACTTATAGGTACTACTTTTTCAGATACGCCTCCAACCACGTCGACAGCGGAAGAGATAGTTGAGAATCTACCTAAAGTATGGAGAGTGTTAATGGAACTTTTAAGCCACCAGGCTGTTGTTGAGGATTCACCAGAAAAGGTCACCACCTGCTACAAATTAGTTGAAACAAAATCAGGTCCAGTTGAAGTGCCAAGTGTTAGTCAAACTTATATCAGACTGAAAGTAAGTACTAATACCAAAATGTTGTTATTGTGATCTGCGCGCTTGTATCCTCATAATGAGTCAGTAGGACGTTCTAGAAGTCATGACGAAATTCGCAGAAAGTAGTATTTTCATCACATGAACGTATTTTGCTGCACTTATACCTACGTAATTATTGTAAAAATTGGTTCAGTGCCAATTTTTTATACAAAGAAAAAATAAACGTTCGAACTTTATGAGTGCTAGGTACCTAATAAAAGTTTATTTTATCTTTTTAGGATCTCATCGTAGAAAAATTGGGCTTAGTTAAAGAAGTGAACCAGATGAAACAGTTGAATTCCCATTTGGAAAATCGTTTGCAAGAGCAAGAAAAGAGGCTTTGTTTAGTAACGACAGAGCTTGGTAAAACATGGCACGTCGTTGGCAAACTGAGGAGACACCATTATCAATTACACACTCATGAAAAAATACTGAAATATGAGCTACAACAAAAAAGGAAACTGCTTAATGAACTCAAAGAAGAGTTGGAATACTGTCGGGAGAAATGGGACGAAGCAAGGGAAAAAAACTCTCAGTCGGAAAGAGATTGGAAAAAACTCAGGGCTGAATTCACAAGTAGAAAAATGAAATCTGGGTCACCGTCATTCAACAACTCCGGAGAAAGTGGATACAGTGATGAAAGACCATCTGATGAATCTTCTGGGTCCAATGATGAAAGTGAATATGTCGCAGAGCCACATATTAGGTGTAAGAAAAAGATAAAGAAATCGTTTGAAACTATTTTAGATTCGAGCACAGATTTTAATTGTGCTGCAGAACGAGAAGATCCAGTCAGTGACATGCTGGATGTTGCTGATTTACCTTTAGATACCCATGAGGGTAATACCCAAGGACCAACAACTTCGGAATATAGTAAAAGTGAAAATTTACCTAAAAGTGAAAAGAATTGCGAAACCGAAGATGAAATATGTGAAATAACTCACGACGATTCATTGGTAGAGGAACCTGTCAACGAAAATGCGTTGACGAATGATATTGTTCTTGAAAATATTTCAAGCGATACTGAATCTTCTACATTACAGTCAGAGCCTAATACAATCAGTACGCTATCGGAAAATATGCAACATACTGATCCTGCGATTATCTTGAGGAACATTCGAGAGCAAAATGAAAGACTTGCTAAAAAAGATGAAAGGTTACAAAATTTAGAGAAAGACAGCTCAGCATTGTTGAAAAAAACTCGAGAAACAACTCAAATCAGTCAGGATATTAACAGCACATTAGATAACATACTTAACCGACCCTCATCTAGCTTTGGTACACAACATGAAACGAATATAGTAGAAACAGATGTCAAGATATCTTTAGCAATGGATGTTGAATCCCCACAAATATCAACGGGAAATATGAATAACGAAGATGTATTAAACTCAACCTCAAATATGAATCATAAATTAATTGAAGACAAAAAGGTTCGTCATTCAATCACATCCACTTCCACGGATCCGGCAACTGATACTGTAGACTTCAAGGCTATTATTAAAAATGTAGAACGACAGAATCAGTTTATGGCTGAAAAAGATGAACGGCTTAATAAATTGGAACATGGTTGTTCTGAGGTCATACAAAATATATCTAACACATTGAACACGGGTCAAGAAATCATTGAAAAATTGGATACTCTTCACAGCACTTACAGCAACGATACTGCTGAAGCTTCAGGGTCAAACTGCTTTATAGAATGTGATGATGGTGTTGACAACAAGGATGAACCATCGACTTCCACAGAAGTGGATCACGAAGCAAGGTTTGCCGCTCGTGACATTCGCCTGAAGAGACTCGAAGAGCAAACCAAATCCCTCGTGAACAAAGTGAATAAAACCAATTCCAAAGGTGTTAAAATACACTACAAGCTTCAGGAATTGCATAATATTTACGGCTCTGAGAGTTCCCGAGCTGGCACGCCTTCGGAAGAAAATGCTGACAGAAGCAACGATGAAGACAATGATCTAAGCGAAAAAAGTGTCGACGAAGATCCTGATACAAATAATGAATAACAATACCTATAGGTACCTAAAGTCGTTTGCGTCCAGGAAGTAAACACATGAGTCATATCAATTTTGTTTATTTACAATCGATACATTACAAATAATCTCAGGTACAGCAACAAATCACTTGCAAACACTGGTAAACAACAGCTGTCTCTTATCTAACATAGGTAAATCTACGAGTATCTACATTGGAATAGATGGTACACACACACATCTAGGTACTATAAGCATAATATGAGATGAGATAGACGTATACTTACTTAAAATATAGGTACCTAGTGACTTTCAAAATAAACAATTGATTACATCAACTTTTGGTTCCTTTTTACTAAACAGATTCAAACCCTCTTACATACAGCGTCTAGCGCATTATCAAACCAACTAACTACTAGGTATCTATCTACTATCTAAAGAAATCTACACTTTAGACTTCTATGTTACAAGGTAGTTTTATCACTTGAAAGATTTGTTCTCCACCCCTTCCTTTACATTCTTTATCTCGAATGTTCTGGAGCAGTTATCTTCGATAACAGCTACCGAGACTGGCCTTGACTTATCCAAGTCTTTGCCAGGTGGTGTCCGGTACAGCAGCAATGCCCATATTGATAGGCAGAGCATTTCGACCATCATTATACTGTTCTGGATCACTGAAATAATAAAAAAAACTATTGTAAAACTGTGTAGAGATCTTTTATAAGAGTATAGTTTTAACAGTCTACCCATTTCGGGAGTACAATCTTAACCATTTAATAGCAGCCAAAAACTTGTTAAAAGGTATTATAAAACTCTTCCAGAGTACCTATATTGTGCTTTACCTTTACTAATAAGCCATCTTCTTAGCCTAAGTTTAAATAAGTTTCTGATAAACACATAGAATATGGATATAATTCGTGGAAATGCATCTTTTGATGTAAAAAAGTTGTAAGAGTGATTTTGAGTATGTAACTCAAGGTTGTTTTATCACGCTATGGTTAGGTAATACCTTTTTATCCACTAAACCAAGGTTACATTATTTGTAGTATATCACTATGAGGTTGAAATGTAACTAAATAAATTATATGATTTTATGTAGCAGAATTTATATTTCATGATCTTTCAACTAAGGTAGGTAGGTACCTATCAAATATAATGAAAATAACCATTACAATAAAATAACCGTATTTAACTAGGTAGGTAGTAGGTACAATACAAGCTCTGATCTTGATAATTTTATATGAAAAGATCATTGAAAACGCGAGATCTATTTTTTTCAACACAGTGACACTAATAACTTACTGTTAGTGAATACTGAAGGGTTCAACGGCAAGATGCAAGGCAGGTGGGCTATTTCCGGCAGCACCTTTGCAAAGCCACACTGCAGTTTCACTATAAGCAACACCAACTGAAGCGCGAAAAACCTTGGCCTGATGTTATGTCCTGCCGTGGTTGAAGCTCGCACAGTCATTATTACCCCCCAAACACCCGAAAGTATTGACGCAGCAATAAAGGGTTGGATGTAAGCGAAACACGCCAAGTATACACGCTGGAAGGAAATATGGTAATTAGTAAAAATAACTCAAAGTAGGTATAACTAGGTCGAAAAGCTGAAAACAAAGCAAGCTTTATGGAGGGTCAGCTTGGTCATTTCGTTTAGATTATTGCTGCTACATTTCAAATTGGTGTGAAAGAGGATATGAGTAAGAAAGGAGTGAACACCGAGATGACGGCTGATAGAGGAGAGTGGAAAACGAAGACATGTTGTACTGACCCCACTTAGCGTGGGACAAGGGTAGGAAGATGTTGATGATGATTTCAAAGTGGTTTTCATTGAAATATTTCAGTACTAGCCGTCGCCCGCGGCGTTGCTCGCGTTCTAGACCCTTTAGAGTGTGACTTTTCAAAATTCCTTTCTTAGTGCACACCTACACTATAAAAGGATACTACCCTCCAAATTTCATACCTCTAGGACTTAGTTTAGGCTGTACGTTGATTCTAAGTCGGCTTCAAAATATTTTTATACATATATTTAAATTGATGATGATGATACTAAAAAGCAATCTAGCCTACGCCCCAGGGGAGTTGAGCTCGCTAGTAGACCCCAAGAGAAGTACTAGGCTTGCCAAATCTATGTAGCTATATTTCGTTATAATTAACTTACCATGTCTTCAGCCGATAATACTAAAATTAGGGTGTAGAGAACGCCTTGTATAACCGGCATCTGCAGTACCAGATATCGCAGCCAAGTGAGATGACGTCTGTAACAAACAGACAAATATAACTTCTGCACCTGTTAGATTAGTATTTAGGGGAGACTAGTATAGGATCCGCTGCACAAGAAATTGGACCGAACTGGTTAATGGATGAAAACTATGTTATATTAAATTAAATATATGTCAATAAATATAGCTTATATAGCTTCCGCCCACGTCCCGTTGGATCCCGTTGAAATTGCTGTGCCCTAACAGGGTTTATGTTTGCTACACTCCTTTTGTACAACATCTATAAAACAACCTAAGTGCAATAAACGATTTGAATTTGAATTTTCCGGATTAAAAAGTAGCCTATGTTTTAATCCAGGTCACGGACAATATATATTCCAAGTTTCATCTAAATCGGATCAGTAGTTTTTGCGTGAAAGAGTAACAAACATCCATACGTCTTTTAGTAGGATAAATCAAAGTTGTGTTAGTGATGCTCAGTTGCAAAAGTAGTATTTACTAAGCCGGTTGCAGGTAGAATATCTAGTCTAAACCTAAAGTAAGCAGATAACACCAGCAGTTATCTTTTACTATCTGGGTGCCATTATATATGGTATTGTAATAGGCATAGCTCCAATTTTGTAAATGAATTAATCAACTAAGTAATAGCAATTATTGTCCAACAACACCCTGTGTGTCACCTGTATATAGTTAACCAATTAACAATAGAGTAGCATTTTTTGTGCTACTGAGTAGGCCGCCTAATGAGAAGCGGTTACCGTAGCCTATGGACGCCTGCATCACCAGAGGACCCGAAAGCATAAAAAAGACTAACTGGAACGCGAGGTGTAGGTTCGATTCGCACTGCAGCATTGTGTTTTCTTTTTGGTATGGTTGTAGTGAGTATTATTTGTCTGGTACGATGGTTCTTGGAACTCAAAGTGGATTCCAAACCAAACAAAACACAGAGTAAAAAAATTGTTAATTGTATACCTACGTGCCTAAGGTTTTCCTCATTGTTATTGAAAGGTTTTATCAGGTAATAAGTCTCTTAAGTTCTAAGTGCCAACCGAAATAGCTTCCTACCTGAAAAAAAACAAATAACAGTAAGTACCTACCTAATAAGCGTACATTATTAAATTGTGATTCATGCTCTTTCGCTGCGGTCAGCTATTTCATGAATCGGATGGTGAATCTATTTTGTCTTTATGGTAAGCTGAATACTTCCAGCAGTGGAGTTATTCAGACAAGTGTCTCTTTCCCACGTATTTATACGAATCACTAAATACCAATAAATAATAGGCCTTTACAGCTATTGAAGATGATTTAAACAGCGTCAGGAGGCAGCCTATGCCTACACTTAACAAGCACTGTAGTGCCTGGGACAATGTTTTAGATGGAGTAGGCTTGCCCAGCACCTATAGATACCATCCTCTCAGCCTAGACAGTCATATAGGTACACAGGAAAGACATCATCAATACGTGCGGAGCTGACTAAGCCAAGGGTTTCCTCACGTTTTTTTTCATAAGAGTAACTCTAACTACAAAACAAAGCTAAAAAGAGTATTGCATGCACAGTAATTAAGACAATGCAACGGGAACGTCGAAGGCCAATTTCTGTCATCATCTAAGTAAAGTTGCGTGAATATTAATTAATTTTATTTGCAAATGTTACAAGGTGGGCATCTTTCTGCTTAATCGACAATCATACCCAGAACAATGACAATTTAGCCGATGGAAAATACAATTTACAGTAAACTGAATAAATTACAATAATTACCTCCTACTCGCAGTATCCGCTCTCAACTCGGATTTTCATCAGGAATTGCACTCGTTTGTCGTTTGCAATATTATTATGCCACACTACAAAAAAATTACTATTCACTAATACCTAAAGTAGGTAGTAGTCTGGGAGCGGGTATAGACCATTAGAGAACCGGAAATTTCGGACATGAGATTCGGGAGTCGTTTTTGTACTTTAGATTTTTAGGCTTAGATTCTATAATTTATCAAACGACAGCGTAACATCTTTCTTCTTTACTTACATTCACACTTCATAGTTCATACTGACTTCGTACATAGAATAGGTACCAAAAGTATTTTTTATTTATGTTGGCGTTGGCGCTAAAAGGTACGAACAGGAAATAACATTTAATAATAAGGAAATTATTATTCTTAATAGAATACGTGTGTGATCGAAATAGGCACAGTATTGTTAGTGGTTCTACGCAAAAAATGAAACCAATGGTGGAACCAATGCTCTACCTATAGTCAGTATCATAACGAAAATATATTCCATCTCAACTCGAAAATGTCTTTACTCACTTCTTCAAAATAGGCCTCGGGATGACACAGCAAGGCCAACAGCAGCAAGGTGGCAACCTCGTCTCCAACGGAACACCGGCTGAAGTTCTGAAATTAAATTGTAGTTCATTGAATCCATCCCATTTTTATGAGAATTTTTATAGTTTTTGATCTTCATCGGAATTATTTTTGTTTGTGCGTACATAGGTACTTACTTATATTAGGGTTATGGTTACTTCAGAATATTGAACCTCAATCTAAGATGGTTAGGTACCTAATAATCTATGTTATTTTAAAAGATCAATTTAATTGTTTACCTGTTGATTGGTAACATTTTTATGGCTCGTGTCCTGAATGCGTGACATGACCATTACGACCAATTAACGTCGGTAAAGGTACGATATGGAACTATAACCCCTATGAACAATGTGCTCTACAATAACCTAGGAATATTTTATTTTGTCGGTAGGTACCTATCTGTATCTACCGATACCATTTTGTATAGGTACAAAGCAGATAAATACTACGACTGCGAATTGATTTACGATTCGCAGCATAAAGAATTACCTAATAAATATTAGGTATTTGTTCACCCACAAATTCATTGCTTTACCAATTATTCTGAGGCATAATATTTTAGAACCCATTCACTCACTATCACGACCCTCTCAAGCGGCTTATTCCTCTTGGCCCCGAGTCTGTGCATTTGTTTTGACTTTCGACTCGAGTGTAGTACACGCAAAAGCATTCGCAAAGCAGGCATCCGGTTTTCGTACAAAATTTCTCGCTTTGCTAATGCGTTTGCGTGTGCTATACACTCGAGTCGAAAGCCAAAACAAATGCACAGAATAGGAGCTCTGGTGCAACTTACGTAACAAACTGTTCAGTGCCCCCGCACTCCGCCACTATCATGGAGTAGAGGTGGTACATGGCTATCATCACGACCTCTTGCGCGATCGCCTCAGCCAGCAGTCGTGCTCGAGGTAAGACGACAGCTAGGTACGCAGCTGTTGATACAAGCTGGAAGAAAATGTAATTTCTGCATTAGCCTTTGCTTCTTACCAAAAAGTTAAAACTTCAAAAGTTCAGCTTGATTCGCTGAAAACTGTTAAATCTTTCTTTAGCTTGACCGATCATTCGACTACGATTTTTTTGTCCGGTTGATCATCGATTCTAACTAACCTACACTCAGAATATTGAAACCTCCCTATACTGATCAAAACCTCCGAACTGAAACACAGAATGAAAATATCTAAGCATAGATTTACGACTAACTGCTTTTCATTATTTTCCAACAATAAAAGAAGCTATCACGATGAACCTCCTAGTATTGACGAGAACCAAATAAATTACCGCTAACTAACTACAACCTATAACCCGTTTTGAAATACCCACTCAACTTCCTTATGCTTCGTAGCATAGAAGATTCTTATATCAGAATAGGAATCAGAACTTAGATATCTTGTGGGTAAAACCATGCCGTAATGGAATTGACACAGTCAGTGATTGGAGTCAACTCATCTTAATTATTTTATTTGCAGAATCCCACTCAGAAGTTGGACTCAGCTGATTCAAATTCAAATTCAAAGCGTAAGAATTTAAGCATTATTTTAGCATAAATTAGGCATAATTATGTTTATTTGCGATTATTTATTAGACCACGGTACCTAGGTAGAGTACCTAGAGTCAATCTGTTCAAGAGCAAAAATAATCAGAATTCTACAAAGCGCTGAGCTGATTACCCAACATTTTATATTACACTGCGCCCGTCTATGTTGCAAATATTAGCATACCTACTTATTAATATTTCAAAGATCTTATTTGAGGTTAGGTACCTATACGTAGTAAGAATAAAAATAATCCGACGAGAAAGTTATTCAATAATTCAGTCGTAAGTCAGTCTTAAGCAGGTAAGCACTTAATAAGGTACTATTGATAATTGAAAAAGCACTTATAATATTGCATTGTCAGTCTGTCACCCAAGCAAGAGCCTTGCAAGTTGTGTACTCAGGGAAGCGCCCTGCTGATAGAAATAGCTGCCAAACAAACAGTGATAGTCACTAGCTAAAATGGGGACAGAAATGTTATAGTATAGGTACCTACCTAACCTAGTTATAAATTATAACTTATAATTATGACGTTCGATCACAGGGAGGGAGGTAGGTATTTTAAGGTTAATTTTGCCAACAGGTATGCATAAGTTTAGTTAATTTTTAGATTAATTTTGTTGTTTATAGCTTTTGTTGGTTTTATCATAATCTATTATGCAGTAGCAGTCACGAAAACGCAAAATAAAGTATATGTTTTGATGTAAACACCTGTAAATACGATAAACACCATTGAAAGAGACGCATCTGTCAAAGTAAAATGTCTAATAACTAATGATTTCCGCTGCTTTATAATGACATTGCTACATTTTCAAAAACTGTATGTAAGTGTATTGTAACAACCAAAGTTCCATCATTGCACGTTTTAATAAAATGTGGGACCTGGGTTCCATCCAATTTGCCCCAGACCCTTTACTCATTCCTAATTAGTGATTGCTGTAATTGGACAGCAGCTATAACCACGTGGTGTCCTATTTCCCTTTGTTGATCAATAGTAAACCAACCTCATCACTTTCTCTTCCGTGGTGCACGTTGATAAAGTGTAGTATTTTTATGAAAATCGATTTCATTCTTTTACTGGGTGTGGAACTCATTTATTCCTTTAACTGACCTTAATTGGTCCACTGTTGGACTATTGCAATAAGAACCATGGAATTGGAGTAGAGTAAGATGTTAAGTACCTACTAATTAAGTAGGTAATGAAAGTGGTTGTATGTAGATGTAATGTAACCAGCAGGTTACCATAGTGCCTTGGACATTCTCGGATACCTACCCACTATCTAGTGAGTGGGGCGAGGTGCTGCATTCGTTGCGTCACAATCCGAGTTCTGTTTGCGTAATAATAAGCCTCGTAACCACACTGCTCGCTTACCATCTACCATCCTGCATAAACCGAAGTATTTGTAACCAAATATTGTATTATCCACGTTTCTGAATATTGTCTACTGTACTGTACTACATGGTAATATCGCTAGTATATTCTGGCACCTCTGGTGTTTGAGGCCTCCATAGGCTACGGTAACCGCTTACCATCGAATGGGACATAAGCTCTATATTGATAAAACATATTTTTATCAAAATGCCTCTGAGATTTGAATAGAATTAACCCGGTCCAAGATGATTATTCTTACAAATTACCTAGTGCTTTTATAAAATTAGTACCTACCTAAATTCCAATAGCTAAGAAGTAATAAATATGAAGTTCTGCGTATTGTGGTAGGTTAGGTAGGTACCTCATTGTTTCTGATAGACCCTCTAATTCTAATACATGCAGCTGAACGAAACCCTAGCACAAGAGTGGGATCTTAGTCGATTAGTTATCTTTCTCTACCAATTCACCAATCATCTCTTGCAACGTGAGATTAGTACAATTGCCCCTCATGTCACAACAGCACATCACCTGTTCACCTCTACCAGTATCTTAACAACGAGGATTCATTATTCTGAGTTACAAACAGAAGTGGTAAAAGTTTGAAAACTACGAGAAACCAACATCATGCCAAAGTAAACTATTTTGTACGAAAAGTGAGACGAATCGAAAGATATTTGCAAATTCCTATGCTTGTGAAAGTTTTAAAAGTTGTAGGTAATTAGAAGTAGGTAGCTGAGAAGTTTTGCTACTTTCCCTAACCTGACAAAGACAACAAACAACAAGACAAAGGTGTAGTTTAACACGTATCTACCAAATAACCGGGAACGAATTAGGTGTGCTGTGTGTACCTAATCAGCCGATTATTATTGCGGCAATTACTACCTTCTTTCAACACAAAATCACCTACGGTAATTGTTTTACCGGGTTAGGAGTTAGGAGCTCATAGACCACATTGAACCAGGTGGCAACAGTAAATGCTAGAATTTCTGACAACCTTGATGCTGGTACTCTACAAACACCTCCCAAACCAGAAGGGGAGGGCCAAACAACTCTGATGATTTACAACAGCTTGTTTGGCGCTTATTGTCGTACGACCCTGCATCGTAGACCTTTAGGGCTTTAACTTGGAGGTTTCTCAACCCTGAATTACGCAGTTAGCTACCTACTTATTTGGTAAAAACTATGCTAGAGTCCTTTCCATGAAAGAAGTCCCGCAGACGCGTCGCTGTAGTCGACCTTTAGTATTATTTCTCGGGCAGCACTTTTAACAACTTTAGGCATTGAAAACAAGACTTTGATCACAGAAACCAAATAAAAACGCACTAGCATCTGAACACATTAACAGCACCTGACAACTAATGTAAAATTTAGTTTTAAAGTTTAGTTCCGGAAATTTCCGCGGACTTCTTTCATGAAAAGGACTCTAGTGTGCCATGTGTGTGCACTGATTGATTGACAGTCACTCAGACATACAGCAGACTCACCCAGATCTCGGGTGTGCGGTGCGAGTCCAAATTTGACAGTTAGATGAGGGTGGTACTTACAGGGTATACGGCCAACACAACGCCAACGTTGACGGAGCATTGCCTCCAATGGCGGAGAGCTGACCGCAGCGTGATGATATAGAGCACATACGTCACCAGCAGAATTAGCAGCTCGACTGACCATAACGCCCAGGCGTATGACTGGAGAGCTGAGGATAAAATAAACATTATTAAAATAAACCTATTTCAACCGCTTCAAACTGTATTTCGGTTTTTAATTGTATGTTAAAAATTCAACCCGAACTCGCTCAAACAGGACAGGCGTCATGGCTCAATCGGTAGTAGCTCTGCCTTCCGTGCTGTGGGTCGTGGGTTCGATCCCCATCAAGAACAAACATTTGTGTGCAAACATAGATGTTTGTTCTGTGTCTGGGTTTTTTTATGTATTATAAGTATGTATTTACAAAAAAAAAATGAATGTATGTATTCTATCAGCCATCTAGTTCCCATCGTACAAGCTTTGCTTAGTTTGGGACTAGAAGGTGTTTTGTTAAGTGTCCGTGAATATTTATTATTATATTTATTAATATTTATCAAATAAAAACACAAAGTCTAGATAAAAAAAAAAATTGCACTTAGTACAAGTCATAGAGATAATCTTGAAAAAAGTCCACCAATTTTTTTTAATTAAACTTTTAACCATTCAGGGTCAAATTTCTGACAAAAACATTAAAAAATTCATAATTGAAAAAAAAAACAAAAAATCGGCGAATATACATGGGGTATTTTCAGGTACCCCCGGGGGTGGTGGGGAATTTAGTTTTTTTCCTTTGGACGTGTCTATGTGGACCATCCTGTATCTTTTGGATAAGTACCCAGAAAATTTAATTTGAGCTTAGCGGGTGAAGTATATACCTAGGTACCTACACGATTATGCACATCATACAATTACTGTTTTATCCAAACCCAATGGGAGTGTAGGTATATTTTTACTTAACTTAATACACTGTTTAGACCGGTATTTTATGAATACGGAATAGGTTCTTACGCCCTAATCACGCTTTGGTACCTACCTAAATGACAAAAAAACGTGTTTTAGTTACGTATTAAATTATTCTATCTTTGTTAGCAATAGTCTTAAATTAATAACAATTTCAGTATATTTTTCTACAATCAACTGTTCGATGTTAACTTCGATGCCACGCTTTATTGCCACGCCACGATGCTAAGAATAAAATGTACTGTGCAAAGCTTATATTACACTAGGTACCTACTAAGTCTTTGAAGAGTGCCCGGCAATCATTTTACAAGGAAATATTATTGAGAATATTGCGATTGATTATAACACTAGCTCACGATAGCTCGTAATGTAACGAAGTAGAGCTTGAAAACATGCAATAGCAAAAAATGCACCAATAATGCATGAATGGGCATTCGGCACCTTTGTGACAGAACATTACAACTTTTAAGTACCTAAACACGTCATCATACGTTTACGTTATCAAATAGTATAAGTTAAATATTTTTTTATCAAAAAATACCTAGGTAGGTATATCTTACGCTTCAGATGAGAAAAAAGATTGTATTACTTACATAGTATTAGGTATTTTAGTAGGTATTGTTTAGTATTTATTTGTACCTGCCTACTTGCCTACTAAAAATTTATTATACCTAACAGATGCCCTGGAATATCCATGACGCTATAATAAGACTTATGTATGTAAGTACATGTACCTACCTACCTATTAGCAATAAAATACCTACCTAGGTTAATAATTTGAGTTTCCTTATACCTACCTATCTGTCTCAGCGCAGGAGGCATTCCAACACCACCATAGGTCCGTTACGTAGGTAGCATGGCATCATCTTATAAGTAGGTGGGTATGGGTACCTACGTCACGACTAGTGACGTTTTTAGAAATCCCTATCCATAGTAGGTATACCAAGGAATTTATAGGTTTACCTATAAGTTCCTTGAGGTATACCTACCTAGTAGGTACCTCTACGAAAATACAGAAAAATAAAGATAAAAAAAGATAAAAAGTGTCACTCGCCCGAAGCTTGGAAAGTTTCGTAGACTGCACGGCCTTGACTTTATCGGATGAGTTGAGTAACCCTTCGAGTTTCCGGAGTGGTCGTGACCAATGGGCATTTTTTATTTTTTGGTAGAAAGTTAAGTTTCTTCCTAGGTAGGTAGACCTATAACTACCATTAGTCCATGTTAACTAGACCTACTTACCTAGTCTACGTTATAATAATCATAGCTTTTTGGTTCAAGGTGAAAGTGAATTCTTATTTTTAAAGTAGTACTACCTAATGTAGATTTTATTTTATACTTACCTACTTTTGCTCTTTTTTGGTATGTATACCAGTCGCGTCGTACCAGCGGGCCTAAGATGCGCCCCGCGAGATATTTGTCATGTCGTTCTGTCAAAATGTAAGTATTTTGTACCAGATTAGGAACTATTGCATTATCTGTGGTAATGTTGTCGAGAAACCGCGCCTTTCAATTTTCAACTTTTGATATTTCTGCATGACTAATAAATAACTCGTCCTCAGAGAGGTACGACGACTAAGAAGTGTCAAAAGTGTACATTATTGTGGCGCGTTTTGTCGACACCATTAGGTACCACAGATAATGCAATAGTTCATAAACTGGTACAAAATGCTTACATTTTGACAGAACGACATGACAAATATCTCGCGGTCGGTGCGCATCTTAGGCCCGCTGGTCTATAGAAAAATAGCGAAAACTACAGATAAATGTTTATTATGATAAACAAACCTAGAGAAGTAGAGACATAAGTCTCTAGGCTTGTAACATCTTTCTTATCTATTCTCTATTATCATTTCTCTTGCATCCCCAGATAGGTATACGTCGTGCGGTATGTAAGGTAGGTACCCACCTAAATGGTGGTAGTCAGAAGCACGTCCACCCAAACTTAGCGTCTTGTAATAGTCATCACATCATGTTTATTTACCTATCACAGGCCGAACCAAACCAACATAAAGCTTAATAAAATAAATTTACCTTCCAAATAGGTTCCAAAATCTGGTTCAATGGTGTAGGTATGGCACAACACAGTTGTCGTATTTGTTGCGATATTCACTTTCGGAATTGATTTTTCAGTAGTAATGGTGTGGCGGTAAACTAAAGCCCTCGTGTCATCGTTTGCTTCACTGAATATATCTTTTTCCATCTTCACAAAGTAGGTATTAACTTATTCAGTGGTCGAATAATAAAACTAACATTTTAAAACATCGCGGCAAATCAAACGCGGTTGATTTTAAAAGTTCGTCCGCATTCTGTCTCTCGTAACGACCGACTACCAACGCAAAGGCAAGGCATCTGCAAATTCTGCAATACAAAGCGCTTGGGAAGGCATGGGGCTGGCTGGTGGCTAGGGTTCTGTGTGTAGCTAGCTGTAGTGTGCTAGTGTGTGATCGAGACGAGACCCCCCTGATGGCGACCAAAGAATATGTAATACGTAGCTGTTCCTACGCAAGAAGTGGGACTACCATTCTACCAAAATTACACACTGAAAATTTCGTTTTGTATGAAACGTGATTCAAATTTTGACCCCCCGTTTCATACAATAATCGTATTTCGAAAGCACCAATAGGTATAATTCGGGAGTTTCGCCAGTCTGGCGCCTCGCGAGTCGCGACTACGCTGAGAGTACGGATGTTAAAATAATCGATTTTTATGAAAATCGATTATTATTTTCTTATAATCGATTTTTTATTGTCGATTTATATTTTAATATTTAATCGACTTTTAATAAATCGATTAATTTTGAATACCTACAGAAAAATCGATTTCGAAGAAAAATAGAATCGATTCTTTTCCATTAATTAATCTTACATCCCTAGCTGAGAGTGCAGATTCCGCCTCCGCGCCGCGCCGCCGCCGCCGCTGATTCGGAATCATTTCAGAATAAACGTAGGTACCTAGGTAAAAGGTAGGTTCCTAAAACCATCAGTGCTTGAGCGAAACGGGATGGAAATGCGTTTCATACAAAATTTAAAAAAGTACCTTACCAGTTACCACCTACATACCTACCTATCTTACATCTAATGTTATTTATAGACTTAGAGATAATAATAATATGAAAAGAGGAATGATTTGTATAATACTATGTAGGTAGGTATGTTTGTAACGAATTGGCTCAAAAAGTACTGATCTGATTTGGATGAAACTTGGAATATAATATATTGTCCATGACAGATTAACACATAGGCTACTTTTTATCCCGAAAAATCAACAGGATCCAACGGGACGCGAACGAAGTCGCGAGCGGAAGCTAGTCTATTATAAAATCTTGGTGAGATGAGAGTCCGCTTCAAGTCAATGGTCAAGCAACCACTTTTTGGTTTGGCAGTACAATCAAACCATCAGTATTATTTAATTATCTGTGGTGTTGCTATTTACCCAAAGTAGCTACCACAGTGCTACCCTCTAGTAGAAAACAGGAAAGTTTTTTAAGATCTTGCTACTCCACGCTAGATGTCGCTAGGTGCAAACGCAACGAGTGTATATATGGGTTTTGGAAGTGTTACAAATAGTTACTACCAGCATCTACAAGTAAAGTGCTAGTAACTTACTAGTAAATAGATCTGTGCTAGTGCTAGTTGGAGACAATAGTTTGAAGATACACTGATCACTTAGAAAATATTGCCCAAGCAAAAAAAATTTATTAACACGTTTTGTACCTTTACCTAAAAGTTAGTGTAAGTACCTAATTAAAATCTAAAAAAATATACCTACCTAACTAAAATATCGATGAATGATATTAGACATAACATACCTAACTAACTTCTTACAGCACTATCTATAGCGATACGGTTATCTGACCCTGGGATTTATTCTTACGCTATAAACCAAAATACTTATAGGTATAGCGATAGTTATATCTTTTGTATCTTACATAATATACAAACTTCAAATCATGATATCCTGCAAGTAGGTTGGTTTACCTGTTTAGAAAAATATTATAAAAACATAATTATTTTTTAATTATACGTAACTATAATATTATACATACCTTATATTTTGTATTTTTGGACTTTTAGTGAAGCTAGGTAATTATAATGCGGTCATCTAGGTACATAATTATAAAAAATTAAAAAAATGTATGTATGTATTCTATCAGCCATCTAGTTTCCATCGTACAAGCTTTGCTTAGTTTGGGACTAGAAGGCGTTGTGTTAAGTGTCCGTGAATATTTATTTATTTATTTATAATTAAATTAGATATGTATCTAGAGATGTTCCGATTAGTCGGCGTCACACACATAAAGTGGTTGAGTCCGCATGTATCTACCTACCCATACTATTTGAGAAGTTCTTGCCGACTGCAAGTCTGAGTTTTTGCTCTTCTTAAAAAGTAGGAAGTACCTAGCGGTCGCCTTATTTAGAAGTCATTGACGCTAGTGTTGGCGTTATGTGATATTACTTTCATAAAGATAACTCTAAGCAGCAAATGATTAGGTATTATAAGTAGGTACTTATTGCACTGACACCGTGATGTATACAAATCTGAACATTCCTGTCTTTAGGTAGGTAGGTTAGATAGGTACCTTCACCTACCTAATGAGCTTGTAGGTATAGGTACCTAATATTAAAACACCGTCTTAATGTTATACTATTAAAGGTTCAAAATGCTACTTAGTAGGTAGGTAAGTAGGTACTTAAATAGGCAGGTACCTACCTAACCTACCTACCGTAGCCAAATATCAAACAATGCTTGTTAGGACATATTAAACCTAATACAAAGGTAAAATTAATACAATTTCTACTAGGTATACCTAGGTATTATCCCTAACAGCATGCTCATGCTGCTGATGACTAACCTCCTCACTACACCACCACGTTTGGGTTGGCTGGCAGACAATGCTTTCAGCATTAAGTCCACCCTTTGTAACAAATTTATAATTTTGTGCAATAAAGTATTAAATAATAATAATAATGACTAATAACAAACGAACAAAACAAATGCAAACAAATCAGCAAGCGAACAAAACTGAATTCTTAATCGTAGGTAGGTAGGTAGACTGGAAAAAACAGAGGGCAATGTCCGTTTTCATTGGACTCAGGCAGGACTGGTTTAATGAAACAAACAATTTCTATATAGTAGGTAAGTTGGGTGGAGGAAGTAGGTAGGTACTTATATAGGTTCAGATACAGACGACAATAGACCTAGATAGTTACCTAGTTATAGGTATTTAAATAAAAAGAATAAAAATGAAAAAAACCATTCTTATCTTAACTTTTAGGTAAAGTCGGCATCTACCTGGGTATTATTAATTGGTACGTTTAAAACTGTTAATGTAACTGTGGTGTTACCTGTAAGCTAAGTCGACTCGACCGAGAAACAAACCAAACCACCTACTACATTCAAAGATAAAACTATTGGCCTGTCGCGTTCTTGTGTTTATTTACGTCCATCGTATTGTTTGTATACAGCCCGGCACGACGACTGCGCATCAAAGTACGTCATCGCCCCTCCCCGTTACCCCCGCAGAGACCCGTATTTCTACGCGCTGGTTCAAGCTGCTTGCTACTCGTACTCGCTCATTCATTCGACATTCGCAAAAGTTGTCGGTTGTCGCGCGTCAAGTCACCTCGCTCGATATCAGTGAGATTATTCCAGTAATTTTGTGAAATTTAACTGCAAATAACTTGTGCCATCGTTCGCTATGCTGAAAGAAAAGTCAAGATACGAGCAACGCCAGTCATCTCAAGCGGATGGACGCCCATTGGCCTCAAGTAGGCTACCTGCTATTGATGAACTCACCCTTGGCCTAAAACAAAAGCTTCATCTCCAGGCCCGTGCCAGAGCTGCACCTTACTACAACATTAGAAAGCAAGAGCCAGTTGATCTTGTAGAAAGGTTGCTGGAAGAGCGTGCCCTTGTTGCGGAGGCTGTTCGGAGGTTGCAGGAAAAGAAACAGCCATGTCATGGA
The DNA here is from genome assembly GCA_947507515.1 of Eulithis testata. Lineage (NCBI taxonomy): Eukaryota > Metazoa > Arthropoda > Insecta > Lepidoptera > Geometridae > Eulithis > Eulithis testata. The sequence goes on from OX382207.1 coordinate 6,193,825, forward strand.
ATATCTATAGATTCTTAATTTCTATACAAAACCTTTTAGTTGTGAAAGTGCTGATCGTGTTGTGAAATCGCTTGTGTGTAAGAAACGTGTCAGGTTACAATGGATGGTGCTATATGCGGAGAGCGTGCCAGAAAGAGAGGGCCTCTTATGACGTGTCCAGCCAGACAGCACGAGTCACGAGAACGAATCAAAATGGCCGCTCGTACTCCACAATCATAATATTTATTTTTCGTCATAGTGACCTTAACAGGATCATGATTAACGTACTCGATTCCGGAATAAGACTTTGTATTGTGTCTTTATCGGTTAATTAATACATTATTTATCATTTTAACCAGCCTAGGTAGGTTGGAGTACCTAAAACATTTCCAAATTATTTACATAAATCTAGTTTTTTTTATCAGAGTAACTAAAAAGGTATACCTACTTACCTACTTATCGAAATCTCAATTCAAAGATATCATTTTAAGTTATTATAATACAATTTTACATTTACCTTGTACTGTACCTAATATACTTAAAATCTATTAAACGCCAGCGATGATCTTTTATAACTTACCTAGTAATCTAACTATTTATGGAAAAGTGTATTTTAGTAAGTGTACTACCTAATATACACTTTTCCACAAATAATAAGAAGTAGGTAGAGCAATGATCTTAATGAAAACCAAAACTATCTAGGTAATAATATTGACCAAGAAAGTAATAACAATTCATGTTAGGTAATAATGACTTAACTAACTTATTTTTACCTTATTGACTATTTTTTATTCTGTTGTCCGTTTATTATTAAGTTATAAATATTAATAGTGATTGTAGATCTAGTATAACAACATTATTTGATATGGTAGCATGTAGTTACCCACTACTTAGGTACATTTGGGTACTACTTTCTCGCATATAGTATAACCTACTGAGTATTAATGAAATCTTTAAAGGGGTCATCCATTGTGTACGCACTATGCGATTTCAGACAGTTAGGTAATTTTTGTAGTTGACTTGACTCTGTGTATCGTAGAAAATTTGTAGGCATTGGTGTTGGTTTTTGTATACCTATTTCTAAACTAACCTAATTTGACAGCGCTAAAATTATAGCCATCTTTTTCATTTCAGTTTATGAGAAAGAGACGGCAACATTTTAGAGCTGTCAATTTAGGTAGTTTAGTTTAGAAAAATGCGATAGAATCAATAGGTACCATTACCTACTTAATTAGTAAATAAATATGTTTAATTATTACTAAGTAATGAGAATTCCTACTTAATATTTTTTTGATTTATAAATCGATGTAGTAATTACGTACAATTGTACCAATATTGATATAAAATCAATGTAATAATACATGTGTGCATGTTTTAGTGCATTTTGTGATTTTTAGATAGGTAGTTAATTTTATTGTCGATCTTGTGATTTAAGTACCTACTGTAAGAAATAAATGAATTAAATTAAACATTTTTTTACATTTGCCAACATGATAGCTAAATACTTAGTCATCTGAGGTATATAGATTGATTTAGATATTTTAAATACCTAAGTAGGTAAGTAAGTTTGAGAAGCGGATTGGGTCCCTTAGGGATACCTAACCTACTAAGTTTCAGCGATACATAGACGAACATTACAATTTTAGTAAGTAGGTACCTACATGGTACTTAAATTAAAATATACTTAAGTATTAGGTAATAACCTAAAGTTTAAAAAATGTGTAAATCGGTAGTGAAACTAAAACTAAATAACTACATGGAGAGTAGGTACCTAACTTGTTTACTTGTAAGACCAAAGTTACTTATGAATGTAGGTAGGTATGTAGGTACCTACCTAGGTACCTACTTGAAATAACAATATAATATTTATTTTGTAATTTTGAGGCTTACTTTACCTACATAGATATGGATATAAGCCTCTCAGCTTCTATCTCCTTCTGTTTAGTTACCTAAAGGGAAAATTGTATGCAGTGTTCCTTCAGTACGTACAGTATTTTAGTTGAAAGACAAAAGTAAGACCGAATCGATAGTAAGTATTTTAATGATCCCATGTATAACCTAAAATCTTACCAATATGTAGGTAATGTCTTTGAGCTTGAGCCTACTACTACAGCCATCTAGCGGCAAGTAGCCGGACAGACTCTGATTGTCTGACAGTGAGTTATGGACTGTGGTCAGATAAGATGACATGACAGTGACAAATTGGGACTTGTTTGCTTGTTTGTTTTGCCCAGTTTTGCCTGACACAAAAATTTTGTGTGAAATAAAAAGTTTTTCAACATGCAAGCCGTGTGCAAGCCCTCTAATAAGAAAATATAACATTTTCACATGTTTTGATATTGTGCCATTCGCGCCGCAGACTGCGCAGACGTTTTCTGTGTCCTGTCCTGTCTCCTGCCTGACCCTTCCTGTTCTGCGAGAGATATCTATTATCTACACAGAAAAAACTGTTATCTACCTACCTATAATAATTTACGCTTATCGTTATCAATCATTTTCAAACAAAAGGTACATACATAGGTACTAAATATCTAGGTGCCTACCTACCTACTTGTGTTGTCCAACGCCCATAATTAGTGTATTGGAGAGAATGGCTACGATGACATGGTCTATGGGCCCAGGGACCCTCCAAGTTCCACTATCATTGTTTGCCAAGAACAGAGAGCGATTAGCAGAGAAGTTGAAATCTGGACAAGTGGTGGTTTTACAAGGAGGTGATGAAGTTAGTTTCTATGACACTGATGTGCAGTACAATACATTCAGACAGGTAAGACAAAAGTGTTCTATCATACAAAGTATGCAAGTTGATACATATCTACAAACCTGCTTCTGGATACTTCAGGGCTACGAAGATTGTGTGCGAGCACGAAGATTCTTCAAATCAGAAACAACTACTCTGTTGAATAGTATACTTACAGTTAGTTTTTCTATTCATTAACTAAAGTAAGTAGGTTCAATGCTGCTGCTCTGCAATTTAGGGACCGGTAAATTCGGTCATTCTGATTGTAATTGATCAAATTGTGATGGTATTTGGACTAGAGAAACCTTATAGATGATCAAGGAGCAGGGCAGGAAACTGAGCTGTCTGTAGTGCCATAGACACTTACTTTTTTCACAATATTAATAGAACTGTATTTTTTAGGAGTCATACTTTACATGGGTCTGTGGGGTCCGAGAGCCGGGATGCTACTTCGCATTGGATGTGGCCACTAAGAAAGGATACCTCTTTGTGCCTCGTCTTCCTGAGGAGTATGAAGTGTGGATGGGGAAGCTATTGTGTTGTCAGGACTTCAGAAAGATCTATGCAATTGATGAAGTGCATTTTGTTGATGAGGTAAGAACTAAGAATAAAACATTTATACAGAGCTTGAACACGCTATCTGACTGTAGTAGTCAGATAGCGTGTTCAAGCTTTAGACATTCATGGATATTAACTTGTAACAGAATTGACATACTTCACATTGAACTGGGCGTAAATAAAACAAAAAAAAACAATCGTAAAAGTTCTATAATTTTTTAAATCAAATTAAATGTTTTTAGCAATAGTGTTTATTTTACATGAATTAATAAAAAAAATAAGATTCATTTACGCATTCATTAATTACGAAATGGTACATAATGATAAGAGCTGTGCATGGTTACAGTACATTGATAAGATACTGCTACTTATTGTGATACTTTGACTCTATGATATTATGATAATACCTAGATTTCAATTTTGATGTAATTTTGTCTGTGGTTGGAAACTTCGAAAAACTTGAGTAGGTACTTACTAAAAAAATTCCCTCATAACACCCTGAAAGGTTATTCATAAAAGAGAAATTATAATTCTGATGAATAAATGCTTATTTTTCAGCTGACCGATGTTCTAAAGAGTTTGAAACCTGAAGCTCTGCTTACATTGGTAAGATTATTGTTTGTCTATTTTCTATTATATAATTATTGATATTTTCATTTTAAAATGTAAATTTTAAGTAAAGTCTGAAATTATTATAAGATATCAGTGGCCTAATGTCCTGATGGTATCAAAAGACGACAATAACTCTGCTATTAATGGTCATAGTTGATTTTCCAAGACATGAGTGAGAATTTCTTTGTAAGAAATGATTTAAATTAATCATTTCTTACAAAGAAATTCTCACTCATCTTATCCTTATTGCAGAGTGGTCCAAACACAGACAGTGGTCTAACTTCGAGAGAAGCAGTCTTTGATGGAATCAATGAGTAAGTTTAACAAATTAAAATTTGTTTATGTAGTCTAAAAAATGGATCTTGGCAATCAATTGAGCTTTTTCAAACAAAAATGTCTTTGCTCACGACCAACGGTCATTGATTGTCAAGATCCGCTAACCGCACTGTAGGTTGGTACTAATAGGTAAAAACAAATAAATAGGTACACCTAGCTAACAATTACTAATTATACTGGTTATACTGGTTTTTTGTACATAATATTACGTCAGTACAATAACAACGAATTTTATGTTTCAGCTTCAATGTGGACAATGAAACATTATTTCCTATCATTGCTGAACTGTGAGTATTGCTTAATAATTTATTATTTGAAGGACTTACAAAAGAGTACTGCGTCATCCTATACTTATTTTTATAATAACTTAATGTACCATCAGTAGCTAAGGGGTCATCCATAAATTACAACACACTAATTCACAAAATATTGGCCCTAAATGTTATTTTCAAGTGGTACAATCAGTGGGGAAGACGCTCGTGGCGTAGCTTACTTAGCCAATCTTAACCGATAATCTAAGTTAAGCAACGTTCTGTGCGGTCACTATATGGATGGGTGACTGTTAGTGGCATTTACATCTGAGCGCTTCCGTGCTTCGGAGGGCACGTTAAACGGTCGGTCCCGGCTCTAGCAGTCGTTAAGCCACGGCGGAGGCCTTAAGGCGGCCTAAAAACTCCGTCACCAGAGTAGGCCACTAGCTCATACGAGATTGCTTGCTTGCTAGTGGGGAAGACAAGGAAAACTCGAAATAGAAATGAGTGGAATTAGAGGAGGCATTTGCTATTGGCCACACAGATTTAACACCAAAACCACAATACAACACTTAATGTATTCCACAACAATAATAAACTAACTACGTTATGCGTACATGCAAAAATACCGGGAAAGGGTTAAAATGAAATAACACTCCACAGGAAATAATACAAATAATCTGTGAATGTGAATCGACAATGAATCACTACGTTTTAAGGTCACAGTTGAAAGTAAACAATATCTCTACCTAATTAGGTAACTACAAAGAGAGAATGAACGGCTTTGTTTTTGTTTACAGTCGCGTGATCAAAACACCAGAGGAAGTAGAAGTTATGCGATATGTTTGCAAAGTGTCTTCAGATGCGCATAAGCAGGTAAATCTAGATCTAGGTTATTGATTGCGTAAAAAGAAATTGTGAGCCACTGACCTCGATTTGCAACAAGAAGATTCGCGAACGTAACGCTTTAGCAGCGCCATCTAGCGTCGAGTAGCAAACCAGTGTTTTTACAAAGAGGTCAAGTGTGTGTAACGCGCTGTCTACGGTGGTTCTTTTAACCGAAATGTGACTTTGTTTTGTTTATTTCAGGTGATGCTTTACAACAAGCCGGGCCGCATGGAATACCAATGCGAGTCGATTTTCCTTGACTATTGTTACCGCATCGGTGGATGTCGACATGTATCGTACACTTGCATCTGTGGCTCGGGAGACAACTGTGCGACCTTGCACTATGGACACGCAGCCGCACCTAACGCGAAACTAGTCCAAGACGGAGATATGTGGTTAGTTACGATACGAGTACCTACAAAATCTCTACTACGAATCCAGCTCGCTTCTCTCGCCAACAAAATTCTCGTAATTAAAAAAAACTCAGTTACAGGACTTTTGGGAACAAATTTTGAATCCTTTTCTGCTTCAGAAGTTCATTTTTCTCACGGAATACATTATTTTGTTCGTTATGTTTTAGCCTTTACGATATGGGCGGCAACTACGCAGGGTATGCAGCTGACATCACTTGCTCGTTTCCGGCCAACGGAAAGTTTACTGACGACCAGAAACTCATCTATGAGGCTGTCTTAGCAGCTAGAGATGCTGTTATCAGGTAAAATAAATACAAAATGTTTAGGTATTACCTACCTACCTATTAGAGCTATTTGGTTAGTTGAAGACGCAGCTTTAGACATTGACTCATGTCTAAGGCTGCGTTTCCACCAGAGATGTGCGAGGAAAATGTGTCGTGCGAGGATGTCCAGCTGTGCTGTGAAGTGAAAATGTGTGGGGGTTTCGACCAAAGCTGTGCGAGAAAAATAGAAAAATGTGTCGTACGAGGATGTGTAGAGGAGCTGTGATGTGTGGTGCGAGGATGCGTTGCGAAGCTGTGAAATGTGTCGACGTGCGGTGTAGTGGGAGCGGAGTGACGCGAACGCCGTATTGTATGTCGCAAACCTCGCAACACATCCCTTGCTTGTTTTGTATGCGCAAAAATCTAGCTCCTCTGAGTCGTTTCCACCAGAGCTGTGCTGACTGAGGCGAGGTAAATGAAGCGATATTATTGGTTCTTTACAAACACATCCCTCGCTACGCATCGTCGCACATCTCTGGTGGAAAAGCAGCCTAATGGGCCTCGATATGTCTATATAACGTAAAGTCAACGTGACCCTGTCTCATTTTAGTGCAACCTACTTCAAAAGAGAAGGCTTAAATAACATGCATTGGTTCTAGAGAGGCAAAACCTGGAGTGTTGTGGACGGACATGCACTTGACCGCAAATAGGGTAATGTTGGAACACCTGAAGAAAGGCGGCCTTTTGAAGGGTGACGTTGACCAAATGATTGAGGTGAGAATATATTACCTAAGGATTTTTTTAATGCGAAAAAAAAATAGCTCACCCTATGTATCTTACCTCTAAATAGAGCTTACTCTATAGAGGGTGTATTACTCGGGTTAGTCTCATAATCCCCTTTTAGGACCTATCATGTGAAGCATTACCCTAAGCCTACACATAACGCTGGTAATTATGATAGTAGCAGTGCAATGAGTAGAAATATTTGCTTTACTTGATTCAGATTCTTGGTTTGTATTCTAAAACAATGCTAAAGGTATTTTTTATGCTTGGTGTTCCAATTCACTTGGATGTCAGAATATTGGGATCCCATAATTATATTTTCAACCTCTGCTTGAGCTTATTCAGTTTAGCAGCATGAGTAGGAATCGGATTATGTAAATATTTTTCCCATGTTGACACACAGTTAGTAATGCACTTTTTAATTTGTTTATGAAATATTACTTATTTATGGAAATTCGTTACAGAACGGCGTGAACGCAATTCTACAACCTCACGGCTTAGGCCACCTCCTAGGATTGGACGTGCACGACGTAGGAGGATACTTACCGCATTGCCCTCCGCGCCCCTCCGGCGCTCTTGCTAGGCTGCGCACTGCACGTCCTCTGCTGGCTAACATGGCGCTTACTATAGAGCCGGGCTGTTATTTTATACCAAGGGTAAGGATGTTGAATACTCCAGTACAATTTTTATGAAATCAAATCAACATTGGCCACTCATCGCAACAAGACAACTGAGTATGAGAATCGTAATGTTACATTTTAGATTTATTTATCTAATCCCTTACTCGCTTTACCCAATACAAACCGTTTAAGAGATTGAAACGCAATACCATACCGACAAATTATAGGGTTTTAAAATATACTTCTCGCCGTCGTATTTAGTACTATTTGATTTTGTTTTACATCGCGTATGTATTTCCTATTATATGCGATCTAATAGACATGAATATTGCAGTTACTCGATGCCGCAAAGAACAATCCAGCACAGACGCATTTCTTCAACTGGGAGAGAGTTGATCAGTTCCGAGGGTTTGGAGGAGTGCGGATAGAGGATGATGTGCTGATAACAGACGATGGAGTGGAAAATATGACCTTCGTGCCGAGAACGTAAGAATTACAATTTAGACTTTTAACTAAAACAGGTACAAACTAATCAAGTTTGCTGTAATAACTGTATTGGAATGAGAGCTTAATAGATCTTCCCATAAGTGAAGATCAATTAGGGCCTTACAACGAATAGTAAACAGTTGAATCAAAGTCTAGCTCTGTCACTGTTCGACATTACCTGTTAGTAGATCGTAAGTAAGGGGGTATATGTGTTCACTAATAATGGGTTTTTTTTCTAGTGTGACTGAAATTGAAGAGTTCATGGCAAATGGAGCAAACTTCAAAGACTTCAAAAGCGTAAGCAATATCTTCAAATAGTTTGCAGAAAAAGTATTTAGTCAGGAATGGTGATATAATTGTAAGTTAAACTGTTTTTATTGATTTAAGCCAAGATTTATACTTTATGTACATTATTAAAATTATGAATATTTTATGAAACAAATCTTTATTTCTAACGAAAACGTAAATACGACTTGATTATTGGAGGTAATGGTAAACTGTTAACTATCTCTAGGAATTGTTCAGTTGTTTTCATAGTTCCATTCTTAAGCTTTATTATTTCTCTCACTTTTAATCTGCTAATGTGCTTCAATGATGGCACGAAGCAAGTACGATATTGTGCTACCGTCATCTCACAATTGCTATCAATCTTGTACAATAAGTTCTTTTGAACCTGTAAGAAATGTTTTAAAACATTATTTAAATACAAAAACTACCTATTTGTGAATAGGGGATTATAACTTACGAGTAATGGCATTCTGTCTAATATCCCATTATTTGCTGCAACATCTATAAGAGTCCCCGGATCACAGTAAAGACTGTATGGTATCATTAATAATGATGAGCCAGGGTTAAGACTTAATGATGCAACAAATGCATCTGTAATACGCGGGTTTACATCCGCAACACTACAGTGGTCCACATTGCATCCATGTTTTATCAGTATGTCAAAAATCTGAAAGAGAAAATTAAAATTGTATTTATTTCTTTAAATTCAGCCCAAAAAATATGTTCAGAAGAAACAAGACACTCACTTCATGAAATGATTTGACAGGATTACAATAATGAACATAAGTTAAAGGCGGAAACTCAGTAGCGTCTGCAGCGTTGACAGATACCCCTCTCATAAGAAACAGGTAGAAATATTCTTTGAACTTTTCACACGAGACATTGTAAATATATTCAGCTATTTTCAAATAAGCATTCAATGGTGCATGTGTTAGATAGTTGGGCTTCAATTCCTTGAAAGTCTCTGCAGGTTCTTGGCAAGGTTCCGTAAACTGAAAAAACTTTGGGCCAAGATCGCTGGCCAATAGTGCCCCAAGAATGTTGAATTTGAAATAATGTGGCTTACAAGCTCTGCACACAATGTTCACATTTATAGCATCATTGTCCGTCAACGACAAAAGTTTATTGAAAACTGAACTATAACCAATATCAAGAGCAATATCCAGTGCTAACTTACCATCATAGTTTTTTAAATTTGGATCAGCGCCATTATTTAATAAAAAATACACAATATCATCATTATTACTATGCAGTGCAATCATTAAAGGGGTGTCTCCTGTGGCAATCCTCTGATTCACATCGTTTATGAAATAGATCAAGTTTGAGACAACTTCGAAACAAGGTCCAGTGCATGCTATATGGAATGGGGTAAATAGTTGCTCATTCTGTATTTGAGGATTGGCGCCAGCGTGCAGTAATACCATCATTGCCTCTGGTTTCATCGCTAGGCACGCTTCATGCAATGGTGTGTCACCATCAAAGTCTTGAACATCGATAATAGCGCCATAATCTAATAACAACTGTATTAACTCTACTCTGCCTTGTTCACTGACAACGTGTAGAGGAGTAACACCTTCTGTGCTACTGTAGTTTGCAATATTCTTAACAGTTTTCAGCAATAGTACAATAGTTTTGAGAGAGCATTGATTTCTGCAGGCAAGGTATAAAGCAGTGTGACCTTCATGTGTTTCGGATAACGGTCTACATTCAGGGTGTTTCAATATAAGTTGTAAGCATTCATAGCTGTCACTATTAGCTGCTTCATGAAGGCATGTCCACCCCCTGTTGTCAACACAGTTTGGATTTATTTTCTTCAGTAATTGACGCAGATTCCTCACTTCATTATTTCTTGCTGCCAGATTCAAGGAGTTAGAAGATAAAGGATTATGGGAACTAAAATCCATCCTTAGGTAATTCTTGCTTTATTGGTAGGTATACTTACTAAATCGTAGTACGTGACCGTAGGTAAGGTGACGTTTTTGGAATAAATAACTTACGCCAACATTTGATTGAATTCATAGGTTCTCACATCACACAATAAATACAAATACACAACGCAAGCAAATATACCTACCTACCACAACACAACAAATTTGCATTCTCTTTGCAACAAAGCTCATACGTGTTCTTCTTCTTCTTTTAAACCTATTTGCCTGTGTCCGTCATTTCGACAGACAAATTTTGCCAGTGTCAAGTGATAAATTTGTAATAATAGCTGATTTACACTTCAACTTCAACTTCTTGGTTTGTGGCTTTTGTGGCTAGTTGTCACAAGATTTACACTTTGTTATGTACAAGTGCGAAGTGTTAACAGTAAAAATAGACACGGCTTCTAATCACTTTACTTCGCACTTGCACTTGTTACCTGCACTCATCACTTAACAGGTATGCGTTTACACGCTGATTTTACTTATCGCTTAACATTTTGCACTCGTCACTCGCGCTTGATACTTAACAAAGTGTAAACCAGGTATCAACTTCAACTTCCGAATACCGCGTGCACACTATGCCCATGCCGCTGCCGGCATTCATGCCGTGATTAATTCCGGAATTATTGCCACAGCAACATCGCCTTTATGCGCGTTCACACATGCCCATGCCTCTGCCGGCATGAATGCCGCGGACTTATTGCCACAGCAACATCGCCCTTATTCTCACTAAGCGGAAAACATGCCGGCAGCGGCAAGGGCATAGTGTGCACACGGTATAGGTGTGACATAGGTCGAGGTCATGTCGTGCGTACATCACCTTCTTTTTCAGAAATCACTGTTTCCATTGATGACCATTGATGACCGTTGCGTTCCGTTTTATGCAAAATATTTTTACATGGCATCATACACGGCGATCATAAATAATATCTCTCTTTTTGGCTTCGCCGTTGTCGAGATAAAAATAAACAAGATTTAATATTTATAAATGTCTTTATTACTACATAGGTAGGTACGTAGTTTTACAATACCTTCTCATAATGTTTATTTGATAATGAATATTTTATAATCTAGAAATCTTATTTTAGTAACGGAAACAAACAGTCTAGGCCTAAAAGACCTACCTATAGATATAAATCCATATTAGCATTATCTACATTTCACTGCTTGCGCACGCGCAGGCTAGGCACCAAACGCTGAATCATCTTCGGTTACTGTTACTGAGATGGTGGTTCCTAGGTACTGAACGTTACGTACGTACCTAGTGCTCAAAGTGAAGGCGAGTGGACATGCTGCACTTGAGATGGAACTCCTTCTAAATCTATGCTTTGCACCCGGCTTATCCACACCACACATAACAGTGGTGACACGTGATTGCTAGTTACGTATCGTATTGACAGTGTTTTGAGTTTTCAGCTTTCCACACAGCAGAAAGATCGCAAACCATAATTTTTAACAAAAAATTGATGCAGGTAGGTTCATTATAAAACTAAATACCAATTAAGAAATTCCTAAGTATTTTATATAATGCTATAAAACTGATCAAATGCAAAAAGATTATAATACTACCTAATAGGGTTTGTACAAAGTAATGTCTAGCATTACGAGCAACGCATGCAAATTGTCATAAATAATAGCAGCGTGTCCTAAACCATGGTCTAACCAGACTATGAGACCCATAAATGAAAAAGGGGAAAAAAAAGTTTTATTTGCCTACGTAGGCAGAACTCCGTTTGGAAACTTTAACGGAGAGGCGTTTTTAACCCTAGGTAGGGAGTTTGCTCTAGGCGAGTGTGGCGAGCGGGGGCAACGGGATGCGGGGTACGGTCGGGGCCTAAGTTCCTCTGCACTGCGGAAAGTGGTACCACGTGCCACGCGACGCCTGTATAGTGATGTCACCGTCGACTCCTGCAGAAGACACCTGTTAGAACGTTCTTATAATTAATTCGATTGTTACCATAGAAACAGAATGGTACTCAATACTCAATATATTTATTGCTTTCACATTAGATAAATTAGATTTTTATTTTGGTAGATTGTGCTTTAATAATAATAAGACACAAATGCTCAAACAAATTATGATTCGCACTTGGCTTAGGCCCGTGAGCTTCATTATTACCGAAATATTTATATTTCGAGAAAAAAAACCTTTAAAAAATAATAATAATAATAATAAAGCTTTATTTAATTCCATGCATGATTAATCGATAACATTTTCTTAACTTAATAACCTATAATATTTAATTTCGTTTGATACACTTAGATCAATTTGATTTCTGTATTTAAAAAATAATAATTAACGAATTTGATACTTATAAATTCTATTTTGTGTATAGTTACCTAATTATTAATGCATGGACCCCGTTCGGGTAAAAGCCTAAGATTGTGCTTTACCTAAGTTTGATATTTTAGTACCTAGCTCACTGCTGGTCAAAGATCTCTGCCTTTTCGTTTAACAACACGACTGGCAAACTTTGTCTAGTTCTTCAAGAGTCATGAAAATGTATAATAAGCGAATCTTACTTCTCCAACTCCGTCAGCTGTTGTTTCGGGGTAGATGCGGCGACAGGCCTTGCACGGCCTAGCTTGGCTCGCGTTGACTGCAGCATTTGCTGCGTCACTAGCGGCTGCTGCGTAGCAGATTTTGTACGAACTGGATTGTCCTGGAAGTCACAACACCGTATTTATAACAAGACCTACTATTTCTATCTCACCTTCGTAGGGAAAAATTTACTCTTTATGTAGAGGGACGTTCTTCATTGTTTTGGGCAAAACCTTCGGATATTCATAACTCATAGGTGCTGCAAAAATCTTATCTTCTTTCGTAGTGTTTATATTTACCTTAGCTTTCCTCAGTTTAACGTTAGCGATATCCTGAGGCGTAATCGTAAGTCTTGGCGCGGCGATTCGTGGAGGCGCGGAACCACAACGCGGTAATGTGTTCGATCGCACCGGCAGTTTAGAGGTCGGTGGCGGTGGCGGTGGCGGTGGCGGTGGCGGAGGTGGTGGTGGTGGTGGTGGTCCCATTGGCTTTGGTTGTATCGATTGACATCTATAAAAACTGCTCGTTAACTCTCTCGATAGTAGGTGGGTATGGTATGGTAGGTACCTAGTCATCACTACAGAATGCTGGCTAATGAAGTTGAGTTTGGGATCCTTAGTTTTGTTTTGATTACTTTTACATGGCACCTACTAAACGGAACAATATTTTTATGAGAGTTGTAGATATTTGTTTTAAAGATTTATTCATAGTCAGTCAAATGACTCGCTTATTTTGTATTATAGGTTAGACTCTTGAACCCACACTCAAGTGCAGGCTGCCGATGATGTTTTTCGTTTTCTCCCATTTGTTTATAAGACGAAGTAGTAGTACTCGAAGAGTACGAAAAGGTTAACCTGTTCTTGTTGTTTAGCACTAACGAAAGACTGACGTCATTTTACCTGAGCTTACCCTCGAGTTCATCGATTTTGGACATCATTTTTTTCATATTCTCCTTGAGAATATCATTTTCTTGCGACAAATGCGCTTGCTTTTGGTCTACTTCTTCCAAAAACATTCTGAGTTTTTTTATCTCTTCGGTAGGGCCATCGTTATTAGGTTCGCTCGGAGCAATAGGCTCACGGTGTTGCTCATTGTAAAGTCCCGTGATAGACTGAAAGCCCTAAAAATGAAATCATTAAGCTTGATTACTAAGTAGGAACTTACCTTACCTATGTAAATAGTATACCTATGTATGTGTGTTTTGAATAAATGTATCTATCTATTTATCTATCTAGTACCTAGGTACCTAGGTAGTTGATTTCATGATGGTTCAGAAAAAGATGAAACAGCTAGGAGTTTCGTGCCTGCCTGTGCCTATGTTTCAGGTGGCTAAGACCTAAGATGAAAGATATTTAGATGGATCTTAGGACTCAATAGCAGCGAAGTGAAATGATAATACTACCTGGTATTGATTAAATGATTAGGTAGAATTTTGGATCTGCTCAAAAATAACTTGGGTGGTACAACACCTAAACACAATTAAGTAGGTACCTTTTTGCCAATCCAAGTGCAGATATCAAACAGTTTCCAAGTCTTCGTCTTGATGTTTCGTCGATGGTTCCTCTCTTTACGCGGCGTCCCACCTGATAACATGAACCATTCCACATCACTCAATGACGTAGTATCCAGTCCACATTCTATTTCTACTTCGAATTTTACACTATTTTCCTTGGAACCCATAACTTTGTCATTACTAAACAAGTTTGAAAAACGTGTGGCCGTTGGTATACGAAACACTTCTAGTGACTTGGATTGCAACGTTAAATAGCGATGATGTCACGAGCTGGAATAGCCGGCTCGATATTGAGATGTTTTGAATAAAAAGTATTATCTTTGGTGATAATGAAGTTCAAATCACGACTATACAAATAATAATAGTTAACCTAGTAGGCCACAAAGATTAGATTATAGGTAAGGTAGGTATGCATTTAATGCATACGCATACCCCTAATAGGATGATCATGGGGTGAACTATAATATAAACAGGTACTTAGGTAGGTACTGTTTAGCCACCTAGCGGTAAATATTGTCGTGCCCTAGCAGGGTTCATATTAGAAGTAGTTACTAATAATAAACCTTAACTTGAACTTTGTTCCTTAGCAACTGGTTATAATATAATCCACATCATGCTAAATAAGCCGTAAGTAACACCTTGACATTGTAAATTTCTAATAAATTTATATTTCCAGAGCATGCAAAAATTTCGACTGTACAGGAATCGAACCTGCGTTTCTCGTTGCACCCCTCGCATGCGTCTATGAAAGCTTCAACCTGGGTACTGACTTTGACTCCCAGCACGCATTTGTAAGTACCTAGTTAGACTTGTCTAGTGAACAAAGAACAAACCTGGTGAGCTGTTTTCAGAGTAGTTGTGCTTTATGAGATTTGTACTCTTTCGTGAACGTTGAAGTGCGTCTCGAAACAAATTAGAATCTGATTTCATACGTCTTTTGCGTACTTTGAAGGAACTATTACTATTAATTGATTTATAAGATGTTTCAGAGTTGCTTGATAACAAACTTGGAGATAAAGATCTTCCTAGCGATAATTTACGGCTGATATTGTCACTATCAGTCAGATCAGAAGTGCTCGATGTACAGGACTCTGTACATTTCGTCTTTTTAGAGGGTCTTAATTCCCCGTTGTCTTGCATACTGTCACGTCGGAGGCGCTTGCTTCCCAGATTATGTTCACAGTTATCTGAAGCTGAATCTTGAGCGTTGAAGTCTTTGCTAAAAGATAGACTCACATCGACTATACTGCAGTTTGCGGGCAGAGTCACAAATTGTTCCGTCTGAGTGGAACTGCTGGTCACATTCACGCCGCTAGGGCTGAGCTCGTCAGTAATCATAATACTCACAAATGGAGGAGTTTTGTCAATATTTACTTTGTGTTCATTGTATGCACCATAGTAACTGTGATCCCACGATGTATCAATCGGATGCTGTTGTGTGCATTTTCTAATAAGTTCAATAGAATTATTAAAATTTTCTATTTCTTCAGAGGTGTTGATTGACGTGATCTGTAGTTTTTCGTCACAAAAAGACATTTTGCTTGTCTTTCTAAGTCATAAAATCCAAGAAGTTTTTATACCACGACCGAATAGGTAACCAGAAATAAAGAATATTCCCAAAACATGTAGGTTAGGTACCTTACCTACATAATTCATATATTTTTCACGATACCCTCACGACATTATTTTAGTAGTGCGCCATCTTCATTGTAAACCCAATCAAAGACTAGCTAGGTACCTGTCCGATACCTGTCCTGACTAGGTACCCCACCAATTCTGAATGTTGCGTTCACACTATGCCGTAGTCGGCAGGGACTTGGGCAGGGAAGTGGGCACGAGCATAGTGTGAACACGAACATGCCTCTGTCCCGTCTTCCGGCCCAAATTCATGCCCTGGCTCCCTAGTGAGAATAAAGGCGATGTTGCTGCGGCAATAATGCCGGCACCGGCATGGGCGTAGTGTGAACGCGGTATGAGACCCAATTACGAATTGAGTTTCGGACGCAGCAAAATCAGCTGGTGAGGTCAAGTTCAAGTACAAGTTCTTTATTGCATTCATATTGTGGGTACAGGAGATCTAAGGTAGGGCTTAGGCTAAGGCCTTTTTAAGATTCGCATTAAGGGGAATATTAGACCTACCCATGTTATGTAGCCTGACCCATTGACATAGGTCAATGGGTCAGGTCAGTGCATAGGGTCAGTGACCGCTATGACACTGACACTATGGACGCCATCATCTGCTTATTCAACCAACTATCATGACGTCATGTTTGTTTTCCCGAGACGGGGGCTTGCGAGGGCTCGGCCAATCATCGATCGGTCAATGCTCACACGTGCTCGGGCAAGCTGACAAACATCTGGCAAAGGTCCGGCTGTCCGCATTGCGCCATTGATCATTGCGCACAGTGCAACACACTTGCACTAGGGATGCCACTATAGCGCATTTGACGCTAAATCTAGCGCTTTAAAAGTATATCGGCGAATTTTGATGCCATACGACCAAAAATTTTGAAGTTCAATAGCCTACACTTCTGCTCGCTTTAGGCTTCACTGTAAACAAGCTGGTCTTAGGATAAGTTTAAAACAGTGATTTTTAGCTAGTGGTGAACCTAGCTAGCACATTTCGTAGGTAGGTAGGACTGCTTTTATTTTAGGCGATTTAGTTTTTTCGGTCTGGCAGCACTTTTTTTTCTGGGACAACAATGGGGATTCTTCAGCTTTTTCATTTTTCCGTTTCTTTCGTTGTCTTGGCTGGCCTTGCGCGAAATAGATAAATCTAATTTTATATTCTATTCAAATGTTGTGTTCTTCAATTCAAAATATTTTAATATATGGTCAAACAAAAGCTCCATGATGCGGTATGCGTTCAAAAAGAAATTACTGTTTCTCGGAGTGGTGGTCATAGCTTTGATGATACTTTTGCACCCCGAAATGAATGCGAGACGAAGCTACGAATACATAGAAAAGGATAGCATTTTAGATTATTTACATGAAGAGACTGCGGAAAACTTCAGCAGCAGTGCCGTAATCGATTGCGATTATCGTGATGTAATCTATGACGAAACAACTTTGTCGATCAGCTTGGTTGATGGTGATTTGGTCGAAGGTCACCGGATTAAGGAAGGTGGAGAGTATTCCCCTCAAGATTGCAAACCAAAGTTTAGTACGGCGATTATTGTACCTTACCGGTAAGCAACCAACGACCCTGAGCATTTACAGCATTATTAATTTTTCACTAGGTAATTAATAGGCACTGATCTTCAATTTACTGGATTTTACAGAGACAGAGCGGAACAATTACGTGGTTTTTTAGTATACATGCATACATTCTTCCGACGGCAAAAGATCCACTACCGCATCTTCGTGATTGAGCAAGTTGATTCACGGCCTTTCAACAGAGCGAAACTGCTGAATATTGGTGCGGTTGCAGCTATGAAGGCAGGATACCCTTGTCTTGTGCTACATGATGTAGACCTACTGCCCCTGCGGCCAGCCAATCTGTACTCTTGTACTGTACGCCCAAGGCACATGTCCTCGAGCATCAACAAGTTTAGGTGTTTACCAAAGAAATATAATCATAAAGACCATCACAGTAAGCTTGTTTCTTGTACCCAATGTGTGATGCTTCCTTTTTATTTATTTTCTGTTCCGCCATTAACACAGACACTACATGCTGTACACAACCTTCATCATGTTATGCATTTTTTTCTCACAATACTAATTACTTGCAATGGTAGCCAATAAAAAAATACCTACTCTATCAGTGACCCCAAACAAACTTTTTGCTTTCATTGTTGACTGTTCTGACTTTATTATAAGTACAGAAACATTAATAAAACTTAATGTTTATGCAACAGGTTTGTTCTACCCTACTTGAACCTCTTTGGTGGAGTCATATCGATGATGACAAAACAATACCAAGTCATAAATGGAATGAGCAATGAGTACTTCGGCTGGGGTGGAGAAGATGATGACTTATTCTTGAGAATTGAAGCCTATGACCTGAAATTGTGTCGATTTGAGCCTGATACCAGCATATACCACATGTTTAATCACAGATCTCAGTTCAAAGGGTGAGTTTGCTTATAAACTACTAGCTGGTGTCCGCGACTTTGTCTGCGCAGGAGTAGTGCAATTTGCTATGCAAAATCTTCTAGGAGTTTCTGAAGAGTTCGTGTTGGATCTCGTTGATTTTCCGGGACAATATATATTCCAACTTTTATCCAAATCGGATCAGTAGTTTTTAAGTGAAACAGTAACAAATATCCTGACATACTTTCGCATTTATAATATTAGTAAGACTGAGGTCCTCTTTAATATAGGTAGTTAAAAATACAACTTTATAATTTCTATTGATATTTTTTTAGACAGAGAAGAAATAACATGTTGGTTGATGCTAAAACAAGAATGGCAGGTGATGGACTAAGCTCCCTGAAGTATACAGAAGTGGCTACTGTCTTGCATCCACTTTTCACTCATATCATGGTAGACTTGTAGCATATCATTTTACTCATAGTGAGTCATATCACTATCTCAATTTTGCCTCTAGGAATTTTAGCACCTGCCTCTTTTGCAGGAATGTCATTAGGACAATCTGTGTTCAGTGTACCATAAAAAGTTAAAAAAGAAGAAAGTATGTAACTAGAGAGAAAATAACCACTTGTAAGAGTTTAACAGGCACGGTACTAGGTATGTAGTACAAAAGATGGCTGTCCCTTCATTATTGATTTGAAAAAGGTAGCACCAACTGTTTTCTGTGGAAATATTATTGTTATGATCTCAATTAGTGTTAGATAGGTAGCTAGAATTAGTTTTTAGATCTCACAATAAATATCCACTGCTTTTAAAGCAATAATATATTACAAGTAATTTAATCCACATTGTGGTGATAATGCTTGTTCCTGATCATTTTTTAAATATAAGTTAAATTAAATAATGATGGAATAAGGTCAGAAAATGACGATCATTTAAAAGTACATTTACATATAAAAAAACCAATGTGAAACAATTTTAAGGTCTCTATTATCATAAAAAAGCAACTGTAATTGAGATGTACATATCACATAGTCTATAGTGAAAAATGGATGGTAGGTTGGTTATTGGGTCAATTAATGAAAATACATATTTCTTGTAAACATTGTATTTGGCATGATATTTCACAGCAAATGGTCCCAAACCACACGGAATTGATTAATTAGAAGTGAAAATTTATGTGACTTCTCAGTACAAACATATTGCAGTAAATTTCTGAATACAATAGATAGCTTAAATTCTATTTACAACATTAATTATTAAGTATACAATTTCTAAAGGCTGTGAAAGTAGCAAGTGATGTGATGGAATTCTCGCAATAATTTATTTCGAAACAGTATATTGTTTAAGAATTAATCTTGCTAAAATACTGAAATAGTAGAGTAGTTAGTTTACTAATAAATGTATTTAATTTAAAAAAAAACAGTAGTTTAAGTAGTACTTGAAAATATTCTGTTAGACAGTGCTGAAACTAAAATATAGCACCCATTAAAAATCTATTTAGTAAAAAAAAAAACATTATTTTGCACTACACACCATTACCATTAAAGCCAAACTTAAAAGTTCCTAATACTTACAAATGTAAAATAACAATCATACACATAGTTTGTAACAATTATTATGTTACAAACCTTTGCTAAGTAATCCACACTGGGGCCCGTATTCCGTAGCCTTACTCAAGCACTGATCCATACTCAAGCATAGATTTTTGTATGAAAATCTCTACTCAAATCTATGCTTGAGTAACGATTTCTGTCTCAGAATACGGACCTAAAACAAATTCATTGTTTTATTTAGTAAAATTAGCAGCCACCAAGTTTTTAAACTTTCACTGCTCTCAGCCATTTCAATTTAATCAGATTACAGAAAAGTTTACAAAACTATATGTAAGTTAAAATGTTTTTTAACAAGTTAAAATAACAGTCACCTGTTGAAAATAAGGCTTTGGAATAAGCCACTTTCATAATCTATGGTACCTAACTTCCTAATAGATATAATCTGGAATAAAATATTTCAATTTATTTTGTATGTATTTACTGAATTGTATTATTCCCCAAGATCCTCTCATTGTCTCAAAACATAAATAGAATAAATAAAATACAAAGAGGCATAATGCAATGGACATGATTTTAGACAAAGTAAAGCTATTCCTGCTGTCACCTATGTGTTTTTACTTAGCGGGTAGACAGACAGTTCATTGTACTGTGCAATGTACACATTAAAAAAATCACTATTATTATGTAGTTAAAATTCTTAGAAATATATTATGTAATAGGTGCCGCTCGCGACTTCGCGTCCCGTTGGATCCCGTTAATTTTTCGGGATAAAAAGTAGCCTATGTCACGTAAAAAGTATACAGGTCACGGACAATATATATTCCAAGTTTCATCCAAATCGGATCAGTAGTTTTTACGTGACAGAGTAACAAACATCCATCCATCCATCCATCCATACTTACAAACTTTCACGTTTATAATATTAAGTAGGATGAGCAGTCATGGGGTGGAGTAGTATATTCCAGCCCATGACTTTGCTCATGTTTATAATTTAAACATAGTTTCATCCAAATGACACTCACTCTGAGATATACATTCACTGAATATTAGTAGGGCATATTTAAAAAAGTATTATTTGTCCAGTTTTATGATGTCAAAATAATGAATAATTTATTAAGTTGTATTTACACAGTTTTTATTTATCAAGGTCTTAGCACAAGCATACTTACCAGCCCCAGTACAAATGCAAATACCAATTTAAGGTTTGAGCCGATGTGGACCCATTCTGGCAACTGTGACTTTGCCATTTGTTCAGGCTGAGTTGGCAGAAGCAGCGCAGTGATGCAGCATATGCTTACTGCTACAGCAACTATGTTCACGGGTTGGGGCTCCCTGAAAAAAAAAAAAAATCAATATAAATTGTCTAAGTGTTGGTTATGGTACTATAGTACAATTTGATGTTCCAGAAATTCTATTAAACCTTGACTGTACCTTATTAGAAACATAATTATGAGAGTAGCTTATTTGATTTTAACGTAGTGCAAGTCGTTTAATCATTCCATCCGCTGTTTCCGCCTGTGTCGTCACTTCCTCCCCCCTACCCCCATCACAGACCACCGGCAGCTCCGAGCATTGAGCTCGGTATTGAACCATTGGCGTTTTGATTTTCGACCGAAAAGGTCTTGCTAGTGCAGTTGGGCTTGGGTTTTCAGACCAAGTTCAAGTAATTGTCGTGTTGTGAAGTTTTACTGTGGTATAATCTACCTACAAGTAAGTAGAACGTATCGTTCTTAAAATACCTTATCGGTTCTCGAAAATATTAAAACTTCATTTACCTGTTAAAAGCAGCACGTAGCTTCTTTTTTGTTGTTCTAACGGTTTTTGCCGTTCGAGTTATTGTTGAAAAAGTTTTCTGTAGAAAATTTTTAATGCGGGTAGGTGTTCGACACCACCCAATTTTATTCATTTTTACTGAGACTTTACGTAACATTTCTAGATATTGAATTGAAATGGAAAATAAAATCGTTCCATCGATTGGAGACAGCGAGGAACCGGTCTGCGAGGATACGCGACGAACTAAACCGAAAAAACGGAAGGCAGCGCGATCATCGAGCTCCGATTCAAGTTCGA
This sequence comes from Eulithis testata, assembly GCA_947507515.1. Classification (NCBI taxonomy): domain Eukaryota; kingdom Metazoa; phylum Arthropoda; class Insecta; order Lepidoptera; family Geometridae; genus Eulithis; species Eulithis testata. The sequence continues at coordinate 6,215,683 of OX382207.1, forward strand.
GTTCTAGCTCCAGTTCAAGTGCTAGTAGCAGCGATCACGATCGTAAACGGAGAAAGAAAAATAAAAGGCGCAAGCGAAACTGTAAGTTGGATAAACTAATAGCTAAGATTTCTGATCTCGAAAATAAACTAAAAGAGCAGGTTTCTTGTGGGTCAATGGCACCAGACGACTGCAGTAGTTACGGAGTAGACCCAAACATTAGTGGGGATTTATACGATGAGGAGCCCGGGGAGGCGCTACCCTCCACTACTGAGCCGTCAAGTGTCGCCGCTGCCATCCTACCTGCTGACCCACAATTTGACTTCTCAGTTAGCACTAAAGTTAAAGAACCTGCTGTGCCGCATGCTTCTTCGACATATTTAGAGCATTTAAAGGTACTACAACATTTTGACCAACCAGATTGGAACAGTGTACGCTACGCAGACGCACAAAAGCAATACGTTCGTGCCCCTGGCTTTACCAGCCTTGAACCTAATGCAGAAATCAGTAATTATGATAACTCTAAGTTTACAGCGCACATGGAAACCGCATTTTCAGGATTAACATTCGCCTTACTAAAGCAAAGTGAAATAATGCGGAATGATATGCGCGAATTCTTGAACTGGGTGCAACATGAAGAACAGCTTAGCCATGCTAAGATATTCGAAAAGTTGAACAATATATTCACGAATGGTGAGTACCCTAAGGTTACAAGTGATCTGTTTCAAATAACATGCGGCCACCGTGCCGAAATGATTCAATACCGCAGAGATGCAATATTAGCTTCTGTGAAGGACCCTGTTCAAAAACAGGCGCTAAAGAAAATTCCTCCCTCATGCACTACATTATTTGGAGAGGAAAAATTTACTGCCGTGTTGGACAAAGCCGGAGGAGTTCGTAATACTTTTTGGCCTAAAAATAAAAACCGGATGACTTCTCAACCGCAGAGCGCTCCTGGCTCATCTAGAAATCAAGCTACTGCGCCGCACGCGCATGGCCAGAAACCATTTCGAAAATTCAACAGAAACGAGACGAAAACCAACAGTCAACACCAACAAGGTTCGAATAATCACTCGTACAAAGGCAAAGGCGGTAAGAACCAAAGCAAAGGGCATCAGGAACCATACAAAGGTCGCAAGACCGGCTCTCCCTCATCCCATCGGGAAAGGAGTAGCCAGTACAAACGAAAATATTGACGCGATGCAGCCTTTTCGTGCCGGGCAGTTGCAAAACTACTACCCTCAGTGGGAGAAACTCCAAGCACCGCCCTATATCTTAAAAATGATAACTGGTTACCGAATACCATTCGTAACAAAAGCACCTTTGCAAATGCCAAGCCTCAGCTACATACAAACGACATACTCGCCAGAGATGTCGAAAATAATTCTCGATATGGAGTCTTACGGTGTTATACAAGTGGCAAAACAATCTCCGAGCTTCGTATCCACAATTTTTCTGAGGCCGAAACCAGACGGCACGTCAAGGCCAATATTCAACCTAAAGAATCTGAACCGCTATGTTTGCACCGACAAATTCAGCCTAGTAAATACTCGAAAGGTGATTCAATTCCTCCAACCACAAGACTGGATGGCAAAAATAGATTTACACCAGGCTTACTTCCACCTGAATGTAGCGTCGAGCCATCGACGCTATTTACGGCTAGTGTACAACAACAAACTGTACCAAATGACCTGTTTGCCCTTTGGTCTGGCTACGGCCCCCAAAGCCTTTGCATCAGTAACGAACTGGGTGGCCCAGGTACTCCGACAGAAAGGACTTCGTATAATAGTCTATCTAGACGACTTTCTGTTGGCTCATCAAAACAAAGTGACCTTGCAAAAGCAGATAGCAACCGCAGTAAAGTTACTAGAACACCTAGGCTGGGTACTAAACAAGCAAAAGTCGATACTGAGGCCGCAACAATCCATAGAGTTCCTGGGCATTATTTGGGATACTCGACGGAATGTCAAATACCTGCCAGAACGTTTGAAATCCAGGCTAAAATCCCATGTGCAGGATATGCTGAAGAAAGGGACAACAGATTTGAAAAATCTTCAAAAACTGATCGGAACATTGAATTTTGCTTGTTTTGCGATCACAAGAGGAAGATTAAATTATCGAGCCTTACAAGTGCATGCAAATGCCTTATTGAAAGCACCACCGCAAACCTTTGCTCACCTCAGCCAAAAAGCGAAACACCAGCTTCATTGGTGGATGATCAATTACAATACCCAATCGGCCATTCACAAACCTCAGCCTTCGCATTATTTGACGACGGACGCCAGCGACATCGGGTGGGGCGCGACGCTGAACAACAAACGGTTGCAGGGCAACTGGTCTGCTACGGAACAAGGACTTCACTGCAATCAAAAAGAAATGACTGCAATTCTGAAAGTATTGAAAAGTCACGGACAGTACCTGAGGTCCAGTGCCCTGTTGATCCAATGCGACAACAGGACAGTAGTGTCATACTTGCGCAACGAAGGGGGAACTCAATCGCTCGCACTGGTCAACCTGACTGCGAGGGTTTTTCATTTTCTGGATCGCTTCAAAATTCACATGACCATCCATTACCTGCCGGGAAAATACAATACCGAAGCAGATCGACTATCACGACAGCGGGATCAATCGGAGTGGCATCTCCTCCCAGCAATAACAGAGGTCGTGTTCAGAAAATGGGGAATACCCGAAATAGATCTGTTTGCCTCTCATCGAGCCCATGTTGTTCAAAACTACTGCACACTCGATGCAACCGATTTACAAGCACCGCATCACAATGCCCTGGGAATGACCTGGAATTTCCGGTTAGCGTGGGTCTTTCCCCCGCCACACCTTATACCGAAAGTATTGGCTCATCTAAACGAAGCCACAGGAATTTACCTTCTGGTAGTTCCTCGATGGGAAAAGGTCTTTTGGAGGCCGGACCTGAAGAGGAGAGCACTAGGACCTCCATTCACTGTGAGAAACTTGCCAAAAGTCCTTGTAGACTTATCAACCAATCTCCCACCACCCAAAGTGAACGAGTTGACCCTAGAAATTTGGAGATGTGGGGGTGGGATCTGTACTTAAGCGATTGGTCAGATGAACAGAAAACACTGTTATCCTGCAGCTGGCGCAAATCCACCTTAAGAACGTATAGACCAGCCTGGAAGAGGTGGTTGGCTTGGGCTAATATTAACCAAATCAATGCAGTTAGTCCCAGTGGATCTCAACTTGCGCGCTACTTAGCTGACCTGCATCAGAAGGAAGGCCTATCACTAAAGACAATAATGGTGCACAAATCTGCGATATCCACTCTCTGTGACCCTAATAGTCAAATGAAGCTGAGTTCTCACACACTTGTCAAACAAGTTTTGAAGTCTATTTCCATAGCCAAGCCAAAACAGAGGAATGTACCAACCTGGGACATCGATGTACTTACATCTCTTTTAAGTCAAAGAGACGCAGATACCACAAGTTTTTACGAAGCCTCAAAACATGCAGCGACGGTGCTCCTTCTATGTTCGGGTCGTCGAGTGCACGATTTAACTCTGCTGAAAATTTCTCCAGAACATTTATGTCGAGTTGATGATGGCATTGTTCTGTGGCCAACTTATGGTTCCAAAACCGACACACCAAATCAAAGACAGTCAGGTTGGAAGCTCATGCATAACAAAGAAAACAAGAACCTAGACCCAGTATATTGGGTTAATCACCTCATTCTACTAGGAGAAACAAGAAGAAGAGAAACTTCATCGGATAACCTGTTCCTCAGCACATGCGGAACCCCAAAATCAGCTACACGAACGATCATTTCAGGCTGGATTAAAAAGCTTCTACAAGAGGCAGGAATAGACGCTACACCTGGAAGTGTAAGGGCCGCCGTAGCATCAAAAAATTGGACGGAAAACTTTCAATTAGATGACATACTCGCACGCGGGAATTGGAAGTCAGCTGATACTTTTAGGAAGTTTTATTGTAAAGAAATCAAACAGACTGTAAAGAATTCCAATCTAATCACTTCCTTTTTCGAACCTACAAATCAATAGTAAGCAGCTGAAATGATTATCAATATCGCGCCGAAAAAGGCAAACGATTGTGTTCTACTTAAGTTTAATAAGATTTATTATTATTATTATTTTTAGGCAGCAGAGTGCCTGAAACCCTATGTTCTATTGTTTATTTACGGGCATAATTGTACATTACTTACAATTATTTGATTAATTTATTGTTATTATCTATTAATAAAATAACATACCTACCTTTCAAATATTTTGGTTTTGGTAAAACAAACCCCTTTTTTGTCCTGCCTAACAGCTATGTAGGTATGAAATCACATTGGCGTCACCATCACCACCACCAGGCGATAACAGACAGATCTCTCATAATTATGTTTCTAATAAGGTACAGTCAAGGTTTAATATCAACGTTTTACCTGAAATTAAAACGTTTATTAAACATGTACTTACCTTATTAGAAACATAACATTTTAAACCCCTGCCTGGTGGCCAAGGGATCAAAGTATGTTACCTAAATTATGAGAAACTCAATGGTTCAATACCGAGCTCAATGCTCGGAGCTGCCGGTGGTCTGTGATGGGGGTAGGGGGGAGGAAGTGACGACACAGGCGGAAACAGCGGATGGAATGATTAAACGACTTGCACTACGTTAAAATCAAATAAGCTACTCTCATAATTATGTTTCTAATAAGGTAAGTACATGTTTAATAAACGTTTTAATTTCAGGTAAAACGTTGATATTATTGGTTTGACTATCGCATAAGTTGTGAATAACAAAGAAACACTAGATTTGAAAATTGCAAATCATTGAAACCACTTGACTATTCTTTATTCATCTAAAGTTATGTTAGTAGGAAATGGATGAATGAATACTTGTCTTCATACTTATAGTGTGATGTGTGTGGATGGTTGCATGTAACTCTAGAATGATCCTCCACAGGGCGGACAGGAGTAGTTCTTGACACTATTGGATGGAAGCTGTCTCCATAGCTCTCAGTATTAACACTGGAGGGTTCGCCTTCGAGAAGTTTTGTGGGTATATCTCTTTTACCCAGAGCCTGAAATAATTTTTAATAATTACTTACAGTTAGTAGCAAAAATTAAAAAAATACATTTTCCTACTGTGATAGAATATAATCAACAAAATATTTTTTCACTATGTAATGTAGGTACCTAAACTATTACATATTCAAGAATGAACTAAAAGGTACCTGCTGGGTGTTACTATCATACATAGTAATCCTAAACTTGTCGATGGCATCGCAATGTGTAACAGATGGCTGAGTATATCTGACCACAATATCAATACAGCTTTGTGGAGCTATCACGCCTTCAGGGTCGATCACTGTAAACTTGTTTGGAGATGTGCACAACACTAAAAGACGAAAGAAGGCATTAAGAGGAGAATATTTCGACACAAACACATTACCACACCATCTTTACCTTTAAAATTAACAGAGAAATCGTAGGGATTATACACTGTTAACAGCTGTTTATGAGTATGCCTAGCGTTCAAATAGAATTCTAAAGATACAGGAAATACGAAAACAGGGAAATTTTTCATAATTTTAGGGATCTCGCAAAATAACACAAAAGAAAAACAACAACAATTTCGTATCGACAGCTGTTTTTGATTTACCAATGTTATGTTTGTTTTGACAGTTTTTTCCCCACCTACCTATCTCGAAGGCGAAGCCAGTTATCGAAAGCTTAGATTTTTTAATTTTAGTCGATTTTTATACTGCCATCTAGCGGTGAGTAGACTTTTTTTGTTTCTACTGAATACTTATAAAAATCTACGCACTGCTAGATGGCAACGTTTCTTATTTGAAATAAGTGGTAGGTACCTGTGTGTATACTACACATCGTATTAATGTGTACTGTGTAGCACTGTGCTACTAGCAGTTAGGTACTTCAAGACTTCGTCGATGAGGGATAAAATAAAGTACCCTATTTATTCACAAATACTTGAGTACATTAATGTACATAGTTCAGTATCAGTACCTATTGAATCCATAGGCTCCGGAACTAGATTAAACTATGTTTCAGGAGTAAGTGGCAAAAAATACGTCTTCACGAAGTGAGATTAGATCTTATTTACTCGTAGACCGTTATCATAGCGATTGATTGGGTAAAATAATACTACATTAAGTATAAATTTCGTATTTATTTTTATAATTACACAATATTTATTAGGTAATTATAATTATTTCACTACCTACATACTTATTATTAGTCTACTATAACTCAAGAGCCAAATGAGAAATTAAAATGTAGAAATGACATTGTTAAAAAAATGAACTTTGTAAGTAGGTACCTCCAAATTACATGTGGTTTTAGTACATAGGTCATTACTTTGTATGTGTGAGTCTGGCTCCTGGGTGTTAACGAAAAGTAACATGTCAAACTAAACCTACAATCTAAAACAATAAATATTGAGAAACCAAAGTGGATATTTACTTAGATCACTATTAACACACGATGTCATGATACCACTCCGAAAACTTCGGGGGTCTAAAGTACCTATCTATATAAACATCTTTTTATAGGGGTTCCATACAAAATGTAATTACGTACTTGGTGAAAATATATGGAAAAAGTAGTTTTTGTAAATGCTAACCTAACACAGAGTTCCATAGGAAAAGTTGTTGTTGTTTATATTAGAGTTTCATAGGAAAAGTTTTTGTGTTTATATAGATAGGTGCTTTACCGCGAAGTTATCAGCAGGGGTCTTATTACTTGTATGTGATCTAAGACCTGATATTATTATTATTGGTAAGGGTATAGCATAGCCACGGCCGGATCTTCAGTCTCGAATGTGATAAGTATGTCTTTGAATTTGTCTAATAGCTGCATAAGTTGCGACCGACTGACGTTTTCCATAAACATTATTTCTTCTAAGTGCTGCTCGCCGCGTAGGTAACCTGTTAACATTATTACGATAGCTTTTAGTAACTAATGTGCATGTGACGCCCCTAGGCATCTACAAGGTATAATTTGAAATAACCAGTAGGAAAAAAGTATTCCCAGAAAACCAGTTTATGTGATCTTGGTTATGTGTGAGAAACAAGGGTTATTTCAGCACATAAACTATCATTTTAAGCTGTAATACGTCCACTGCTGAACATAGTCCTCTCCCATTAATTTCTAGCGCCCACATATTTGAGACTCAAGCATTATGTAGATACAAATTTGTCACATACCCTGTGATTACGTTTCCGGTTTTATCTTAGATTTTTCGAGGATTTAGACCCGGCCTAGCTAGGCTCGGCCTAAAGTTAGGCTCGACTTAAAACTGAGACGTGATTATGTAAGAAGTTTTAGAAAAACCCGTAAGTCAAAAAAGAATTTAGCGACAAAACAAGGCCAAACAAGGGGTAGGTAGGTACCTACTATTATTGATTTTATCAATGTAAATGTCAATGTCGAATATATATTTTCGAAAAAACAGTATGTAGTAAATAATATAAAATAATTGAGAAAAAACAGTCACCAAATTGATTTTCATGACAAATGTAAATTTAGACCCGAGATAAACCTGGGGTGGGGTCGGTTTAGCGAAATTCTATAGTTAGACCTCAGTGAAGGTGCTAAATATGTTACGTAATATGAAAAAACCTAGTTAAGTCCAAAACACGAGTTAGAGACGCGGTTTTTTGTTAGATCCAAGATAAATCTGACAACATAATGACAGGGATAATGTTTAAAAAAATTATTCCTAGTACTACTAGTACCTTTCTTGTGAAGCTGGGCTAATAACAACAGATCGTCCGGGTTATTAGCAGCAGGAATGCTAGCTAATACATTTCTTTCATCTGCCGTGAATGTGTCCAGTAGAGCTTCAGTTGTAGGCGGGTCAGTGGGCGCACGACATGAGTCAACTACATCGCAACTTGCTGGTACATTCCATACGGTTGGCGGTTGAAAACTGGGGAAATAAGGGCTATTTTACCATAAACAATACTTAGAAACCTCTAATGAAGATAATCGTAAATGTTGATTAAATAAAAAATAAGGATCACTTAGAGATGTGAATCTAAGCTTCAGTTTCTCGAAATCTAAGAAGAGCATGGAAGAAACGAGTATGAATCCTAATAATAATATTATAAACGCGAAAGTTTGTAACGATGTATGTATGTATGTTTGTTACTCTTTCACGCAAAAACTACTGATCCGATTTGGATGAAACTTGGAATACATATTGTCCCAGATTAACACATAGGCTACTTTTTATCCCGAAAAATCAACGGGATCCAACGAGACGCGAACGAAGTCGCGGGCGGAAGCTAGTATTGAATATAGTACAAAGTATAAATACTTACCACAAATACGACTATTAATTTTTTTTGGTCAAAATGGGACAATCCGAGTGGATTTTAAACCATACTTTTTAATTCGTCACCGGTACCGTACATTTCCAATGCAAACATTCACAATAAAACATGCACAACTCTGTGAAGATATCGATTTGCGTTTCCACCGCCAAACCTTGTGCATGTTTGACATTTTGAATCTTGTGCAGGTTTTGAGGATTTTCTTGATTGCAAAAACAAATCGTTTGTAAGGATTGTGTTGTGAAGGTTTCATTGTGAATGTTTTAGTCGAAACAGGCAGTAATAAAATAACTATTAACATACCTCATTTCACTCTGCAGTTTCAGATTGAGAGACACTCCGTTCTTTTTCTCGTTTCCATTGACAACTCCATTGGTCTTTATCCGGGGAGACACATCGTGATCGCTATCGAATTTATCATCATCACTACTATCCCTATTCGAGGAATTCTCACTTTCTTTTAACGACAAATCGGATAGTCTCGACGGTAAACTTTTAATTTTGATACAATTTTCAGATTCAACGATGACTTCTGTTCCGTTTTCACTAACATTATTGTTGTTGGATATTCCACTGTCTACAGAGTTTCCGTGTTTTTTCTTATTAGTATTACCGTAGTCGATGACTCCATTCAAGCCAGTTTTGAGTATGCCGTCGACTACATCGACTCCGTCGTCAAAGGAATGATTTGCGGAGTCGACTTCGTGGAATTTATCGTACTTTGTGTAGTCACTGTCGATGACTATGGGTTTTGTGTGTGAGAAGTCTGTTTGATTGAGGTTGTTTTCCGTTGGGTAATCTTCATCTGAGTCGTTAAAGATGTTAGTATTTTCCCGTGGTTCCACTGGCTCTGGTACATTGAGTCCCGTGTTGTTGAGTGATGAAAAAGACACGTTGCACGATTGGTTATAGAAGTCGACGTGCTTTTCGCAGTAGTACTCTTTTCCATCTGTGGAATTGTGATAAATGTGATATTCATGTAAGAAAATACGTATGTTTTACTCTCTCATTTATTTTTTAGACCGCCCATTATACCTCATACTTAAAACTTATTTATCTTTTATTGTTTTTCTTCTTTTCTTGGTGTGCAATAAAGAATATATTTATCTATCTGTAATCGCAGAGGTATTTATCATAAAATCTACATATATACCACGTTTAGGTAAGCGCAGGATGGGACGTTCTCTGGCTAGGTGGTGACGATCTGCGTAATGTAGGTGCCAAATTACACGGAAATACAGGTGTACCCACCTTCACTACGAAGTCGCAAAATTCAATTTATGTATGGTAAACCAACAATACTAACGAGATTCGAGCGATACCGTCTTAGCGACAGGTTAGTATGGAAAGTGACAGAATTAGCCATACATAAATTGAATTTTGCGACATCGTGGTGAAGGTGGGTGAATGACCTGTATTGCCGTGTTATTTGGCACCTACTATAGCAAACAGATGAGAAGAGTCGAGGACCAGGCTCAATGGCGCGTCTTGGGAGAGGCTTACGTCCGGTGGACTGATATAGGTTGATGATGATGATGAAAAGTAGTAGTTATAATACTATACTACTGCTTACTATAATATCAATAATATCATACTATATATTTTTAGCCCTATTGTAAAATTTATTGCATTAGATTTCAATTATTTTATCTCTCACCCTAGTTTATTGTAGCTTTTTCAACCATTGTATATCTTTGTTTCCAAATACTTTTTTCTTTCCATAATGTTTTACCTGCGTTAGCTGTGGTTGCCTTTAGTGGATAAGCACCAGCTATGATAATGTTCTGTTTGAGTTTAGTTTTAATTTATGTGTATTATTCTTTGGCAATCCTAATAAATAAATAAATAATAGTTAGTTTACCAGCGCTGCGAGCCCAGTGCGGCGAGTTGAACTGTACGTATGTATGCAGCTGCAGTAGCAGACGGCGCTGCAGCAGCCAGGCGACGCAGCGCGCGAGCCGGCCGCCGCCGCCGCCGCCGAACGCGCCGCGTGATACGTACCACAACGGCGCTGGCAGGGAAAATTCACTCAGCATCTAGAATAACAGAAGAACAGATAAACAGATAATATATATATATATATTATCTGTTTATATATATATAATATATATATATATATATATATATATATATATATATATATATATATATGCTTTGCTTAGTTTGGGACTAGAAGGCGTTGTGTTAAATGTCCGTGAATATATATTATATATATATATATATATATATTCACGGACATTTAACACAACGCCTTCAGCAAAGCTTGTACTATGGGAACTAGATGGCTGATAGAATACATATATACATTTTTTTTGTAAATACATACTTACGATACATAGTAACACCCAGACACAGAACAAACATCTATGTTTGCCACACAAATGTTTGTTCTCGGTGGGGATCGAACCCACGACCCACAGCACGAAAGCAGAGCTACTACCGACTGAGACATGACGCCTGTCAACATTTTATTGGTTATAGGGTGCAAATTACACGTCATATAATAGACGTTGTTCAGAAAGTGAGATCATTGAAATGGAAATGGGCGGGGCACATCCAAACAATGCAAAACGAAAGATGGTCAAAATAATAATGAACTGGGACCCAATAAATTAAAAACGAAGGAAAGGAAGGCCTGCTAAATGATGGGAAGATGACATCGTCAAAGTAGCAAGTAATACGTGAAGCAGAGTCGCTAGAGACCGAGAAAAATGGAAACAACTGGAAGAGGCTTTTACCGCTGAAAGCGGTCTGTACATAATAATATAATAGTACATTATGATATGAGTGCGGTAAGTTGAAATTTACAGCCGAGGCGATATTGCCAGCCCGAGCCGTAGGCAAGGGCTACAAGAAAGCAGAGGCTGTAATTTTCAAAGCGCACGTATGTCATACGACGTTTTATAACACATTTGCGAGGAAATAAATAAAACTCGGACTTTCTTCAAAGAATAAATCTTTATTCACTTGTTGAAGCAGTTAGAAAAAATTGAACAATTTGTAAAAGAATTAAATGCTTATTTTTTATCGTAGAGCGCGGCGCGTAAATGAAATTGCATCTAGAAATCAGATAAATTAAAATAACATTGCCTCCGATTCAGTTGTTTCATTTTCCTAACTTGACAGCACTAAAATTGTTTAGGAGTATTAATTGTTATAAGTTTTGAGAAGAGCATTGACGTTGTAATTTTCGATAGATACGTTGTAGGATTAGATTTACGCTGGAACTTGTACCTACCACCTAAGCTTTTTATGTACAAATAAAAATATTCTAAAATTGAAAAATTTAATTGTTTAGGAGACTAGAATTAAGTAGCTACTATCACAACACCACATATCGGTAGAAAAAGTAGACTGAATAGGTATCTTCTGGGTAAACGTGGTACATTGTCGACCACATCAGATGAGATAGTGGTAAAACGGTTACCTATATTGTATAAAAAAAAAATATAAAAATAATTCTGAGTTTGAATGTTGGAAAAAAATTCAAGAAAACAAGAATACTGATGTCAATAAGCTCCAGAATTTATAAATTTACTTACCTGTAATAAGCACAGTCCAGGGAACTCTTTAGAAAACTCGTCGACTAAAGGCGAATGTATATGCACGTTTGCACCGGGAGCTACCACGTAAACGTTGCCTTCACAAAGCGGGAATATCACAGTCGCTTTGGCCCAATAAACTAAATGACCGGTCAATTGGGATACCTGAAACGTTAAGATAAATTTAAAATAAAATCTAGGAATCTAATAATAATCATACGTAGAACAAAAATAAGATAGGTACTTTAAAAAATACCATTACTTTTACAGTACATTTTATTTTCTACATTTCAAAGAAATTACTTTCTTGGATGTATTTTCATTTAAATCTGTTCAATGTTTCAAATAATAGAGCGGAAGCCAGCAACGCAGAAGTTAAGGCCATACATACACTAAAAATAAAACTGTTCTGAAGTCCTACAAAAAATCTAGCAAAAAATGTGTATTTTCTGAATATCAACTAAAATTAAATTATAATCCCATACACAATAAGCATCCCATCGTAACTCTTGAGAAAACTAAAGTAGAGATAGTCAATGCCACGTCCAATCCTATCATTTATGTGTTTAAACCATTTTTGACAGGCGTCATGGCGCAGTCGGTAGTAGCTCTGCCTTCCGTGCTGTGGGTCGTGGGTTCGATCCCCACCGAGAACAAACATTTGTGTGGCAAACATAGATGTTTGTTCTGTGTCTGGGTGTTTCTATGTATTATAAGTATGTATTTACAAAAAAAAAAAAATTATGTATGTATTCTATCAGCCATCTAGTTTCCATCGTACAAGCTTTGCTTAGTTTGGGACTAGAAGGCGTTGTGTTAAGTGTCCGTGAATATTTATTTATTTATTTATTATTTTTACCCGACTAACTACAGCTGGAATACTGAAACGTCATTCAAATTTGAGCACCACTTAAAATTGCTCTGCCTCTGTTTGACATTAAGGCTGGTTTCTACAGGGTCAGTAACTGACTTCGATTTCGAGACAAGTTAGCGCTGACCCGAAAAATACCCAATGTAAACTGATTTGAAGTCAGTACAGCGGCGAGAAGTCAGCGCTACCACGACTCCATGTAAACGAATGAAGTCAGTGTCGGCGGCAGTTTCGGCGCCGATACTGACTTTCGCACTGCGCACTGACCCTGTAAAAACCTGCCTTTGATGGCAATACCATTTTGGGTTTGAGTGGCGTTTGGGTATTCGACCATACGCGAAGCAAAAAGGAGGGTTATGATACCTGTTTCAAAGTAAGATCAGCCTCAATTGCAAGTGTTTGCAGACTCTTCAGCGGGCTGTACAGTTTAATCAGTCTCAGGAGCGCCGAGCTACCGTCCAGCGGTATTGACGCCAGTAGTTCGTTCGGATTCACCTGCAAAGTGCAAACATTCATATTTGTCTTGGCTGTTCTTCTAAGCTTTGGTGGTGATGATCTGGCACCTAAATTCACGCATGTTATAATATAAGACGATACAAAAAGGTTTTTCGGATAATTTTATTAGTCCTAGTTTGAACTTGAACTGCAAAATATCCAAAATAATAATTTGCATAGGTAACTATTTTGTCGAAACTGTCAGAAGAATTATAACAACCTTTAGGGGTTTCCATGTTTTCAAATAGAAGCCGATTTTATGAACGCAATTTTTTGTTTTTATCTTATAATATCATGTTTTTTAGTTTATTTGTTAGTAGTTCAGTGGCACATTTTGTGAGAAACAAAGTCATCATGCCTAATTTTCTGCAATAATTTTCTGTGCGTGCTCCAATAAGCGCTCCACCATTTTTTTTAATAGTAAATATTGATGTCTTTATTATCCAGTGACTAAGGCCCGTATTCCGAGACAGAAATCGTTACTCAAGCATAGATTTGAGTAGAGATTTTCATACAAAAATCTATGCTTGAGTACGGATCAGTGCTTTGAGTAAGGCTACGAAATACGGACCTTAGAAAGTGAAGTAGCGCAGTGCCCTTGGAGAGTGCATGTACTTAACCTCGAGCTATATTACTTACACACTAGATGGCGCGACTAAAACGGACAAAATCCTAGAACGCGCTATCGTTGCGTTTCGTCGTATCAGTGTGTTGCGGACCAACTCCCATTATTCAGAGTAACAAACATCCAAACTTTGATTAATTCAACTAGCTTTCGCCCGCGGTTTTAACCGCGTATTGTTTTTGAAGCGCTTTACTGATGCGCTACTTATGATATGAGAAAAGCAATAAAATGTACATGAATAAATGAAATTAAAAGTAAGCTAATAACAGGTTCACAATCTTACCAGAAGCAGTATACCGTGATAAGGCCTCAGCTTCCCCAAACACTTGTCTATGGTCTCCGGCTCGATGATAAGACCACGGTTGTGGATCTGATGCGCTTTGTGCGGCAAACAGAAAGAGAGGAGCACCCAATTGTTTATCCGCACTTGGACAATGCCTGAAAGAGAGATTTGAATTTACTTTCACAATTAAAATACGTCACTGAAAAAGTTTGGATGCAGATTAGTTTGGGTAGAAATAAAGGAGAAACCGACCAGTACTGCTAAGTTCCTCAAACACAGCTTTCATAGCCCGAGCTAGAGAGCTTCGCTGTAGTATCAAATGGAAGGCAGACTTGGGTTCCTCTGCATGGGCATTTGAGCTGACAGAATGTCGAAGGTTGTCATCATCTTCATCATTGTCACCATTTATGTCGCTGTCAAGAGAGGATACCTCATCATGGGCTGCTAACTGAAACCATAAAATAGTAGTCACATGTAGATTGGCAGTCAGTCCGGTACAGCCAGAATTACAAGCAAATAACATTTAGAGAATTTTAAAATCAACGTTTTTTATGTTGACAGTACCTATAAAATACATAGGTATAGGGAATATTCCACAAACAAAAGATTCTATGGCACCTCACTGGAAAACCCATGGGTTTTTGTATGAGTGATAAAAAAATATTTACCATGATTTTCATTTCCTCATTCAGATATGAGATCCTTTTTTCCTCATGCCGGAGCGCTATTCCCAGTCTTTTGCTCAGATCATAGTAGCATTTTACTGTAAAACAAAGTATTAGTAACATAGTACATAACGCAGAAAACAGTGGTACTAACTTAAAATTTGTCATGTGATCATTGTGGAATAAAGAATTTGTATTTGTATAGTCTGTATATAGAGTAAACAATGCAAACATGTTTACACCTTATTATACCAAAAATAAACTATAGTGGCCAACACTGGTGACAATATAATTTAGTATAATGTTATTCCTTACCAATAGAGTGACTTGCAGAGGCCTGCAATGCAAAAACTATGTTGGTAACAATGCTAGCAGCTGTGTCATCTTTGTTGGTTCGGTATGGAAGCAAGGTTGGATGGCCAACGAACCTCACATCATTTACTTTCAGCTCAAATTTCCTGTTGCATAGTTCAGCTTTTACAGCAAAGAGGGTTGACAGCATTTCATCTGTGAAGCCGCTGAGTTGACCTGTCAACACATCGATTTATTTGATGTTTTTCTTTTTTTTTTGTTAGAGTGTGCAGCAAGAAACCGAAGCAAAACTCTATTTTATAACTGTACATTTTGACCAAACTCATTCACAATAAAACCTTCACAACACAATCCTTACAAACGATTTTTTTTTACAATCAAGAAAATCTTTAAAACTATCTGCACAAGATTCAAAATTTCAAACAGGCACAAGGTTTGGCGGTGGAAACGCAAATCGATATCTTCACAGAGTTGTGCATGTTTTATTGTGAATGTTCTGCAGTGGAAACATACGGTAAAACCACTATATTATGCATGGTACCTACTTATTTTGTGTACACGATACAGTCATTGTTATATAAAAAGAGCAGCATGAAAAGTTACAGAACTAACCTTTAGAAATGTTTGATGTCTGTGATTGTGGGTTTTGTAGGAGGTCCTCTGTAGAGGTGATTGCGTATGGATTGTGGCGACCACATTTCTTCTGTTTACTCACATCTTTATTCTCAGTTGTGTAAGGATACCTAAACAATAATCTGTCGCCTTTACTGTCGGATTTCACGAAAAATATATTCAGAGGATTCACTTCCATTGTGAAGATACGTAGTATGCAGCTACAGCTGGGTTGTAATTGTTGTAAACAATGTGACTTGACCGAGAAGTAATAAAACACAAGGATTCCAAAGCATAGAAGCCACTTTTCTGAACATTGTGACCACGCTAGTTATTTGCAACTACAACCACTCCACGTATAATATCTTTTTAAAACACGGTACTCAAAGATGATTATTTTGTATCCATGTAATTTTCTTGGAATTTTATTTTTCTTAGTAAAAAAACCTGAAAAAACACCAATGACGATGACCCAAAACTAGCCCAAAACAACACACACGACACGACGTGACACTGACAGTAGCACTAGAGTAAACAGACACTGACACTGGCAGCACAGAATTGTGATATCAAATAACTTCCATCAAAACTGCTACTCACCAATAGGTGGCACTGATGATAGCAACTAGGAGTAAAATCAAAGATCGACTAAAAACTTTAGTTTAGGACCCCAACTCTATCTTTTTGACGTTGTCAATTCTTCGGGTCTGTCAAAAAGAATGACAGATTTTATTTCAAAGAAAAATCTCATGAAGAAAATTTTTGTGGGCGAACTTTGAAGGCAAGATAAACTGAAAAATGTCTAGCAAAACTGAAAACAACGTTAAAGTGAACCCTGTAAAAGTTTGTTTGGAAACTGACCAAGGTATCATTGAGAGTGAAGAGAGAAAATGGGGCTTGCCATTGAAAGAAGTGTACAAATACGGACTAGCTTTCTACAAAGGTACGTTTCTGGAAATTGGTAGAGTTTTAGCTCAGAACCACCCTAATATTACAGGGTATAAAGAAAGCAATGCGAAACCCAGTATTATTTAGATAACAGTCGTACCTACTCCACCTACTGGTAACGAACTTTACCCACCACATTTATCGCCAACAGAAAAAGAAGGCAAAGCCATACATCTAAGCTATGAGGACAGGTTGAAGTTGGTAGCATACACACAGCAGATTGCCCATGGACCTCTCGATGTAAACTCTGCTCCGCCGCTAGGAGTTTTGGATGTGATTGGTCGAGGTAGGAGGGCGGCATGGCAGGCTTTGGGTCAAATGTCTCAAATACAAGCTATGGCTGGATTTGTTCACACATTAGACAGGTAAATAGCTTTTTTGGCAATAACTGTAAATCAAACAATTGCCTACATAAATGGCTTTTGGTTCTATTGTACAAGTCCTGACACGGTTTATTAACTCTGACCTTGAATAGAGACGGAGTGGGAGAGTGCATTAATGATATAGTAAGTGATACAGAATGTGATATAGAATGTGATATAGAATAAAAAGAGATATCTATATACTTATTTATTCCCATCCACTTTCATTGAGAGCTACTAAACTGTGTGGGGCCTATCTACCTATCTCTTTTATTTGTAAACTGAACTTCCAACAAATAAAAGTCATCAATTTGAATACAATTGTTACATTAATGTTACCTACATACATGGAATTTGTTACTTCTAAAAAGTTCTACGCATAAAATTTTTTTCCCAGGCTGTGTCCATTATTCCGACCATACCTAGAGGCTATACTGAAAGACTATGAAGCCAAGAAGCAAGAACAGTAAGTTCATTTTTTACCTTTGTATTTTGTAGATTACTAGAATTGTGTTAGTGTTGATATTGATAGTTTCAAGTACCTAATTGCAGTGATAACACATTGATAATATCAGGCTTGAATAGATAATCCTGTTTTATGCCATTTTTTACCATAAATACTTTTATGTTCTTTGAAATCATTGATGTGAAGCACTATTTGAAATCACAGGCTAAAGAGAGAAGAAGAAGAAAGATCACATTTGGAGTTACAAAATAGAATAATTGAAGAGAAACAAAAACAACAAAGCAACAAATTGTCAGAGGAACAACAAGTGTAAGTTATTTACAAAACTTTGACTTGCCTACTAATAATACTAAATATTTTGTAGCATGAAAAAAGTAGCCCCTGAAAAATATGTGGTAAAAGTTGTAACTACTAGGACAGAACATACTTTGACCTAATTATTTGACCCTTATGAACTTGATACCTATGATACCTTGATACCTATAGAATAGTACGGCACGGCACGGCTGTATTGATTCATACTAAAGCCACATTTCAAATTCACACTATCATTTTGTGATTAATATTTGAGTGAGTCTTTGTTTCTTGGAAAGTAGGTGCATTGTCACAATCATAACTAGCCATATTCCTACAGAATTCATACATTTTACAGTCAAGTGATTTATGAAGTTGATAGTAATAATGAATATTAGTTTAAACCTTAGGTATATTACGGTGAATGTTAATTGCATTTCACGGACGCCGCCGACGTAATATGACGGTGTAGGCTTTTTTAAAAACAAAACGAAGCATAAACTGTGCTTTGCATATTTTAACCGGACAGTCTTTTATATTAGTAGGTAAGGTGGTGTGTATTGAATCAAACATTTATTTCATTAAATTCATGGATTTCTTTTATCACCAAATCATCAAGTTTAGTAAGTTTATTTATTTACCAGAAATAAATTAACTGGTATAAAAAAAAATAGTAGTACCTAACTATAGCACCTAGTATGATTATGTAAGAGATCAATTTTAGGAGTGTTTTATGTAGTTTAGCTCACCTTTTTTGTTTGAATAATCTAGCTAGGCAATAAATAAATCTATCTAATAAATAAATAAATGAATGAATGAATGAATAAATAAATAAATAGATTGCTGATAGAATACTTAAATACATTTTTTTTGTAAATACGTACTTATAATACATAGTAACACCCAGACACAGAAGAAACATGTATGTTTGCCACACACAGTTTGTTCTCGGTGGGGATTGAACCCACGACCCACAGCACGGAAGGCAGAGCTACTACCGACTGAGCCATGACGCCTGTCATAAAAATATATAACAATTTTATAATAGTGTACATAAAACTAAATTAATAGCATTATTATTATTGTCTAAATACCGTACCTTATAAATACATGTTTGATAAATAGACACAACATTTAATAGACTAATTATGTTTTATTTAGAATTATATGTGATATTTTGAACTTACTCGGTTACAGACAAAGAATAAAAGACGCTCTGAACGCGCAAACCTATGAGCAGTTCCTCCAATACTCACAGCAACAGTACCCCGGGAACTTTGACCGACAAGCCATCCTCATCCGTCAATTACAAGAGCAACATTACCAACAGTACATCGAACAGCTTGCTATAGACCAGAGACTAGCGAATTCTAATATACCTACGGAAAAGGAAATTGTTATTGAGGACAAAGAGGAAGTGGTCACGGATTGTAATCTGAACGAGACTGAAATATCTGTTATGGATAATAAGTAAGTTTATACCATTCCCCCCTCTAAAAAGCTTATTTTATTAACTGAAAACAGTGAATAAAAAGCTTTTTTACTCACTGTTTTGGTGTTCGAATTTAGAACACACTAATTTATTTGACCTCCATCTAATCATTGTTTTTGCGCAAGGACCTCCAATCTTTATTTATTTATTATTTATCATGAATCACTCCCTATGGTCGTAATTCAGTTGTTAGAATCCTTCAGTTGCTAGTGATTTATTTATGGCCCTCAATTGAAATCCGTCTTTTATTCACTAGTTGCATAATATAGTATTTTTTATGTTTAATAATGTAGTTTTGAAGTGGTATATCGCTTGCGCATTGCCACAGCACCGCAAAGCAGAATTAGTGGTCAAAAATCACCTAGAAAAACATCCAACTAAGTATAGTAATGTTATCAAAACCAAAGATTGCCTGGAAAAGATCGCTATTGAGCGATAAGGCCGCCCATTATACATTTAATGCAACCAGTTTTGTTTATATCATAGGAATATGTTTCGGTGTTTTTATAGGAATATGTTTATGTACAATAAAGCGTTTTCATTCATTCATTCATTCAAAACTTACTAAGTTTTTCTATGTAACAATGATTTTCTAAAATAATCATAAATTGTTCTAGATCGATGCAGACCTCAGAGAAAATAGACCCAGATAACACAGAAGAATGTAAGGTTGAAGATGAATCGGAGAGCGAAGGTATGTTGAATAAAAATGTCCTGAAACGTCAAGCTAAATGCTACTTAGTAACTTCGCGGGGTTAAAGTAAGTGTTTACACTCAGACTGTTGGTTCTATAGAAAAAAGTTCTTCATATTAATGGTTGCTTTAACTCTTCGAAGCTTTCGGGAGCGGTCTTAATATCCTCAGTATAGTATAAGGAAGATTCTTAATGATCCTAGGTATGTACTGATTTTATTGAAGAAATTATTGACTAAGTGAGTACATAATATAGTATTGGCTACTGCAGATGATATTTCTAACTTCCTTCCAGATGTATTCCCAATAGTAGAAGAAGCTCGTATGTGGACCCGTTCCGACATTCAAGTTTTCAAAGATTCCGCACAAGCATCGGGAGGCAAACTGCATGTTGGTCATGGAGAAACGGTCACCGTGAGAGTACCAACGCACCATAGAGCACGCTGCCTCTGCTGGGAGTTTGCCACAGACAATTACGATATAGGTATGGCCATAGACAAGTCGCTGATAGTTATTTTTTATTATCATCTGTAAAACGGACATTATGCTTCGCCCATAGACAAGGAACTATTTTAGACTCCATCCTTCGACTTTCCGCAATGCTATAGTTTATATTGTATTCTATATATTTTATATTATATGATACTGTTTTAAAATTCTTCTACAATTACTTAGTGGGTAGGTACATGTATCCCAAGCGGGTTTGGTGGAAGAATGGAATTCAGATTAGAGACGTTGTATCTGTATTTCAGGTTTCGGTCTATACTTCGAGTGGAGTAAATCCCCGACCACAGAAGTTACCGTGGTCGTGTCTGAAAGCGAAGACGAAGAGGACAATGAAGATGATGATCATGATGGTAATTTATAATAATAAGATTTAGTTCCTGAGATAAATAGCAAAATGTAATGATTGCGTAATCTTATTCCTAAGTAACAACGAAAAAGTATTTTTTGAAAGAAGTTGAAACATTCATGTAGAAAATAGAGTTCGGAGGAGAGGAAAATAATAGGAGGCAAAACAACTATAAGCAACTATAAGCAGATCATAAAGCATAATATTTTATTTACCTAAAAAAATGTAATTGTTTATTTTCAGTAGCCATAAACAGCAGTTCAGATCCTGAGATGGGCGATGCCACACGAGCTCTCAAGTCAAACCGCCCCCCTATAAGTCTAGTGGTTCCTATTTACCGTCGCGATAGTCATATTGAAGTAAGTCACTATAGGTCCCGACACGGTTTAATAGCTCTAATCTTAAACGGAGGAGAACTGGGAAAGTACTTTGCGCAGCGAAAGAAATAGGATAGGAAGAGATATAAGTATTCTCCTCCACTTTGGCCGAGAGCTATTAAACCGAGTCGTGGATAGGATAGACCACAGCAGCGTGGAGTGTTCTGTGCAACATAGTTTCTCAATAGCTAGATGTCCAAATCCATAAGTACCTTATTCTAAGGGTCAATTCATACTAGCGCAGAGTTGAAGCGTCAATCTGAAACTTAAAAGCAAAACAGCAAATTCAGACGCTCGAAATCTCTTGAATTCGCGCGTCTTTCTTTTTAACTAAGAAATATGTGCATTACGTTGTGAATATAAGGGCGAATTTGCTATGTTAAGTTTCTTCTACTCTGCGCTATACTAGGTGCCAAATAAGACCGCAATACAGGTCATTCACCCACCTTCACCGCGATGTCGCAAAATTCTATTTATGTATCGCTAATTCTGTCGCTTTCCATACAAACCAGTCGCAAAACCGGTATCGCTAGCTTATCGTGGTACGGGGGCCATAATGAGAGCAAAAGGTAAAAGAGCATAACTCTAAATAATTATAAAATTGGGGAATATCAAATTATTTAAATTGATGTTTTCAAGGTTCTATGCGCATATTTATTTTGTTCAAAATATAGAACTTGTTTGAAACCAGTGATTTTTGTCATAATTTTTGAAAATAATTTTATAGTTATGAGTACCAAATTACATAAACATGTCAATAAAACATTTGATTTGTGTATATCAATACAATTTAAAAGTATTAAGAACATTATACATTTAAAATGATACGAATCTATGAAGTTGTATGAGGAATAAAGCTTAAAAATATTTAATCTTAAAAACGGTGAAATTTTAAGTTATGACGCTTTACCTTTTTAAGTCCCTGGGGCGTCAGGTGTGCACAACCAGTGGCTCGGCATGTCCGTTCGCCATTTTGTTTTGACATTCTGCTTCGGAGATAATAGGTACATCTACTTATAGATACCATCGACTCAATCATCAGATCACTTCATCGTCACGTAGGTAGTTATTGCCTACCTAGTGTAAGTACTAAGTAAGAAATAACACAAGTATACAATAACACAATAACCTACAGATAGGTAGGATGTATTTACTACCTCAACGGTACCTACCTACTTGTTAAATAAAATGTAAGTGTAATAGCAACTCGTAGCTCATCTGCAATTCAAAATAATATAATTCTCACTTACTTAATCATCATTATCACCTTAACCTGAAGATTTGAGCATCCGGAAAAAAATTTTTGCTAACTTCATAGACTAAAAAAAGTTGTTCGGTGTAGGAGCGCCGAAAAAATATGGCCAAATCATAGGTTCTATAACACTGTGGTAGGTAGTCAAAAAAAAAAAGGTTTGCAGCTTCTGCAATGTCTAGACAACCGGTACTACGAGATTCGATCGATACCGTCTTAGCGACAGGTTTGTATAGAAAGCGACAGAATTAGCGATACATAAATTGAATATTGCGATATCGTGGTGAAGGTGGGTGAATGACTTGTATTGCGGTCTTATTTGGCACCTACTAAAGTAAGAATTGACCCTACAGATGCTTATTTTTTTTACAGGTGTACGCAGGATCACACACTTACCCAGGCGAAGGTGTTTACCTATTGAAATTCGACAACACATACAGTCTTTGGCGATCCAAATCACTTTACTACAAAGTGTACTACACACAGTAAACATACATAAAGATCTAAATGTTCTCACTAGACACGATAAATGCTCAGGCTCTTAGATGAAAACAATGGGAAAGAAAATGCTGAATCAGACAGTCTAAAGCAGGGAAAATCCGTTATTAGATTAGATTTTACCGGTTTCCCTACTCAATGGTATCGATTCGCTTGTTGTATTTTTCTAAACTAACCTAATTTGACAGCACTAAAAATGTTGCCGTCCCTTTCTCATAAACTAAAACGACAAGGACGGCTATTATTTTAGAGCTGTCAAATTAGGTTAGTTTAGAAAAATACAACAAGCGAATCGATACCAATATCTTGTCTACCCCAAAAACGATAAATGTATTGACACATTGAGTTACACTGCGCGTCAACGCGGCAAATCCTCGGCATTCTAGCTTGCGATGCCGCTCGGTGTAAGTCGTATTGTGAACTAATCGGTTCTTATGCAAAGTCGGGGTGGGTCAGCTAGTGTTAGACAAGCGGTTAAATGGCGTGTAAGTTAGGAGTCCATGACAAAATGAATGTATTATTTAAATGTTATGCGAATCACAAATAAATTATTCGATTGCTACTTAGACGTAGTTAATAATAAAGCAACTTACCGATTAAGTTTAGGAAATTTAGAAGCAATTTATATTTGAAGTAACTGCAGATTCTATTATAAATTAAATAACTTCTGAGTTTGCTGCTGCTTTTAAAAAAACGATGAATTTATAAGAAAAAAATATGTATATAAGATAAATAAATGTAAATTCATAGATAACCTGTTTATGTATTATAAATTTATAAATCGGTGTAATATTCTTTGGATGTATTCGGGATATTTTGTAGTTTTGGCGATAAATTAAAAATACTATGAACACTGTTTCAAAATTAAAAGCTGGGCTGGGCTTATTTCAAATACCTTTACAAAAGAAAAATATTGGTATCTAGGTAATTAAGATTTTTCTAGGCACCTACAGAACTGTAAGAAGTAGTAAGGCCCTCACCTACGTTACATTTATAACAAAGCGGAAATTTTCTTTTATGGAATTATTTTGATGTTACAATTAAAAAAAAATAAAAAAATGAAATGTTAAAACCTTCGAGTTAAAACAATTTTTAAATTGAAAAATCTAGCGTTAACTGTTCCATTTGTTCATTGTCTATGTACTTAATCGTCGTTAATTATACATGAAACTCAGTGTTGTAAGGTAAATTATAGTTGTTGTCCGTTCGTTTGTAGTCAAATTATGCATGAAACCCAGTGTTGTAAGGTAAATTATCATTGTTGTCTGTTTGTTTGTAGTCTATCTATATATTTTACTACACTTACCTAGTTTTTGCGTATATGCTTTATGTCACACTGTTCCTAATTTCAGTCATTTTAGGGTTTAATGATCAGAATAGTAGAGAGAAAAATATGTTAGTAGATAAGTAATTTCCACTGCATAAGTGATGTACCTATCATCAAATAAGATTGTAGATTTATTTACGCGCCACTGGAGAAAGTAGCTCCTTTGTATGTATAGTGTGGAGTGCCACAAACTAACGTGGCCCGGTGCAATGCGCATACTCTGCTGCTATAATTCATAATACAGTATGTTGACGTGGTTAGTTTCTATTTTAACCACCAGGCAATACTTTGTCGCACTTTAGTATCAGTCA
Source organism: Eulithis testata (assembly GCA_947507515.1). Lineage (NCBI taxonomy): Eukaryota > Metazoa > Arthropoda > Insecta > Lepidoptera > Geometridae > Eulithis > Eulithis testata. The sequence goes on from OX382207.1 coordinate 6,240,272, forward strand.
TCTGTAATGTATCAAATTATTTTATAGCCAAAACTTCTCAAACCATCAAAGAATGGCAGTTCGATTCCTTGATAGTATGTTACTTGTATGTATTTTATATACGTATAACATGCTTAGGTAGCATCAATGGGGGAAATAGGTAGTGTGGAAATACGTTGGAGTTATATATTTTAAAGGATGTATTACCTAACATATGTAGGTATGTTTAGTTATTACTATTTTGTATAAAAAATGTACCTAGCTATATGTATTAACAATAAGAGTATTATTGATAGCATTTATTTACGAATTAATTCGTTAGTTTCATAAACTAAAATTTAATACCATGTAACTTATCGTTAATAATCCTATAAAATTATTGTTTTTAAATATAATTTTTTAAACAGACTACTTATTGCACTTCATTGTACCTATGTAATTGATCTTGTTACGGAAACCTCATAACGTAGTTTTGGTACGATAAGAGGTTTTTTAACATAAAAAACTCACAAACAGCAAGATACCTAATTTAGTTTATCTTAATTATGTTGAATGTACGTACCACTAACCTACACATTACACAAGTAGGTAGGTAAGTACTAAAAGTAAAATAAATGTCTAGAAAAAAATGGTTTTTTTTAAAGTTTTAATCTAACAAGTCGCGGTCATGTCGTGCACTAATACTGATCTACTAACTCGTGGAGTTTGTTGTATAAATACAGGCCAGAATGGATGGGGATTTTCTAAGCGTCTCTTATGGTAGGCATTTACCCTGCATGATTAATGAAAACTGGGGTCAGAGACATAAAAGTCAGGGCGTCGAGTAAAAGGCAGGGGTATTTTGGCTTTAGTTATTCAACGAGATGGAAATTAACAAGTGCAGCGTTTTTCAAATAAGGATAGGGCGGCCACCACGGAACTCATGAAATCATAAGGGGGTCTGGTAGGCGCTGTGGCCCAGTGATGGAGTGATCCTTTCTTTCCGTTAGAAGGGTAGGTTTTAGCTGTGGTAGGTAGGTACCTACCTACTTACCTCTTACCCTGCGTTGCCAACTTCTTGGTGAGGCTTTTGCAACGCAACCTGAGGGGCTAGTACGAGTTTGGCTCTGCACGGTGTACAAGGCGATAGTGCGGGCTCGTGAATGAGACCGAAATACGAGTGCCACACTACGATCTAGAGCCCACACTCGAGTACTACTTCCATGTAAGCACCACACGGTGTGCTCTGCGATGCAGCGTGGCCACACCCATAGCTTACACCGGAAGTAAGATTTGAATTTGACAGAGCGTTTTTTTTTACAAAGATTAGTGTTGTCTTTGCTTGCTTGAATGCTTGTTTCATTGAATTTGAGTGTTTTGACAGATTGAAATGTCAATGTCAGTGTCATATCACCTAAAATATTAAAGTCAATGCCATATTTGTCAGAAATATTTGTTTTTGTTTTGGGGGGGGGGGTTGGCTATGATGCTTCACAGCAATGTTGCATTTTTATCTACATATCGATGGCCATAGGTTGACACCTCGTATCTCACAAAACCCAAATTTTATAGGAGAGACAAAAAACCTCCTACCATCGGGTATAACTGCTATTAAAATAAAACAAAATAGATATTTTGTTTATTTATCTAAGGATATGAAAAGATCACCTCACCTCGAGTTTTATTAAAAAAACTCAATTTGTAATTAGTTACGAGCTGTCAATGTCAAAATAGTTATACAAATAACATGTTACGAGTAGTCAATTTAACACCAGTGAGTGCAACTGTTATATTAATTTCGATTAAGTATGAGGCAAGCAATCATTAAAGGTATTCTATTCTGCGGGTGGAGCACTCCTAAGAGCCTGCAAATAATTAAACTTGATTACTATTCGATTTCAATAACGGTTTTCAAATATCGATACGCGCTTCGTGTTTTCGCGCTTCAAAAGCATGGACCAAAAAAGTTACAATAGAAAGTAAACCATATTGCTAGCTACCTATGACATATTTTTACGCACGCCACTAACATGCAAATATAGCTAACGTTACGTCACTCAAATTCGCTCCATCTCTTTCTAACCAGTAAAACTATTCATCTTAGAAAGAGAGGTAGCGAATCTAGCGTATCATATCGGTGTTTCATATCGTTTTGGTTGGTTTGTAAAGTTTTCGTTTTGGTCGTCATGTTACGTCACTCAAATTCTCTCCATCTCTTTCTATTACCAGTAAAACTATTCATACTTAGAAAGAGAGGTAGCGAATCTAGCGTATCATATCGGTGTTTCATATCGTTTTGGTTGGTTTGTGATGTTTTCGTTTTGGTCGTCGGCTAACTTGCGGCTTGTCTGCGAGCGCTGTGCGCTGCGCGCTCCCATAGTAGGTAGGTAGGTAGGTACTTGGAAAGTCGGGATCGTTCGTGGGTGTTCGTACGTATACCTACTCACGAGTAAAAATCGTACGAAAGCGTATCCAAAGTGCGCGCGGCCTAACAGTAGAAGTTTTGATTAGTTTCTGTGATAACGGATATGTGGATTTAGGTATCGATATGGTATGAAATCCAACCCGTAGGCGTTTTAAGTTACGTTTCGATATATCGAACTCGTGTCTAATTTTTGAGAAAATGTAAGATACGAGGTGTCAACTTATGGCCATCGATATGTTTGATGTTATGATTATTTGCCTAGTAGATCCTCCAAAATTATTTGACATGAAGTGGAGCTCCATAGAAGGAAAGTGTTTACCACTAGCATAGTGTTATATACTCTTGGACCACTAGTAGAAAAGACGGTTTCATAGAAAGGTAATAACACGTAGGTATTTACTATTTAGAGGTTATATCTCATCACAATTTTTTCAATCCCATTTTATTTATCTCGTTGTAGGCTGATGGCTTTCGAACAATCTCATTGGAATAGAAGACGAGTTAGACAATCAGATTCATGAGTTTCCTGCCTTGGGTAGCTTCAGGGATGCGAGTGCCAATCTACCAGTGTTGTCTAAACATCAAATTCAAGAGTTTGCAGAAAGGTAAGAAATAGAAATCTCTTATACTGCTTGGAGATCATGCCGCCCTGGTTGTTTACATCTGTCCTTGTCTGATTTTGATCATAATTTACAACTCCCTGAGACTCTCAGGTATTGTTTTTGTATGAATGTATTTGTGTTCAATAACTAACCAAAGTTTCGACTTTCAGGCATAGAAAAGGTCCAGGTTTACATAATAAAGTCATCGGTGAAGGGAAGGAAAATGTGGTACCTACCTACCTACCATCTAGGTTAGTACCTACTCATGGGAGACAACTAACTATGAAAAACAACAAAATTCACCTCAGTATTTATAGTGCCCAAGTATTTATTATAATAATAATGGTGCTGAATCTGTTGAATGAGAAAGAGACAGATACACTGAGCTATGACACATTTATTGCTGTTAAAATTAGGCTAGTTTAGGAAAATGAAACAACAGTGGTCGGTGCCTGTTACCAATGTATATTAATATGATTCATTAACTTTTCAGTGAAGCGGTCTGGCCCAGACACGGGTGTAGCCACTGATGGCAGGGAGCGCCGTATTGCTTGCATTTCAACACTGCTTCTCTTGAGCAAGCATCACAGTCAAATATCCAGAAAATATCAGCAATCACCTTTCGAAACATTCAAGACTCTTAAATTTATTCAGACTGATATAACTTAAATGTAAATATGTAAAAACTGAATACCAAATAAATAATACTAAGAATGTACCTATAGTATTTTATTATTATTATTGGACTCCCGTTTCCGCATTTAGACTCAAGGTTGGTCCATTATACGTGGGGGAGTAAACTGGCTATGCGTGCAGCCAGCCTAACTCCTCCCAGAAGCACAGAAGCTTCCTGGGGGCTTCGCAGGCTTGGAGGAGTGACCTAGGGGTACTTAGGATTTCTTGTCGATGCGTTGCTACGCCCTCGCATTCCAGGACTACGTGGGTAGCTGATTCTTCTTTGGTGAGACAACCTCTGCAGAGTGGATGTATAGTATTGATAACAAAGTTAAATAACTAGGAACTAGAATCCTGCAAGGGATAGGTGCAGGCAGGCTTTGCGAAGCTAAGGGAGAAGTCTGGTGATGCCTGTGGTTGACTCGGATCTAGCTTTGGTTAACTCAACACTCCGAGTAGCCTAACTTTTAGCTTTCAGTGGTCTGCAACAAAGACAAAACTATTAGTAAAAGCTCTAAAATAAAAACAATAATTATAGTACCTAGGTATGTAGCTAACTAACAAAGGTTTATGCTTCTATTTATCTTTTGGAAGCAATAAAAACATTTGTATTTGTATTTGTATTATGTACATGTATATATATATGTATGGAGCAGTACTTTATGAATAGCAACTTTATAGGTAATACCAAAATAAGAAATTCTCGAGCAGTTTGACCTCGGAGTGAAGTTATAAGTCAGCTTGGTTTTAGTCAGCATTGAATGGTCAGTGAAGTGATAGGCACTTATGAAACTTTAGGTAGAGAATAATAGCTACATATTACATTTGCTACCTACCTTGGTTTCTGTCAGGATCAAGCATCCAAAAGTCTAAGGCCAAATTGTGCCAGACACAACCCTGAGTGGTGTTATTTGGTGTGCTTACAGTGCAAGGCTTTCTCCCTTTGCCTATATGTACATATTGGCAAAGCATTTTCAGTCATATATGATGTTCTTGATAGTCTGGCATGTCTCTGAATGAAAGATGCCTTGTGTGGGCTCGGCATGTAGGTAGGTAGGTAGGTGGTTGGACTTGGTATCATGAGTGGTCATGGCTGTCCAGTCACCTGAAATCACATGGTTTTATTAGATAAATGACATCAAGATGCAGTGGAGTCTAATCTGCATCTATTGAAATCATTAGGTACATAAAATCACCAATCACCTCAGATTACCTACTAGAGTTTTGATTTATCTACCTACTGGCTTATCACAAAGTTTGGCAGCACCAAGTGCATTTTTTATAGCATTTTAGGTAGGTACCTAATGCAATGAAATTGTAGTTAATCAATGGGGGTAATGTAGTAGGTAAAGAGTAAATAGGTACCTAGGTGAGTTATGAGTAGGTACCTAATAAGGGTAGGTAAAAGGTGAGTAAATAATGTATAGAAAACCTATGTAATGTTTTGTTTAGGTATTACTACTAGGTAGTATACCTACCTATACAAACATGCTAAGGAAAGGCGAACAAAATACACTCACTGTTTATTAGTTCTAGGGACACTAGGTACCTAGTAGGTAGGTACCTACTAGGTACCTACGCGGAACCTAGGCAAACGTGCGACAGCACTGCCGATGCTCAGCCTCCGGAAGATCATCGACAGGGCTGGAAGCTGGTCTGCATCTCCCGTAGCATTTCTCTCGTAAGCCGAGGTCTCTACTTTTTTTTCCCAGCGTAGATAGCACGTAGATAGTAAAACTGGTCAAGCACTCAAGATTCACTCTAGATTACGTTGAAACAAACAAATAAACTTAGAATAAACAAATTGGAATAGAAAAGCACTAATATATAAACCTTTCGTCAATATCTATCACCATTCGACACAGACTATCTAACAATCAGTACAGCCACACCTCAGTCACACCAAAAAATTCATGGTGTGGGCCGCACTATCGCGCCACCCGGTCGTGGCGCAATCGCAGAGGGGCTAAATGTGTCTCTTACTCGGAATTATCAGAATAACGGTCAAATATCGGTGTACGCTACGATCACGCCAAGATCCACACTGTCACAGCTTAGGTAATAGTATATCCAGTTTACACCGTGTGGTCTGCTACACCGTGCGGCTGGCTACACCGAACCCGTACTCTCATTTAAAACTTCTAAAAAAATCCGCTCAGTGTCTCCATACAAATCAGCGCTCACTAGTGTGCTGGGCACACTAGTGAGGGCGACACTGAAAACTCGTACTAGGCCCTCTGATTGCGTGGCGGTCAATATAACATAACAATCAGTGTCAAATGTCAAAATGAGTTTTAAAGTGACAGCTGTCAAACACAGCAGGGATGATTTTTTTATTTTGGTTTGAGTTGGATAAATTCTTTTAAAATGTTACAACGTGTAATTCACAGTAGTTTTGAATTTAAAATATGTAGTAGAAAATCAAATTTCCTCACAAGAGTTCTGATAAAAAATAATTTATGTTTTCAATGTGGGAGTAGGTTATATTCTCGTTCCAGAGTCCCTGCCTGCCTAAACTATTACGAAAGAAGCTATCCTAACAGAAATGGTTTATTTAATATCAGACTAAGGTATTACACAAGCCAAGTAGACGCACAGAAGAAGAATGAACACATCGAAACTATAAAAGATAAGCCAACTTTGACTACCTCAAAAAAGATCAATGTGAAGTTAAAGCCTTCGGAACTGAGAAGGCTGTTCAGCTTGGCAGAGCCTGAAAAATGGACATTGACTAGTAAGTATTACTTACATGTGTAGTACATTCCATAAACTCATACAAAGCAAAACTTATTCCACCGCCAACTGATCAAACAAAATGTAAATAACAATTTTGTAAATTGCAGGTGCGATTGGTTTCCTCGTGATATCATCCAGTGTGACTATGGCAGTACCATTTTCTCTAGGCAAGGTGCTTGATATAATCTATGGTACCACTGGTGATTTGGGCGCTGCTAGGGAGAAGCTGGATTCCTTATGTCTGATGTTGTGTGGAGTTTTCTTGATTGGAGGTCTATGCAACTTTGGAAGGGTCTACTTGATGTCAATATCAGGTAATGCTATAACTAATACAGACAAAATAGTGTAGGCTGTTCTTGCCTGTTTAATTTGCAGGTATTCCAGACATGATATAAACCTATACCGTCTCATCAAGATCTAAATTCCAGTAGGTATATCAAAGATTTACTTGCTTAAAATGGGTTTTCTTATTCTAAGAAGTGATATTGTGGTTAAATAATTTATTTTCTCAAAGAACAGGGGTTGACTTTATAAATAAACATATTGCTTATTGTTAGTGTGTACATAGTTTACTGGTTCGAATCCATCAATATAACTGTGATTTACTAAATGTTTAAGAAATTAGGTAGTTCACAATACTATGGCAATGTTTTTCAAAATACGAGTCTTTAATGTTTTTTTTAATATAGAGAGATATTGTTTCATGTAACACAACTTTTAATATAAGAAAGGTTTAATGCTATAAACGATTCAACTGTATTTTAGAACCTACCAATGACCTTCTAATAGTTTTCTCTTACGATAAATGTTTTAAAACTTCTTACATATAAAAGTTAATAGGTAGTTCTAACTTCCTGTTGATAAATATAATTGCTGAGTTTAAGAGTCAATAAACTATAATTAAAAATTGCTGTTTAACCTTGTTTGATGAACATTATTGAAACACCTGGTTAATTATTTAGCTTGAAACAAGTCTGATAAAGTTTGTACTTCAAAATTTTTTCAAAAAGCCTCTATATCGAGTAATAGATAGATAGATAACTACTCTTTATTGTTCACCGCAGTAACAGTACAGAAAACACACAACTTAAAAAATTGGTAAGACAATAATCTACCCTTGGGGTAACCTACTCATAGATAACTCTCTTTTGTTTTTTTAATGGTGGATGACTTTTATGTGGTTGTAGTGATAGCTATATTCCATAAACACTTCGATTAACAAAGCATCAAACTAAATATGGTCTATCTAACTGAACATTGTGATCACTCCAACTGCGACATGTCATCTTCCAGGTCAAAGAATGACCCAGAACCTTCGCAAGCAGGTCTACGGTGCTATACTCAGGCAAGAAGCGGCGTGGTTCGGCAAAACGTCCACCGGGGAACTAGTTAACAGGTTAATTATGCCTACCTACGAAACCTAAGCTACCCATAATCGATTTTTGTCCAGCATGATAGAAAATTCTTGTAAAAAATACGTTTACATGCAAATAACTTTTTACTCAGCCAATTTTTCTATAATTATTAAGTAACTTGGCGATTTATGGTGCAGGTTATCAGCTGATACGCAACTGGTGGGCCGGAATTTGAGTCAAAACGTCAGCGATGGACTAAGATCTCTTTTCATGGTCGGCGCTGGGACTGGCATGATGGTAAGTTTTGTGATTTGGCGCTACTACGATTTTGAACCATGAACACGATGCGTAGGTAATCTTTTGTGGAACTTTATGAATTACAGAATCCAGTTGGCGATATGCCAGAGGCGTATAAAGCACAGTGGGCGTCGTGGGCGATTGAGATGCATGAAGTGCGGGTGCGGGTTCGATCCCTGCAGGGTGATTGGCGGCACAAAGAAGGTTTTCTTGCATAAAGAGCATGCATCCGTGACATGCATAGACCATCCATAGGTACACCACACATGGGTTGAGACATCTGACGAAAACAAGTGGTTTTAGGGAACGACAGATTTGTCAGCAAATTACAATAATTACCTGAATCATTTGCGCTGGAATTTGACCTGCAAAAATGTACAATTTTTTCTTTTACAGCCGCATAATATTTTAATATTATGTCAATATATTAAATTCAAGATTCGTTTCAGTTTTACATGTCCCCAAACCTGGCGATGATCGGATTGTGTGTGGTGCCCCCTGTGTCTGTGTTAGCTGTGATGTATGGACGATTTGTACGAGGAATCACCAGGCAACTGCAAGATTCCCTTGCGGAAACCAGCGAGGTTAGCATAGATTGCATCCACAAGCGATGTGCCAAAAAAAATCAATAGTATTAGGTACCTAATTCGTCACGTGAAGTATGTAATGTACCTAATAATATTGGTGTATTTCATTCTCGCACATCTCTGGGATGTATTTAATGACTGAAAATTATAGATAAAGTTTAATGAAAAAACATAATTACCTACATCAAACATATAAAAATTGTTTGACAACAAAATATGTCCTCGCTCAGTATAATGCTTTTATGTATGTGCACTACTAGAACGCTGTTATTTGGTGACGCCATTAAAGGTTAAATTTGTATACCTCTACAAAGTTTTTATCTCGGTATTCCTAACTTTGTTGTTGTAGTTTATCTACGTTTCGTCTGAAAAAAAAGGTTATCATTGTGTGTCTGAATTTCTTGGTTGATAATGTTCTGCTATTCGTTTTATATTATAAAACTACTGAGGAAGGTGTTGTGAGGAAACTGTTACTTTTCTAGTATACAGATAAATCTGTGATCTATGGAATATCAATTAAAAATGTAGGCATGTTTCAAATGTTACATTCGATTCGGAGGCCTCAGACAACCCTCTCATACATGCTCAAATTATAATAATATGGAAAATATACTACGACTAGTCGTCGCCCGCGGCGTTGCTCGCGTTCTAAATATACCCTTTAATTAGAGTGTGACTTTTCAAAATTCTTTTCTAAGTGCACCCTTACACTATATAAGGATACTACCCTCCAAATTTCATACCTCTAGGACTTATGGTTTAGGCTGTGCGTTGATTATCAGTCAGCTTCAAAAGAGTTTTATATACATTGATGATAATAGTATGATTTCGTGGATCTAATTTTTTTTTATCTTTACAGCTAGCAGAAGAAAAAATATCAAACATAAAGACTGTGAAAGCATTTAGTAAGGAAGCTAAAGAGTGTGAAGCATACGCACAAAAAATAGAAAACGTTTTACAGTTAGCATATAAAGAGTCTAAGGCTGTTGGCAGTTTTTATGCTACGGTGAGTTTTAATACGTTGGCGAAATGATCTAGACGTTCTAGAACATTCTAGAACGAATTCTAGACTAGATTAGGCCGTTCTAGATTGGTTGAAAACTGGAAAACCGTAAAAAGGTGGAGGATTTTAGAACTGGGCAAAGGTCCAGCAATGGAACACAAAACAGTAAAATAAAAACGTACATTAGATACATATCAGTACCTAATAAAATATTTGATCGAGTGAGCGAAGCGAACGAGATCTTAGTGACAACTTGGGCAAAAATGCTTTGTATGTTTGTTTGTTCGTCGAGATCTTTTGAACCGCTTATCCGATCTTCACAGAATTTGGTAGGTATACGGATATTACTCTTAAGTTTTACTGGTTTCAAAAATAAAGTAAATCGGTCAAGGGGTTGGAAAGTTATGAGGTTCCAAAGGGAGTAAAAAAAATTAAGTCGTACCAAAATATCAAATGGGGTGTCATATGATAGGGCTTTGCGTAGACATTCTAAAACCGTTTTTATTTTGATTCTAGGTCTAATAATTTTTGAGTTGTTGTAAAAATTATAAAATTGGAAAACCCAGTATAACGTGAGCTACATTTTTCTTGGAGTTTCAATGATTTTATAGTTCAAGTAAGACTGGTACTTAGCTAGACGGCGATTTCGAAGCGAATTGCAAAGTTTATTACAACCATTGGTCAATAAAAAACTGTTTGGGTTTTATTAACCGACCATCACGAGATCTCAGTTCGGGGCGAACTACTAGTCTAACAGTCGTAGTAGCTATGGTTTATAGGTCAATGTGGTTCATTTATTCTCTAAACATCGCTATGTACATACCAATTTTAGATGAGAATATGTTCTTGGTTCATAATTTTTAGAGCGTGATTGTTCAATAGTTGTTTCTTTATTTTTTGAACTTACTTTTTTTCTTTATTTACAGACAGGATTAGCAGGCAACACTATAATAATTCTAGTCCTTTACTACGGCGGCGGCATGGTCGCAACCGAACAATTATCAGTTGGAAACCTTACATCATTCCTTCTCTACGCCGCGTATGTTGGCATTAGTATCGGTGGCCTAAGCAGTTTCTATACGGAACTGAATAAGGGCATAGGAGCCGCGACTAGACTATGGGATATTATTGATAGGGAACCTACCATTCCAGTTATTGGTAAGTGTAAGTCCTATAACTAAGGAGCTTAAATAAAGATGGAGGAAAACATCGTGAGGAAACCCTTGGCTTAGTCAGCTCCACACGTATTGACGATGTCTTTCCTGTGGATATGACTGACCAAGCCTACTCCATCATAAATTGTTCCCAGGCACTACAGCGTCCCGTTAAATGCACAATGATTCATTCCTAAAAAGACCGCGCAAAAATATGTGAATAGACTTTTAGCACAAGGGTTATTATAGAAAAACTATTGAGTGTATCTTTTCAAAATAAATTGATTTCAACTTTTGAATAATTAAACTATGTCGGAACGCCGTTTATTTACGAGTTTTCTTTCTCCGTATATTGTTTATTTTCGTCCAGAGTTGGGCTAAAATCAGTGTTGAAATACGAAAGTTTAGAAGCTTGTATTTTTTTAAATAAATACTTTTTTTTACGGTTTGAGGTGTATCAATTTATCTCGTCATAATCTATGTTTGTAACATATGACGAGATAAATTGATATAATCTTTAGTTTTGGTTGGTCAACGTCAAACAGTGGAGTAGTTACCCTTCCACGTTTGTATGGAAAGATGGGCGACTAGTTTAACCTTAAGTGTAGGCATAGGTTGCCTCCTGACGCTCTATAAATAATCTTCAATAGATGTAGGTAAAAGCTTTAGTTTTTTGAGGTGTCAATTTGTCCTCTAAAACTCATAATTTTGGAAATTTTTAGTTTCCATTACACTTAGCGGTCAGACCGAAGAGCAGGAAGATGATAATGATGATTGCTCTATATAAAAATTACTTTACAGGTGGTCTAAGACCGTCAGGACGACCAAAAGGCGAGATAATCCTAGAAAACATTCATTATTCGTACAACAACCAGCCTCTAATAAAAGGGTTGAACCTACATTTACACCCTGGGAAGTCGATAGCTCTAGTAGGAAGATCTGGGTGTGGAAAGAGTACTGTAGCATCACTTATCTTGAGGTTATATGATCCGGAGCAAGGGAGGGTATTGCTTGACGGAGTGGATATTAGGGATTTGGATCCGGTCTGGTTGAGAAGTCATGTTGGATATGTCAGTCAGGTGAATTGATGAGTTGATACAGAACAAGTCGTAATAATGATGAGATTAATATGATAGTGACGTTGAATACAGATGTGTATAACATTTTAAATATTTTTAAAAGCAGTTGTGTTAAATTGTGGTATGTTTTCCAGGAGCCGGTATTATTTAGTGGATCAATCAAAGATAACATTTTATATGGGGCACTCGATGACTATGAAGAGATTGGTAATTCTGAAGTAAGAACATTATTTGATATTTATAAAAAAACTCACATGAATGTTGTATCAATCTGGCCATCTCTTTGGTTCAAAAGCAGTTGATCTATTTTATTCCGGATATTCTAAATTTGAATGTCCATAGATGATATAAGTTACATATATGATTAGAGTTGCCTTTGACTACTCTCAATAAACATTATAACATTTTAATTATCAAAAAACTTTGCAATTTGTGTCATGGTATGAAATTTGGAGGGTAGTATCCTTATATAGTGTAGGAGTGCACTAAGAATTTTGAAAAGTCGCACCCTAAAGGGTCTAGAACGCGAGCAACGCCGCGGGCGACGGTTGTAATTCATAAGTTAACTTTATTTTCAACAGAAAGAGCCGGACTGGATAAAAGCAGCCCGTACAGCGCATTTGCACGAGCTAGTAGTCGCGACTCACGACGGCTGGAACAGAGAAGTGGGCGCAAGAGGCGGCCAGCTGAGCGGCGGACAAAAACAACGTGTTGCCATAGCCCGTGCTATTGTCAAGGTGAGCTATAGGATCTCAGATCGAAAGAGTAGGTACTTATGAGCTACCGAGAGTTTAGCGACTATAGTTGATGTCCAATAAAATTTATGTATAAATTGAATTTTGCGACATCGTGGTGAAGGTGGGTGAATGACCTGTATTGCGGTGTTATTTGGCACCTACTATATACTTAACGGTCAACTAACCGGAAGCGGGTAAAAACAACGTGATATCAAAATTTATAGACTTCGCTGGCGGAAATTCGTAATAGCATTTACATATCGTAAAAAAATGCTTAGTTGAATAGTCTAAGCAAATTTCAGACATATAAAATATGGTCTCGAAAAAGGCGACTTGAAAGTTCACTTACGGATATTATGTACTACCAAAATCTTTATCAATTACTAGCTTATAAACTTACTAAGCTCTTGAAACGATGACTCCATTGACCCTATAGCCATTACTATCACTTTTGGTCCCACTCGGGATTAAGTTGTATGTAAAGTAATCAAATGTTGATTTTCAAATAGCACGCGCGTCCACTCGAGTTGATTGATTGAAATATGCTGTATTGCATTGAAATAGAACATGCATTCCTTTGTGTTATTTTATATCCGTTTACAATAATACAAATAAATACTGAGGGCAAAGGTTCTGTGTATAAAGATTGTCTTATCTGATTGTGATTGGATCGTAAATAGCTAGACTCTATTTATCTATGAAATAGATTAGTAATGTTTATGACATCAATCATTATGTCTAAAGTCTAAACCAATAATGGGGCGTCCATTAATTACGTGAAGTATTCTAGGGGGGAAGGGATCAAGCTAAATCTTTCCAAATCTCACTTAGGGCTGGGGGTGGGGGGGTCTTGGCAAATATCACCTAATTATTTCTCGCAGAAAACGGTGTAAAATCGCATGAAAAATTATATGTAGAATAAAATATGGCCAAATATGAGACAATAGTCAAAATAGAATTCTTGATGAATCTCGCGTGAGATTAGGGGAGGGGGGAGAGAGTTGAGGAAAATTTTACGATATCTCACCAAGGGGTGAGGGGGGGTCGAAAAATTCTCAAAAATGTCTCACGTAATTAATGGACGCCCCCCAAAACTTTTCAACTTTGATCAATTGTTTCAGAATCCAAAAATTCTAATACTAGACGAGGCTACTTCAGCATTAGACGCTTATTCCGAGTACCTAGTTGACAAAGCGCTAAAAGAGATAAGCAAAGATAGAACTGTTCTCACTATAGCCCACAGACTGAGCACCATACAATCTGCCGACGAAGTGGCAGTTCTAGAAAACGGGGTCGTCATAGAAAAAGGGTCGTATCCAGACCTAATGACGAAACAAGATGGCTTCTTCAGGGAACTCATAACACATCAAACATTTGCGAAAAAAAAGAGGGACACACAGGCAACGTAGTAAATTATGATTTTATTTAAATTATCGGTTGTTGATTGTTTAAATTATTGTTGAATATTTAATTTTATTTGGGTAATTAGGACGATTTTAGATGATTATAATCGGGTCCTCCAATTTTTGGATGGTTTTTTCGAATAAACATTCCGGCTTCGAACATTATTTTATATTTTGATAACAGAAAATAGGCCATAATAATGTTTCGGAAGTCATTTTACATCATTATTTTAAATACAGTAGTTATAATATCATAGGTAAATTAATTTCCTGTTATGTTTTTGTTACATACTGATATTTTAAAGCAAGAAATTATATTTTGTGATATATGACGATGCCATGGAACAGAATATACGAGTAAATGTAAAAAATCGTAAATTTTTAGTACAGACGGACAAAATATTAGATAATAAATTAAAATTAGTGAGTGATAACGGGTAACGGAATCGTGACACGAATATTATAGTTGTTGTTATTTACTTACTAGTTTTATTAAAGAACCCACAAGAACCTTATTTCGATGCATCATCATCATCATCATCATCATCTCAGCCCGGTATCACCCACTGCTGGGTATAGGCCTCCTTCATGTTATGCCAGCCTTCTCTGTCTTGTGCTTGCCGCAACCAGGTGTTTCCTGCGACCTTTACGATGTCATCGACCCATCGCGCTTTCGGACGGCCCAGATTTCGATGCAAAGGTTATTAAAATATGGATAAACGCAGATATTATTTTTGCTATTTTGTCTAGTTGAGATATACAGTTTACTGCCCTCGATGTGTAGATTTGTTTAAGGACCTTGTGGGCAACTCCGGTTGTACCTAATTGTGTTTAAAATACAATTAAATTATTTTCTCGGCAATAACAGGCTTCTGGCCACGTGATTCGACCGCATGGTTCGATCAATCGGACTACGTGAACTTTTTTTCCAGTTGGTTCAATTTTAGATTCTCACCAGGCGAAATACTTAAACCTTAAGGCCGCGTAGTTCGGACGTGTCTCAAATTAATACGCCAGTTTATGAAATCGAGGTCAGCCCTTCAAGAGCTGCGCGTGTCTCATTCATTACTTCGCTGATAAAAGAGTCCTACGTAATGTTTGTTGGTGCTTTTCGTATTTACAGTTTAAATATGTGATTGGACCTTGCCCTCGCGCAGGAACGCGCCAAAACAAAAGCAGAGCGGCGGCGCACGTCATTATAGCACGTTGCGCGAGCGCATACAGACATGGCTCTGAAAGTTTTACGCGGTAACATAGCGCGGCAAATTATAAACTCTACGAAAAATGGAAAGAAAAAATCAAATAGTGTGTCTAATAGTCTTTTGAGTAGATGCTTGGCTACACAAACTGCTACAGCGCCGGATTGTAAGCTGCTGAATTCGCCGTGGGGCGAAATACAGGTTGGGAAGGAAACCCTGACTGAATACGTTTTTGCGGATCTCGAGTTATGGGCAGACAAGCCTTCAGTGGTGAGTTGATTTTTATGGCTTAAAATATTTTTTTATAATGTCTAGGTATGTACCTATAGTAGGTATGAACATGCTTGAAAATGATTTAATTTTTTCATTCAAAAGTATCATGAATTATATTTTTTCAGCACTTACCGTGTGTAGGGGTAGTATTCTGTGGTAATTATTACTATTTAGGCACATACAAATTTTATTACTACACACGCAGTGAATTTGTGTTGTGCACTTTTAAACACATACTTTTACATATTTTTGTAGGGCAAAATACCTTTCAATACCTAGTGGGCAATCAATTCACTTATTAAGGCTACTGACTTAATGTTAAATTAAAATTAATAGTAAACAAATGAATAAGTAAACTAAGTACACAATAATCTATCTAGATCTTCTCAACAATCTGCGGCAGTCAATTAAAAACGATTGAATAGTGCAGTACAATAATTATGGGTGCAAAGTTCAGTGTGCTACATTTTTATATACGGATGTGATACTAGGGCGTATAAATAGTTACCATTTGAAGGGCGAGGTTAGCTGTCATGAATGCTTGGCACCGGGGCGATAGTATGGGGAAGTTGTGAAAAGGAAATACATGAAGCAAACTCGATGGGAAATATTGTCTTTAGTTATGGTTATGTAAACAAGTTCATATCTGAAATGGGAATCCCTTGTTTCCCGAGCAGAAGGATAATTTGTCTTAACACCTATGTTCCATCCAGGACAATTGTATTGGATTTATGTTTAGAAAAAATAGATCATTTCACAGATTGTTACGATGCGATCATCCTTTCTAATGCAACATACCAACGTATTGCAGAAAAGTTAGACTGCATTGGAGACCCCGACTGTATTAGTTAAGTAATTCGGCCTTAATAACAAAAATACAAATGTTATATTGCTAAAACAGTGGAAGGAAATAGATGCAACTTAACGTGAATGTAATCAATGCAATAACCTGTCCAATTTTTCAGTTAAATAGGCTGAAACTGAAACGGATACTAAAAATGCTGTGAAAAACATCTGATTTATCTATGTAGGTAGGTACCTAGTATTTTGTCTGGGAGGTATTTACAAAAAATGATACTAACTCCCGGCGAAATAAATATCGTGTAAAATTAAACCGTGAACTAACGCCTTGTAAACTTCAGTATTTACTTTGAAGGTTGTTAGATAGCTCTATCACCGTCACTAAGGTATTTATTACCTGCTGTAAAATATTGCCAAGACCTATTATTACATTCAACTTATTGCCTTCAACGTTACGTTACAGAAAGTGTACCTAATTAATTTTTAATATTTGCTATAAAGGCGACTTGCACGAGTTGCACGACAAGTGATAAATCCTGTTTAGCAGTTATTAATATGACTAGATAATACACGTTTAGCGATTTTAGTGCGAGCCATATTAAATACAAAATAAATATTGTTTATTTATTTAATACTTTATTGCACAAAATTAAAATTTGTTACAAAGGGTGGACTTAATGCTGAAAGCATTGTCTGCCAGCCAAAATAATGACATATCAAAGCATATCCTTCATTAGAATAAGATTGACTCAATATCTGTGGTCTCAATAAATAGGCCTACGAGCAAATATGACTGTATTCTGTATTACGAGAACAAAGTAAGCCCTCGTTATCAAAGGCTTTATCTCTCGCTTAAAATGTAACACATTTTATCAGTTACTAATATTTATTTACTTGTGTTTCGACTATCATCTCTCTTTTCTGAATTTGTCTCCGTGCCAAGTATCGTCTACAAGTTTCCGAGATATTTCAATATCAAAGTCTGGACTTTGGTCAGTCTTGTTGTCCATTCGATTTCAGTAGATCGATATGAATTCATTAAACCTTGACGGTACTCAATTAGGGAGTTAATCCTACCTAAGTACTCCCTAGTTTCTTCATCCATCTGACTTACAGTATTGCACGCACAGTAGACATTGGTTAGTTGATCAAAGTCTCTCAGTTTGGACTTTGAACACCGTTCACGTTACTTTCTCTACTCCACACCTTACTGGTCGCGAGGAGGCAGGTTTAAGTGTTACATAATTTAATTCCATAATTTATAAAACACAGGTTCATTGAACTTGCAACCTGTTTGCATTGAGCGCAGGACCACTTTCAATTACAACTATAGACCTAGTTTACGCAGCGTCCTTTAATTATTTAATGCTATTGCTTCCATTTTTTCTCCAGACATGTGGTTCTTCAGGCCGTGGATACGACTACGGGATGATGCGGCTGATGATAGAGCGGTGTGCAACTGCTCTGGCAGGCCCCCTGCGGCTGAAGCCCGGCGAACGGATAGGACTCATCCTGCCGAACCTTCCTGAATTCACGGTCCTTGTGCACGGAGCCATGAGAGCCGGTCTCACTGTCACATTCGCCAACCCGCTCTATACAGCAGGTAACTAATTCCCACGTAAATCAGCGTTTATGAACGACTAGCGACCCGTCCCGGCTTCGCACGGGTATTTTAACAAAAAATTCTAATTTTTTACGTATTTTTGACACGTTGGGTTACATTATTGGAGTTATAGTAAGGATCCCATGAAAATATAATAATTATCGCTTGTCACCCGGGGATAGTGTAACTTCTCAACGGTGAAAGAATTTTTCAAATCGGTCCACTACTTTCGGAACATATTCAATAGACTAATACCTACCTACGAAGTTTCTTAATAACAATTTATGTCGTCTATAATGTATTTACATAGGCATTTACGAGTATTGTAGATATTGATGCAATTACTGTCTAGTGTATGCACGTGCGAGACGATGTACCTAATACGCAGATAAATAGGTATGAGGTAACAATAATGGAAAATCGAACTAGGTAATTACATCGACGACAAATCACACGTGTACGCATGGTTCTCTTTATCAATTAGTATCTTGAAGAGAGCATACTATTCTGTGATCTTTATGTACACAGGTATTTAGTCCAGTCTACGTATTTGTAACAGACGGTTATTAAGTAGCTATTTTTGTCCGCAGAGGAGGTGAAGCGTCAATTCGCTGATTGCAATGTAAAGTGCATTGCGACTATAGAGATGTTTATGCCTATTGCTCAGACGGTCGGGAAAGCGCTGAAGGACTACAACGGCACTATCTGGGTTGGAGGGAATGATGACAAAGCACAGGGTAAAACGAATCTAAAGAACGAGTCCAATGTGAAATGTCCATAAAAATTTTATTTTTTATTTTTAAGTTCTCCCTCTCGCTCTTCTAATAATATAAGTACCTACGATGTTTTCAAAATTATATACTAATATATATTATAATTATATATATATATATATATATATAATTATAATTATTATATATTTATAACAATATATATTGTGTAATGCTATTGCATACAACATTGTCGTTGGTAATATTTATAATTTCTGTGATTTTATTTCTTCAATAATGTTGAAATGTGCGATAGAGAGAATTTTTAAACTAATGAATTAGTCTCAACGTTGCAGTTTATGAATAAGATAAAATGGTGAAACCATAAACCAGCTTTGGTTCGTAATAAGAGCCTTTATTGGAATCAAGAAAAACTTCTAGATACCTAGGTACCCACTTACATAACTGCATCGGCTGCCTAACCACATTTATTGTAGACAGTACTAAGCCTGATGCTCACAGTTCAAGTCTGAAATAAAATAGGTACCTACCTACCTACCAAATTACGCGTGTAGATTTATTTGTATCAAGGTAACAGCAAAGCATTAGTTATACAATAGATATTCGTAAACTTTGATCCACTTGTTATGCAAGAGGGCAAAGAGCGAGAAATCAAGAACCACTCAGAATTAGGTACCGGGGTTGAGTTACTAGGTAATTAGGCATATTTAAAACAAAATTAGCATTACCTACACATTTTTTTTTATACAATATAGGCAACCGTTTGACCACAATCTCACCTGATGTTAAGCAATGATGTTGTCGACGATGTAGCACGGTTACCTAGAAGATACCTATTAACTCTACTCTTGAAAACTTCCAAATTATTCAAATTATATAAATCAAACTTTGGACACTGTTTGGTCTTTATATTATTTCATGCCAAAATAAATAAATCCTACTAATATTATAAACGCGTAAGTTTGTAAGTATGGATGGATGTTTGTTACTCTTTCACGTAAAAACTACTGATCCGATTTGGATGAAACTTGGAATATATATTGTCCGTGACCTGGATTAACACATAGGCTACTTTTTATCCCGAAAAATTAACGGGAACCAACGGGACGCGAACGAAGTCACGGGCGGCACCTAGTACTTAAATAAAAATATTTCGAGGCGATTTGAACCGAACTTACATTCCCTAGATATCTACGGCTTACAATCTCTCCTCATGGCGGACCACAAAGCTGATCTCCCTAAGGTCGGTGCCGATGATGTCTGCCTGATACCCTACTCGAGTGGTACCACGGGCATGCCCAAAGGTGTTATGCTGACTCATCAGAACCTAGTCAGTAACTTGAAGCAGGTGCAATGCGCTAAAATGATGAAATATGAAGGAGAGAAAGGTGACTTGAACTATTTAATGATGTCTAGTAACAAACCGTTTTTATAAAAACCACGTGTTGGGGTCACCAATACAAAAAAAGTTTAGAGATACTGATCTAGGGTGGATTGTGTCCGACATAATACCGCGTGCACACACAGCCGCAAACAGCAGGGAAGTGGGCATAAACACGAATATGCCTCTGTCTCTCATGTCCTTGCTCCCTAAAGAATAAAGGCGATGTTGCTGTGGCAATAAGTCTGGAATTAATCGCATTAATAAATTGCCGGCAGCGGTATGGGCTGAGTGTGCACGCACCAAAAGGTAGGTAAAGTTAGTTAAGCCTTGATGCTGAGCATACGATGTTTGACATTCATTTTTACCGAATTCCTTGTTTCCTACTCTTATTGATATCAATTTTATTGCTTCCAGGCAAAGGTGACACGATCTTGACTGTTCCTCCTTTTTTCCACATCTACGGATTTAACGGGGTCCTCAACTACAACCTTGCTGTTGGCTATCATGTTGTTACAATGCCGAGGTAACCTAACCCTACCTAATGTAGGTTTTTGGATATTGGGCGCAGAGCAGACCGATAGCATCATATATATTCTACAAAATATTTCAGGTTTACCCCTGAAGACTACTTAAAATGCTTGCTCGAATACGAACCAACAACCTTATTCGTGGTTCCATCATTACTGGCGTTCTTAGCTACTCATCCGTTGGTGAAGAAAGAGCATCTTCAATCAGTCGACACCGTCATGGTAGGCGCTGCCCCCACCACCGATAGCATCTTTGAAAAGTTCCTACTGAAGTGTGACAAGACTAAGGAGGAAATTAGACTATTGCAAGGTAGGTTAGCCTAGAAAAAAAGCTACATTGCCCACCTGATGAAAAGTGACTACATCATAATCTATGGACTCTGCTGTAAACGAGTTATCAAACTCGCGTCGTTGATAAAATTGGGATTCTATTTAAACGACACAATTTTGAATTTCTTATGCGTCATTTTCATATTTTTCACTTTTGGTCAGATCAACAAAACGTTTTATGTTTCTAGGTTACGGAATGACAGAATGTTCTCCTGTCGCCCTGATGACTCCATACATCTACCCATTCAACAAAATAGGCTCAGTGGGCCAACTGGTCCCAGGCACGCAAGCGAAGATCGTGTCTCTGACTACCGGAGAATCTCTTGGAGCTCACAAATCTGGAGAACTCCTTCTGAGAGGGCCTCAGGTAAAGTTAGTTCTTTGGAGGCGCAATGCTCAATACCTACTGTTTATGTAGATGATACTTTACTTGAGGAAAGATACCTAGTTATTTCCTTGGCAACATCATAGACTCGATCAGCCAGCAGTTGACTTTTTCCGGTTCAAAGAGCAAACGATTTCAAACTCGAGGAAAAAACAACACGTCCTAAGGGTAACACCATTAAAACTATTATTATTTCCAAACTCAAACTAAATGTCACAGTTGAATAACCCGAAGACACTGCCCTAAGCAAGGAAAAAAAAGACAGATGAATGCAAGAAAGTTTCAATTGGGAATCAACTTTTTCAGGTGATGAAAGGTTACTGGAATAACGAGGCAGCCACAAAAGAAACCGTCGATAGCGAAGGCTGGCTTCACACCGGCGATGTCGCATACTACGACGATGAATTCTATTTCTACATCGTGGATCGCACGAAGGAACTCATTAAGGTTAAGGGTAACCAGGTACGTTTGAAATAGATACTAATAGTGCATGCCAGGAGAAAGCGAATTAAATTGGAACTTCGATATGCCGGGACAGTATGTCTATTTACGTATCAATTTGATGTGGCGACCGCCGAGACTAGTTGCCTGGGCACAGAATAGATAACTATAAAGTATTTGTACGAGGAAGAAAGCTGCGCCCTGCGTCTATATGGGTTTTGAACTTATTTTAAAGGGACTCAGAAATGCAATAACGTATCAGAATAATTGTTATTTTAAGGTTTTTAGCGTGTGCGTGTCCCACAAACTTAAGGTCCTACAAGTCGCCCACCTTTCCATACAAACGTGGACTCCACTCCACTGTTTGACGTTGACCAACCAAAACTAAGGATTATATCAATTTATCTCGTCATAAACTATGTCTGTATACACCCCAAACCGTAAAAAAAGTATTCATTTAAAAAATACAAGCCTTCTAAACTTTCAATACAAAAGTTTAGAAGGCTTGTATGTTTGGGCGACTTGTTCACCCTTAAGTTTGGGATGTCTTTCCTCAGGTGTCACCAACAGAGCTGGAGAGCGTAATAATGGAGCGTCCGGAAGTAGCAGACGTAGCAGTGGTAGGAGTCCCCGACGCACTTGCAGGCGAGATCCCTAAAGCCTTCGTAGTTCTCAAACCCTCGCACACACTCAGTGAGAAGGAAGTTTATGACGCGGTCGCAACCAAACTAACCAAGTATAAACATTTGGAGGGTGGAGTAGTCTTCATAGATTCTATTCCAAGGAATGTAGCAGGAAAGATAATGAGGAATGAACTAAAAGTACTTGCTCGCCCCAAAAAGCATTGAGCGCTATTGTGTAGTGAGAAAAGTCTATTGAAAAGGGTATTCTCGATCTTATTTTAATGTAAAACTTTGTAAATAAATATAGATAGTTAATAGTTAATGCTGTACAAAGTATTTTCTTAGGAATAATCATTGTGATATTTTAAATGAGTCTAGTTCTAGTTAGGCGATTTTGTTATTTTTTTAAATAGTTGTATTTAGTTAGATGAACTAACTTAAAAGTATTTTAAATAAAAAATGTTACATTAATGTTTGTTTTATTTTGGCTTATTTGCCGTTACAAAATTATTACTAAATTACAATGGTGCATTACACCTGCTTCACATTATGTCAAACACTTACAAATTACGTAGGTACATAAGAGAAATTGTGTCTACTTATAATTAGTACCTAATGCTCAATTTATTTTGATAACTGAAAAGTTAAATGCCAACACTAATACAAATTCAAAAAACTTATTTTAAAATTAGAGGTTAAAACATGGTCTTTTAAGTTTCTTTCTCAGTCTCAGAATCTTCAGCTTTTTCAAGACATTTATCTTCAGGCACTGTTGCTTCTGCACTATCTGGTGTTGCTGGCTTTTCGTTCTTTTCCTCAACAACAGCTGGTAATACAGATTGAACATCTGATATTGAGTAAGCTTCAGATTCTATTTTGTCAGGAGAAGAATTAGGTTTAGCGGGTGAAAGTTCTTGAGTGATTGGTTCAGATGCTTTATCCAATTCTGGCACATCTGCATTAGTGTCAGACTGGTTAGATTCCTCTAAAATGTCTATATGACCTTCATCAGTCTTTGGAGAGTTGCTACTACCATCTGTATTGTCACTGGATGATGAACTTTCCTCACTAGAAGTTGATACTTCAGATATGAGCTTTGTTTCAGATCCATCTTTGGAATCAGAACTATTTTCATCGCAGCATACTTGAATACTTTCTACTGACTCAGTTACCTTGGATTCAATACTTGTAGTTTCAGGCTCTGTATCAATATCTGCTTGTTTATCTGTAGTTGCTTGTTCCATAAGTTTTTGTTCAGTCATCTCAGCATCGTCAACTCTAATCTCGGGTATAACTAATGTGTTGGCACATTCAGTCTTCATTTCTACATCCTTATTTTCTTCAGTTGGTGTAGGTGTCTTCAACACATCTTTAGCAGTTTCTTCTTTGTCACTGTGTACTGTGTCACTGTTTGCCTCAGACTCTGATTTTGAAGGTTCTATGGGTTTTAATTCTGCTGAGTCATCTGTGGTAACATTCAATTCTGGGGGTGTCACAGACTCATATTCAGTTGTTTTCTTGTCCTCAGTGTCGATGGGTGTATTCTCTTTAGCTTTCAGTCGAGCTTCAATATCATCAACAGATATGTGCGTGTCAGATGATCCTGGCTGAGGTTCATTAGACCATTGCTCATTATTTTCTTTCCGAGACATATCATCCATCTCCACATCAACATGGTATTCAGAATTGTAGTCAGAGCCATTGACAATAAGTTCATTAGCATCACCATTCTCTGACTCAGAGTGCCGTTGAATACCCGGCTCTCTGGTGCTTACAACTAATATATTCTTTTCTATAGCTCGCATAAATTTATCTATACGATTGTATTGTTTTCGCGGGAATGTTAGAAGTTCACAGAGCCTCTGTACTGTAAACGGGGCAGAGGAGAATGAATCCAGACGTTCAAGCAAACTATTTTTCATGATATCGTAATTGAATGGGTCGACGTTAGGGTATGGTGGAATTACAATACTTGGGGTTGTTTCGTAGAAATCAGTGATCACATTCAGCAGCTTTTCTTTGAATAAACTCTTCACCAGCGACCATTGGTAGACAGGGTCACCGGTACGCGCTACATACGCCAGGTATTCGTTTAGTTCCTGAGGAATTGTTTTTGGTTTTCGCTTGGAGAAATCATCGAGGGAGTGAAATATTTCTTCAGCGTTCTCCATTTTACGTTTGATGCTATTGCTTGTTTCGACTTTCGATTTGTTAACGAAAACGATGCGATTCGAGATGGAATCGATGGAACCATAAAGTAATTTTTGGTTAGAATTTTTTTATCTTATTTTCTCACATTTAAGGCATAGACAATCTTCCTACATTGATTGATATGACAAGAATACTGACTGACTGGGGTTATAGATGATACTTCGTCTGTGATATAGATGTTGATATGGTCGAGAGCCTTCAGCACTCACCAGTAGTCCGGTAACGCTGTCAGCAATCGTCAGACGATTACAACAGCATTTTAGTCCATTCGAAAAAAAGAAAAAAAAAAAAAAAAAAAAGATATAGATGTTCGGTGACTGGACTGCTGCGGCATGGCTGCGGCTGACTAGACTGACCTGAATAGGATATAGATGTTCGGTGGACCTGACAGACTGACTGACCTGCATTTTTTTTATATTTTTACTCTGGTATTACCACAGACGAATTATGATACTTCGTCTGTGGGTATTACGCTATACTAGCTACTGTCAATGTCATTGTCACAACTTTAAATTAATCAAAGTCAATTTGCACTGACATACCAGTGTTGCCAATGTAGCAACTTTATCGCCAGAAATGGCGATTTAAGTCTTAACGACATCATCATCCACAGCCTGCCTTCATCCGCTGCTGAATATAGGCCTCTCTTTATTGGTACCACTCCCCACGACCCTGTGCCAGTCTCATCCAATTTTGTCCCGCTATGTCAGCGATATCGTTACGTCTGCCCATCTTGCCGCAGGACGACTGACATTTCTGTAAATAGCGATTTATCTGATTTAGGTTCAAATGGTGCTAAGTATCAAAAGGTCTCAAACTGGTAAGTACCACCAAGTTGAGTGGGGTATTTGAAAGGTATGTATTGATACGTCCATTTTAATTACTTAGGTAATTACAATTTTGTTTGATTTTTCTAATACAAGTGTGTTTTTGTCACGCATTCAAAGGAATGTTCGCTATAAAATTAAAATATTTTTCCATAATAATAACTACTAACTGCATTTTGAACATTTTCATTTTTCAACGATGTCTCTAGCTTGCATAGTTTTTGAAAAACTTTTAGATTTAGTTCGGAAGTTGCGTTTTTGTTCAATCAATTTTAGCATATTTAGATTTTTTCAATTAGTTTTATTTAAACTGATTTGAAACAGTTTAGCTATTTACAAACCGTTGCAAACGATCTAAAGATAGCTCAACTGTTTCATGTGTATTTTGTAAATATTGTGAATGTTGTAAATACTGTATTAGTAGTTGTAATCTTTGTGAATAAATGGCTTCTTCATTCAGCGTCTTTTTTAAAAGTTTCTCTGATTGAGTCTAGCGCAGCGGTTCGATTTTATAGGAGTTGACAACACTGCGACCTTCCTCGAGGAATTTTGCATTTTGCATTTCAATAGTTTATTTTGATTAGTGTGAGTTGATTGATTTCTGTAGTTTCGTAGTACTGGACACTGGATACCTATAAAGTTAGTGCAAGGCCAGAAATACAAACATTGTTTGCAATATGAATAGTTTGAGAAGGAACTTGTACCCATTATGCAATAATACATTCAAGTTTTCATGCCGCTTATTTGCCGACGTTCCTGTCAAGGAGAAAATTGATACAATTGTTAAAAATAACAAAGTGGTGGTGTTTATGAAAGGCGTTCCGGATGCCCCTCGATGTGGATTCAGCAATGCCGTGGTCCAGATAATGAGAATGCATGCAGTCCCATACGAGAGCCACGATGTTTTGTCAGATGAAATAATCAGACAAGGTTTGACAAAGTTAACCTCTTTTGTTTGTAATACCGTTTGGAATTGTATCTTCACACGTCCTATTTGCTGGTTAGCTGGTGCCGGGTACCCAGCGGCGAAGTGTATGGGCATTATTTTTCACACAGTGAAGTAGGTAGTATATGGGCATGTAAGTAATTTGCCCGAAAAGCTCATACATTTGACAGCCGGGTTACCCGTCAACAGAGACATGTGGAAAGACTCTTTTTAGATTGACAAAAGTGGTGTTGTCTATACGGAATGGGCACTTCGGACCAAGATGAGGCACTTTGAGAGTGTGTTCATTCTTTCCAACTTATAGACTGTCACATTATCCTGTTTTGATAAAATATAGCGTATACTTTTATTCTTTTCCGGGTACCAAACTAGATGAATCATTCTAGCAATCAGGGCATGATTGGCTTATTGTCTCAATAATTTTCAGATTTGTATTTATACTATTAATGTTTACATTGTTCTTTTAGGTATCAAGGACTATTCAAATTGGCCAACGATACCTCAAGTATTTATCAACGGAGAGTTTGTTGGTGGTTGTGACATCATGTTGCAAATGCACCAGTCAGGTGAACTAGTTGAAGAATTGAAAAAAGTTGGAATAACGAGTGCACTCTTAACAACACCAACAGAAGATAAGAAAGAGGAAAAGAAATAGTTACTGGTTAGTCATTTTAAAGTTACCTTTTATTTAATTTAGGTATCTGATTTCATAATGAATTGTTTATTTCTGATTAGCTGATTCTCATCAGGTAATTTTAAGTTATTGGAAAATAATGAGGTTTTTTTCTTATGAACTGAGTGACAGATTACAAATCTGTGCTTAGCAATATTATGTTTTTGAAATCCCCTGAAATTGTGACCTCTTAGTCATGCTACTGGAATGATTGTTGCTTTTAATAAGGCTGTTTTATTGTTATTAAAGTCCAAGGTAGTTTAGGATAATAATTTATAAAATAAAAACATTGTTTAATTTAAGAGCTCTTTATTAAATTAGCTGTACATTCGAGTTAGTATATTATACTTTTTGGGCACATTCCCATGCTTATCCTATGTACGGTTCTCCTCATCGTAATGGCTGAATTGTCAACACAGTCAAATATTAAAAGACAAAATATGGCAGATCATTTTATATTGAGTACTCAATCTTTAAATACTCTTACAAACAATAATATAAAAATGATAAATAAATAGATGCAGGCAAGCTATGGCAATCTATGATAAAAAATAAATTGAATGACACATTCCTGCAACAACCTGCAAGTTGATTGGAAATTAAACAAAATTTTGGTTAATGATAAACTTTCACTGAAGAGCTATAAATTACTATATTGGCAGTAATTAAAAATGATCTTTGTATAAATTATGCTTAAAAATAAAAAAATATAACAAAAAACATTCTCATACTGAATGAGTCTTAATTTGGTGTCAGACGTTAGTGAAGCCTAACATTAGCACCGTTTATCTTACAAATAATATTTTTGTGACTTCCCTGAGAATTTTATATAAAAATTACAAATATCTAATGCCTAATATAAATAGGGTTGTAAACATGGTTTGTCGGATTTGAGCCAAAGGTTACTAATAAGGGAGAAGAAATTTTACAATATTATGATAGTTATGGCGTTTTTGGTTTGAACATTGCACATAAATAAAACTGTTTTATAGACTAATCTTTAGACAAAAATTGTTTGGCTTACATTGACCTAAGTTTAGGGCGAGATCAATGTAAGAGAAATAATTTTCATGCTTCTATACTGATCGGTATCTCCGGTCGTGGCGGCTAGATACTAGGGCAGCTTTGACCAGATGTACTCGTATTCTTCTCAGTGCCTCTCCCACAGATGACTCGTGATGATGTCCCGTGACGCGTTCCTCGCGACCTGTATCTAAATAAAATATATGTTTTTCACTATCACTAATTGCCATCTAATATTAGATGGAAAAATAATGTGGGCAGGAGGCCAATGTGACATATTGGAGAGCAGCCAATACGAACTCAAATATTTTTTCGTACGCGCAACTAATATTTGCAAGGTGACAAACTAAAATAATTTGCATAACATGTCTACTGAAAGACATACCGATTTAGTTGCGGGTACCAATCTTAGAAACGCAAATAGTTACTTATCGCATTTTTGGTAGTGCTGGCATGACATTTGTGAAAAAACGTTATCGACTTTTTTGGGTGACCGGATGTGGTAAGATTAGCGCGTTATATTGGTCGACAGAAAACGTGGGGCTTATTCAGCTTAGTACGAATTGACGACCATCATAAAGCTTTCCCCTAACCCCCCTCCTCGATTCGCTCATGATTGGCGACAAACTTACGACTTGGTAGTTGGTTTCTTTTTAGTCTCATCTAGAATGGGCTAAAAAGGCCAGTGCAAAATTAAGATTTGTTGAGGCAGGCTACGAATTTCCTCGCGTTTTCTGTGCGATCCTTTAATTTGTCGCAGAGAATGAATGTAATAGTACATTACTGCAGCGGCTCGCAACGCAGGCAATGGGGGAAGAACGTGTACGTGAGGCCCTCATTGCCTATTTGTGGCCAAGGCTTGTATAGTACTGTTCTCAAATAATGCGCGGAAATTAAAACTAAGTACCTAGTCAAAACTTTTTAGTTGAAAATATAATTACTTTTCAAAACCAATATCGAACAACGAAGTTACAGTGTTCATTTGTGTTTTTTTTTCAATAATCAACTTTCTATTTGAAAGCCTTTTTGAAATTTGAATAAAACCTTTGATAAGTTACCTCCTTGGTTGCCATGTTATGGAGTAAAAGATAGTTCCATTTTTAAATAACACGACAGTAATGAGTTTTGGTTGTAATTTATATGGGCGCTAAACACGCCGGCAATGGATTTTCATACATTTATTGCCGGCCGCTGCTCGCATGTGTTTGGTCAGTACTTACTGCATTTTCGATTTATATCGAAGAAGGTTGTCAAAATAATGCTTTAATTTCCAAGCATGTTTAAGAAAATGCTTTTAGTGTGATATTCGCTATGTACCTAAAGGTCGGTTTCGCCGTATAGCGCGGTGGAGAAGGCCATGTAGTCGAGTGCTCCCGCCGGAGCACCGGGCCCGCGGAATGGAGGCATGCGCGCTACGCAGTACTCCGCCTGGTCGGGAGGCAGCTCGCGTCTCAGCTCGTCAGCGGTTATGTACGGCTGGAAGGAATTGAACAATGACATAAGAAAACCCCCTACACAAATCCCTTGATAGTTTCATGATTCTGGAAGCAAACAATTTAATTCTAGTAGTTCGCCCTGAACTGAGATCTCGTGATGGTCGGAGGTTAATAAAACCCAAACAATTTTTATTGACCAATGGTTGTAATAAACTTTGCAAATCGCTTCGAAATCGCCGTCTAGCTAAGTACCAGTCTTACTTGAACTATAAAATCATTGAAACTCCAAGAAATGGTAGCTCACGTTATACTGGGTTTGTCAATTTTATAATTTTTACAACAACTCAAAAACTATTAGACATAGAATCAAAATAAAAACGGTTTTGGATGTCTACGCAAAGCCCTGTCATATGACACCCCACTTGATATTTTGGTACGACTTTATTATTTTTTTACTCTCTTTGGAACCTCATAACTTTCCAACCCCTTGACCGATTTACTTTATTTTTCTAACCAGTAAAACTTAAGAGTAATATCCATATACCTATCAAATTCTGTGAAGACCGGATAAGCGGTTCAAAGGATCTCGACGAACAAATATACAAAGCATTTTTGCCCAAGTTGTCACTAAGATCGGTTCGCTTCGCTCTCTCGATCAAAAAAATAATAGCACATGAAGCTCGGAACTGTTGTCCCTAGGCACGTTAAAAATAGTCTACGTTACATCAGCCTACTTCAATCTGTTAAAGTTTCAGTCCATATCTTTTTGAAAATATTATAAGATTACCTTGTCACCAGCCAAAATCCTGAAGCTATCGATGACTTGTTCAGCGGTGTCTGTGTCTGTCGATTCCCTTGTCATGAAGTCCAAGAACGCATCGAACGATACGAAGCCTGAAACGATAAACATTAATTATAGAAATATCACACGGCAATTTAGTCTGATTTAAACTATGATAGCAAAGAAAAGAAAAACCTCGAGAGTCGAAACCACATAGTTATGGTTGATGTCTTTAGCCAAAGTCTTTAAGTTATGATGGGACATCATGACTTCTATATGAACTCTTGACTCAAAAGTCAATCATCAATCATTATTACCTGTGTTGTTGGGGTCAACGACGGCGAGAATACGCTGGAAGTCGAGTTCTCCTTGTCTGTCCTTGCCGATGCTGTAACCGACTGATACCAGGCACGACTTGAGCTCTTCAGGTGCTAAGCGGCCTGTAACAACAGTTATGTCATGAGTACTTTCGACCATGGAACCTTAAAACTAACCCCTCATAATCTGCTGTCATTTTAAAAATGCTATGTCCGAAAAGAGATGACAACAGATTTAGCACGCATTTTCGCTAGCGTTGTTTTAGAAAACCAATATGAATAAAGCCATGAGAGTTCAGTATCCTGTACTCATGTACTTACAGTGTATTAGATTACACTGATAAGAAATCAGAGTTGTAATATTGCAGTTCAAACTTTGATAAAAAGTTAGCCTCAATAACACATTCACAGTTACTATGCTATTGAAACTTATATGATAATGGAGCGGGCAGCTACTCTCGACTGCTTTAAGTGTCAATCTGCTTCTATATGGGTTTAAAGTATCAGTGAAGTGAATTGAAGGTCTTTCTTACCGGTGCGGTTCTTGTCGAAGTGGTTGAAGGAAGCCCTGAACTCTGTGAGCTGTTCTTGCGTGATGCCCTTGGAGTCGCGCGTGAGGATCTGGTTCTCGACCTCGTTGATTGTGCGGTTGATAGAGGTGAGGAGTTGTTCCCAGCCCACGCGGAGGGTCTCCATTGTATATTGTGAATATCTGAAAGGTGGTGTGCGTATGTGAGATTTGGAAGAACGCCATTTTGTTCGGCATAGATTTTAGAACGTATAGGTTTGAGTTATATTCTTTAGTACCACATCCACTAGTTCCCCCCCTACAATAACCTTAGTTGTTATAATCCGTTTAGTAAAGTCCAGTCCAGAATATGGACCGTTACTTTCTACAGTTTGTTATTCATCAAAATGTAATAATTACCTGTTTTCGAAGATCATGCCTTCCTGTACAGCCTGGTGGATACGCTCGAGCTCCTCGATATGAGGTTTGTAAGCGTACACTCCGGCTTCGTACTCCTTGAGACGGCGCAGCTGGTCTTCTAGAGATCCCTGATAAAAGATAAGGAATTTTACCTGACAATCCTAACATTTGGATTAATCTGAATGTGCTTCGAAAGTCTGGAAGAAGCTGAATACTAGAGCAGTTGTTAGGCCACCATGGGAGATTCGGGCAGTCATAAAATTTTGGTTTCATGAGATCTCACTATAATAATTTGGAGGCTTTACCTGAAGACCCATTCCGATAGCGGTGACAGCGTCCATCTGCCTCTCGATCCAGGGTCCGACGGCGTTGGCCTTCTCGGCGAACTGGCGTCTCAGGTTCTCGTTGTTCTGTTGCTTGCGGAGTTCCGCGGCAAGGGTGCCGTCGCGTTGGGGCACCAACTGCCTCACGTCGGACCATTTGCGGTTCAACTCCTGCAAAAAATAATGGTTTTGACCAAAAGGTAGGATATTCCAAAATAAAAAGTAAATTAACTTATGTGGGGGTCGCTTAATTGCCTCTTGACGTCTAGGTCAAGTAGTCAATAACGTTAAACCCCCTATGCATGCACAATGCGTGATGTCTTCACTTTATAGCACGATTAAATCGCTCTTCGTCAATCAAGCAATTATGCATAATTACTTGACGAGTTAACTGTATTGTGTTGTGACTTTTCTGGAAGTGTTTATGTGACTGTGTGTACTCACGTGAGCAGTAAGGGTAGTGTAGGGGTTCTCCAAACCGCCAGGGATTTGGTGTTGCTTCACGATGGATTCAACCTGGTGTACCAGGTTGACTATCGCCTGTGAATTTACATTAGATTTTAGTACCACGGACGAACAACCTTCTGCAGTATAAATTATGAAGATTATTTTTGAGACGTTCTTCTACCTGATATTCCTTATCAGCTTCACCAAGGGTGGCCTTGAAGCGTGAGTGTGCGTCCATGAGGCCAGAGATTTCTTCGATGGTGTGGACGATGAACATGTCCACGAGGTCCTCGCGGGTTCCATCCAACCTGATGAAAACATGATCTGTTCAAAAATGTATTTACCTACATAGATGTCGATCGTCTACGATCATAGTCTCCAATTTCAAAACTTGCTTGCTTGAGTTGTCGTGAACATGTCTTTAATCGTTAGTTGTTATATTACAACCGATCGACACTCGAGTTATCCCCAGCTAACTTACAGACTCCACTTTTGCTGTATTCTTTGTTTTGTAACTTGTTTGCTTTTTAGAGTTCTACGATTTGACCCTTTAAGAGAGTAGCTTGGTCAGTTGGAGGTAAATACGTACCAGTTGTTGAAAGGAGCAGCGCGTTTTGCAAACTCGAGATGCAGAAGGTCGATCTGTTCGAGCACGCGTTCTGCGTCGTCCAGTGCGTGGCGGCGGCGCTGTGTCAGCGCGCCCAGCCTGTCCCATTGCGAGCAAATGCGCTGGCATCTCGCGTTCACGCTCGCTACTTCGTGGTACTCCAGAGTGCTGGGAAGGAAAGGACATTGAAACTTGTGCACAGAATACCTAATGTGATAACGTTAGAAGACTGCACTACTCATCTCATAATATATACGTTACTTTATGGTAACTAGTGCCAGTTTTTTCTTGGGATTGGAATATTTGACTAAGTTTTGTTAAAGTTTCCGATGTAAACCCGGTGCATAGATTACATACAGCACCTAGAATCTACGTGCTCGAATCGCTTTGTACTCCAGATTAGCGAAATTATTTGACATGACATAGAGAAGTAAATACTTTCTGTAATAAGGAAATAGTATGAATAACTTTAAAGATTCAATCGATTACGTTATGGATACTCACTTGAGCTCTTGAGCAATGGCAGCGATTTGTTCGACGCGGTCCTGATGAGCTGCGAGGTCTGACTCGAAAGCCTCGTGCTTCTTCTTCAGCGCCTTGATATCGTACAGCTTGCACTGACGGAAATCCTGTGACTGCAGCATTTCTTCCTTGCCTAAAAGTTAATTTGTGAAATAAAATGTTTGTTATAGGTTTAGGAATAAGAGATCGCTTGCTATCGTGTTTGATGATGAGTCAAACCTTGTCTTCGGGAAAATTGTATAGGGTGTGTAATGGTCATTGTAGTTAAAATACAATTTGTAGGCTATATCATTAGCCCAGTATCCTTGTAAAATTGTCATGCATGTAGTGCGTCAATGGAATGCCCTAAATAATCATAATAATATGTCATCATAACTAGCAGTAGGAGTGGGTTTACCTCTGGTCCAGTCTTCGTGGATGTCGGCTTTGTGCTTGAACTTCTGAGCAAGGTATTCAAGACGCTCTAGGCGCATCATTTCGCTGAGCAGCCATTCTTCGAATGCCTTCTCGGCAATTTCTAGTCCCTTCCAAGCTCCAGCGATGTCCTAAATAATTCATACTCAATTTGGAAAATTGTTAAGACACAATTATCTAATGCAACTTTCCAAATTAAACATATTCATCATTATTTTCAAGACCACATTCCGCGGCGGCGGTTTGGATGTAAGCCGATTATTATTTTTTACATATCTACATTCTGGTATAGTTAATTGCGCGCAATGCTGTCTCTATTGCTCATGTCATAACTGCTGACCTTAATAGGATCGTGCTTCGTGACTGGCGCATTATAAACTGGCCAAATTCATTGTCTCATGCATCGATAATTGTCACGAAGTGTAAATACTTAAACCCTAGTATTGAAATGGATACTTACAGAGACCATTTTGCCTTCAGTGGGCATGTAAGCAGGGCGGTTGCTAAGGCGCAGTTTGGTCTGCAGTGTGTTGAAGTTGGTCTCAAGCTTAGCCTTCTGTTCCACGCGTGGTGGTTTGTGCTTGCGCCTATAAGTACGGTAGTCTTCCAGCTTCTTCTGGCAACCGGCAAGCGAGTTGTCGGTCTGGCGGCTGTTCAGCCAGGGCATTGTGCGGCGGATCCATTCCAAGAGCTGTCAGAAGATCATAAATTAGAACTTTGTTCTCTTCTAAAACAGTTTATTTTTGTTAGTATGCTTAAGTTATACTTACATCGCTGGCAAGACGCTCATACTCTTCCATGAGGCGTTCGTTCTCCTGGTTGACTTTGAGAACTTTGCAGATGCGGTTCGCGGCCGTTTCAGCCTGGTAACATAAACCAATATTAACCTCTTGCACACATTCAAAAAGGTCGAGGGAAATTTAAAACTGAATATTCATTAGATGCTGAAGTTTTTTTAAAATTTCGTGTGGTTCAGATTGTGTGTGATATAAAACTGTAAATATCAAGAAACAGACTTTAAAAAGAAAGATGGAAGAACAGAGATGAAAAAGGTGTACAGTCACTACGAAAATTGGTTATTCCTCTCAAAAACAAACTAATAGCGTTAGTTTATGTAGAATGTTTGTTTCATACAAACCTTCTGAGCACCAGAGAAGCAATGGTAGTATGACGACACGTATGTCATGACAGCTCGCTCGTCCGGCATCGCAGTGTTCTGCAGATCTGACAAGCGGTACGCAAGCAACGTTGTTAGTTCTCATGCGATGTTTATGATTAATCGGAGAATGCTTGTGTTTTACAGAATGACTCTTCTATGGAAGAAGAACTTTCTTGAAAACTCTGTATTTGGCGGATAGCGTCTAAGAGTGGGATATACAAAACAACATGTAAAGCGTTTCTTTTGTAATGTCAAAATGGAACATGAAATTAGTGCCCCGCGCAAGCATGAAGCCAGTGATATTCCCTAATAGGTATATTTTGGCTATGCACAGGACTGAAACACAAGCATTCTGCTTTATAACATTTAACTTATAGTACGTTAATTACATAAAAGCTTATAATCGGAACATTTTTTGCTGTCATAGCTTACAACTTTACAACATCAATGGTTGGATGTCATTGTGATAATTTGCCCTAATAGTTTTTTGTAAGTTTTTAAACAATAAGAAATCTTTCCTACTGGATGGCTTATAGAACTATCTCACAGATAGTCGTGGAAGTGGTCATCATAAACAGGAAAGCTAATAGATTCTGAAAAGCAGAAGGGGCACTCAATCATGCTATAAGTGACACACAAAGGCCTGGCGTTAAGTTTCGTAGCAAACTCTTCGGTAGCGATCGCTTTGTGGCCATTGTTCTGTACCTGTTGCGCGCCTTGGAAGGCGTGGTAGTAACATGACACATAGGTCATAATGGCGCGCTCGTCCGGCTTTGGTGTGTTTATAAGGTCTGTAATATTTATTAATTGTTTGTGTTTATCTCAACGTTGAATTACTGACGAAAACGATATGAAAATGATCTTGAGAGTCGGAGTGATCCAATAGTTGAATATAACAGCTTCTGAAGTTTCCGGGCATGAAGAATCCAGTTTCAAAATTGATTTATGAACAACATAACTGGTACTTTTACTTGGAGCGCAAAGAACCAGTGTAATATAGAAGGTACATTATTCAAAAAGAAATATAAAATGAGCTCCGAATTAAGTAGTTTGGCTGTCCACACAGTTTTAACAGTTTACAGTTTGTTTTCTTGTTTAGTTTACCAATTTCTCTGAGCGATGGTAACAGACAGACACCGAAATGAAACCGTGAAATCTGTTTTTCTAAACTAGTATCTACTCTATGGAAAATGACAATGCTTGGATGCTTACCGTCGGGGTCCAACATGCGGGGAATGTCCAGATACTTTTCAGCGACATCGAAGGCTGTGTTTAAGTTCTCCAGGGGGTTATCCTTGGAGAGCTTGCTGTAGTCGATGAGGTCGGGCCTGTGCCTGTGAATGAGGGCGCAGAAGGCCAGACCGTCCTTGAAGGACAGGTGGAAGTTCTGGACGTTTACGTTCTTGTATGGCGCTGTTTTGCGTTGGCACCAAAGCAGTAGACCTTCCTGGAATTTGAAGATTATCAAATTAAGATTTGCGTGTCTCGTAAATCCTCAAGTTTCACGTCGAAGTGGAATCTTGGTTACCTTAGCGGTCATTTCTTCGACTGATATGTCCTGGATGGCGAAACGGAGAATGATGGTCCAGATCATACCCAGGGTCATCTTGAGATTACCATCGACGATTTCTTCGGCACCAATGGATACTAACTTTACGCCTGTAAACATTAGGTGTGTAATTAACTTATGCACAAGTAAATTGATTACTTTTCCTTGCTGAGTTTATTAACACTGTACCTAGTACATGGTTACTAGTTGCAAGTTGCAAATGTTACAATTTTGACTAATTTGTATTCTAATGAGTCAAAATTTAATAAAAGTGACCAAAGAGTGAGTCAAAGTACAGGCCACTCAACTTTCTAATGTTGAGAATATCCCAATGCGTGGACAAAGGTTTCTCATAAGGAGGTATCTTCTTTATAACTATTAGTATCAGATCTTTTGAAAAGTTACCTTTGGACGCAATGAAATCCAAGGCCTTATTGACGTTAGCGATCTTGTGGAAGCGCATTTTGCCGCGGTCGGGCTTGGGAAGGGTCTCGCCGGAGATGACCTCCAGCAGCAGCATCAGCTTCAGCCCATTGCGGAAGTCTTCGTCGATGTTTTCGATGCCTGTGCCGGCCTTCCTTAGGTGGCTGTTGCACCATGCTGTGAAAGTCTGAAATAAGATGAACAATAATTAGGAATGATTCGATTGAAGGACAAATTT
Organism: Eulithis testata; assembly: GCA_947507515.1. NCBI lineage: Eukaryota > Metazoa > Arthropoda > Insecta > Lepidoptera > Geometridae > Eulithis > Eulithis testata. The sequence goes on from OX382207.1 coordinate 6,277,404, forward strand.
TATTAAGACGATTTTTAAAGTCTTCTGTGTATGTTTTGTGTACTCTAGAAGCAATAAAGTAGATAGATACTCATTTGGTAAATGCATGCTTCGAAAACATTAAATTGTTATTTATGAATTTTGATACGTATAACCGGGTTCATACCAAATCATGATCATCCTGTTTCTAGTACTTTGTTACTATTGATGGTTTCATTTGAATTTCTACTAAGAAATGGCATCTGAAGTATAATTCAACTGCGTAAAAGTACTGTTAATCAATACTGCAGTTGCATACAGATAGGGGAGCCGAATGAGAGGGTTCGACCCTTCTGTGCCGAAGCCAAGTGAGCCAACACAAGTGGGTTGAATTGAACTACGAAATCTGCTCGGTTATTATCAACCTTATCTCCATGTGATACGGTAGAATGGTTGGGATGTTATGGTATAATACTTTGTATTGGCTGTGTTCGCAAATGTGTTGGTGGTGCTATGCTAAATGATAATTTGCTCGATTTAGAAACCGGAATTGTAAATATTTTCTGATGTAGGCAGACAGCTATTCCCCGTGTAGGTTAGCTATGGTAAATATTTTGTAGCAGCTCTGGGGCTCCAATTTCACTAATTTACAACTGTTGACGTTCAATTCAGTACCAAGAATGGTTCGACCGATCTGCAGCGCTAAAGCTTGATTGTTTCGATGGATCAAAATGGCCTAAAAACGTGTACTAAACTGCGGCCCAGTTGCGTTTCAGCTGACCAAGTTTCAATTCAATTCATTTATTTATCTCCATAGGCATAAATGCAATGCACTTAGAAACTTATTTTAGTACTTTGATAGCAGAATACGAAATAACCGAAAACAGTATAAAAACTACGGATAGGCTGCGTTTCAGCGAGTCTATAAATATCACATTATCTAAATATTGTATGTAAAAATTAGGTACAATGTGTAAAATATGTGCGAAATAGTCATTATTATTACGATTCTTGCTCTGAATAGCGAGCGAGATATTTCCTGTGCTCTACTGATATGATTCACCACATTTATGCGAATATTGCAAATATACTTTACCTAGGTACTTAAGTATTTCAATTAACTGTAATAAAACGGAATAACTTTTTGGAATAAAATATCACCAAATACATAACCAAAGTTAGATTTTGAGACAGGTAAACTGCAACGACCTACATTGCAGAAATGGCGGCGCTCTTATATTTACACCTAGAAACGATCGGTTCCGCAGGCGGCGACAAGGTCGTACCTGATAAATAGGACTTTAGAACCAGTCTATTCAATACACCCTGCGTGACCACAGTACATTCTAAAGTCGATGGCAATTACTTCAGAGAACACTAGATACAATTGAATTGTAAAAACAATTGATTTTAATTTTCAACGTTGTAATTTAATTAAATTAGAACATACTTTGAACAGAGCAACCTGATTAAACTTTGACATGGTTAAAGCCATTGTTGAACAGTTCACAGACGCAGTAGACATAAATAGTGAGACAAGCGTAAAAAACTAATGCAAACACATTCTCATTGAGTATTGCGTTACGATACGGTATTTCGATATAGGTACTTAGATTACTTAGTCATTCTCTATGAATTGCGACGTATCTCTGTCTACCTTTAGGATCGTGGCAAGTTTTAATAAATATTTTTGCGGAACATTAAAGTGCCCAAACTGCATTCTCAGATCGTAACCAATGATTCATCTTTCCAACTCGCCTCTTGCTTCGTACAAGACAGCAAAGTTATAATACCTACCTACAATATGCATGCCGGTCATTATCTTCGAGGTATATTTTACTTACAGTCATTTCATCAATTTATTACTAGGTGACTGCTACCGGAAAACTGGCACGTAGTTAGATAGCCATACGGTCATTCCGATCGTCAAATTTACGATTTGAGAAAGTTTTGAATAATTTATAACCCTTTTTAAGGGAAAGCCCCATCGCGATGCTTACTAATCGGTAGTTCGATATTGACTCTCACCTTGCACGCAAATGATAATAATTTCCTATTTAATCGTCTTCGAAAAAAAAATAGTTTGTTTGATTTTTATCTTATTGTGGAATACCTGGATAAAATGGTTAGGTTAGACGAATCTATAGTTGAAATTTTTACCTATCTAAATATTAAAAAAAGTCTTAACTAATTAAACCCCTGTAGGTTTAAGTATCATAATAACAATAATTGTGCAACAGCGACCTCGTGCACACGGGAATACAAAACACGTCCCTGAGACGATATATACATCTGTGACCCAGAATATGAAAATAATCCGGAATCACCTTGCTATTTACTGCCACGGTCGAGTCCGTTCTAAAATAAAGACAGGTGTGGACAGCAAAGGGCGAGAACTACTTGGAATGAGCATAAGAGTAGTAATAACCTCCTGCGTAGTGCATTATATTTTCGTTGTCAACAACTCGGATGACTGTATGAAATATGTATAAATTTAAGGATAATTACCATAACTATAACAAGGATGTTTCTGGGTCAGACCGACCATTATTTTTCCAATGCTTCTATTTCAATAGTAGCATCGCATATGAATGACTTTAATTTAGATGTTTCACTTTCTTTTTACATCGTTTATCGAACGTTACTATTCAAATAACAGGTTACTGGATTGAACGATGTTCTTTGAATGTAAAAATATTGTATTTTGTTTTGAATCGGTAAAAACTTCTGGTTCGGTATCAACCTTGCCCTGTAATCGGTACCTCGTCATCATGATCAATACAAGAACTTGGTCACATGTCAAGACATGTTACAATTAGCTATTGATGACAATCATTTCATTGATGATAATTGTTGTGCTGATAATTTTTATTAGATGCTCGCTCATGTTTATAAACAGGCAGAAGGTAACATGTGGTGCCACTGCCATTTATGAGCCAGTAAAATAAGTAATGGGTAAAACCAAATATCAATACATAGTCAATAAAAAAAAGGATGAATTCTAAAACTTTCACCAGTATAATTATTATGGAAGGCAAATTCGATTCAAGGTTGTTTGTTAATGTCAAGACAGTTCTCTAAACCGGTTCTGTGCGTACTCATCTTCCTGGCCGCTGCTGCATTAACTTTAATGAGGTAGCATTAATGCTGTATCCAGTTATAAACTTACAGGATCCGCAAACCAATAACTTTTTGTGGAGCACGCGCTATATCTAAGAATTCCGCCTGTCAACTATTTGTCCTAGTAAATAACCAACCGCGCTATGATTAATGTAGGTAATATTCATATTGATTGCCAAAGTGCATACGAGACTTCGGATGCCACTAGATTTGCCAAGATTTCGTACCAGCATAGAGTTTGGTTCTCTCGTAGTCACGACATCAATTATCCCGACCGTTGGGTAATCAATGAAAGTAAATTTAAAAACTATGATTTTCAAAGGGACGTTAATATGATTAGTTTTTATGTTATCATCACTTACATATTATTATGCATATTTGATTCCAATAAACAAGCTTGAAAAAGGATGCGAATGAATTATTCAAAAGAGAAACGATTGAGCTGTAAAAATATACTTGAGAGATATTTAACATCGATCGAGTTTACCTATAGCTAATAATAAGTTACTTTTAATGGAACATTTAATAAATTAACATAATAATCATAAAATAACATAATATTAAAAAGTTTTGTAAGCTTTTATATAAGAGCAACAACTTTACCAAGGTTAGTATTGCATCAATTGTATCAAACTGTAAAAATGGAAAGCCGACGCTAATGTTGCCTATAAATGCATGAAATCTTTAGATTTTACATAAAACACAGCCTAGATTATAATAGCTATTTCTATACAAACGTTTTCTAAAGGCCAGACTTTCACTTTGTAGTGAATACCTGCAGGTAGGTTCATTGTATCATTGATTCTGTTCCACCGGCAATTCGGCAACAGCTCAGTTCGGCAGAGATTTTACTCCAATAAATATTAAGATTAAACCATTTTGTCTTCCAGGCCATTAAATAAGTCTGAGCCAATAAACGATGAGATATAGGCACTCGAAATCTTTCGTCTAATTTCACTTTACATATCGTTGTTAAAGGAAAAAAATGCCTAAATGGCAGATGTACCAAAGTCCCAATCAACATTGCCCCTACCATTTTATAAATACCACGAAGTCTATAAACAACTAGAATGTTTTTATGCAACCAATTGTTGCATTGCACCTTTGAACATAACTTTTGCAACTTTGTAAAGCTGCATTGTACCAATTGTACCTAATATTGCTATTGTTTTGCGAGATATGGGCACAGAATTCAATACACTAACGTGATATGGGTGTACTCATGTCATTTTTTGTACACCTGCTTACAGTGCCATAAAAATTGTTTTTATGTTTAATTTTAATATAGTGAACGCTATATTAAAGTAGCTCATTAAAACATATGAACAAAACTGGAATGTGAAGTATCTAGTGCAGTGACAGAACAGAACAGAACAATCGGTGATTATTTTGATTGATGATGGAGGTTTATGTGGGCGTTTTCTTGATTTTAACGGTTCCGATGCGATTAGCATGAGCACAGAAGGAAGAATGCTCTTGTGAGAATAAATCGATCGGTGCGTAATCATAAAATCATTTGCCCATGGATTCTGGGATATGAAAATAGACGTGTTTTTTATAAACTGTAGTGTAGGCATAGGTACATTAGGTACCTAGTTGGTTAAGATTGCATCACGCACGCTGTACTGACGCTACTAACAAATATCCTGTCAGTCAATACGCAACTCATTTTCTTCAACTCAACTCTAAACTTTTTAAATTAGTTAATTGATCCATAAATCGTTTTATTCGCAAATTATAAATTGTTATTTTTTATTGATTTTGTCGCATGAAATATTTTGAAACAAATGAATGTTCAATGCCAAATGAGGCAATGTTAATATTATAAAGAAAAGACAGGCGTTTATTTGTTCAATTGACTGAATTATGTCATACCGAGTTAAATTAGGTATTTCTGTGTAGACATTTTGTGAATGGATGTATATGTACAGTGGTATAACTGATGTAACGTACAAATATGTTTATATGATATTAACGAGTCTCAGTGACACACCTGTGAAGGTAGCTGGTCGGGATCGGTGCCAAACCTCCCACTAATTTTGATAAACAATAACGTGACCGTTAACCGACATACATTAAAATGCTCTATTTATACTATAGCAGATTGCACTATTTGCTATAGATTAAAAAAGCAATCTAACGTAAAAAAAAATCGAAGCTATTAAAGCAGAAAGTATACTCCAGGCTGCAACACGTTCCGGCAAATATTTCAGACTAATTCGCGAATTGGTGCTAAAACTTCACAACATTCGTTTCCCACAAGAACGCATGCTCTCAATTAGATCTCAGAACACTCACTTTTTATGACTCTGAGGTATAAGTTAATCCTGGTGACCAGTTTAATTACCTGGAAACAAAAAACGTATCATGAGTAATTTGAATTAGCTAATTCCTCACTAATATTTCGATAGTCGCAGATATATTGAATTTAGACTTGAGGAGGGAGTTATTGAACGACCAATGGCTATGTTTCAATGATGTGACTATTCATCGAAATTCAAAGAAAACAAGCAGGAAATAACTCTGGGCAAACATCTTCAGAAAGCTCAAAAACAAAACTCAGCCTTTGTTATGATTTGTCCAGTGCTGTAACAGATGAATAACATTTTCCCAACCGAAACCTAAGCGGATACAATATTTAATCACGCATGTCACGGCATTTCCCTATATTGTTTTAAAAATAACCCATCGTATTAAACCCAGTTTCTCGTACGTAAATACATCGAACAAAATATCATGTTTCGCAAGCATTGGGTCAGTTTAACTAACTATAGGCGCTTCCTTATGTCAATAATGATGTAAGAGTATCGTCAATGTTTATTATTGAACCTTTTATTGATGTTGGATTTGGAAGCGTTGACGCATGAGATGGCTAAATGATGACTTACCAGTGCATGAGTAATCGAGAGTTATAATAATCAATAACTTTTAAAAACCATCTCATTATTTCATGTTATCAAAAGGGATTTAATAAAATACTTTTACAAAACGTAAACGACGTTCTACGATAAAATGATTTTTATCTAAAAAAAATACATGTGTGTAATTCACACGTGGTAGAAGCGAATCCTTCAAAAAAACTTTTAAATCACAACGATGCTGTATAGAGAAGTTTTCGCTTCAAAAAAGTTGCAAAAAGGGAACGAGTTTGCTCGAGACTTGAACCCACGCACTACGAGCTAGTCTCGATTCGATCCAATTCGGTAGACCGCTTGGCCAGCAGTATCCTTAAAACGGGTACGAAAATTAGGGATCTCTCTTCTCGTTTCCTCCCTTTTTTGTTTCATCGACTTCGTTTCATTAACTTTTAAATCATAACGGTGCTAAAAAAGTTTTCACTTCAATAAAACAATTTCCTAAGCGATAAGATTCGCAACATTGTACTGCCTACTTAGAAACTGGACCATTGGATCATGCTTGCAATACATCACTGTGTATTTACATTCAGGCGGCGCCGCCGTCCGTCTAAACTAGTTACTGCTGAACTTTTAGTTAAATATAGAGAAGCTGATTGACGCGACAGTTTAGTCGGGCTTCCGCGGGTTTCGATGCTAAATACCAGTCAGCCTGGAATACATTCATGTTCCGGAAACTAACTCTTGACGTTGCCGCATAGGTTAGGTAGATACTAGTTTTTCGAAGAACCCACTCATTACAATATAAATATGGACTAACTATGTAGGTTACTTCAGAATTTTAAAATGATAGTTCATGTTCGTGGAAAAAATGACGGTTTTTTACCACATGCTAATAGAGCTAGAGTGCTTCATTAACAATCAACCTAGTTTTAAAGGTTACTAGTAATGTGTATTGCATACTGTACAAATAGTTTTTTCCAAGAAAAATTCGATCAGTACCTGAGTTAAACCCGGTTAACTGACCTCTCAGGTTACCAAAATAACTAGACCTATTGCAACGAGCGCGCTGAGAAATCATGCAATGTTAACAAAATTACCGATTTTATTAAAGTATTGCTGCAATAAAAATGTATGTCAGAGACATAATACATTTCTATACTATAATTTCAAGTAGGTAATGAACTAATATAATACAATATATATCTACCTAATATAATATATCTTTAATTTCGAATGCTTTTACGAATATATTATATAGACCTAAGTAGTTTTATCATTATCGTAATCGATCACCACCAGCTTATACTTAGCAACTTTGTTAGAAGCTGTTTTGTGGCAATCAAGTACACTACTGTGACACTACTCCCTATTGTTCGCTTCTTTGGCTTCATGTGAATGTGCTGGAAAGCCAATGCCGCGCTGTTGTCGTTTCTCTTTGCCTCTGTTGTTGTTCTTTGAACAAGAATTTACGTACAGTGCCAAATTGATGCCTTAACACTCAGAAGGAATAGTTTATCTGGTTGGGTAAACGATGATTGAATTCTTCTAAAAATTTCCATTTCTGATAATAAGCAACTTTATTATGTTAATATGTATTATTATATTCGTATGATTCGATCCCACCTACTCCATTCTCATTTATGATTTGATTTGGTTAGAGTCCAGTTACATATAATATTATTTTGCTCTTTGCATATGCAATGCAGCTGCTTTCAAAGCTTATTCAAAGGTTTATAAAATTATACTGTTTCGTAAAATATACACCTAAAGCAATTCTTTCTTGTGAAGCAAGGTCGTGTTGTAGTTAAACAAATCTATCTTTATTTACATCAGTTCTGTCCTAAATTCAAGGATACAGTTTTTTTTTGGGTAATAGCAGTCACGCACGAAAGACAACAATGGCGGTCCGTTATCGAGATTTCGGTTCTGTCTCATTTAGCTCTTCGATTTTTTTGCTACTTATCTATAAGTATTTCAAGTACTTAGTTCCTACTTGCTTAACTACTTTTCATTAGTATTATTAAAAGTATGTTAGCATTGAAACTGTAAATATTCAGGTATGATGACCTCGATTCTTTTGGGAATCCACAATGGTTAGTACTTATAATCTTCTTTCTTAGTGGTGAATGAAGTGTATCTTTGCTGATTCTGATGTTCTAAGCAATACCTACTATTTGAAACGGTATGGCTAGGATATTAATTGATTAATTCACCTAACCGTCAACCACGGCGTTATTATTCTATTGTTTCGGAGGCATCGATCCACGCCGCCATGCTAATTGAATGCGACTTACATCTCTGCTTGAATTTCCATCATGGAGGTATCAAAGGTCAGACATGACAGAATCCCAGACGCTATCGATCCGAAATCTCACCTCGTGTTTCTAACCCGTCTGGGACGTTCGCCGAATATTAGAGATAATTTTACAGTTACCGTTGTTGTCACCTTAATTAAAAAATCAAGCTGTTTTAATACCCGATGAATTATTAAACTTATCACAGAACAGCAACAAATGTATGTTATACGTGTCATTTGTATAAAATTACCTATCAAAAACTATAGTTGCGTTACCTATTCTATTGAAGCCAGTGAAATGTAATTAGATAGCGGTACGGTGCACTTATGACAAAACAGTGGTTTGCGGCTTACACCTTTTCTTGAAGATAAGTTTACACTATCGTCTGTTATGTCCGGTCGAAACGTGGAAAACTATAACATACAAAAAAGTTTAAAGGAAATGCATTATGCTTTCTTTCGGACGAATCAACCCGAGCATCGTAATTTTCGCTTTAAATTTTCGCACCTCAAAACAATATTTAATTGTTTGAGCTTTAGTTGACTTGACACACTTGTTTCGCCTTGCAAACCAACTGTACCTATAATTACTGCATTCATAACAAAACACGTACCTACCTAACTATCCTGTCTCCACCCACCTATCCTAGAATAATCGCTTGGCAGTGACTACGACATGCCTGTGTATTGTTGTGTTCTCATTTTGAGGCCGTACAATATAATATTTATGTAGATACAGCACGGGTATTATCACATATAGCATGCACAAAAGGTGTTTACAACAAAGGACTTTCATCCTGCTGTTGATACTAAACTTTGATGCATTGTAAAAAAGATCATTTTCGATACTGTTTCAAGCAATGGGCTACAAAACGCGATGAGCTCCGAATGAGAATGCTTCTTAAGTAGGGTTTGTAACAAAGTAATGTTACTGCGTGAATAATAAAAAAACAAAGATTACCGTTTTAAAACATAACGATTGTTACAGTATCTTATCAAGTAAAACGTCTCCCTGAACATCTATCATAGTATTATCGATATACCTACCTCTACATCTAACGTAACATCCTAGAAGATGATATTAATAAACAAATCAACGATTGAAAAAAAAATATAGCAAGATAGTAAAGTCCTGACTTGTCCTTGACATTCAATTTATGTTTTGTAGAATATTGTAATAATAACGGATGTGTAAAATGAAAGAAATGCATAATCTTGATAGGTACTAGCACAGAAGAGATACCTATCTGTTATTTTTGTCGTATAGATAAAGATAAAGAAAAATATAGGTAATCATTTTTATCATAATAATGCTGTTTTATAATTAATAAATATGGCATAATCATTTCAATGCATTAAAAAACTTGAACTATTTTTATACCCATTATAATAAAGCTGTTAAGTTAGAATAGAATAGAATGTATTTGTTTTGTTATTTTACAAAGGTTCCTGTTCAATCTGTAAAACGTAGCGATAATAACAATTTGGTATAGGTACTCGAATAGGCTAGGCACCTTACTTGTGGGGAGTACAGAAAGAAACGGTAACTCTAGATAGTTGTTTCTAATAAGCTAAAATTCCATATCCATAAGGAGTTCGATTGCTCGATAAGGCCACGTTGTAACGGTACTATAATGTTAGGACGAGAGACGTATTATCCATGCCGTGTTGACCGATATTATCTCTATTGTGCGTCAATCTCAGAGTGCACTGTGGGTTTATTTGGTCAACGGATTTATAGTTGTGCAGTGGTGCCATATTAGAGCGGAAGCGTCCTACGCAAAGGTAGTCTTTATTGACACCGTGTGGAATGGGACACGGGATGCACGACATGGACGTAAGCTTGCCAGCATTGACGCTACTGACATACATGATATCCGGAGCCAATTACCACAATAATTACGACTAAATTTAGCCTCGTTTTGAAATATCGCAGCTGGCGTATCGAAGGTCGTGTGAGTTGCTCAGTTTGCAACCCTCATTGTATTGTGAATGGGAATGGAAAATGGTCCAAATGAATAATAGCAGTGAATTGAGAACTCAGCTGCGTCCCCTCGCCGAGTTACTCGTTGCTACGAGAGAGATCTAACCTAACAGATAATCGTGGTTGAACGCACCACGTGCTTAGGTATAATGTTTTGAATGTGATCCTGATAAGCACCATAAATTGTTATATTATTATGTACCTACATAACCTACACATATTTTATTAAGTTATGGTGCGTATTCCAATTAATTTGCGCTACATTGACATAAAACATTGTACATGGGTATCGGATAATATTAATGAGAACCGATGCCAATTTACCAAAACCAACTGTGTAGGTATGTCAAGTAAATTAATTAAAGAAAGTATGGGTGGATCGTTAGCGGTCCATAGTGGAAGCCAAACGACATTCGGGTATTTTTAGTACCTACGATTTTCTAATTTTACTTATAGCAAGTGAGTGTAAGCATTTCGCGTGGGCGGTTGGACATAATCAAAAATAGATGTTGTTGGCATCGGCGCGCCTGCAGTCTGTCCGAGATCCCGTCCGATCTGTCTATCTTCATAGAAATGTCTCACATTTTTTCTAGCTTTTGCATGACAACGACAACCTAAAAAGAGCTATCAGGGTCTGGTCCATAGAAAAAATATAATTTTATTCCCGTTCTAAAGTAACTTCTAAATTGTAGAATCCTCAGCATATACGGTCTACTTATTTCTTAAGATATATACATATATATTTTTTAAAGGAATCTTTTTTGAATCTTATTGCATTAGTCAACTGTTTGGTAAGAATTACTCGTAGTATGACGATTGAACGCATATAATAAACAGTTTTATATCTCCAACTCCGAGCGGATTCAACACAGATTTTAACGAGGTACTTAAACCGAAACCGTGTAGGAAACTAGTAAAAGGTGTATTATGATAAAGCTGCTCACAAGGCACACCTGGCCAAGGAAGTACCTGGGTGCAGTGTGGGTGGAAGTGTCACACCTACGTGCCTCCAGCGGCAACCATGGAATAATGAGACATGACTTCGATAGCGATAAAGAGAATGACTGTGTTGTTATGTCTAGTAATTTCTTTACCAAGCGTTAGCAAATAGACTGCAATGTGTTTTACAAAGACATAGTATGAACCGAATTAATAATTCAAACTTGTTATGACTACACCTGGGTAGGGGATTTAAAAAAGAGTACATGAGCGAGTAAAAGACTCGAGCGTCGATGTTTGAAAAGAGCCTTTGAAAATATCAAGCAAGCATGTAGGTATTATCAATGTCTCTACGCGAAATAAACACCATTTTTAGTAACATTGGATTGTATGGAAGAAATAAAATCAAGTAGGTAGTTATATACATAACAATTTAAAAACCGGTCTCTCTAAAACGATATCAACCTATGAATAAGTACTTATAATTATTGAGAATCATAAACATAAGAGTCACGTACCAAACCAAAAACGAACGCAACATTCTGTAGAGATTTTCAACAAATTACCTACAATGACAAACAATGATAATGAGACTGTTGACAAAAGTTCAATGACAAAAATAAATGGCACTTTTAGTGAACTGAAAAGTAATAACGAACGCCCATTCATTGCAACTAAGCTTTTATTGAAAACATTGCAATATGTATGGCTTCTTGTCTGCCAATACAGTCTTAGTCACGAGTCACGACCTGGTAAAGTCATACACGTTGCTTTCGAGAATGTTTTAATGCTAAGAATCATCGTGTCACTTTTATGTGACCTCATCCTCTGTGTTATATTCAGTTACGAGTTAGTTTAGCTGAAAAAGCATGTAGTTGTGTTTTCTTTATCTTGGTGCATCGAAAATTTTGTTTTGGTAAGTACCTCTAGGGGCAATTACAATTTAGTCTGAGTTGTATAAGTATACCAGTAAATTTAACTCCGAAATAATGCCAAAATGAGAGTTTTACTCGGATATTCCAGTTGGTGAATTTGACTTGTTTAAGCGTTTAACTTAATGTACCACTTTCTAATTACCTAGGCGATTTGTAACAGTATTTTATTTACATATCATGTATTTGTTTAATTACACTTATTACAATATAAATATATTAAAATACAATATATTAAAATAAATGAATGTCTATTACCCTTGTTTATCATATTTTATAAAAAGCTTAGAAAGCTTTAAGCTTTAGTGTTTTATTCGAAAGTTTCGTTTTGTCCTTAGAAATATGGTTTAGATTTGTCGATCGTTAGCCGTTTTCGTAATAGTGAACTCTCATAGTTCACGAGAGAAAATCAGGTTCCAAGGTACGTCCCCATTCCATTACTTAAACCTTATCATGACTTAGAAAGTTACGTACTTTCAGTTCAACGTTCACTAGTTAAAGTTCTTTTATGTCCATGCATTATGGTTGGTATTGGTATTGATAGGTATTCGTAGTTGTGCTCAAGGACAATGTTTGTTACTTATTTTGCATTTTTATCTGGTATGCGGGCGTCATGATAGTTTGCATATGTATTGAATGTTTTATGTTCCCCTGTATTTTTTGGGTCTGTCATGTAACTCGTTTGTGCCTCTCGGTAAAATCGGAGTTTTCTATGACGATGTCAGAAACAACTCTATTCCTGCATGCACAAATATTTAGTGTATATTTTGTACCAACTCAGAAACTTTATATTTCGTCCTTTTATCAATGAAGAGTAAATTTCAATAAAATCTTTGCATAGTTTTTGAGATTTTGATTCTTTGCACTTTCATTTCATTCGTGGAAATCTATTATATTATATTCAAATTATAATATTTAACAAAATGAACTGAGGACTAAGCTGACACTTCTGTTCCCCAATTCTTGAAGCCATGCCAGAAAGCAGGCTAACAACGACAAGGAAAAATAACCTTGTGAAAATGTTATGTAACCGATATTGTACTTCTACGAATGCCTATGTCAGCATTTTCAATTTAGTAAACTGTCCATACTTTGATCTTTAGATACTTTGTCTAACCTACATTCGTTGCATTGTGTTGTGTTGTGATTGAGTATTGAAATATGTGTGACAACAATGGACTTATTTTTCAAGTTTATTATAGCTATCCTAAATTGTAATATTCCACTGTTATAGTTTATTAAAATAATCATATTTCAAAATATATCGTAAATACTATCTGAAAGCCATATTTCAGTTTTTAAAACCGCTCAGTTGTGCAAACAAAACTAAACAAACCAAGGTGCTACAATAATTTCAACTGTTTGTTTTACAGTTCAATTTCAATCGTAAACGTATTAGATACAGCGGCTAAAAGACCAATATATTCTACGAACATGACGTGATGTGATGAGGATAATACGTCCATGGATGTGATGTATTCTTTCCTATATCGCCAGTTCAATTTGAATGTTCACTATCGGCAACGTAGGCTCATAATATGTTAGCTTATCGGGTGTCAATGTCCTCGGGTCACAGAAATTAGGTGCGCGAAAGGTATGCCAAGGTGACAGAACCAAGGTAAACACTTAAAATTATTTAAAACTGGAAATTGAGACAAACGTGAACGTTTTAAACTCAAATAACAAAGTTGAAATTGAAGCAGACACTACTAAAAGATAATAAAATACCTATCTGTTGTTAATTTCATTATTATAATCACGGTGTCTAGACAATTATATTGATGATTTCCGTTTAACTATTAAAACGAAACTGAAATTATGACGAATATTAAGCCTTGCTGTAAAAAGGTACCTACTTATAACTTGTACTGTATGTATTAAGTATTTACTTTTTTTTTACTGGTTTTTTGGTTCTGGTTTTATTTCATACGGTTGTTAAAAGCCCCAATACGAGTAACTAAGGCGAATGCTTACTTAGGTACAATAACGATGATTGTATAAATTAGTAAATCGGATTCATGTAAATGACTATTTTATAACCAGTTCCGAGCTCGTCCTCTCCTCACCACTTTCACGCACGATTTCTAGTGTGACCAGATGCTGGCTGATCTTACTTTTGATAAATCAAACGTTAACCCGAATCGCCAGTCGTCGTTTTTTAGATTGTTTTTATGAAAAAGTGACGTAAGTCATATGGATCGATGAGTCTCAATTAATTAAGATTAGAAAGCGATTAATTGATTCTGTATTTTGGAATGCTGAGATTCGGTGCTTCTTCTACACACGAGTGTGCCAGTGACCTCCTTGCGGAAGCGATTCCAGCGGTCGGGAGCGCGACTTGTCAAACGACTTTCCGCGCAGACGCACTTCAATTCGTTCGGCCGCGACATTGACCCGCCATACATGATCGGCCATTGCACCGGGTGTCGCAGGCTCTTTGTTTATATCCTGCGAGGCCTACCGTACGACCCTCGCACGTTCATTGTCCTCGCGGCGACGAGGTTCTCATCTAGCCACAATGTTTAATGGGCGAGTAACAAAAATAAGCCTCATAATCATAATTTATTACCTACGTGATTTGTTAACCTACCTCGAATGATCTATGATCAAAATTTTTGAAATGACAAAGCTGGGTGGGTATTAGTTTACTTACTGATCTGTTTTTGAAGAACATTTTACATAAGTTAGACATAATCTACACGAAATAGGTAATAAACGAACGTCAGCCACGTCTTGTTATTAACGTACCTTAGAACATAGTTCCCGTACATAGGTAGTTTATGATTACCTACATTACACACGACAAGGACATGACGTATAACAACAAGATTTCAAAAGCTGGATACAAGCCCAATAGGACTATAATGAAAGAGTCCGCTCGAGCGGAGTGTCGTAAGCCGTTACTGACATTCCGCAGGTTGAGCTCACAGGGTGCGTCAGGCGCTCGTCACTGACCACTGTCCCCAGGTCACCGCGCAAAGAAATACCATCTTACGTTATGGATGCATTTTGCGTAGACGCAGGAAACTCAGTAATTTCCTGAAATACGGATTTCATGGTGACGCAAAGTCCGACACCCGCGCTTTCAGCGGCGCCTGCGCTGAACCCATTTTAGGACATGACTAACGGAAATTTGACTCCTCTCTCTGGCCCGTTCTCTCCCGCGGGAAGCGGTGTGCACTTGTCTCGCTCTCGCGAAAAGCTTCAAGAAATCTTTTAATAGTGTCCACGGCCGCGATCTACTTTCAAGCGGCGGGAAATGTGCAAGAAGATAGTTTTTTCAGAGACTATTAGGTAATATTGAAAACACCTAACATTTGATTTAGTTCAAATAAAAAAATATTTCGAAAATTCGGTATCGTTTGCTCTATAATTAGATTCGTAATCAGATAATTTTGTTGGCGCTGCCAATTTGAAACCGGGAGCAGATCAGATGTAGTAGCTCATAGTAACGTGTTTTGATTATGGAAAACAGAAGTGTTCGGCTTCGGCATTATTGATTTACAGATAAAAAAAAATGTAAATACAAAAACATGAGTCATTTCGTAACCGAACCATGATAAGGCTTTTCTAGTAGTTGTAAAGGTATCCTAACGCGGTTTTATTATAGTTAATTACGAAACTTTGGGTTTACCTACCTTGAACCATTATGTCAACAGATGTGAGGTGTGTCATGTAGAACGTGGAACTGACCTTTTTCTGCTGCTTCTCCCAAGCCGGGTCTAGCAGACCCTCACGCTCCCACTCCTCCTCTTGTTCCATATATCCGTCTGTGTACTCATAGCTATTCATCATCCCGTTGTCCATCATCATGGTCACCGCACTGACCGTCGATTCGATGTTCGTTCGAGCCTACGACGACCGCGAGCTCGCGTGTGTTGGTTCGTACCGCGCACTGCAACAGGCAGCCGGCCGCGCGCCCGCTACGAGAACACTGGCGCACAAGCGCTGCTGGCGGCGAAATGGGGAACTTTTATTATGCGTTCCGTTTCACGTTATTACGCGCACCTGTCAAACTCGCATGACAGGTGAGGTACCCTTGAGTCGCAGTCGTGCATGGAGCATAATCCATCCAGTCATTAAGTCTTCTTATTAATACTGTGATTCAGTCGTATTTAGGACCACAGTTATCACCATGAGCACAGTATAGCTTTGGTTAGGTAGGTACCTACTCTAGCACTAAGAGAGCAATGTCGATTCACTGACTTGTGATATTATTTTGTCTGGGTCAGTTTGGAAGTCCTACGGTTGGTTTTGCTGTCAATACAGTAGGCATGAGTCCCGCAGACGTTGTCGTGGACAGCAAAGCTTAGGTATAAAGCGAAGACTAGAGAACTCACGGCGATAACAACAATCTAATATTTTCATTTTTATTTTGACAAACAAAGGTGATAAAATAAAAATGAAAACATTAGATTGGCAAGTAGTTAATTACAATTAATTACTACCGGAGGACTTATATACCTAATTAAATGGACTCGAATGCTGTTATGGTATTGACAAAAATTTGCTAAGAGTTGGTATTATACCAAAAAAATTAGCGTTTTTGTTTGTTAATGTAATAGGCTAAAAAGGTTAAATGAACCTCGACATCAGTAAAATACACAAAAATTTATTCACCACATAAAATTTCGGATATATTCATAATCTTGCTCTTGCAGAATAACAGTTTATAGTTTTTTTCTCTGAAGATCCCACATTTATTTATAATAATACCTATATTCATAGCAATATTCACGATCACAGGAAGGTTAAACTTTGGAATAGCAAAACATTTATGTTTTATATGTTACCACAGCGAGTTGACTTGACATTAACATTTATTTGGTGTTCTACAAACTAAATCTAAAAATTTCAACCGTATGTATTTCATTAATAAAATAAAGTAAAATTAAAATATATTATTAGAAAGGTATTCATAGTAGAAAGGTACATTGTTTGCCACAGGGCTTATCCTGTTGAAACTCTCAAACTACACTCGTCTCGAACACGAAAACAGAAAGTATACGGGTTTTGGTAGAACTGGAGTTCCGCTTTTTAGAACAACATTATGAAGTACCATAACTATATTCTGTGACAAAGTCGTGGGTTCTTTAAATTTTCTAAACAGAAAGTTGAAAACAGAAACGTATTTTAAACGTTCAGGTGGGTTACTCTCGAACACAGTTCTAATCCGGATCCATAGATTTTGCCAGAAGTCCTGTCATTTTTCAGTACAAAATGACACGAGATCTGTCAAATTCTGTGAATCTGGATTGGAACTGTGGTCGAGAGTAACCCACCAGATCCATACATTGTTAGTTTTTCGAAAGTAGGTACCTACGAGTTTAGTTTTAGAATTTCACGACTACTGTGTGGACATTTTCAGGCCAGGAAAATAAGGATTTCTCGTGGCGAAATATCATACAAACTGATTCTATGTATAACAAATAATAATAGTATGAAATATTTAATTTCACTAAATCACAAAGGTTATGTATGTACTTTACGATTTATAGATAAGTTTGTTCAAAAACAATTGAATTGTCAGTTTTGATACCGGTTGTTTGGAATATTAAGGCCTACTTTTTTTTTATTCAATGGTCATAAACTACATATTGTATCCTTGGACATTTCACACAACCCTCAAATATGCGTGACCACTTTGAATTAGATTAGTGTCCAAACAATGTCCTCTAGATACGTATTCTACTCTTTATTTATTTAGAAAAACTCAAGAAACATAAAAGTAAAATCAAAGTAAGTTATTAGGTTTTCTATTCGTTCAAATTCAGTTTTAACATTGTTCAACTTAAATAGACAGATATAAAGATAATTTTACCTACAACTATGGTATGAAGGTATAACAACAAACTACTTAACGAACAACAATTGTTTTGGACGACTAATTGGTAGGTAACCTAGACTGGTTCTTCTAAACTGGATTTCTTAGTTTATTGTAACATCGATAACAAGAAGCTTACTTGTACCATACAAAGTGGGTAATTATATCAGTTTCAAACCTAAAATTGAGCACATTTATATAATTATGATAAAAATATAGAATAAACTGTTTGTTTGTTTACTTATACATGATAATATCTTAAAGTAAATTATATTTATGTTAAGCTTTAAAGTACGAAAGATAACACTGCATTAGAGATCTGTTAACTTAGAAGTAGGTATAATTATGAGATGACCGTATGAAAGTTGGTGTACTTACATAATTTTGTAGTTTGTGTTTCGTATAAGTACACTATTTAGAAGGCATTTAGCACGTAAGTAGTTAGGTTTTGATATATGTCAACAAAAAACTTTTGAAGGAAAATCGCTACACATTAACGACATTTGAATAATATGTTGGTATAGCTGTATATTTTATACAAACTCATACATCTATTTTATTACAGTAAAACATATTTAGTATTTAGGTTTGTACAAACTTTTGTGACCAAAACTTGAGGTGCCAACATTTTGGATGTTTATTTTATATTTCATATATTACAATCTAAAACATTAATATTTTAGAATTTATTTTAACAGATTAATGTATCAGTCGTTTTATTTTAACATGCGTTAAATTGAGATCAACAGAAACATTGGTTCGTTTCAAAATAAGTTTAGCTAGGTTTTTCATATTACTTTCAATAAAATTAAACAGATATTTCGCAATAGATCACATAAAAAGTGGGTAAGTCCTATTTGCGCATCTAATTAGAGTAAATTGCAATTTCGGTACCAAAAATAGAGATAATTATACTGAACACGACTAGCTAGATGTAAAAATATAAGTATCAATGAACAACAACAAGGAATAGGTATCCGAGAAGTGTACAAATATTTCTCGAACTCTACTACCGTCCAGTACATCTATCTATAACAATAATACTTTTTGAAGGCTCAACATACCACTCAAAGAAAGACCCGGTCCGATCACTCCTCATAAAATATATAATACAGTGCCGTAGCCACGGGGTAGGAAGGAATACGCACAAGGGTATATGAGGTTCCAAATGTACATATTTATAATTCGGAATCACACTGTTACCTATCTGTTTAACCTTTTGGCCACAATACGGTTTTTTGGAAATGTTACAGATTTTTAGGATAGGTATAAAAAATACGTTGACTAAGCAATACAATTTTAAGATTTTTTTTGTGCTTAGACTGGAAAACAGAAACACTTTTTAGTGGACAAACTTTTAAAACAGACTGTAGTACCTATCATAATCACCCGAAACATTCTCGTAGAAGCTCATGAACCTCGAACATTAGTTGGCTACGGGCCTGGTCTAATAGAGTAACTCCCATTTTGTTCTATAGAACTGTTACGTCTAGAACTGTTAAAACTTTTTTATCCCTAATATCTGGTAACTCACATTTGAGTAGGACTATTGAAACGAACACTAGCCCTAATGGGCTAGGTTCAATAGTCCTACCGTGGAATTACAGGGATAAAAACAGTCCTAAAGAACAAATGGGAGTTACCCGTTTAAAACAGACTGTAATACCTATATCATAATCACCCGAAACATTCTCGTAGAAGCTCATGAACCTCGAACATTAGTTGGCTACGGGCCTGATCTAATACACTGATATTCCTGACAGGTTTGTTCATACTCCGAAGTCGAAGCTCTCGTACTCGGAGAAGCGCGAGTCTTGCTTCTGCAGGAGAGGTCTCTGGCACGCCTGGAAGTAGTCGTCGTGGATGCGGTACATTCCCGTATGCGCCTGATACGTCAATGTCTCCAAAAGTCGCTCGTGCTTAATTGTCTTCGTCGGGAGCACTACCTTGATCAATTCCTGAGGTGTTATCCTGTACAGCTTGAGATCTCTCGTCAGCCTATCCATAATGCATCTAAATTCAGTTCTCGCATCAGTCTTATCGGCGGTTGATTTGTTAGATTTGATCTTGTTCCTTGCCCAGCCGAGCATAGCTTCGAACTTTTTAACTTCGGAGATGTCTAAATTTCGGTTCATAATCATCTGAACCATCGACTCTGAGAGGTTGAGGAAGTCTGGCGTTTGAAAAACTGCATTTGCTCGCTGTTCAATGAAAGCTAGGATCATGGTAACCAGTTCTGAAGCTGACGTGTACCGCCAGAAGTAGTTTTCTAAAGATATCAGCATTGTACATGCCTGAAAACATTTAAAAAAGAAACATGTAACTTAACTTCTACGGTTTTCTGATTTTATCGCTTATTTTTTGATGAGCAGAATGGTGCTGTGCTGATGCAAACTTTGAATTGTTTGAAGATTATTTATGTTTCGTTTGTCTTCGATAGAGAGGATATCGCTGTCGATCGCAGTCAGACCATGCATTCACAGTGGTAAATATATTGGGGGTTGAATAATTAAACAAAACAACGAGTTGATCGCAAATCTTACCACTTCTATCCTAAGGAATTGCTTAGCATGGTGGAAACAAGCCTGCAGTAGTTCAGGCAGGTCATAATGCTCGGCGGCGCAAATCAGTCCCGGGATAGATGCACAGGTCAAAGGACAGCTGCCCGTGTGAAGGTAATCCAGTAGAATGCGGAACGTTTCGGGGTCGAACTCTATTATTGAGAACTGGAAAACAATTTGCAAATTTTAACTTACATATTGACTCTGATCTCTATAGATCCTTTAGATGCTAATAAGGCATCATTGGAAATTTTGTATTTGGGGCATTATGAAGCTTTCGTCGTTTTCCCGTGGTTTATCTACTGATTCAGTCTGAGTTAAAGAGGTTTAATTACTATTAGGCTTTGTGAATCCCATCATATATCTTACCTCTGTCTGCGCTAGTTTGGCACGATCTACTTTTTGAGCATCAGCACACACGGACAGTCTTGGCACTGCTAAAGCAGCGTTCTTCTCCTTTTCTTTATCTTTGCCGTCTTTATCTGTAATGTCATTATTGTAAAATGTTACTAGTACTTTTGGTTTTGCAAAACTACTTAATTTCGGTGCGTCTAATTGCTCAGAGAATTTTGCAAGGAACTCGATATCGTATGTTTATAAATAGAGAGCCACGAACTTATTGAATAATCAGTATGGTAGGTACTTGCGAATGTTACCTATTTCTGCCGCCAAGCAGCGATGTTCACATTGCTGTGTTCCGGTTTGAAGGGTAAGGGCGCCGGTGTAATTACAGGCACATGAGACTTCAAGATCTTTACGTCTCAGAGTGATGGACGCAGTGCATTGCCTTACAGGGCACGTCCTCATTGGACTTGCTCTGTGAGGTAATGCATTTTTATAGGCAGAAGTTACTGCTTAGCATGAGGTGAGCTATCAGCTTGTTCCATTACTTTTATCATAAAAATAAAAATGTTGTTTGTGACACTTACTAGAACAATCTTGAGAACTGGCCCACTTTTTTTTGTCGTCCGCATTGAGTTGAGAATGTTGTTTGCGTATGGAGCGCCCCCAACCGGCCGTTATTGTCCCTAATCGCGAGAATGCTCGCTTCACCATTGGGGAACTGGGTACGCTTTTTGGCCTAGAACAGGTGGTAATAATTGAATAAAAAAGTTATTTTTTGATTGTTTTAACGTTTACTAAAACCTCTAAAACGGCTTCAAACAACCTACGCAGAATTTTCAATTTATACCTATAAAACTATGCGTTAAGATTATTGTAACATTTGTAACCTACATCGTGTTTTAATGCTAGAAATGTTCGGGCTCATAAAGTGGTTTGTCTATCAAATGTTGTACGGGAATTAAGTGCCTGCCTCAGAACAAAAACTAAATGAGAATGACGACAAGCTTCTGACAAATTTTAATATTCTTTACCTCGGTGATTCAATATCAGGCACTTGCAAAAAGTTGCTACTCTTTTGTTTCGGGGTAGGGGATAAAAGCGTAGGCGCTGGTCGGGAGAGTAATTCTGCCACTGGTACTTGTGGTGAGCCGAATCCACTTTGAATTCCGTAAAGCATTTCTTGGAACACTCTGGAAATATAATCACAGAATACATTTATTTATCATCATAATATGGTAGTGGCAGACTCATGTTGGGCGCCACTTAAATCCAGGATAGTCATAGCTTAATTCTATTTTAAGCAATGACATGACCAGGATATCATGCACTTCCTAAGTGCTCTAAGTAAACTACTAATCTGCATGATAGCATCATACATATAAGTTAAAAGTTCCTAAACTTGTGGTCCCATGTTGGGCGCCACATTATCAAATTCTGTATCACCTACCGGCTTCTTACTCCAAGTATTGCTCGAACACCAATAAACTTGGTTTTTTGCTTTGATTGCCCCACAAGGAAGACGACGTCAAACAGCTGAGCATTCGTGGCAATATTCAGCTCACTGTTTAGGAACACGCGGGTAAAGTCTTTGGCTAATTGGTCGTAGTCTTCAAACTGGTCTCGGACTGAGTCCAGTAGAGGAGAGGACGGTCGCATGTGTCCGATTGGACGCCACGATCCTGAAAAATAAACGTTCCATTTTATAATCCAGAATAATGTAAAATATTTGATGCTGTTTATAACACGCGAAAATAAGATTACCTTAGGTACCTACGTATTTCAAGAAACGTCTAAATCTTCGTAATAAATGTTCTTTTGCCTGCTTTTCACCAAAATAAAATCACAAAATATAGTATAAACTAGCGACCCGAACCGGCTTCGCACGGGTACAATGCAGTGATGATGATAATGTATTATACATATAAACCTTCCTCTTGAATCACTCTATCTATTAAAAAAACTGTATCAAAATCCGTTGTGTAGTTTTAAAGATCTAAGCATACATACATACATTAGAACAGACGCGGGAAGCGACTTTGCTTTATACTATGTAGTGATATAGTAGCCTAAGTTTTATTGACGAAGGAGAGCCTCTTACTTTTCGCCAATTCATTCATATAGCATACCTTAATAGTATACTTTGTGACCTTTAAGACAGAAAGTTTACCTACCTCTTCGATATGGTTTCGGTATTTGTCCAGTTTCGGCATGGTTTTGGAGATTAGCGACTATGTCTTCGAGCATCTGACTTCTTGTTCTTTCTTGCATTCGCGCGAATTTCGGAGCTGAGTACGATGCCCTCTCTCCATTGACAATCTTAGTCAGAAGCCACTCTCTAGAAATAGATAGTTTGATTTATTTTGACCTAGACTTAGCTTCAAAGTATATAGTCCATCAAAGCATATAAGTAGGACATTCAAAATTGTGACCACTGCATTTTACTTCGTGATAAGTAGCAATGTAAGTTAAACCTGAAGTGCTAGTCACACTTCAGAGTTTCAGTGTTGCTCCACTTTTCGTGTTTGTGTACGACAAACTTGCATAGGAGCTACAACGTAGGTGTAATAGTTACTGTTCGTATTCTATGTTGCTACTACGTTCCCTGAATCAGCAAGTTTTCCATTTCTGTGCTAATAGACGCCCGCTGAGTAGGTACAGAAAGTTAGTCGTTGCGGTTACGTTAAATGGCACTTTGTAAGCACATTAGTTGGCAAATAAACGTTTTTGGAAAGGGAAATTCAATTGAAGTAATAATTGGATTTTTGTTCGTTACCTTCAAGTTTGTGATTTGATTCTGAGGTACATAGGTACGTTACATGGAAATTTGACAATGTTGAAGCGAATCAGACAATAGAGAATGTGTTACTTACAACCTATATTATTTGTAATCAATCGACCTATGTCTTTGGGTATGTTACCTACCTATACAGTAATTAAAAACTGTCTGTATTTGTCTTATTTTGGAAGAACATTATTGATTTTATAAACTTACTTGAACATAGCACCTTTGTCAAACACGCTCTGTTCCCAAAGATATGGTTTGTAAGCTCCAACTTCATCTCTGGTCACGACAGACACTTCATATCGTGTCGGTTTTCGTTTTATTTTCGCTGATACTCGGACTAAAAAAAAAGATTTCGCCAATTCCTATCATCTTGCTTACAAATCTTACAATCCAGAAACACGCATCAATAAATAAATAAATATTGAATTATGTTTGCTTAAGAACTCTCCTTGACTGAGTGGTAGATACTGCTGCCGTTGCTCTTAAAGCTAATAAATCGAAGTCGGAAGTTATTGCAATGCGCTTTCTGCGTAATTCTATCGTAAAATCAAACAAAACTGAATCAAAGCTTACTGAAACTTTCTCGTTCATTAGCAATATATCATTCACTAGACTTTCAAGTGAACAGAAAATATTAAAACATCGTTCATTATTTTATGTGTCAACTCACCTAGTATAAAAGTGTGCAGAAAATGGCTTTTGATACAAGCAGGTGAAAAGGCAGTGTTATCAGCTTCTAAGAACACGACGCATACGATGTCATTTCCAATATGTCGTTTCCTTTGAAGTTTCTGAGGGTCATGCCTCTCGTAAGGCAGGAGTGTGGAGACGTGGAACATGATCTCTATGCCGCGCCAGTTTGTGTACACTGAGTATAAACCCGTGAGATCGTGCACAGTATCTAACCCACCCTTGTATTTGTCGAAGCCTGAAAGTCAATAGAAATTTTTGATTTGCTGCCATAAAAAAACTGTTTGTTTTTCATATAAAAATAACTATTCTGCAGTATTTTTGGATCTTAGCTGTTTGTTTTGTAAGAAAGTTGTAACAAACATAGACACCTTACTTTGGAAATTGAGTTTGTTCTAATCTTTGACAAAAAAGAGGGGAGCTAAAAGTTTCAGACCTTAGTAGGTATGTCGTTAGTTCGTTCCGGAATTTTGTATTGTTTGTGGTTACCACTGCGTGTCTCCGAAACGGAACCTACTGCTGAATAGTTTTTATGAGAAAGCTGATCATAATGGGTAGGTATTGGTGGAAATTCGTGCAGTCATTTTCAAGATACCAGAAAAACCCTATTTTTGAAAAGATAGTATCTTGTATAGTATCTATACAATTTTTCTTTACCTTTTAGTCTCACTTTATCTCCCATAACTTGAAGAAATTCATCAAACATCACAGAATTCTCGTTATTGTCCAGAATTTCTTCTTCTGTGTACTGGTTCTCTTTCACGTATATCACACCGACCTTCAATTCTGATTTTATGAACACCTGAAATACAAAATAAGTTACCTAGGTCAACGATCATATTATACTACCTAGGTAGAAATGAATCTTTTATTACATTATTTCCTTTCAGTGATAGAAAAGATAACAACTTAGTGAAAATTTCAAGTTACAGTTTGTTTTTGTATTTTGCAACGAATAGTAGGTAATTTGCTTTCGAGATGATACACATTCGTTAAGTCGGTGAGCGGGAATCTAATCCAATTACAGTGCTACCGCAAATTCAGGTTGGCACAAAACAAACGAATTATACAAACTGATGAAAGGGAACAATGGCGGTAGAGAAATAAAAGAAACAAGAGACAGGAGCTTCATATAAAAAATGCATGTACAAGTTTACCTAATTTTTATACCTGTTAATAAAACAATTTTATCTAAGCATTTGTATTTACGGTTTTATATTTTAGATGAAGCCTCTAAGCACATGTTTTGTACTTGATGCGGATGGAAAAAGTCCATGCAGAACAGGCTATTACAAATTGCCTATATCAATGCCGATAAATCAATCTCACAGACATGATGACAAAAACCTCATAAGCATGGCTATAATAATATTTTTCCTTTTATCCGTCGGCTTATTACGATGGTATTAGGAAGAAAATAAGTAATCAATCCTCTAGTGATCAAGATCGGTGCTGGGGAATGCCGTAATATGATTGGAACTAACTACGTACCTACTAAAACATTAAAATCGACATCACGTCAAAAACTGAATTGGAACGACACGACAATCCACTCTTGGCATCGACCAAAAATAGAGCTTGGTCTCTAGTGGCATAGGTTAGCTCACTTAACTATTAAATCCGTTTATTTATTCAACCCCTCATATTTCAACTATTCATAAATATAGAAAAACCTAACCTAGTTCTCAAAAAATCTTGTGTATCAATGAAGTTTTAGCAATTTTAAGCCTACTAAGTAAAAAAAAAACACTGACAACTAGGTACCTACTAATCGTAGATCGAATAGTGATATTATATTCGAACAGTGATATTATGCGTATTACTTCTTAGAAAGCGTTGTGTGTAATGTCCCAGGATATTTATTAATTTTGTCCTAATCAGGCATGATGCATGATTTAAATATTATAGGTACAATTACCTAACCTACCTAGGCCACATGTGTTCGTGTCACATTCGCACGGCAAATCGTTTTCACAAAAAAGAAACAATAGCAGACAAGACGGACATACCTACCGTGTGATGAGGACACAGTTTACTATGCCATCGTAGTGCCCAATAAAGAAGATATAAAGCCCTTTAGCCTGCTAGCCAGCTATTTCTAAGGATAAACCGTCTCAATAATGCTTTTATTACTATTTTTTTCGTACGAATTTTATCTCTATCGGTCCTATCCTAACAGTAAAATGAGTGAGACGTGTTTGCCTTTTATCTACTGTAGGTGGCTACAGCTACCTAAGTAGATATAAAAGAGAAAGATTCTTTGCAAAACGGTAACTGAAAAGGTAAGATAAGATTTAAAAGAGCATCAGTATTTTATGTTAAAGTCCCTAAACAATGATTACGACAATTATAAAAACAGTTTATTACGTCATTAACTTTTACGGCGAGAGAAATTGGTCGATAAGATGGGACTGAGAGTAAGTACCTACCTACAAAACGTATGTTGTGTAGAGCAAGACGACGATATGAAAAAGATTGCTGAAAAAGAGGTTGTCTGGAAAACATCGCTGTATAGCGATAAGACCGCCCATTGTACAATAAATTTAAGTTTTGTTTTTTATTTTTTCTTGTAATCCCCAGGTTAAGGTGTGCAATAAAGTATTTTCTATCTTCTATCTATCATTGCTTATTTTCATGTGTTATAGAATAGGATACCTACTATACAGGTAGGTATCCTATTCTATAACGGATCTGTGCTGACATGACTCACTCTAGCGTAAATCACTCTTACATAAAGTCAAATGCATTTATATTATGTAAATGAATTTATATATTACGAAAAGTTCTTGAAACGTTTTGAAATTATCGGCTGAAGTACTTACTAAGATCTAAAATTTATTCTAGCTGAATGATATTATGTATTTACTGGGTCAATTCTAAATAAGCGGTTCTTGGGCTTGACAGGCAGACAGACGGACAACAAAGCGATCCTATAAATAACGGATCTCTGGTTTTTCTTTTACAGCTACGAGACCTTTCATATGTGGGGTAAAATACAATCACATTTGTCGTTCAATCGAAAAAGCGCCGTCCATTCAGGGAAAGGAAAAAACTAAGAGTTGTAAGTAAATCTCTCAATTACCTATTGTTCTTGGAAATAATAAGAACTTTATTCAATCGTCCGTGTCTAAACCTCTATAACATAGGTAGGTACATCAATTGTCAAAACGTATTTTGCAAAGAACACGTAAGTACCTTATCTACCTTCGACTACAAAACGTTTCTGTCAGAGAACAGGAAAATAGACCCTCACATTTTCAGAGTTTAATCAACTGGAGTGGAGTTCAAGGAACTTCGGTAAGATTGGTGCTCGGTTATTAGTTTGAAGATGTCACTCTATCAGATATCCATTGGGACTTTACTGACGTTGATCGGGAAAATCTTTGTGCTGTTTTAGGTCTCCACCGCTACATAACTAACTTTGTCAAAGATAAGGCGTGATATGACGTAATGGTGATCTTCTAATGTGATGTGTCCGACTCACATCTCTTCTGTGGTCTGACTCATGTTTGCGTCCATCACAACACAACGGATTAATTCACATACACATTCGCCCGCTAGCGTTCTATTCATGAAATCCAACATTTCTCTGAATTCGAAATGCAAAGGACGGACGAGACGGGCTCTCTCAACAAAGTTCTGAATTGTAGCGAGAGGTACCCCCTGACGGCTCCTAATGAAAATTGGCAGCTCGCTGGATCAAATAAACTTCCTTATAAAAGCAATGTGCGCCGCAGACGTACCTATTATTATACGTATAGGTAGATAGCTCGGTACTATAGATACCTATAGGTAGGTAAAATAAGGGTGGTGTTCAGATTATTTTACCGTTTTCTTTTTTATATTTAGGTAGGTACCTACGTAGTCACTAAGCTCTAGAAATATTAGCTTTGAAGCATAAAAAATAAATGGAGCCTAAGGTTAGATTTGAAGTCATGTCTTTTGTTATCAGGACCTTGTAAATATTTCTGGTTGAAAGTTAGGTACATTTATTACCAAAGAAAATCGGACGACGACGTTACAATTTCTTGCTATTCAAAAATCTTGCATTAGCGGTTGACCTCGTATACTTAACATTCAACAAATTCAAACTTTTATACTTAAGAACCTTTCTGCCCTCGACCTCAAAATGGTCTAACATACCCATACCCAACCTACAAATAAGCAGGTATTTAGTTCAGCAAACACGTTAACAAACTTCTCAATTTATAAAGTTGATAGTAGAAAACTAAAATACTAATAGGTATTCGTCGCGGTGTTGGGACGAAGGTACCTACTAATATTGTTGCCATTATTCCATGTTCAGGCACCAGCTGATTATTCTAAAATCAAATTCTAACTTATTCGTGCTCGGAGACGCTTGGATGGGGTAATTATATTTCAACTTCCCGCGCCATTAGGTGATATTTTAATACACCAGCGAGTGTCGTGCGAGATTTCGTGCGAGAAGTTGTAGACATACAGATAGTTTGGCGTCTAACTTGTCATTAGTCCATTACTGTGATTAGTCGAGAAACTCGTGGAGTAGAGTCGGGGGAGGTCGAAGCGGTTCTCATCTCACGACTAACGGGCCTCATCAATGTTTCATGGCAGTAAATGGTGGCATTGCTTATTCCTAATTTGAAACTGAAAAAACAATCGTAGAGTCTGGTAAAGGTTTTACTGCTAATTCACTCGCGATTTCGAGTTTGCCCTCGCTGAATGCTAAATGAGATAAAATCGTAAATTCGTTTTTGTTTTGTTCGCTTTCCTCTGTTTCGTGCGATAAACCGTTATTTACCTGGATATTTTACACATACGTTCCTGCTGAGACTTTTACTGTAGCACATTTGGAAAAGGTTTAAATTATACCTACGTAGAATATTTATGATTCCTGAGATAGCACATAGGTAGTCTACATTTTATCCGGGTACCGCGAGAACGAAAGTGCAGGAACACTAGCTATTTAAAAATTAAACAAATAAAATGAAAACTAAGGACTCTACCTGGTCAAGTTTTAGTAGTTCTTCTGGCGTGTCTGGCAGCTGTCCCAACATCAGCGGTGGATTGATATTCACTTCTTTCCCAAGAGACCGCACCACCTCCTCACGGTTGTACCGGTCCGCAAACACGCATGATGCCGGAATCAGCCCGTGGACCGTGTAACTTATCGCCCGGACCAGAATTCTGAAAAAATCTCTTGTGAGCACCGAATAAAAGTTTTATGACTACAGTTTGAAGCCTGTGATGGCTATAGGAATAGTTTGGTTTCCGAGAACCCTCTCCGGGTTACAAGACCTTGACATCGAATAGGCCTACTCGTAGAACTACGAGTAATTCGACTGTTCTTATAATTTAATTTAACTTATCTACTTTGAAATTAAGTTTTACCATTATTCTTAAGAGCTGTGGATTTTGTTACTCAATAAAACAAAATTAATTTAGTTCTTATAATTCCATTATTTACCCCTAAATTAAAATTTACTCGGTCCGTACCGTACTGTAGGCTATGGTCGCTTTCATTATCAGACTGAACGTTCAGTGTCGAAAATGTCGTTGTCGAAATACAAGTAAATGCCAATTAGTCAGGTAAGTACTTAAATACATTTAAATAAACGATTTGATTGTGTAAACAATTAATAGAGACCGGCGAAAGCACGTAGGAGAAATCAAATTTCGTTTGCATTGTTTACTCTGAAATTAAAACAGCGATTGCAGAAACCTGTGACGACGTGAGCTGCGGATTGTAGAGTCAACATTTAACAAAGACTACTTTAGGTGAGAATTTTTAATTGCATCCAGAGCTATTCAAATGAAAAGTACTAACTAGAACTATATAGAATATAGATAAATAGGCAATATCGTAACTAGTTTCAAAGGTTAGTGGTCATTCTAGTATTCATGGCGATTTCTCGTTGCTTGAACTTAATTTTGATAAGCTAGCTCATATTATTATGACAGAATAATCAATATATTTTTATAGGTCAATATCTTTTTAGTAAAGTAAAAAAAAAATACATTACCTAAATGTTTTTTACAGCATGTGAGTTCTAATAAGTAAATACGGATACAAAGTCACAATTGACTAAGTAGGTGGCCAAGAATACAAAGCTAATTAAATTTCAACACTATGATCGACCGACAGAAATTTATAATTCGTAAATTGTCTCTCGTCCTTATTGTACCTACTTCTACAGCCAACGTAAAATTTTATTCTTTTGGAGTTATTTTAGAATGGAGATAAAAATTTGCCCATCGAGGCGTTTTTAATTAAATTTCCCTCGTGTCCTGTCGCGTTTCAGTTTGCCTATGACGGGTATAATGAAAACGACGGAATTTACCTAAACCACTGAGCTTATTCTATATAAGTACATACTACACAGGTACTTATACACAACCTATGATAATTTTATTTTAAGTGAATGTTATTGCATATAATTTGACTATAAATACTTATTCAAAGTCAAAGTCAAAATGCTCTTATTCAATAAAACATCACTAATAACTTTGAATCGTCATTAGGTTTTGTTTTAGTTATTACATTTTAATGAACGAGTCGGCGATAGTCGGCGATACTTTTGCACGCCAATCACTTTGGTAAAAATATGCGGCACTTATTTATACTTTTACATCTTTGTACTTATATTACCATATTTTTATGCAAATAAATGAATTGAATTGAAATGAATTGAATTGAATTGAATTCGTCCCAAGCTTGTTTGTCCTTTAAATAATCAGATATTTTAAAGTAGGTATGCTTTTAATTCTTTTGAAGAGTACTTAGTCTTAGTCTTCGTTTTATTACGTTTTTAAACTTACCAATCGACAACTGAGATACATCACTTGGGATTTTGTTATTATGCCGCAAGCTAACTCGACGTTTAAATAAAACATCGAAGCATTTACCAATTCCACTGTCTGTAAATCTAAAATCATATGACACTCGTAACACCAGAATTATTGCTTATTCATAATGTTTTAATGTGGAGCAAAGTTGTAAGGGGGTGTTTTATCAGCTACATAAAACACGTCTTTCTTCAAAATATCTTTCTAGATCGTGGTAAGATTGCGTAAAAATGACAAGATTTCAAGAGAATTGAGTCCTACTACCATCAAACTGTTTAATTATTCACCAAAAGCAGGACCTTAAACTTTGCGGTTACTAAAAGCATGTACCTACCTAAACTTATTTATTATTACGAGCCTTCTCTGTCCCACTGATGGGCAAAGGCCTCCCCCCATTTTTTCCACTCGTTACGGTCCTGTGCTGCACTGGTCCACCTAATTATAATTATTTCAACAGATATGTAAAGCTGAGGGGCAATTAATTTGTCTATTTTGAACTACGGAGGATTCTCTCTATACTTCTAATTTTATACATATCATTTTACTTTAATAATATTCCAAGTTTTATGTTATTTTCCAATAATTTTTGAATAATTTGTGTGCCAACTAGTGTTTTAGAATGTTGGTCTGCGACGACGAAGTGTAGGACTAAACGTACTTTATTAACGTTTGTGTAACTAGCTTTTTATTTAATTTCAGTAATCGAGAATACAATACTATGAGCAAGTACTTAGATAAACCTACGATATTGTCCGAAACGCAGGAACCTATCTATATTATTATTATAGGTAAACACGAAGCTCATCCTTCAACATTCGACAAATCGAATCTTACTATAGATTACAATGTCAATAGCAAATCCCAATAAACCTAACCTTCGATTGATTTCGTTATTTGAGACCTCCGACCCTTGTTGCCAGAATTCTGGCGGCGTCCAGAATATTTACAACCAACAACATAAGGTAAGTATATTATCTTATATTTATTAATGTCTAGGTAGACTAACTGCAGAGACCTCTGTGAGAGTTGAACCAACTTTATTGGAAATGAAATAAATGATAACAAACGTTCGAAATTGCGCAGGGTTAGAATACCCTGCGCAACATCTCGGACGTTTTTTGCAAAGTGATAAAATTTGTAGACATCGTGAATTTTGTATGTTAGCACGAGTGAGTGAGTGGATTTTTGTTTGAGTAAAGGTTGGGCATTTATGTTCTTAGTCAAAAAATGTTTTAGGAAAAGTAATAGAAAAGGTAGGTATGTCGGCTTATTCCGACGTATGCGATTTAGTTTGTTTTCGTTTAGCTAAATAGACACTAAAGTTCTGTTGAAATATAACGTCTGCATGTAAGTAGGTACATGTATCGATTTTGAAGCAATCATGTGGAATCTAGTTACCTACTTCTAACTGGCCAACCCCTAAAACCAGCCAAATAAGTGACACATTTCGTAACACGTCATAAAATACAATTAGGTCATGGGCAGATTCAGCAGTACGAGCGTACGTTTTTTTTCCAAGGGAAAAAATGTTTGCTGTCGTCTGATGACTACCGAATAATGGCGACCGCAGACGGCGCTCTACTCAACCGCATAAAAACATTGACTGTTCTAACTTTTATAGTACAAAAGTGCTTACCCATGATACACTTGGCACTAGGCTTCTACAGATACCTACTATCTATAGAAGCTGTAAACAAAATTTAATATAATGAAAAAGGTATGTAAACTATTTTGTGGTAAGAACTAACCTGGGTTAGCAATTTTATTAAAAATATATGCGGCATAAATAACAGCAGGTAATTTATGCAGACCCTTCTATATCTAACGGCGCCGTAGGCTAATATCCTACGTTCAGTGCCAATAAAGGTGACTCGTATTATCACTCTTTGAAAAATAGTGCTCGACGAACGTATGTAGATGTCGCAAAAAAAATCAATAGTAAGTTTATTCATAGCCTTGCAAATAATTGATTTAAAACCAAGTTTTTATGTAAAACGGTTTAGTCGACAATAGGTACACATAATCTTTTTGTTATTAAGGAATTTTAGGTATTGCAATGGATATACCTACATTCAACACGATGTACTATTGGTATCTACCAATAACTTTTTATTGTGCACCATTCCTTAGAACGAGGCTCAGGGGTCAGAGACTTCACACCTTGCCTTGCCCGTACGTGACATTATGCAAATGGAATTCTTAGTTTACGAGTGGGCCACAAAAGTAAACCTGCGGGCCTAAGATGCGCACCGCGAGATATTTGTCATGTCGTTCTGTCAAAATGTAAGCATTTTGTACCAGTTTAGGAACTATTGCATTATCTGTGGTAATGTTATCGAGAAACCGCGCCTTTGAATTTTCATCTTTTGACATTTCTGCATGACTATTATCTCGTCCTCAGAGAGGTGCGACGACTAACAAGTGTCAAAAGTGTACATTATGGCGCGTTTTGTCGACATCATTAGGTACCACAGATAATGCAATAGTTCCTAAACTGGTGCATTTTGACAGAACGACATGACAAATATCTCGCGTTGCGCATCTTAGGCCCGCTGGTGAGGTCACGCCTCTGTTCAGGACAGTTAATTAGATATAGCACCTACAAACAGTTTACAGAGGACCATTCCGTTTTACAATGGGCACATCCCTATTTCGCCATTATTAATTAAAATATGGCTGTGGAAGATCTGCGACGGTATGGGTCACTGGAGGTGAACGATAAGGAATTTCTATTGTTTTAGGGCAAACCAATGTACGAATTTTACGAAGCTCTTTTGTTACTTATATATTTTTTAGTCTACTGAGAAACCTAACCCAATTTTTTTTTTATGGATGTTTAAAAGCGCTGTAAAGTTTCGTAAGAACCGAGACCGAAATCTCAAACATGACAATAAAAATTTGGTAGTATAGGTAGGCAGGTATTGGTACCTATACTTATGTCACAGATTATATAATACTATACCTTATGTCTATGTAAACTGGCGCTGTTTTATTTTTCAATATATTGTTTACTAAATCTATATTTTTTTCGTAGTAGGTAGTTACAATTTGACTGTCCCAGATGGTGTCACGGCATCTCAGAAATTTCATATTTTGCTAACCGCCCGCCGCCGCCGCCACCGTGTGATATCCGAGATATGGTAGGTTTAATTTAATCATATTTAATGAAATTCCATTACGGCTTAGACGCGAGCCGTGAGATTCGATTCCAAATATTTCGACGATTTGATAAACAGTGTCAGACATTAATTGCTGTTT
The DNA here is from genome assembly GCA_947507515.1 of Eulithis testata. Lineage (NCBI taxonomy): Eukaryota > Metazoa > Arthropoda > Insecta > Lepidoptera > Geometridae > Eulithis > Eulithis testata. Next base: position 6,311,779 of record OX382207.1, read on the forward strand.
GATATTGATAATGAGCCTCGTCAGATATTTTAGAACTTCTTGATGGCGAATTGTTTATCCTCTAAATTAAATTCATCTTTCGCTTTCAAAAGTGCCATTTCCTAACTTCTTTTCGTTTCTGACGGTTGACTGCCTATTTAAATTACAGCAGCTTTGTCTAGGTAGAGTTTACCGATCAATATACATATTATATAACATCAACTAGTTATCAAAATTAATACTTTCCCCTAGGGCAGCTGGGCAATCCCGAATAAACCAACAATCAATATTCAGATACCGGTTACATAACGTCCAAGCGTCTATAACATTTATATTAGTTACACTAACTAAGCAGAAACTTACCTAAACTGGTCCCTTCCGTTGAGCGTTTCCTGTTTTATGGAGAGTATAACCGGGCCGAGATCCTCGTCATTCGTGAAGTAGTTCCAGTGTTCCGAGCCGAAGAAGTACCGCTCGTATGTCTCTTGTTCAACAGATGTCAGCTCGAAGGCATTGGACCGTTCCCATTGTTCCTCGATGGCTGTTTTCTTCTTCGGCGTGCTGCCTCCGTTATCACTACTGTCCTCGGCAGCTTCGTCTAAGGAGCCTGATCGATTTTTATCTGTTAGTAAAAATTTTATGTTAAGGTAGGGGGTTTAACATGCGGGGCTCTGGATACCGGGTGTTAACGTAGGTACTACTTATTCATAACAATGTTTCTGTTTCAGAAATGCCAATTTGAGCGAAACTAATAAACCCCCATCGTTTCAAACTTTTATGTTCATTCTCATACTTTTTATATCCTAACTTTAGTCATGAAATATTTATGAAAGATTAGAAAGCTTTGAGAAGACCTTAAATTTTTCCTTGAACAAACCACATCACACAGAACTGGGCCTCTGTCTAACCCACAAGCGAGCTTACGAACCCAATTTTCTACTGGTCTCCACTGAATGAGGTACCTAGTCACGCACGAATTAATGCGACCGCATCGTAAAAATATCAAAACAGAAAGGTCTCCAGTAAAAATCCCGCTTTATTATCACCATTTGAAGTGCAAAAGAAAATAAAGTTTTATAACACCTCAAATAATTCATGTGCACGTCAGCGCCGTTTATTCGAGACAGTGCCATACATAATTTAGCTGCTGACTGCTAGAAAAGTTCTTCCATTATACCGTTTGACTCCCGATGAGGTAGTAAGCCCAAAATAAATTTGGCAGCCATTTTAGCTACCGTAGCTTTGAAAAAGCCAATATTATTAATACGATTAGATTCTAGGACCTTATAATTCAAAATGCCCTGTATGTAGCGGGTCAAAGAAAAGAGATAACAATATTATTGGCCATTTTAAATCAGCGAAAAATATCGATTTAATAAGGTTGATATTAATACCTATCTAGAAGCTGCAACGTTTACACGTGAGTCTAGCCTGTCTGCCCGTCCGCCTAAGCACTCGGCTTACCGTGTCATTATTGCATGAGTGAACATGTTACAGTGGAATTAAAGCCGTTGGATTTGTTTCTACCAGAAACCTTCCTTATCCGCATATTACAGCTGTTAAATAGAACTTGGGGTTGGGTTGTGTTGTCTGTAAGGACTTAAATGTAGTACTGGGTGACCTTCAGCGATCAGGCTCTATAGTTGTTTTTTAAACAAATATTTTTAAATAAACCTGCGCCTATTATTCAAATCGTTTTTGAAACAAGAACGTTTTTTACTTCGTTTGGGGTATAAAGGTAGAAACAAAACTAATCATCCAATTTGCAACCATTGAAAGACACAGTATCAAGTCTCCAAATCGATTCGCTATTATGCAAACATCCCCAATGAAAGCTTTATCCAAATCTTCCCTTCCATCACCCGTCTGTTAGCATAGGTAGAACGTTCACAGCGACGACGACGCACCAAATTGCTATGAAACACAATCCCGACCAAACACGGTATATTGAGGTAATGGGTATTCTGTCTATTTATTACCCATCTAGTAGGCGGGAACGACAGCTTCGTATAATACCTACGGTATTAATAGGCTATCTCAGGTATTATATTAGGCAGCTGAATGGAATTAAATTTCATAGAAGATTTCATGTATACTGTACTAATTGTTATGGTGGGAAGGTGGTTGGAAAGTTGGAATAGCTTTTCAAAAGTCAATTTTAACTTTTGCCAGACACAGTATTATTGTTAGGTTATATCATATTGTTATGTACCTACAAAGCGAAGTGTTATGTTAGTAGCAGGATCTGATGCGGTGGAACCGTTTCGTTAGTAAGTCGAACCAAAACCAAACCAAGATCTTATTTGATCCACAAGTAAAAGCTCGGTAATAGTGCTAAAATTACATTTCACTTGGAAGACAGCTTGTTAATTGAATCCGCAAACTGTTAATTAAATTAAGCTCTGTCTAAGTTACTGAATACTTTAATAAGTTACAGATTTGTGTAATATTGTGTGCCAAGCAACTATTTACTTTACAACTTTAAGCTATTTTATCTTAAGTTGATTAGTCAAATACTGAGTCTATTAAAATAACCCAATATTAAAATTTACAATCTCTGAAATGACTAAATAACACTTTAATTATTGAAAGCCAAGAATATCATTCGCTCTGTAGCTGTTTATGTATCTACAAATCTAAGCTGTTAATCACGGCTTTTCACTCCAGTCCGTTATTAAATTTATAATCAGTGAGCAACACTTTCTGGCTAATCCTCCTTCATTCGCAATGGCAGGCATCCCTAGCAGCTGGCAAGATATACTCGAATAATCGCGTTTAAGCTGCTCTTTGCACCTGACTAAACGTGAAACACAAAGCCTAAATGGATACGAATTTCACGAAGATGTTTTGATCGAGCTCAAATGTTACAGTGTTAAAAGTTTTCTAACTTTTAACACTGAACACACTATTTCCGGTTACAGAAGTGGGTTTCTGGAGAAAAATTCAAGTTTGTATGTGTGCGAGCAACGAGTCAGTGATTGATGACTACGATAGGGACAAAAGCCGAGGTTTTTATACCTTCCAATTTGGAAATTGCTTCGGTATTGGAGCATAACCTCCCGTAAATACGAAGACACTCAATAACACCCAAGATTAGATCTAATAATTCCGATAGTAAAAGTTAAGGCGTTTATTTATTACTCAATCAATCTGTAGGTATATGAATTGGTTTTGAACCGTTTTGGTTTTGAATTGGTAAATAATACCTTGCTACAATGCAAACTCATCAGCACTGCGGTGGTAGGTAGGTAAATAAAATATCATTCGTGCCGCTCGCACCCTTACAGTAAAGTCTTTGTTTTAACTGAATAGATGTAGAGTTGTCTTGGCAATCTGTTCCAGAAAGTCGGATTCACCATCTATGAGGTACCTACCTATTACTTTGATAATTTTACTTTGTCTTTTATGACGTCAATGTATCTCCTATGTCTAAAAAAAGTCATTAAAACAAAAATTCAATAGGTATAACCAGTATTATTATAATCTGTGGTATAACTATTGTGAAAATAAAACGAAACCTAGACAATTTCAATTTTTCAATTGAAAACAAACGCTTGCAATATAAACTATCAAACGTTGTCAATAAACCAACAGTCACCATTCTCGGATTGAATTTCAAAAGCAATCGCTTGAAAAATACCTACGTTGATACGTAAGTAGGTACCTATATGTACCTACTATTAAAAGTACAATTCTTATTATGAATGCAACTTATTTATTATGACTCTTATTTATTTATTAGTTATTATGACTCAAGTGATTTACCTACTTACTGAGCCTATGGTTTACTATTGATATATAATAATTCACTATATTATATATATTTACGTCACGGAAACCCCAAACAAATAATAGATAATGTGACAGCAGAGTAAAAATATAGTCTTACATCTATATGACGTGGACGGGCGGGCAGCCCATACGTTGGAAAGGAATCAAAATGACTGGGTCACCGCCTGACATTACAGTATCGGTGTACTTACACATGACGTGACTTTTGAATAGGGCTGGCGATAAGCGGAGACGCCAGGGCGGGCGCCGAAGATCCGCCACCGATCCCAGACAATGACGAGTGCGCCCGATAAATTGAAAACGTGTGTCGAATGAGACATTGCTAGTGGTCACCGCTTGGACAGCCCTATCTTGTATGCTCGGAGCTTTTGAGCGGAATAATAGAATTTGCTATTTTGACAATGCTCCTGTTATCTTTTGTTTGCGCGCACACGAGACGAGACAAACCAAAACGAGAACCCTACTTTTATGCTGGAATATATTTTCACAGCTTAAATCCAGACCTAGAAGGGCTCGTCGGGCAGCAAATATACTTTACCTACATCTCTCTTAATCGGTAAGTAGGTCCTTATTACCCCCAAATGGGGCTTGTAGGTGACCAATTAGCGCTCTAGGGTAATAATGTAGCTAGAATAGCCCTAGGGCGGTAGGCCCAAATTACTTACCACCCTAGGGCTTTTCTAGCTACATTATTACCCTAGAGCGCTAATTGGTCACCTACAAGCCCCATTTGGGGGTAATAAGGACCTACTTACCGAATATGAGAGATGTAAAGCAGAGTAGTTAGCTCGGGTGTAAGCATCAATTGCACCCTCGAACTAAATATCTCGGGCTGCAATTGATGCCTTACAGCCCTTGGTTACTAATCTACTATTACCTGCTTCCTTATGAACAGTTTATTACTTCTAAGAAAGTGGAGGTATTCACATGGTGCGTATTTCTCGTAACAGGAGAAATGATCGCTGAGAGAATATCCATTTACTCTTCACTTGAAGCGGCCCAAGTTTGGTGGATTCGTGTTGATTTATACGAGAAAAAGTTTTTCAGTTACTATACGAGTCTCTAGAGAGCAGACGTGAGAAATTACGCAAACAAGTATTTACTCTTTTGTAACTCATAGAAAACTTTGTTGAGTTCTCGTACAAAGTCGATATAGATGCCGGTCTACTCTGCTTATGATAAGTATACACAATACTAATAAAAGGAGTGTCAGAAAACATTGGTTTATTGTTTTCGTGTACGTAGATCATATGAAACACTACAGTTTATCCTCATCATTATGCTGTTTATCATCAGATATGTTTGTATTTATAATGTGTTTGTGATAGACACAAACATATAACATCCATCTTTACAGTAGTAGGTTAAAGAAATAAAAATTGCTTGTTAGGTATAATAATATAATTTCCCCCAAATTGGTATTATAAATTAGTATGGAAATCGAACCACCTTTAAATAGCTATATAATATTTTGCTTAAAAATTATTTACCTGACTGTACTCAACAGCTTCCATTTGATTTTGTCCGAAACGTCAGTAACAAAAATATTAAAATCAAAAGTGACAATTGGGAGAATTTCTCCCAATTTTTTTTCTCTAAAACGTCAGCAAGTCGGTTAGTATTTTTGCGGAATATGTAGTAGCGTAGCAGTTGGCGTAGCAGCGTAGCACCAATTACTCAAAATCTACACTGAAATTAATTAATATTATGAACGATAGATCACGGCAAACTTTCTTGCGATTTTACCCTACACTGTCAAAGACGACTAAGTTTGAGTGCAAATTCTGCAAGTGAAAGCAAACGCGGGCTTGTGTGAGAGTACTTACACAGAGTAAGCTCTTTGCATAACCAATGCGTTTCGAACTTTGCTGTCGTGCTTGTTTACAGTTCGGTTTCGTCTTCAAACATTATAGGAGTTAGGTACAATTTAAATGTTATATTGCAGTTAATAAGTAAATTAACTTAGATACTTTCTAACTGTCTTCATGATTCGAGAACATGACAAGCGTTTTTATTCAAATGAACCAGTTTTTTTTTCAAAGATTAATAGTAGTTACTGTAGGAGACAGTCCCGAACACTAATATATTTCATCTACTTACGCTAGTGAACAATGGCGCGTTCACTAATGCCAATTTACTCCTAATCCTGACAAGCTCTGGAATCTCAATTAAGTCTTGTATTGAACTAAACTGTGATAGAATATCTACGGGTGCGCTTCGATCCACGTGTCCTTTGCAAGTATTCAGTAAAATCTACTCTACACAAAGAGCTACTGTTCTCTTCGAACTTGGCAGGTAGGTACGGCAATATTATTATGGCTTCTATAGTTACGTTACGTGGGTTAAACATTGTTGCCTTATTGGGGGAAGGCCAAATATTTGTTTTTTTTTCTTATTGGTGGGACAAAACTGACCGGACAAACGGAATACCTCTGTAAAAGATATTGTAATTTGTAAGTTTTGTAAGCTCCAATTCATAAATAAAAACTCTTTACGCCTATTCATTCATAGCTTTTTGATCTTTTTCGTTCTTGAGATGAACTTTTCGCGCACATTAGGTACCTATACTTTGTTTGTGCTAGACTACCTAGATCAAAGTTATCAGTATTGGCATTTTCAGGTGGGTGGAGAGAGACAGCCACTCGATTGATGCTGAAATACATACTTGGTAGGTACTTAATGTTTTGAAAATGGAACACAATTATGTTTTGTAGACGAAGTGTATTTATTGGGCTATAAAATAAAGCAATTAGTATCAGTGCCGAAAAACAACACAAAATACAAACAATGGGTAGTATTTACATTCTCATGGAACATAAAATACTAGGTAATATCATTTACCTATAATTTGTAATTAGAAAAATATATATTTGGGGGTATGGAAAATGGCGTTTGGGATTTCGAATCCATCAAGTTACAATATTAATATTCATAAAACAAAGCAATAAAACAATTCAAGTTTATATTTGAATTAAAAAGAAAGTAAGCAAATAGTAGACACATCATTAACATGCCTAAATTCTCTAAATCCAGCAATGTTGGTTGTTGAGTTGTTTTGAATTAAATGTTTTACTATTCAGTCTTGCAATCTGAATGTGGCTGAACTGAAACACGACTCATGAATTAATTTGAGAGCAGTTGTGCTTAATGTAGAACACAGTCTCAGATTAGACATCTGAAGCTATTCAAAGCTCGCAAATATGCAAAACTATTTAGTGGGTGCTTTGCGACAACTCAACCTCGCGAATGTCAATGTTCAAGCCTCTCCAAGTGTATGTGAGTCAAAGATCTAATAAATAATGCAGAAACAATAAAAGCATCAAAGTGCAAAATAATGTAAGCCTATTACAGTAAAAACTTGTAAGAGGCGCCCGTCAGAAAGTAAAGCTCACTATAAAAAGCACTTCAGAATTGGCAGGCATTATTTATTATTTAAAATAGAATTGAGAAGTACGTAGCTACTCGTAAGCTGCCAGGTGTATAGGTACCTACTTTCTATCCTTTTAAAAATGTATATTGGGAAAATAAGCATTTACTATTTATGGAACTAAAAATCCAAAATGTGTCCTATGTCTATATTTTTCTATATATTAGGTATCCTAAATAAAAATATAATTTAAATTCATTACACAACATCGCTCTGATGCTACCGTGATTCTTTCCTTGTCATGTTGGGCGAGAAATAAGACGAAAATTAAGTTTTACACTCTACCTCGAAACCAATTCTATTACCGACGCTGAACTGAGCATTTCAATGGAATTGTAAGACGTTTGTAACGCACCTAGTTCAACCCAACGCCATCATATTCATGTGTGTGCATGAACAACACCTAATTAAAGTTGTAGGTAAATTGTAGATGTTTTGAATAAGAACCGTACCATGGTTTTTAGTGTTACAGAAAAAAGCAATAGAAACAGAAACATCCAAAATATGGTAGAGATGGCAATTTCTAGCCTCTAATAATCTACACGCGAGAGCAATGATTCCGGGTCACTTAAAGAATGTTAAAAATCTCGGAAACTAAAAATGATAGGTTAATGCAATAAATTGTATTTAATAGACAATGTAATACTCCTTAAATGAAGGTATTAAAACTTCTTAGTTATTGTAAAGTTATATCTTAAAAAAATCAAATTTGAAAAAGGGCCACTTTCGAAGATGGAACTACGAAATTACAGCATTTGGTTTTGCTTTTGTTTGTAATCTGTCATTTATGTGGGTATATAAACCATGTTGATAGTGCTCTATATTCATTATTCAAGCTGAAATTATGTCGCTTACGCCTGAAGAATGCACCAGAATACTTACAATGCTGGAAACCGGCCGGAGTCAGCGCGATACAGCCAGGACTGTCGGTGTGTCGCTGTCAACAGTACAAAGAGTTCTCCGACGTTACGAAGAAACTGGTTCTAACCTACGCAGACCAGGAACGGGCAGAACCAGGTGTACCACAGCACGAGAAGACCGATACTTGGTGAACACCATGCTTCGAAATCGCTTTCTCACAGGAACTGAACTCACAAATCAGTTTCGACGCCTCGGAGGAAGTAACCCAAGTGCATGGACAGTAAGACGTCGGCTTGCTGAATCTAACTTAAAACCCCTTAGACCTGCAAACGGCCCTAAACTGGAGCGTGGGCATCGTATTTCAAGACTAAGATATGCCCAGAGCCACGTAAATTGGAGTATTGAAGATTGGTCAAAAGTTATGTTCTCCGACGAATCAAAATTTATGCTCTACAAGCACGATGGAAGACACAGAGTGTATCGAAGACCAGGGGAAAGATTCAAGCAAGCATGCATCGAAGAAAAAGTAGCCTACGGTGGTGGGTCTGTACTTGTGTGGGCCGGAATTTCTTCTGAAAGTCGCACAGAGCTGGTGATCATAGAAAACGGCTCTTTAACTAGCGTAAGATATGTGGAAGAAATCCTCAATGATCATGTTGGTCCATTTATGGTCAATTTAGGTGAGGATGCTATATTTATGCATGACAATGCCCGACCTCATACAGGTAGGATTGTGAATGACTACCTTCAAGAGATGAACATTACTCGTATGGAGTGGCCAGCGCGCAGCCCGGATATCAACCCGATCGAGCATGCTTGGGACGAGCTAGGCAGATGCGTAAAACAACGAAACCCTCCCCCAATCACGCTTCGTGAGCTCAAAATTGCTCTCACAGAGGAATGGGAGAATATTCCCCAAAATCGTATAAGGAACTTGGTGTACAGCATGCCAAACCGCGTAAACGCAGTAATGGAAGCACGAGGAGGCAATACGAAGTATTAAAATTCAAGTCAAATCGTAATAAAGTTCAAAAATTTCATGTTTCCTATTTTTGTTTTAAGGAGAGATCAGCAGTTTTTTTCTTTATGTAATTTTGTGTTAATAAAATGTATGGTGACTCATATTTTTTTACTTTCATTTAAGGAGTATTACATTGTCTATTAAATACAATTTATTGCATTAACCTATCATTTTTAGTTTCCGAGATTTTTAACATTCTTTAAGTGACCCGGAATCATTGCTCTCGAGTGTATTTGGATGGACACTCATCAAAACTGGGCATGAAGGGCTTGTCTAATACCGCGTTCACACTATGCCCTAATTCTAATTCTAATTCGTCGTGGGGGAATAAGATCTGCACTGACGTCCCGCGTTGGGGTGTATTGTGCATTGTCCCCCACACCATGCACATGCCGCTGCCGGCATTATTGCCGCGGACTTATTGCCACAGCAACATCGCCATTATTCTCATTAGGGAGCAAGGGCATGAACTTGCGTCGGGAGATGGGACAGATGCATGATCGTGTTCACACTGCTCGTGCCCACTTCCCTGCCCAAGTCCCTGCCGACTGCGGCATAGTGTGAACGCAACATAAGAGCTATAGTAAAGACAAACGGGCCATGCTAAGGTTGCTCAGGTATAAGAAACTCACCATTGTCTCCATTGTCCCGGTCTGGTCCGCTATCGTGCTCTGATTCAGATTCGTCCCATATGGTGTCTGTTGCTATCTTCTGTCGCGAGCACTCGATCCAGTAGCCGGGGGTCGGGATGAGACTGTGTGGGTATTCCTCGCAGAACTCATCTGGAAATAAGGCCCATATGAGCTACTTTTTTTGATGAAAACTGTGAAAAGGATACATACCTACATATTATGGTTACATTTTGATAGGTTTAGATGGTTAAAAAAATTATTTTGGGAAATCGAGGGAAATAAAATTAAATTAAAACGAATAAAAAGAAACAGCAATAAACCTTTGGAAATGTTAATTTTTTTTCGGTTGAAACATTTTAAAATCGCCAAGATATTTTGTATACTTTCGATAGGTACCTGTTTAGCTTAAAGAGGATAAGCCCGCTGCGAACACTTTGTGGACTTTATTACAAGGGTTAAGGGCGGATCGAATGGACCAGGGCCGAATATCTTGTTACGACTTCCTTTGGATTTTTTACCAACTCCTAATTGAATGTCAAACAAACCAAACTCAAATTCCCTTGTCATTCATGGTCCGAAATACTGCGCCTAAAAAAGATTGGACCATTTTATTTTGGAGATTAGTTTTTTTTGTAATCTTGTAATGTCTGTTTTTTAAAAAGATTTGAAGTACTTTTAGCGTATACAATTTTCAATATTCACTTGTATTTTTATCACTGCGCTTCAGAATATTGAACCTACACTGCTATAAAAAACTATGCATAGCTTTAGAACTAATAATTTAATTACATAGGTAAATACAATGAAATAACTTACATCGTAATCGAAAAAAAAACAAAAGAAATACGTTCACATTTTTAAAAAGAGAATACAAAATTTTTATTTGGTCTAAGAAGGTTTCACCATGAGTTTTGATCACATAAAAGGTTTTATTACTAGTTTACATGGATTTGGTAGATTTTGCTTTGCTGATTCAAATCTCGATTCTCGTTAGGTACATAGTAAAAATTATTAATAATTGTTTCTTTCTTCAGTATCCCATGGCGTCGACTCTCGTTGAAAGTATGAGACTCAGTTCACTGTAAGGTAGAACACCAAACTATAGACAATACGCTTGGCGTTCATACTTAGAGTGACACGAGATCTCACTTTGATCTTGCTTCTTTCTTCATTATTCTATATTTTTTCGGTCTTAAAATTCGTGAAAAAAAAGTTTAGCAGGACTCGAAATATGTATCTATACGAGATTCGTAAAATCTAATAATGCACCTAGAATCATTCTAGAATAAATAAAATAAGGATACTACTGATTTCTTCTTCTTTTATTTATGGCCTATTGTCCGTCATTTTGACAGACAATTTTGGCAGTGTCAAACTGGAAAAAAAAACTGAAATCATCACTGGTAGGGATTTCTTAGTGGCGATTTCTGGAATATATCATTAAAATAACATCGACTTGACGAATGACATGACTTGATTGATAATATTTCAAATATTTTACTTGACACTGGCAAAATTGTCCGTCGAAATGACGGACAGAGGCCATATAGGTAGGTAGAAAAGAAGAAGAAGAATAAGTAAAATGACATCACTGTCGCCACAGTCAACCGTTCCAGTTTTCATTGTATTCTGTGGCTTCACTTTGATCGATATCAAAGTAGCTGGCAACTCATGTTTCCACTTCACCATGCACAAAAGAGATGAGTGTGGACTTCCGTTTTCAAGGCCAAAGTTTTTTTGTCTCTCTTCTACGAAGCAAAGGTCTCCTGAAATATCGTCCACCCACTATCAACGAAGAGTAAAATTTCGATCGAGTAAATCTGAAAATTTTGCCAACATCTTTTGATCCAGCTCGCATTCAACGAAACTATACCTAAGAAGTACTACCTATACCTACATACTTCAAAAAGGTTGCATAACTTTAAAATAGTATTCATTCTACATAAAAAGAAGACATCCACTTTGAGTTAGCGTCAGGTGCCGGTTCGCGTCATGCGCGTATTTTATGCTTTTCCATAAAGAAGTGCACAGTAAAAGGGTTAAGTGTGTCAGTACCCTACAGAGTTACAGTAAAGACATCAACAAAATTGTTTTTCCATGATCAGACGATTGTTACCGACATTATTACCGACGGCTTAGGTATTGTATTCCGTGCATTCGAATTATTTCCGTTCTCTCAAATCTACAATGAATATACTGGCAGTTTTCCGTATACATGTACCTACTATTCGTTTTGCAATCTCAAAAACATTAATCTTCCTTTATTCTCGAATATAAAACCAAACATGTTCTGTCAAGATTATGTTTGCAAGAGATTATTTAACGAAGCACCTTTGTGGATCCCTGAATAGAGTTTGTAAGTGCATGAAAGGAAAATTCTCGAGACGCGTTTATTTCCCACTCAGATTTTTGTACTTTCTTCTAAAAATGGAACGGGGAAATCCACTTTTCTATTTTTGAAAACAAACCATACCTAAGTATGTAGAGTTATTTTTTTATCCATGTCCTGTTCATTGATAGTTACGACACAGTTAATTACTATTGTAGCTATCATCGTTCTTAATTTTTGTTATTGTTTTCATTCTAATTTTGTTCGAAATAAACATTTTTAGATTTTTTTTGATTCACAAAACCGAAGTTATCTTAATTGGTCAGGTGCAAATGTGAGTTTTTCATGAACTGCGTGCTTCATCATTCGAGTTTCGGGTTTAATGAATTTTTCATTGTTTGTTTTGGCTTTCGGCAGACAGAGATTCACAAAGTAATCTTTTTTTGGGATTTTAATTTCGTATTGTGTTGGAACAGTGGGCCTGAGCTTGACAAAGTTTGTTTGTTTTGCCTTTATACACAGTCAGGTTTACGTTTCATATCGCTGACATTCGATCTTAGCTATTACCTCGCTCTGTTATCATTATATAACCATGTTTCATGAATACATACATATCTTCATAATTGGAAAGCAGATATTTATGAAAGTAGAGGTATGTTTCATTTATCAAAATACGAGACGAGCACAATATTTGTAGAGACGTAATTTTTTTGTAATGTTTAGTCTCATTTACCAAGATAATAAGAAACTATGAAATGAACTTGACCTACTTGGTAGTAAGCTCCGAGTAAACACAATAAAATTGTGTTCAAACGAATTTCATGATAGTGGTTTATGAAATGCCTTGAGGCTGTAGGTAAGTACATCAAAGCGCATCTTATTGATGTTCGCTTTTACCTCATAAAATGTAAATTAGGTACAGCGTAGATAAATATACTAAATATACGCATACTTTCACTCTGTATTGGCATAATAATATGGTATTCTGTTCTGGGATATAGCCGCAGATTCTAATAGAGTGTTTATTCTCCAGAAACAAAAACGCATAGCTATAATACTAGACAATATAAGGACCACTTAGTTATTCGTAAAACACGACTTGCGAAAATCTTGAATAGTTACACTCACATTTCAATCAAACTGTATAATAAAAAACCACTAGAAGTGAGAAATTTAGGTGATGTACAATTTAAACATTTATAAAGAATCAGCTAATCCAAAATAGTAGATTATGCATTAAGGGGATAAAGCAGTGTATTATGTCTCGGGCGATATTTTGAACCCCAAGGACGAAGGATCCTAGGGTTAACTCACGAGCGAAGCGAGGGAGTTACAGTTAAAGCTAGAATCCCTAGGCCGAGGGGTTCAAAAACGCCCGAGACAAATACACTGCTTTATCCCCAAAATGCATACTCTACTTTATATAAACACTGCGAGGCAATAAAACATAATACAATTAAAAAGAAAGTACTTACTTTATTAATTATACAATAATGAAAGAAGACAAATATAGAAAATTAAAAGTAAAAGTTAATGTTAGAGACGTTGGACCAATTGTGAAAAGACAAAGTTATATTATTGTTGAAATCGTTGTAGGTTCTCATATACGCTTCCTTAGATCTTTCAGGAAGCAAGTTTCCAATGATATCAGTTGCTTCAGATTGTATGCATTCCGGTATCACATCACTTTCGTCACTGTCAGTTGACATTTTTGTTAAAATACGCTATTTTGTTACAAAATAACACAAAGATTTGCAGTTTAGCGCCTTTTCGTTCTATTTGTTTTTTTTTGTAGTGGCAAATTCTTCTTCATGCAGGTTTCTATGAAAAGTTTCATTCTAATTTTGAATACATTCTTCTTGATTTAGGGCTCTATGAAAAGTTTTCATTCTAATTTTGAATAAATTCTTCTTGGTGTAGGGCTCTATGAAAAGTTTATATTCTAATTTTGACGTTTGGTCATGGATTGCAAGGAGCTCGTATGTTCAATGTTGATTGCATTCCAAATTGAAATGTCATAATTCCCTAGGGGATTATGAAATTCAGTACATTTATAATGACCCGGCTAGACCATAGGACACAAATGACTTGCTTTAAGTTGAGTTTGCATGACACATAATATGCCATTGACGAGCAGGTGTTATATAAAAGTTATTATAAATTTAGTGAAGCAATGACAAACAAAACTATATTTGTGAAAGAATTTATTAATGTTGTTCTTATTATTACTATTTAACTAATTTATTTACCCGAGACGATGCTTTTGCTGACTACTTATTTCTTTATTTGTACTCTTGACGATGCTTTTGCTGACGGAATTTTTTGTTGGCAACATTTATTGCTTTTACTTCTTGACTTTAGCTTGTTTGTTTTGTGTGTATGTACCTTTTTTATTGAAATGTTTACCTATTTACTGTGACTACTCTAAGAACATTGTAAAATGTCGAAAAAAATATTGAAACCATTGTGAACTTTTATAGATCTAAACTTTTATCAATATCAACTTCTTGAAAGAGGCAAAATGTACAATTTATTGTTCTTGTGAGTTGTTAGGTTGTTTGAATATAAAAGATTATTACTCAATCTGACTTGCGCCTTCAGTGGCGAAATATTGCGTGCAAGGACTTAGAGCTTTGAAAAAAAATAGTTTTTATCTGAAAAGTATGTACGCGGTGTGGACTTATCTTGTTTATGTTTAAGTCATTAAGCATTGTATCACTTGAGTTGTGTGTTTAATAGGTACTTACATAATCGAAACGTATATATCTTTATAGAATTGGAGATAAACAATTCAACTTATTCATACATAGAACCCTGCCTGGTACATGTTGTGTGGGTACACATCTTCAGTCTATTGAATTAAATAATAAATGTGCCAACGCTACTTATTATAAATTGGGGCGTATTTTTTTTGAGAATTCTCTCGCAGAAGACTTATTCAAAGTAAGGTAAAAAAATGGCTTCTTATTTGTTAGCTCTCATAACTTACAATTTAGAATGGAGCGGAGGTTGAAATATAAGTAGGTCAAAAGGAAATTCTATCTAAAAAGCTAACCTTTCTATATACCTAAGCAACTTTGAAATTAGGCAACCTCGAAACTTTGCCACTATTAGAATTAGCATTGTCTCCCGAGTTGAACCGTGTATCGCAAAAACGTGTACCCTTAAATTATGTTATGGACGCATACTTAGCCCTTCCTGTGTGTTGTGTGGGGTTGCGGGCAACCGACGACGGGCAATATTATTAGAAAAGTTTTACCTTTTCCGAGAGTTGTCGCACGATTTGTATACATATAAACAGAGCGCGGTCGGCGGAAATTGAGTTTCCTTGCATTTCATTTTGGTAAAATGGGACCGTCATTGAGACAGACCTAGCGACGTTGATGGACGTCTCGGATCGGTTATATATACCTAAGGACTAGTCCGCACGGGACGCATTGTTGTTGCCGCGGATGTTGAGTGGTGACCCTACGACCCACTGAGCCTTTGAGGTGCGACCATACTATGACTTTATACCTACTAAGTTTTAAATTACCCAAGATAAAAAAAGTTTTGTGTGTTTTTGTATGAATGGTATAGAACTATAGCTGAATAGTATTTACGAGGTTTACACAACTATTTTCACAATAACAACAAAAGACTATGAGGCCATAAGCGTATAAGCTATTAGCTACGAGGAAATACAAAGAATTTGTAAAAAAAAAATCATCGTAAACAGGCCACAACGGTTATTTACTTCCTTTTAAGCGGCTTTCGCGTTCAGAAAGAAACGAAATACTTGTAGCTTGTTGTCAAGAGCTATGGAATATGAACCTAAAAAAATGTCTTTAGAGTTTTAATCAAAACCATGCGCGTTGCAACTTTTTTAATTATTAGTTGGGATTTCTAAGCTTTTTCGCAATGTCATAACAAAAACTTCAATTGCAGTACTCACGTGAAAACGGTCAGCTAACATTTAACATGTATACTCCATTACCAGCCGAGAGTTATTGACTAGCCGAGGGCTATTCGAGCTGGCGGCGAAGCCTGGCGGTGGCAACTGCATCATTGCTCAATTTTGAAATGGTGAATGCATAGTAAAGCGAGGTTAGATTCTAGTTTCCTGCATCAAAATGTGTTATTTTTTACGAGCTTTGAAAATTATGTTGGAAACAAAAAGCTAAGTATTATGTTAAAAACCAAACCTGCAATATTGAGGGGCAATTAAGAAAATGAGAGTACCTACATAAAACTCATCTAAAACGAACTTTAATTTCTCAGAAACTTCGGATGGATCTTCATTGGAATGAAAGTAAAACTGAACGTAATTATTTCGTGCTCTGAGCTTTTCGGGAGCGAATGGTTGCCGCTTTTAATCTTGTCAATTATCCAGAAAATTGGAGCGGTAGCTAAGTCCACGACATGCCGTTAGCGGGATTTTATAGACATTGCGAGATTTGGTTGCTATTTGTAAATCAGCAATTAACAAATGTCTTGCCTGAGACCTCTGTCCTCAATCTAGCCAGTCATGCTGTCATAAAGTCTGCTCACTAGATACCTACGCGCTCTAGTGCAATCTTCAGCGAGATAAGTACCTATCTACCTACTCCATTTGCATACCACCTCCTCCTTCACAAGACGTTGGACCAATAGAAAATGCAGCTTTCCAAGAAAGGTGTCGTGATATTTTAAACGAATACGATAGAGATGATATACTTTTCCTATCTATTCAATAGAAAGTATTTTGCATAGAATTCTCGCTGTTGGAAAATCATATCATCTGAATAATATCAGATGTAAAATCTATTCATAAATTCAGTGGAAATACCTGCTTAGCCGGTGGAGGTTTCTATGAACAGATCTAGACGCAAAAAATATTTACGACGTGTCTTTATTTTAAACGGTTCAAGGTTCGGTTTCCGTGATATATTTTTAGAATGCGTATGGAATTCAGTAACATGTTGCAGCTTTAGGTGGTACCTTTGCTTAGTAGGGGCGAGTTAAAAGGGACATCTAATAGCACCAATGAGGGTAGTTTGCACGCCGTTGTACCAGACAACAGTTTGTAATATATTGCCTGAACAGGCCTTTGGTTTTGGGACCAAGTTACCTGAGCAAGCCTGTGGTGGCAGTGGGAATATGAGGGTGGTGGAAGATTTGCGCCTTGCGACGGCGCAGCCGAGCGACTGCGGTTTGAAGCTGCGCAGCTGCTGCATGAAGTCACTGCACTCCATTAGCGCAACGTCCGCGAAGTGCAAATCGCACAGGATCTGGTTCTTGAAGCGACGCGCGCGTTTCTGTACACAAAACAAACTTTTCATCATCTCTACCACATCAGCAATCCAAAGCTGGAAATAACAATATTGCATCCAAGAAAACACTATTCTAAGCCTTATAAATTCGTCGACCTTTAAACTCCTTCTAACAGACTCATCAATAGGTGTGTCGCGTCGAATCATGTTTTTCAGTAGAAAAACATTAGGTAGGTATGCAATACAATATTTCCAACTTGCCATTCCTTGCGATATTTATCTAAGCTTCGTGCTTGCGCAATAAATGTTGGTATTATTGAAGCTATGGACAGAAAATTTACTCTGAAGTACCTTCGAGTACCTACCTATCGACTATCGTGAGGACGTGCTCCATTTTTCAACTTCATCGCTTTCTCTTCTTCTTACCTATTGCTAGCGGGGTGAGTAAGACTTTGCCACAGAATATATTCAAGTATGACCTTGCCCTTAAAAATGCAGGTAGTATTTTACTGAGATTCAATTTAACAATTTTGCTAAAAAATAATTTAATTTACAACTCTACATTTTATGTATATAGTTTAAGGTAAGTACCTAGGTATAGAATTTACTAATACCCAGTTAATACCCAGCAGAAATATTTAGGTATACGGACTACTGATCTACCAAGTTATGGCTAGAATATCATATTTTCCTCCTTCTGAATTACAAAATAAATCTAGTTACACCGGTCTCGCTATATTTACGTAAATTTAAAATGTTCCTGATGTCATTTCCACGTCTCAAATTGGCTAAATAAATCTTTTGCACACCTTGTTAAGCTCGCTGTGTCATGAAGGTTTAAAAGGCATTCGTGGCGGAAAATAAGTTAAGAATACACCTTTTGTTTATCCGAGACGAGGGAGTTTTATGCAGTCTTGCTTCAGGCGTCTTTTAGCTTTCATGTGCTTTGTATGAGTATGTTCAAGCCGGTGGCATGGTAGGTACTTACATCGTATGTCATGCTTTTAAGTAAAATAGATAATACATTGGCTTACATTACATGTGCTTGAAATATTTTTCTAAGTTATTCAATAACAATTTGAAACATAATGGTTTCTATAGTCTATACCTATAGAATTTTCACTAATTCACTGGTTAGTATTGGTACCCAACACCTTTTAATAACTGTCCAAACGACTTAAAATCTTTAATCAACCCTTAGATTTTATAATGTCTATTGTAAATGTAAGTAGCTAATAAATTTCCAGCTGGAATTTTATGATAATAAGGTGGATCAAAGGTTGTTATGGATTCAACTAACTATTTTTGATCCATTTAATACCTGTCGTCTCTTTGTAAGCAGAATCTCTATCAAACATCTATGTCGAGTACAACTGAAACCTTCATAATCTCGAGTAGACAAATTTTCATTTAGATGCGAGATAACTGA
This sequence comes from Eulithis testata, assembly GCA_947507515.1. Lineage (NCBI taxonomy): Eukaryota > Metazoa > Arthropoda > Insecta > Lepidoptera > Geometridae > Eulithis > Eulithis testata. The sequence continues at coordinate 6,330,480 of OX382207.1, forward strand.
GGGGGGAAAGGGAGGGGGGGGGTTAAAGGACCTATCGAGTTCTAAATAAGTTACGTGATGGATGAGATTACAATCGAGTCTCAAGGGAGTTTGCGTATAACTACTTGAGGTTTCCGAAACTGGTTTTTGTTTACTCCGAAAGTAAATGGTCTGACGTCAGATTTCTCTATAGTACCACGCACATATAATAGTAATAGTTCTACACATTACGTATTATATTATCTGTGCTATTACGTAACAAGGCTATGCCACTATTTTTTACTGGAAGTAGGTTGGCTCTGGTTACTAATTAGTTAAGTTTTGGTCTATTATTAAGTCATTCTGTTATCCTTAGTTTTCATTCACAGTTATTATTTACCTAATGCATGTTGTGTTCGCCTGTAAAAGGTTTGCGCAAGTTTTCCCTAGTTTTAAGACCACTAGCTCTAGTTAAGAAAGTGCTGTGCACAAATTGTTGGCTTACCTAAATAAATAAATAAAATAATTACGTAGGTGTGGTGTGACTATATAGTTATGTACACTATATATAAATTATAAATGGCATTTAATTCTTTGTACTTGAATAAATTTTTTATGCTTTGGTTTTGTCATAAATCTGTATTTTTTTGTTGCTGCGTTTTGAATTCAATTTTTATTTGGAACTCGAGCAAGCCGTTTCCTACCGGATATTAAGCCAGGGATACATAATTTTTTTATCCAATTCACTAACTGGACAATGTTTAGCCATGCGTCTTTACAAATTGTTTTTTTTTCTGTAAAAGTTACAGTGATACGACGATAAGTGCCAATACAAGTAGGTGAGTAATGTGCGTATGCGTAGGTATTCTTTGTGCGTTGTTTGGTAGTGTGATTGATTTCCTCTCTCGGCTGTAATAAGTTCGAGACAGGCTTCCGTGATTTGCCTTTGATTAATTTCGATTAATTTGTGTGACCTTGTTTTCTGACAGTGTAGCTTCAATAGGGCTTTTTTCCATGTTATGGCCAATTTAAATAAAGGTCCCATGTCTCATCATGCACCCCCAGACCACATTTAACCCTGAGTTCATTTACTACCGGCAATTTTCCAATATCATAGGTTCTGATCCAGCTTCTCGGAGCCTATCTCGGCTATCTCGCTTGTCTTTTAACCACAAAAAAATGCCATAATAACTAATAAGTTAGGTAAATTCGAAAATAATGTATTATGGCTCACCGATATCCGACTATCCTAATTGATATGGATTACTGCCTAAAGTAGGGCCTTTGGCAACCCTGTAAACTCATTAAAATTTAATTTTCATTAAAAAGGGTATGGAAAGTATACATTTTCTAAATCCCAAAAGTTTTATATAAATTAATACTCTACTGTAGTTACTTGGTACGCAACTGTAGTAGGTTAGGTACCTACTTTCTAAATAACTGTTTTTCTTTTTCATTGAATGGCAGGTATATCTATCTATAGCATTTCTATACTCTCTTTACTGGCTACGTAGGTATCTAATTATTTTTTAATTGAAAAAAAGTTTGGCTATAAGCAAGGCCATCAATAGATCAACATTGCAATGAAAACATTTATTATGTCACTATGTTTTTTCAACGAGAAGTAAGTTCCTACACAAATTCCTGACAAATAAATAAACCTTATTCAATATGCCTATGATTTAGTATGGCGTGCAATATTCACAGGAAATAAATATGTTTGTGGCAAGAAACGATGGAGAAAGGACCGGTTTTGATGTGAATACGAATCTTCTGAAGCGGAATACTCTCTAGGAAATCTTTGATGGAAACGTTTGTGAGCACAAAGCTCGGCTTAAGACTTCAACTGGATCTAATTAATTACATAGGTCCTAATTTCTACTCTCTACAACGTCATTTATGTAGTAGTAGGTACAAACTAAACAGAATTCAATTTTTTTGACAAAAGAAAACAAACCTGGGAACAGGAAAACTGAAAACTACTATAGAATTTCAAAACAAAACGGAAAATATTGTTAGAACTATGTTTGTATTGGAATCTAAAACTAAACTAGTTTTCATAGTTCCCCGAATAGGAGAACTATACCACGTGAAAACAAAACATATCCAATAAAAACATATAGGTTCTATTATAGGTACCTACTACGTTGAACGATCGCTTCATTGTAGGTACTCTAAAGCCTGCGCGTTCGTCTTATCTCTTATCTAGGAGACTAGTCTTCACAGCAGAACAGAAATGCTGTGGGATACAAACATCTGCATGTATGTATAACGAGATAATAGGGAGCTTAGAAACGGAGTTACGTACCTGACGGTTTTACCTTCTCATTTTTTAGGGGATAAGCTGTTACCTGTTACATGATTTAATACATGTAGATATACAAATACATACATAGTATGTATACGGCACACGATAGCGCTATACTATACCATAGAGGAGATGCTATATTATACTAGTAGAGTATTATATGATCTTTATTAAAATTAAATTAAATATTCACGGACACTTAACACAACGCCTTCTAGTCCCAAACTAAGCAAAGCTTGTACGATGGAAACTAGATGGCTGATAGAATACATACATACATTTTTTTTTGTAAATACATACTTATAAAACATAGAAACACCCAGACACAGAACAAACATCTATGTTTACAACACACAAATGTTTGTTCTCGGTGGGGGGGATCGAACCCACGACCCACAGCACGGAAGGCAGAGCTACTACCGACTGAGCCATGACGATCTGTGATTATTTTAAATTTTTCTGGCAGGATGAGTAGGCTGACACGGGAATGGGTTTCTGATACGTCAATACAGTCTTACTCGTAAGTGTTTGGCTACACCATTGCTCATCTGCCTTGTACTAGGTAAAGTCGTGGTGGCAAAGGCATTTTTGTAACGTGTCTAAAAGTTATTAATTTTAGTAGTTAGGTGTATTTAAAATGATCCGTCCTACGATACGACTACGACCTATGTCATCATAGGTAAGAAAGAGTTATTCGAGCTCACCTGATTGGGTCCTGTCAGATTCATCCCACAGGAGTTGCAGCGGAGGCATTCCTCGTGGTAGTGGTTGTTATCGTACAATGGAGATGGTTCTAAAAAAGAAGGGATTATGTTATATTTCTGTATTATTCTAAAAGAATGCCATCATTTGAGGAAAAATGACGGCATTCTTTTAGTTTGCTGCTTTTTTAGAATTTAGTTTAAACTCTTTTAATTTTTACTCCTTCTTTTTCTTTTAGTTGTACTGAAAATAACTGACGTTTTTTTTAAATAAATAATCTTCCTTATAACAATATGAACTGCTTGTAATATTACGTGATTTTACGCAAACGTACTGAATACACTTGTAATGCGTGGAATCAAAGGCCTAAAGAAGAAGAAAAGCGATATCCCTTACAAAATCACTTGCAAACAGTAGGTATCTATTTAATTTTTGTTTTAAATGTAAAGTGGTTTTTATTATTTTTGAAGGTGTATGTGAAATCATACACAGTTACTCTAGCTAGAGTAACTTCCACTTACATGTAAATATAACCAACTGAAAAATATTAACTTTTTAATATGTATAAGACATGAAACTGCAAAATCGCTTATTCCAAAAGTAAAAGCAGAATTTTCTTGGCACTACGCCAAAGGGCGTTTGGAAGTTCGGAACCCTGCCAACAATTTAGGCTTCTAAGCTTTAGATTTGTGTGCTGTAAACCTTCAAGCCTTTCAACCACCTAACGTTTCACAAGCACTTAGGGGGTATTCCTAGTGCATTCATGTTAAAACTGGTTGCAAATTTGCTATAATTGTCAACGAAAAAGAAGTAGAAAGATTTCATGTTAGCAAGTAATTATATGTTTTAATATAACACTATGCACTCGTACCTTCAACAACAAAATTGGGTACTTCCTGCCTAATTTTGATCTTTATCCGAGTATAGTATAGTCCTCAGTTCAGACGGACATTACGTAAGTCATCAAAAAGCGCACGAACGGACAAACTAAGTCCTAATAGATTTAAGTATCTAGAGTAGTGTATAGATGCATGTCCAAAATGCACAGTCGCTGTTGCCGAAATCGGCCAGGACGTCATAATCATCAGATTTAATATTGATATTGAAATAAATACAAATCTAACCCTTGCATATATGATTTTCAATTTTATGTTGAAGCGAAGCTCTACTACTTGACGCTACTTCAAACTCTGTTAAATTGCTTACAGTTTATTGTGTTTCTTCATTTAGAATTTGATAAATTGCCTCGGGCTTTGATAAAACTTGACGAACTTCGCCAGTGTCAATATTAATATTTAAGTTTTATTTGCGAGTTGAAAAGTTGATTTTGATTTACCAAAAAGAACGTACCCTACCATAAATTTAGTTTTTAATACAAATGCTTAGTTTGGGACTAGAAGGCGTTGTATTAAGTGTCCGTGAATATTTAGTATTTAGATAGTAGGTATCTCGATATTAATCTAAAATGCTGAAGTATTCAGATCTTTTTATCTAAAATACTTATTTAGTATTGTGACTTCAACGATCTTCAAAGCTTATTGAGCTCCGTTCAATAGCTATGACGGGTTCTTCAAGGAATATTATACTTTTATGTACCTAATTATTTTTTATAAGAATCCAATTTTCTTCAAGTCTGGTGCCTAAGTCCCTACGTCCTCCAGTCTATTATTTTTATTTCAATAACATGTCAGTTTTTTAACATATCATAAATGATTTTATTTACATTTCGTCTATATCGTGATTTTGTATTCAATTTCAATAGTAAAAAATCCTTTTATTATTTTAGTATTAATTCAAGGTTTTTAGTACTCGTACAGGTAAGGTAAGTTGTTGTCATTGGTGTAGATATATACGATATCTGCGTATGACCATTGATAGTCGTTGGAACCTACCAATGCTATAACGAATTAGGCCGGGTTTTACCAACTCCCGCTATTTACGTCTTTGTTTTTGACAAGTTTAAAGTAGATAGAGAGTAGTATTTTATCTGACAGATAGCATTTACCCTCAGAGCCTATTTCACAATCTCATTATTACCCTAACCATCAGTCACAAAAATTTTCGTTTCTACTTTATACTTGACAAAAACAAAGACAGAATTGTGGTGGTGAAATAGGCTCATAATCAAATAAAATACGGAAAATGGCACAAAAGCTTGTAAAAATACTCTAATTTGCCAAAAAGGCAGTGAATTGATATTAAAAGCAATAAATGTAGCCGAAGCGACTCGTAATTAATGTGTTCGAACAAGACTTCATAAAGTGGGCGGTAAATAAGTACTGCCACGATTTTTATAGCGAAAAAGTATATTTCAGAGGTAATAATAATGTTATGGGCCATGGAAATAATATTGTTTCAATATTCTTTTCATTTATGGACACTGCCTTGTAACAAGATAGGATACTTTTTACGATTATGTGTTCGCTTTGTGTAAAACTTAAGTATGTATCTATAAATGATTAGGTCCTGGTTGAGGCCTTAGCTTCAGGTCTGAGGCCTGGTTGAGGCCTCATAAATGAGGAATTCGTAAATTCTATTCATTAATTTACGCCCCCTATTTAATTTCAGCTCCGATCGTATCTCGTAGGCATCGTAGGCACTTGACCTACGAGACGCTACGATATGCTACGATATTTCGTAGCTCTTGCTACGAGTACTTTTTACACTATAAGCCACTTATACGGGTAAAGTTCCTGGAGCGTATAAATACATACAATTTGTCAAATATTCCCTCTGCAAGCGACCTAATTAGCAAGTGCAAACATTACATTAGTCGCCCCAACACGCTGTGTTGACTTTTGCATATAGTTTTCATGCAACAAACATTCTAAGTTGTCTAGTATTATATTCCCATAGGTACATACACACCTATTTTAATTCTTACATTGTTTTTTGCTATCACTGCAACCATAAAAAATACTAAAAAAGTTTTTTTATCTGATGTAAATAAATTAATGCACTTACCATAGCGTACTGGCTCAATTGTTATTTATTTCTAAACACTTAAAAAATAAATAAATTACTAAATGATTTTTTATATTTGAATCTACTACTTTATACTTTGAACAACTGTGTACTAAATACAAGATAATTCTACTATTTATATTGGTGTCACGTAAAATTTAGAATATTTCTGAGGTAAATACTGTTGTCCTTGAATGTCACACCCTTTCACTTTCTGTTCAAAAGTATATTTTTTATTTTATCACTTCACTGTTAAATGCATTACAAAATATTTGACTATTTAAAACATAATTTCTAAAAAAAACTGTAAAACACAATTAAAATGCGAATTTAGTAACTATTTTGGTGTTTAATTTGAATACAAATTATTTGCGTGTTCGTTGTAACTTCTACATTGGCTTGTATATTTTTTTAAACTTTTTGGTGCGCTATCGGTGGTGTTAACGTATTGTTATTGAGGTTATTCGTTGCACGGCACGTCACTTGGATTCTAGTAAACATGGCAGCTGTCCGCAACAGATGACAGGGCGCTGGCGAGCGAGCCTGCGCCGAACGCACCGATAGCTCCGTTCATATCATCCCGAAACAGTCCGCGCGATCGCGTTGCCAAATTTAAGTGCGGTTTCCCGGCCAACGTTCCTTTAGGACCACTCGCGCTAGCGTACAGAGCCCTCTCCCTCTTTCAACTCGAAACTCTAGTCCCTCCGACTCCCGTCGATAAAACAGTAAGCTGATTTGAGACGGGAAAGCTCCTAGTGAATCGATTGGCTGATGAAAAGGGGCGGGGGCTCGAGCACGTGGTGAAGTTTGAGTAACACTTACCCTCCGTAAACACCCCGTAGCGATACGTATTGCGATTCTGTTTACTTAGCTTTGTATTGAGGAAGCTTTCTGGTGCGAGATCTATTAAAAGTTTTTCGCGCGCTAGATTTCAGTGCAGATTTTTATGAATAAATAGGTAGATGAATTATACTTATTCTAAAATATTGTCGTAAACAGCTAAAATTAAAATTATAGAATGTTTGCTACACACAATAAGTACATTGTTTTGCACGCACTAAGTTCATATCTAAATAAAGTAGTGCGCGTTGCAGACATTGAAAAATGAGATAGGCAACAGACTCACCGGTTTGGGTGCTAGAGTCGAAAAAAGTGCTCGTGGTCTCCACAGTCATAGTTCCAATGGTTCCATCTAGAATTTGCGTTGATGAGTCGCGACGACCACGAGCTCGCATACACGCATCATCACTCTGTGAGCTCTGGCGTCTGAAGTTTCGACATCGAATCATTTCTTCCGTTGTGGACTGCCGCCGAAAACCGCGAGCTATCAATATCTCTTCGGTCGTAGACTGTCGTCTAATCATTCTCTCAGATCTTTCAGGTGGCCGAGCTCCTGGACTAGGATCTCTACTTGAACACGAACTTGACTCTGGGCTTCGGGCTCGGCCCATCCTAGCGCAAGACGCTTGTCTTCGCAAACGACCACGTCGCCTTGCAGCAGAAGGGCTCAGCTCTCCTCCAGCTCCAGGAGACCTATCCCGGCGAGGTCTTGCCGCTGAGTCTGGGCTCAAGGAATCTCGTCGTGCCCTATTTTCATCGTCAGGTCCCAAAGATGGACCTGAGTCTCTTCGTTTTGTACCTGGTGGCCCAGTAGGATCATCAAACGCTGTGGCTTGGCGCTGTAGTCGTCCTAATCTCGTTGGACTTGCAGCTGCTCGAGAATCTCTTCTGGCCCTTCCACATTGAGTTGTCGAATCTCGCCTTCCTCCCAAGTTTGGCGGAGATCGGCCGGCAGGTGTAACTTGAACGGCCTGAGCTGACTGTGTGGATGTTTGCACAGTTTGAGTAGCATTGCCGCTTGGCATAGTCGGTGAGGTTGGTGACGGGGTCACTGCAGATGTAATAATAGTCGGCATAGGCATCATAGATTGACATTCTCCATCGGAACGACTTGGTTCATGAATAGCGACGATCGTTACTGATGGCATGTGATGCATATGCGTAGACGGCCCAGGGTCAGATGCCACATCAGCAAAGGTGGGCGCTCCAGATGTAGGGGGTGAAGTGCGTCGATTTTTTCGGTGCGTTGCAACTACTCTCGGTGGTGGTGCCGCCACAGAATCACGTCGTCGATGGCCGTCAACAGAGTCTCTTCGATCTTTGTTTTTATCTTCTTCAGACCCTCGTCTTTTGATGCGACGTTCTCTTGTCGGCATGATTGTCACTGAATCTTTTCGGTCCCAATTTGGGAAGTCTCCTTTGAAATCTTGCGGTGCTTTGGAGTCTCGACGTTTGGAAGCTATCGATTTTATTCCGGAATCGGCTGACGAGTCTCGTCTACGTCGTGGAGGTGGTTCGTGGCGCACCCAAGGCATAGAGCGTGCTAAGTCTGCCAGAGTCTCTCGCCGGGAAAGCGGGGCTCTTTGTCGACGAGGTGCGTTTCCACCTCCACCCCACTCGCGAAGAATATCTGTAAGCTGGGCAAGCGAGGAGCGACGACGGCGAGTTCCTCCTAAAAAACCAAATGCTTATTACCCAGCGGGCTTTACATTTTAAAATTTACTCTAAAATATAGGTACAAACTATACATACCTCTTTGTTCTGAGACGTCGGGCTCCGGAGGTGACAGGCAAGATACTTGGGCGGCAGAGTCTCTGCGGCTGCCGAGCCTCTGCCGAAGGGTGTTCTCTTCTAGTGTGGACCTGGTCAGCTCGTCCCAGCCGTTGCCGCCTGCCCAGACCAGGCCCACTTGGTGTGACAGTATCGGGAGGTTGCAAACGAAACATATTGCTGTCATAGTCCTGTTGAAAATAAATCAACATTGATTAGGATTCTTAGATTTGATGAAGAGATTGGATGGGAAAGTTTCGAAACTTACGCCTTGTTATTTCGAAATTTACTTTTACGATTCATGATCGCACTATTTGGTAGGATCGGTACGCGATACGAATAAGCGTGAAGTAACATCGCGTCGCTCACAACACTGGCCTAATAAACGAACTACCAATATTAAGTAATAACCGCTCCCATAATCGTCAACAAGTATTACACAATAACAATTGACGCTAAAAGCCATTTCCTCCCCAAATACTTTCTTCCATATCGGTCATCTATTGATAGATTTATAGCGCCGTCAGTGCAAACAGATCGATGGTTATTGTGAACCGAATTCCTCAATAAACTTTATCAGTAGCGGCTCTAGTCTTTGACACATTGTCAGCTACTGTGTTAATACATTTATCATTAGATAGGCGTATGGTTGTTTTTCCACGGCGGTGCTTGACGTGATGTCTCATAGATAAAGGCCTATCTGCAGGCTGTTCGGATGAGCGACTAGCGCACCCTTGATACACGAATCTGTACCTACTTCCCCGTCGTAATACTTGGTGAAGTGGAAATGAATGTGCACACTCGATTCCAATATATTGTGACAAGGACCAATTTAGGTGTAGTAAACAGTAGATAAGTCACACAATTCAATGAACATTACGAGATATGCGTGTTAGACATTAATTTGTTTTTATAAACACTTTTATATTTGTTACTTATGTACTCAATTACGATGTTGTTCTGTTCATTCTACCTACTTAGAAACTACAATGAAAATCGGTGTTCATGAGGACTAAATAAAATACGGTGTACGGTTTGAGTCGATTTACTAGGTAGCTCTATTTATTTTGATGAGGTGGTTTTGTGCTGCGTAGATATATAGCCTCATAAACTAAGACTAAGCATCTTGTGTAATGGTTTAACTGAAGATTGCTAGTGCGTTTGTGCTAAGCTATTTTTCTACGTCGATTTAGTGCCTGTTTCATTTTATTATCAATTTTAAGTTTTAAAGTTCTACAGAACTGTGTTGGTGATATTTGTTGTCTAAAAGCTCAATTGAATCGACTATGTTATTCTACAGAATGTAAGAAGAAAGCATACGTAAATTGAAAATACGTTTTTATCTTTTTTTTACTTTTAAAGTTATTGTTCCAACGATCTAATAGTGGTGTGTGCAAAAAGAAATAAAGAAGCATAAGCTAGGATGCATGCAAATATGGTGCTAAAACAAGCAGAAATAAAGTTCACTCTTGAACTAGGTATTCTTCTCAAAGTTATAATAAGCAACTCGAACCCAGCGCAGCTTGCAGTAATTCTTCCTATAAGGTTTCGTCCGCAACTACGTCTGCGTGATCTTCCTTTACTTATACCTATGTAGGTATATGTAACTAACATAACGGACAGGCACATTGCTAAATGGTTGCATTATGAATTAAATAAGCTCATTGCTTCGTAATTTCAATACAGACATCAGCAAATGTATAAAGACTCTAGGTGCTATTGTGCTCGCATTTTAGTCAATCTTCACTGATTATCAAAGTTGAGCGGCGTTCTGTTCGGTCACTATTTAAATGTGTGACCGCTAAAAGCATTTACATCTGAGCGCTTCCGTTCTTCAGAGGCCACGTTAAACTGTCGGTCCTGGCTCAAGCAGTCATTAAGCTACGAGGCCTTAAGGCGGCCTAAAATTCCGTCATCAGAGTTGGCCTCTAACTCATACGAGCTTGGTTTGCTTTGCTAGGTACTATTGAACTGCTTATTTTAACTGAGAAAGGTATTTTCATGCTGGATTGTGCCTTAACCTGCATGCGGAATTTTCCATGCTAGGAGTTGTTCTGGGACCTGTAATGGCGCAGTCGAGGTGAAGGGGACTGAGGCATGTCGTAAGCCGGGTCATTGGGGTACAGGGCGCTAACTGAGGTAAATGCCCACATAAATATCACATCAAACACTTTGTAAATCTGAAACAATAAGTATTATGTTAGCTGTAGTTTGGAAAGAGAAAGCACACATATGTATAATTTTGATAGAGTCGGTTTTTTAAAAGCCATAACTTTGACGATAGGTAGGTAAATACCTAAGTAGGTAACTTAAAAAAAAACGATTTAATATGTAGGTATTGGAAATGAAATATTATAAGCATATAAATATGTATTAGTCGTTATTTTATTTGGTAGAGTGGTCTGTGGGCTCTAACTTTTCGTAAAGTAACGTTAGCTGATCTTCATCTACACATTTAGAGGCAAAAATAAAAAAATAAGCTCCCTACGCATTGCAAAAAAATCATTGCTGTTTACTCGTAATATTGTGTCCTAGATTGTTTGAAATAACATTTCCGCGTCACAAGAACATGAATGCTAGCGTCATCCAGCGACTATTTTCCGAAGTAACTTCAGACAATAGTTCTACTCGGGAGCTCTAACCTGAAGAGGCATAGCGGGAAAGCGATCATGCCTAATTCCTCTGATGGCGCTAAAGTTTCATTCCATTTTGGTAGGTGGCAGCACTGAACTGTCAGTTTATTTTAGTTTTCCCGGAACGATGTAGAGGTCGCTACAAGTAGCCAACAAGGTTTTTATTACGTTTCCCAAGAAAATTGGTTTTCAGAGCAATGAAACATCCTTCTAGCATTATTACAAAGGTGTGATTCTTTCGAAGAATTGTTGTATGTAAATATTGCGAGATATACCTAGCAATATTTTGTAAGCTCGCTACTATCAAAAGCTGGGGTCTTGCTTGGGTTCATTCAATTCAATAGTCAAACCAACCAGTGTAAGTTAAAAAATATTACTTATCTTATAATCCGATTATCGAACTATAACGTTTTCGTTTTCAATTGAAAAACAACTCTTACACGTAAAGTTCTTACCAAAATATGAATGAAAGCTCTTAAAAGCTCTTCTATCTCCTAACGGTTTGATAGTTCCTAGTATTCATAGATATAGCACATTTCGAGGCAATTCAAATGTACTACTTACCTCTCAAAGGCACCAATTCAATTAGAGGTTTCGCGTTGCAGGTATTAGAATACCTGCAATCCGATTACGTTTGAGTTTCTTGTTGCTACAATTTGTGTTATTCATTAAAATGTATTTTGATAACATTATTTGGCAGTTGAAGCATCTCGCTCACGGTATTTCTCATATAAAATGAAAGCACTTTGCTCTTGAGTAAGTACCTACCTACAAATTGTTTTGATGTTCAAAATGCTGAGATCAAAAAAGCTTTGCGTCAGATTACCTGTGTTATTGCACACAAAGATGGGTCTTGGCACTTCTAAAAGTCTTTCGACTGTGCTTAATAAAAGTAAAAAAAATATTGTAATTGTAAAACCCTTTTCGGTGCATCAGTAGGTGTGCATTCTATTAAAGTTAAACAATAATGTTACACATGTTTGTGCTTAGATTTCTTTTTTCTTTTCAGCGAAAATCTTAAAAGAGACATGACAATGCAAATCTATCGAAATTTAGCTTCTAAGAGGTGCTGGGTGAAAGGAAATAACATCATCGAACAAAGTCGCGAGTAATATAGTAGACGTAGTTTGGTACTTAATCTATGGACCTATTCTGTAAAGCTGTAATAAAGTTTCAGATCTACTATAATTGTCTCTGTGTGCATTATCTATTTTTCCCTCTTTTTCAGTTCAATTAGTCCTGAATAAATGCTCGTGAATACAATGCGTATCTCTAAAAGAGACACAATTTTAATGAGAATTTTATTGTTTAAAAAATAACTGGTGGCAACACCTGACTGAATAATATAGCTTTGACATAAAAAGTCTAATAAAAGTTGCACATCTCTTCGAAGCTCGTTAGGAAATAAGCGAAAATCCAATCACGCGAAAAGGTATGGCACGTCTCACTAAAGAAGACAAAAAAACACCCAGTAAAAGCTTTCGACATCCATGGCGCAACAAGCCCATTTTTAAGCATACAGAGGGCGAGTACGGGCTTGGTGTAGACCAAGCTTCTCCGTTCAGTGTCTCTATACAAATCAACGTCCACTGGTGTGCTGGGCATCAGACGTTTTACACCAGATTTACACACCAAAACTCGTACTAGGCCCTCGATGCAAACTGCACGTCAATACAATTTTCAATGATGTGTCATTTCATTTGACGAGTTTTTTGTAACCTATTTGTGATGCAATGGCTTTTGATGTGATGCAATGGTTCGCACATAATCCGCAGGCGAGCGCATCGCAAAAGATAGCTAAGATAAGAACGCTCTGTATGACATATGTGATAACACTTATAAAAGAAAGAGCATGCTTACAAATGGGGTAAAAGTTGAGTAGATACAGAGGGCCAGCCTCCGGCGAGCTTGTTTTAAACCTAATTGAAATCTCATCCCACATTCGCATTTCCTCTTTCATTGTTCATCGAAAATATTTTCACCGGAGAAAGCAGTGTCGAGTTTCAACATCAGAGGATGCAGCTTAAAGGCTCGTTTAGACGATGCAAGTTTCTGGTACAATTACTCGCTCGATCAAGCTTAAATCTCAAACATATTAAGTAGTCCCAGGTGTGGTCAGCGTTCGTATTTAGACATAGAAGCAGGATGGCAGACGGTAAAATAAACCAAAGAAAAAACTAAATATTAAAAAGTTAAATATAACATACACAATCAAATACAGAGACTGTACTACGGTAGGTACCGTAGTATAGTTAATATTAGTTTTTTAATGTAAAAAAAAATATGTATTGGCACATATTTGTACATTGCCAAATAGTCTGAGGAATGTCTGTCTACCGTACAGTCATACGTGAACCTATGTTATATTTTATCCTTGAAATATTGCTTGAAATCATAAATACCTACTTGCACAGGTTTATAGTGAGTAGGTAGGTCAGTAACTGGCCATTTGAACTGTTCTAACTAGCCTTCAGCTTGTTAGCCTTGATGCCGGGATTTCAGTTACCAATTTGTTATAATATATTGTTATCATGATTTTCAGCATTTCAATAACTTGATTGGCAGGAACCCGATATTGGCTGAACCAGTAATTATAAATTTTACATCATCACCATCATCATTCTTTGATGACAGACTATATTCTTCCAGAGTGATGATGATGATGCCTAGTAGATAAAGGTTAAGAGTAGAAACCAGGTCTGCCTACATGACTCCATAAAACCTATTTGTAAACCTACTTGGTAGTTTTTTCCGAGGGGAAACATATTGTGATGCCTTTAAAGCGTAGAACGATCTGCTTTGATCTGCGCTGCATATTTGCTGCTGGGCTGCTGGGGCATAAAGTATATCTTAACAATAGTTTTTTCTTACTTTTTAACATATTTTTGAGTCTTTTATCGCTTACCCTACCATAGCCCTAATACTTAGATATACTAGACTTTCTGTATCAACGGCTAGGTGCTCCGAGCTACATGCCAATGCCAATATTTGATATGCAAAATTGAGAGATATGCATATCATTTAAACCAGTAAATTGTAAAGTTATCTCAACTCATGTTATTTCCAACTAAAGTGGCGACTGCTCAAGTTTTAACAAGGGATATCGGATCGCTAATTACGACCTAACCACCAGAGTCTCGACCAGCAACTATGGATAGATATTGAACTGGTGTAACAATGCAGCTGTTACGCTGATCAACGAAATTGATTGAAAGTTGAGCTTGGATTCATATTTACCTATAATAACATTCATTTCTAGCCGTGGTTGGCTCGAGCTTTTTTAAATAGTGACTTTACTCTTACAAGATATGGAGTAAATTATGCCCGGTAATACCTAGGTAAGATAAAAAAATGTCATACTTTATACTGTGAAGCCTAAAAATATCTCGAAACGTGATCTATTCATTCGGTATCTTCAAAATGGCCCACCCTTTGTTTGTTTTGATTAATTTATTGGTGGTATTGAAAGATTGTTCAATCGAACGGTTTTTATTGCGATTTTTATATATCTTTAATATATGTGGCATTAGTTGGTTCTAGCCGGATTTAAGTTTCTTAGCTAGATTCAGCTGGTTTGAATAGTTAATAGGTCGATGATTTGAATATTTAATTTGAATCAAAATGGAGGACATAATCGCGACGGTTGCTCACTGAATGATAAATTTAATCGAAGAGAACTTTCTCAGAGATTAAAAGAGAAAAGTAAATCAGATTACAGTTTATGGACTCTTCTCGATAATTACTCGTAGATTGAGTTTGTCGACAGCCGGTTTGCAATAATGTCACGATTTTTCTTTATTTTATAAAAAAATTCTCTAACAGTCGGTTTCTCGATCGCAGATCATCTTCATAATTAACTAATCAATAAAGTCTTGGAGTGATGGATTCAGTACAATATCACACAACGCACATCTTCGGTGGTTACGTAGTATACTATTATGGGAGATATCTCATAACATCTTAACTCAATTTATGACTATTATTCCTAGGTAAGTATATTAATTCTGATTCGATTTGCAAAGTTTATTGCAACCTTGGTCAATAAAAATTGTTTGGGTTTTAATCACGAGATCTCAGTTCGGGGCGAACTACTAGTTTAATTAACCTAGCATTCATGGTTACTACGATATTCAAGTTTTTATAGATAACATGGACTTTTTGCTCTTTTTAACATAACCTTACTACATAAACCTCAATGTTAATAATTAGGTCAAGTGAGTAAGTGAGTATTTACCATTACTTTCCCATTAACTTTCTTTTGAAATGAACAAACTTCAATACTTATTTGGAGGGTAGTATTCTTATATAGTGTAGGGGTGCACTAAGAAAGGAATTTTTAACAGTCGCACCCTAAAGGCTCTAAAAAGGATCGAAGATTTTAACCAAATAATGCGTATGCTGATGCTGCCACGCGAACAAACCCGCGGGTACCTAGTAAATTATAATTTCACTTAGCTAGTGTTCATGGGTTCTACGATATTCGAGCTTTGTAATTTTTGCTATCGCGAGTGTAATTTATTTGAGGAACAGCATTCGAAAAACTCGTAAACTTTTGTCTTTACTGAATAGAATAGACATTGGCTCTAATTTGGTCATAAACATTACAAAACAAGTTTTATGTGTTACTAAAGTGTTTGTAACAATGGAAAACGTTTTATATGAAGAGGTAGTAAAACTGTCATTTTAAAGTTACTTTACGACTAAAACAAGAGGAAGCAAAGAGTCAACACATAAGCCGATCAACGATTTGATTTTTTAACCCAATTATATGTATATAAAAGTAGATACCTACTCTCGCAACATTGTATAATTATGCACTTCTATCAAAAGTTACAAAACTAATAAAAATAGGCAATTAGAAGCTCCTAAAACGTAGTTGGACAATTTAAACCTGTTAATAAACTTGTGTTGGTGTCTGTACGGAGGAGATTTCCACACATTCTTAGTAAGTAAGTACTCAGTGTTATTTGGCCGACAAACTTACCGATATGATAATTGGTCAAATAAAATTATTGTCGGCGACTGTGTCCAGTGTAGGTGTCGTTTTGGTGGCGACAATAGTGCCTTGAAACCGCAGAGTGCTTAGAGGCGTAAAGATCTTGAAACTAACTTACATTGTATTTCAAAAGTAGTACCTTGAAAACCGCAAGAGGGCAGCACCCGTCTATTTTAGTAACCCACTTATTTCCCGCAAAAGTTTCTTAAACGATTTTCCACTAACTCTTCGCTAATTGAATTTTATGCAAATGATGTCGGGCTAATGACTGCCGTGTATTCGAGTTAGTTAAAATAGAGTAAGAGTTGGCGGTGTTTTACTTACCTTATTCATTCAAGCTTTTTGCTTTTTAATACAACCTTTTTGCAAACTCGCTACACCATGTGAAACCATAAAAAGTGGGAGTCGCCGACCACTGGTCGGTGGCCCGTTTGGGCTCAGGCTAAATGATGGCAATTTCAGACACAAAAGACAATCTATTGTATTTTGATTGTAAAGCGGCTTAACTCCACTAGGGATAGGGCTGACTTGGCTAAGAAGATAACACTTTTGGTTACTGGGCCATGAGCTGGGAAAACTCGCGAGTCTGCTCACCTTGTCTACTTTCTATGCAATATTGAACCTTCCGTTGCACCCCATAGGAGTTGAATTTCGGTAATTTATTTCGTAGCACATAAAAGCTCCATGCTCGTCTGCCATGATCTTCACCAGCAGCCTACGATGTAGCACTTCCGTATTCAGCATTGATTTAACATTATATTGCTTAGCTGGGATAAAATAATAGGCGGTATCACAATGGCATACAGTCCACAATCTGTCAAAAACAAATTGACCCCTTTATCGACTCTAGTTCTTCATCGTAGAAGTTAGTCGGCAGAGATGAGATATATTACCAATATAGCTATATTGAATAACTAGCTGACACCCGCAACTTCGTACGCGTGCGAAACCACCAAAATATCTGTCAACCAGTATACGATGAACCTCGCAGCAAATGGCTGCTGTTGGTTTAGAGAGGTCAAGCTGTATCTAAGAATCCACGTTTTTCATTTCAATAAAATGCTATGTTTCCATCCGGAAAAAGGGCTTCCGAATGGTAAGTTTCATTGAAATTGGTCCAGTAGTTAAGGCCTGATCCGCGAACAAACAAACAGATAAACAGACAAACTCGATTTTCGGAATCAGAACTGTTTGTTTAGTAGATCTGCATATTTAGTTTATCCATATCTTTAATTTTAGTTTTTGGCTTGTTTACAGTTATATAATAGTATAGATAGCTATATTGGGAATAGCCATAAAACTTGTATTGATTTTAATTCGCTTGTGGGCTTTTTCTAAACTAACCTAATTTGACAGCACTAAAAAGGTTGCCGTCCCTTTCTCATAAAATGAAACGACAAAGACGGCTATAATTTTATTGCTGTCAAATTAGGTTAGTTTAAAAAAATGTAACTAGCGAATCGATACCATTGGCTGTGTAATCGCCAGTGTTCATGTATAATGTTTAGGGTCTTTGTTGATGAAATGCAAGTCATTTCGTGCGAGTTGTACTTTAGCAGGGGCGTACTAAACAATACGTTTTATCCAGGGTGTTGTTTTATTAAAGTTATGTGTGCTACATAAATGGAATGTTGTAGGTACTTACGTGTACTTTTCAAGCCACAATATTTTTATACTCAGCATTTGTTCAACTTCAGGTATAACTTACTCAAGCCATAAATGATTATTTAATATTAGTAGCTTTATGCGTACAATGTGTTTCTTAATCTAAGTAGTAAAACATATATTTAGCTTCATAATAAGTATCTACCCAATAAGCAAATCAGTTTTTTAAATACTTACATAATATTTCCTAAAAAATATCACCAGTAGATTTCCCTTCCTCAAGAGTATTGTCTAACAGCATCTGAAACAGAGATAATAAATTGAACTTTATATGTTCAATGCCAGACCATCCTTTAATCGTCTGTTTAACTGTTGGTGAACATTAGACTTAATTTCTTGAAAAAGTTTCAGGAAGTGTCTTGTTTATCAGCTAGTTTACGTAGTTTGGCAAATTAGAACTTTGCTCGGACAAAAGTTTACAAGTATTGAGGAGAAGAATTTGAAGGCTGCCGTTAAATGAATGAAGTTTCGTCGAATGAAATATAACTTTGTTCCTACATATTATTCTGTGACAAAGTACCAAATAGTCTAACTACAGTTTAAAAAAATAGTGCGTGGAGTCCCTCCGCGCGGAAGAAGCTATACTTCGAGTGCCATTTGCGTTTTGTGAGGTCTCCGTATGTGATCACTCTCGCTCTGTCTCTTTCTATTCCCTCTCCCCAGGAGCGTTAAACGTTTAACGCGTTAAACGCTGTCTCTTTCTATTCCTCCTTCGTTTAACGTTTAAAGTTTAATTTTAACGTTTAACGCTGTCATTTGGAAGTCGCATTAGAAGTATAACTTCAATACTACGGTCTAAAACTAAATGAATGGATGGTGTGCAAGATGATAATTATTCATACAAAAGTAGTGTTCACTGAGGCGATAGGGGAGTATGGAAGAAAAAAACAAGTTATGCCGACCGACTAGTGGAATAAAAGCATAAAGAAAAAGAGAAAACTCTTAATAAAAACGCAAGCTGAAGAGGGATGAAACGCTAGCTGATAAAATAAGTGCTATCTTTCCTATGGGTAATGTCAAATAAATGACAAGGCTTAGTATGTCCAAAACTTGTGACCTACATAAAACACGAAACCAAAAGCTCCGAAAACCGATTTCAAGTTCCACCGGTCAAGTTGCCCATCACGGCAAGGGTTGCCATTTTTGAAGTAGGTGTTGACTAACAAAGTAGGCCGTAAACCCGCTCCTAATTGTAGGGCCTGCTGGGTATAATTACAGGCCCAAGATTACATTGTATTTTCTACTTTGTCCTCTGGGATTTCAACGAAAAAAGGTGTTATTTTGACTCGTTTACTTTTTCAAGTCTAAAAGACTTGTTTGATTCACATCTAAGATTTAATTATATGTGTTTATTCGTACTTATTATGCTGTGTTGAGTATGTATGTAGTTGTTTCATTATAACTTTAAACATAGTATCAACATTATATAGAATTGTAGAACGTCACAGAATTAATATAGAACGTCAACATTTCTAAAACAATTTTGATATTCTATGCATCCACTGCTATATCATTTCTACAACCTAGTGCAACATTGTATTGCTGCCTATTGCTGTGTTAGTTTCATACTGTAAAGAATAGCGGTCATTCTTTCTGATAATTGCTAATTCATTCCGTAAATTTTCTAGAGAAAACGTGAATTCATGGACGAATTTCCTGTTATCCGAGTCCAACAATGTTTGATTCTTAGAACTTTGCTAACCTAGTTATATCTTGCAAGACGACACTTAAA
This sequence comes from Eulithis testata, assembly GCA_947507515.1. Taxonomy (NCBI): domain Eukaryota; kingdom Metazoa; phylum Arthropoda; class Insecta; order Lepidoptera; family Geometridae; genus Eulithis; species Eulithis testata. The sequence goes on from OX382207.1 coordinate 6,350,048, forward strand.
TAATTTACTACACATATTAAACTTTATGGATACCGTAGGACGGAACGTAAACTTTGAAACATCTTGTTATTACGCTACAGTTCACGAAAGTAAGGACGCGCAGGTTTGTAGAATTAATAGCGTACCTACGTTGCTTGTGCATAACGTTTAAAAAATGAAATATCGCGAAAAAGCGAGAAAACCTGTTAGTCGAGTAGGACGATGTAGTGACGATGGGTCTGCTACCTACGCAGCTACGGACTGGACCAACAGGCCTACGGACTTCTGTAAAAAGTAGGCATACGCTAATTGCTACACCAACTCTAACCATCCCTTGGACAAGCTATCTTGAACATCAAGATAAAAGTATAGAAATAATAAAAATCTTAGGACAGCATAGGATTTATGAAATTTGTCTGTAAGTTGTGAGAAGTGAGCTCGTTGAGTTATTTGATATCCTTGATTTTCTTATTAGCACAAGATAATACCCATTGCATAAATAAGCTAGTCAAACGCAAAAGTTTTATACAAGAAAACCGTGAAAATTGAACAATAAATATATTCAGACTGAAAGTTACATTGCTAAGTCATTACCGATTCGCTGTAACGTGAACGGAAATCGGACCGACCGGTTTTTACAGGAGTATTTTCAGAGGATAATCAGTAATTACTATAGAGACTGCTCGATGTTCAGAAGTTTATATTTAACTTTTGACGTTCGTATGATATAGACGTTATTTAGTTTGTTTGGGTAAATCGGAATGACCAAACATCACTGGTTTTGATGATGATACTCTGGCCAATTCGATCATTTCAAAAAACCAATTGATCGGATAACAAGTAATGAATATTATATTTTTTTATTTATTTTTATCTCTACATTTGATTTTCGCACTTTTCCACTTACCTACTCTGCTGCTATAAGCACACATTTTCTCACATCGTATGTAACATAATATTTTACTCACATTCTATGCCAGTGCTTTTTTTGTCTATAATGTACCAATTTTGACGTGCTAAATAAATAACTTCTTTCTTTGTTTCCAATATAAAATTGATGGGCCCAAGATCACAAAGTTGACCAACTTTTTTCGTCAGTAGATCTACTTAATTTGGGGTAAACGTTCTCATACATGTGTGATGCTCACGTACGCTGAAGACGCTTTATTTATTTGCCTTTCTAAGTCTTCAGGGCTATCTTCAGGTTACACGTCGGTCTAGTGTTACCGACATTATCCTTTTTGCGTTCAATCAATTTAATTATTTTATGTAACTGATCACTAATTATCAACACAGTAATAGTAAGAGTATTAAGTAAAATATAGTAACTACCTAAATGTTAGATTTCTTAAAATAAAAAATAATAATTAGATACTAAAGAATTTAGCGCAGAAAACGTGCCTCAACGATGTGAAAAAAAAATACGCTGGTATTCCGACTTTACCAAAGACGCCACGGCTCTCAATAAATTGGCAATCATGACATTCATGACCCTTCAGAAAAGTAAAAAATCATTATACCCTATTTTTTGCTTCGCCGTAGTCGGGTAAAAACTCTGGAACTATTTTACGGAAGTTTTACAAATTGGGGCTATTTATGTTTTTACAAATATCCTCACACTATTTTTAAAAGTAATCAATAAATTAACAAACTTCAAAATGTAAAATACAACGTTTGCCGCTGAATGGTAAAATTAGAGCACCCTACGCGTGTCGGGTACGACCGGTGACACTTCCCTGCGCCGGAACAATTGTAATAGGCTTTCCAATTTCCTGGAAGCCTCTTACGGAAATAGAACCTTTTCATGTGTTCTTAGTGATTATACCTGAACGTTTAACATTGAATTTTCCATTCGTTTCGATACTTTGGACGTTTGTACGTGACCCAAACATGAACCTCTGTGTCGTCACCGTCTCATTGTGAAAGTGTCTTCTGTTGAGATTAGCTCTCGGTCCACTTTGTACATTTTGCTGCAAAATGTACAAAGTGGTGCTGCAGTAATTTGAAACTGGGTTTGTTAAATTAAGGTCAACATTGCATAAAGTTTAAAACCAAGCAAATAAGTGACAGTTAAATACTAATTAGGAACTGACTACTGGCACTAAGTAACCTCACTAGCAAAAATGGGCATTAAGGCACTTTGTATAGTTCTAAAATAATAAATATTTAACCAAATTATAACATTATTTTTGATGTGAGTTTAGTTATATTTGAACAGACCCCAGTATTTACAAAGCAACATTTCTTCTATCTTTAACAGTTACACAATAACAACTGTTCCCAAAATCAATTATTACCACTGAACGAACTAACATTCCTGTGCTCTCGTACCTCACAATAATAGAAATCAAAGAATCAATTAGAAGGGCGTGTGTCCAACAACTCGGTGGGGGAAACTTTTCCTTATTCTCCGCGAGAATTGCTAACAAATAATTGTGTTGTGATTTGTTGATGGAAACGTGAGGTTAGGTGACGACCTTCACGAACAAGTTGGGTAGTTGTTTTGTGGCTATAAGGAAATAGGTACCTATCTAAATAAATAAGTCGCAGTGGAGATGTATGTATACGGTAGATTGCATCAAGCTTAATAACGTAGAATTGGATAGTTTTTAGAAGGTATTCGCTAATGTTTGACTTTAACGTTCAAACGAATTGGTTTTGTTGTTTTTTTTTTATTAAAATTAAGCTTCAGTTTATTTAACATAGAAATTTTGTTTAAAAAAATAGCGCGGTGGACCTGATATTCTAAGATGTAGAATAGAAAAACACATTTGCCGAAATCTCAGAATCCCACACTACCATCTGCCGAACAACAATGAGGTGCTGTAGGTACTACTCGTAGAAGTAAATACAGTTGGGAGCTTTTTTATGAAGTGACATAATACATTATGGCATACTGGTTATATATACATTATACTGTGTGTACCTTTTCACTAACATTAATTATAATGAGTATATCCATTGTGTGCTCATAATATTCTGCTTGTTGGAAGAGGTACATTAGTAAGACAAAATAGGTCATGAGTTTATATTGTAGATGAGTAAGAATATGAGTTCGCATCAAAATAATACCACCGACGAGTTGAAAACATAAATTGTAGACAAAATATGAAAACAACCTTATAAAGGTTTTAAGTAAAAAACCAACAACTAGTAAAAAATAGTATTTAAGTAAAACTGTGATGACGAGATTCCTGATATAATAAAAACGTGTTATAACGTCTTGTCGCAATCTATATTTGAATAAATGTTATTCAGAAATATCTTCCACAATATTTTTATTTACGAAGTTTATTAATACGCCGGTTTTATTAGGCATGTATAGTAGTACTCTTTAGCTATACGCAAAGATTGACAAAGCTTTATATCATTCCTTTTCCGAGTAAACATCGTAAATGAACTCGATCTAGATTATGGTCGCTCGTCAGATAATTCGATAAGATAAAACAATCCTTTTATTCATCTTTTCAAATTATATCAACCTTTATGTGATTTATAAAGTACAGTCACATTATTCACTGATTTTTAGTGTTATAGTTCACTTCAAAAATTAAAAAAAATCGTTTATAAATCTAGGTTATTTAACCTAACAGGCGTGGGCAGTACTATATTCAATTGATTAGACTAGAAAAAAATTTCTGAATATGTTTACGAAGATCTTTTATGAGCCAATCGAACCGGTAGCGTAGCATTTCGTAGAGTCTCTACGTTCGAAGCTTTGGAGCACTATCGTAGCACTCGTGGACTAAGCAGGTATCTTACCTTATTTTGTAGAACTTTTTTTTTATTGTTTAAATAAACATTTGTGAAACATACCTACCATTGACAATGCAAGTTTCAACCGAGACCAAGTTGACTTTCTTACTCTAAGTACTAGTATAGTATTATATCTGTGCTCCAAGCGAGGCTATTATAGTTGAAAAAGGCACTATTCCTTACCTAAATACCCAGTAAAAATTATCACTGCAGGTTTTCCTCTCTGTAGCTTGACTATCAATCAGGTTTGAAAACACAGTAATTATGATGAACAGGCAATATTCTGAGCAGCTCATCTCGGGGGCGATTTGTAAACACACCTGAGTCTCGTGATTGATATTACTAACTTGAAATTGTGAGAATTTGAGAAGTTGAAGTTGATAATATTTACTTGTAACGTAAAGTTCGTTCTACCACGACATCTGAGGGAAATTCTCTGATGAAGTCTAGTAAAATATAATTGGGATTTTATTGAGATGGCCCAAGAAAATCCTAATTATAATAAATAGATTTTGACCATATTTTATTTAAAAAAAAAATACCCCTCTGAAGGTATCTATTGTGTTTGGGGATAGCAAAACTATTGCATTGTAAAGCCTTAAAAAGTACAAAAGTTAAATGATAAGAAAAATACTTACAAATAGTTTTTATTTCCAACGATGATTTTATCTGTAACAAAATAAGGTTTTTATAAGAATTCATCAAAGTAGATAAAGATAATGGTAGTTAATTTTATTCGCAGTCTTTCGATCAAAACTTCTGAATATGTATGCAAATAGAAATAATTCATTGTAAGACGAAACAAGAAACATAAAGAAACTATGTCTATGTCACTGAAAAGTGAGTAAATATAGGTACTTTTCAAGATAGGCCAGTTTTTCAGGACGTAAAAGTGTGTCAATGTGAGAAAAATGAAAGGGTGTCATTTGCGCCAAGGCTCGTCGGTAGAACGCTGAGATGCGCTTTGAATGCACGGTAATTCTGTCATGTTGTAAAGTATCTGTGTAGATATGTAGAAAAAATAAAAGACAAAAAATTTTGCATTACAATTTATCGAGTGACGCAAGTCTTCTCGTAACTATCGTTAGAAACTGATATTTGAATTGGCCTATCAGCGACAGAAAGCAATCTATGGAATAGAAACTAATAACAAATTAAGATCGGATACAGATCGAATGCTACACCACAGACTGCATCCGAATCGATACATTCACGCGACTTGAATAGCGTATCGAATGGCCGGCCATTAGCTTTGTGATGCATTGAATCTGCGGTGGCTCACTTCAGCTAATTAGTTGGCAGTTTGGTTGAATGAACATCCCTCTTTAGGCTTACCCGGCCGTTCATTATAACGAAACCGTGAATGGAATCACTGAACGTCGAAATTAATTCCAAAAGCCTGATATACCTATATTCAGTTTGTAATCCATTGGAGTGTAACTTCCGGCCCCTGATTTGGTAGCGAGCCACACGACGCGTTAGAATCGCGCGTCAACGCTGAGTGACTTATAACTATCAAATGGTCTACCGGGTCTACCACACAGTAAAATCATGATTATATTTCTTTCCAGCGGTTAATTAATTTAGTAATCAAGGATCATTTTAAATTTGTATCGTGTTTTCAACTCATTATTCATTGCAAAGTGCGTTATTAGGGAGACAGATTATACAAAATGCATACATATATACGTAATTGAACAACTACAAGTTGAATCTTTAGTTAGGATGATGATAAAATATTATATTTAGAATTATATTTAGAAGAGCTGTATTTACCTACGTAGAGCGATTGTTGTAGATTTTATCCGGCTTCTTGAATAAGAGGTTCTTATTGAATAAGAGAGCGAATTATTTGTTATCATCTTTTGTCGAATGAATCCTTGCTTTTATAATAACTCCGTTATTGGCAACATCTCTAGGGATATCTGTTGCGTTTTGTGCAAAAGCGTACATTTCTCGGAAAATTGAACAATAGGACAAAAGGATCTCTTTTCTTTTTTGTCGAGATTTTTATACATATTTGAAGGTAGGTACCTACATAGAGTATTGATTGGCTATGGTATACTAGAAAGAACAAAACTCTATTGGCCTTATACGTAAGTATAATATAATATAATATTGGTTTCTAAGGGCTCGATTGGAACACCATTGAAGGAGAAGGAAGGGCTCGATTATATAAAACGGCTGATAGGTCTACATAACTCTGTTGCTATTATACATTGCCTGTCATTTTTGCATGAAAACAAAAAGAGATGACAGACAGCCAGATTTAGCAGCCAATTTAGCAGCGCAGATTAGAAGACGAATATGAATATACCCCTAAAAGTGGAACTCTGTGGAACCTTTAGTTTATTTTATAACCTTTGGTGCAACACAAAGGTTTGATGCTCGGACATACGAATACTCAAAAGTCATTCAAATATGAGCACCACTTAAGATTGCTCTGCCTCTGTTTGACATTACTCATTTGTAAGAGATGACAATAATTTAAGCGGGACTTAAATTGAGTGGGGTTTGAGTTGCGTTTGAGTATTCAGCTGTCAGAGTGCCAATGTAAGCGGAGCGTCATATTCAGTCGAACTGTTACATACCTACCTATCTATACCTACTTCAGCTAAATATAGAGCGCAATAACTCGAGCGCACTCTGAACAGGGTTTTGCAGTTACTTTACAAAGGCGTATATTTCACTCATACATGCCTTTTTCGTGTCATATTTGCACAAAAACCTAGTGTCGTGTCTGTGAGCGTGAACATTATTATGTTAGGGTTGTCGCAAATACAGATTATGTAGTTAAAAGCGAAACGACTGCACTACCACTAAAGTAAATAATACGTTTAACTAAACCACTAAGTTTCTGTGAAACTTGGCGTCTTGAATTTCCTTAGATGAAAACCTTTAAAGCGTCTGATTTCCAAACAGTGACGTGAGTATTAAAGTTTACCTAAAAAGCCTTGGCTTTAGCGGAGATGGAAGAAAAGAAAATCAAGACAAAGAAATTACGAAAAGTTCTATAGAGGAAAACACCGGTAGTACCTACTATATAGTGCTTTCGGTGAAAGGAACAAACCGGTAAGGGTTTTGAAGTATATTGCAATGTACTTTTAAGTATATTTATGTAAGTAGTGTACAGCTAAATACTGTGTAAAAACAGACTAGAAAAGACTACTTTTTCAGCAGTTCATAGATGAACATGAGTAAAAAGTTAAGTTCGTTTCGTTTTAATAATATGTAAAGGATTCCCGGCTTGTACCTATAAAATATCAACTTTATCTATTCTGTTTCTCAGTTATCTAGAAATCTTCAAAGGGTTTGCAATCCTCGAAAATTTGAATGCAAATTTTTATTTACCTTTTTGCAATGTTTATGTGGGCGACGTGACGCTATCTCCTACGTTCAGTAGAGTGAGAGACATAGTGAGAACAACGTGCTTATCTACCACTGGTCTTTGAAGATATAGCCAGAAACAAATAGACTGAGCTTGTTTGAAGTCGAAAACATGTTGCTATAAGTGCTGTTTTACTAAACAAACTGAAGATAGGATCCTATATTTTTTTAAGTGCACGTGAAAATCTCTTGCATTTAGGCGTCTTAAAAATATTGTGACTAGAGCAAGATTTTGCTCTCGAAAATGAGTGCTAACCATTTGAGACGAGAGAAAACCTTTTGGAGGTGTATAAAAAAGTCTATTATTATGAGCTTAACGGCGAAGAAAAACATCGTGAGGAAACCCGCGGCTCAGTCAGCTCCGCACCTTTTCTTTCCTATGGATATGGCTGACTATGACTAGGGTGAGAGGATGGTATAGGTGCTGGGCAAGCCTACTCCATCTAAACATTGTCCCAGGCACTACAGTGTCTCGATAAGTGTAGGCATAGGTTGCCTCCTGACGCTATATAAATCATCTTCAATAGATGTAAAGGCCTATTATGATTCCAAATGAATAAATTTCGGAGTCCTGCGAAATGATTCAAAGTGATTCCAACAAATCTTTTACTGCTTCCTAACTTAAAGTTCCGGTAAATCGGAGAAACAAGCTAAAATAAAGTCAATCCCCAGTGATGAATTTGAATAATAAAGGGTGTTTTAGAAGGGGTCGGGATACAAATATCTGCGCATAATCGAGCACTTTGTGGGTTCCCGGGGAAATTGAATTCTCGTTTGGTTGCGGGCCCGGGAACCCGGGATCCTTTGCATGGACAATACTCTACCGGGATTACGAGGGTGCAGTGACAAATATTGACTGTTTAGGTGTTGGCATGCCACAATAATAACTATGCAAGATAATGCTACATAGCGGCTGCTGTGCTGTAAGAGATTTGATAAAAGGCACGCAATGGTGTTCTAAAGCCAAACAGTTGCCTATATTGTATAAAAAAGCTACGTAGCGTGCATTTGAAGACAATGTCAAAAAAAAAACTTGATTTTTTTTCACCAAAGGAGTTTGCAATCCGTGTTTGGAAATGTTTAGTTTTCAATTGAAATCAGCCCCTAATGTGTTCGTTCTACGTTTGCTATACTGGTCACATTAATCAGCTCAACACTTTTTTATAAAATTCTGTCGTATCCCGCTATAAATAAAGGCGTATATTAAAAATCTAGGTTATCCAGGCCGAGAATAATGGATGCAGGGACGCACTGACCTGTTGTTTGCGATTTCACGGTATTCCAAGTTTGAAACAACGCGAGCACGCAGCCCCTGTAACGCGGCACATCAAAGGGATTTGTTTCGGCGTACCTACACGGACACTGGGAAAAGAATATCACGGAAAAGTAGTTGATACTTTGTGACATTCACACCACACAAAAAAATATGAGTGAGTTATTTTGCAAGTAGTGGAAACGATACGACTTTATCATTGCTGTTTTGAAAATGAAACTATATAAAAATCGAAACGTGTAGGTACTTACATTACCTACACGTTTAGAATGTGTATGAAGTGTCAAACGAAAGTCTAGACGTATTTTTTGTAGTATGCCTGTGTTGAAATCTAAGTTCAATTTCTGGAAATTAAGTCTTCCTCTAGACTTCTGCTTGACATACTGGGACACCTTGTGTTGTGCACTTATTCGTTATTATAAGACAGTTTGTAGGCAGATAACAATAAAGAGCAATATTTTCTTATCAGAAAATATTTCATCAAAGCTATTCCAAGTAATACTTTCTGTGTCATCGGATAACAATACAAATATCAAAAGCAAAGGTGAAAGGCGTTACCATTGGGCTTTTGCATATTGGCCGACATTAACACGTTACCGACAGTTGTTCGAAAAAAAAATCGTATTTATCTATCTATACTATTATAAAACTGTAAAAAAGCCAAAATCAAAATAAAAGATATCGATAAACGAAATATGCACATCTATATATAGTCCTCCACATCGTTTTCGATGACGGCGACCCTAACTAAAATTAAATTTCGGGAAGAATAGCTAGGGTCATCTGCGCGTGATCTTATTTATAGTGGACAAACGGTTGCGCGGGTGCAAGTCCACTCTCTCGTCCCGCTCTCTGTGGTCCAATGGACCGGAGAACCGGTACGATCGGCAAAGATTGGGATGCAGCGAGAGGCCGCAAGTCAACAACATGGATCCTACACATGCACATCTACTAAATAAACGATTCTGATTGCGAAAATCGAGTTTTCTGTTTATCTGTTTGTCCGCGGATCACGCCAAAACTACTGGACCAATTTCAATGTAACTTATACCAATCAGAAGCCCTTTTTCCGGATTGAAACATAGGCTATATTTTGTTGAAATAAAAAACGTGGATTCTTAGATACAGCTTGACCTCTCTAAACCAAAAGCAGCCTTTGGCACGAGGTTCATCGTATACTGGTTGACAGATATTTTGGTGGAAAGTTTCGCACGCGTACGAAGTCGCGGGTATCAGCTAAGTATATATATTTTGTGATGAAATCGTCTAGTGCTAAATGTTAGCTCGCCAACGATATCGTGTAGTGTGCAGTGTGAAAAAGCCCATTATTGCGTGCCGTCCAAAGTACACTACAGTATGGTAATTCAGTCAAATAAATTGTATATATTAAGCATGCGAAAGTATTTTAGCGACAATTGGGGAGTATTTTTAGATTTTTTTTCATTGAAACTTTCTGTGGTTTCCTATCGTTTGGGACTTATTCAACGGAACCCAAAAATTGGAATTTCAAAAATGTTTGTTTTAGAGTTGGTTTTGTAATTAATTAATTAGCTACCGTCACGGGACTCACACTCTTTACATGGAGTGTCGTTTGTTTTCCACCGACTCCAAATCAATGTTTTATTTAATACTGATAGGTTTATTTTACGCTTTTTAGGTAATGATATTCGAAAGCCATGTTACGTAACACCTGCATGCTATTGTAGGTGCCAAATAACACCGCAATACAGGTCATTCACCCACCTTCAGAACGAGGTCGTAAAATTCAATTTATGAATGGCTAATTCTGTCGCTTTCCATACAAACCTGTCGCTAAGACGGTAATCGCTCGAATCTCGTAGTACTGTAAACAATTACCATACATAAATTGAATTTTGCGACATCGAGGTGAAGGTGGGTGAATGACCTGTATTGCAGTGTTATTTGGCACCTACTATAGTTACGAGAAGATTGTACTTAGTAGCTTACAACTTAGCACGCGTATGCGAAACGAGTTCGCTTAGAAATAAGAACTGAGAGGGCACGCTCTAAGTGAGCACACTACGTAGTATCCAAACAAATAGGTTGGTATGCTTTTAATTGCATGTGTATGGTGTATTCCAGGGTTAACAATTTCGATCCTCCGAACTTACAACATATATCATCTACTGGGTTATACATAGGTATCATCAATCATCATCATCATCATCATCATCATCAATATATATATATATATAAGTAAAACTCTTTTGAAGCTGACAATCAACGCACAGCCTAAACTATAAGTCCTACAGGTTAGAAATTTGGAGGGTAGTATCCTTATACAGTGTAGGGGTGGACTAACTAATTTAAAAGTCAGACTAAGAATTTAAAAGTCACACTCTATAGGGTCTAGAACGCGAGGCAACACCGCGGGCGATGGTTAGTAATAAATAAAATTTTAATCGAACCAGATTTTTATGTCAAACAACAAACTCAACAGCGTTCCCTTGAAATTCCTGTACACTCTCAATGAGACTCCAAAAATGAAAGTTATTCCTAAACATGCTTCGGAAAGTATTTGTAAAACAAGAACAACCGGGTTTAGCAAAATATCTACTTTAAGGTTGGTATTATATTAGGGTAGGTAATATTGCATGTATATGTATAGCGATCATCGGTTGTAAGCGTACTGGATGCGGCTATAACTAAAGTGACTTCGGCTTCTACTTAAATCTATTACAGTAGCAATGATTAGTAATAATAAAAATATCAAAAATATATAAAAACACGACTCGAACCTGCGGGCCTACGATGCGCGCCGCGAGGTATTTGTCATGTCGTTCTGTCAAAATGTAAGCATTTTGTACCAGTTTAGTAACTTAACTCCCTTGTATAACTTAACTCTTTGATTTTATTCTGAGATAAATTCGTTTTTGTTTTTCTATTGCAATCTTTAGAGTAGCCAATCCTAGGTATTGTAGGTATACATAAAAACCAACAATACAATTGCTTAGAGAGCGCAACGCAATAATACATGTGCACACAAATTATCCGGGTGTCAAGTTGTCAATATCTATTTTATTTTTTTTGTTATGCCATAGCAGGCTGACGAGCTGGCGGGCCACCTGATGGAAAGTGGTCACCGCCGCCCATGGACACCTGCAACACCAGAGGTCAGGCTAGTGCGCTGCCGGCCTTTTAAGAGGAGATAAACCCGCCTTTTGAAGGACCCCATCTCAAAACTCCGAGGGAAAACCGCAGAGGGAAGTTCGTTCCACAACTTACACGTACGAGGCAGAAAAGACCGCGTGAAACGAGAAGTTGTGGAAAACCAGCCATCCAGGTGGTGTGGATGAAATCTGGTTTTGCGGCGTGTGGTGCGGTGGTGGAAGTCGGCCGCAGGCACCAAACTGAACAGCTCGTCAGAACACTCCCCATTGTAGAGACGGTAGGAGACGCACAGAGATCCAACGTCTCTCCGCAGACTAAGGGAGTCCAGGTCGTCAGTGAGCCTAGAATCGTCAATAATGCGAGCTGCCGACGTTGTATTCGGTCAAATGGAAGGAGTTGGTATTGAGGCGCGCCAGCCCAGAGATGAGAGCAGTACTCCACGTGGGGTCGGACTTGAGCTTTGTAAAGCAAAAGTTTTTGGTCCGACGTGAAGTACCGGCTTGCTCTATTGAGGACGCCGAGTTTTTCTATGAAAACAAACAGCTGTTTTGTGAAATGTAGCAGCCGCCATTAAAATATTCGATAGATAACTTGTTTATACCATAGATTTTGGCAGTATAACGATTTATTCTCGGATAGACAAGTTTTTCCTGGAATAAGATTTGGTAGAACAAAAAGTTTCTTATCACTAGAGTAATCATTGATTTTATTCGCAGTATAAGACTTAAACTGCGTATAAATAGTTTGGTCGAATCCACCTTAGGGCAGTTAACTAAGGCGATGCATGCACTTGGCAGCCAAACAAGTTGATTATTCTATGACTTTTATGCACTTGTGTTCATTTAAATGATAGTTAATTTTAACCGTATCACGTTTCCTGGCAGAAGCTTACATAATAAATAAATTACGCCCTGTTTTGTTTCTTTCTATAGAACTGCTTATCCGACCATGCGTACCTATAACGATTCCGAAATTGCAGGTTTATTGTTATAGACTTAAAAATAAATTATAGATTTTCATAGAGATTTTTTTATTAATTAGAACTGGTTGCTACGACAATGGCCGCAAGTGCGCGTGCAGCCTAAAAGTAATGCACCCAGTCTCTGCAGAGTTTTAATCAAGTTTCCGTCTTGCTGTTTCTAGACGAGATCATCTCATTTGTGTCCTTTGAAGTTTATCAAAATGAAAATGGAATATTCAAATAGTCAATGGAAGAAAATTAATCTCGCTGCTTATATTTTCATAAAATTACTGTGATTTTAAATTTTTAGGGCTTTGCCTTTTTTTTATGAACTGGCTTTTAGTTTGCAGAAAATCTATCGACGGAAAAAATAACTAGTTCTAATTAGAAACAATTGAAAATACTGAATATTCATAATATCAAAACAGTAGAAAACAAGTTAATTTTACAGTTACAACTAAGGTTTTATATCTTAAGGCCCAGTTTCACCAAAGTCTTGCTAACAGAGTGTTACGAATTCGGGCGTCAAAATGCCAAGCGACTAAATTAAAACGACGTTCAACGCTGTTTAAATAAAACGCAAGCAGATGTATTTTTGTTTAGCTGGTTTATATGGTGGCCGTCAGATCAGCGATTAGATTTAACAGTCTGTTAATTAACAAGCTGTTAGTTTAACTACTAGTATAGTATTATATAATCTGTGGTTTAACTAACAGAGCATGGTGAAACCGGCCCTTAGTAATTTAGGTTTAGCACTGAGAGTTTTCACCTCCTATTATTCTCCAAGGTCATGGTGACGGTTAGAATAAAGTACCTACATTAAATTATATGAGTAATATATAAACCAGAAGTTACATTATATTTAGTTTATTTTTGACAGGGAAAAGTTCGTGGTAGTGTAAAATATTTCATATATCTCACATTTATTTCACAGAACTTCATGTTTGTTTGGTGTTTTTGTTAATTAGCGCCATATTGAAAGCTCGATTGAGGGGCTTGTGTCAGTGAAAGCCGATATTGGAGCTAATGCGAGTGGCTGTTTACTAAATAAACATGAAATTTGCCGTGTAAAATATACCTAGCAGTACGTTATTTATTTCCCTAAACTAGCATTCATGCGGTTTCCACGATATTCAAGTAATTATAGAAGATCCGCAAATTTTTGCTATCGAGTGTACTTAAACGACAAAATATTAAACACCACATTTTATTTCTAGAAACAGATGATAGATGACCTGGAAATTTTTGCCTGTAGTTATTTCTGGCGCTACGCCAGACTTGGCGGTACTCATGATGTGATAGACACTTACAGACACGTCCGAAATTATTATTTCGCACGATGTCAATTTTTTGCAGAATTGTAGTAATATAGTTGATACATTAAACTGCGGGAAAATAGTATCCCACAAAACCGAACAAATAAGTTTCCTAAACGTAAAATTCAAAGTATACCTTTAGTAATAAATACAAATGAGTCCTAGATCCCGCTTCGGACTAATAAATTATTACTGTACCACAATACAAATTACATAAAGCAAGACCCTTAAATAATTTGGGGTGCTAACCCTCGTCATAGGAATCTTACATGCAGGATGAAGCCTCACATAGGGAATGTTTAAAGAAGGCTGGACGGTCAGTGTTACGGGAATGATAAATTATGCGTTTCATAGCCACCTGAACCGACCTGAAACGAGGTTAGCTAAGTACGATCGTGTACGTGGGTTGGTAGTTATATTACTACTATGACGATTGTGGGTAAGCGGTAACCTTGAGACGCAGTGACGAGGCATTGAACAGGCGACCTTTTCGCAAGAATATGCTTCTTTAGACTTGAAAAACCAACACATCTTGTTAAAATTACAGTTTCACTTGAATACTCAGTTATACGCGCACTTGGTAGGTAAGATGGCGATTTGATGAAGTTTAGGTACTTAAAACCTTTCGTTTCATGCTGTTATAAAAGCTACCCCCAAAGCTAGTTATATAAGTTCCCTGAGCCACAACTAGACACCTCGCAGACTCCAGATTTTCTATCAGGTAAAAGTTTGGTCGGGCTCTTAATAATATGAGTATAAAGATTTATGCAAATGCGCATATTATAACGATTCAGTATCAGCCAGCCCGCTTTTGCATAGCAACGCTTCTGACCAAGCTATCGGCCGATATAATCCGCCGTCTGCAAGGGGTTTTAACAACTTACTTATCCAACCATATCAATACCTCCTGCAATCTCTAAATCACATCCCAATGTTTCAAACAATTTACATAATAATTTTAGTTACTACGATTTATGCTACAAAATAAAACTTGAAATGAAACATGACACGGAAAATATTTAATCAATCAATCATTTTTAGTCGAACGCGACTGACTCATCACATCGTGGACGGAATTTTCAGGTAAAAAATATGCCAAACTTGGCTGACGCACTTTTGTGTGTCAGCCAAGTTTGGCTATCAATAGTATAAGTTATAAACTGTGAACAGCAGCTGAATATGCCGATTAAAATAGCTCTACTCAGTATTTATCATTGTTGAACATTATCAATTGGTAAAAAAGGCAAAATAAAACAAACATAAAATTTTGTTTTGACTTTTCATAATTATGACTATTATTAGACCAGCTGTGTAATAAATCTGACTGTGGGGGTATCATTGTCTCATAAAAACCTGCCAGGTTTATGCCTGGCATCTTTTCTGAATTGTTTTTATACTAAATCATAGGTATTCTGTGACTAAATTGTGACATTAGCGCGTTTCAGCGCGTTTTTTGCCGTCAAAAGCTTCTTGTTTTCGTATATCTGTAGCCACATCGCTTGACATTATGCTGGGCAGTTCAGAGCTTGCGATACGGGGGCTGAGCGTTGTGTGATTATTTACTAGCTTCCGCCCGCGACTTCGTTCGCTTCTCGTTGGATTCCGTTGATTTTCCAGGATAAAAAGTAGCCTTAATCCAGGTCAGACAATATATATTTCAAGTTTCATACAAATCGGATCAGTAGTTTTTTAGTAGGATAATTAGATTTATCTATTTGTCACATCCTTATTTTTCAGTTGTTAGTATTCAAGGTGACGCATCTCTAGGTCCATTATAGACATACATATTTTGGAGGCGCGCCCATGAACCTAATAAAAATAAAGTGAGTATATCGTATTACTCGACAAGGAGTACCCTTAAGGTGCTTTCTTCAGGCCCGAGGCAGGTAGCGGAAGTACTTGTCATCTTCTCTAACGTTGACAAGGGTAACCGAGAAATCTGTATTTTTTTGGTATTTAAACCACAACACGGTCCGTCGCGTGGTCGCGTTACATATCTAGTTTTTTTTTCGCAAAGGAGGTCGCCGTCTGAAGTTAAATATAGTTTGGTAACATAAGAACAGTTCGAAATAGAGCAGCCATAGTCGAACCCGGAAAAATATGTACAAAAAAGGTTTTTAGAATTTTTTCAATAATAGTTTGAAAAAACTGTAGCCACAGGTTGGTACGTATAATATAGCTAGAATATTCAAAATATGGCTTAGAAAACTCTACTATACCCATACCACATTTATTTTAAAAACTTTTTCAAATTCTATTCTATAAAAACCAGCGGGTCACCGATGAAAAAACAGATAAATGAAATACAGAAGAGGGTTACAGAACTAATGGGAAAAAAATCCCAATAGTTCTGTCAACAGAACAGGTGGGAATAAACGGCTTTGACACGTGCTGAAAGTCAATTAGATATTAATTTCCCGAAGTTTCTGAGGACATTTTAGGTGGTTTACTTACATTTACATACATTTTTGGCTCGGCTGAAAAGCATAATTATTGTCTACGCAACTATAATCTCCGACCATGAAAATCTCTTTAAATTCTCTTCTTTATTGCTGGTCATCATCAGTAAGTCAAAAAGTAAGTTGAATATCCTCATAACTTGGAAACGGCTTCACAAATTTTAACCAAACATGGTAAAAAGACATCCCAGACAACTCTTTTATAAAAAAAGGCTTTCAAATCGGAGCCCTACTGTTAGAGTTACGAAAGCGCACACAAACAACCCTTCCGTTATTCGGTCGGGGGTTGCAAATATTGGGTAGTCTCAACGTGTGGCAGCCTCAATAAAATGAAAAATCAAAGCTCGTGCGGTATTGAAATTTGATCGAACCAAACGAAGCCATCGATCGACTACGGTTAGTGGTTAATTAACTAACGCGAGATTCAATGTCTATTGCAATACAATAGAGGGATTAGAATAACGTTTATTTGATACTAATGATGTTACAATACAATGATTATTGTAATCCGATATTGTTATAATCGATTCGTAGGTTACTAAACATATCTTCTAACCTAGTTTTGACAACTTAGGGATAAACTTTCATAAAATACATTCATAATTGCCTGAACTGAACCCTAACATCCCTTATTTACCTATATTTGCATTAAAGATTTATAAATGCATATAAGAAAAAAATAAATATGCAAACAGGCTGTTAAAGTAAATTATATGGCATTCCTATATTGACTTTGACTGTTTTATTATAGACCCTCTGCTCTCCCAAATTCTAATTACATTTACACTAAACTCAAGTTTACTGTCGAATATTCTAATAAATACCGTTCGGACAAAAACATTTTATTTGTTATAAAACATTGAACAAAGGATCTCAATCTATCTAATTAAATTTTCTAAAACAAAATGCAGCGAAATATTTCGGAGTCGAGAACGTTTCCAATTACTAATTGGTATGTAACTAAGCTACGCTGAAACAGTGAGACTTAGCTAATGAAAATATCTGAAACGCTTCACCGGACTACTACATTTATGAAGCTACTCGTAGTTCTTCGAACTATTCTGCTAATATTTGAAAATAAATTGAAATGGATATACTGAACCCTGGTGGTTCAGAGTGGACTGAACTCAAGAGAGTCTGTAAATTAAAACTTAGTTTTAATGCATAATGCTTTCATTACATAAATGGGAAAGTTTCTCGTAACACACAATCGGCTGGAATAAGTGCAAGTAGTTCGTAACCTGCAATAGCCTGATAACCTCAAAATACTTGTCTTTAAAATATTGTGAAATATTGTAAATACTGTATTATTTTTAATTTTCTTTAAGTATTGTGAGACTTTTAATGTTTTTTATGTTAATAAATCTTGTCTTTTAACTCGTTCCCTGCCATACAAATATATTCGTAGTAAAAAAAATCTATACCTAATTGCCATCCATACAAAATCATCATCCCGAGTATATACGTAATTTTTTTGTGGCCATGTAAAAAATATATATATTAGAGTTCTCATTTTATTTTGAAAGTTTTATTTCCAATGCCAACTAATCGTTTCCCGTCCTGTTTACACTGCCAACGCTTTTAACTTTGTAGGTAGCCTCGACTAAACATCTACAAATAAACTCGTAGCTGGTGCTGGTTGGCAGGGAATGTGTTAATATGCATACCAAATCAAGCGAATAATAAAAGAATGAAAATAAAAAGACTTGTATTTGCAAAGGCTCCTGCGGCACAGATGCCTAAAACGCAAAAGTACACAATTTACGCAGATAAAATTTGAATGATCTGCAAGTATTTGTTCCTGGCCTGGGTTTTGTTATACATAATTATGGCAGACTTTTGGTTAAAATTTCATGGAGTTTCAGTTTCGGCAGGATCATAACTTTATTCATTTGAAATTCCACTGAACTCATACTTTCGAGTCACAACCCTTTTCTGTTCAATTTTAACCCACCATAATCAACCGTTTCGATTTTTTTGACGCTTTTATAACTAGTACCCACCCAGTTAAATGGCAGCTACCGTCAATGTCAATAACAACATAATAACATGGAGCATGGAGCGCTACATTATATCTATACTATTAAAAAACTGTAAAAAAGCCAAAAACTAAGATTAAAGATACGGATAAACTAAATATGCAGATCTACTAAATAAATAATTCTGAGGGTTTGATGCGTATCGTAAAATTGCTTTTCGTCATTAACCATTTTTTGCCAAAGGTGCGTTTCGTCAAAGGTTCGTTTTGCCAAAGTTATGTATGGTCAAGACATTTTTGTCAAAGGAGCTTTTGGTCAAAGACATTCTGAAAATCGAGTTTGTCTGTTCATCTGTTTGTTTGTTGCGGATCACGCCTTAACTACCGGACAAATTTCCACGTAACTTATACCATTCGAAGCCTTTTTTCCGGATTAAAACGTAGGCTATATTTTATTGAAATCAAAGACGTGGATTCTAAGATACAGCTTGACCACTCTAAACCAAAAGCAGCCTTTGGCACGAGGTTCATCGTATACTGGTTGACAGATATTTTGGTGGAACGTTTCGCACGCGTACGAAGTCGCGGGTATCAGCTAGTTCGTACGTAATAAAGTTATTAACATTTTCAGCATTTTGAAATGAGTAATATTTACATACACAAAAAATATATTTTTTTACGGAATAATATTTTGACTCGGAATAATATTTCACAAAAGTAAAAGCTTACTTTTATGTGTTTAAAATTGTTGCTGAAATAACATGAAAATAACTGACATTTTGCTATACTAGGTAGTTTGCATTTTGGTAGTTTGTAGATTTACCTACAGGCTTATTTATCACACCGATGATTTTTTTCATAATTTTTATCGTGGTTATTATTAAGTACCGAACTTTTCAAAAGAAGTAGCAATGTTGGCGTGCAACAGATTTGAGAAACGTACTTTTTAATTAAAACATACTGTGAATGTTTTTCTCTTCGTTTCAATCAGGAAATTCAACTCTACGCGTAAGTAAACAAGGGTGGCAAGACACCTGAAGCGAGATTATTGAAAAATTATACGACGCCATTCCGGAAATCGTTTTGAATTTTCCGGCATATATCATATCTCCGTCGGATTTGCAAAACTTTCCTTCGCAAACATTCTTTGGATATCACGTATTTGAAGAGTTAGCTTAAAGACATTTTTGGAATTTGTAACACTGAGAATGAGAAAATATCTACATATCTAAAACATTCTTGAAGAAAGTTGAATACTTATTCTTAAATGTTTCAAAGTTACTGTTTTGAATATTTTTCCAGCGGGCCTAAGATGCGCACCGCGAGACATTTGTCATGTCGTTCTGTCAAAATGTAAGCATTTTGTACCAGTTTAGGAACTATTGCATTATCTGTAGTACCTAATGGTGTCGACAAAACGCGCCATAATGTACACTTTTGACACTTCTTAGTCGTCGTACCTCTCTGAGGACGAGATAATAGTCATGCAGAAATGTCAAAAGTTGAAAATTCAAAGGCGCGGTTTCTCGACAACATTACCACAGATAATGCAATAGTTCCTAAACTGGTACAAAATGCTTACATTTTGACAGAACGACATGACAAATATCTCGCGGTGCGCATCTTAGGCCCGCAGGATTGTAAACCTTTTTGAGGTTAAAAATACATAATATGAAAAATTAATATCTCATACAAAATTCAAATTTGGAATCATACGGTTAATTCATATACGAGCTAGTGGCCAACTACTCTCGTAGTGCATCAAAGGTATAAGAACTAAAAAAGGTTTAAACAATGTGTCCTTGTAACCCTTCGAGGCATAAAAATAACTTGAAAACTCAACCTTAAACGCCACAGTGATTTTTCTATCGGATATCCAAGTTAAGTAATCACTTTATTTCATTACATCATCTCGAGTTCCCCGAAACTGTTTGAAGTGGCCAGAGCCCCGAGTCTGTGCATTTGTTTTGACTTTCGACTCGAGTATAGCACACGCAAACGCATTACTCGAGTCGAAAGTCAAAACAAATACACAGACTCGGGGCTCTGCAAAATAAATAAACTACGCAAGCGACCGCACTGCACTTGACCCGATGCATTAGTCCCCGATAACTCGTTTAGGCGACCCTGACCCGCGCCCCTGTCCCACTTTATTACATGGAACATGGAAATTGTTAAGTTATCTACGGATGTTACCTATTACTGCGGTACAGTGTACTGTCGACGCGGTAACAGTCTTATTTTGATGGTGATTTTGACTGCAAGTTTTTTTTTCAAAAATTGGTGTTCTGTCGAACAAAAAAAATATTTTGAGTGTAATTGCACCCTTGTCAAATATTTTTACAGTACAATACTGGGTTCCACGTCAAAATATATAATATCACAGTAGCACTATTATAACTTCATCGAAAACTTTCTTCAAATTAATATTTTATAGAGAACCATTCGCTCTCAATGTCTAATTTAATATAGACCTTATATACATTTTTATATAGAAATGTTGTGAATTAGAAAGGGACAAAACGCTTGATAAAAGCATTAAAACGGTTTGAAAACCACATATAGATAATTTGACATTGGTATTTCGCAAACAACGTTATCCTAACTCCACACGGTGTCCGCACAAATATTGGATGTTCTGTATTGGTGGGCTTTGAGCCACTGGTCGACTGGTTTTGACTGAACTACGACCTTAAGCAAATTGAATGTTGGGTTAACAAGTTTCTGGTTTCGTGAATGCAAATAATAGTGGTTTAGTTGAAAGTGTAACTACTTAACTTAAAATGGGTTTTATGGATAAACTGATTCATACATATGAAAAGGTTTATTAAAAAGCTTTTTTTTCTTTTAAAGGTACTTTTTTTTTCTTTTAAAGGTATTGTCTCACTAATTCCAAAATCTCAGAATCATCATGACGTAGAATGCAGGTATATATTTGTAAACCTAAAGATACGTTTCGCATTTTACATCGGTAAATGCATAATTCGTAATCAAAATATTTACTCACCATCATGTCAGCAATATTTGAAACCGGTAAATGTGTAAATATCAAAAAGGTACATAACAGGCTAAAACTAGATTTTTCCCATCATAAAATTGGTTTACCAACTCGCTGGGGGCGTTTAATACAATTTAATTATACAACCGATAGCGCAGTGTCAGGTTCAGGAATAACCAGGAACACGATATGAACGTGGAGCTGTGAATTAGTGGACCACACGTTCCAACGTTATGCGGAATTGCGCCGAACCCGTTTCACACTGTAAACGTTATGTAACTATTTAAAAACAATGTGTGTAATCATTATTTTGTTGACATTATCTAAACATAAGTATTAATATGATCTGTGACATAACTATGCTCAAACTACACACTGTAAAAAAAGGTTGCAGTATCTTTCTTACTCCATGTTTTAAACCTTCGTTGAAATTACGTAGGAGCGTAGTGGGTTGGCGTATATTCGATCGTGGGGATGCGATACCTAACATTTATAGATTTTACCTCAGTGTTTGTTAATAAACACTTTGCGCTAAAGCTTTTGCAAAAGGTTTCATGTGAAAAGGATTGTATAAAGTTGAGTAGTTGAGTTTAGCTGGGGCAGATAATTAAAAGCAGTAGCGTCCATCGTCTGTCTTTCTGCTAAACACTGCTATAACTTAGTGCTATTTATTATTCCACTGGTAATTGCAAATAAGTTGCACACCCGCTGCGTTTTGAACTCGCCCGCATATCGCCAGTCTGTGAGTACTTATAATCGGTCATCATTAAAGGCATTACTAATCTTATAAGTAAAATGTTTCGTTGACAGTTTTGTTTTGATATGTCATTTTTTTCGCGTTTTTACGTGTTTCGAACATGGTTAGCTACATATCGGTGATCGAAATACTAAACTCTGATAGAAAACTAGTTATTTTACGAAAGTACATAATAATATGGCAGCATAGAAACAAAGAATACATCAATGACCTTTTTTAAAAGATTTTTGGAATACTTAGATAAATTCTTCATTCATCTTCTATTTCCATCTCACTTTGGACATCTACCAGAGTTTATTTTTGTAATCATTTAACTGGTGGTAAAATCAATTTCTGGAAAAGGGCCAAAACCTGCAGTCGCTTTCTGGCCATGAATAAAATATTGACTTCTAAAAGTTTCCATTTTTCGATAGCCAGCAGCAGCCGACTTTTACAATATTGATCGATTTTATAAAAAGTGACGTCATGAACGGCTGTAAATTATGAGATCGTATGATTTGGCGTACTTTACAAAGCTTTTCAGTTACTTTGATCGTTTTAAAAAGATAGAACTTTTTATCAATCAATTAAGTAGAAATTAGATGAATATACTTGCAGAACTCATGTTTTTTCCTAAATAACACGTAATTTTAAAAATAATCCCAAAAACAAACAATGTTTAAAGTAAAAGTTTTCTAATCCCGCCTTTTTTCATCTTTTTTAAAAAAAAAAATTTAAGAACGAAATTGAGCTTCGCCGTTCGATATTTAAAATTGATGACTATTATACTCATATGAAGACAAGGCTGAATAGCGAAGCGACCTCTTTTGTCATTGGGCTGAATGCATGATGTCTATTGCCAGTATGATGGTTAGATGTACGCGAACTTTTTGAAAGAGCGAAGTATTTTTTTTTTAATTACTTACCGCCCTAGGGCTTTTCTAGCTACATTTTTTACCCTAGAGCGCTAATTGGTCACCTACAAGCCCCATTTGGGGGTAATAAGGACCTACTTACCGAATATGAGAGATGTAAAAGATCTTTGTTTCCAGTACGTGCTACGCCGTAGATATCGTAGAGCTGCCGTAGTGCCACTACGAGATTCAATTTTACTACTTGTACTTGTTTACTGACCTGTACTTTTAATTTAGATTATGAAATCAAATTTTAAATTACCAATTTCAAAGTATGTCTAGTTTTCATATTTACAAAAAAAGCATTATTTACATTATTTCTTAAAAAATACTGCAAATATTTGTTTTGTAAATGCCAAATTTTCATGTTGGATACTGTTATATATAATTTATATCACCTCACTATGCCTAATGAAGTGTACATCTCCTTTGATAAGTAACTTAATAGCCACGATGATGAGTGTCTGGCAATGAATGACGTGATTTTGTATCATACTTTGAAGGAAATATCAAAAAATCAGCCTTGATAAAATGACGAAAGTAAGGTGGCATTTTCCACACCTTTAGTAACGCTTGCCTCCAAAAACCACGATGAGCCAAACTTCTCGATGGTCCATCGGTTCTTAACTGTGTTGGGAGCATGCACTGACAATCTTTCAGCCTTGATAAAATAACGAAGGTCTGGCGTTCACTGGCTCTTGTATTATATCGCCTCATACAACTAATGACGTTATACAACGCTCTTAGCGATGTGTTTCCCATTTTTGTTCTACAAATATTTCCTCTTTCTTTACTATCAGCATATCGTATCTATCAGGTATGTTATTCGTAAATCATTCAGTATCTGGACCGTGGTAAATAAATTTCAGGATAGTTCGTGCGCTATGAATAGTTATTTGGTAGAGTAGCTGCAAATAAAAGAGATACACGTCCTTCACGTTACTGGGGTAGAAAAAAGCCTTATATAATAAATACCTTGTATATAAAAACGCCTTTTTATCCTAATGGTGGGTTGCTACCAATTTTATGTGATCATTTTTATATAAAAAATAGTTATACATGTACATTTTATACATACATTTTATACGCCTTCTTGACCCAGATTAAGCAAAGATTTTACTATATTGAGGAAATTAAATAAATAGTTTATTGTCTCACAAATTGTAGTTGGTATCTACAATAATAAATAGCTACTTAGAGACGGCGGCGCCCACAAGTGACTTTGTTGCCCAGTTTTTTTTTATCTCTGTCGATTTCTGCTTTAACGTTGCTACAACTTGATGTGAGAGACAAATTAGTTGCGGGGACAAAAGCTGTTTGTTAGGCACTTTGGCAAAAAAAACTAAAAAAAAAAGGTATATTAAGCGACTTACCAGTACATTATCTCCTTGTAACAATTCAATATCTGCAACAAAAGTATCCCATTTAGAACTTTAAACCACCATCACATACATTTTCTTATATGCCGCTATTTAGTCGGTGGACGTAAGGAGGTGGATTTTCCATGACGTTCGAAAATCGCGAGTTGCTTTGTTGCAATTTGTTGCATAAGGATGTAATTTGAATTATTTTACAAGCTTTTTCTTGGTTGCATCTATATATCATCACCAGTATTTATGTCTTATCAAACACAAATGTAACCTTCACATGGTAGACATTACTTATTTCATATGTAAAAACAGAAACATTACTTTTCTCGTGAATTTTACTTCAATAAAAGTCGCCTCTAACCATGTTGCCAATAGCCAACACGTAAATACTCGTTTGTTAGTATGTAATATAGGTAAGTACCTCTGTTTAACGTACTAGAACAATTAGAAAACTTTGCCGCCGTGCGTAAACCGCGCTTGTCATTCAAACACTTTTATTGTAAACGCTTTATCCAACAGTCTGCGTAACTCTCTAATTCTCTTAAGAACAAACATTGCATGAGGCAGAACTGTAATTTTTGCTTTCCCAAAACTCCCCTAATTAAACTTTGGTATGAGTTTGCGGGATCAACGTGTTTTATTGAATTAGAATGATAATTATGTCAAAGGGGTAATCTAAATTAGCTAGTAAGTGATTAATAGTTTTGCCTAGAATGTTAAGAGATTCCAATTTAATTTTATTTGTTTTCAACAACCATCTTGAAACTGCTTAGCGATCTCTACCTACCGTGCAATGAGATCACTAACGCGATCCTACGTTTTAAAACAGAGTTTGCTAATTTCACTAAGTAAGTATATTCAAATTATCACATCTGGGATATTGAACCCACCAAATTATGGACAGAAACTGAACTTGACAAAAACTCTTCGCATCACCCCGTCTCTGTCTCCAAGACGATTAAATACCAAACCACTTCACCGTTGTCCTTTCTCTGTTCAGACCCACGTCAGGAGCATTGTTAGTGGCGTTTTAAGAGAAAATTCAATATCCTCCGCAAACTTCCATTGATCTTTTGGCGGGCTCTTTGTTGCGAACAACGAAGGGCGAGTACTTGTTTCTGAAATACGATAATGGGTGACCTGACCTTTGCATTGACTTCTTTATCTCAATTGTCATCTGTTCCTAACTTCTTTAAATATAAAAAAAACAATTGCAAGCAACACTTGCCTCACCCAGTTTATAGGTAGGTACATAATTTTGATTATTCACCGAACATTTGGCGTTTGCAGATAGATCGATAGATAGAAAATACTTTATTTCACGCCTTAACCTAGGGATTACAATAAAATAAAAAACAAAACTTAAATTAATTGTACAATGGAGGTCTTATCGCTAATCACAGACTGCCCGACATCGCCTAATGTCCGTTGTTTCGGACAAAACTATAATATCGTTGTAGGCGTCGGCGTCGACAGGGTCGACAGGGACAGGAAACATTAACTTTTCGACGACATATTGTGGGTGTCGTGTCGTTGGCAGTGTCGATAAAGCCCATGTAACCTTGTCAAACGTGAAAATTACAGCACAAGCCTCCACCACTGAATTATACGGAAATATCCACAGCTATCGACAGATTACTTGACCGTCACACACACATACCTGCAGTTCCCAGTTTGCAACGGTAGCCATACATAGGTTAGTTCTCGAAATTGAATGTAGCACGTCTCTTAGCACGGGTTACAGTCACCTTAAACAGCTAGAAATTTAGAGGGTAAAGCTAAGTTTAATGTTTAGGAATTTTGAAGTTACTTCTAATGCGACTTCCAACAACGTTGCCTTTCGGGATGACATAGTCTCTGTCTCTTTTTATCCCCCCCAAATAGAAAGAGACAGAGGCTAATACGCTACAAATGCTACAATCAAATATAGATGACAGTGTTCAGCCATTCAGCATTTGACCGCCCGTGTTTTTGAAGATTACTTCCAACTGACAGCGGGGGGAATAAAAAGAGACTAATACGCTACAATCAAAATATAATAGAAGGCAGTGTACATGCAACTTTTTATTTTTTATTTTGAAGTGAAATTTAGTATTGCATATTGGTTAAATACATAAAAATTAATACTAAATTAATTTCACATTAAACACAGAGCGAGAGTGAATGCGTGGCACTCGAAGTATAACTTCTTCCGCGCGTAGGGACTGTACGCACTGGTTTTTTCATATAGAGAAATAGCGAATAACTAGTAGGTAATTAATTATTGAGTTACGATATTTTCTATGGTAAAACGAAGAAACTAATAGATTTATCAAAGAAGCAAAATACAGTTTTCATTTAAAATTGTCTCTTTACATTAGACTTTACAAATACTTATAGAATTTATTGGTTCAGAGAATAATAACAAGGAATTTCTGCTTGTTGAGTTTTTCTTTTACCCACACCTTGAGAATGGGTATCAAATAAACTTCTGCAGCCTTGAAACGAGTTGGCTTTTCTACACAGTCGGCGGCGACCAGTCGGGAAAAAAGAAACGTAGTAAAGAAAGACTTTCGCTCTTTCCATGCACCAGACTGGCGAGAAGGAGATCAAGATAGATAGCGCTGGCACTCTATTTATTAAAGACCAAGACTCAGTTTGTGATTATTTTTGATGCACCAAGATATAAAATTAATGAGTTGGGATTCTGTAAAGGTGCTACATACAGCACCGTACTTTACCTATGTTAGGAAAAGCCTGCAGTATAATTTATCCTAAGTGTTTCCTAAGCACCTTGAACTAGAAAGCATAACATAAAGTTAGGTATAAGTTGAATAGTCGTGTGTGAAGTAATAAAATATGAAAGTTTATATGTAATTTGAAAAGTTGGATACTTGTTTGATAATGTCTTTTGTTCAAAGTTATTATTGTTCGCTGTTATTTTATGTTTAAGAAAGGACATCTAAACTTCTGGTTACATTCATTTTGGTGTATTACAGAAATCCCTACTAAGAAATCCCCAGAAGTGGGGCTTTAAATTTTTTTCTCCAGTTGCTCAAATTTCAAGATTCTTGTATAGTTTCTTTGCAACAGATTTTAGCCAGTAATACCTACCTACCTATATAGTAACAAAATAAGCATTATGCATATAAAAAACCCTCATTATGCATATTTTGAAGCTTAAACAAAGATAACTGAAAAAAATTGTGCGTGGAGTCCCTCCGCGCGGAAGAAGTTATACTTCGAGTGCCATTTGCGTTTTGTGGGGATCTCCGTATGTGATCACTCTCGCCCTGTCTCTTTCTATTCCCCCTCCCCTGAAGCGTTAAACGCTGTCTCTTTCTATTCCTCCTTCGTTTAACGTTTAACGCTGTCAGTTGGAAGTTACATTAGAAGTATAACTTCAAAAATAGTGCGTGGAGTCCCTCTGCGCGGAAAAAGTTATAATTCGAGTGCCATTTGCGTTTTGTGGGGGTCTCCGTACGTGATCACTCTCGCTCTGTCTCTTTCTATTCCCCCTCCCCAGGAGCGTTAAACGCTGTCTCTTTCTATTCCTCTTTCGTTTAACGTTTAACGCGTTAAACGCTTGTAAGTTTTAATAATAATAATAATAATACGTTTATTCAGCCACCACAATAAAAATATGATTAGAAGTTTAACTTCAAAAAACGGTTATTACTGAGATGATACAATAATAAAGGATTTTAATTGATTTATGTAATTTGACTGCAACTTTAACATGACCGACACAACCCTACGCATAAACTCGTACTAGGTAGGTTGGTGATTTAACAATGAACAGAGTCCGTCCTGCAGGTATTCAGAGTCATGAATACCTACCATATGATACCGATGCCTATATGGCGTCATGCTGTTCTATGGTTCAATTATATTGACGAAATTCATCAAGAGCGGATTCACTTTGTTGAACTTTGTTAGATAAAACACTTGTGCAACAAAATTTTAGAAAAATAAACTAAAATCTACTTAGGACAATGGTCAAAATGTTCTTAGAAAAAATCTAGTAATGATGACTTGATTTCCAATGACAATCTTTTTTTGGTTTTGTATTTTAAATGGTGAAATGTGATCAAATGTTCAGTTATTCTCATTCGGTCGACGTGTAAAACTCAATTTAAAACTACGGACAGAAATTTTTAAATTGAGTTTTTTACGTGCGTTTTGCTGTGTTCGACACATTGAATTGTCTTTGAAGTTTAAACATGAAGCTTACCTATACTATACTGTTTTATTTACATTTATTACTTTATGTTATGTTATATATTTTTTTAATATAATGTCTGGGTCTGTAAAATATGTTTCTATTATTTTAATATCTGTATTTTATTTTGAAAGGTTTAAAAAGAGATACGACTTGCGTTGAATTTCTAACTCCACATAATATTTTGCAAGACTAGTAATTTAGATGTGCCTGCAACAGCTACACCAATCAATTCACTGTAATCCTTTGTTCTTTGCTGGATTTATATGTCATTGTAATTTGAAAGGGGCTAGAAAATACGGTGGTTGTTTATAATGGTGGTCCCGTGGACCCTGATTTATGGGTGGTTTAAACGACCACCTGGGCTGAGAACTTTTATATACCATTATGGCGTAAACCAACCTAATTTACCGTTTATAATAAGTTGTGAAATTATGTTTCATGTCTTATGCTACGTTATCGCGATAGCGCGAAGATTCGCGTTGTCGCGACACGTCTGGCCAAAAATATCGTCCTATTGCGATACATTATCGCGATCGCGGCACATTATCGCGATAAAAATGCACTGTCGGTAAATTGGATTACATCAAAAGGTTTTATCGCGACAAAAGTTCGTGCGGTTGGCTACACTTGCGTGCGCACAGTTGACTGCGAGACGCCGAGCAGCTTGTGCAAGTTGTGTAAGAGAGAGACAGAGTACTTGTGTAAGAGATGCATGATTATCGCGACGTAGCGAAGTTTTTATGATGTGACCAAGCACTAGATCGAACACGAAGTTTTTATCGCGACAACGCAACAGAAAACTTCACGTGATAATGTAGCCGTAGCATTAGAAAATGCGTGTTGATTGTACTAACGATTTGGTTTTAGTCTCATCAGAATTTGTATCTTTTAAAATTTTGTAGCACCTTATTTGGCTTCGATTGTGATCGACGAGTCATCAACAGTGACTACTAATTCTCGAATTCTTATACAAACTATAGCCTAGAAGAGTCTCTACCTATATCGGTTTGTTTGAGATTCATCCGGGCCGGATCACCCAAGTTTAATATTTTTAAAGCTAGGTGTAGGACTATAGAAAAAACGCATTTACATTAGTTATTGCATACTTATAACATTGTTATTGTCATCACGCTCACTATGCAAGTCCATAAACCCTAGTACAATCTAGTAAGCAAAATAAAAACCCACCTGAGTTTTTTGACATCTGCCCCATCTTCATTACAATAGCCGTGCAATCGCAGCGAACAAAGCTCGCTGTCTATTCTCCTCAAATGTTTTTGTACTTCGTTGAATAACAAAACAAGAGTGCGTCTTTGATACACCCCCACTGCCCAACAAACTTTATAAATGATTAAAGTTTTTGCTCCATTCAGAATTACTTTGAAGTTGAGTAATTTTTGCGAGAAACAACAAGTAGAATTGGCGTGCCGTAAATGTTTTCGGAGGCTGTTTTTTTCATTCTTGAGTGACAGTTCATCATCTAACGACCATAATATGTATAATACCATATTTGGACAATTCTTTCTATTGATGTCAATTTTATGTGTAAAGGGAGTAAAAAAATAAATAAGTCGTACATTAATATCAAGTGGGGGGTGAGGGGGGGGGGTGTCATATGATAGGGTTTTGTTTAGACATTCCAAAACCGTTTTTATTTTGATTCTAGGTCTAATAGTTTTTGAGTTGTTGTAAAAATTATAAAATTGGCAAACCCAGTATAACGTGAGCTACCATTTCTTGGAGTTTCAATGATTTTGTAGTTCAAGTAAGACTGGTACTTAGCTAGACGGCGATTTTGAAGCGATTTGCAAAGTTTATTACAACCATTGATCAATAAAAATTGTTTGGGTTTTATTAACCTCCGACCATCAGTAGATCTCAGTTCGGGGCGAACTACTAGTTATAGAAACCGCTGCGTGGGTGCAATAGCTACCATACGTATATTATTTTATTTTATTTTAAGAATTTTAGGAAAACTAACAGCTAGGTATAAGACAGTAGGAAGACACACATAATAAAGTATTCTGAAGGCCAATTAAAAGTTTCCACAGATAATTAGATTACAAGAATTACAAATCAGTGAAGGTACAAATTAAATAGTTTGAATTTTGAAGAAAAAAATAAACAAAAAAAGCATACTAACTAAAAAGTCTAAACATTATTATAGAATTTGCCACTGAGTAACTAAACATTATTAAAGAATCTGCCACTGAGTAAACGCTTAAGTGTAGGTAATGAGGTATTAAATAAGTCTATATCAACATCTGCCTTGATCAAAGTATTAAACAGGTTGCTTGCCCTAAGAATGAATGCATTTTGCCTGTAATTAGTCCTAACCACGGGAACATGAAGTGCATTGGGTCTTCTTAACAAAGCCGAGTTAGTGCGCAGCCCAAGTAGTTGTAACAGCTCCGGGCAATCCACCGTGCCATTTGCTATGTTCAAAAGATACGATATGTCAGCAATTTCTCTGCGTTTATAGAGAGGAAGGAAATGAAACTTATGACATCTTGCAATGTAATTTGGCAGATAGATTTTAGCACGAAATTGCAGGTAACGAAGATATCTTTTTTTTTATTGTGTTCCTTAATCCCACGGAATAAGGACTATATTAGATATGAGTGCGCTAGACCAGCTTTAATAATAATATTTGAGTTTGAACCACTAATCCCGCCCTATCCGTAAGCGTCTCCGTTTTGCAAACAATTTGAACTTCCGTCGCACTACGAGTACAAACACAAACACACCCTCACACACACACAGAGTAGATACGTACCGTAGGTACATAATAACTCTACGACGTAGCACATGCTACGCCGTAGCTCAGGCTACGAATCATGTCGATTTCACTGGAACCAAAAGAAGGCTACACTCCAAATATTTAAAGTACTGTGACGTCACTAAATGTTTACATAGGTGGGTGGCGCAAATCGCGCAACCCTTCCGTACGCAATAAACACTCACTTTATAGCGGTTAGCAATTATTCCGGCGTAAACAACTAATAAAGTCTCCCTTAACTGAGCCCAGGAAATCCCAGGCACCATTAACTATCATCACAATGTTATCTGATCTTTAGGAAGGTCTGTAGCTATAATTACCGAAATGAAAATGCAAGCAAGAAATTTAAAATATTTTCCTATTTGCATCTTCAGTGGTTTTCTTATCAATCTAAAAAAAATGAGAATATAAATCTAGGTAGTCTAGGTATGCAAAAAAATACAATCGCTCAAAAATATTTTATGTTTTACAATAATTAATCCCAATGATAGTTTAATATTTCAAACTGAGGCTAATTCGATAAACTTTTCGTATTGTAAAATATGAAATATAAAAAAATAAAATCTAATATTTTTTTGTCGGAAAAGCAAAGGCATCAAGCTCATACGGCCTGCATAATAAATGCGTATTCCTTTTTCAAAAAGATGTATAATGCTTTGTATACAAACTCAGTGGTGTAAACACAGGTGTAGTTCAGTATAAATTGTATTCCAAATTTAAATCACTTTCTCCCCCTAGAGGATGAAAGAAATCCAGTACAATTTTCTCTCCCTGTTTTTAACAGATTAAAAATGACTATTGTTATGTTCGCTTTTTGTGGCATAGAATGTCATTTTTTTGAGCAAGTGGTACGAAAACGTTTCATTTTCACACCCTGCTTCCATAGTGTTTACGATTATCGCGAGTTACAAACTATAAAATCTCATTTTTTTTAAATGATATCATGTTTTTTAACTTTTCAAAACTAACAATCACATTTGGCCAAAAAGGTGATTTAATATAATTAAATCACCTTTTTGGCCAAATGTGACTTCCAACTTCCAATACAGTTTCAGGTTGATACAGTGAGGCAAATCTCAGATACGTATTATACGCCTCTTAATACGTATCATTTCAGCTAATGTATCCAGCTTACTCATGTCGTTCAATGGAATCCCTGCTGACAAGCACTTAGAAGGATTTGTGGTAACACAACCCTGAGGTTCGGACCTGCGGCTTGACCGCCAAGTGTAATAGTAATGCAAATCAAAAGATTTGGGTTATGTTTTTACAATTATTAGCAAAAAAAAGCGTTGTGTGTAATGTCCAAAAATATTTATTTATTTATTCATATTTATAATCTACAATGTTTAAAATCAGTCGTCCTATCATCAATATATATAAAACTCTTTTGAAGCTGACATAGAATTAACGCACAGCCTAAACTATAAGTCCTAGAGGTATGAAATTTGGAGGGTAGTATCCTTATATAGTGTAGGGGTGCAATAAGAAAGGAATTTTGAAAAGTCACAATCTAACGCGAGCAACGCCGCGGGAGACGGCTAGTTTCAGTATAAAATTGCTTAGTGTAATAAGATTATACAATTATGACCAGTTTTTGAACACTATCACAATTACACTTGGTGGTAGCGAGGCTGGCTGTGAGTGGATTTGGTCACTCAATAATAATCGCGGGTAGCCGAGGGAATGAGTATAATGTGGTTACGTGAAGGGTTAAGCTTTTACCAACCTAGAACAATAATAACTAGTTTTGTGCTCTTATTTTTATTGACTTAGAATATTTTAAGTCTCTTTGGTGGTTTGTTTATTTTAGTACACCGATTAATCTCTACAACTCTGTAGAGGTTTTGTTTTATCAGATTGAGTTATAAATTGCTCCAAAAAAATGTCTTAGTTTTTACATTCTTGACAAGCTTTTTTTGGCTTATAAAGGTTAGTGTTAAAGTGTTTTTTATGTACTGCGATTTTTATTTGACTGAAATATTCGAATTACATTTTGATCCAAATGATCCAAAAGTGTGTTACACCCTAAACGCGTCTTTATCGCTAATTTTGTACACATGGTGCCTTAATTTTCCATTCTATTGAGTATGGCGTGATAATACTCTTTAGAGTAAATCTGGCTGCGTATGCAAAGTGAATTATTGATAGCCTGTTTTGTGTTCGATTTGAAGCTGAATATAATTATATTGTGGAACGACTGGAGGTTAGGGCGAGGCGGGATTAGCGGGTGGTGAATATTAATTGTTGTTACTTAATAATAATTGTATGTATCTACATGTCAGTAATGAATAAATGAATAGAATCGTTCAGAGTTTATAGAGAAAATTATGAATTGGAAATAGCTTTTTCTCAAAACAAATAAATGATAGAACTTTCACGGGCCACAATAAAATGTATTCTCATTAGTATTCTCATCCTATAGAATTTTCTACCGTACGGCAGGCAACGGTAAGTATGAAATTAAACTGCCACTTGAAATTGCAAAAAAAAACAGAAGCCATAAGTAGCCAGAATCAAATATAATCTTTGACCTGAGTACCTCAAATACACATTGCGATCATATTTTTGAGTAGAAAACACCGTTGTACCAAAGATAACGCTTAGAAGTGTAACAACTCCAGTGTCTGCAGGCACTGAGACAGTGTTCTCCATAATAAGTTTTGTTCTATAAATTTTGATAAAACAATATAAAAAAAAAGTTTGCAAATAAGGAAAAGCGCCTGAATAGGCGCCTGACCACAACAAATTTAGAGTGGAATGTATTAGCTCTGGCAGTAGGCACACCCCGCAAAAAGCAATAAACTTGGTTTTTATGTAGAAGTGAAAGCTTTGTATAAATCTGTTGAACTGAAGCGTTTTCACTCAAGTCACGTTTGTTTCTACCGAAGGCCGAGCGAGGATTCGATCTCTTTACCGTTTGTAGTGAATCCTGTATGTAATTTTGTAAATCTATTTTGCATTTGGATAAACAAATAGATTTACTAAAAGCATGACTTACAACTTCTTGAGGAAAACTGTATTATTCTGCACACCTCCGTATTTTACAAGCGCTTCAAATATCAAAGTGCATCTGTTGAACCAACATTGATTGAACCGACATAAGCCTCAGGACATGGAATCGAGTTATGCACCACGGATCGTGTATGCGCGGGTTGGGCACTAATAGCTGCGACGCCGGACTCAATCACAACGGGTTAGTCTGTAATCCGCTCAAGTGCTATGTTTTTTTCAAATGTTTTAAAAGCATTCCTTTTTATCGTAAAAATTTTAAATTCTGCCTACACAGTCTGATATAAATCTAGTGGGATTCCGCCATTGCTAATGATGACTTTTGACTTGCAACTTGCTTGCTTCTTGTTTCAACTTGGTTAGAAAACGTCAAAAAGATTTGAAAAAGGAATATCACATGGTCACGTGACATTGGTTATAAATAGACATATACCAAGTAGGTACATACGATACATACGATTAGGTCATATACGACTGGTTATTATTTCCAAATTAAGTTTACCCATATTTTGAACTTCTTCTCAAGTTCTCAACAATACAATAGATCACACGTAAAGCTTCCTGTAGAGGAAACTTTAAAGAATAAATAAAATTATACTTCTAATGCGACTTCCAAAAAGGTTGCGTTAAACGGGAAGCGTTAGTATTTGTCTCTTTCTGTTTCCCCGAACAGAAAGAGACAGAGAC
Organism: Eulithis testata; assembly: GCA_947507515.1. Taxonomy (NCBI): domain Eukaryota; kingdom Metazoa; phylum Arthropoda; class Insecta; order Lepidoptera; family Geometridae; genus Eulithis; species Eulithis testata. The sequence continues at coordinate 6,384,989 of OX382207.1, forward strand.
TAGCGAGAGTTCTCACATACGGAGACCACCAAAAAACGCAAAACACTTCGATAGCACGTTCTAGGATCCGACCAAACTTAGCAGCGCCATCTAGTTCTGATTTAAGGCAACATGAGCATAGAACCTTTTCTAACTAAATAAGTACTGCATATTAGTTAATTACATAAAAATAAATACTAAATTAATTTCACATTAAACACAGAGCGAGAGTGAATGCGTGGCACTCGAAGTATAACTTCTTCCGCGCGGAGGGACTCCACGCACTGGTTTTTTTTCAAAACCCTTGATAAATCTAATTTGACAGTTTCCCCAGTTTAACAGTTTACAAACTGTTAGTTACATCAATAAGTATACACCATAGAAAAGCTCGTTTCCGTACCTATTTGTAAAGCCCATCAATGTCGTTTTTCCGTCTCTTGTCAGCAATCAGTGAAGTTAAAAAGATTACCGCACAAATTCTTTTGATAGGTCTACGTTTGATGACATTTGTTAGGAGTACTACGCTTCGTGAATTTGAATGAAAGCAAGCATCGGGGCACAAAAGCCTTATTAAATGAACACTGTACCTTGCGGTTTGGAATTCGGTGGCATTCGATGAGTCTGCACTGATTGGAGTGCTTTTATAGAAGCTGATTCAAAGATGAATGTCGGTTATAGAATAGATGCAATAAAGAAATATTACCTGAAGTAAGGTTATAAATAATGTGTAAAAGGACTTTACCTGAAAATTTCGGAAGGTTTAAGCTCTCACCTACATAACAATTATTAATGCTATCAACAGTGCGACTGTAAACAACTTGACGTTTACAGGAGCCGTCTTATTACACATATTCGTGTATAAATAGTTAAGCAACTTAAACAGTAGTTAAGAATTACTTATAACATTAAAGTTACCAAGAACTAATAAATATATTTTAATTTTTTAAGCGTTACTGTAATTGCATTCAATTCAATAATAATTTATTTCCATAATTATAGATAAAGACTAATAACATACTTAAAACGAAAAACCAAACTAAAACATACACCCTGCTGCACAATAGCTAGGCTTTATCGCACAATGTGCTCCCTCGTCCAGTACTCCATGAAATGGCAGTCAGTGTCCAGCCTCCCCGCAATAAGTTGCATGTAGCTGTTGGGACTGCCGTGCACCCGCCGCATCAGGCACGCTGATCTTTTGCGCATTATTGCTGCGAAGCCATCGACGCTTGCAAACATTCCTGCATTGAGTTAATTAAAACATTTGTTTATTTATCAAAGACTGAGCGGCGATTTTCATTTTCTGTAGGTAAATGTTGGCAATGTGGGCACGTAGTAGTAGGTACGTATTAAAAAAAGTTAAGGGCATCTTACGCACTCGCGATGTCCAAGTCACTAAAAGCTAAGTAATTTTCTTACGTCTATTATGAAAACTTTTCATTTAAATAGAGATTTATTCAAGAAATATTTGCTATTTTCAAGAATACAGTATTTCATATAAATATGTAATATGCGGTCAAAAACTTTGCAAAAAACTTACAATACTTATTACTGTACATCATTAATTACAAGTATTTTAAACATCATCCAAGGGTCAAAATAATAAAAAATGCCTCTTATTTTGCCCTCTGTTCCCGACGACCCCAACAATCTTTATTAATTATATTTTGTAATTCATGGGCGGTGCTTTCAAGCTTTTTAAGTAACTTTTCGAGTACCTAAGTACTTGTAAGATTTCGTACCCTTAGAGAATCTTTGTAACATTTAACAAAGATTCTTCAGTCTAGTAAATTGGTATACGGTATTTAAATTAAATTAAATAGTTTAAAAGCAAGTTTTGTTTTTTTGTTGTGTTACAATTATTTTAATAAAATTAAAAAAATGTATCATTAAGTTATTATATTTATGTACCATGGAATATGTAGCATCAGAAGGAATATTTTACTAAATTTCTCCAATAATAAAAATGCCAAGAGTTTTTTAGCCAAATAAATAATCGGATTTTGTGTGTTTTGTCTTCATAAATTCAATTTGATTCAATGTACCTGGTAGTAGTAATAATAAATGTTATTTGATACAGTGTAAAATAACTATTAACATAGCAATACAAAACAAACTAACATAAATTAAAAATAAGTAGAGAAATCTAACATCAACAGCAACCAAATCTTCCTAGATTCTTAAATGTTTTTTTTTTAATTTACCCTCTATTCCATAGAGTTTATTTGGCCAGACACGCCTTATTAGGCTGTCTAGCTTTTAACAATAAAGGTCGCAGTGTCACGAATCTAAAACCCCAGTGGACATACTCCGTAAACCTTTTATAAAAAGGGTCTGAAAAGACTTTTTCGCGATCTAAATAAGTAGATATTTTATTTTTCTTTAAAATCTTTGATCTTAGTTTGAGATCCTTAGGGGTGCGACTTTTCAAATTTCCGTTCTTAGTGCACTCCTACACTATATAAAGATAATTCCTCTACATTTCATACCTTTAGGACTTATAGTTTAGGCTGTGCGTTGATCGTCATTCAGCTTCAAAAGAGTTTTATATATTTAGAAGATAAATTATGACCACAGGTATATTGCTGACAAGATCTGGATGATGCGGTAAATATTGTAGTACGTTGTCCTAAAAGATCTAAATAAATAAGATGTACTATCATTGATACCATACAGCGTCCATAACCATCATTCTACATCAACATAGACCAGTTATCCGCGTAGAGCATAAGATTTGCGATATTCGTCACTAGATCCCACCGCGGCTGTAAATATTTTTAAATTCGACTCGCTTCGTCGCTCGTGTGTTACGTGCCTCTCCTTGGTATCCCGATATTTGTAAAGGGCCTTATATTTGACACTGGTGTATTTCTTATACGCTGACTTCTTCGCGCTGTGCTGTTTCCACACGCTTATTTGTATCCTCAAAGTTGAATTTTGGGCTCCTTTCTTATTGATCTCTACGTTATAAAAAGATTATACATATACCCTCCAAGTTTTATGCTATGTATTTTTTTGGCTTTTAGTCAGTTTTAGTGGCTGTATCTAGTTTTTTTTTTGGAGTATTGACGTTGTCGTGGTTTTCTTACTAAACTTATGTACTTTTAAGATTAGTAGCTACATCGATTTGGATAAAACATTGTAAGTAATAAAATTCAGTTGTAAGAGTAGATTATCTTAAATTAATTACTAATCAAACAGTGCCTCGATGCAGCCAAACATCAAAAGGTTATACGAACATCTCATCCCTTTCATGTGTACCAGCTTTAGCTTACAAAGGAATAGTTGGAATTGTTCTCATCATAATTTTAATCTGTTTAACTTAATTAAACGCACACGAGTTCATCAGTATAGCGAGTAACAAGTTTTGTAGTCCATTAATCTTCTAAATATACAAAACTCTTTTGAAGCTGACTGACAATCAACGCCTAGAGGTATGAAATTTATAGGTGTAGAGTTCTTTTTCCTTACGTGTAGAGCTGCACTAAGAAAAGTACTATGAAAAGTCGCACCCAAAGACCCTCAAAAATTTGTACATTGTTTCGTCAATTAAATTGACTCAAAACGTGATTCAGGATTTAAAAAAAAACTCTAAACTGTTTGTATGCTGCTACGCGAGCAAAGGCGCGGGCGATGGCTAGTTTCGTATAATTCATTAATAACTTTTCTTATTATAAAATAAATAAATATTCAAGGACATTTAACACAACGCTTTCTAGTCCCAAACTAAGCAAAGCTTGTACTATGGGAACCAATGTGACTGTTGTTTTCACCTTCAGTTTCCCCTCCTTCCACTTAGATCCACAGTCTTGATCCACATGTAGATCCGAGGATACTTTTTTTTCCTCTTCAATCCACCTATGAGGAGATCTAAAATTACTATTTCTTTTCTATTCCACTTGAATCCACAATCAAGAGGATCTAAAATTACAAAATTTTTTCTGTTCCACTTGAATCCACAATGAAGGGGATCTAAAAATATTTAATATATTTCTATGCCACTTCGATCCACAGTGGGATCTAGGTGGAAGGAGGGCTAAAAAAGAATAAAAAAAATATATATTGTTCATTAAAAAATTCGCTCCTTGCCCGTGGTCCCGTTGACTGGACCACGGAAAAACTTTTTTTCCGTAGTCCAGTTAACTGTACCACTTAAAATTTTATTTTTTCATTCCGTGGTCCAGTCAACGGGACCACCGAAAAAATAATTCTTCCGTGGTACAGTTGACTGGACCACCGAAAAAATATTTTTCCGTGGTCCAGTCAACGGGACCAGCTCAACTGGACCACGGGCAAGGAGCGAAAAAATTAAACATAAATCAAACAAAAAATTTTAATTATTAAAATTATAAATTACAAAAATAAACGTAAAGTTCTCTTCTCTTCACTTAAATGTAAACAACTTAATTGTTAAATAAAAATAAAAATAGATAAACGAAATTTTCACTGTTAAGTTTATCCTGACAAAGCTTAGATATATGAATAGACCAAAATACACAACTTTTAATTCCGTACTTGATAAACAGAAGTGTAATTTTGTATTAAAATTTTAAAATAAATAATAATTCTTCTGTTAAATAAAAATGAAAAAAAATCATTAATCAACAAAAATAAACAAAAAAAAATATTTTTACTTCACTTGTTCTAAGAAGTGTGCAACTGTGATTTCTCCTGACATTAACTGGTTTTGACATTCTAAAATAAAATTATCATTATCAATGTTTGATTTTTTTCTCTTATTTACAATATTTTCTTTTATGCGCAAAAAGTTATATTTTGCCTCCTGTTTTAATATGCATAAAAAATTTACTAAGTTACAATATTTTTTTCCCAATTTCTTGTTTAGTTTTCTATTAAAACCTTCGATACAGTTATTGGTACGATGCCGTTCTTTTGCGATTGCCCACATCTGTGTGAAAAATTTGCTTTTGAACCAAAACCTTTTGTTGTGTGTACGATCTGCAGACATTTGTTCAGGGTGTTCTGGTCGTTTATATGTATAATAAAAAATATCTATCTATGTATTGTATTATATTATGTATATCAGTTATCTAGCACCCATAACACAAGCTCTGCTTAGCTTGGGGCTAGATAATGTTGTGTGAATTGTCCAGCATTATTTATTTATTATTTTAATTAGGGGGAAAAGTATCCAATGATCCACCAGTGGATTTAAGAGGAAACAAAAGTATCCAATGATCCACCAGTAGATTTAAGAGGAAACCAAAGTATCCAATGATCCACCAGTGGATTTAAGGGGAAACAAAAGTATCTAATGATCCACCAGTGGATTAAAGAGGAAAAAAAAGTATCCTCGGATCTACATGTGGATCAAGACTGGATCTAAGTGGAAGGAGGGTCAGTTTCTGTGTGTAACAGTAAATAACACTTACTGATATTGTTTCACTTAAAATAAAATAAATAATGTAGAAAAATCTATATTTTTTTTAATGGTTGATCGCTTTATTATTCATTTTCATCAAATTTATTAACATAAATAAAGCATGCTCACACATGCATCGCATTTCGAAATAACTGTATTGTGACCGCAAAAATGCACGGTCGAGTGCAAAGATATTTTAATTAGCATTGTACTTAATTAAAATGTCTTTGGTTGAGTGGGTATGGGTAAAGTTTTGATGAAATCTCATATTATTATGTTATTGAAACGGTCACTTGAGAACAATACATACGAAGTCATTGCTTCATTTTTGAAAACAAATTTATTCTTATCGATAGAGATAAATATTAAAAAATCTGCTAATAAAAATTAGTAAAACAATGCTACCTATTAAAAAAAAATCTCACCTTCTCTAGCCCAATAATCACATTGGAATACAATATGATTCTCTAAGTTGCGTTCAATCATAAATTAGGGTATCAACTTATTACATTAGTCGTTCTACGAACATAATTTGTGTTTATTTGCATAAATAAGTGATATAATTCCTTATTCTCGTGTCCCAAAAATGTTAGTTTTCCCTACAATAACAGCTAGATACTTTTTATTTAAATTTCGACCGTGACACTGCGATCAAACGTTTTGAGACTTTAGAAAAAACATGGCGCAGCACTCAAAAGGTCGTAATAATTTAGCCTAGCTCAGCGACGTGAGCTCTAACCAGCGGGAACAGCATCCACGAAAGATATATTTTACCAGTGTCGTTGGAAATCATATTACTGTTTCAGGAAGGGGCTTAAATCGATTTCGTCTTAAAGAGCTTCCACATGTGTTAGGCGTCGATTTTGTCTGCATGCTGACTAGGCAAATGCGTTCAATTGTTCTAACACTGCCCTATCGAGCTTCACTAGAAATCTAGATGGGATTTTTGCATTGTAATTAATAGTCTTTACAAGTCTGAGCCCAACTACCTATCTAGCTAACTTCAAACTAGACGAAAAAAAAAAAATTAAAACACTAATGGTTTATCTTATAAAAAGGAGTAGACATTATGTCTTGTTTAACATACGTAATTAGGACATAGTGTCTACTTTAACTTTTTATAAGATAGGGGGTAACTGTTTAAGTTATACGAGCTTATTGTTTAGTAAGATGATGCAACAGTCAAACCATATGCGGGTAGCAATACTGTAGGTATGTTGCCAGCCGTATGATAGACCCGCAGACCCGACCCTGTATATTCTAAGATATAATAACGTAAGAGCGAACCTCAGCCATTGTTACATTTCTATATCTTTTTGAATAATACCTTTTTATATTTTTTGAATAATTTCCTACTTTGCTTATTGTGTTTTAGTATAATATAAAGAGGCTAAACATTATAAGGCAAAGGTATCAGACCAATCTACATATATAATTTCGAAACGTAACCTATTAAAATGTAGGCTCTACATAATTAAAATAAAGTTCCAATGTCATAGAACGTCAAGATGGGCAAAACCTGATTATTCTCATACTTCTTATATATGCCGTTATATTTTAGTTACATTTAAGTCTTTCAATAATTAAATGCTTTTGTTCAACATTCAAATTACCTAGTTATTAGTTAAATATGTGAATTTTTTGAGACCGGCTTGCACTATCTATTTAGCGTCTAATTATTTTTAAATCTACGTAGGTGCAAACCAGACAGAGAAACGTAAGACGAGGACGCGTCACGGACAGGGCGGTTGCGTTGCGCGTTGCGCCCGGCGCCCGCGCCCCGTCTCTTCTGGGGCATTATTCTCTATGACTTAAGAGATTCCTTGCCGTAACCGTATGACGTCACCGTAATGAATGACATTTATGGTATAGGAAATACGGCATAGGCATAGTTCGATTTCACGCCGCTGTCTTGTCGTGCTGCGTAACGCGCTTGTATTGATCAAAGTGAATAAGGCCCCTGTATGTTTTGCGTCGTGACGCTTCTATACATTTTGTATGAAAAGGACGCGAAAGAGACAAATGTCCGTGACCCGTCTGCGTCTTACGTCATTTCTGTGTGTCCAGCGCCTTATATATGACTTGACAACGTGGCTTAGCGATTACTATAATCGCTCAAAACAGTTCAAAAGCAATCATCTGTTTATTTATTTATTGAATGAATTAGCTTATCTGAGATGCTCTTCTGTCGGCATTCTAATCTCCACTTGGATATTTCATTATAAAACGGGAGGCAAAAATGCAAACTATGAAGTGCAATCGACATTCTTTTATGTTGAGAATTTATTTTGCATTTTGCCACGTTTTTATTGTGCTCCTGTCTAGATTTTTCTTCTATCTTTTGTGACTGAAACGCAAAAACGAACAAGATGCTTTAGGGTGCATTGAGTTTTTCAAATAATTCTATTAGTTTTTAGGGTTCCAATGTAATTTTTTCTCCGACTTGCCTTTATCACAGTGTTTTATTTAATGCCCACAGTAAAAGTGTAAATGTCGAGTGCAGGAGTTAGTAGCAGTAAAACTTGGACAATTTCTACAAATTAATGGACAGCTGTAAACCCGAAAATGCTCTAAAGGTCTGAAATAAAAATCAGATTCTTACGTATCTGGGCAATTTGATCAAACATCCTAATTGCTTTTATGCTCCGAACACTTCGGTATATCTTTAGCAATGTCTATTAAGACTTATGTTGACCAATACATTAAAAGATGAAGAATTTTTTACATTGGTACCGCCATTATCCGTCGAATCATTTACAATGAAATCCCAAAAATTCCCATCGGGAAAGGTATTGTTAGGAGAGTATAATCTAAAACTTTGGACGCTCTACTAATTTTAGCCATTCAAAGTCAAATGCAATATTATAACTACGCATACGGATCATCTATACTAATAATAATAATAATAATAATAATAATAAAGCCTTTTTATTTCCTTACCAACTAGTTATTACATTTTTTTTTCTCTTAACTGTTTACTAAACTTCTTACTTCTATTTGTTTATATTTACTTAATTATCTACTTTTGGTTAGGAACCCCTCTTCGAGTATAGGCCTCCTCCAGTTTATGCCAATGTTCTCTATCCTGGGCCACATCTATACTAATACTAAATATTAATACTAAATTACTAAATACTAAATAATATTATAAATGCGAAATTAACTCTGTCTGTCGCGCTTTCACGCCAAAACTACTGAACCGATTCCAATTAAATTTAGTACACAGATAGTCTAGAGCCTGAGAAAGGACATAGACATACTTTTTAATGCGAAAAAAGGGTTGTAAGGGGTTGAAAGGGGGGGGGGGGGTGAAAGTTGTATCGTCATTTTTAGAGCTAAAAGCTTGAAACTTATTTTGTAGGCTGTTCGATATAAATAAATATGACATTCAAAGTTTGTAAAAATTGTAAAATGCCGCGTGGGAGGGGTTTCTTAGTACAGTGACTTTTTGTTTATTTAGATAGATAGGTAGATAACACTTTATTGTACACAAGAACACAATGTAAGTACATATACGTTTGCGAATAACTTTTTGCAGATCAACGAAACAAAACTCAAGACTACGGGCACTGGTCGCTGTAACTTATATTAATAAGAAAAAGGCAAAAAGTTCTGCTTGCAAATGGTTGATAAAACAAGATAAAACCCTTGTCCACAAATTCGGTCATACTAGACGGTAAGCAGTGCTTTTCTAAAAAACAGCAGCCGTTACAAACCGGTGGTGATATAGCGGCTTTGAATTTTTGGGTTAAATAGCTCTATAAGCTCAACGAAACGAACGAACGAATATTCTTGTAGCTCTTTCATTCTTTGAAACATTGAAGTTTCTGATAGGACAATGTTTATGCCATGACAAAGGCCTTTGGATAGTTTGAAAACTCCCGTGTCTAGAGTTGTCTAGTACAAAGTACTATTGTCTATTCTGTGCCACTAGCTCAACATAGAGTATAGTATTATGTTCTGTGACATAGTACAAGTTATTTTTATTTTCTTATTTTTTCTCTCTGTATCTGAACAAATAAATCATTGGTTCCTTGGAGTTGGGCGTTGAGGCTGCTACTCAGTTTACAGTCTCTTCGTTTTAATCTTGTACCTAGTGCACACTGTTGTACATTGTTCTGAATAAACTATTATTATTATATTACTTTTGTCATAGCGGTCGTCGCTCTATAGAAATCTGCACTTAGTTACAATTAAATGAAAGTTTATATTTGTCCGTGTTCTATCATCATTACGAATCTTATTGTGTGCGTCTTCTACGCTGGGATAGGTACCAAAACAAAATTTTGCTTGCTGTACGAAAAACTATTTGAAAAAAAAAAGAAACATGTAAGTACAACTGGTGATTCCCCGTGAGTTTAGTTAGGCTGACTTTCCCTCAGTTTGTTGATCAAAAAATAAAACCAACAATAAGAAAAATATGCTTTGCAAATTATATACATACTGCTAATCTATCTATCTAGCTGTCTAAATACAAAACAGACCTCATTCCGTTAAAGGAGTTGTCGACCGAGATATGACGTCATCCTTATTAAGTCAAAATCTGCCAAACTGAGCATAGATCCCGGCTATAAGTAGTTCAACCTAGTATAGTATTATATAATCTGTGGTTCAACTAATCTAAATCAATAGTATCGGAAGCGTCCCCCAGACGTTACTTAAATAACTTGCAGAGACGACACAGTTTCCCTTCCTCCAGTGTTGATTATTGCAAATTATTTGCTATAAGTATAATAGTTCAACTGATCTAAACCAATACCAAACGAAAGCGTCCCCTCGACGCTAGTTAAATAATTTGTAGAGCAAACATACAAATTCGTTTCCTTTATTGATATTTAGATGATTATTTGCTAATACTTGAATATGAAACGTCTGTTTTTTTGTAGTGCCTTGCATTCGCTATCTACATACAAAGGTACGCTACACCACTTTCCGTAATTACTTTATCTCTTCGGATCCATACTCTCGCATGACCTATAAACCTACATAATGTTCATGTTATGATATCAAAGCGAACATAACGAAACGTACATCACTGTGATACAAATTAACTGTCGCAAACATTGACATAGAACTCTGTACACTGAACTTGGGGTAGGTACGAGTAGATTACCTTACTAAACCGATTGCATTTTGTCCTTGTTTCATTGAAAGCAGCAATTCATTGGTTTTTCCATCAAGTGGTTTATGTTCAGACGCAACCGTATCCGTTTGTCTTTTTCAATTTCAATTCAACAAAGAGTTTAGTACTATGGAGTTCTATGTGAGAAAAACAAAGTAATACTGTAACTTTGTTTTTCTCACATAGAACTCCATAGTACTAAACTCTTTGTTGAATTGAAATTAAAAATAAACTGTAAAAAAATTGCACGGCGTGCGCTAAGTTAGATATTACGCCCGCTGGCGTGCTTTGTTGTACGCAAAGAGAATCTTCAAGGGATGTACTTACACTAGCTTCGTAATACACTTTTCGAGCAACTTTTTGTAAACACATATATGATACATATAGCTTGCACAGGTTTTATGTCTACTACAATATCTCGTGCTGCGAGAACATTCCTGAAATATTTCTGGAATATTTCAGGAATATTTTTTAGCTGCGAGTATAAAAATACGAGTTCCATGGAAAAGCAATCTCAGCATATTTTTAACCCCTTCTCACTTCTCACACTTACCTGACTACTGACAAAAATCACAGTCTGTTTAGTTAACCGCCCTATGATTTTATCCGCAGAAACTTAGCAGCTTATAAAGTGGACGAACTGTCTTCGGCAAGTTGCATCAGACTGTAACAGTAATAATACCCCTTCTACAAGTTGGTCTATTCTGAGAACACTAATGATAGTGGAGAGCTCCTAATAGATTTGCTATGTGGCTATGTTCTATTAGGTCAAAGTGGATAGGTAAGTTCATACCGGCTGTAATACCCTGACTTAGTGTAAGTAATAGGTAGGTACAATAATGATGAAGCAAGATGGTAGATATTATCTGTGGTATAGGTAAACATAATTGTGTCTGAATCAGAACTTTATATAGCTGATGCTTAGGTATTTTATATTAACTATTAAATTAATAAAGACAATAACAAAATAAATATAAAGAAATTTATTCACAAAGAAAATTAAAAGTAATACAGTAAGTATTTACAATATTCACAATATTTACAAAATACACATGAAACAGTTGAGCCATCTACAAACCGTTGCAAACGATACGTACTTTATTTTCAGTCATGCCTGGTGTTAGAGCCACTGTCTCAACATTTACTCATCCTTTATACACTTTTATATTTATTTTATTTTTGTATACTTTATCTAAACTAAATTTGATCTGAACTTACTTATTTATAATTTTACTTTTAAACTTATAATATCAACCTTTAACCTATTTTACTTATTCTGAGTAATATTATGTATACCTAGTTTAACTTCACTTTACTTGTTTGTCATGTAGTTTAACTTTATCCTTTATTTCTTTTTATATTCCTTTCCTTTTTGAGTGGCCAGGATGTCAGAGCCATTGCATAAACTACCTACTAAAAGTTGCAGCGTAGGCATCGGACGCCTGGTCAATGCTCGACCTATATTTAGTAATTACACGTTTTTTTATTTTTACCTACTTCAATAAATTCAGTTGCCAACTAGCACTCGTCGGGTTTGGTTTTATTCCACCCTTTTACTACTTTAATATAAACTTTACTTAACTTTACTACTATTCTCTTCAGGGGATAACGCGCCCTGACACCTGGGCTTACTATATACTTAAATAAGTTACAGAAGTGTTTTTTTTTGGGGTTTACTTTAGAAAAAGGACCAATTTTGTAATTTAAAGTTTTTAATTTTATCGGCTTGTTCCATTATTTGGTTGCATAAAAAAGTACTTTTATTTCGTAAAGTGCCATGTTGTTTCTTAAAAAAATTGAAATGATAGTGTTTCTCAAATATTTAACCTGCATATCTAAGGATAAATCCAAATACCCAAAGTTTGCCCAAGGGTTGTTTCAACACAATTTGTGCAAACTACCCGTTTTGTGCTCTACTACGTAATTGTATCAGCAGCGGACGTCGAATCAGCGAGTTTGAACAAAACCTTTCCACCTCTCACTTCTAATAAACACAGCTCATAAAACATAAGGTAGTTTCAATCTGTCTCTACATATAAAACCCCTCAGCGTTTGTATGTAGACATGTACTACAGCATAGATATAACCAATTTTCTTCTCTCAAATCAAGATCAAAGAGGACAAAATCGCTACTAGTTAAAAATTACTAACCTAGTTTAATAAGTGTTTTTATGTTACTAACCAACCTGGACCAAGTTGTCTGAATAAATAATCTAAATAAAATAAATAAATAAATCGTCTGTATAAAAAACTATAGTAGTTTAAACGGATATAATTATAATGGCACGTAATTAAAATGTTGTATCAAAGAATGTTTTTAAATGAATGGATGAAAACGCTTTATTGTACATAAATAGCACCGAAACATATTCCTATGATATAAACAAAACAGGTTGCATTAAATGTACAATGGGCGGCCTTATCGCTCAATAGCGATCTCTTCCAGGCAACCTTTGGATGGAGAGGATTTGAATAGATTTAGAGAAGGGGTTCGGGGTGCTAATAAGAGAAATTTCGTAAATCGCAAACAACAAAAATATCCCCTAATGTGAGCCTGCCCTACCTGACAATTGTATTGTTTGTTCATCCATTTGATGTTTTAGTGCATATTTTTTCAAATCTACCTACACAATCTGTTTTTGCTATTACTCGTTACGAACCGATTAATTTGTAATCTTAAAAAGAATTGACAGGCGTCATGGCTCAGTCGGTAGTTCGGTAGCTCTGCCTTCCGTGCTGTGGGTCGTGGGTTCGATCCCCACTGAGAACAAACATGTGTGTGGCAAACATAGATTTTTGTTCTGTGTCTGAGTGTTATGTATCATAAGAATGTATTTACAAAAAAAAAATGTATATAAGTATTCTATCAGCAATCGAGTTCCCATAGTACAATCTTTGCTTAGTTTGGGACTAGAGAGCGTTGTGTAATATGTCCAAGAATATTTATTTATTTAATTAATAAAGATCTTAAACCGTAAACCGTAATCTATACATCTATACATCTATACATCTATACATCTATACAAATATTATAAAGAGGAAAGGTTTGATTTTTTGTTTGTTTGTTTGTTTGTATGAATTGAATAGGCTCCGAAACTACTGGACCGATTAAAAAAATTCTTTTACCATTAGAATCCTACATTATCCCTGATGAACATAGGCTATATTTTATCCCGGAATTCCCACGGGAACGGGAATTACGCGGGTGAAACCGCGAGGCGCTGCTAGTTAATTATAAGGGAGTAGCACGGCCGAAGCATACACGTACGTATACCACGCGTAGCACACTCGTAGCGTATTACGTAGCATTTGCGTAGCACAACGTTTTGATGAAGCGGAACTATGCGTCATAAATGTATAAAATTGGACACATGCGTGCTTAGTCCTTCAGATACCTGGTAATGATGTAATTTCCATACTTTTTTGTAAGTTCAACAAAAGTTCAGGTAAAGTCAGAGGTACAATAAGTAGTCTATAAAACATAAGGTCGTTCAAGTTAGATCGACTCACGATAAACGAGGGAGCATAAAATCGGGGTTGAGACGGATGACCGGATTCCGTTTTTATCGTCGTATTATCGTCGTGTGTCGATAGTTAGAGCTTCTCTGCAGATAAAACTACTCTAGAGAGCTAAATTGAAGAGAAAATACATCGGACATTTCTCATGATAGGTAACCATAAAATTCAATGATAAATTGAAGTCTATATAACTCAGGAACGCTGAGATATTTTTCTCAAAGGATGTGTAATTTTCAACCTAGGTTAATAAGATTGGTGCCTAATAACCGATTTTTACTTAAGTTAGCTACAATTTGAAGAACTACGTATTACTATAATATATTCAGTGGCACAAGTAGGTAAGTATGTACCTATGTCCTTATTTATTCCAATAATACTTTTTTAATAAAATAAATTGATAGAAGCCATCAATCTCATGTCTCATGGTAACTAGTATCAACTTAGTCAGATATCACTATTGGCTCTGCTTGTACAGTCAGCAGAATAAGTCGATTTATAAATTGAGTTTTTCAAATTTAAGTAACAGTAGTCGCAAGTCTTTGCGTTTACTCAATTAATTCTGTCTTATCACTTTGAATTGTCATAAGGCCATGATCGCAAAATGTTATATGCAGATCTATCATTGTAAAGCTAAACTCTTGCAAAAACTACAGAACAAGTAGTCAAAAACTTCCAAAACATATACCTGCTTATTTATAATAGGTGCATGACCTTACTCAGCTGTTTAAAATTGATGTCTCTTAGTAACAGGTTATGCCAAACAATGAGAGAGCTAGATTATAATCAACTGTTTAGCTGTACAGCGTTTATAAGTGTAGCCCATAGTTGGACAAATTTGTATGCCTTAGCGCAAAACCTTGGACAAATTAACACACGCAAAACACAGTGCACACTAACAATTTATATGTCACCATATTCCTACCAGTGTTTAGAAATAAATGATCTTATTTGATTTGGAAAATCTTAAGTTATTCTACTTATTGCTGACTGTACCTATCTATTTATCTTTATGTAACCTCCATCGTGGATAGATATCGCAATCTGTTGCTTCTCCGATATTGAGACAGTTACGGGTATTTTCATTTTATTTCTACAGTGAAGGTCTATTTGTTTTATTGCGCTTATTGAATTGTTAGTTTGATGACCCGAGGGCTCAACTTTACACAAAAACGGCACAGCTCAATGATATTACATTTGAAGGAGGAGTGGTTTTATTTAATTGAGAACTAATTCATTCACCAATACCAGTTTGCACCGGTTTGCGTGGTCACTATATGGATGGGTGACATTTTAATCTGAGCGCTTCCGTGCTGCGGAGTCACCAGAGTCGGCCACTAACTCATACGAACTTTTTAATCCAGAACATAAAAAGGTATGTGACAATGACAGGGCTTTAAAATACTTTTGTTTTATAAAATGACAAAGGATTTTAATACCTATTTAATGTAGCTGGTAAAATGTAACAATCCAATGTCGTAAGTTATTTTAAGAGTACCTAATCATAAAAATATGTTATTATTTTTGCCTTTACCACTCATGCTTGCAAAATCATTTTTACCGTTCAAATGTCAAACGTGACTCCTCAGCTTTCTTTTATGCCGTAAAAAACGTGTGGCTCTGTGAGGGCTTCGTCAGCCCTTTTCAAAGAGGTTTGGTAATTGGACAACGTTCAATTCCTTACATCGAAGTGTGCCTTGTAAATAATTGATTTCCAAACATTTCCAGGTGCGACCCGGGATAATAGGTAGTCCTATGTAAGCTAGGTATCTATATAAAATTTACACTGCATATAAACTGTGATAATGTTTGTAGAGGATTCTCACATAAACTGATGGTATAATAATTGGAATAAAGAAAAGCTATACATACTTAGTGTAATCTAAAACTGAGCGCTGTTCTTTACGTCGATTCACAGTCGATAATTCAAAATTATCCTTGTAGGTATAGCTATCAGTTAAATTTCACTACGAATGGTTAAAGTTCCTTGTCCTACAGTCTTTAGGTACTGCAATTCTGGATATATTCGAATAAACTGTGGTAAGGGTTAAATGACGATAGTGACGTCATTTCGAGTTGCATTGGCAAGCTTTTCCTCCTTCACTCTCCTTTTGTTTTTCTCTCTTTCTCTCGCGTTTTTCCGATTAAAAACTTCGACGACACGGAACATGATACAGTGAGGCGTAGTCGTTACCTCAAATAATCCTTCGACTTGACTCCGTCCTTTGGTTGTCAAAACTAGTTTGGAACACGTTTCTGAGGTCGAGTCGAGGCGAGGCAAAAAATATGGGCGACACAGTAAGTAGGTAACTAAATTCAGCTGAGTACGCTTCAATAATTCATTAGTGTTTCTAATTATAGCATTCGACATAATTATTTCAGTTCACTCAGAAATCCGTGTGCCCACAAAATTAGGAAATCTCTTTGGCTTCCTACCTTTCGAAGCCCGAAAACTGATATTAATATTTTGTGTGTAGGAAAAAAAATATGGAACATTATTATACAAGGTGTAACAAAACCACTCACAAAAAGTTTCATATGAAATGTATAACTAGTTGGCAAAAAATTATGTACTTAGTAGCAATATTTTTCTTGTTCTCTGTTGGTTTCGTAGGGAATTTTTTTTATAGTTTTCACGCGGTATGAGATTTTGATAACTCATCATTTAAGTATTCTATCAGCAATCTAGTTCCCATAGTACAAGCTTGCCTTAGTTTGGGACTAGAGCGTTGTGTGATATGTCCAAGAATATTTATTTATCCTTTTATTAGCCTTGAGAAGCCTCGCTAATCATAGACGGTCTAACCACGTTATCAGATTTATCTTGGATTGTTCGAGGGTGTAGACCCGGCCCAGCTAGGCTCGGCCTAAAGTTAGGCTCGCGTTAAAACTGAGACGTGATTATGTAAGACTTTCCACGAAGTTTTAGAAAAACCCGTTCTTTTGTGATATTAGTCATTCATTCACTCAAAACTGATCAGTAAATAAAGTCAAAAAAGAATTTTGCGGCAAAACAAGAGGTTATTACGGTTAATGATTTTATCAATGTAAAATGTCAATGTCGATTATGTTTTCGAAAAAACAGTACGTAGTAAATAATATAAAATAATTGAGAAAAAACAGTCACCAAATTGATTTTAATGACAAATGTGAAGTTAGACCCGAGTTAAAACCTGGGGTTAACTCGGGTCTAACTTCGGTCGGTTAGACCCCAGTCAGTTTAGCGAAAGTCTATAGTTAGACCTCGGTGAAGGTGCTAAATATGTAACGTAATATGAAAAAACCTAGTTAAGTCCAAAACACGAGTTAGACACGCGGTTTTTTGTTAGATCCAAGATAAATCTGGAAACATAATTAGGCGGAAAGAGTCCTTCCCTAAAGATAAATAAAATACTAAAAGTACAGTAGAAGAATTTGTTATTTGTCTGTAGTTACAATAACGAATAACAAACGGATAAGTACTCAACTGCTAAGTAGGATAATGGATTCTATTAATGGAGCAATCTTTTACTCAATGCTTTTAAAAACTCATCTGTCTCTCTGTCAGCCTCCGGGCACTAGACAGATGAATGTTTACAATTTACAGTGAAGATTTTTCTCATTCGTAGAAAAGTGCATAAAGCAATATGACTTCTTGCCATCATCAGTATTTCCTGAAAGATATAACTTAGGAATTTTCAAGAAAAGAGTGAATAGGTGGATTATAGCTAAGCGTGCTCCACCTTAGGCTGCAGCTACACTTACCACCAGGTGTGCTGGCAGCGAAATGATTAGCTATAGTAAATAAAAAATAAAGAAATAAAGACTTACCCACTACTAGTAACAAGTAGAATGTTTAACACGAATAAAGTGCTAGAAGCTTTGTATTGTAGGTTCACATTAGAGTGATGACTGTTTGCAAAATGGTGGTAATTAGCAACGTAATAATTATAAAGACAGTGTTTGTATTATATTTTGTCTAAATTGAGTGCAAGCTATCTTCACCACTGTATAAACAGGGTGTGTTTAATAAAGTAACTCTTAAAACGGTGTTGTTTATTTAGTAATACGGTGATACATACCTACCATAAAAAACTTTAACTGATATTTTTATAGTGTTTAAAACACTGTGAGAAATTCAATCAAAATTTCAAACTATACCTTGGCCTTTACACATTATGGGTTCACAGCAAAAATTGTTATTTCCAAAAAGCATTATTTTATTTGGATCGAGGCAGTCGCAATCGCGGTCGCGTCGTACCGTAACGCAATCAAGGGCGCTCGTTTACATGCAAATTTCCGACCGAGCCGCATCAACACAACTCACCCTTCGCTTTAATTGCACGATTTAAGGTGGAGCCTATTTTGTACAGTCAATAAGGGTTAAACGACACAACATCTGTTTAGCATCAGAGCTGGTAGAAAATTACTTTTATCAGCCTATATCAGTCCACTGCTGGACGTACGACTCTCCCAAGACGCGCCACTGAGCCCGGTCTTCGGCTCTTCTTATACAGTGTTTACCAGCTACATTTCTCAGATCGTCGCTCCACCATCACGCGTGCTCTTATTGTATAATGATGATCATGCTATCACGCATGGTCACAATGTGATGATGATGAGATACCTACACACTACTTTAAGATTCGATCACATTCTTGCATTTCAGATATTTTTTTGATTTCAACTTTAAAACAACGTAGTATTTTGTAAGTAGGTACAGTTATGTTGAGGTTGAGACTATTGTTCGTAATGACAGTGGGAGATTTTCAGTAATGAATGAATGAATGAATGAATACTTTACTGTACGTAGGTTAGGTACCTTACAAACGAATATGTGAGACATATTATATTACATTACGTACAATGATGTTTTCCGGAATTGTGCTTGATTGATGAATGTTGCTGAGACTATTATGTATCGTATCTATTATATTTATTAAGTGTATCTTAATTAGTTCGACAATAGTACAATAGTATACAATAGCACAATAGTTAGACCGAATGCGTAACACTGTGTTGCGTTCCATGATGGGAATAGCCGATGTTGGGAACAAAAGCTCTAGGCTTAAATGAGACTGGGCACGTCAGCCGGATGCCTCCAGATAGGTGGGCGAACATCTCCACACCTTGGGTCCCTGACGGTCGGCGTTAGCAGGGTCGGCCAAGGAAGCGTTGGCGCGACGAACTAAACGCCTTCGAAAGAGGATGGTGGGAGGAAGCTCGGGACAGAGAACATTGGAAGTCCTTGGGGGAGACCTTTGCCCAGCAGTGGGATGATATAGGTTAAATAAAAATATAACCAATCTTTCTTCGTAAAATATCAAAAACTACGACGGTAAAAATACAAGACAAAATATTATAAAATCACCATTAAAAGTTATGGTCAATGTTATGAAACTCTTTGAAGTAAGTTATTTAAATAAAAGTAGTGGTTCTAGACCGCGGAACTCAGGTTGCTCATGAACTAACTTTATTTACTTTAACTTTAGTCAAAGCTGCTCCGTGTTAGTTTCAGAACATCAGCCAAGTATTTTATAATTTTAAGATTCCTCTAGACTGCTCATTTAATTAGGTACTTTAGTAAAACACGTGCGTTCTGAACTTTTATTAACATACTAGACAAAATCTAATTATAAGTTAACTATTTGAGAAGGTTTACTCGCACTAGGTTTCAATCCAATTTGGTTCATAAATTTGGAATGTTGTAAAATTCATTAATTATTCAATTTAATAAATAGAAAGAACATGCAAAGCCGATTTACTCAATAAAAAAAAACATCTGCGCGAAATCTCCATAATCGCAAATAATTATTACGCTTTAATTAAGCCTTCAGAGTAAGGTTTTTAATTATTCTCGCGGCCTCGAACGATTAATGTTTGGCCGTTATGAGTTCTTTTTCTGAGTTCTTTGTATAGTCTAAGAAAATCTATACAATTCTTTTTGTTGTAACAACTTGGAGTAAGCAATAATAGAAAATAAACCATCATCAATTAGATAAATTCAGTTTCCATTTAATATTCCGTTCATTTACATATTAAAAAAGTGTATAGGTTATATATAAATAGCATGACTTGCGAAACGTTAGCAAGTACGGTTTTGTTGCAAATATGGGTGTTATTTGCAACTAAACCATCGAAATTAAACAATCACAAATTATTGGCTAAAGTAATATGTTCGGAATATTCAAATTATTTGATATACTTGTATGAATTAAACAATTTCGACATATTGTAAACTATATTAAGCTAGCATTCATGTGGTAAGCACAACTATTTCCCCACGACTATACGCGACCTAATATTGTTTATGCTGTAGGAGTGAAGTGACTATTAGTGGTGAAGGGGCCTTGCAAGATTGTGGTTATCGACGTAAGATGAAGTTGCGGTTAATGACGTAGATTGAGCATCAGTTGGTATGAAAATAGCCATAGATTGAGTAATAGTTTGTACGTGAATAGTAACCGTACGTGAGCCCTCACTTGTGCGATGGATAAACTGCAAGATAGGATAAATTTCTCGTCGTAAGTCATGCAGCGTGGGTTCGTGGTGAATTGATAGCCGTATTATGTTAAATTGCTGAAAGTAAAATACCAAAGAAAACCCATTTTTTAAGTTATACAAAATTATACGAGTAAAAATATATTATTATTAGCTATAAATATTCAATCTAAAATAAGTTTTCTTAAAGCTAAAAAATTAGTATTAATCATATTCGTAAAGTTTCCAACTGTAATTGGCATCAAACAAACTAGAGAGTGCCTATCTGAAATCTTATTTTTTCCACAGAACTTATTATCAAAGTGCTCGGCAATAATGTCAGGTACAAAACCAATCAATACATCAAACACAGAACCCTCGCCTCCTTTTGAATAAACTTCGACTTGTGAATAAAATAAATATGTAATAGCACAAGTATTATTGATACATCTCATTTTCATTTATGTTTTCCCGTTTCGTTGAAGTTATAAAGGTTACTCACCGCTTAAATAACCAAAACACTTGATTAAAATTAACACTGTCAGTTTTAACCACGAAGGTTTTAGTGACAGTTTTATTAATAATAATAATATAATAATAATAACCATTACCAGAAATAGGTTACAAGTTCTTATGCTATATTAAGTAGGTTCAACATATTCCACCAAACACATTGGCATGCAAGTTCAATAGGTAGGCAATAGGTAAGCAATTGTATTTGGCTTGAGCAAGTTTTAAGTTGTATTGCAGTGTCTACACTAAGTACGAGACTTGTGTTGTAAACACTGCGCTACCCTCCATTAGTTCATCTTTACGTAAAGCCATGTTGAGGTTGTTAGCGTCGTGTATCGCAAGTAAGTACCTATTCATTTAGTTACCTAATAAAGAAATCTTAATAGATAAACACCACATGCTTAAACATTCAATTCGATTAATAATAACACTAATCAAATGAGAATTTTACATTGAAAACAATTAAAATAGATTTAAAGAAAAATAAATAATCATAATAATAAAAAATAAAATGCTGAAACTTATTTAACTAATAACTAATCCTCTTTCTTGCTTCTTACAGGATAATTTAAGATTTATTATAATGTCAATTATAATAAAACTGTCACTGTCAATTAAGACTCAAGGATAATACTAACGCCTGGTATCGAGTCCTAATAATGTATAAGTAATAATAAGTACGTCTAGTCGTTCCTCTATACTTTAACAAATTGATGTTACTTATATCACTGAGATACAAAAGGTAAAACAAAATCGTAGATTAATACAATGAGAATAAAAAAAACACACTGTAGAGCGTAATAATTTCAATATTTTGCTTTGGACACAACATTTTATCTGCATCAATTTGAAAATGTAATCAACGATACCCATGTCTTACCGGTGTGCCCTGGTTCAGCGAGAAATAACAATCAAATAAAGTCTTTCCATTTCTTTTCGTTTCCTCAATGTCACGTTTATGCTGGGTTTTACTTTAACATTTTGTCATAAAATGAAGAAATGTGTTATTAAATTAAATTTTTTAAGTAATTTTGTGACCATCTGTACTTGTTGTTCTTTAAAAAAACACATTACTCGTATAATATTTGGCAAAAATTAAATAGATACCTACAATACAGCTTTTCTAGGGTGAAAGCGTACATACTAAGCTTACGTTTTTGAGAGCGTACGCTGTAGGAACTTGTGCGGTTTGTTGCAAAATGGAACTACAATGATAAATAGTTCATGGAATAAGTAATTTTGATAGTAGTTTACCTAACACAACATCCCTCCACGCCAAAAACACGGTGAATCCGAGCATTCAATGTTACCGAAAAACGATACTATCCTTTGATTTCGACGTTTCAGGAAATGGGATCGTAAAATCATCAGAAAAAGATTCCATTTCGAATTCAATCGCACACTTCAGGATTGCGGCATCAGACAGGCCTACCGGGAACCGTGACTAAAATACTAAATAGCAATGGCGGCTAAACGACAACACATACGATACGTGAGCTTTTATACTGTAAATGGCCGTGTTATAATAAACTAGTGTAATGTCTGTTGTGAACTTGTGACCTTGTTCACGTGGTGCTGTTTTCTTGCAAACATGTATTGCCCACTGCTGTCGGGATCCAACCCATAATTTTTTTTGGTAGTCCAGGCTTGAATGAAAAAAAAGTGTTTAAATTTTCTGGTCTTAAAACACTTAAAACTGAAAAAAAATGCATTTTAATTTTAATGTTGCGTGGCCTTTATGTGCCGAAATAAAATAAAAACAAGCAATCAATTCAAAAATGAGAAATAACTGAATTCTGTTTTCTCTTGTTTGGTTTTATACCTCGCTGGAACCAGTCATAACAATACCATTGTTTTTGAAAACTAACGTAGTTTATTTTGTTATGCAACACCAAAACTAGTATTTTATCAACAGTAATAAGTCACGAACTATGATATTTATTATTCAACGAACAAATACCGATCACAAAGACTAGCATAATTCATTTCAATCATAAATATTTCACAAATTCGATGAAATTGTGCAATCAACCGAACTAGATCCGAACTAGAACCGAACCATGGACGGAGTAAATACGCGCAGCTAGATTAACTACAGTCTTTGGTAAATACAACTAAGTATTTTAGTATTGATTGCTATTTGCGAAATGAAACACAAACTTGGACCACGATGAAGAACCCCTAACATTAGACCGTACGAAAACGAATAGTTCCCAGACGTGCCGACAGCCAAACATAGTGATCGAATGAGAATAACGGTCGTACCAGCCGCCACGCCGCGCCGCCGCCGCCGCCTTGAAACTCTTGACGGTTGAAACACCTATCACTCGATACTAAATAGATTTGGAAGCACGTCTAGAAGCTCTAAAGTACGAAGCGGTCTAATTCAGCGGCTTGTCTCAAACAGACCTGGGGCAAATTCAATATTATATTGATATTTGTTGTTTATTGCGATACAATAGCTATGTTTCGGCGATCTCCCGTCATAGTTCTAAGGCCGGTGGTGGTGAGTTTCTGAGGTCATCGAATTGATGTTATGTTTGAAAGGGTACAAAAAGCTAGGTCTAATATTAGATGCAAAAGTAAACAATGAAACTTCATCAGAAATCAGTAGATAAATGAAACATGTTGAGCAAAGAAACTATCTAGTTAGCTATTACGTAAGAATCTAATTACAGTCTTCTGCACTTAATTTAATTATAATTTATTGTACCATTAAACAAATGACTGACGTAGGTATAAATTGGACAGGTTATTAATAAAATGTTTACAAGTAGGTACCTAAAAACTTATAGTTAGTTAATTGGGTAAGAAAATGACTACAGTCTTCTGTACTATAGACGGGTAGGCCGATACGACCACCATTAATATTTTGGTTCCTGATTATGAACGCTCTGACCCGGGTTCCATATTTAATGTTTTAAGTGCTTTTTCGTGTAGGTACTAATCTGTCCGCGATCGAAGTCTATTTTGGCGATGCCTCACTTTGTATATCCGTGACAGTTTGTTTATTTGTTTGAAAGTTTATTTGACTGCTAACTTTACGTAGTCAGCGTAGTCCAAAATTATGTGCAAGTACTCGTATGATAATATATTCGTAAAATATATTGAAATTTTAGTTATAGATTCTGTTATACTTATTCAAAAATAAATTCAATATTAAATTCAAAACCTTTTTACGAATCTAGCATGTTTGTTTTCGATTTCGTTAGGTAATTACAATGTTTTTTTTTTAATCTAGATTGAAGATTTCATTTTCAAAACTCACGGTCAAATGTTAAATTGTAAAAAAAAAAACCTTGAAAGAAAATGTTGCAATAAATCATTCTGCTCTAAGCTCAAAAGGTCGAGTTTCTAATAATGGCTGCTCGTGCCGCGGGCGGTACAAGAAATATAAGTAAAGTTGCCGCCAAATGATTGGAAGAGCAGCTTTAGAGAAAATAATGGTGGTATTATGGCGAACCAGCACTTTTCGCCGCAATCATCGTGCCGAGATTCCAAAACCTTACTTGATTCTACCATAATAATAGATTTCATCACACAAAATACAACCTACAATGTAAGGTTTCAAAAGTTTGATTTTTTTATACAAAAAATCCTACAACCAAGCATGTGACACCCGCGCTGTGTGTGATTCTTTGATTTCTTTTTCTACCGAGTCACAATTTATCTGGTTTGAATCTAACTCGTTGAGACCTAGTCACCATCAAAATTTACATATCTAGGATTTCTAGTATGCATATAAGTAAAATTTGGATGGGTTCCACCAACTTACCGGTTTATTCACTCAGAATACTCGTACATCTAATAACTAATTTCATTACTACATCCTGCTAACGATGAGTTTAATATATTAAAGTTTGATTTTACAAAAACTATTCGCTGTAATTTTCTTCGTTTAATATTTTGCAAACTAATAGAAATATTTTTGTAAATAACTGCAATTTTCCACTCTTTCCCAACGTCACGTTGCTGTGAAGATTATACCTGTCTGAAGCAGCTGCAATATTAAAAGCTTTATTTAAAAATAACTCTCTAAACTTAATAATTTGCTCCGGGACGACACGGTCACTTGAGGAAATTAGAAATTCTGCTTACTTAGAGATCTCCTTATAAACTCGTCTCTAATACATATCTTTATTTACTTGCAGAATTTATTTAACTTTCGAGGTTAAAAAATCTCGGTTTTATGTTTTATTCAGAAGGTGGAGTTTTTATTTAGATTCATATAATTATAAAATGTAGGTTGTCAGTTTCATACTAATTATAGGATTATATTATGTTTATATTAATAATATGTTTTAATTATATGTTTGTTGGTATACGTATTGGAAAATAATGTGATTTGGTATGTCGCAGAGTTACCTAAATAGGTAAGAATTTACCTATTGGTATTTGATTTGTGAATTTGTTTTATGTATAATATGAAGTCAAGTTACATTTTCATTTTGCAAAATAATTACTTCTCAATTCAAAAAGTACCTAATTATGTTTTGGATACCTAATATAAGCAAATATACAAAAAAAATCTAACTATTGTTTTTTTCGTTAGCAAAATAAACAAACAGGCTCTCACTGACACTTTCTAGTTTTATTATTACAGTAAAGCTTCGATTCCCTAAAGAAACTGGACGCAATATCACGTCGTCAATGGCAAGATAAAATCGACCAACTTATCTATGAAGTGGCAGGAAATTGAACTACAGTTCTTTTCTATGTTAGCCAATTCATTCAAAAGGATTCGATCTAAGATAGGAAACGGTCGGAATGAACGCAAAACTTTTCAATCATATTTTTGTGTTTTTTATGTTTATTTAGTACTAGCTTCCGCCAGCTTCGCGTCCCTTTGGATCCCGTTAATTTTCCGGGATAAAAAGTATCCTATGTTACTTCTTATACCTCCAAGAATATATGTGTACAAAGTTTCATGAAGATCGGTTAAGTAGTTTTCGCGTGAAAGCGTAACAAACAAACTTACTTTCATATTTATCGGTTGACCGATCTTTGCTCGGTATTTTTTTAATATTTATTTTTATGTAAGGTGCATTGGGGTAATTGCGAAAATGGCTATATTCCGAAAATTCATAAAATCAAGTAACATAATGCGATATTTTCCTGTTGGCACGAGGATATATAGGACTGTCACGGCGATGCCAATCAACATGGCGCTAGACCAATGTTGCCAACAAGAAAATATCGCATTATGTTACTAGATTTTATGGATTTTCGGAATATACCCATTTTCGCAATTACCCCAATGCACCTTACATAACCAATATGCAGTACTTATTTAGTTAGAAAAGGTTCTATGCTCATTCGATTTCAAGTAATTTCAGCAGTGACATCTATGAAATGCTGAACACTTCCATTCTTTATCGATTAGAAGTATAACTTCAAAAAGTAGTATTATTATTCGCCAATAGATGTCGGGAAGAGTCACATTTTTCTGTTTAAGTGTTTACTTGAAAACACGAATAAAACGACATTTTCTGAAAATGAGTCCTAGCTAGACCGATTTATCGCCCCCGAAATCCCCTGTATACTAAATTTCATGAAAATCGTTGGAGCCGTTTCCGAGATTCAGATTATATACAAGAATTGCTCGTTTAAAGAGTTTGATTAGTAGGATGGTTTATTTCGTTTACTAGTGTTTGGTATTGGTTTACTGAATACACTGACTGTGAAAGGATTTGGACAGAAAAGTAACGTTAGGTACTTTAGTTATCCATAAGATAAAAGCAGCAAAGTACTCTTAAAAGTAGTAAATTTTATTTTATTTATTTATTTTTTGGCAACAAACAGTCATTAAGGTACAATTAATCTTAAAGTATAAATTTAAAGACAAAATAGTGCCCAAAACTTCATTCATATAATAATTGCTAATTTTTGGGCTGTACCTATATTTAGTTGATTGATATACAGGACAAGAAATTGCCACGCTAACTAAACAGACAAAAAGAAATAGGTATAGGTGTAGTTAAGTGCTATCAGTAAAAATAATAAACATAAACGTAAATAGGTACCAATTGGCAAGGTAGGCAGCACTTACAGTAAGTAGGTATACTAAGAAATGACGTGACAAAAATCTATAGGTACCAAATTACCTACCCGCCACTGTTAGATCAACGCGCCTACCGCGAGGCAAAGACGCGATGGAGCTCAGAAAAATAATAATAATCTATTATTTTAATTAATACAATATTCGTAAGATCCACAATATGTACCTACTTAATAAGCTAAACTATCCACAATTTCATTGTTTTTTAGTAAAAAACGATTACACATCAAATACTAAAAAGTATAAAAAATCCGCCTTACTAAAGCGGTTACAGGCATAACAATACTTGTTTTAAGGTATCCATTAACAAAGAAAACAATAAACCAATCAATTATACATAAAATATATCTCATTAGGGACTAACAATGAGTTCGAGTTCCCGAGGGTCGAGTAAAGTTACTCGACCATCACGAAATAATAATCCGCTCTTAGCTATTTTGAAACCATTTTGGCGGCTATTTAATGATGATTTGGAGTGTCTCAATTTTGTTCTTCTCTTATTGCTATAGAACAATTTAAGGCGTATACAAAAGCGAGGGGAATTTTTAAAAGCCGCCTTTGCTGAGTTACACTATGATGCTAGGGCCGGCCGGTGGGCTCGATGGGAATAACCCATATTTATGTGTACAGTCCCAGTTTCAATACTACGGCTGCCTATTAGTGTTCTACGAAGCTACGGTGTCTACATAGCGACGCTGTCTACGAAGCTACGGTGTCTACGAAGCTACACTGTCTACGAAGCCACGCTGTCTACGAAGCTACAATGTCTACGAAGCTACGCTATTTACGAAGCTACGCTGTCTACGAAGTTACGCTGCCTACGAAGTGACGATGTCTACGAAGTTACGCTGCCTACGAAGCTACGATGTCTACGTAGCTACGGTGTCTACGAAGCTACGCTATTTACGAAGCTACGCTCCAATGAAGCTACGATGTCTATGAAACTACGATGTCTACGAAGCTACGATGTCTATAAAGCTACGCTGTCTACGAAGCTACGCGGTCTACTAGGTAGATTAGCTTTTCTAACGTTGTTGTGTTTTATAGTATACATTACTTCAACTCGTGACCACTTGCTCAATACCGGAGCTAGTTCTCGTAATAAAATCAAGTAAAAAAATATAGGTGGGATTTTTTTGGGATGTCATAAAAGTTACAAAATGTTAGTTTTTTTTTACTAAAGAATGACATTCGAAAGAAATTGTATTCATATATTTTTATCAGAATTTGTTAAAATCATTACTCCTCAGTTCCACCCTATTTTCAAGTTCAATACGCAAAAAATATATTCTTCTGTTCACAAAAACCACAGGCACCACAGTCTCTCATTTAGCTGATGTGTATTGATTCCAAACGAACCTTTGTATTCAAAGAGGTCGGTTTTGCCGGAAGTCAAAATGATATGAAGTCAGCTTTTTTTTGTCGAACGGATTTCTTTGGGTTCGGACCATTTCGGGCTGGTTCGGGTCCTTACCCGAATGAGAACAACGTGGTATGTATTCTTGGGTTGGTTTTAGGAGATCTCGCAAACTAGTGACTGTTATTTATATTTTCTTCTTTATTTCGACATTGTAAAAATGTTTATATAATATGTTAATCACACTTGCAGAAATAAATAAAATGAAATGAAACATTTTGTTATTCAGTGTATTTCACTAAGTGTACCTACCTAAATAATAGCATATCTAAAAGTATATCGAAAAACTAATCAATTTATTTTAAAAAAATGGTAACTTTTCTATCGCGAGCCGATGCTGACTGAAATAAATACTCAGATAATTACAAAAATAACATTTTGGTCTACTCATCTACTTTTGATGTCTATCGTACTTACTAAACAAACGACTGACAGTATAAGCTCTATTGAACCGGGAAGTAAGAGGATTACCTCAGAAAATTAAATTGATGAACGCAATGCATGTCCTTGAGTGAATTTATCGTTAAGTACTTTTATCTCAAATTTTACTTGTTTTTTTTTTGCTAAACAAAATAGATAAAAAATCATTGGAGTTTACATCATCATTATTCTTATTTAACCCCTGGAACCTCTCTTTCTAGAGCATGCTTGGGTTAGGTACCTGATTTCTGGATTTTTTTTCCAGTTTTCTCCTGCCGGCAGTGGTAGGGGACGCTAAGGGGATTATTGGACAAAAGTTCCAGAAATCCTTCACGCAGGGAACTCACTCAGGGGAAAACTGGAATGACTCCTACCCAAGCACGAATTTTCTGACAGTCGTACCATTACGACTGTCAGAAAATTCGTATTCGTAGCGAATTGTATATATACGATACCATTATCGTATATATACAATTCGCTATAGCTCTAGCTGTGTGTGACGCTGCATGCTGCATCATTTCGCACTCGGGAGTCAAACTGTCGTGGACGCGCGGTGTGACTTGAATACGTTAGGAAGGACTTCTGCAATGCACTGCAATGCATGAGGTTTGTATAGTGGACTTCTAAGTCTATGGAAAACGCTTGTACAAATATGGAAACTATCGATACCAAAAAGAAGCAGACCGCCCACTATACCCAGCTCACTGGTTCTTTAACATGTCGGCACTATACCCAGTAATCAGATCTTGAATCAGCCCTATGCTAAACACTAAATTAAATATTACATTTTTAGTAGTTTAAAGTGTCTCACTGAAAATTGTAACTTTTTTTCTCTACCATCAACTAAAACTACACGAAAACAACAAGCGATACTTTTTTATACATTCGTTTAATTTAAAGTTAGAGTATCTGTATACTATAAAAAACTACAGAGTCGTATTTATACGACTCCTAAGTTTTTCAAAGGAACTTATTAAGTTCCTTTGATTAGTTTTTATTTTTGAAGTTATACTTCTAATGCGACTTCTAATGAGACAAGGTTGCGTTACGCGTTTAACGCTACCCCATACGGAGACCCACACAAAACCCAAAACGCTTCGATAGCGCGTTCTAGGATCCGACCAAACTTAGCAGCGCCATCTAGTTCTGATTTTAGGCACCATGAGCATAGGACCTTTTATAACTAAATAAGTAGGTACTGCATATTGGTTAAGTAACAATAAATACTAAATTAATTTCACATTAAACACAGAGCGAGAGTAAATGCGTGGCACTCGAAGTATAACTTCTTCCGCGCGGAGGGACTCCACGCACTGTTTTTTTTATCTAAATAAGCAAAATTTTATATAAACTAACAGGAAATACTGTATTAGGTTTAATTATCTTTGTGAATAAACATTTAATAGTTTACTGAAAATTCTGTAGGTGGGTCCTAGCAATAATTTTTTAAGTGCAATTATCCCCTTTGTACCTGTTGACGACCCTGGCACAAAACCTGAGCCACAGCACACTTTTGCTCGTAAGAAAATTCAGGCATGGATTAGGAATAAGAAACGTATCTTCTTCTTTTATTGACTTAGAACAAATATTTTGTATGTGGCAAACATAGACGTTCTATGTCTGAGTGTTACTATGTACTATAGGTATGTATTTGAAAAAAAAAAGTAAGCATATAAGTATTCTATCAGCAATCTAGTTCCCATAGTAAAAGCTCTGCTTAGTTTTGGACTAGACAGCGTTGTGTGAAAATGTCCAAGAATATAATTATTCTTTCATTGAACATATTTTATAGAAACTTGCACGATCTCACGTGCAAGTGTCAAGTGAGCTAAAACAAAAGGTATTCGCGTAAAGTATGGCCAAGTCAATACAGGATCTTTTATTAGACACTCAAATAAAACTTTGTTTTTATAAATTTGGTAATTTTTGTATATCGCCCAACCGTTCTGATGATGAAGTAATATATTTTATGGAAAAAAATGTTACAAAACTTCCAGGCTACTTGGAACAAAGGACACAGTGAAAAAACGAAATTGTTTTGACGTTTTGTTCAGAGCGTTATGCTGTCAGTTTTACATGTAACAAGCAAAATGTGAGAAAATAGAAATTAGGGCGCACACTTCGTCATTATGTTCGATGTAGTGAAAAGCTCGTTATTTTATCCTCAATGACTCCGTAGGTAACAGAGTTGAAGGTTGTCTGAAAAGTATAAGGCCGTAGATTCCAAACTTATAATAATAGTTTCATCAAGTTTCATCAAACTAATATCTTTAAATAAGCTAAACTTAAAACGCAGTCTAAGTGTAGCACTAGGTTTTTAATGAAATATTTTTTTATATAATGAAGTATTACTTCTTATAGAGCTCTTATAGAGCACATTGTAAGGTACTCTTGCTATTTCTGGAATTGGACAACGCCACCTATTTGAAACTCCAGTTTTTTTTTTAATTTTCATTGAAACCTGCGCTTTCTTATTCTAAATCCGTCCTACGCACACCACCGTACCTATATAGAATGTTGAGGTTGGGCCCGCATGCGAAAGTAGGTGTAAAGGTACGTTTTTACGCACGACTGGCTAATAATATTAACTCGTGTGAATCCAACGCAATAAAGTTGTTTCTTTTCATGTGAGTGATAACTCACCGAGTGCTTCTGTCAGTGTAAATATTATCCAATGATGTAAATTTGATAAAAACATTACAATCGGTAGTTTATTTGAAAACAGTGGATGAAGTGAAGATTTTTAGAATCACTATTTATAACTATATTATTGAAAAGGTGAGGAGTGGTAGATTAGCATGGTATGGACACGTAATGAGGAGGGATTAAATTCATATTACGAAAAGAGTTCTGAATATGAGTGTGGGGCTGGGTATGCAAGTAGAGGAAGGCCGAAGAAGAAGTGGTTGGATTGTGTGAAAGAGGATATGAATGTGAGAGGAGTAGATTCAGAATTGGCGAATGATAGGAGTGAGTGGAAGAAGAAAACATGTTGTGACGACCCCACCTAGCGTGGGATAAGGGCAGGGGAATGATGATTTCGTTTTGAATTTGGGATGCATGGCAAAACTTTTACATTTTCTGGGTAAGTACGTCTAGTAAATCTAGTAGAGCTTACACGTAAGCTTTTGTAAATAAATAAATATGAATAAATAAATATTCACGGACACTTAACACAACGCCTTCTAGTCCCAAACTAAGCAAAGCAATTGTACTATGGAAACTAGATGGCTGATAGAATACATACATACATTTTTTTTGTAAATACATACTTATAATACGTAGAAACACCCAAACACAGAACAAACATCTATGTTTACAACACACAAATGTTTGTTCTCGGTGGGGATCGAACCCACGACCCACAGCACGGAAGGCAGAGCTACTACCGACTGAGCCATGACGCCTGTCTAATAAGCTTTGTTTATTCTAAACACAGACTTTATAAAACAGTGTATTAAAATCGATTGGATAAACAATACTTCTAAATGTTTTAGTTACGCCACAGATTATATAATACTATACGTTACGCTCTCCAATTGGAAAAATGTTTTCCTGGAATAATAAAGTTAATTAGTCCCGTAGTACGTACGTATTTCAAAGAATCCTACAGAGATTTGTTTCTTATTAAACTGTTATTTAAAAATAACTTATTAAATTTTCTTCTTCTTCTTGTGATAACTTGCCATTCATCATCATCATCATCATCATCATCATCAACCTTTATCAGTTATCAGTCCACTGCTGGACGTAGGTCTTGCCCCCCATCTTGCCCAACTTGCCATTCGCCTACCGCAATACAGATAACGTAATATTTTATGATTGTAGTCAAAAGATCAATGAATATTCTCTATTTATTTTACCTGTAAATATATATTGGGCCACTGCTATAGCCTTATTGATTTTCAACCACGAGGCGGAGATACTAAATAATTTTATAAGCAACATTTACGCAGCCTCCTCCAAAACCGGATTAAGGCTGATCACACCGGATTTCTGACTCGATAATGTAAACATCGCCTTCGTAGCTTTGGCGGGAAATCGTATTTCAATCGGGCAAATTTATCGTTTTTAGCATCAAGTTTTTTGCGATAGATTTACACTTAGGGGAACCCTACCTGTGAGATTCACGCTAAGCTCCGAAAGAGGCGGTATTTTGATCATACAAATACAAATACTCATTTATTTATTCTATTCTGTACTATTATAAAACTGTAAAAATTCAAAAACTAAAATTAAAGATATGGATAAACTAAATATACAGGTTGACAGATTTGATATTTCGGTGGAAAGTTTCGCACGCGTCGAGGTCGCGGGAATCAGCTAGTTTCTTAATAAACATGTTCGAGATCAAGGTAGAACCCTGTCTTCTGTGGTAGTTTTGTGGCAGCTCACTTATAAAGATTAAAGTTGAGTAAATATCAAGGGAACGGAACACAAATTTACAGGCTAATTCAATAAAAAAACCAGTGGCCGATATTTAATTCTGATAATATTGGTATTGACAATAAATATAAAATGCTAATAAACCATTCTATTTTCAAACGTAAACATTCATCAGTAGAGTCAATATTCACACATTTGAATATAGAAAATAGGATGGTTCCCTGTAACATTGAAACACAAGGATTATGTTTCATTTCAAAGAAGAGATAAGAGTTGCACAGACCGGACGTCCCGATTTGACGTTTGCATTCTCTTCCATTTACCCCAGACAGCTTATCTCGTACTAACAGAAGACTTAGGATTTCTCGGTAACCAAGCATATAAAAAGATTAGTAAAGACTTGGTGTTATTCATATTGGTCTTCTCCGTTAGCTAAAGGAACACTTAAAAAAAATATTGAGAATGGTCACGTAACGTCATCTTTTAGGTTATCCACAAAAATTTTGATTAGTTTACAATTTAATTTAGATCACTAAGCATTTGACCACTCTTTAATCTCATAAGAAAGAAAAGTATACAAAGAACAATGTCTTAGCAACAACTTATAGCACGTTGTAACCTGTTATAAAAGTCGCGAGTAAGTGCACGTTAAATATAACACGTAACTCTAGCCGTTACAATTTACGGGCGATGTCGAAATTTCACGTGAAACGAACCGTACACAGGTAACACTTTCCAACCTTTACTGCCATATTCAGAGACATCACAAGTATTTCTTTAAATTTTCGGTGTCTCTGTTCGTCATTAGGTACTTATTGGTAAGATATATCAAATTATCTATAGATAATCTTATAGCTATAGATAAACTATATTAAACTATAGTTTATATGGGTTATTCCCATCGAGCCCGTTTGGCCCACTAGTGGGCGGGCTGGGAAAATAAATTCCTATCGAGCCCACTCATTTGTATAGAAGGCTCATCAAGTTACAGTTTACCATTATAAAAACAGAACACGTTTTCATTCATCATTTTTGGTATTACGGAAACCGAGTACTGGAACTGTCCGTCTCCGGCAAAAGACCTAGAGGGAGACCAAAAACCACCTGCGGGCCTAAGATGCGCACCGCGAGATATTTGTCATGTCGTTCTGTCAAAATGTAAGCATTTTGTACCAGTTTAGGAACTATTGCATTGTCTGTGGTACCTAATGGTGTCGACAAAACGCGCCATAATGTACACTTTTGACACTTCTTAGTCGTCGTACCTCTCTGAGGACGAGATAATAGTCATGCAGAAATGTCAAAAGTTGAAAATTCAAAGGCGCGGTTTCTCGACAACGTTACCACAGATAATGCAATAGTTCCTAAACTGGTACAAAATGCTTACATTTTGACAGAACGACATGACAAATATCTCGCGGTGCGCATCTTAGGCCCGCTGGACAGCCGTGTTAAACCGCGACATGAAGGAATGCAATGTTTCCGATGACGACGTCATGGATAGGGCGAAGTGGAGGAAGAATGTGAGGAAGGCTGACCCCACCACCACGTGGGACCAATAGTCGGGAAGAGAGAGAGATTTTTGGTATTACGGAACACGAATTTCTTTGTCTCTTAGTTAAAACTTTCCGCTGAGTCTAGAATATCGTGTAGGTGTAATGTCGGAGGCAATGTGAAAACGCGTTGAAAACGCCCATAGGTACTATATGAGCTTGGGTAAGAAAAAATAGAGCAGGGGATACTATTCCCATAGCAAGCTATATAGCTATATAGTTACTATTCTTAGTTGCGGCTTTATTGTTATGCCGTTTCCTCTTGAGACGGTAACCCAATAAAATTTATTTTATTTACCCCACATATTTGTAATGGAGGGCTAAAGCCTTTATAAATTGTATTTTCTATGTAAAAGAGGATCACTCAATTTCCTATGCCGAATTATGTAACCGAATTCTTGTTTAGGGAAAATTTATTAGGAAGATACAAGCTTTTGTGGCCAATAACAACGCAACAATATCTACAGTCAGACGTTGGTTTCCACAAAAATGAACTTAAATGGTGAACCAAGAGACGCGACAGGGTGACCTTTTTTGTACATATTGTACATTATCATAATATTAATAAGAGACTACCAGTGGTGTAAGGTAGCGACTCCGCCTTCAGATCTTAAGGTTGTGGGTTCAAATCCGGTCGGGCACCGTATTTTTCTATTCGGAAAGTTTATGTGTTCTTAAAAAATGTTTTACCGACATGCGTTCGGCAAAAATACCTTCCTAGAGGAGTTTGTAGCTATATTATTATTCATGCCAAAGTAAAAATACGTGTACCTTGTAACGTTTCATGAGATGCTTTCCAGTTATTTTTGGTGTAAAAAGGCCTGTTTACATTGGAGCTAGTACCACTGCGGTTATTCTTAATAGCTATCAAATAAAGAATCTGTAAAATGTAATGTAAATACGTGGGAAAATTAGTTTTAGTCTTTAGAACGTTTTTCTGCAGATACTTAGTAACTATCCCAAATAGCTCATCTCAAAGATTATGATCGATGGCTTCAATAGCTAAGAAATTTTATTTGATACTCCACTGCATTATTTCACAGAGCACGTCGTCACCTTTTGTGGGGTTGGCTTACATGTAACGGGTATGCATATGTATAAAATATAAAAGATACTTATACCTACGTACTCTACGTAGGCCTGGGTTACGATGAAATTGTTAGGCAGACATCCCACGTGATAAAAAGTTACACTGGTAGAAAAATGTCCTTAGAGTCTTTCAGGGTAGCATGTCAATGCTCTTAGTGTTATCGGTGTTTCTAGCTACCGGGCTGCTTACCATTAAGCAGACCGTATGCTTTGTCTGCTACTTATATAATAATTTATAAGTTTAAAAAAATGTAAAAACCGACTTCAATTTGATACGCATTCATCATCTAATGATGATGATGATAGCAGTTCATTGGGACTGTTCTATTGATCGTAAGTTACACAGAAACGCCACAGGAAAGTAAAATACGCAATGTCGTGTATATACGTGTACGACGTGTTTTTTTCCAGTTATTCATATTTAATTGCAAAAAAAACTACTTAATCGATTTTGATAATATTTTTATGGGACTAATCTGGAAGCATACTCTTTCAGATAAAAAAAGAATTTTTCAAATCGGTTTATAAATGACAAAGTTCTGAGGTAACAAACAAAAAAAATACAACCGAATTTATGAGAACCTCCTCCTTTTTTGAAGTTGGTTAAAAAAAGATGAAAAATAATATTCACGCCCTAACTGAATAATAAAATATGTTCATATGATACGAGTATTATTATTAGGAATGTGTTCTGTGTCTCAGCATAATATTTCGACGGCGCTATACGCTACAGTGTTTCTTGTCACTCATTGTTATTACAATTCGGTGTCACAAAGTAAGTCGTGATGTGAACCCTCTGAAGATTAACGTCACGAACGTGAGCGTTGACTTGATGATTATTACCATACTGAAACGGTGTGACAACCCTGCTTCATTGGCTGTTCACACTGCCACCGACACGACACTTAATACACGAAATCGTCGGATAGCCAATCTCATTTGTTCTCATACCGGTTTGGCGCTGACACCAATATTTATGTTCAAGTGTCGTGCATACGCAATTTCGGTATGTCCGTAAGGGAATTTAAACTAGGGGCGATAAAACCCCGTTTCGTTCTACTATGCTATATATTATTTACGTCTTTATTATTCGCGCGGTTCTTTTCTTTTAATTCGATTTTTTCTTAGTTAAAACGTATTATAAAAAAACCACAGGTATACTATACAGTCTAGACTATCCACTGTCACTTACCATTAGAATAAAATGAAAAAACGTAGGTACCTAGACCGATCTGTTATCGACAAACAAACTCTTTAGTGTGCACGGTTGCATAATAAAGTGGCATAATCAGTTTTATAGGATGTATCGAAAACAGTTCACAGTTTCCGTTATACTTGCTTGAAACGAAAATCACGCAAACACAAACAAGTACTATATGGTGTGTAGAGCAAGAGTCTATTTACACTTTCGCAACAGTAGAGTTGTACAAACTCGTTGCCGTCTTCTGTCTTTTCTGATAACTACAATCTGAGTCAAATCGTGGTAACAATGAATAGGTGTCTTCTAAACTGTCGGCGTCATCGTCACTCTCCATTAGATGAGATTAACAAAGGACAGTCTATCAAAAATTTGTTAAAAAAATGAGGTTCAACTGCGCAGTTAAGGGACAGTAGCCAGTTGAATGTAACTCTACGCGCTACGACTCTAAAGGCAGAGAGAGAGGGAGAGACAAAGATAGACTTTTATTGTCTTTATAAATAAATCACACCATTTACAAAGATTTGGCTTGAACTGGTCCGCACGAATCACTTATCACATAGAGACTAACAAATATTTTCCACGTGAAGTAGGTACCTAGAATGTACTCTCCCAGTTTGATACATCATCGTCCATCATGCCGATCCGACGGCAAACAAAGCGAACAAGAAATACATTTTAGTGAATGTCGAATATTATTTTAGAGCGACAAAATAATATTCGGCACTATAACTTTTTTAAGTCTTTTTTTGTAAACTTAAACGATCTTTATACTTAAACGACGCACGTACAAACAAAATAAACAAATTTAGCGATTAAAGTTGGTAGGTAATACATTATATAATCTGTGGTAATACTAGTTAGTTAATCATTTATTCCATACGAAATCTGAAGCTATTCATTTCAAGAGTTTCATAAAATTTAATGTATCAAATACATGTCAACACCCGTGATATTTCCGTACACTTGTAACGTA
Organism: Eulithis testata; assembly: GCA_947507515.1. NCBI lineage: Eukaryota > Metazoa > Arthropoda > Insecta > Lepidoptera > Geometridae > Eulithis > Eulithis testata. Next base: position 6,423,058 of record OX382207.1, read on the forward strand.
TGTATGACAAACTAAATTAAATTTTAATTAGATCGTATTAAAACTTAATTCAACTTGCCTATGAAACAGCAAACTTTTGAAAGGGAAACTTGTGCTGCTCGTATTTACTTGGACGAGTGAGTTTACATTAGTTTGTTATGCATATTCCATTCCTTTAGCTAGATAGTTTGGAAAATAATCTCTTTGACTCCTTTATAGAAACATCGTATTACATTTTTTTTATTTGATAGGTAGGTACATACTCATCTGAAGTAGAAATAAGTATATAATTTTATTCATTTTAACATAACAAGTAAGGTAATCACCATGCAGGCCAAAAGCGGCGTACAACTTATTGAATAAAATCAAGACTTCAGCAAAAATTTAAAGAGCCTCTACTTATGTAAGTGGAAATCCCTCTCGGTTGTAAGTACCGAATCCGAATTTGCAGCTAACGAGCTAAAAGTGCGAATGTGCGTGAATTAAATAATTCATCTTGAAATAAATTCACTGTAGGTACATTTTCCCCGCTAAACATTTTCACTGAAAAATTTATAGACTAGAACAGTAGGTTCACTTTAAAAAAATATAAAATAGCTGGTAGGTATAATCGCCCAGAGCTGTATGGTGCCGTTTAGCTAAAATCATCTATTTCCATAGTTATCAATCCAAGTTTCAATTACAGCCCTTAATAATTCTGGGCCGCATTAGAAAATTAAGGGTTGTAATTGAAACTTATACGTAAAACTTGGAGCGCGCCAGGCCTGGTACATAGGTTAGTATAAACGTTAGCGTCGTAGGCTCTCATTTCTTCCATCAAAACGCTGAATATTTCAGCAAATTGAAGTAGAAAGCGGAGTAGGAAGCTTCCTGTCGGTAAACTGATTCCCTTCCTGTATTCTTATGAAGTACATTTAGAGTAACAAACAGAGAATTGAAACATAAAATTTCACTCACATTTGCTTGGTTTCTTGATCCCAATATTTAGAAAATCTTTTTTTTAGTCCATATCGTTCAATACGTACAAATTGTCTTATGTAATAAAAACTCAGTTCAGTACTTTAAACTTTTATACGTTACCAGTAGTTAGTTATCTCAGAGATTCTCAATATTCTGACCGAAGAACCTATACAATACATATGTACCTAGTTTTTTTTAATAAAAATGTGCACATTCAGCCAAGCCTGTCTCCTAATGTAATGTCCCAGGGAGTGGTGTTTCACCCAAATGTGCCGCATTATAATAAAATGACCTTTCTTCATGCGTGCTTATTATATGTGTAACAAAAGAAGGGTTCACGCTCATCCACGAAGAAAAATCGACAAATACTAAGGGATAACGGCAACCCCTTTCACCTTGATTTCTTCAAAATTGTGATGCCTGTAAGTGGAAAGAATAACGTTTATTTCTGTTCTTATTTCAGTGTTTAACGTCTACGATATCGTCCATCAAGTTTATTATGAATAATTATGAAATTAAAAGCAGCGCACCGCAACATTACAGTAATGAGATAAAAGGAGAAAGACAAATATAGAGCAGTAAAGGTAGACTTTCGAGGGATGCGACTAGCGACAGAGTTCTATGGCAATAAAAACTGTGAAGTGGAGAAAATAAAGAATATAATATTACCATGAAAAATTACTAATTCTAGTACCTATAAATTGAAAATTCAGTTTTGCCTCGTCAGTGTCGCTGACAACGCGTCGGCAGGACGAACAAAAACTGTGTAAGTATGAAAAAGTTCATTTTTCACTCGAAATGCTATCCCAGCTCGATCGTAATAAAATTCCATGGCGGATGCCGGGATATGAGGCCTACGAGGGTAATTAAATTCTGTCTGAATTCGGTGAGGGCATATGCTGAAAATATTCTAAATATTTGCATGTTAACTTTATTTATGTTACTTTGTGCATGTTTTTCGTGCCTGTGGCTCAAAAATATTTTTGGAACAATGCTACCTTGGTTTCTCTTTAAAATAAACTAGGTACTTTATCATTTTCTCTTTTGAGTCAAATATTATGTTTAAAATTTGACCGGGAGAGGTCAATGGGTTTTTAATTTTCCTTTAACATTGTTAACCTAACAAATTCAAATACTCTGAATGCTTGAGCCAACTGAGGCAAAATGTCTGGGATAGTTAGTCTAGCGCGGTCCCAACTCTCAAAAGCCCCGACTGCTCACTCTCAGGCAGTTCCCAAAGGTGTCATAAGACGTTTATGTATCCTATACTTAGAATATGAAACAAATATTGCAATAACGTAGAGATAAGTCATAGTTTTGCAAATTAATGAGCGCTTTAGTAATTCAGAGTACGCTATGGTGCTCATCCCAGCTACAACAGCTGCCAGGTGAATAGCTTCAACTTTTTGTATGCGAACAACTAAACAGTCGAGTTTTTAAGGGCAGCGTTTGTGTTCAGATTACTGAAATGTAAGAGAAGTGTAAATATTTTCTAAGTACGTAAGTATGAAGCAGGGTCGACCACGTTCTTGTCTAGCCTCGTCCAGCACAAAGTTAGCAAGTCTACTATGTTCAGCACAATAATTTTTACTGAGCCAAAAACAATCACGCCGAGCTATGAAGGCTCTAAACTAGTAGTGATAGTAAAATATACGTAACACAGGTATATTTTGTGGCGTAATATCATACTATATCTAATCTGTGGTAATGTGACAAATGCTGTGCGAATACGAAACCGAAAAAAAGGTGTGTTCTTTACTTTACAAATAAACATCAGCCCCGTCCACGAAATTTAAATTAATTGGTTCAACCATTTCTCGTTGGATAAAATTATGGAATACCACGCCATTTAAATATCGTTGGGCGAATCTTTTTGTTTTTTGCAATCATTTTTTACTTTTCCATTTCAAATATTTCAAAGTTTACCGAAACGTTTGCCGAATTAAATTGAATAAGAATTAGATAAACGTTCTGAGTTTTAAATACACACCCATACAAACCTTAGAATATGAAGTAGGATAAGTACCTACGAGTAGAATATTTTCCTCACGTTCTCAGATGCTTAGCCATATGGATATCTAATGCAATACAGAACGGTTTCTCTCACATTTTTTTCTGCATTTTTGCAAGATGATTTCCTTTGAACATTTTATATTCCACTTTGAATAGAAAACAGAACGTAAATATTCACGTTTATAAATTGTACTGTTGAGTTTACAGATAATACTCTTTATTTTATGAACTGCTTGTTGTAAAATACTTCCCGCCTCGTAAATTCTATACGTGCAATCCCTGTTGTATTTTATTTTACATTTTCCGTATGGTTCTATGAAACTATTGTGAAAATATAGTGTACGACCGTTGCATTATCCGCCCGTCCGTTCACCTAGCCATATTGATTTTATAAAAAACTTGCCTTTTACCAAAATTGAGATCCAACCCACAATGGAGTACCTCAACAAACTTGACACTAAAGATTTGCATCAAATATTCTCTATACGAGCGCTTGAAAGCATACTCAAGTTCTCAAATAAGTAAGTACTTAGATTGGTGCTTTAAGAGAAATTGGTATCTACTAAGAAATAATAGAATAACAGTCGTTTAGCATGTGGATCGGTAGAAGAAACGGTCTCCTCACAGCGTTGTTATTAGAACCTATAAAAGAATGATAAATTTTTCATACAGATTAGGTTAGTTAGAACTTAATATAGAACGGTTTGCTTCTCACTACATCGTGTAGGCAGTGTAAAAACGCCCTTTAACTATTTAGTTACGTACTAGAATTCGTATCTACCTGCTGTCCCAATATAATACGTTCCAAACCTTTATGCAAATAATTAGAAATTATATCAGAACGGGCTTATAAAGTTTGTTGTAAAAGCCTCTTTTGGACTATAAACAAAATGTTTGTTGGAATCCTTTAGATCTTGTTTTAAATGTTCCCGGACTTTGTTGTCATTGTGACAAGACAAGTCACTTGTGGCTATTGACCCAATGAAGACAATGGACCCAGATCTAGAATCTTCTTGAACTGTCCATCATAAATATGTACTGACATATTACATACAGTTTCTAATGTTTATTTTTTCAAGTTTTTGAATCATTTCGTAGATGCTAGGGTCACAGATTATATAATACTATACTAGTACTAGAGTAGTTTTTAACAGACTTCAAAAAAAGAATTGGGGTTTCAAGTCAACCCGTATGTTTTTACTACAAAAATATGTAGATGTATTACAGAGAGAAATAACTTTCAACGTTATACTTAATCAAGGCTAAATAAATAAATCTGAAATCTGAATCTAGAACTTTTTGCGATTGACCATCGGGTTTTACACTGTAAAATAACTGTAGAAGCCCTTCAGTATTTTTTTAACATTTCTGTTGATAGCTTTCTTTGATGATAGAATTGTAGAATTTGTTAGAATCGCTATTATCATAGGATGGCTGTACTACCTTTCTTACAAAGTATTTCCAACTCTGTTTTATTGGGTCCGTTTGATCACTTATTTAAATATCGACCTTTTTTTTATTTACACGCACAGGATCAGAGATAATAGTGGTATTTGAGGTAATATTAACCCATCATGTCTATTCTGCCAGTATTGTCGTTTACTTTGATCAGTCACGTAGACAATTACGTTTGTGGGCTAGTGGATAATCCCCTCCATCCTTCGGGGACCAATTTACTCGATGCGTGTATTGGAAACAAATACTAGATGTGCCAATATTATGTTTGGGCCCGAACCTTAGCCAAGTTTTTGTAGGAAACAGATTGCTGGGTCCAGTTGAAAGTAATTAAAAGTATTACATTTTTTTTTTAAATCTTTTTTACTGCTTCTTTTGAATGTGATGTTGCTCTAATCAAATGGCGTGATTGAATAGTTTAATTTTTATTGTTTTTCTATATGAGAACCAACATTTTTATGGCTAGAATACCCTTTATCAGAATCGTAAATGAAAATTCATTGTATTTACGTACTTATTTAGGAATTTAATCTATGCTTTTTCAAATTATTGCCGAAACCACCACCAATAAAGTCTTACTGTTATGGACTTATACATTTTTCCCCGAATTTTCCACTATGCTACGCCGTAGTGTGCTACGCCGTAGATGTTGGAATATTTTTACTTAGTGAAGAACGGTTTGGTAGACACAAAATGTGGGTCACCTCTGATTTTGGTGTACGCTGCTACCCGCTTTCTACATGAATAGGCATTCAGGAATGCGTTGGGGTAGACTGACTGGGGTTTGATTGACCCGCCCGTCCTTCGAAGGTAATATTTTGTAACCGTTTTACTTGATGGCATACAAATTTGATTACTTTATTGTGTAAACATTTGAGTTACGCTAAACTATCGCTAAACAGATAAAGTCTTAAAAAGTGTGCATATTATGTACTTTGTTAAGGTTAACGATAAACTTTGATGAATGATTAAAAACTAAGAACTAGGCCACAAAGGCCTGAAAAGTGTTGATTTGGTTTTTTCCTTCGCGTTAATACTTACGATTGTTTTTATTTTTCCAAAGTGTAAAGTAATCGATAAAATGCAATATTTTAGAAGACCGAAGAAAAGTCAAAATTATTTATTTATTTTAAGCCTAACAAAGGCGTTTAGGTATTTTTCAGATAATTAAATTTGGAGGTGCAAACTAATCTCACCTACGTACCATAAAGTTCAGTTTTCTAAAATAGCGGCGGTCTTTAGTATTAGGCGGCCGAATTATAACGGTGAATATATTTTTTACTATATTCACAAATAAAGTAGATACAGTTAAAGTTATGTTAAGCTATGTTAATGTTAATAAGACTAATGCTGTATTTACAAAATAGGTACACACATACACATGCAACAGTTGATCTATCTGCAGACCGTTGCAAACGATCAACAGATAGCTCAACTACATTATTATTAAGCTATTTACCTTTTAATCCGAAATTATTAAAACATCAAACGTATTTTTAAAGTTCTATAGAAGTAACTTTATTAAGCTAACCGCGTATTTACTTACAAACTAGGGTCATTTCAAGTCTGTTTACTTGTGACTTCTAAAGGTCAATGTGACCGTTATTTTATTAAATAAATGTATTATGGTTCAAAGGTCTCATAATTGAAAAGGTAGAATAATTCGATTTTGAAAAAAATAGTTTTCTACTATTTGGTTAACTTTAGAACATCAAACAAAGTAAACGTAATCTTATTTAGAATGTCACTAAGTTCACTTTGCATTTAGACCGTAACTCGCAAGTTTTGTTTCGCAAGAATAATGTCCGTAGTTTATTCTAGAGTTAGAATATAGTTGTCTTTGGAGTTTTGAAAACCTGTACCGAAGCGCTGACTGTCTTATAAGGCCTCAAACGCACTAGCGGTTGAATCGCGGGGGCGGCTAACCGCGCATTTCCAGTTTAATATGCAACCGCTTATCAACCGTTTGTGATTGTACGCAGCGGTTGCATATTAAACCGTCCCCGCGGTTAACCGCTAGTGCGTTTGTGCCCTAAGCATTTTACAAACTAGCCATACCTACCACGAAAGTGACTACCGCCACGTAACATGTACAAATATCTTTGAGGTTGTCCTCCATCGCAGACTTAGCGTGGTTACTCTACCCTACACATCACGCCACAGGGAATCTCCGAGCGGACTATGTAAAATAAGACGTAATATGTGTTGTGACTACTTGTGACTGCTGCAGTTTACTTTATTAAAGCTGAAGAGTAGAAAGCAATACATTTTTCATTAAAACTACCTATTTACCATTTTATAAAAGATTAGTTCTTTATCCGATTTTCAACGCTCCTATAAAACCCATTATCCAACATTCAAAAGTTGAATCCTCCATCCCAAATCCTTGTTTTTGGCAACTTAATTATTTATACCCCAACTATTTGCGAAACAATTTAATAGTTTGACAATGTTGAACCCGGTTCACCGGACTGTTGTGTTGGACGTACGGTAAGGCCGCACGCACACTTGCGACTATGGCCACGGTAGCGCCCAGCCTGGACTCTACCATAATCTCGTATGTAGAATACTGCAAGTTTGACTCTAGGCTCAAGTATCGTTTTTGATAGGTAGTTTGTCACTGAGAAATTTCTAAAATATGCTGAAAGCCTCTGTACGATTTTTTAAAAAGTGCAATAAAGAATTTTCTAATCTAATCTAAAGCACGCTTGAATCTTCAATTACTTGCAGCTTACAAGATTTACAAAAGGCTACCGTATTCAAATATTATTAATCGAATATGGACTCTAACACGACGACGTAAAAATCTTGAAGTTGTGAAACAGAAAAAGTAAACTTTGTGGTCCCTTGGTCTGGCCGCTGATCTGAGCCCGTAGTCTGTGCATCTGTTTTGACTTTCGACTCGAGTATAGCACACGCAAACGCATTCGCAAAGACGACACGCGCGACCTTCGTGTCCCTCGACAGTCGCCGGAGACAACTACGTGAATGTCGGGCGATTTGTTCCCGCGACATGTCCCTTAGTGAAAACGGGGCTTTACACACGCTGCGCAAAGTCGATACTGCAGATTGTAAATATGCATTTGTATTCAAAGGGGATGAAGGGAGGAGACGAGAAAAAGCAATATCCGTGTCATTTGAAGTTCTGTAAGCCATAGTTTCATTTCAAAATTTATTTATTGGTTGTGTTGAAGTTTGTGTGATCATGGAAAACTGGTGGAGAAGGCTCAGAATTGCTATTTCTGAAAATCTATAGGAGATGCTGCTTCTAGTTAGAAAAAATTTTTACTTACGAAATGTGTCGAGACTAAAATATGATGTCAGTACCTTTGCTTGTACGTATTTAACACCACCATACTTAATTGAAGATCTTTTGAAAGTCAGATTTGGGTAGAATCCTATCAAGAGAGTAGAGAGTTCTCTTGACGAAAATAGGATTATAAACCTTACAGCAGTTGAAATATCCCCTTCATTCGTTTGTATTTGATTCGTCTTTGAAATTGTCATAATAACTACGAGTAGATTGCTTTATTAGCTGTGTCTTTGAATTCGTCTCGATGAGGGAACAGCTGTCGTGTAACCAGTGGGACTACTACGAAAATCGATGAACGACGATGTCCTAGTGAGCTTTGAGTTACACTGCGCCTTGTGCATAGGCTCACTTAACAGGGCAGCCGCATCGCCGCGCAATGTAAATCGAAATGACGAAACGAACCTTTTCTTTATCGTTTTGCGTAGGACATCTAGCTATTCAAAGGCGAATCTTTAATGTCAAGATGAGCTGTTTTGCAGTACCTCAATATTGAATAACAGTGAATAATGATGCTTAAAATGATTCCAGGGTTTGATAAATAGAGGTCTTATCCGGGAATATTTTGTTCAATAAAAATTTTGTAGAGCTAATAGTAGAGAATATTTTTTTTGGAATATAAAATATGCGTCGGCAGTTATAAATACCAGATATTTTGCTTCTTATTATTATTATACATTGTAAAATAGACATAGAACGAACTATGTTAGCCATTATACACAAAATGTTAATTCTTGGCGAGGATTCTGAGGATCGAACCCACAATCCCTAAGTAGATGTGCTGAATGTAACTGCCACCTTTGTTTATTTGTAGTTTATTTTTGACTAGTACGATGATTAATATTACGTGAAAAAAGCAATAAACATCACAGTATTTTGCGTGACCACTCAAAATAAGGCTTGAAATAGCTGTTTTTCATATTAAGGCGATTTTTACGGGAAATACCGACGCAAGCGATAAAGTTCCCTCTATTATGCAAATGGTTCGTGTAATGTAACTATGCCATTTCCATTTGCGTCCAAGCGCCCATGACTATAATGCCGGAACATCGCCTTCACGAGGAAAACGCGTCTCACAGTGTTTCCTCTTACCTGTTGAGCATGTCTTTATTTTCCCATTATGTCGTGATCTCGTTCGCCGAATTACTTACATTTACCAACGTAATAATAAAGGTTTTGGATAAAAGTAACAACAAAGAAGGTTCAGCTGAATTTATATTAAAAAGTAAAGAAAATTAGGATTAAGTAAGTCAATAAAAAGCTGGAAAATGTTTAAAGAAGGTTAAGGCAGAAATGGTTTTAATTTAGAGTTGACAGACATTAATTATTCACTCACCTGAGGTCGGGAACGCTTCTTAGCTCTCAACGCCGATTTAATATTTTACGCGGCGGATAATATTATTTAAATCGAAAGATACAAACATCTAAGCAAGTATTCAACAGTTAACACAGATACGAGTTATCAACAACAGTTAAATATTTCAAAAGTTACAACAAGTTGGGGCGCGCATACTGCCGTCCGTAACAACAATAACACGGAGAGGAAGACAGAACCGAGGGTGTGTGACAAGGCAAAGAGGAAGCGAAGAGAAGGCATCACAGGTTGAGAGATTTGGGGCAGAACGCGGGTAGGTTGAGAAAACACGCGCGGCTTGAGCGATTTGGAGATTCAACAAGTGGTTCGCGAGGGCAAGCAACGCGGGCCTGATAGGACCGCGCGACGGGAAGGCTCGCCCGCCAATGTCCCGAGCTGGGCGCCCGCTCCGGAGCCTTGCGCGTGTGTGCCTGCGCCTTCATTGTAGCTCAGCCTGTGTGGGTGCACTTTACGCGTTGCCTTTGTCCGTACTCGCGCAGCTGTGTGGGTAGTGACGCGCCTACGAGTCTGTGCAGGTGAGACCGAGCCCCGGGAACCAGCTCTTCTATCTATACGCTTTTACAGTGAAATGGCTCGGTGAGCACCAACTACCTGCGTGCTACATTAGCGGTCGCATATACCTCGAGTTATAAGGGAATTTTGCATGCATTGTGTGGTGCGTCGTATGCTTTGAGTTAAAATAGAAATAGGCTTTTATTTATGAGCTGAACTGAATACCGAAGGGAAACTCTGTCTGATATACCAATACCGATTTGTCGTTATGATGCCATTTGTTGCTTTTCATATGCACTACTTCAATTGCAAATTATACAAGAACAAAACAATAAAAAATCATAGTTCAAAAAAACCACAAGCGAAACTTTTAGACAACTTTTGACAGAGTGGTATTCGCAGCTGGCTTCAGTTACGTACTTCTTCTCAAGGCTTGTTCTACTGGACTGATTCATTAAAAACATTTTATAGGAAGAAAACGGTCAATGTCACTGAAGGTAAAGTTGTGCCAAGGCAAGCTACTTAGACCCAATTGGAGCGGAGCGTGGGTACCTAGTGGTTTCTTCTGAATTGCTGGTTGTATACCGCTCATCATTAGGTTACTTATAGTCGGCATTTCTTCGTCATAAATCTATAAATTGCTTTCATTTTGCGACAGAGATGGACTTTAAAGCTGTAACTTTTTATATCACAGACAATCAGCAACTATCAGCTCATAAAAAGTTTGTAAAACCTTAATAAAAACCATTGTCATGATTTTTTTACTCATCAATATATTTATTAGGCAGAAGTTTCCCCCAAAAATTTCTAGCTCTAGATATTTGATATCATACAGGCACTGTTAATAAAAAAAAACAGCTGGAATACAAAAAAATATACATAATTTTCTATTGTCATGATTTTTTACTCATCAATTTATATATTAGGCAAAAGTTTCCCCCAAAAATTTCTAGCTCTAGATATTTGATATCATACAGGCACTGTTAATAAAAAAAAACAGCTGGAATACGAAAAAATATACATAATTTTCTATTGTCATGATTTTTACTCATCAATATATTTATTAGGCAAAAGTTTCCCCCAAAAATTTCCAGCTCTAGATATTTGATATCATACAAGCACTGTTAATAAAAAAAACAGCTGGAATACAAAAAAATATACATAATTTTCTATCGAATATGAAACAAAAGGACAACCTATGAGTTGTATAGTAGCAGCTAAATTCTAAAAGGTCGTTGTGGCAACACTTATGGAGAGCTCTGCAACTTTTGCGTGCTCCGCCGAGTTGGGTACATATTTATTCAGTGGCCCAAACAGCTCGAGTGATACACAGAACTATAATACATGGAACTGGCTTGGCCTTTCCTATTTTAGGATATTGTGTTATACAATAAGAGGAATTTGAATGGTATTTGATATTTTTGTCCGACTTTCTTTTTTTTTACCACCTTTGGACCCTTATAACTTCACAACCCCTAGACCGATTTACTTCAAACCAGTATAACTAAAGAACACTATCCGTCGACATACCAAATTCTGTAAAGATTGGATAAGCGGTTCGAAAGTTCTCGTCGAACAAACACGCAAAGTATTTTGGCTCAAGTAGTAAGATCATCGTTCGCTTCGCTCACTCCATCATATATGTATGTTTATTGTATCTCTCTGTTCACGGTAGTGTGGCCCTAGTTTCTGGAATATATTATATTTTCCATGTCTATTCCATCCACAGGTATTTAGGTGAATCTGCGATTGCCAGTGAATAGTTGGCATACCTATATCTAGCGAATAATTTAATATTAATTTAAGTTGTTTTAATTAAAACTGAGCGCTCTAATTACATTATTACGTGCCTGCCGTTGTAGGAATTTTATGATGCAGTGTATTTATATAGCTGAGTTGGAATTTCGCTAAAATATATTTTGAAAGCTATGAGTTTCTTTGGTCCAATTTACGCTTTATCAATGCCACAAAATTTTTGTACCAATAAATATGATTAAATAAAAACTGCACCTGTAATTACGATAGGGTTACTAGAATTGAAATAAATACCTAAGTGAATAAATAAATATCTACGTGATTATTATTTTTATTATATAATAATTATTTGCACAGCTGCAAAATTATTGTGAAAAGCAGTTGTTATTTCGAAACAAAGAGCATAGTCCTAAAAGTCTGCCAAGAACAAACAAAACTCTAAATTGATAAAAGCAAGGAGCACTTCAATTTCACAGCGCTTCTTGCCAGCAAGACTTACAGATTAGCTGCGGATAAATATTTTCAGAAGTGAATTGAAATAAAAGAGACGGAATAACGAATGAAAAACATAATTCAATCTAACTATCTTTTTAGAATAGCAACAATAATATTCTAGCCTTTACGTAGGCTAGAATATTATTGTTGTTACTAAATAACAGAATAGTTGTAGATTGATGAAGTGTTAAGTACATAATATTATTACATTATGTAGTTTTTTGTAGCGCTACGCTGCACCACGCCGCCGCCGCCGCGCCGTAGCAACAAGAGGCTACGAATGTGCTACGTTGAGTTGAGGTTGCTCGTAGCACTATAACAGTTTGAGCCAAAACTGCTACGTCGCATGCAGTGGCAGTGGGAATTACTAGAAAAAAAAACCTGTGCGTGCAGTCCCTACGCGCGGAAGAAGTTATACTTCGAGTGCCACGCATTCACTCTCGCTCTGTGTTTAATGTGAAATTAATTTAGTATTTATTTTTAGGTACTTAACCAATAATGCAGTACTAAATTTTCACTTCAAAATAAAAAGTCAAAAGCTGCATGAACACTGCCGCGTATTAGTCTCTTTCTATTCCCCCCCGCTGTCAGTTGGAAGTCGTACTATAACTTCAAAAACACGGGCGGTCAAATGCTGAATTGCTGAACAATGCCATTTATATTTGATTGTAGCGTATTAGTCTCTGTCTCTTTCTATTCCCCCGAATAGAAAAGAGACAGAGACTATGTCTTCTCGAATAACGCAACCTTGTTGGAAGTCGCATTAGAAGTATAACTTCAAAATGAAATCTCCACTGGCAGGAATTTCTTAGTGGGGATTTCTGGAATATTATCAATATTACGGATCCAGGATTTTGGTTTGGGGCGGGTCTTGACACAGCAAGGTTTCCCCTGACAATGCCGGTCCACCTTTGCTAAGTGGATAAGGCCAGGCTTTTAGTTGCCTTCAGACCCCTAGCCACCCCCTGCGCACTATGAATCTGATTAAAATAATAAAGTAGGTAAAATTAATAAAATTAATAAAAAAGTTGATTAATATTATAAATAACCTATTAGGTAGGTATGTACCTACTCGTAAGTAGGTACTTATACCTAACTATCTAAATAGCAGACCGGAAGGCGAGGCGAAGGCCCATCGATGGACCGACGAGTCTATGTCTGTATGTAGCAGTGGGGTATCTGTATGTGATGATGATAAAGTATGCAAGATACAAGATACAAGATGTTTATTTGCATAAATAAGTGTTACAATTTGGTCTTATATGTAGGAGGCACTTTTCAACTTATTCACCTTCTCCAGGTATCGCAAATTTTTTGGGCGTTTAAACTTAGGTAGGTAAATAATAACATTAATTTTGGGTAGGTACATACCTTTGGGCATGCACTAAATTTTTAATCATTTTTCATTATCTACTACTTAACTAGTTCTTACTTAGGGTAGGTACTTTTTACTAGGTAATTATGTACTTAAATTTGTTATGGCTAATTTGACTAGGTAAGTATGTTATGTATAAGTTAATATTTTTAATTACTTTAGTTTTAGGTGGGTATTATTCTTTTTCAAAGTAGTCTTCGGTTGAGTAAAGGCATTTTTTGACTAGGTATGATTTTAGTTTCCCTATGAATGATTTTATTTTTGTTTCACTTTTATTCTTTAAGTTTCATGCTTATGCAGTTTCATGCTTATGCAGCCGTAATATTTATCTAGGTACCTACTTGCTTTCTCTGTGCTGTGCTCATAAATTCACCCCATGTTTCTTTGTGTAGGTCTTGGTGTAGGTACATACATAGAGTTGATTGTAAATATCGACATAGGATTTGCGAAATAAATACTTAAATTAGCGCCATCTTGCGAATTTTATAGAAACTTATTGTATAGGTTCTTGAGAACTTTTCATTGGTAGGTACAAATTAATAAACACAGATGGCACTATTAGCATTGAGGGCATTTGATTGTCCATCTGTCAAACATCACGTCAACCTTAACTCAAAGTCAAACGTCATCATTCATTCCATCGAAGTCCATTCATAATCGACCGTTCGGCGTTCGTTCATTCATTAGCTTTGTTTCGCGTTCGTCGGTCGAGCGGCCGCACCATCGTTTGTAAATTATTGTTTTTGTGACTAAATAATAAATAAATAATGCGAATAGAAATGTGGTGAATAAGTAAATGTACGGCCAAGCATTGTTGAGCCATACACAGTTATTCATCAACAGTAACATGCCTTTTTTGAACATAAAAAAGCAATATCTAGCCATCGGGATGTTGGTTTTCGTTGTGCTGTTTTTATTCAACAGTAGGCCTGCGTTTCAGTGTCAGTTCAATCAAGAGGCTAATTCCTACCTTCCTACGATATACGGGATCACGCCGACTTATTCTAGACTGGCTCAAAAGGCTGATCTCACAAGGTACGTGCATTTTTTTCTATACACAACCGTGCGCTACTTGCCCTTGATTGATGGCTAAACACTGCTTGTTTGCCTAATATATTTGGCAATGGACCTCTTAGGCTGTCAATGAATCTTGGAGTTGATGGGTTGCACAAGTGCGAGCAATTTATTGTTGTTTCAGTGTAAATAAATTGGTGCCTTCAGTAGTCAAGAATAAGCTCAGTGACACAATTTCAAGATATTAACTATTTTTGTAATGCAAAGAGTATGTAATGGTAAAAAAGTTAATAGAGTAGGTTTATATAATCTTAGAAGAAAGATGCCCGAGTGAGCCAAAACTATGTAATATCACGGACCAACAATTCTTTGTCTATGGTAATATACAAACAACCAACTAACATTGTATGTATTGACTTCTCTCTCCTATATCCTTATCTGAGCCACAATAATTCATTGTAGAGCTACCTCACACTGCTATTAACCCGTCAACCGGCGGAAACGCCCCGGGGCGTTTTGTGCGGTCCAAAAACCGGTTTGCGTTCTTCGACGGGTTAATAATTATGTGAATTATAAAAAAAAATGACTTTATGCTCACCCGAGAAACATAAATTCAATTCAAATCATAACTTCCATTTATTGTACCAGGATTTAAAAAAAAAAATGACTTTGTTCTATGTAACAATTGGTCTAATTTATATTTTGCTTATTTTGGTTGATTGATGAAGCAGTTTTTATTTCATATCATTTATTTTATTCTGTTAGATACCCACATAGGTTTACAATAATTTCAAGTTGTGTATTTTTCATGTTCTAAAAGACCTATTTTATAGAAATGGTCTTGTTACATAACTTTTTTTATGTAAGTAGAAGACCAACAAGCATGTGGCCCAACCGATGCTAAATAGTCAGTGTCGCCTAGAAACACCCCCAATATTATGACCATTGTCAGTGTGTTGGTGTTTTTATTACACTATGTGTGATAATTTTTTTTCACACAGGTTGTCGCAAACTCTCATGCTTGTGAAGAATTTCCACTGGATAGTCATCGAAGATTCAGATAAGAAGACGAGTCTGGTAGAAAATTTCCTTAGAGAATCTACACTCAAATACACTCATCTTAATGTCAAAACTCACAAGGCTAAACATTCCACTGTAAGTACATTCAACATGTTCCTACATAGAAACCAACTATAAAATCTACTAATTTACTATTCCCAACCATAGAAAAAGTATATATGTAGGTGTTCTATCAGCAATCTCTGTCTCATGGTACAAGCTTTGCTTAGTTTGGGACTAGAGAGTGTTGTGATATGTCCCAAGAATATTTATATATAATTATTTATTTCTTTTTTATTTATTTATAGAATGTTTAGAACTTGTGGCTAGTTAAATTCAAAGTTCCCTATACCTACACTCAGTACACAATGTAGTTTGGTTCATGTAGAAGTAGAAGCCATACTTAAGTCCAATTCAATGACAGGCTTGTATTCCAAAGCCTAAGCTGAATCAAGCATTGAGCATAGACAATTGGAAAAGGTCTGAAATCTATGGTTGCGATTGAGGCATGATTAGACAAATTTTAATGAGTTGAAGACATGAAAGTCTCATGTAACTGCCAAAGGTTCCTAGTTTGATAGTCCACACAAAATAAATGAAATAAATTTAAAAATAAAAAAACTAATTATACCTAAATAGGTACCACCTTTACACTATTATCATGATGCGGCCAGGCCAGAAGCAATACAAGTACCCGCCTAGCTAACCATAGGTACCTATGAATATCGCTATTTAAGGCTGGTGTTCACCAAACCATTAACCAATTGATCAAAATTCACTATTAATACTGACAGTATAAAGTGTTGTTGAACCTATGTCTACTACCTATGTCCCGTTGTCCCACTTGGCGCTAAAGGCCACAGCAGTAAAATTACACAACTTATTTGCAGGTGATGGATATCAATGTGTGCGTGTTCGCAACTGATAAGTTCAATACTAGTTGGTACTGTGTATGTGGTATTTAAATTTTATCGTGTTTTGTTTTGTGTAATGTTCTAACCCCACTTGCATCTACCGGGGTTTCAACTAACCCATCAATCAAACCAACTTTATGTAGGCAAAATTCACTAACCTTGGTTTAGGTAAGAGTGTATATTAAACTGGGTACTTATAGAAAAGTGTTCTTACATTTATACTCGTAAACAGGGTCTTTATTCAACTGAAACTACTAGGCAGAAATCACCGTTTGCCCTTCTGCGAATAAGCAGTAGGTAATCACCCAATTTCACCCTTCGCTTCCCACTACCTTGATTATAGGATTTATAGAACCCCTTGGAGTTATATTATAAAATCATTTCTTTCGCTCTGAAAAAAAAAATTAATCCCGTAAAACAATCTACTAACTAATGGGTGATATATACCTATAGGTGTTTAGAAAAGTAAGTTATAAAAAATATCTCAAATATTCTGGCGTAATAAACGGCACCTGGCGGTCGGGTAATGCGCTGGTGGACGTGGTCATAAACGTCAAATTAACAATGTGGGAAACATGAGACTTTACTGTCTGTTACATATGAGGACCTTGAACGGACAAATGTAGATAAATAGCATTTATTTCAACAGTACCTAATGCCTACTATGATTTATAATGGGATTTTTTTAAATAGTACTTAAATCTCCTATTAATTAAGTTAACTTTGCACTGATTTCTATAACAGAGTGTTGATTTTTATGTGACTAAATACAGTTTCTAAGACTTTTCTATTTACTGAATCTTTTGCTCACAGGTAGGTAGGTAATGTCGGTATTATGGCTGTGAATGCCGAAACAGTACGGAAAGAACATCAAGAAATAGCTGATTATTCTTGTACTGGACAAACGAAACCTAAGCAGTACCATGGGTTAAACTACTGGACAATACATTGTGAGCAAAAGTTGCAGTAGTCTTTCGGGTGGTGTTCCTGCAGTCTTCAAATAATATTATTGTGTCTTATGAAATTCTTGTCTAATTCTAGGCGAGCGGGGTGGAGCAAAGAAACGTGGCTCTCGACTGGCTCAGAGACCACATACGGCAAGCTGAAGACAAACGGGGCGTGGTATACTTTATGGACGATGACAACACTTATGCATTGAAGATTTTTGATGAGGTGAGCACTGATCATCGTTCAGTTTTGCAGCAATCTATACGAAAAACAGAGTATGAATTGTAATCTTTCGTTGAAAGACGATCACGCGGTATAACTACAACTGCCTACACACATATGTGTCATTATAATCAACAGTTTATCCAAATAGCAATACCTACATTATGATACTTAATATTTCTAGTTTTTATTGTATTGCAGATGTAGCGGTAAGTTTAGTTTTATCGTGTTATTGTACGACATCCTTTAGATGCGAGGATGTTATTTTTAAATGTTTATTTATACATTTTCGGGTATTGGCGCGATAAACAAAACACAGTGCATTCTGATTGTTGTGTATTTTTATCAACTCTCGTTATCTATACATCTATACAAATATTATAAAGAGGAAAGGTTTGATTTTTTGTTTGTTTGTTTGTTTGTATGAATTGAATAGGCTCCGAAACTACTGGACCGATTAAAAAAATTCTTTTACCATTAGAATCCTACATTATCCCTGATGAACATAGGCTATATTTTATCCCGGAATTCCCACGGGAACGGGAATTACGCGGGTGAAACCGCGAGGCGCTGCTAGTTTATTTTAAAAATAGATAAAGGTTCGAATATTTTAACTATTAATTAAGTACCTATAGATACGTTTTAGTACTTAAAAAACTTAATGTATCGATTATAGTAGGTGCCAAATAACACCGCAATACAGGTCATTCACCCACCTTCACCACGATGTCGCAAAGTTCAATTTATGAATGGCTAATTCTGTCGCTTTCCATACAAACCTGTCGCTGAGACGGTATCGTTTGAATCTCGTAGTACTGTTTGTTTACCATACATACATTGAATTTTCCGACATCGTGGTGAAGGTGGGTGAATAACCTGTATTGCGATGTTATTTGGCACCTACTATAGTTATATTTTTTTCTCAGTAGAAAAAACCCATAGATATAACTTATCCATCGCTTACAATTGGTTATACCATCTCTTTGATAAATCATCGGGTCATTGCTTATGTCATTACTACCAGTTTTCCCAAATTATGTGAAGAAGTTGACAAATGTGCTCTACTACTTAATAAATTATTGTGAATACATAAAAAACCTTTGAATAAAAGAACTTGTCTCAAAGGCGTGTCAAGTGGCTTTGAAACCGGGATCGACGACCGTGGGCTATAGCATCTTATCTTAGCCTAGTGACCTGGCATGGCGTGGTGTTATATCATGTGGGTTACTCTCGACCACAGTTCCAATCCAGATTCACGGAATTTGACAGATCTCGTGTCATTTTGTACTGAAAAATGACAGGACTTCTGTCAAAATCTATGGATCCGGATTATAAATACATCATTTGATGAGTAGAGTATGAACTACCTACTTTAGTCATTTATAGTGAAATGTTACTGATCGTTTTGAAATATCTGTAGACTATCGTAGAGGTAAGAGGATGTTCGTAGATTGTGATAAGGCGCTCTTTACCTATATAAAATCACATCTGTTTCTCTGATCTTTACTCATAAAATCACACCTGTTTCCCGTAATAGACGGTAACTTATTGTCAGTATTTTTTGTGCCGGGAGAGTGAGTCCTTTCCGTAAAGCATAGGTCCCTTCGCTTCGCTCCATATTCAATATTTCGCCTTTGTAGAAAAAAAACTTTGAACCCTTGTGTAACAAAAAAAAAAGTATAACTTTGGACTTTTGTACGCTGCTCCCAAACCATCAAACAAATCACTTTTAGAAACAAATGAACGTCGCACGCTGTAGCTGTAATATTTTACGTCTGCGGTCCTAACGGATTCATGTTATCTATTCCTCCAATCTTTCCGTTTAGTAAAATAGGCCTCGTAGCCTGCCTTAATTTTCGATTGTGCTAATTTTGCGAAAGCACGCACGTCATAGCTTTTAGTTTACGGCTTTTAGATTAGAGAACAAGGCCTAGTCAATTGTTATTCGTTTCTGAGCGGTTCTATGTATTTGTACAGACAAATGATAAATTGGGTAAACATTTATTTATCGACTTCGCATCAGCTGAATTTGTAAGTCTTCTTCGAAAATAATGATAAAACGTTTGTAAAAAGTAAACTGAACTACGGTTTTTGTGGAATTACATGTTACATGCTGCTGTATAGTTATTTTTCAATCAAAAATCTGCATGGATTTTTTACATCGTAAAAGACGAACGACGTCAAATTACCATAACATGTCCCTAAAAATACCTTTTTTACGTTACATTTTTGATATTTTTATATGTAAGATCCACTAGTACCTATACTGTTCTGTTACCGACACAGCAATGTACACATTCTGGCTATACCTTCGCTATGTACGAGACGTATACTTTTGGGGTACCTACCTACTAAGAAGGTACTAGAAAGTACCTTCTACGTATACCTGCTTTAGTTAAATAGTATTCGTTTGGTTTGCAGCTTTAGGTAGTCAGCTTAATATGGGTTTGCAATTTACGATGTTCGTGAACCACTTTAATATCGTTTTAGTTTCTTCCAGCAGTGTTTGATACGAAATGGGGCATTATAATTCATTTCTGGAAGAGATCGCTTTTATCGATAAGGCTGCTGATTGTACTGTCAGTTTTATGTTATTTCCTGTACTTATGTAATTTCTCTTTGTCACTACATAGTATAAAGCAAAGTAGCTTCCCGCGTCTGTATGTATGTATGCTTAGATCTTTAAAACTACACAACGGATTTTGATGCAGTTTTGTATAATAGATAGAGTGATTCAAGAGGAAGGTTTATATGTATAATACATCAACATCATCACTACATTGCACCCGTGCGAAGCCGGGGCGGGTCGCTAGTTTACAATAAAGCGTCTTATCATTTCGAGAGACATATTTCAAAATGTCTATAAAAGTTATCCAGTTCTCCAGCGGTTGTTAGTTCTCTGATCTATATTCCCGCAAAACTTTGTAAGAATTAAATAGAACAAAATTATGAATTTCAGATGCGAAAAATCAACAAAGTCGGCGTATGGCCGGTCGGCATAGTCGGCGGCATGCGAGTCGAGATGCCGCTAGTCGTCGACGGTAAAGTCACCGGCTACAACGCAGTGTGGAAGCCGTTTCGACCCTTTCCTATTGATATGGCTGGGTTTGCCATCAATGCAACGCTGTTTCTGGACCATCCTGATGCTAAATTTTCAAGGAAAGTCCAGTCTGGCTTTCAGGTTTGTATTTTATACCTTTGTTTACGATAATCAGGAACAAATCTGAATGAAGGTGTATGGGTGCATTTACACGAGACTTTTTCATGTCTCAGAGTACCTAATGGACGCAGTGCACGTCCTCATTGGTCGTGCTCATTGAGGTAATGCATTATAGGCAGTGTTTATCACTTAACATCAGCTGGGCGCAATCCATCAGTTACCTGTATAAAAAAAATTTGGATCTCTTGTCGGATAAATTATAAAAACATCACAGGCACATGAGACTTTAAGATCTTTACGTCTCAGAGTGATGGACGCAGTGCGTTGCCTTACAGGGCACGTCCTCATTGGACTTGCTCTGTGAGTTAATGCATTGTTATAGGCAGAAGTTACCATTTAACATTAGGTGAGCTATCAGCTTGATCCATTACTTCTATCATAAAAAAAATAAAGATAAACACTATGAAAAAATACAATCCCAATCTAGCTAAATTTAGCGTTTTATTTATACTTTGAATTACAACCGATACTTATAAATAGGTAGTGGTGTAACTGACCTCCGTTTGCTATCACTTATTAACGTACATTCAACTGGGGTTTTCATAAAATGTGTCGTATCATGAGAGACCTACGTTGCCCACGCTTAGATTCTTCAGCGATAAGCACAAATTTTGTTTGGAAAAAAATTTAAAAGCAGATCGTTCGATGTAAATATTTCCAGTTTAGGTGTTTTTAGCGTGTAGATTTTATGTACAATATTTCTAGTTCTACACGCTTGTAGCATGTGCGCCCTTACTCTTAGGCATTTTTTTTCTACCGAAGACAACGCTGTAATCTCTGACCTCAGTAGACAATACCAAGCTTTCAGAGATTTTACTCTCTTGTTACCCAAATTCAAAGTATTCCTAAGATAGTAATTGCAGCGTTCAAACTTCTCACACGATGTTTCTTATATTTCAGGAAAGCGAAATCCTGAAGTACATCGCGACAACTGAAGACTTGGAACCATTAGCCGACAACTGCACTAAGGTCTACGTATGGCATACGCGAACCCAAAGGCCATCCATACTAAATCCGAAGAAATTAAAAAATCCACCGCTCCCAGACAATCATATAGAGGTCTGAGTTTAGGAACAAGAAGTCGGGAAGTTCTTTTTGTAAGTCACTTGGCTATAAACAAGTCTATTGACTGATAAGGCGGTCTCTCTTACGTAATTGTATGGAAGTGACAAAGTACACGATCAATGACATGACGTGACATTATATCACGAACAAATCGTAAACACGTTACGTAAACATAAAGTATTTGAATTATATTGCGCGTTAACGCCAGCTCAACTGCCGTTCGTTGTAGCGTAACCGCGCAGTGTATCTCGGATACGCTACTGTTACGATAAGTTCACTATTGTAATATTTATTCGTGTTGAGGCCTGTGTACTCTCCAATCATTTCTTTCTGGTAAAAACCCAAGCCAAGGTCCGTACCTAAGTGGTGCCCTAGAGTTTATTTCCAAAAAAAAACCCTCACAGTAATGCTGTCGAAAATTGTCATAAGATTATACTCAGCATTACGGAAAACCTAGCTGTTTTCCGTAATGCCGTTCGAAAAATATTTTTTATCCCGTTTTTTATCGTTCATTACGATGTACAGTTTCTAGTTTCCTTATCAGTTTGGTTCCAATAAATTATTAATAGTTTACTCTGTAGCAAAATTTGAGCGCACGATTATATACCCTAGGGGACTATGGTTCGAATACTGAAACGTCACATAGATTTAATCACTTAAAATTGCTCTACCTCTGTTTGACATTTCACACATAAGAGATGGCAATATTTTAAGCATGATTATAAGTAGCGTTTGAGTATTAGGCCGTAAGTCTAAGTCTAGGAATTATTTTGCCATGAAAATGTCTAAGAGTAGTTAGAAGCACGTCCCCTTAGAGGTCAAAAGAACATCACATTTGGTATTATTATGACCATTTTTTTCTAAGAACAAAACACCAGTAAGGTTTATTTTTCCTTGTTCAGTTTTCCTGTTAGATAAGGGCTTAACTTTAACCTAAATCCACATTACAGACCTATTAATATGAGTTTATCTTGAGGAATAGGATTTGAAAACTGTGACCAAACAATGCCTGGGCCCAATTAATAATAACTCCAAGGTCACTTATACAGTGTACCCAGTGACTTATACGGCCAATAATAAGCAATATTACCTTTTATTTATTTTAAACTAAATCGTGTAATGCTCATTTGCGTACTCTAAACAAATAATAATGTATTTTGTAGACAACTAGCATCATGCTTAAAGTCTGAGTTGATACTAAAACATAGGATGTTTCAGCAGAAGAATGAATGAATGAATGAATAAATGAATAAATGAAAGAAAAAACTTTATTGTACGTAGGTACACCTGACTAACTAGTATGCGAGACAGATTATACAGAGAATAAGATACAATTACGTACAATGGGCGGTCTTATCGCCGTTGTTCATTGAATTCATTAAAAATTTATATCTGTGTGCGTGCTTGATTCAAACTGCAGATTTTTCTTTCGATTTTTTTTTACGTAATGGCCAATTGAGATTAAACTTTTGGTACCACGCAAATATTCTAAACTTTAGAATATTTACGCTATTGTAAATATTCTAAAGTTTAGACGCGTAATAGCGTATTTTGCAAACATTTTGCGCTCGAACTCAGTATTAAAAGTAGGTTATATTTTATGACGTAATCTAAGGACACGTAAGAAATTGCATAATTATACATAGTCCAATCACGAAAAGTAACATGGCAGAATTTAGAAACACATTTACAACCTATGTAAGTATACAGAAGTTACTACCTATGTCACTGATCAAATAATACTATACTAGTATCAATGTAAAGACTATCTTAGCTTGGTCAGACTCCATCATAAAGAACACTAGCATCCGCCCGCGACTTCGTCCGCGTTCCGTTTGATATTGTTGGTTTTACGGGATATAAAGCTAAAAAAATAGAAGGATTATCATTTCGATAATATCTTATAAAGCACCTCACGCTCTTTATTAAATAAAATTCATTTTTTATTATTTACACTATTATTCATTTATATTTATTAAAAAAAATACACTATTTTTAATTCAAATTTCTTAAAATGTATTTTCTATTTTTGAGTTTATTATTTTTATTTATTTATAAAAGCGTAGTTTTTTAGTTTTTTTTTTAAACTATTACTTTTATTAGAACAAAATTAATACTCAATCACCATTCACTACAACAGCAAACAAAGCGTCTTGAAAATTATATAAATTGACTAAAATCTTATTTTGCAAATTGAATACTGGAAATTAGAGTATTGTCATCGGTCTTCGATAAATCTACAAAGTTTGAATGAAATCTGGCCGTTTAAAGTGGGTCAAAATCGCGCCCAAAGGAGTCGGTTACAAACATACAAGTGAAGCTAATATAAAGCGTGCATGTAAAAAATGGAACGATATTTTACTCCATAACATGGCAACCAAGGACTCATCAAAGGTTTTCATTCATTCATTCATTCATTCATATCATTTATTGCAATTCAAATTATTAAAATTAATAATTAATAATTAGTTTTATTCAAATTTCGAACATGCTTTCAAATAGAAAGCTGATTATTGAAAAAAAAAACAAATGAACACTGTAACTTCGTTGTTCGTTGTTGATTTTGAAAAGTAATTGTATTTTCAACTAAAAAGTTTTGCCTAGGTACTTAGTTTTAATTTCGGCGCATTATTTGAGAAAAGTACTATACAAGCCTTGGCCACAACTAGGCAATGAGGGACTCACGTATGTGTGCCTCGTCTTCGACTCGGCCCACATTTGCACGTTCGTCCCTCATTGCCTCTGTTGCGGGCCGTTGCAGTAATGTACTATTTATTTTTCATAGAATACCAATGAAGGCTAAGTTTACGTTTCATTTAAAATACTACTGTCCAACTTGTTTATTTTTATACAACGCAGAGTTGCGAGGTCTTATGTTTGTTTGTCTGTGCGGACTTATTTAGGAAATTATCGCTGAACTATTTTTTCTAGTTATATATCCAGATATTTTTGTAGTTAAATATTTTCCACGATCTTCCATGATCGTTTTTGATTTTTATGTACTTTGTGTTTATTGCCATAATCCTCTTGTCATGGAAAATTGATACTTATTTGAACACAAAATAAGAATCTACATTCGAGATCAATAATTCCGGGTCATTATAAAATGTACTTTGAACATTAAATCCTGCAACAAATGTATACTTTTTATAATAATATCGTCTTTGCTTTTGCATACAATTCTTTTTTAATAAGAAATATTATTAAATACCTTTAGATATTTTCTAATAATTGTAAATATCGACACCCGAATACGGAAACGTCACTGAAAATTTAAACACCACTTTTTGCCCTGTCTCTTTTATACTATATTTATTAGTAAGAAACGGAAATAATTTAAACGTGAATTTAATCCAAGTAGCATTCAGTATTCGGGTGTAATTCTGCTTTAGATTAGTTATTGATCAATGTATTTACTCAATTCTTTCTCTCAACTTATCATTCTAGCCCTAGCTGTAGGTAGTCTGTAAGCCTACGAATGTAAAAAGCAACAAGAAACAAATTTGTACTAGCAGTTGGCCCTAAGGCCCGTATTCAAAAACAAACGTCTAAACTCCAAATTTCTTCACTTCTGAGTAAAAAACCAATTAAATAATCTATGCTTGAGCTTCGAGGCTTGATCGTTGTGTCTGAATACGGGTTTGAAACCAGGAAAGTGCTGGTTCGATCCCTAAAGCAAACTTAGTCTTGATCTCAGCATGTGTGCTATTCCATTCACTAATTCATTCACCTAGAAAATGACTAATCTTTGATCTAAAATGTATTTAATTTTGAATGCTTTTTACACTCGTTGTCATAAGCATAATACTTTAGTTCTAATAAATTAAATGCTCAATTTTTCGTATCGGTCTAAACATTATTCCTTCTAGCGTGTATGAGTGATTATTTTGTACTTATCCACGTCATTGTTTATTGAATGAACATTTTATTTATACGGATTACATTATTTAGTCATGCTTTATTTTAATGACTCACATCATACAGCGTGTGAAAAGACCACTCACGAAAACTTTAAAAGGGTTAAAGTACCCAATACCCATCAATAACAGAGTGAGCGCAAAAAATGCTACGCCATTTTGGCTAAGTAATGGGCCTGCTTCTGTTGGTGCATTTTTCTAAACTAAGCTATTTGATAGCTCTAAAATGATAGCTGTCTTTGTTGTTTCAGTTCATGAGAAAGGGATGGCTACAATTTAAGTGCTGTCAAATTAGGTTATTTTAGGAAAATGAAACAGATTCGTGGGCATTATTGCATTTGTAATGGAAAGTAGTTTTTTTCGGACTTACACTGTTGGTTTCAGGGCAAAAAAATGTCCTTTTTGATGGGTGAGTTTTCTGAAGTGATCGTTTTACACCCGCTATATTTACAATAATGTTGGTATTGATTCTCTGGTTTTCTAGACTAACCTGATTTGACAGCACTAAAAAATATTGCCGTCCCTAATGATGATGATGGTTTCTCATAAACTGAAACGACAAAAACGGCTAAGTATAATTTTAGAGCCGTCAAATAAGTTAGGTAGGTTAGTTTGAAAAAATGCAACAAGAGAATCGATAGCAATATGTTCTTATGGATTTGAAGTCCATTTCTTGTAAATTATATTTTGTGCTTCATTGAATTGAAATGCTTTTTTTATATTATTTTTTTGTTAGTTAAGATAATTTATTGAGATACTATTAATTTATTCATTCTCTTGTATAATGGTATGCCTTCTTTTTACAATTTTGACGCCATTATAAATATTTATATTTACTAGATAGATATACATTAATTTTGTTTGAATTATTAATTACGAAGCTTTTTTATCATTCAATGTTATTTTATTTAAAGTATTTAAAAGTTGTCAGGCTAAGCTTTTAACAAATCGGCAACAATTATGGCAACATTTAATTCTAAAAATGGTGGACAATATATTATTTTAATTTGTAACATAAAAGCAATGATAACTAAAATAAAAAAAAACCAATGTATACCTAACTTGAGTAATATCTAGTGCTTAGAAACGAATAATTAGGTAAACGACTCCATGTGATCGATTTATAGATTCTATTATTTTGTAAATAGTTAGGTACTACCTACATAGTTTTTACTACAATGAAATTAAACTACTTCCAAAGACACTTCGTTTCAGTCAAAACTAAAAGAAAAGGTCTATTAGGCTCACACCTGTAATTCCACAAGTTACCCTTGTACCAATTACTACATAGTATAAAGCAAAGTCGCTTCCCGCGTCTGTCCTAATGTCTGTATGTATGTATGCTTAGATCTTTAAAACTACACACCGGATTTTGATGCAGTTTTTTTAATAGATAGAGTGATTCAAGAGGAAGATTTATATGTATAATACATCACCATCATCACTGCATTGCACCCGTGCGAAGCTGGGGCGGGTCGCTAGTTTCTCATAAAGGGAATTGTATTCGTAGAGAAATAAATATCTCAAACCTGAATCCTAAGGCGCGGTTGATCTCTGTATCTTGTTTCTTTGAGAGTACTTAGCTCTAAATGCACAAACAGAGGCTGAACCGTGCGACAAACTTTTCAAACAGCATTCTCCTATCGCAGCGGTAGACGGTGAATCGTTTCTGAATTCGAGGGTAAGAATTGTAGTCCGAGGCACGTTTAAACATAACTGACATTTAGTGCAGTAACCCTCAAATTTGGAAGTACCTGGTCTACGTTTGAGTACCTAT
Organism: Eulithis testata; assembly: GCA_947507515.1. Taxonomy (NCBI): domain Eukaryota; kingdom Metazoa; phylum Arthropoda; class Insecta; order Lepidoptera; family Geometridae; genus Eulithis; species Eulithis testata. Next base: position 6,450,403 of record OX382207.1, read on the forward strand.
GCCTAGTAAAAAATAACTTTATTCACAAAGAAATTTACCTATGACTAAATAAAGTAATAATTGCAGATAAAATATTCACAGCAAGTTCGTTTCTAAAGTCATTGTCTTGTGGAACCTGATTGATCATTATTTTTTCAAGGGAAAAACTTCTGAACTCAATTTTGCCTTCGTCAAAGAATCTCTTGTAATGCAAAATTGTGTTTTCCAATTCCTACCTATTGAAGTTTCTGAGTGACAAGTTTTATATTCTTTGCAGTATGGAGTGCTTGTAAGGTGAATTTGAATATTTTGGGGGACTTTAAAAAGTGGTTTTGTATAGTATCTACCTGCCTATCATCGGTGCGCTGCGCACGGACGATTGTATCAGTAATTTCAAAGCCACCACTGAAATAAAATTCAAATGTTAAAGTGGAAATTAACGTGTTACTAAATCTAACTGTTCAATTTTACGTTCAAACATACGCTCTTGCTATCCAATTTTAAATACTTTGCCAACCTACATCAAATCGCTCGTGAAAAACATAAATTTTTCATACGTTGTTTTTGTATTTTTGCCAAGAATTTAACCTTATTTTGAGGCTAAATAACAACTAGTAAAGGGCAGGTATACCTACCTATACTCTTAAGTAGGTATTAGAATCTTGTTGCTGTAGTTAGTTACCTAAGTCGGTAGGTAGAGTTTTTACATAATCCTGCTCTCAGTTTTCCGATATTGCGCAAGTTTGAGTTTGCCAGGTCGCCAGCAATTTCTTTGCTTTCGCTACCCTCTCTCAAACTTTTGTAATTTCTAAAAGAAATCTGAAAGAGGCGGAAGCCACATTTCACAAGGTAGGTCAGCACCTACCAAAGTCACCTACTACCTACCTAGTTTAAGGGACAGCAAAGACGTGGCTTTTAAAAACCACTACCTCATCTATGGTACATATGGTTAGGTAGATACTTTTGGTATAAAAATGGACATTCGTAATAGGTATAAGTATGAGGAGAACATGGTAGAATAGATGTCCTCCTACGAAAAGGGAAGATCTTCCACGCCGAGCGACCTTTGGCTCGGGGTCCGAGGACCAATGGATGGTATTATTGGTGATAACTTCGTTTGCGCGATCTAGGATATTTCTCATGTTAGTTCTTATGTAGCGAGATAGATGGCGCTACATCACTCCCTTTCCAGACCGGAGGTCGATCCGTTGTTGGTAGCAGCGTCGATGAAAGCCAAGTTGTGCCAGCGTTGCTCATTGTCTACGGTGAGTCGAGACGTGGTGAGCAGATGCGATGCGAAGCGTTCATTGTCCACAGTGAGTCGAGACGGAACGAGATGCGCTTGTTGTCTACGGTGAGTCGAGACGAAGCGGTGCGGTGCGTTGCTGTTGGCGTGAATCTGGCGGGTCTGCGGTGAGTCGAGACAGGTGCTGGGATTCATGTGCTGGATGTAGCAACGATGAGGAGATGTCGCGATAGCCTGCAGGTCCAGGAAGCTGACTGTTGCGGCTGCGATGGAACTGGAGAGGCTGCTGGCTGATGATTGCTGCTGCTGCTGCATGGTTGATAGAAGCTGGGAGGATGAGAGAAAGTAGATAGATGATGATGATCCGGCTAGATCGGCTTGATGGTTGAAGAAGGTTGTGCGTGTTCAGGAAACTCCAGTCGTCAGGCTTCGGCAGCTGTTCCGTAGTGGTTGACGGCTGGATCACGTCGGGTGGTCACCAATGAGGAGAACATGGTAGAATAGATGTCCTCCTACGAAAAGGGAAGATCTTCCACGCCGAGCGACCTTTGGCTCGGGGTTCGAGGACCAATGGATGGTATTCGGTAGTATTACTTATGTTCAAACTCCGTGATAACTTCGTTTGCGCGATCTAGGATATTTCTCATGTTAGTTCTTATGTAGCGAGATAGATGGCGCTACAAGTACATTACATACATAATTGTAAGTAATGGTAGGAGGGTAGGGAACTCATCAACAATGCTTCTGGTGTTGCGGATGTTATTAGCGATGGTAGGTAACCATTAGGTGGGCCGCATGTATGGTTTCCTAACTATGGTATAAAAAACTAACTACGTTTGCGGTAGGTAGGTAATTAAATGAACCTTTTTACATTCAAAAGAACAGCATAGTCTGCCTGTCTTTTCTGTGGTGCAGCAAACTAAAACTAAAGTCTACTTATTCGTAAAACATGGCAAGAACAGTTTCTTGCCATCGCTAACTCTGTTGGTAAATGACGAAAATAGCGTTTAATTAGGTCTCCGAAGTTTAGCCGAGATGAGAGTTTAATCGGGACGCGATAATAGCGAAACTTCAATTTAATCTGCGCGAAACTACTGATTACCTTACCCAGTTACCCTGGCTTACTAATGGGATAGGGTTATGGGGGTATAATCAGTTTTACGATGGAAGCTGGCTTATTGAATCCGACCCTAACGTAGGAATTTGGCTTTGGTGTAAGTAGTTACCAAAGCCAAATTCTAAGATAGGTATCTAGGTATTACAGAAATTACACAAGTGACTGACTCAAGCATAGACTTGAGTAAAAATTTTCATAGAAAACTTCAGAAAATCTGAGTCTCGATTCGGATTTGAGAGTTTTATCAGCAGTTATGAGATTATTGATGGAACAAGGTGATGATATATTCCAGAAATCCCCACCAAGAAATCCCTACCAGTGGGATGGCCCATCTGTTTTTGTTAGTGAGTTATAATAGGTAGTGACTGAAGAAGAAGAAATCACTTCGTACCTACTACCTAGATAAGTAATTAAATACCTAAAGCTAGAGTAAGAAACCTAGGTAGGTACTCTAGGTGCCTACTTTAGAATACCTCTACCATATAAGTATCTACCTAGCGTTCATCATCCCACAGCGCTATAAGACGGTGTTTCCCCGTCAGTTTTCCTTGGGCAACAGACAAATTATGAAACTAGATTCCCGTACCGCGATGAGATATAGCCTTTCTGCATACGTCCTGAAATATTAAAGCTATTTGTAATGTTGCTTATAATAAATAGCCCGGGGAACTAACGAAGGAGTTTTCACTTATCTTGGAAATATCCACGTAGCTACTTTGAGGAACATTTTATTTTAGCTCAAAAGCTTTCTACTTAGTTGGCAGATCTATTCGGATTTATTACCATCATCATTTTATCTAACTGTAGAACCAGTGCATGTCTTCAGTTTCCACTGCTAGACATTTCAAAGCCCACTAAATTGAAGAAAGAGAGATTTTACGCTTCCTTTACTCGTCAGATTCCATGCAGTGATGTTTTCAGATGTTGACAGTCCATTGGGTCCTAGTTTCGCCTTCCAGATACAAATGATAACCTTTCGGTCAAACTAAAAACACTTTCTTACCTTGCCTGAATTTATTTAGATGGTAATTAGTTAGAACCACTTGTGGGCCGAAGAGAAAAATACCCAGTGAACTCATTACGCAAATGAGTGGGTTCGATACGTATTTTAGTCCAGTTTGGAGTAGGTATGTGATAGAAAACTAATTTATCTAAGATAAACTTTCGGTAGTCCAACTAAAAACACTTTCTTACCTTGCCCGAATTGGTTTATATGGTAATTAGGTAGGTACCTATAAGTTAGGGTTATCCACTTGTGGGCCGAAGAGAAAAAAAACCTTGTGAGCGCATTACGCAAATGAGTGGGTTCGATACGTATTTTAGTCCAGTTTGGATTATATATTATGTGATAGAAAACTAATTTATCTGAACCACGTGATTTAATTACCGCCAGCAGCTGTTGATCGTAATTTAATTAAAACATTTATGAGGTGCCTGCTATCGATCACGCGATTCAACCGCAGGCTGGTCGTGGTCGTGATCAATGATCATGATCTATGCATGACCGATAACTGACCGCGTTTTAGAATGAATGATGACCACGATTTATGTTGCGATAAACGTTCGTTTACGAGCTTCTATAAATTATCTATAGTTTCGTATAAGTAGAAAGTTTAACAAAAATCAAACAAACTAGGTAAGATAGGCCTCTACTTAATGATTTGATAACATCCGAAAACAAGATATTTGCATAGTGCAAGATAATTTCTAAATGTATCGTAATTTAATACGACAGAATTATTATTCCTAAACGATATTTATACTACAAGAATTGACCATTCATCAAATATTTTCCCATAAATCTCTACCAGTAGCATGTTACGTAGTCACATGAAAATACGATGCATTGTTCGGTTCACCTAGCTAGCTAGCTAGTTTATTAACTGCTACGACGTAGCAACGGCGTAGTGGTTCGTAGCTACACGGTTACGTTATTCTTGGATTTATTATATAGGTATATTGCCAACGGTTTTTTTTAAGACTTTGAATTAATCATGAATTTCAATAGTAACCTGCTTTTACAAGTTCTACTTTCCCATACAAACGGGCACAAAAAAGATCGATGAATTAAAAAAATACAGATTTTAAAATAAGGCGTAGGTATTCACAAGACGTGACAGAGTAATTAGACGACCTACCTGATGCTAAGATAAGAGGTTCCCTCTGCATAGAGGGAATTCTACAATTGGCACACTGTTTCGTATTTAGAAAAAAGATGTGTTAAATAATACTTACTAAATCTAAAATTCTTCTAACCCACGTCACGAACATATTTAAATGTCACATCGAAATTCGATATGCACTTAATATGCAGGTCACATAACTTCCGTAGCTACCTCGTGGCGTGTGGCCATCCCTTAATCATCCCTCTTGTGCCGGCAATATGCACACAATTCATTCATTCACAATTCATTCGTTAGAGTGATTGAAAACGTGATTATATTGGGTCCTTATAATTAGGGGGGAAATGTCAAATCACGGTAATTAGAGATTTAGTTATTTTAGTTTTGGAATTCGTTGGGGCGATGAAAACTCCATAGTGAATAGGGCCGGCCATAAACCTATCTATACTACCTTTGTTGGCATAAAAATATAAAAATGATATAGAGTCGTCCAAGAGTCGCAAAGACAAAGATCCTTGTTACAGACAGTGCCTGAAAATGTTTCTTCGCTGCCCAGAGCATCAGCGAAAGCCGAGTAACATGCGATTATTTTATAGTCCGAACCTGGTTTCGCTCTATCTGCGGAACTCCATAGAAAATAACCGGCAAGATACTTTGGTGTGGTTCCGCGCGGTATTCGAGCGAAATTTATCGTTACCGCTCTGGGTTGCAAATACCACGTAGGTACCTAGATCTGAATCGGCTTTAATGTGTTTACCCTTGAATGAAAGTAATGTAACAACAACCACAACTTCTTGGTTTATGGAAAGTAATTTAAAGTTGCTTTAGCAATTTGCCAGAACATTCTGTGGTTTTGTTATACAAAACCGGTTCTTCAACTTTTTATTCTTCAACTTCTTTAAAAAATGCTATCTCGTTTTGTTTAGATAAATACTTAGTGACAAAAGTGACAGGCAGCGTTTGGTGATTCAGTAGAGCAACTACAGTTTAGGTTATACGACATAGAAATAACACTAATCATCATCATCATCACATAAGTCTTCTGCTGAACGGGCAATAGGAGTTTAGGTATGTACCTACGTCAAACTCTACCTGACCAAACAGTAAGAAGCTGGTATCTACCTGCTTTCTGCAAAAAGGCATCCAATACAAAACTTTGCGGTAAGCCTACACTGCACTTATCTGAAGCCAATTCTCCGATCAATTTTCGCGTTTAATTCAATCTTGGGTCAACATGTCAGGGGTCCGTCATCTCGGAACTCGCACTAATCAATCAGGCGGCTCGGGTATAATAGAGCTTCGGGAAGTACTTTTCTATTGATAAGAGTTTGTCGACTTCAATTTCTCTGTAAAGGTACGTACCTGCTTTATGTATATACTTTTCTTAATGTTTGACCATGTTACATCGGCTATTTGCTTTACCTACGGTTTGCTGTTGAATTCCGGCCTTTTTATTTTCTTCTTTTAGCTTCTATCAGTTATCACGGGGTCTCATTATAAGTAGCTCGTACAGTTTTGACTCTTGTTTTATAAAATAAGTTTTGCTTAGCACTATTATTTATTTAGTTCAGGCATACACCTAGCAGGTACAGGCATGAATAAAAGTAGAAAGCCTTCGTTATAAAGTTTCTCGTCTGTTATTATGACTAGAGGAAAGGCTTTGTCTCCCGTCGACGACGTCACGTCTCAGACTAGAACTTTGTGTTTACGTCAACTTTACATGTCATTAAAACGCACGTGACCTCCCTTAGTTTAAGAACCTCAGTGAAGTTAGCTGGCATTGCATACTGCAAAAATATTCTAGTAAAGACTTACTATTAGAAGGTTCATTCATACGTACATAACTTGACAGAATAGTACGAAAAACTACAGTTTTATTAGGTACTAGCAGCGCCTCGCGGTTTCACCCGCGTAATTCCCGTTCCCGTGGGAATTCCGGGATAAAATATAGCCTATGTTCATCAGGGATAATGTAGGATTCTAATGGTAAAAGAATTTTTTTAATCGGTCCAGTAGTTTCGGAGCCTATTCAATTCATACAAACAAACAAACAAACAAAAAATCAAACCTTTCCTCTTTATAATATTTGTATAGACTAAACATCTAAGTGGACAGAAAAAGGATAATATTTGAAGTAAAAAAAAACTGGTATATACCAGAGGCTTTTATCACAAAGAAAAAATATCATTGAAAGGCTAAGATGGTATGAAAGTCACAAATTTTCAGCTAAAGTAACTTTTATGACATCCTAACTAAATCGTAATGATATTATTTTTACTACAATTATAAGAAGAATTATCCCTCTGACGCTACAACATTACTACATTACCACAGACAGGTTCGCATACATAAAACACGCCAAATATTTGTTTAATTTACTGCTCTCTTGCGTACTACCCTTTTCACGGCTGAATATTTAATGTAAGTCCCTCCTACACTGTAAGTTTTTAGGCAAATTTTTGATATAGTGACTTCTAGTAAGATCGGCGAAGTGGTAAGTCCGGATACTAAGCAATTCAGCGATATTTTTAAATGATGGCAACATCGCCTTACGCGCCATTTTGCTATACAGGGGCATAGCAAAATGGCGCGTAAGGCAATGTTGCCATTATTTGAAAATATCGCCAAATTGCTTAGATACGTGATTTATCCGTACTTACTACCACGCCGATCTTACCAGAAGGCACCTTATAGGTTACTAACATAACTTTACCTATCTGTCTGTACGAACTCAGTATTATATGTGTATGTGTATTATATGATCTGTGGTGATGTTAATATTGTTCATGCAGATAAACTACAGCTTCTACCTTATGAGAAAAATCATGTTCTGCTTCCGTTCAGTAAAATAACTCTGCCTGTCCTAGGAAAAATAAACTTCAGTGCCTCATTATCTTTGAGGAAACCAGCAGTTTCGCACGTAGATACCTATTGATCAATACGGATATTGTAATGTAACTACACAGCCTACCTGTAATAGGTACCTAAAATATGTCCCAGGCGCTACTTATGTCGAATCGAGGCATGGGTAATAAGCCCGATACCTACTATTTACTTATTATATCAGATGCCTGCCACACTTTCCACGTGTCTTCGATTGGCGACTCTCTATAAAAGAAAAACCTACCTATAACTATAAATAAGTTTATAAAAACCGGCTTTCCAGCTGTAATTCTAAAATGGCAATTGGTCCAGCTGCAGCAGCTCACGTCTCGAACATTAGTCGTTGGCTGCGCAGCGCCAACTCACTAATGGGTGGCGCACGTGCTCGATCATACGCTCCCGGCAATTTATTAATCTATTCGATTCAATGCAGTTTTTGTGACAGAATAGGGACGGTCCATCTGAAGCTCGTATATTTACTGAAAAAAAAAACTCAGACTTATACGACTATAGTGCGCAAAGCTAAATTTTTTTGCAATATTTAAGAACACGTATTCTGTCCCAAAATCTAAGCTTGAGCACCAACGCTTATACATGAGATTAAAGTAAGTACCTATATCGTTGTTGAGTAACTACAAAATAAATATTTTAATAAATAAATAAATATTCACGGACATTTAACACGACGCCCTCTGGTCTCATACTAAGCAAAGCTTGTACCATGGGAACTAGATTGTTGATGATACTTAGATACTTTTTTTTTGTAAATACATACTTATAATACATAGTAACACCCAGACACAGAACAAACATCTATGTTTGCAACACACAAATGTTTGTTCATGGTGAGGACCGAACCCACGACCCACAGCACGGAAGGCAGAGCTACTACCGACTGAGCCATGACAGGCGTCATGGCTTTCGGTAGTAGCTCTGCCTTCCGTGCTGTGTGTAATCTCATACTTGATTTTGTTTCCATAGGTAGCTTTACTGAAATAGAAATCATATTATTATGATCGGATTGTTGACTTTTTGGCTTTTTGGTTGATGATGATGATAGGATTTTTACGAGATGTGAAATTGTACCTCTCCTAGGTAAGTACTTAGGTACTCTATTATAGCATTCAATTTGCAATTTACATTGTAAAAAGCTTGCATTTGTTCGTTTTATCAAGACTCCAGTCGAAAGATGCAATTGAATTGGACCAAAATGCTGACTGCATTCGGTGCGACAGTCGCGAGGTTAAACTGAAAGGGGTTTGGGTGAAGTGACGCCTTTTTCAGGTATCTACGTATACTTATGACGTCAGCGAAGTGCACTAATACTTCAGTAATCGTAGTGATTTGCTACGTTGAAGGTTTACCTGAAGAAGTCCACTGCTAGATAAATGACTCTATAAACGAGGAAGACATTATTTTAAAACGCCTTCAACCTTCTAAAACAACGGCTCTGTCCCACGTGTTTGTAACGTTGACATTCAGATTTTTAAAAAGAACCCTAAAGCTGAACACCCCACTACTACTTACGACTACCTCGGTCAGAGAAAAATTCACTTAGTTATTTTTTCTCTGACCGAGGTAGTCGTAAGTAGTAGTGGGGTGTTCAGCTTTAGACTAGACGCCCTCCACATAATGTCACCAAAACCCCTTTACCCCAGAATTGCTTTTTCATTGCGACGATGTCCTGGTGCTTACTCCTCTTTATGGGCGGAACAGCGATGCTACGAACATGATTGTTATTGCTTGAGTGCGCTGAAAGCTGGATAATGTTTCTTACGTGCTTGAAATGCTTCCTCAACACTAATTACCAGCTCTGTGAGTTCTTACTCCCATACTTACGGCTGAAATCTCACGCTCGCTTTGGCTTTTAAGCGTTGGTGCGTAATCAATTTTAGATGTAGAGCGTGTTTCGTGTCTTTCATAATACTCGTATAACTGTAGATTTTGAGCACTAAGAAAAATGGGTTAAAAACTAACCATAACCATACAATAGAGGCAGAGGAGTATCTGTGACTATTATTACATCCTAAAAAAATCCCAATGATATTTTACTTCATGCAATTATGTTTCAGCTTACATGATTAGAAAGTGTTAGCCAGCACCTGGGTATATTTTTATGAATACCATAGACCGAACATACCTAATTAAAACAAAAACTATCAGGTACTGGTTGGCTGGCTGAACGAATTTGTCTAACCTTTTCATGCTGACTGTACAACTTAAGGTTCAACCTTTCCCATGTCAAACGAATTCAAACGATTACAATGACAATCTATGTAGGTTACGAGGCTAGTTTGTGAATAGCGCTTAAGTTACGGGTGAAAGTTTAGCTCATAAATCATCTTTTATGCTTTACATTTTACATGAATAAGCGTCAAGTGCTCGGTGGTCGCATATCATTATGTACGAGATTATTACTCTTTGAGGATTCTCGTTTTTTCATTAACAGGCTTTAAACCTACAGGTATTAGATTGAAATTATGGTCTTAGTGACTGTATTAAAAGGGCCTCTCCAACGAATAATACTATACCATTATACCTAGGTATCTATTCAAAAGGAGCATTTAATTTTATGAAAAAAGAAGTAAATCATCTGTTCAGAGACAAAGTACGAACAAAATATGATCTGGTTTTTATACATTCTTATTTTGACGTCCACGGTGGTCAGCTTTACTGATCTTTCATATCCGAAACAGTGGAAAATCAGGGGATTTTTCTTTTAATAAAATCTGAGAGGATCCAGATAGGAAATTGCATGTCGCGGGTCACGGATATTGCTTTATCGCTTGCGAAAATCTTGAATTTGTTATTTTGGACTCTATTTCTGTTTCAATTTGCATGATCTTTGAGATTTGATTTCTTGTTCAACCTATGAATGCTTGTAAACATATTGTATGATAGATCATACAAAAGGTTAGTAGTTAAGCGACTCAGTAGCCTATATAAGTGAAAAAAATATATTCGCTATGACTAGTTATGAAAACCTAAGCATCACTGACGATACCTACTAATTAGTGAAAAGAAAACCTTTAATTACTGTTCTAAATACAAATCTATTCCTATTATTTTACTCGTTAATTAAAACAACAATTTTGTAATACTAATTTAATCAGAAGTCAAACATAAACAAAACATCCATGTTTATTATTTCTTTCACGTCAAGATAAAAGAAGATTACATAAATAAACCAGTCAGTTTAATTAAACTGTAGGTCTGAATTAACTTACTATGTGCGTTTTCCATCATACTAAAATTTCCTCCCACTAATATAATTTTGCATTTGAGAATCAGAACATTTGATAACGATTTCAGTTTATCTTAGAAAACGAATTTATATCATCCCAAAAAACAGTGAACAAGATAGTGATAGAACAAGCAGATTTCCTGCTGTCTCAAGTATTACTCTCTCTTTAAGAATGCATTGTATTCTATCTACCTACAATTAAAAAGCTCTACTATACTACTAAACTGCCCTACCAAAGATTATCTAAAATATTACATGACATCTTGTCATGTAATATTTTGTCAAACGTCTCGACGTTTAACAGTATTTAGCTAAGTACATAACTAATTCATATTATTTTTAATTTACACCAGAAAAACAAAATCTGAATATATATTTTCTCCGCGCCCTCTACCTTCCCTAGATGAGGTGCACCATAAGATAAATAAACCCGCCATTCATGGAAACAAGGAAACTTTTAATTTACCTGCTCCGGAAAACGGTGCCTTGAAAAGCCATTATTGACACCTGCGAGGCCATTCAGTTAGAAAGCCTATAAATTCCACAAATAGACACGTGTGTGTAGTACTAGGGATGCCCATTTTTTGGCATATCAGACTGAACCAAACGCCATATTTTAATCACGAAAGCAGGGCCATTTGATGTTGAAATTTTATTTTTTTAACATCAAAGTTATAAATGAAATAAATTGATTGTGAAACGTGTAAGAAATTGCAATGCTGCATTTGGTCTGCCTGCAGTCATTCATATATATGGTTCTATGGCTTTATTTCCAAGCCATGGTAGACAGCTCAACATGGTGTCATCCTTTCAGATTTCAATAAATCAGAAAAATACTAGTTAGTCTTGTCCATTGAATTGTTTCATTAATAGCTTCCCAATTTGTCACCATGTCATAATATTCTATCAGAAATTTAGTTACCATGGAACAAGCTTTGCTTAGTTTGGGAATAAAAGCGCTGTGTGAAATGTCCATGAACATAATAATATATTTTATGTATTATTTAGGGTAGGATCGCAAGCACAACCCTAGCTAGTTACTTATACCTGGGAAATGCCAGTTGTAAGTCGTGCAATCGCTTTTACAGATTTTCGAATGGTCTCACTCATACCTAATTGCCTAATGGATTTTTGCGGTAATGGCTATTTTATGAGCAACAAAAAATTTATGAGCTATAAAATATGGTGTAACACCTACAGAAGCATTTTGCTTGTAAATAGAGTTAAAAAGGACTACTTATCAATCAAGCCGTCATTAGCGTAGTCTGTTATTAAAAAAAATATATATTTTATTTTTGATAAATGTAGCCAACTTGCCACGCGACATAACTGCTGAGGTATGGCTGACGTAATGATTTGTACAACCCGTTATTCTGACTAAAACTTTCTTAATAATTCTGTTTTCTCTAGTAAATAATTTCTGGAATTCAAATTATTATGAAAACCAACCAAATTGTTACAACTTTTCGCTTAAAACTTTGGAAACCTCATCATTATGGATTTTGAATTAATTTTCAGTAATATCTACCACAGCAGTAATAATAAGCATAAGTATTTTAAAGTGTATTTTATTGTAAATTCACTGGCATAAACTGTAATTTTTTATTTACTTATAATTCGTCTTAGTTGTCTGGTATGAAATGTGACTTCTATTCTGTCGTTATCAACCCGACAGCTGGATCAAAACTTTGGTTTGACCTAAAAATTGAAGCTGATTTGTCGTGAACATTCCTAAACTCACATCATCTAGAATAGATGTAGGTAAAGCCACAGAATAGATCAGATGATAGTATACTGGTATGGCTGAAACATGAGTTTGCATGGTATTCAAAGTTTAGCTTTAATGTGGCAACCACATTGCATGACACGTCTTGTTTCGCTCCGCTCGTCTTATGTAGCACTAAACATTTAGCATAATGTGAGATAAATAAAACAACGATTTTAAAAGATACGTTTATTTACATAAAGTTCTTTGGCACTAGGAGCGATAATTTTTTTCATAGAGCTTAAAAATTACGTAAGAACAGTTGCACAGTTTTTCAGCAGGTTTTAATGGTATACTATACTTAATTGTTATGCACATGATCTAGCCGAGTAACGTGGTTATTTTTTACAATATACAGCAAGTAGTATTTTTGATAGAGTTGGACTCTAGATTATATAAGTTGTTGAAATAGCCGTACATCATCTTAGAAACTGGGCTATCATGAGCTCGTTGTTGAAAATAAAATTCAATGATATAATAAAATAAAATTAAAAAAGGTAACGTTATAATAAAAAATTAAAAAATCTAACAAAACGAGTGCGATTTGTTTATTTTATAAAACTTAACTATTAAGTAAGTTAGTGGAATGATATATAACTGGTTAGGTTTATATTTTTTAAAGACGACATAAATATAAGATTTTCATAAATACTTTGTACTTTTTTATTTATGTTCTCGACAGTACCGAACAGTTACCTACTTAAATCTACATTTAAAGAAATAAATAAGTTTACCAGCAGATAATAATGTAACATATTTTTTATCCCAAAGTTTTCTTATCTTCAAATGCCTTACAATAAAGAAGAATTATTGTTAATACTTATCGATATTTTTCGGAGAGCTTTGGAAAATGGCTCGGTTGGATGTTGTTACACCTGTGCCGTTTTTACACCGCGGAATGTTTCCCAGTTACAACACCGGTGTTTTTGTTGTATTCAAACTCTTTGTGGCCGTTGTCAGGCCTTGTGTCTACCGGCTCCACGATCAGCAAACCTTTCTTGTCCCTAAGAAAAATAATTTAAAATATTATCTTACTATAGACCTATAGACACTTAGATTTACTACAGATCAGAAAACGTTATAAATGTATTGGAAAGGACATGTGACTAGAGATAGAAAGATAGAAGGCTCTTTATTGTTCACTACAGAAACAGTACCTACACATAACTTAAAAAAATTGGTAACACAAGGGGCCGTATTATCGCTGCGAGCGATCTCTTTCAGAAGCTAAAGCGAGATCATTGCTTCAGATATTCAGATATGTTCTGTGTCTGGGTGTTATTATGTATTATAAGTATGCATTTACAAAAAAAAAGTATATATGTATTCTATCACCAATCTAGTTTCCATCGTACAAGCTCTGCTTAGACGACTAGAAGACGTTGTGTTAAATGTCCGTGAATATTTATTTATTTATTTATGTCATATCCGTGGGTACATAATTCATTCTACAGTCATGTCAACGGAAATAATGAGCTTTGATAGAACCAGTTGGATTCGATTTTCACGTGTAAGTGGTGAATAAAGTGTACCTACTACTAGTTGTTGTTTTTTTTGCATACTTCGCATCTATCTTGCACGCCTCTGGTGGATAGTCAGCCTAATAGTACTACTTCACCTGAGTAAATAAAAATCCCAATCCCCAGTCGAAATTCCAATGGGTAGAGGTAAAATATTTAACCCCAGTTTCAATTTTCATCTGATTTCAATAGCATTGAATTTATATTTAAACACGGGAATGTTTCCCGCTGCGGGGACAATAGCTTCTTTTGTATTGAACTCTTTGTGAACATTCACGCCTCTGACAGTTGAAGGCCTTTCTTGTAATGACCTGAATGTTTATATTGAAATAAGCTGCGAGAGTAAATAAATTAAAAGGAGACTTCCACGTTTTGGTAACACTGTAATTTGACTACGTGGTCTAACCACTAGCAACTGTAAATGCGGTTTGAACTCTACTTTGAACTACGGTACCTAGTTAACCGGAACAGTAATAGGTATTTTTTTTTTCAGTTAAGTTAAATTTTGACACAGACGCATTGCGTTTGCAAAATAAAACAGCAAAAACGGTCAAAGTGTTAGTCAGCAATATATGACCAACTCTACGGAAGCCTTGAAATGTGTTTATTCCAACACCATTTATTATAATTCAAACCAAATATAAATAAATAAATATTCACGGACACTTAATACAACGCCTTCTAGTCCCAAACTAAGCAAAGCTTGTACTATGGAAACTAGATGGCTGAATACATAGATACATTTATATTTTTCTATAATAATAGAAGACATAGATACATTTATATTTTTCTAAATGTCGATGTCTGTGAATTCTTACCGCGAATTCAAAGCATCTTCTTTCCTCTTCTTGTCCTTAGTGACACAGCAGTTGGCGATGATTCCCTGTCGTCTCCATACAAGGAGGAGTAAATCCAGTAGTACTAGACATACAAGCACTATTATGATAGAAATGCCGATTATGGCTCCACCTGACAGCAGTGTTGCTGGTTCCTCTTCTTCTATAACTGAAAATTGTACCATCATTTCTTTTATGTTGCCGTTTTTGCAATAATATCGAAGCATTCCACTTTGCGCACCAAAAAGTTACGCACCAAGAACTTCCGCAAAAGTGGAAAAGTTTTAAATATTAAAAATGCTTCCACTTTGCGCACCAAGGATAAAGAAACGCCTAGTGATTAAAATATTATGTTATAACGAAGATCATTGGTTGAAACGGATCTGTTATACAAAAACTATTTTAGGCGCTGTGATGTAGTATTTAGATGTTGAATACAACTTGGAATAAATAACCTACGCAGTTCGTAACCTCGAAACAAAACGAGTAGGTAAATTTAGATTACATACTCAAAATCAAAACTTTGATTAGATAAACATTAGTTATTTTAGTATAAAATTAAAATTGAAAACTGACCAGGAATTGTTATAGAAATATTGGCAGGCGTGGAATTCCCTTCGGCGTTGTGAGCGATCAGCTCCAGAAAGTACGTTGTGTTGGACTCTAGATCCGTTAGTTCTAGTTCCGAAGCTGGCGCTACATGGCGCACTTCGCATAAGCTATCGTCTAGTTCATCGTAAACCTGTAAGGTAGATTTTTGTTTACTGTTTTGTAGAGACCAGAAATTGCCTAAACACCATGTAATGTATAATTATACATCTAAACACGGGGTTTTTTTCTGTGACCCACAGTATAGGTAGGTATTCAAATTCAAATTGTTTTATTCACATAGATGTTACCTTAACAGTGGGCCCAAGACGATAAATCTATTAGTACATATTACTAGAAGAAACTTACATAGAAAATTTACAGAACAAATTTTAATAACAATAATATAATGCTATCAAAAAAGAAAATCACTTTTAAAATATGTAAGTACTGTACGAAAACATAAAAACAAACAAATATCAATTTATTAACAATTTAAAATTGGGAACACCAATATTATAACTAGGTAGGTATATAAAGCTAGACTTTATAAATGTGCTTCGATGTTTCCTTAGGTATAATATCTTGGATACAGAAGTTAAACAAACTCACGGGACAGTACTTCAAAACGTAGTAGTCGATGGGTTCTCCATTATCAGCGGATTCTTTCCACGTCAGCAAATGGTTTCCACTTGATGACCGTTTTACAGGATCCTCTTCTAAGACCGGTGACTCTGGGACTGACCTTCAAAAGCATTGAATTATCAGAAAGAAGGTCAGTGATGATATAATAATATTGGAATTGTATAGGTTTTATATTATCACGATTTAGCTCCTAAGGTAAGAAACACGACCCACTTCGAGTCAGTTCTGGGGCAAACGTGCAAGATTGGAAATGTACGATATTCTGGTGTTTGTATTCAACTAATCATAATACGTCGTATTTCATATTAATTCCTGTTTAAAACTATTTATGCGTTTGTTTGTAGGTATTTAACTCGAAAAATGCCCTGAAAATATCATGGATCCAAATCATTATCAATTTTTAAACACTTACTTGTATTTCTAACTCAACAATTACAGTGTCTTTTTTGTTAGACTATGCCAATAATTTTTAATGTGCTCTACAGTTGCCTATTCTAACAGAGTATCTAACTTACTTTCGAAGTTCGTCGCTAAACTTCCTAGCTCGAAGTATACGTATTTCACTATATTTACGACGCGAGCTTACATGATTGATCGCTATTTATATTACTTTAGCTATACTTATTGGCCCAAAAATAATTGAAAAAGGTAAGAGGGTATTATGAACTTATTTCGTCGAAATTCATTCCAAACACGCAAAGAACATCAGAGTATAGATATAGACTTACTTTTCAAGTGTGATGAACCAAAGCTGATCAGTATACTCTCCAGTCCCTACTTCGTTCACAGCTGCGAAACTTGCACGATATGTCGTGTTAGGTTTCAATTTTTCTATTTTAAAAGGCCTGTCTAAAGACCATGTCCGATTTGGGTGAATATCAGTAATTTCAAAGTTCCATTCTTCGTCATACTGGGCGGTGTAGCCGAGGATTTCTGGTATATCTCTTACGGGTGGACTCTCGATGTGGAAAGTCACTGTTGTTGCTGTTATATCGGTTATATTGATCTCCTGTAAATAATATTTAGTATGTTAGAGTAGAAACTTCTTAGTACTTTGTAAAGTTCCTCTATGTGTCTTGTGTCTATGATTGAGTTTTGAATTGTGTTGACAGAAGTTTGTTCTCTGTCACTCTGTGAAAATTATTTTACATAATAATACAAGTATTACGATTTCCACATGTGTTTTCTATTAATTAGACTTCCAAGATCCTAAAATAATCCTCTCACTTTAACATAAACACGGTGTAACCCTATAAGTCCGAAGGTGGGGTATTCTATAGGTCATGGCGAACAGTGTTTGTTCTACGACTTTTGAGATTTCAAAGTTTTTCATTCATGAAATGAACTCATAACTTTTAATTAAAATGTACGCGACGCGATAGGATGGTACTTACGTGTGCATGCATGTGTACGGGTTTACGCAAATAGTAAACAAATACTTAGTAGGGTTGTTGCAAATTGCTAAAATAATAAAAGTTGTGAAAATTTCAATTATGATTTATTGACCCTTTGCACATATCCAAGCACTTAGGAGGTCGGTCTGATTACGCCCCCTTCGGGCTTATAGGGTAATTATGTTACACCTTGTATAGTACTTCTGTATTCTTATGTCTAGTAATAGTCCCCAAAATACTAACGGTAAAGCTATTAAGTATATATTTCGACTCTGGTATGTTTAGTTTAGGACCGCACAGTTTTATTTGTTCCTATCTAGCTGGTGATAATATATTAGCGTTTTCAAGTTGTCGATTTCAAATATAAAATAACAAAAAATATTAAAATAATACCTACAAAAATTCAAAAATTATTCACGTATTCAGACTAGAAATATTATACTATAAGTACTTAGTAAAATAACTTTCTTTTCTAAATATTTTAGTTACCCACTTACCGCTTCGATAACTGGTGGTCTAAACCCTTCTCTCAAAATAATTATCTTCGTAGCTTCTCCAATCTCGTTCCTCGCTGTGCACGTGTAAATGCCGTAAGTAGAGTTTGCATCAATATTCATGGTTATGTATTGATCGTGCATATCAAGTAATAGTTTGTTTATTTCTATTTGCTTTTCCATTGGGATATCGTTGCTTTCAAAGCTGTAGAATTGAATTTATAAATAAATAAATTTACAACCGTAGTAATTTATGATTTGATTATTCGTAACGTCTTCTTTATACTAAAGATCTAATATTCAACAGTGAATGGTTTAGGTGATTTTTATGTAAGCATTGCTATAAAAATTAAAGTAGTGTGCTAGCCAAACAGGTGAATTTCCATCGTGACTTTGAATTCGTGTTTGACTCAATATTCGCTAAAGGTATTTTGTAAAAAAAAAGAGAGCGGTCAATTCAGGGAATCCAAGCAAAATAACACAAGAAAAACTAATCAAGACCTGCAGGCTAAAGATAGATGACTAACATTGTAAAAGCAAACGATCAGCTACAGGTACGAGTAGGTAGGAGGTAGGTACTGTTGGGTAATAGTAGATATATATTATTAGGTGAAACACCTTACCTCCAAGTTACAACTGCAGGTGGATTGCTAGTATGTGCACAGTTCAATTTGACAGTTTTTCCTTCATATCCCCACTCAATGATTTCGTTACTGTGAGCTTTGTTTTCATTCTTGAAGTATGGTCGGTGGAGAACTGTCAAATACGTTGCTAACGTATCGTATCCAACTGAAACAAAGCCATTTATTTCAATGATTCACTACATTTTTACTTATGTACTCATTTCATCCAAAAAACAACTCTTTATCAACTTTTTCTTGCTTATTAATTTAATTTACCAAGATAGAATGTAGTTTATTACTCACCTTCATTACTTGCATTACAAACATAAATTCCTTCATTGCGTCTGTCAAGATTCATAAATGCCTTATTTGGTATCTCTATAAATTCTGATAACTCCCTGAAACAAACATAATAGTTCAAATAAGTGATACTTACCTACAACATCATATAAAGTGCAATATTTAATTTCAACGTATTTTTTGGCTTTTATGTTTAACTGTAACAGTTGAACTAAAAGCTTTTCTTCTATTAAATGCTTCCAAAAATGAGAGAAATTAAATCCTTAGCAACCTCGTCTCTTGTGATGTTTATTTGTGGTAAGTCATAATGTTTGTGTAACCACAGGTTGGTAGGTATTTGTCCTAATAATGTTACCAGTCAGTGCTAACATCCCATCCTTCATATATGATTGTTATATTCGGTTCAGGGTTTCCAGTTGCGTTGCAAATGAGTTGTATCGTTGCTCCTTCAATTTCGGTTATATTTTCAAAGTAAGTTATGTTTGGTGCCACTAAAACCTGAAATATAAAAGCTTCTAAAAGAACTACATATAGGTACGATGCTGAATTAGAAAATGCAAATATACGTTTAAGTTTCTAAAAAATCAAATGTTCTATTGACAGTTTCTAATTTGTCGCGTTTAAATTTTGTTTTATTCTACTCTTGTCGATTTTTTTTCACTTGTTTTTATTTATCTCTTGTTTTCTCTTACCTCTAAATTGATGAGTCTCTTTGATGATCCAGCATCGTTATAAGCATTACATTCGTATATTCCTGCATCTTCTGGTAGTATGCTATCAAAACTGATTGTGTTCACATTTTGCGTCCAACTGTTGTTTTTAGTCTGTAAACAGTATTCTTAACTGAAAACTTTTCACGTATTTGTTTTTAGCCTTGTTTTTAAATCATTCTCACTGTTTTCACACTACCAACGACACGATAACTCAATTTGACATAGTGTTGACAGCGATACCGATAGAGCTACCGGTGTCACCGATATCGTGCGTGTAGGTGTTGGTTACAAATACAACCCACTCGGTAATAAAAATGATTATCCTTACATCATCTGTTTCTATCTTCTTCCAGGTGTATTGAGGAGTAGGTACACCTTCGGATATGCAATCAACAGAAAGGGATTCTCCAGTAATAACTGTTGTACCTGGGTACGCTCGTAGTTCTTTAATAACTGGAACAGTGTGTATCTAAAATCATACAAATCACACTTGAAATCATCTCAACAGTTATTAATTTTGTTTTTTTCTCTATTTCAGTATGACTTACGTCCACATCAATGAATCTATCAACTTCTTCTGCAGTAGAGATCACTAATGCTGTGCATTTGTACTTTCCTGCGTCATCTTTAGAAACATTCTTTATGAGAAGACCTCCAGGTGTCTTTTCATATTTTTCAGCGGTGGGAATAATCTGAAATCAGTGCGTTTCATTATTTCATGTCATTTTCTTATATTTTTTGAGAGCGGCAATTTATTGAGTGGTTCTTTTCTGGTATCGATAAGTTTTCTTACCTATTCCTAAATTAACTAATTCGTCATTATAATGCGCGTGTGACTAACCCAGGTCTTGTAGCAGTAGTTTTTGTACTTACTTCAACAAATTCATCACCAATTTCTTTCTGCCAGCTTATTCTAGGTGCAGATTCTCCTCTGGCTTCACAAGATATTAATGAATCGCCTCCAAGGACTAAATGCTGATCTTGGAGCGTTTGAAAAAAGTATAACGGTTCTGTAAGAATAACATGATATTTTTACGATTGAAACTAACTAAACTACTAGGATACTTTACAATAATCAGGCCATTATAAAGCCTACCACTTCGTTTTCTATCGTTTATTACACAGTGGCAAAATATCTTTATTAGTCTGGTTAGTTGATGTAGGTCATAATCATCAAAATTTTCGCCCAATTTGTTTATTCTATTATTAAGGTCATGCTGTTAACGTACCATATGCGTCAATGGTGTACGCCTGAATATATCTGTGTCCCTCCACTTCAGTGACGCACTTGTATTCACCCGACATTGATTTGGTAACGCTGGGTATGTAAAGGTTGATACTATCTGTCGCTTCGTCCGAGTATACTAGTGTACCTGGTCTTGTGAGAATAATTTACTTTAGTGTAGAGATTTAGATATGAAGGAATAATACTTTATTACCAAAATTAATTTAACTCACTGTAAATTGACACTACCCAACTAAATATCATCTAAAAGATAACTAGTATTGTTACTCTTGTTACATACCCCTTTTCAATCGGCTGGTTGTGGATATCCAACCACATGAGGTTCTCTATCGTGTATCCGGGTTCTATGCACTGGCATTCTTGGTAGTATGAGATGCCAGTCGGCAAAACTCTCTTTTGGTTTTCGTTATTACGGAAGCATGCAGTGCAGTCTGGAAAAAATACAACCTTGAAAGAAGAATTGGGTTTTTCTTTCAAAACAGATCAAAAGAAGTACCTTGAATTAGCATAGTACTCGTAATATAGGTACTACGAAAATAATAAAAACTATGGCTAAAATGCTAAAGCTTCCTAAGATATAGGAAAGATTTATGCAGTGAACTAAAACCTCAGAGGTGACTCTGAGGTTTTAGTTCACTGCATTTCCTATCAGCCTCCTTGGTGACAAAAAGACTGAATTATGAATATAGATATATTATGAAATCACAACATTTTGAACTGCTATAAACATAGTAAAATTACCAAATAAATAATCAGCTTTATTATAAACAAAATAAAAGTTGGGAAGTTTTTACGATTATGAAATGAACCCACTATAAAGTTCTAACGTCCACCTAACCTATTCGTGAATATCTTTTTTTTGTTGCTTTGCTTAGTTAGTAGGTAATACTACTGTAAATTATTACGTCTACTATGTACATTTATTTGAGTAGGTAAGTACTTTACTTTTTTGTACCTAAATTAAATTTTAACGTTGTAAAAGGTCTAAAATTATTTGTGTTGCGATTTTCAAAAGAAAATTACAAGAGTTCTTAATCTTAAAAATCCAATCTAGTATTTCCGGCGCGTCATCTAATTTACGTTCCATGATCTAACCCCTGGAACCAGACACTGCACATGCAAACAAATCGTCGGATTTATTACATCATTGTCTATTTTTGGACAAAACGAAGATCATCACCGTTTTTACGAGAGTTAAACGAGCGGTTCTTTGTGTTCAATATTATCTAAATCGGTAGCAGGTTTTTATTTGACTATGATTTCTTCTCCAATCTTTTAAATTTACCTATTCGACGAAAAAGAGCAGAAAAACATCATATCATGGGGAGTGCTTTGTTTTTTTTGCTCTTAAAATATTATTTTCACGTTTAATATTTTAAGCAAAACTAACTAAGCAAACCTTTCGGGTCATTTAATAACTTGCATTATTTTGAAAACCATGAATGTTTTTTTTTTAGTTGTCCCAGAAATATTGCTCTCGACTGTATAATTTAAATAAAAAATGGTGTAATGTAGCATTTTAGTAAGTACAATATGGCTTAAATATAAAACTTCTCGGAAGTGTGACAGTTATAAATTTAGTAGAGCCCTGATTGATCTCTCTTTCATGTTACGCTGAGTTGGCAGTGTTTTAAAACGGCCGCAGTTTCTTTGATTATTTACAATAACAATTCCGTGTAGCTATAAGCAAAGAGTAACTTCTTAGAAAACCAGAGTTTAGTTTGGGTGCAGTACAAAGTGTCTCTGGCATTTATTGAACTATTCAGGCAGCGATAAAACATAGTTTTAAGTGGAATGCGAGGTCAAAACCATTAAGAAATTCAGTGGCTTGATATGAGTATGTCAAACCTCAAAAACAAGTGCTCCCTCTTGCCCTATTCAACGGACTACTATCATGAATTCTTTCTCTATAGAAATTGGTATCGCATAGATGTTGGTATCGGCAAGCTATTTTCTGTGAATATTTGGATTTGTATAGCTCGTAAATCCGATACACTACTCCCCCTAAATTATCGGTTCGTTAGCCCAAGTATCGAAAGCTACGGAAATCGACGATTTAATGTTATTTCTCCCAAGTGTGGATATTACCACGTGGAAGATGAAAGTTATTCGAAGGGGAGCCATTTTACCTACGCTTTCATAAAAGTGTGTTGTTGAAAGAATTTGAATAAAGCTTAGATTTGAACACAAAACAAAGAGGCATGGTTAGAATTTTAAAATTATACGTAGATATAATCTGATTTCAAAGCATTCATAAGAGACCTATAATTTAGTATTGATAAGAGACCTACAAGTTTTTTATGAAGGTATAGATAGGTATGTTAGAGACCTAGAGACGATAGATACTTATTATTAGGTATATTTACGTTATCTAAATTGAACTTTTGATCTAGAATCTAGATCAAAAGTATTGGGCAATTGGCATTACAGTAGATTCTAAAAGTAGATTAATCTTTGACTGATCTCTGTTATTTATCTTTCAAACTAAACGTAAATAAAATCCAATTTACGGACACAGAATCAGCAAATTGATACAATCAATCGCCTGATTCCATTGAAATCAAAGTAGAAGCTTTCATGTGGGTTAAACACACTACTGACACGGAAAAGATATATTCAGTGACTTGAAATAGAAAGCTAAATAGTATGAAGTTCGGAAGTAAGGTTGGCTACAGATACTGAAGTAAATCACTTATTTACCAATAAAGGCCAATTATTGGTAAAGAGATTTACTAATTTTATAATAATTTCGTCGTTCAATTATTTTTAATCTTATTTAAAATTGCACTGATCAAGGGGGCAATCGTTATCTCATAAAAACGTACCAGGTTTAAGTTTGGCAGGTTCGAACTGTTTTCATACTAAATCATAGGTATTCTGTGACTAAATAGTGAACTTAGCGCGTTTCAGCGCGTTTTTTTAACGTCAAAAGCTTCTTGTTTTCGTATATCTGTCGCCACATCGCTTGAAATTATGCTGGGCAGCGAAAGTAGTATGGGTGCAAATCAGACTTAAAAGATGTCTCAGTAAATGATCCAAGTAAATGATACAACAAAAACCACTCAAAAAAGCTAATAGTTTAAAATGTGGTAATAACTAACACAGTGATGGTATTTAGTAAGTGCAGGTACTAAATATTATCTTGCGCTGGTTTTTATAGCATTCCATTTCTCATTGGATATATTCGGATATAAAGTTTTAGTTTAATAATATCGTATTTTCTTTTTAAATATTCAAGGAAAATGCCATGCCAAGAGTGATTTATGAAGGCGAGGCAAATCACTGGACCTTGAAACAAGACATTTTTACGTCGCATTCTTCCACGGGTTACTTCAATAACCTTCCCAAAGGTTCTTTATTTCTAAAAATACGGAAGAAAAATCATGTTCTCGAAAACTAAGTAGGTTTATAAGACATAAGACGTAGGCAGGTATTCACCATTTTTTAATGTATTCATCACTTGGAATCATCACTTTAGATCAGAATACAAAAGTGTACTCTATCATGTACACTTTTGTATTCTGTGTGGCTCAGTCGGTAGTAGCTCTGCCTTCCGTGCTGTGAGTCGTGGGTTCGATCCCCACCGAGAACAAACATTTGTGTGTTGTAAACATAGATGTTTGTTATAAGATTATAAGTATGTATTTACAAGAAAAATATATGTATGTATTCTATCAACCATCTAGTTTCCATCGTACAAGCTTTGCTTAGTTTGGGACTAGAAGGCGTTGTGTTAAGTGTCCGTGAATATTTATTTATTTTTATTTTCTTTCTTTTTCCTATTTATTCATAAATACTGATTAAATTATCCTTTTTATATACTTATACACACAATGAAAATTAAATGGTCACGATCACAAGTGATTAAAAATAAACTACAAAAGCTCAGCGATCAATCTTTCAATTAACTTTCTTCAATGTCTTCATATCAAAGTTAAACAGCCGTAATACCACATAGTTAAATCGCTGGTAGTTCGATACGTCGCGTGTCCAGTCACTTTGTTCAATTAGCTCCTATTTGTTGCTATTATGCTTGTTTGTAATACATTTAATATTTTGCTGTTTTGTAACTAAATTAGTTAAATACGCTGAATACTGACGCTATAGGTGTGATAAATCAAAGTGTCAATTGGGACAATTTGTCCCAAAATATTTTGTCCGAAACGTCAGCAAGTCGATAAATCAGCGCGAATTTTTACAATGTAATGTAATAATGAACGTTTGTTTTAATTTATTGTCACCGGTGTCAATTCTGTTGCTGAATTTTTCTAATCTAACCTAATTTGACAGCTCTAAAGACGACAATACAAAGAGAATTCGGTTAGTTTAGAAATGCAATAACAGATTCGTTAAAAAAGAAGCGCTACGTGGTAATACGTATTTTTAGTTTAGTTTGCTGTTACAATAGAATCGCCACAAATAATAATTGAGTGCATAGTCATGTTAATCTGTGTCAATCTAAACAAAACAAGAATAGAGTCACATCACGAGGTATGAATATGGCAGTATTTTGTGGTGTGAATTCAATTGTTTCTAGTCTAGACGGTTGAAATACATAATAATATGTTACTGCCTGTTAGTATTTATCATTGATGATATTTTTTAATTGAATCAACAAAACTAATAAATTATCTCTAAATGATAGGAGATAGCAAAAACTATAGGCAGTAAGTATTTCAGTGGCTGCTTCGGCTAGGTGTCTAGAATAATTTAATCGGCAAATAATCTAAGGAATTTACCTACAGTAGGTTCTACTTATATATTCTGAGTAACCTCTTCACGAATTTAAAAGAAAGACAGACTTGTAATAGTCATTGTCTCTCATTATCCAATTGAATAAATTTGGTAAGCGGTACCTATGTCTCGTATGATAAAGTAAATCAAGACTGAGTGGTTTTGTTTCACAAGTTTTAGAATGGAAGAAGAATTCTATTAGTCTATGGTCTCATAGTAACAGTATTTGCCCGAAAATAAGACACTGAAAATATTTTTTTTAGAAGCCAATATAATAATATCGTACGACGGTATCAATTCTGATATTTTTATGATTATTAAAATTTGATAAAGTAAAAACACCAAGTAAAAACTATTATTCCTAACTAAATGTAGACAAATACGGTTTTTGCGAGTAATTCTTCTGTAAATATAGCAAAAAGTTATTAAGACATGACTATAATTATATTCTGTCATCATTATTATATTGTTGAATCAATTATATGAGAATTTCAATTTGCAATTATGTTGTTATAAGTACCACTTCCATTGTAATTATGGTTTTCAATAAAAATAATTGTAGTTTTTTTAAAGTCCAATAGTGGTTTATTTTAAGAACTATTCACAGAAAAATGTGGTATTTAAGCAGGTACCTACACCTAATTAGGCTTAATTTGTGTATTATTGCCAAAACTAAAGATAGTAACTGACCAAGCTTCTTTCATTAATACTTCGTCGAATAAGTCGTTAGTATAATATATAGTAGAGATACAGTGTTTCATACAATTGCGCTACTTATTGTTTTGTTTATACGGCCTTGTTTGATACCGCGGCGGCATCTCACTGTATATGGAACGCCATAACACCAATAGGACATCATTTTAGGAATTGGTATCGTCACGCCGCTTAACGAGCTCAATAAGCTGGTGACCGAACGCATCAAATACTCATTTGGTGCACGCTTTCAGTGTTCTGTTACGGTTTTAAATGATGTGTTATGGCTAATGTTATGCTTCATTGGTGAATGAAGTGTGATGTACTAAGAACTTGAACATATTGAACTCCTGTTAAGGAAACATAGGCCCGTATGCAAGAAATCGTACTCAATCAAGCATATATTCATACATAAATTATTGTAAGTCCGGATCAGTGCCTCAACAGTAAGTTGATTGGATTTATCAAAATCCAACTCATTAAACAGTCCTAACACTGTAGTTTCTTCAAGCGATAACTGTTTAACTTGATACCCAGTCTTTAATTCAAGTACCTATAGGTACTTAGATGCCTAGGGCCTATCTAGTTAGGATTTATGTACATTATGCAGTGAGTAAAATACATCATCTGTTAGATTATGTTCAGTAGTTCCCGCCAGATATCAAAAGAACAAGTTCGATTTCGAGAAGTAAATGTGCAGGCAATTTACTGTCAGAGAGTCGTAAAACTCGAGATTTTAAAATTCGTTTAAAATTATATGAGAGTTTTCCTAAAGCAATACAAAAAGTTCCCATGGATGTCACCAAACCGGATTTATCTTCTGGATTCCAAGTCATTTTACTGATAAACTATTAGCTACATAAATATGTATGGTCATGGTGCAACCCAACACACTATTTTAAAATGTTGCTTGAACTGCATAATATAAATAAGTAGGTACCTATATTAGGTAACAAGATTTTATCGACCCGCAAGCAAGAGGATTAAATGTTACATAGAATAGAAGTGTACGTAGTAAATACCTAATAAACATGCAGTGTGCAATGCAGACTACAATTGTTAAAATCCAAAGAAAAGAATGGTTTAGAATGGTGGTAAGGTAAGAAATGAAGAGACCTTTATATTTACCACACCTTGGGTAAAGCGAGAAGCAACAGTAAAATACTGTCAGTAAGTAGGTATAAGTAGGTACTTCTTCAATACTTAGTAGGTACCTACGCATTGCAAAAGCGTAAGGCACATAGAAGGTTCTCATGGTAAGTAATCTAGCAACACAAAGTCGGCAATCATGTCAAAATGCATCATGTAAGTAATTATGTCTTACTGCTATCAGGACAACGCAATGCCATGATACCTACAATATATTGTCGGTAACTGTACCTACACCTAGGTACACATACATAGGTATACTGGTTTCGAAGACCTACATCAGTGAACCCATACAATATTATCATGATTCAATCATGGCATTCGAAAATTTAAAACTGTAGGCTTGTTTTCTCATAAAGAACTTACATAAGTAGGTAACTCAAACTGCTCAAGCATAAATTTGACTGTCAAAAAATGTATGCTTTTTTTTATTATTTCGCTCCTTGAAGCAGGCTATAGTTTTTAAACCATACCGCCTAGTTATGTTTTTTTGTTATGTTTTTTCCCATAGTAAGTTCGTTTGTTTATGTGTTTGTCTTGCGTAAATGATAAATCAAGTCAAGTCTTCGTCAAGTCGGCTGTCGTTTGTTTTAAAAAGAAAATGGTGGATTTTCCCTCCAAAACCGGAATCGAATTTTTACATCCAGAAAAACCACTTTACACACATTTATTCCAATGGCTCACACTTTAAGTTATGAACTAAGTATTATTGGTAAAAATTCCACCAAAATTAAACAACAATACTCACAAATAACACAAGAAAAACTGTTAAAATAAAAATGCTATGTGTTGTTTCAAAAAATGTCAAAATTCGAAACCAAAATGTATGCTTGAGTCTGGATCAGTGCTTGTGCAGACAGATCCAGTAGGTTAGAATGTTTTTTCAAGTGTCCACTAATAATTGTATTGGTTTGTAGGAATAAGGTTTTAATCCTTGAACATAGAACGAGCAAACAATACTGTTACAAGTCACAACAGCACAACCGACAAACTTTTGTTTGCTACCTTCATAGTTATGAAACTCGATTTTCCAGTGTCAATCAACAGAACCCGTTTAATCTAACTAGCAGACCCAGCAGTTTGCCTTTGCACAGCCTATGCTGAATAACTAGTAGGTGTAGTCAGTAACCTGTCTATGCAGTACCTACGCATGTATTGGATTCAAATATGATTGACTAATGGTAGTTTTATTTATATTTGGAAATATAAGTAGCAATGATGATAACAGGAGATAAATTTAAAATTAAAGTATGAACTCAGAATACAAGTAGTAGGTATGAATATAAAAATAAATAGATTTTCTTAAATAAATAACTTTAAAACACAAATTAGTAATTACAGTGAGGAAATAAGTTACTTACCGTTAGCATCCTAGTAATCTGTGCCGTGTATTAAATAACTTTTATGTAGGTACTATTACAATAATGGTATCACAACTACAATAATATTCTTCTTCTTTTTTTTTATGGCCGCTGTCCGTAATTTCGACAGACAATAAATTTATTGATTGATGTTTTGATTGACAAGTAGGTAGCTACTTCAAACATTTTGTCTTCATGTCAAAGTTCAAATTTATTTGTAAAAAGTTTTATTGGTTATAATTAGCTTGCAATGACATTTAATTTCCGTAAATTACTTCAACCTTGCATGAAATTTTTTTAAAGTAGGGAAAAAACCGTACCTTGCCATTTTTTTAATTAGTTACCAACCTATAATTATCTATAAAATAAATTATATTTACTAGAAAAAGCACAAAATCATAAAACATACTTCTACAAAAACCTAGGTAAACAAACTGGTTACGCCAAACACAGAATAGATACGTACTTACCTAGCCCCTTTGCTCTAATGCAAATTTCGCATTTTCAACAGCAATGTGAACTATTTTACTAAAAACAAATTAAAAGAAAAACAATAAATTAACATAGCTACTAATTGTATCGGGAAAATGCTTACCATTTATCAGCGCAGCAAAAAATATCACAAGAAAAATAAAATCTCGCTTCATCATTTTTCCTTATTTTGTATTCTTCTTTTTTTAAACACAACAATAGACAATGTCAAGGTTGAGACATTCTTTTTTCCCGCGTTCTAAGTTTCAATTTCAAATGACATGACGTTCCAATACAATAATAGATTGTTTTGTGCGTGTGTTTTTCGACCGAGCTTAGACTGAACTAACGTTTGACTTGTGCCTGTTTAGCTGACACTCTGCGCTCGGAAATGGGACGTTCATATTGAAGCATAAACATCATGCTTATTTTTAGAGCGCTCGAATTGTTGTCGTATGGAATGTCATTTATGGTGTACTAAATTCTATAATAGGTATGACTAGGTACAGGCACAGAGTAAATAATAGTACTATCCCATGAAGGACTTAAATGTCTCTATTAATTGAGAAGATAAAATCCCTAGGGAAAAGGCGACAGTGTCAATTTCAATTAAATAATAAGCTCTGTGAAACAACTACGTGAAATAAATGTTGAAAAGGCGTTTGCATCATATGAAAACTATTTTTACAGCGTCTGGGTTATTTTTCACCCATGCCCCTATGAACGAGACATTAAGCACCTAGTCCTAGGACTTAGACTTAAGACATAAGTACCTAATATCTTAGATGAAATGAAGTAGGCTGGCTTCGCACTTTTATATCTTTTCCAGACGGCTGTACTTATTACTTCATCATCTCAGATGTTTTGAATGAAGTGCTCTTGAAATTTTACCAAAACAAAAATAAAGGTAGAGTGTTAGTACTTAACATACAATTCACACTACGTTCTCAGTAATTATTGTTAATCCGTTAGTTTTCAACAGCTTCGCTTATTGCGATGACAGATGGAGGTCGCGTCAAGCTCTGACAGTTTGAATAGCCTGTCAAATAAAAACTGTATGAAACTATGTTTACCGCTTGAAAAATGTAAATCTGTAAATTAAGCTAAATCATATTATAAACTCTTTGTAAAAAATAACTTTTTTCTAGGCCTACTTACAGAAAAATAAAACCAAACAAAAATTTCCCTCGCGTTATTCAAACATTCATTTTCTTTTACCTTCCACAGTGTAAACCCCAGCGAAATTGTATTTTTATCATAACATCCATCAATTTAATCGTTATCTTCCTTAACGAGATGATGTTATACTTTTTTTGTATAACCACCCTTTTTCTTGCGGATCTTGTTACTGGGGTAAATGAACAAGTAATGAGTTCTTTTCCCCACTCAGCGGCGGATCCAGGATTTTGGCTTGGGAGGGTTTCAAGCTCGACTCAGGATTTTGGTCTGGATGCTTGTCCTATCCCAGTTATTTAGAGTTTCCCTGACAAATTCTGGTGCACTTTTGGGTATTCCTGGGGCTTTAGGGGAAGAGGGGGAGGGTTGAGCCCCTAGGCTCTGCCCTTTGATCCGCTAGTGTTTCCAATTTACAAATCGCATCTCGTTACAAGGAGGTTTTGAAATAAAGGGTTGAAATATTGTAACTCTGCTTGATCATTCGTTTTTGGTGGTTTACAGGATTAATGTAAGGTTTGATATTTGCAGAAAAAACATTGCTAGAGGCATTCTTTTTATTTATCGACTGTGTTTTCATAAGAGAGTGCTTTTTTCTTTTGAAATAAAACGAAACGAATGTCTTGCACTGAGGCTTTAAAGAACTCTGCATGGTAATTTAGGGTTTCGGATAATAAAAATAAAGTGGAAAAGTACCTATTGAGAACAAGAATAACAACACAAAATGTTTTTTTTAAGGTATGGTTCATTTTGGTTACTTTTCTTTCAACTAGTCTAAAAGACATGGTGTTGATGGTTTTATACTTTTGATAAATATTATGACCCCACAAATTTTATACAGCTTCATTTCAGTTTATTATTAAAATTTCATCAAAACAAGCAATCGGAAGTAAAAGGATTAACCAAGGTAATCTTCTTAAAACAAAACCGATAGCAATAACAACGTAACGAAGGGTAAACGCGTTAATTTCGCTCGTATTGCAACAACCTTTCCACGAGCTAAACAATTTTCCTCAATTTAGCCGTTCAAGGGACCGTTTTGACCGCACTCCCCTAATTTTGGGTGAGCGCTTCCAGCTATCGGTAAATATTACCTGCTGTCTTGTTGTTTGTTGTGTCTGTTACGTTAAACTGTCGCTGTATCTTTTATGTTGCTAAAATGTGGACTGGACACGTCTGTTAAAACTAAAAAAAAATACTGGTATATAAGTACCTATCGACCGACACCTACAGTGACTCTTAATGATCAAAATCAAATTAAATAAGAAGTACGCCATAATACAGGGCTTTTCCTATAGTGTGGGTACCAATGTTATCTAATATGTACTTAGTTGTAAGTAGGTACTTGTAATAATTCTAATTAGTTTAAATTTGTTTGTAAGGTTGTAATCTGTGATGTCTATTAAATAAATAAATTTAAATTTTGATAAGTTAATGTTTTGTTTTACGTTTTTCTTAGTATGTCTTTACAGTAGTAATTTATCAGTGAAAGAAAAACATTGTCTATTTTATAACTATAGTATATTTAGCACCTAAATAACACCGCAATACAGGTCATTCACCCACCTTCACCACTATGTCGCAAAATTCAATTTATGTTATGGCTAATTTTGTCGCTTTCCATACAAACCGCTAAGACGGTATCGCTCGAATCTCGTTAGTATTGTTTGTTTACCATACGTAAATTGAATTTTGCGACATCGTGGTGAAGGTGGGTGAATGACCTGTATTGCGGTGCTATTTGGCACCTACTATAGTTTACTAATTTTACAGAATTGAAACACATTTTCTAAAAGTTTACAAACATTTAATTGAGATTATTCCAAACCTGCACCTAAGTGGGACTTAATTCATAGTCAATTCTCTATTTTGTGTCTGATTAAATTTTAAATCGGCTGACTGGCCAATTACTGAACTAATATCCTAACGTTGACATCTGTGTTGGGGCAAGCAGGCAGGATATTGCCTTATAGCTCAGGAGTTGAAGGTTATATTCTTACGACAGTTTCTATAGAGCACGAAACTTAATACGCTATACCGTACTTCTGGTATATCAGTGGTACCTATTAAATATAAATTGATATCATCCACAAAGTAATTTCAGTTGTTTTTTTTATTTCAATTTATTGTAGATTAAATAAACAAAAAACGAAGAAAAGGAAGGCCTGCTAAACGATGGGACGATGACATCGTCAAAGTAGCAGGTAATACGTGAAGCAGAGTCGCTAGAGACCGAAAGAAATTGAAAAAAACAGGAGCAGGCTTTCACCGTTGAAAGCGGTCTTTACATATAAAGTACATTTATTTTATTTTACCTACACAGTTACTTATTTAAACATAATTCTTTAAGTCCAGATACATTTTTAGTTATGTTCTCAACATTGTGTGTATGGAAATAAAAGCTTTTTTATTTTTTATTTTATTAATATTATTGTAGTAATTTACACAAAATTGTTTAAATCTACGCAGGTACAGTTTCTTGCATAGCACAGGTTCTAAACTTGCATTGTTAAAGTTACTTTTAGAAAGAAAAAACAGTGATTAGTTTACCTTCGGTTTGACGTAACAAGCTCAATATTAGCTCCCAATTTAGACTGTCACTTGTTTCAGAACAATTGTCTTGGACGAAGCTGAGCTGAGTTTTAGTGCGCTTCGGTAAGTAGGACCACTTGGAATAGTTTCATTGTAAAATATAAGAAACGCTGAAATTCAGAAGAAAAGGATTAAACGAAACTTCAAATTAAGCACTGCGCTTGCTGTTTGCAATGCTCGGAATAAATAAATAGCAAAATTGAAAGCTTTAAAGCAAACAATATGAAAAGCTTCTGAATTTAAGTGTACACATGAAGTTTATCTAAAGTCTAAACTCTCTGTTTGCTTAGGTATATAGGAAGTGCACATTTCTGTGGTTCCACATTGAACCTATGAACCCTAAATTGGGAACTTTTGAGTCACACAATGAGTGACGTTATTTTAATTCTTTTTCGATTGGTTTGTAACAAAAAGACAAAAAGTATGTATGATTCATGTTTGCTAAAATCTATAATTGCTGGTTACACTATCATTATTATAAAGGCTGGTTACTCCATCTCTGTTTACTATTACCGTGCGATAAGTAATATCACGAAATTGAAATTCTATTGTGATTCTTGTTGCAATTGAGAACTGTCAAAATATATATGCTTGAAACACGCTTGAGTCTTGCTTGATTCAAACTTGAGCGTATACCTACGAGTCTGACAAAAGAAGAGCGATGATATTTTGATTGTCTATTGTTCGCGCAATCTCGTTTTGAATAAGTTATTGTAGAATTATCTCGAGAAAAATGGTGAAACAGGTACTAAATTCACCAAAAACAATTTATTAAAACTCGAAAGTGCCGTGCAGTGCACCTAGCAATAAATAGTTTTGGAGTCTTGCAATTTCTCGCCTCCTAACTCACGGCTGAAACTCTTGCGAATTGTTTATTTGCAATATAACTGCCAAAAACTTGGACGATACTGCGTAATGGTTTTGAAATAGTAAAATGTTTGGATGTTATTTCTACAGATTCATGAAATTATGTAAAATATGCTACATGCAACTCTACTTACAGTTGAAAACCTCTCTTACTCTTTTGGTACCTAAATGCTTTGGAATATGAACTTTGTCACTTTTGTATCAACAAAAGATAGCCCATACTAAATAGGTACCTAATATTAATAAAAACTAAATCCAAAAAACACATTAGAAAACTTTGAAGACTTTTAGGATTTTGTAGCATAACCACAGTACATGTACCTACCTAAACTAGCTGATACCCGCGACTTCGCACGCGTGCGAAACTTTCCACCAAAATATCTGTCAACCAGCTTACGATGAACCTTGTATCAAATGGCTGCTTTTGGTTTAGAGAGTTTAAGCTGTATCTAAGAATCCACGTCTTTGATTTCAATAATATATAGCCTGTTTCAATCCGGAATAAAGGCTTCTGAATGGTATAAGTTTCATTGAAATTGGTCCCAGTAGTTTAGGCGTGATCCGCGAATAAACAAACAGACAAACTCGATTTTCGGAATCAGAATCGTTTATTTAGTAGATCTGCATTTTTGTTTATCCATATCTTTAATTTTAGTTTTTGGTTTTTTTACATTGCAGTTTTATAATAGTGTAGATAGATAGGTAGGTACACACAAAGAGATTGAATAAAAAAAAATTTGGTACTTAACCAAATTGGTTTCATCATGCATTTACTATGCAAACAGATACTTTACCACAGTTAAAGTTCTACCTCAGTAGACTTAGTAAAGAAACGCTTGACTTTGGTAAGAAAATATAAAATGTGGGATATTTTTCGATTCCCGTTGAAATACGTTTTCGTGTATCTGCTCGGGGCAAGGATAGCGCACTCAAACATTACGTTACGTTTTCAATTTCACCTTGCGGGAGCCAGCTTGTAATGGAAACGTAATTGAAAAAGGTTACCGAATTATCATCATCATCACCACCAGTAACACATATGAACAGTAAGCTGTTACATCTCGGAATGGTACTGTATTGCTTTTAGGTGCTGAAAGTTTCAAAGTTTTGGATTTTCTTTTACCATTGTAATAAAATTATTATGTAGGCATTTATTCACAATCTGAAAGCCGTGGTCAAAATATGCTGTGACTATAAACAATTGTCATTTACTATAAGACAGTTACTTAGATCGTTACTTTACATTAGGTACCCACAAACAAGTTTTATCAGCCACTTGGTTTTGTTAGCAAATATTGAAAAATGTACTAAAACCTCTTGAAGTATAAATAAATACAACGCTCAAGTTGAGAATAACACAATAAAATGAAAAAAAGTCGAACTCTCAAAATGGATCTATTGTGTTCCCATTTACTTGTGGCAATGATTGATTTGGCGTAAGTTGCGTCAGAAAAATGAGCAGGCTATTCATTTCCCTACTGATTCGTTTAGCCACAGTGTAATGTATCACTCAGTAATGCAGCTCTACACACAACAACCATTGATTGACTTATCTTGCGTTTTTGTTATACCTATGTAATTGTGATATATGTAATTGCTTACGTTTTTGAAGTTATACTTCCAATGCGACTTCCAACAACGTTACGTTACGGGATGACATAGTCTCTGTCTCTTTCTATTCCCCCCGAATATAAAGATACAGAGGCTAATACGCTACAAATGCTACAATCAAATATAGATGGCAGTGTTTAGCAATTCAGCATTTGACCGCCCGTGTTTTTGAAGATAAACGACTTCCAACTGACAGTAGGGGGAATAAAAAGAGACTATAATACGCTACAATCAAAATATAATAGATGGCAGTGTTCATGCAACTTTTTACTTTTTATTTTGAAGTGAAAATTTAGTACTGCATATTGGTTAAGTACATAAAAATAAATACTAAATTAATTTTACATTAAACACAGAGCGAGAGTGAATGCATGGCACTCGAAGTATAACTACTCCCGCGCGTAGGGACTGCACGCACAGGTTTTTTTATTCTATTTCACTACTATGCCAAAACCACAAATCTACAAAGTTCTAGCGATTATCTCGAGCCAATGTTTATGGTCTACATTGTGGGAAATTGACATACTGTTTTGCATTATGTGCGGCTCAGTCGTCCCAGTTACCGCTTGCGGTAACATTGAATAGCTTTTAGGTGCTTTTAGATTAGAAGCTAGCCAGAAATCGTCCAGATGATGGCACACTCTCGTATCCCCAGAGCGAAGAGTTTTGATTGTCACACTTGATCCCTAGAGAGTTTATTATAACTTTCCTTCAGTGTACAAGTACGAATTGAATTTGAATTAATCAAAACGTTTCATATGTGTATTTATGAGATACGTAATTTAAATTTACTGAAGTCTAAATTTCTTCGGTTTTAATATTTACCTATATATAATGGAGGTTCTAGGTATCTTTTATATATAGGTATCTTCTATATATAGGTATCTTTTTTCAAAAAAGTTATGTTATTTCGTTTTTGGTAAAAAAAATTGCATGTCGTTTACTTTACAAGCCGAAAATAATTACTAAGGTGTACCTTTTTTCAGTATCTCTCTACATTGTTGCTTGGTTACTTTATACCAAGCTTAAAAGTGTTCCTTTACAAAGTTGAGGTGTAACAAAAGGTTACTCCGGTGATATTGATTACCGATTTTCTCTTAAATTTCCCCTACTTAGGTGGTAATAACAGTGGACCATCTGTGCCGACTATCCCCTCTGCAGGGAGATGTGCCTGTTTGGTTGCGTTATTTGAACATTTTTGGTATAACAATAGACTAACCGATACATAGAAAGCTAGTAAAAGCTTGCGACTTAGTTCATGTAATTTTTTGACAATAATTTTAGATTTTTGCAATGACCGATATTGAAACGATATGACCATGTCAGTTGCTTGGAACAAAATATCGTTATCGGCGTCGACACAGTGCGGTTTAAAAGTACTATAGGTATGTATGCGATTAGCTTTTCACGGATATCGTGCAGGTGTCGTGACGATAGCCATTAGCTTCTGAAAAATCATTTTGCGAACATGCAGTCGTATATTGGAGCATGCACAAATCATCCGAAGTTTGCGCAGCTGTTCCAAACACGGTTATATCATGCTGTATCCATTTCTGTGCCGTCTCCCTGTGCAGACAAAGTTTCGACGGTTACACGTTCAAGTTGAAGATAAGTTACGTACAGAACTGTTATTTTTAGCAGATTCCAAACGTGTTTTACCGATTTGTTGGCAGTGTACTGCAAAATAATTTTTCCTTACGAAAAACTTTAAGTTTAACCCTATGTAAATTCTTTGTGCTTTTACGACTTTCTAAGTTAGTCTTAATATAAACTTAGCCTGTTATTTTCTCGGTCTCATATTCAATAACTTTCTAGACATTATCAAAGTTTTATAAATGAGAACAAAATAACAAAGTTGCCAGCTAAACGATTTTTTTCCCAAACTCCCTAATAGGCAAGTATGCATTTCAATTTCACAATTCATTACTTCGACAAAGGGAGACTAGAAAACCACAGAGCATCAGCAGTAACTATCAATAAAGATACAGAATAAACCATAGTTTCTACAAGGGACTATCATCAAGGGAAACTTATTATCAAAGCGAGTCATCGCGGAAGACGTCGATAAATCTTGTCAAACTCACAGATTACTCTAACTTTGCTATGATAACCCTTATTCCTAATGAGTTTGGGTTCAATTTCCATGAATTTTCAAACAAAGATACGGAGAACCCTGGAATAAAATATTATTAATAACGTGGAAGCAACAAAAGAAAGTTCGACATAAAAGAAATAAAACAATGGTAGCATATCAAACAAAACCCAAATAGGTACCTGAGCAACCTTTTCTTAGCCCTTATGATCTTAGGGATAACATTGACTTATTTATACAACAGCATTAGATTACAACTTGAACTACGAAACGTTCAAAAAGCAACGATTGCGGTAAAATAACATTGATTTTTCAATATCCGTTCGGAAACTTTGAACTTTGGACAAAAACAAAGCCTTTTGTAGAGCAACTTACAAGAATATTAACGTGAATTTTATTGTGAGTTAGAATAGTAGTAGGTAGTTCAAAATCGACTAAATTTTAGCGATATAGCTTTACCTTAAAGTGAAAAATGACTAAAATAATCTACTGATAAACGTAAACGTAGAGTTTAGTTTTAAGGTATTGTAAAGCAGACGAGAAAGTTGCACTTTTCTTACCTTTTGAATGTTTTAATCTTGGCAGGATAAAGAAGTAATATACATTCATCGCTATAAAAATAATATTACGGCTTGTCATAATCCGGTGCATCGCCAGATCCCGGAAGAGATCGTTACGTGTAATAAGAGAACCCATTGTAGACACAATGTACTGTTCATTGTATTCAACTACTTAGTACTCTCTGTTCAATTTGATATTCTCTAGTAGGGTTTTATGTTAGTGGGCTTGTACTACCGCCAACTTACCTATTCGGCTAAGACAATAATCTGGTTCGCATAGTACAAGCTTAGTTACTGCTTAGTTTGGGACTAGAAGGCGTTGTGTGAAATGAAATATCCATGAAGAGAGGTACATAAAGACAAACTGTAACCATGGTTATTGAATAATTTGAGAGTGAATATTAACTTGTTGACCCAAAATGTGTTCTGCTATTGAAGAGTAAAATAAGCCCATTAATTACGCATGATATTTGTACGATTTGTGATTAATGATCGCAAATACAGTTTAATTACGTCATCAACGTTTGTTTGTATTGAAAATGGATTTCAATTAACTTATTATCGGAAGGCTCAAATTTTGTTAGATTATCAAAAAGGCACGAACTTCCGGTCAAACACTAGCTATCTAACACATACTACCTACCTAATAAAAAAAAATAGTGCGTGCATGGAGTCCCTCCGCGCGGAAGTGAAACTTCGAGCACGCATTCACTCTCGCTCTGTCTCTTTCTATTCCCCCTCCCCAGGAGCGTTAAACGGTTAGCGCAACCTTGTTGATAGTGTAAAAAACTCACGTGACAATACCACCTTATCTTGATCAGTCTTTTCTGTAACACGAGTTGATTTTAACCAAACTCTGGTGGGTAATTTCGTACTACTTAGACCGAAGCCCTATCTAAATACTTGGAGACATGAGCGGTCGTGTCTCCCAATTAGTTACAACTTCAGCTACACCCTAATAAATACTTGAGGCGCGGATATGGGTTGCGAACTTGCGAAGGTGAGAGATTTATGTAACAACCTCCGATGAAACCTCCGTAGCACGATAGATGAGTTGACAACGAAAGTGTGGGTTTGAATATGGAGCTTGTACGGTCCCTGTAGTAGGTAGGTAAATTAGGTCTAGGCAGTGAACGTCTCAGGTAAGAGCTCATGGATATGTCTTCGGTAGATGTGCTTTGTGAGGTATTCTTGAGAAGTAACCATTAGTATCAATCAGGTGAGTCATATTAGTTTGTCTCGTAAAAATATCTTAGTAATAAGGAGACTGGTTGAAGAGGTACTAAAGACTTCCGTTTTGACTGAACGAATTTCACTCCGGTTTTCTCTATAAAAAGCTTGGTTTCCACAAAAGAATTTTGTACAAAAACCAATGCTAAATCGAGTCCACATAGTCAAAAATATTTTTTATAAATAAACTTCTTCATTAAATGAGTAGGCTTTTAGGTAATCCTGTAATCCCGGTCACGTAGCGATGACGTCCTAATGGCCCATAACATCGTAAGGGATTACCGGGACAATATCATTAAATATTGAACTATATTGATTTCAAGCTTAGGCTTACTTAGAAGGAAAGGTTCTTGACGGCTCACCTGATGATGAACAATTACCTTCTTCGGCTTATGTCTGGTTTAAACTTTGTTAAGTATCAAGCGCGAGTGACAAGTGCAAGTGTTAAGCGATAAGTAAAATCAGCGTGTAAACGCATACGCTGTTAAGTGATGAGTGCAGGTAACAAGTGCAAGTGGCACGTCACTAGCTTCTAACCTACTTAAGAACTATTGTAATATGTCTCACTATAAGTGAACTGTAATTTGTTCTTTATGAAATAATAAATTCTTTAAACCGAAGTGCGAAGTGAAGTGATTAGAAACCGTGTCTATTTTTACTGTTAAGTAGCTTCCCCCGCACACCCGCGCTCTCCCCGCACTCGGAGCGTTGCCTGAACTTGGTACGCTCATACGTATACGGGCAATTATTTGAGCAATTTTTGCTCAACAACACGAATGGATCAATCTGGAGTAATAATTGGCAGAATGAACTAAACACTGTGTGAACGTTCTGAATACCCTTAACACTTGACACCAAAAATCACGTTAACTAATCACATAACACGTCGCACTTGCACTTAACAAAGTGTAAATCAGCTATTAGACCTGTATACCTATCAAATTTGTTACCTGCTAATTTCGTGTTGTGTTGTGTGTTTGCTAAATAAATCATTTATCTATCTATCTATCCTAGAACAATACATTACTTTCCAGAGCTCGTTTATACTAAAAATGTTCCATGTGTGGTATTGCATTGCGTCCATCACTGAAACACACTGGTGTTGCGTGTCATGTCTATGTAATTGCACTGGCATCCTTCAAACCCAACTTACCAATTTTGTCAATCATAAACTACTCACTGGGTGGCGTTAAAAATGATAGGTACGGTGCGTAAGTATTTCCTCGGATACTCACAAAGAGCCCATTACTAAACTACTAGGTACATAACTAAAAGAAGGAAAGTAGAAACAAGTACTTACGGTCGATTTGAAATTCAAAAGTAAATGAAAGGTATTCATTATGTTTACAACTTATTTCCTGCTTTACCTTTGTACAACGAAACCTTTCCTCGCCACCTAAAATTATATACAAACGAATCTGTATCCCCATGTCGTCGTTTCCACATCCACTAACATAAACACGTATTTACAGACCCATTAAGTCCTATTTAAATTTGTTTGCCCTCTAATCTGTGTAATCCTAGGCTACAGATGACACCGCGGGAAGGCCTAGCCAGAGTAACCAGCTGGGATTACCTGGACCCCACATCCAACGGCTCGTTTTGTTCCGAGGGTCACATTGTACGTGTTTAAGTACTGATAAGAAGATTTATGTGGGGTAAATGTTTGCGTATTTAGTGGACGGTGCTACGAATCTTTATTGTTGAAAATAAAATTTAAGGTAGCGTCCCCAATCTGCGTAGTAAACTTTTGTGTTTGAAGTTTTTGTTACTGAAATCTACCAGGGAGTCAGGAACTGGATGGATGATGCTTACCGCGCCACTAGTCTGCTGCAAGCATAGTTAGCATTGTCTATGTTAAGCGACGTTCTGCGAGATCACTATTTGGATTGGTGACCGTTAGTAGCATAAATTTACATCTGACCGCTTTCTTGTTTCTGAGGGCACGTTAAACTGTTGGTCCCGGCTCTAGCAGTCGTTAAGCCATGACGGAGGCCTAAAAACTCCGTCAACAGAGTTGGCCACTAACTCATACGAGCTTGCTTGCTTATAGCTCGCGCTGCTATATTGGTGCACTCTGATCTTCTTTCTGGGATACATAAATATTACGAATTTGATACAACAAAGAGCCAATTAATATTGAGCTCTCTGCAGCAACTATTTTCGCACTAAAGTGCATTCTACTGCTGTGCGGAAATCAATATATTCCAATTGATTAACGGCCATCCATCTTCCTAAGTACCAGGAGGTCAGCAACCGGGAGGTGGTTGCCAGGCGACCAGACGGCGCGACTACGCGGCGCGACGCGTGACGCATCCTGCATCCATGGCTACAGTAGGGGATGTAAAGGACAATTTAATAACAGTTTAACCTTTAGATTTTTAGTTGGCTACAACTTGTAAAAGATCGTGTTTTTCAACTTTTTCGTGAGTCAGTGTCTGGAGAAGCATATTATACCCATTGGGGGGCAATCGTTGTCTCATAAACCTGCCAGGTTTTCTGAACTGTTTTCATATTAAATCATAGGTATTATGTGACTAAATATTGCGTTTCAGCGCGTTTCTTGCCGTCAAAAGCTTTTTCGTAGTATCTGTAGCCACATCGCTTGACATTATGCTGAGCAGCGAATGCAGTTCAGAGCTTACTATATGGGGGCTGGAGCACATTCTTAGAAATATCAAAGTATTTATAAAATCTAACAATTCTTAAATAAACTAGATACCGAGGTACTTAAAGATGCTGGATTGATGTTTATTCTCACATTTAAAACTAAGTTACTTCATATTTGAGCCTCCTTTGTAACACAACTTTACTAAAATCGTCTTTCTAAAATGCGTCCAGCACTGAACCGCTAAACTTCCCCACCGGAAGTGGATTTTCAGCGCGTTAGTATTGTTAAGTTGGCAACACAGCCGGAAGTAGTGTAACGGGGTGTTAGAGACACAATGATCGCGGCCTAGTTTGCATACAGCGGCTAAAGTTGACCGAAGTTAAACACCGTTAGAGTTAACATTGAATTGTTATTCTACTTGTAATATAATGTAAATGTTTTAGTATTTCCAACAAGGTAATTTGTTTCTTGTGCATAACGAAAGGTTAAAAAATGAAAGTAAATGAAAAAATAACTAAAAACAGTGGGTTCATACCTACATACGCAGTAGTTAGGTACTAGTTTATATTAAAGCATGTTTGATTTTGGCATGTAATTACTAAACGTGGATTAGGTGGCACATTGAGCACTGACGGCAACCTATTATCGCACAGATTAAAGAGAAAAGCTAGATTAGT
Source organism: Eulithis testata (assembly GCA_947507515.1). Taxonomy (NCBI): domain Eukaryota; kingdom Metazoa; phylum Arthropoda; class Insecta; order Lepidoptera; family Geometridae; genus Eulithis; species Eulithis testata. The sequence goes on from OX382207.1 coordinate 6,492,940, forward strand.
AACCCAAATTATTTAGAGAAACCTGGGAAAGGGTCTTGCAAAAAAATTGAAAATTGAGAGGAAGGCCTTGGGTGTTCATTCACACTGTTCACTGTGTTCAGTAACTAAAATTTACGCTGCTTCAGCAGATTATGGATGACTATATGGATGATACTCACTGGTGAGTTAGAGCAATGAAAGTCACAGTTTGATTATGGGTGTCATTCTGTGCCTAATTGCGGTGACCATATAGAGCCACTTTATGAGCAAGTGTGTTGAGAACAATATTATACCTTGGGAAATAATATTATTATTTTTTATTTCTAATCTCTAGATTCCAGTGTCTGTAGTCTATAACCCAGCGACGCGACGGTACTGTTTCCAACGGAAGGTTTTCTTGTTTTTTAACGAAGCAGATGAAAGACTAGGCATTGTAAACCTATGAAGTGATCTAGCTGTCATGTCTATACTATGAACACGTTCTGTCATACCGCGCTCTCTAACTAATGATATCGTTTAGTAAATATAACTCACTTGCTAATAATTAAATGCTATAACAGTTTCACAAATTAATTGTTGAAATAATTGAGGGTTTTGTATTGCTGATGAGTTGTTTTATTATCTAGCCGTTTTATTATCTGGTCACTTGCCGGAAGCTATATGCCTCAGCCGGCTCCTTAAGAAGATTGAGGAATTTTCTGCCAACAGCCACCAAAATTGCGCTTACGCAGACCCTTCTTCTCCCTGTTCTGGACTATGCAGATGCGTGTTATTTGGATATAACTGAGGAGCAGCTTGATAAGCTGGAGCGCCTGCAGAATTTCTGCATAAGGTTTATTTTCGGACTTCGAAAATATGACCACATTTCTCCTTATCGCTCTATGCTCAAGTGGCTTCCCATTCGCCTTCGTCGCAATATGCACATTATTTCCCTTTTGTTTTCTATTCTGTTCAATCCGCTCTATCCCAACTATCTTAAGGAAAGGTTCGAATTTCTCCATGATTCCAACACTTTTTCTCTGAGGTCATCAGACAATCTTGCCCTCAAGACACCAGTGCATAGCAGTTCATTTTACGGCAAGTCATTCACGGTACAAGCTGTGCGCCTGTGGAATGCTCTGCCAGTGGACATCAAGAAATCGTCATCACTCCAAACTTTTAAAAATAACCTAGACAGTATTATCTAACTTACTCCTATTTTACTTAGCATTGTATTTAATATTAAAGTATGTATTAGTTTATTTTATTTTTATTTATGTAAGTTTTATGTAGTATATTTTTATTGTGTAGGTACATTCTTTTGAGTTTTTTTTTTGCGTTACATTGTGCACCGCCTTCCGTTACCGCTCCGCTCGTTACTTTCCATGCTACGGTTGCCTGGAAGAAATCGCTTTCAGCGATAAGGCCGCCCATTGTACTATACTTAGTTTTAAGATTTTTATGTATTTTATCCTTGTGTACAATAAAGTATTATCTATCTATCTATCTAAATAAAGTTCATTAGTACATTTTTGAAGTTATACTTCTAATACGACTTTCAACAAGGTTGCGTTATTCGAGAGGACATAGTCTCTGTCTCTTTTCTATTCGGGGGAATAGAAAGAGACAGAGACTAATACGCTAAAATCAAATATAGATGGCATTTGGTCGAATACTCAAACCCCACTTAATTTAAGCTCCGCTTAATTTATTGCCATCTCTTACAAATGAGTAATGTCAAACAGAGGCAGAGCAATTTTAAGTGGTGCTCAAATTTGAATTACTTTTGAGTATTCCAGCCATTGTTCAGCAATTCAGCATTTGACCGCCCATGTTTTTGAAGTTATACGACTTCCAACTAACAGCGGGGGGAATAGAAAGAGACGCTACAGTCAAAATATAATAGATGGCAGTGTTCATGCAACTTTTTACTTTTTATTTTGAAGTGAAAATTTAGTACTGCATATTGGTTAAGTACATAAAAATAAATACTAAATTAATTTCACATTAAACACAGAGCGAGAGTGAATGCGTGGCACTCGAAGTATAACTTCTCCCACGCGTAGGGACTGCACGCACAGGTTTTTTTTTCTGTTTCTATCGAAAATAGCTTGAACAGAAATAAAGTAGGACAAGTTAAATGTTGGGTAGTGGGTACCTCTACCACTGCACTTATGAGATTACCGCAACACAATAATTTCTGTGTACGTTTCAAACAAGGTTTCAAAGCACTCTAGCACTTAGTATGATATTATATTTCTAGTCATAGTATAACAAAACTTTAGGTACATATGTACTTCACTTATAATGTAACATGCACCGCGTGGGATTTTTATTGTAAGCCAGCTTTTTCCCGCGATTTCGTTCGCGTCCCGGTTGATTCTGATAATTTTCTGGGATAAAAAAAAATACTGCATGGAGTCCCTCCGCGCGGAAGAAGTGAAACTTCGAGTGCCACGCATTCACTCTCGCTCTGTCTTTTTCTATTCCCCCTCTCCAGGAGCGTTAAACGTTTAACGCAACCTTGTTGGAAGTCGCATTAGAAGTTTTACTTCAAAATGAAAAAATAAATGAAACGAAGGCAAAACACAAAGGTTTAGCAGTTGCAACATAATTAAAACATCTAAACTTTGAAATTTATATTATAAGTGGGATTTGTAGTGTAGAATTACCTACTAAGAAAAATGTTTTCGGTTCTCTGTAGACAGTAGTCACGTCCAACACACGTGGGCAAGTTGAAGTTAGGGTGCACTATAACACACTGATGAGGCAATAAAAGTGAAGCACTGAAAAAATAAAAAGCATTTTGTGATTGTGCCCCCCATAGTTGCACTGACCCCCACTGACGGACGACCCCGTAGAGCTAGAGAAAATTAGAAAAGACTAGAGACACAATATTAATATTATTTAACTGTTTAACCAACACCTAATGTGCTGGTTACATTATTGTCTAGCAGCAGATTAGTGCTGAGCCTGCTCCATTTGTCATTTGTACCCATCTAATGTTTGTTATGTTGTACCTTTTGTTTGGCAATTAACTTTATTGTATTGTATTGTACTGTATTTTTATATAAATTATAATACACGCAGTTTCCCGTTGCCACGACGACAGCGACAAGCGACATTGACACGCAAGGAATCCTAGTGTTGTATCAGTAAGTACCTAATAGCACAGTTCATAATAGTATTATACTACTAATAGTATGACGCGGTGTTTGCTTGAATTATAAAAACTAAACAAAACGTTTTTAGGTCTATATACGGCACTACACCCCTGTAATATGCGAAAATCCTATTGGGGTTCCAAATTAACGGAAAACGTAAGATTTCCGTATTATTTTAGGGGCGGGTATTGAAATAATACTTAGAAGTTATTTTATTAACACCTTTTACTATTTTTCTTAGTATTTCGTGTCTTCCAAGTTTTATGTTTTTGTATTTATGTTTTATGTTCGTTTGCTTTTAAATATTTATCAATATAACTATGGTACCTAGCTAACACGACTACCGCATTATTTGCAATGCGCAAAAAGAAAATGAAACATTCTTCAATCGGCACATGTCAGACACGTGCCAGCTGAAGAGAAGTTCGTATTGAAGAGTTCAAGAAATAACAATAACTCTGAAGATTGGAGTGCCTATGATTGCATATGTACCTATGTGATTCATTTAACTGTCACTTATATGTTTTTTTTTAAATAAATGTGTGTTGATTGCATATAAAATTCGGAGAGGTAATACATTTCTCTCAGAAAAAAAAAGATTAAAATAATATTGACTCTTTTTTAGTTCCATATAAGTACTAAGTAACCTTTATATAAATAAATAAATATTCTTGGACATTACACACAACGCTCTCTAGTCCCAAACTAAGCAGAGCTTGATTGGAAACTTGGAAACTAGATTGCTGATATAATACTTATATACTTTTTTTTTTGTAAATACATACTTATAATGCATAGTAACACCCAGACACAGAACAAACATCTATGTTTGCCACACACAAATGTTTGTTCTCGGTGGGGATCGAACCCACGACCCACAGCACAGAAGGCAGAGCTACTACCGACTGAGCTGTATGTTTGTAACTATTGACATTGACTATCGCGCTGTTTGAAATGGTTCTTTTCGTTTTTAAAAGTTGATAGCTAGGCCACGGGTATTGTCTCAGAAAGTTTTTGCCTGTCATTTAGTTTTTCCATTCGTTTGCCATTATCATAATAAATTCTTATGCCATAACAATTTCAAGAGAAAAAAAATACTAACTTCTGAATATAAATGGAACAGTTGAACTAAGCAATAAAACACTACAAATGTTAGTTAGTGGAAGTGACGCCAGCCGGAAGGGTTCACCCGCTCACTGTTGTCCACAGTCAGTGCAGAAGCAGAAGTCAAACAACGGAGAACTGTCCAACTAGGTTTTGCAAACACAACTTATACTTATTTTGCGATTTTTTGTTCTAATCTAAGTTTAAGTAAACGTTTGACTGCCATAGTGATATGCCATAGTACTATGTATCACTACATAGTATAAAGCAAACTCGCTTCCCGCGTCTGTCCTAATGTCTGTATACTACGCAACGGATTTTGAAACGATTATTAGAATAGACAGAGTGATTCAAGAGGAAGGTTTATATGTATAATACATCATCATCATCATCACTGCATTGCACCTGTGCAAAGCCGGGGCGGGTCGCTAGTACCTAATAAATTAATAATGATACGCAGCAATATTTCTAGCTTTTGGAAACATTTTTAAATACCTAACGGAGAAAAAAGGCAATTCTAAAAAAATTTTGAAGTATTTTTTGAGGTGTTGCCACCTCGAATAGTACGGTATCTACTAGGTTAATTTTATAATACAGTGTATAAAAGAGTTACGACGTCATGGATAGGGCGAAGTGGAGGAAGAATGTGAGGAAGGCTGACCCCACCACCATGTGGGACCAATAGTCGGGAAGAGAGAGAGTGTATAAAAGAGTTTGTCAAACATTCTGACTCACAGAGTTTCCCAAAAGGAATCATCGCCTCCGGTACTTTCAATATCGTGGGCGTTCCACTAGCTCCAGACTATTCTTTTTTACGTGGGACGCATATTATTCAGTTGTAATTGTAGGTGAGTAAGTAAGAACTTCCTCATTAGACAATTAATGTTTCCACCGCCGCAGTGGCTTCCTGAGGAGTGATTACATCTGTCCACGTGAACTTATTTTATGACTCAATTTAAGAGCTTCACCGGTTGTATTGACCTGAAGAAGTACACTAGGAGATTGCCTCTTTCCTTCAAATATGTCCAAGGAAAAGCACGCAAATGATAGTATGCAATCTTTCGGATATAGTGTAACGCCTCACCATGTCATCAGCCAGCTTTGTCTCGCCATGCCATGCCATGCCAAGCCAAGCCAAGCCAAGCTAAGCCAAGCCAGAGTTGCCAGCCTTGAAAGCCGCTATGCCAAGCCTAGCCCGTCAAGCCAAAAAGAGCAGTTGTCATAGATTGAGATTCGATTTTCGTGACTGATGGCTCTAGACGTCATGGTCGTTGTAGTATAGTATTATATAATCTGTGTCGTTGGTGATAAAATTACCACCGGGTATTTCTGAATTCTTTGCGGTACGGTGGTAGCCTGAACGATACAGAACCAAAAAGATTGTTACAGAAGAAGGAGAGAATAAATTGTTGTGCAAGTCATTTTGTCTCCGTTTCAATAGTTTCTTTTGTTGAAACTTATTACATGTTTTTAACCGGATTCAAAAAAGGAGGAGGTTCTCAATTCGGTTGTATTTCTTTTCAGTGATTTAGCAGATAAATAAGAGTAACTGGAAAAACACGTCATCCACGTACACGACATTGCGTGTTTTGCTTTTCTGTGGTGTTTACAATCAATAGAACAGTCTCAATGAACTGCCATCATCATCATCATCGATGATGAAGGCGTATCAAATTGAAGTCGGTTTTTCCAGTTTTTTAAACTCATAAGTTATCATATTTAAAACTGTCGCTTAGCTAGTTTGTGAACAGTTTCACATTTATTGGACGCCTTTACTTACATACTTGATGAAAAAAAGTAATATTATATCCGTCCGTTCTATTTCGAATGATGTCTTTGCGTTACGTACCCTTTCACCGACGACCTTTATAATTAATCGGAAACCTGCGGCGTCCAGACAGCCGTCCAACCGAATCAGGCTCTGTTATTCGACAAAATTGAAGCCCTTGTGATTTCTGACTTGTTTTCGTCTGATAAGTTTGACATAACAGGTGTACCTATAACTTTAGTGGGTGGTTTGGTGAAAAATTGAAGCACAGAGAGATGTACTTTATCCATGGATGGTGGAAATATATCTGTCTTTGTTTTTGACTAGTTGAAAGTAGAGACATAAATATATAAATGGATGGATAGCGTAATCACAAGATGGTAAAATAGAATTAGTATTATGAATAAGAATGGATTTTGGAAAAGTTTCCGTTGAATCGATCTTTATTGCATTTCCACTGAGGGAAATAAAATCACAACTTCCCCAAGAAATGAACTGAAAAGCGAAAGGGTTACGCGAACGGAATAGACAATGACCGCATGTTGATTTGCTCAATCGTATTTCGCATACCAATAGATTCGAAATTTAAATTAAATTGTCCTTTAAAGTACAATTTTTCATGACTTTATTTCGCTCCGCTGAAACTTTTCGAGCGACTTTAATAAAATTGTTTCGATGAAATTGTGTTTCTTTCAAAGGAATTTAATTTTGTTTAAGGAAAAGATTTTAAATTTAGGTCGATTTTAAATAAACGTTTGTTGAATGAATTATCATCACAGTTAAGTACTTTGATTAGGCTTTTTTATAATTCATGGGTACGAAATCGAGTTCTAAAAAAGGTAAGTACTTAGCTTAAAAATGATGTTAAAAATACTTGCATTGTACGAAAGAAACATAAGTTTTACTTACAAAATATAAGTTTCAATCTTACCCACGATGAAACCAACACAAATTTTTATATTTATGTACCAGCTTTCTCTATGGGTAGAAAAAATAATAATCATGGCTACATTGTTTTATCCTAGTAAAATGAATGGTACGCTCGCGTACAAAACTAATTTAAATAGCAGAACAAAAACTAGCGAGCGGACGCATAATGGAATGGGAAACGCAAATAGCCTCAAATGAGACATTTACATTTGCTTTACAATTTAATTTACAAAAGTGATACAACTCTGGTGTAACTTTTTAAATAAGGTGATCCCTTTATGATTTAGTTTATACATTAAAATGCTTTGTACTGTCACGTAATAAATACGTTTTCTCAAGCACTTGATGGTTCTAAAAACTTTAGGTGGATGCACTTTTCTAGCTCTAGTAACTTTGGGCTAAGATGATTTTTCTGATTTTCAACCATACAGAGTGCTAACAGTGATTTTCTTGCTTTCCTGAACGAACAGAATTGGCACTCAGGAGTTGAGTTGACTCTTGCATTTTAATGAAGATTAGAATTGATTCGTGTCTGAAAATGAGGATGTCCCATTTTTGAGTTTCATACTGTGTGTTTCATAAGTGTATGCAAAACTTTGCAATATGTAATCGCCCTTATCGATACCACAGATCATATAAAATAGTACAAGTGGTCGATACCAAAGTTTTCCGTTAAATAAATACCTTCAGTAATTTGCACCGCTCTGTTAAATTACCGATACTTATGGTAAGCTCATCGAGAAAATTGCTCTTCATTAAAATGGCTTAATTTACTTAATTTTCATTCCGGCAGATCGTTAAGCGTAATAACGAATGTATCAGGATGAATAATATTTGAACCGTAATTCAATCAGCTTGCACGCTGGTATTTTTTACCATAATAAAATTTTCCTCAACTTACGACTCTATCAATACCATTGAAATCAAGCGAACCTGATATTTTTCATAATATTTCATAATAGGTACCGATTATGTGCCTTGTTAGTGCACCATTTAGGTAAAATTTATAGTATATTTCATTACAAGTGCGGTAAGGCTGTCATTGCAAAGAGTTCCGAAAAATGTCTACCCAAGCCGAGGCACAGCCGAAGGCGAGGGTTGACAGTCGGAACAAGTTGCAATGACGGTTCCGCACGTGTACTGAACGACTATTTTTAATACAGTTGCGAAAAAATGAAGCAATTTAATAAAATAATAAAAAAAACGATTTGCTTTTTTCTCTTCTCTCCACGCAATAAATTCGTCGTATGTAGATATGTAGCGACTTTTTGACTTTTCCGGTAATATGTTCTCCAAAGCATTTTGTGCAATTATACTGAGTTCCGGTGGTGTTAATTCAAAAAACTAGGGTTGAAATTACTCATTTTGTGCAACAAACAACTAAACTTGCAAAGAAAATTTCTGAAAAATGGTGCCAACCGTAGAATATAAGCAGAGATTTTTTTTTTCTTTTTCCATTCTGGTAGGCAAAGGGAACTATGCCCATACAGCCAAGTCTTCAGTAGAATTTTTTTATTGATATGAAATGAAAATGAAATTTAATGAGATGAAAAGAAATGAAACCTGACCTAACTCATTCAATCAAATCATTAAATCTGATATTGAAACAAATTAGTAGCTTCTTTTTAGAAATATACGGATTTGCATGAATCATAAAAACTTCTATGATTTTTTTTTAGTAAAAACGTCATGGTTGGTTTTTCTTTTTAATAGACATTATTTTGACAGTTTGGAAAGAGAACGCACGAGTTCGGGAAAGGTAAAAAAAAAGCACGAGTATGTAATAGCCCATATCCCGAACGCTATACGTCCCTGCAATACGCCACTTTTTGAGCAATTGTATTAAAAAAACATTTTTGTGAAAATTTCTACAAGAATGACAAATTCATACTCTTACGTCAGTAGTAAAGTAACTGAAACAAAACAAAGCACCAAATTAAATAAGAAAATGTCTTCGCTGTCCAATGATTCATCGTTAGCCCTCAAATCTCGATGGCGAGGGCTGACCCCTCGTAAACACGGATTGAGCGAGATGACCAAATTTACTTAGACACAAGCCCTGCACAAATTCGCACTTCTGTAAGCTTGTGTGAAAAATATGTGAAAATATATCGGTATTTTTATTATTTCTATTTTATTTTAAGGTAAGTGAACAAAGTAAAACTAAAACTTTAAGAGAAAAAAAAACACTAACAACGTTCAAAATTCTAACCCCAAGCTCAATTTAACTAAATTTAAAATATAAATTTTGTGGTTCTTCGTTTACGTCATAAAACTAAAACCGTGCTACTCAAAGTTTTCGCATCATAGAACCTCATAGGTATTATTTTTATGAGTCCCGTAGCACGCGACTGTACTTCCTCTCATGGCGTTCGCAAACATTGGAGATGAATCATAAAAACGCACAATAGTTTTACGAGTAGGTACTTTGAATTTTATGACACATCATACATACAAGTGTAAGTTTATCTACAAGGGTTGATTTTTAGCAACCCTTGTAGGTAAGGTGTAGGGCTAAAGTTCTACCTCTGCTTTTTACTTGCGCCTTGGATATTCTGTGCACACCGAAATACTATAAGCGTGGTGCAATTTGTATCATACCAAATCTTAGGGTTATTTATTCACCTATGCAAAAATATTATTGCAATTACTAAATTTTTGTGAATTTTTTTAAATTAAAATCCGTAATATTATTGTTATATGTTAGTAATACTACTAAAATATTATTATTCTGGACTTTTTAAACGAAGAGTTTAAAAAGTTCGATAATGAGTTTCAAAACTTAAATTATTTATAATTTATTTTTGAAAATAATCTTTGAAAAATACTAAATATGAGATCTACGAGTATTTGCAGACTAACAAGTGCAATGGTACGTTACCGGCTTACGTAATCAAATTGGGGTCAATTTATATGACCCAAAATATTTAAAACTGTTGTACGCTTGTCAGTTTCATAGCAAAGACGGCTAGTTTGAATCGCTTATATCATTTGGTAGAGCAGTGGTAGAGTTGTGATAGTGGTTTTAAATTGTTACTAGCCCCTTGGAGTTTTTTTTACTTTTTTCTTTGAACTTAAAATTTTCTTCTGACAATTTCTATGCTCTTACGAGGCATACCAGCGGGCCTAGGATGCACACGTAGATATTTGTCATGTCGTTCTGTCAAAATGTAAGCATTTTGCACCAGTTTAGGAACTTTTGCATTATCTGTGGTACTTAGGTACTAGGGTATTTAGCGTTTGTGGCAGCCGCAGCAGGGTTAGCATGCATTGCCACGTGCAATCCAATCACCATTTCATCAAAGCATCATCGTCTGGATTTTGGCAAGAATGACTACAATCGCCTAAATACCTACTCCGAACTTTACTGAACCTGATTCATCTCACGTTTCAAGTTTTATTGGAATTAAGCTGGAACCCTTTCGTTGACGTTTTGCCAGCATTACTGGGGATTACTCACCGAAGGGTGTGAAGCAAAACATGTAAAATGGAGTTATCCACGAATTTGGGAGACAAATACCTAATCCGTGTTTGGCTTGAAAATTCCCTGTCAGAGTATGATAAAACGGTTTTATGTTGTGACAGACAGACAACTACGTATAAGGAAACCCTAGTTAAAAAAATAAAAAAATATTTTACTTATCTAAATATATATTACTTTTTTTTAGCTGACCTTCCGAAATACATATTATTTTTATGTTTATTTATCATTGTTTATGACTTTAATTACGTATTGTTTTTAGTAGAACAAACAAAAAACACTAATTAGGTATGTTGTAGTTTAATCTTAAAACGTTACTTGTATAAGATACTTTTTAATTCCAAAAGTTAAATAAATCTTTTCAAAAACTTTTTTTTTTTATTTCTGTTTCCTCCATAGCTATCATCACGTTTCAAAAATAATAATAAACGGGAAACAAGGAATGCTGATAATATTGTCAGCGAAAAGCAGAAGACACGCACGCGTAGCCTTCTCGTTTATTTGTGAAAAAGTCTCATACGCAAGTATCAGCCTTGTACGGGGATGCAGTAATGAAATGCTGATGCTCTCTCCCCTCTCTACGACTGCGGAATATTGATAGCAGACTGTCTGTGTATAGGATATAGCATTTACACATCCAATCCTACACCTTATAATCAAATATAATACGGTTGAAAATGTAACCAAAGACGATAGGAAAGGCAGAGCACGCATGGTGCTGTCTGTCAACAGAACATGCGCTTTAAAAAAATAGAAAAACGAATGAAAAATTACTCTGTTTCACTTTTTGTTTTAAATGACTTTTGTCTTTAAATAACATTGCAAGAAGACGAGGAATATTAAATGTAATAAAAATGTTTTTTTTTTCAAATTTTATTAGATTTTTACACTGTCGCAAAAATATCTCAGAAGGTATGTTTTTATTATACCTTAAATTAATATTTACAGGATACTTAATACTGTATTATGCGGGCATAAAAAGCTTATTGGTTAATTAGACCGTACTTAAAGGAAGACCTTTCTTCTAAAAAAACCTAAGCCATCGCTGGCATAATATTAATGTATTTAGACATTTTCTTTCTATAACAAACCCAAAAATAAACGAAGCCCGTAACTAACAATAAAGCACGTATCCAACACGTTTTAGAACAAAGTAGATATAAACTACAAACCAAGTGATATGATAGCGCAATAGACGGGTTTTATAAGCATGTATCGCTACATCAAAAAATTGGCGAGTACCTACTTGACAAATCTGTCATAAGAACGAGACAAATACCCATTCAGTCTGAAAGTTTCAGACAATTGTAGTGACGTGCACTGTGCAGACGTTACGTAGCTCGTTGCGCGAAGTTCAAGTCGATCAATTACCTTACCTTCTTTTGTCATTTTAGATAGAAGGCAACGCGTCTAAACCAGCGGGCCTAAGATAATAATATTATTAATAATAAATATTCACGGACACTTAACACAACGCCTTCTAGTCCCAAACTAAGCAAAGCTTGTACGATGGGAACTAGATGCGCACCGCGAGATAATTGTCATGTCGTTCTGTCAAAATGTAAGCATTTTGTACCTTGTAATTGAACTATTGCATTATCTGTGGTACCGACAAAACGCGCCATAATGTACACTTTTGACGCTTCTTAGTCGTCGTACCTCTCTGAGGACGAGTTAATAGTCATGCAGAAATGTCAAAGGTTGAAAATTCAAAGGCGCGGTTTCTCGACAACATTACCACAGATAATGCAATAGTTCTTAAACTGGTACAAAATGCTTAAATTTTGACAGAACGATATGACAAATATCTCGCGGTGCGCATCTTAGGCCCGCTGGTTTCTGTTTATATTTGGTACAAACAGGCCTGTCATAATAAAAGCCTACTTCGTAGTTACATGATGTGGGTTGACGTTGTTATAACAATGTTGTATCATCCACCATCTGGAAATTAATGGAAAAACCGTGTTAAAACCTTTATTTAACAACTTAATAGTACACGTAAAACTAATCTAATCTAATAATCCTATTATATTATGACAACGGTAGTGTTGAGGTTGTTTTGCTTTTCAGCATAGGCCTCCCCCAGGCTCTTTCCAAAGTTCGCGATCGCGAGCCTTCCTTCTCCAAAGTGCACCAGCTGCTTCTTCGAGGTCGTCCTCCCATCTTCGGAATGGTCTTCCTCTCACTCTTTTCCCTTCTCTAGGGTACCTTTTGCCCACTTTTCTTGTTTTGTCCTAAAATACGTTTATACTCTTTTAAATAGTTTTACATATTGCTTTAAAACATGTTAGGCTGATGCAGGATAAGACTAATCCCTATTTGATAATTCCAGTGTTTCCACAATTTCAGTTATATGTATGTTAGCGTAAACTGATAGATAGATTGATAGATAATACATTTATTTGTCACGAAAACACACACATACCTAAAAGTTTACAACATAAACAGGAAGGAATACTATTGCGTTAGTAATAACTAAAACCAAAATATATAAACTATAAGACAATAAAACAATACAAGAACACTACTTGCCTGTGTTTCTTGGACGTGTGTAGGTATTATGTGTGTTGCAGTAGACAAAGAAGTTATAGCTCAGTGTAAAATAGCTCGAGAGCAACACTGATTTTCAGCTATCACCCTTCGAGAAAACTGCCTGCTATCTCTGCGTAGTAGGGAAGATTTAGTTGCATCACACCGCACTAAATTTTGCGTTTACCTATTGTTAGTCAACAAGTTACTCAACAGATTTATCATCATCAATCACCATATCAGTCCGCCTCCTCCCGTTTCCAGACAGAACGATTGTGAGCCTTCTCCAGCCAAGGTTTTTGGGTAGTTAGGTAGCAATGTTTTTGGATGTTTTCAGTACTTAAATTAATATCCAAGAAATACCACAAAGTATCTCGCAATTAATCACACAAGTGGGAGTTTAGGTGCTAAATTTCCAACAGTAGGTGCCTCAAACGTTTCCCGAAATTTACGAGCGATTCGTTTCTCACTAATTAATTTCAACTCTTATCTGATACGCTTAATTGGAGTTCACAGTTTGTTTTATAATTCGTCTCTAAATTTAATATTAGCGAGTTCTATCGTGATATAATTTTATGGAAATTACGGCAGATTTCTGTTTGAGCTATTTATCTTTGATTGTAAGAATTTTCACCATTTCATTCGTTGATTAACTTTATTCTTTCCAAGAAATATTAAAATTTTAATTTAGTACAATTATTAGACACTTCTTTGCTTTACCGCCTTTACGAAAACATAAACTGAAGATATAATAAACTAACTAATGTGATGTGATGATAATAAAATTGAAAAAAGATATCTATGTTATCAATAAAATATTAATTTATTTCTTGAAAATTTAGTTTCGAGCTAAATATAAATACTTTGCAATATACTGAAGCGAGAGTCAAACTGGATAGTCATCGCTATAATCACATAATCGCCTCAACAAATCCTATTTTCTACCATTCCTGATATCTTCTGAGATGCGTCACAGGGTATGACTAACCCTATGACTCATCATCCGGTCTATCTTCAAGTTCACTCTTATTAAGAAGATGGTCATGATCCTAGAGTAATGTCTCTGTTTAGAAGAATGACGCGGTTCCTTATAAAACACTTGATTTACACACGTGTGTGTGTGTGTGTGTGTGTGTGTGTGTGGACGCTGGAATAAACATAAAATACTTATGACATTTACAAAAATAACAATACAATTTATTTACAAAAATGTAAAACCTTGAAATAAACCATTACAATTCCATACAAGTCACACATTGTAAAGCGGTGCAATATTGCAAAGCGATCACGAAGATTTGTGAATATTACAGAAACACAATAAAATTCAAGGGATATTTACTACTATCGGGACTTTTATAGTGACTATGATTTAGTAGCAAACGGTTCTGGAGCGGGGACGACCATTTCCGATTTTACGCTTGGATTGGTCCCGCTTCCTGACTTTTTTCACTATTCAATTTATCTTACGTTGCGTATTTTGAAATTATTATGCTTGAAGCGACGCAGCAGTTTATGTAATTTTTTGAGTTGAAAAGGTCCATCGTATTTGAATAATCTACTCGTAAGATTACTAGAGAAATCTTACGTTGACCCTTGATGATATACCTAGCTGTCTTAATTCATCATTATCCTTAGTTCAGTAGAACCTACCCTATAAATTTCCAAAAAGGACTTACCTATCAGTTTATGACGACAGCGAAAGACTAAATTTTTCTTTCAACATTTGCAAATTCAAAATTGCATATTTATAAGAATAAAATAAGCTCGCACTTCCCCTTAATATTCTAAGCATGTAGCGTATCGCAAGAATTTTAAACCTAAGAATCCAAGCAAGTACACTGTTCCTTACTCAATTTTATTTTATGTTGATCCCGAACACATACCTATCGCTAGTAAGGGAACGGTAAAACCCCTCTACCGCAACCACACAGACTACTTAACCTGCCTTTATAATATAAAAAAATCATAGCAAAGAGAATTTTTGACGAAAGAACACATGCGTTTCCTTAGATTTTTATATTTATTATACGGGAAATATACTTTGTTTGCGCAGATTGCTGTAAGGGTACTCACTAAAGGGTTGTTCACGGTATTGTTGATGTATGCAATGGAGGTGAAATCAAACATAGATGTTTGCTAACATTTGAAGGAACTTTACTTAGCTTCAGCGTGACCAAATTCATTATCGAGTGAATGATAGAGTAACCTCAAAAGTACTATGACACTTTTGAGGTTAGGTACTCTATCATTCACTCTCTCTATCATAAGATTTTTTTATGAAATACCTAAAAGAAAAAAACATGTTTGAAAATAAAACCTTATTTCACCATCACGCATGAAATTGAATCATACAAATTGAATAACATGAAACACGTCTTGCTGCAAACCTAAACACAGGAAAACCCATAAAAAATAATTCTTCATTTCGGACCATGAAATGGAGGGTTCAGTCGAATTAAACCCGCAATAATCATCAAAAACAAACCCTTGTATCACGAAACTCGCAGAATTATTACACTCAACCCCAAGTGCCTGGTGGGAAATAAAAAGAAACTCCGCATGTTGTCAATAACATCAGTAGGTGTCCCGCGGGGCGGGGTCGTTCACCTTCCCAAGAAGTCTGTATTCCTTAACTTATTTTAAATAATAAAAATGAAATTTTTGATATTAACTAATAATAATAATGTTTATGTAATGTTTCTTTTGTTGATTTTTTAATAGTTATGAGAAAATTATCCTATACCACGAAGAGAAAGAGAAAGAGAAAGGGTAGGGTAGACTAGTTTGTAGACTGGTCGGCAAACTGGTTGGAAGACTGGTCGGTAGACTGGTTGGTAGACTGGTTAGTAAACTGGTTGGTAGACTGGTTGGAAGACCGGTTGGTAGACTAGACTAGCCGGTAGATTAGTCGATAGACTGCTTGGTAGACTAGTCGGTATCTATCAACTAGTCTAGTCTACCAACTAGCCTATCGACTAGTCTACCAACCAGTCTACCAACTAATCGACCGGTTGGTAGACTGGTTGGTAGACTGGTTGGCAGACCGGTTGGTAGACTAGACTAGTCGGTAGACTAGTTGGTAGACTGGTTGGTTGACTAGACTAGTCGGTAGACTGGTCTGTAGTCTTCCATTTTATAAACTAACACAAACAAAACTGAACCAATACATCAATAATAATACAATAATTTATCCAGAGGTAATGTTCCAGCAGCAGTGAGCGGCTGTACAGTGTGAAAATAAAAGATGTTTATGAACCAACGCTTTGTTCAATATCTTGTAAATCACACGAAGGTTTGCAAAAGGTGTCTGTCCTCTTTGTCTAAAGGTACCTGTGTCGTAATCTGTAAATACTTACGCCTTTACTAATAAAGGCGTAAAAAAACTCGCCTTCTACCCTAACCACTGCCCCTAAGGGCAGTGGTTAGGGTAGAAGGCGAGTTATGAGGCACTGAGAAAACTTTACTGTCAGTTCTATTGATGCTGTCGTTTCGAGGAAAATGGGTGCGCGTGGAATTTTTTCGGCCTAATGATGGAAGCTGAAACGAAGTTTTACCACTTATTGTCATAAAAAACAGGCGTCTAGCAGAGCTTATCTTCTTAGATAAGCTATACAATTATATACTGCAGACTTTCTGATCAGCCGTTAAATATATTATTACCTATCTATCGGCTGATCATAAAGTCACCGTACTACTTTATGAGGATTTAGTAGAAGTCACTGAAATTGATCGCATGTAACTAAATCGGTTTGAGTGGCACTCTAAAATGTAATCTGATGTGTTTGTTTTATTTTATTTTATTTGAGAGAAAAACCTATTCAAGACTACTTTAGTTTATCAGTTTGTACAAAGGTAATGAACGGCTAGATCCAACCTGTTTTTCCAACATAACCTACTTAAGGCTCCTTCTTTCCGCCCTAATAAAACTCTACTTATTTATGCCGTAAAACAAAGCATAAGCCCTGTCCCCTGAGACATCACGAGACCATAGGACATTGGAGGGACAACGTCTGAGGTTCAGAGGGACTGACCGTCGCCCTTAATACATTTTTTATCCGAAACTCAACGATACATTACTTTTTTATTATTCTCCTCAGGATGTCGTAAAGTGGAAAAGATTGTTTCTGTTTTCGTAATTATTTTGGGTCAGGGCAGGTGACATTTAGGCGCTTGCTCTTTTTAAAGGACCATTGGTAAAGTTTCCTGGATTTGTGATGCCTTGAAATTTTGTGAAAAAATTATGGAATTTCCCGATGAGTCCTAAAACACAGTGTATTTATCTCTGGCTACAACTGCGTTTGCTTACAGAGCAAGTTGAAAAATACGTCTTGGTGTATATACACCAAGACGTATTTTTCAACTTTTTATAATACATATTATTTTTACATAAAAAATTACAGCAGATTTCTTGGCATTGTATTTGTCTATATGCTTTTGTTTGTACCTTTGATACAGGTAATAGGTATAGGTCTCAAAATAATGAACCTCGTATTATACTTAGGTATCATATTTATCAAATCAAATAGGATAGGTATATTGTATATACATACGGAAATATGATATCCACACCACAACCCATTCACAAAGCATAACGTTTGCTTTCATGGGATACTATAGCAACCCGAGGAATCACAACTACGGTATATCAATGAATAGAACCCTAATAGACAAAGGAAAATCCTATTACAAGTATGTACCTATGTTCCAGCCCTGTGATATTATACCCAATAATAAGCGCGTAATGAAGTCTGGTCTCCATCATAGCAATCATCAATTTTGATAATGAATTTGCGCTCTGCTTATTTGAGTTGCTTTGTGGCTTTCACTTTTCAGGTTTTTTGTCCGGCCAAAAATATAAAAGACGGATAACTCTCTGACACGTATCATTTAATAATTTTAGTGAGTAGTTACCTATAGGTAGGTTATTTATAAGTACAGTTCGAGTATTTACATCTATCTCTCTACTCGTATGTACTGATTATTTCATGGTAAATTCAAAATGTACACACTACTTTACGTCAATAATAAAATAATGTTATCCGTCTTTTATCTTCCGGCTTTATTCGTTTTACATAAGGGTACCATCACTTATTGAATTTGGGCTGTACATTAGTGTGCATGGCTGAAATCCGACGGACTATCAGCCAAAGATAATTAATTAATTGACAATACAATAGGCTGACCTGAGGGTGGCCGCAGTGACCCCTTGGCAAATGTTTATTTTGCGTGGCCAATTGGTACATGACGCTTTTAGCTTTGTTGGACATTTGGATTTAGGGTTATAATGATTAATGTGTAAAATTAAATTTTTAAACCAAAAATTTTACTCAAAACTTTATATTCTATCGTTTTTTTATATTTTGTGACAGTTATAAGGTAGGTAGTTCAAACGTAACATAGAGTTGAATGGTTATTACCTCATTGCGGGGTCTGAAGTAAAGTCACAAGAGGTTTTCCATTTCACAGAGTATTGTACGAGTCTTGTACCAACCCAGTACATTTTACATTATGTATACTAAGTTACTAACACTCAGGTAGATGGGCGTTTGCACACTAGCCGATACCAACCATGTTAAGGCACCTCGAAAATACTATCAACTTTTTGTAGCAGTAGCAGTAGGTAGAGAAGTATATCTACCTAATTACTTTATGCTTTTGTGTTTCTATTTTTGTATGTAATGATTTTTTCTATAGTGCGTACGTAGTGCACATAATTGGTTTTTTAAACCATGCTAGTTATTAGCACGGTTCGATGTTGACACTGACATTGTGTAAAAGCGTCTAGAGCTCTTTGTCCATATCGTGCAAGTGTCGTGTCGGGGCAGTGTAAAAACAGCCGTTTGTTGTCACAAGTAGGTAGCAGTGGTCTATGTCTGTCGCAGTCTGGGAGTGAGATTATGATATTGTGTGAAAGCTTATTTTCCATTTCTGTGTAATTTTACTGTAACTTATATTTTATTGTTTTGCTTACCTAATATAACAAAGATTTTAGGTAGGTACACTCAAGTGCCAAATAAAGACACATAATTTCAAAGCAGACTTTATGTAAGCAAGCAGATAGTTTAATAATGTATATGTTGAGCATAAGTACCGTTAAGTACCTACATGGCTTACCTTTCATGAAAGAGGCTGTAAGTGGACGTTATGCGTAAAGAAATCAATTTTTGAAACAAAATAAATTATGCAAATTAGCTACCCTTCACAAGCACAACAATATAATACAAAATAGCGAGTGTCTGTACCATTTTCTTAAATGGTAATTTCGCTGAGATGATATCTATCGGGGTAACAAATCATACCATTGTCCTGGACCCTCCTAAGAAGTATTTTTTCCACACCATAAAATTAAATATGGAGGCGGAGAAAGAATAATTTTATTATTACGAGTTTCTTTCTGCTTTGGAATAACTGTTTTATTTACGATACCTACCTTTAGGTAGGTATATGCAATGATTTATCATTGCATATAGGTATCTATCTACAGATACGTTCAAATTTTACAGGTGTTTTGTGTTAGTAATAAGATAGTACCTACGCAACGCAAGTACCTATATTTACGTAACTACCAATTTAGCTTAAAGATTTTGCTTATTTCCTTAGTATCGCTTATGTAAAAAAATAGGAACACATGAAGATCGACCCAGAAGGTTCAAAACTAATATAATCATGTCTCTAGTCGCATGCCATCGATAGCTAACCCGCTGATACCGATACCACAAACTAATCAGTAACTCTGAAACTTTCACCCCACCAAGGTAGGATACCTGTACGTACAGATTAATAACACCCCCGTTTCACCCCACACATCGCGTGCATAGTTATTAATAGCAATAAGTTAGCATGTGCATCGCGCAAACATTTCCATTAGGCGCTTGGAACATATTTTATGTACCTACCGCAGATTATGCTCAAGTCGCTTACAGTGCATGGGTCTGTTAACGAGCTTGTGTACTTGTAGTACATGAGACCATCTGTTGAGGGAAAATGTATTATGTACCATTTTATTTTGTAGAAAGGACTAAACAAAAAGACTATAGCCACAGTATTTTTTGCCCATTCTTGTAGGCAGGCGCATGCAAGCAACCAACTGGCAAGGCATTTACCTACTTTTGTTGATTTTTTTGGTAAAGTCACTAACCACTTTGTACCCTTTGCTGACTTATATTTTATAAAACAATAGATGCACTTCTGCCTGTTTGTCTGTGCTTTAAGTGCTTACTGACAAAAGTACCCCACCCAGTCTATGTGTAAGCAAAAAGCGAAACGTACGCTAAGTAGCCTACCTACATGAAGCTTTACCTGTGGAGTTCTAGACTCAGCGTTGTGCAAATGTCCCCGCTGTCTGGCGCCCACGCAAATGTTACTGTTTACTCTCCCAACTACAACGCAGCTGGGTTCTCGAGGGAGGAATGCTTTATTATATTATCTTTCTACCTTAGCACAGAATAAATAATAGTAAGACCCTAAGTAGGAAGTAGGTATGATTGTAAGGTACCCACTACAACAAAGCCATGGATGTTTTTCTGACTGGTGTGGATTCGATGAAATTATTCGACGTCTTTCTAGAAATAAAACCACGATACCTACTGTCTTTTTTGATCTATTCGTACCTATCATAGTCTTTTTAAAAATATTCGCCACTTGAGACTACGAATCTATGGAGCACGTAGTATAAGTGTACGACGTAGGGTTTCAAAAGAAAATCTTGCATCTCTTGAAATTCAGATAGAGTTGTACATTATTTCCTATATCGTTTATGTATCTAGGTGTAACGTAATACCTTTAATTCACATTGTTTTCTTCAAAAATCTTTACAAACAATATCCGGCTATTTCGTCGAATTATCCGGCTTTTCTAATCTAGTCTCATAACTTTTCCCATCTTCAAAACCTTACATGGCATTAGTCCATTGGTCATTCTGCACTTCGTTTTCTTATAGTTTTCACTGTACAGTAACGTGGCTACTTTATTAAAAACTTTGATGTAAATATATATTTTTTTAAGTTTAATTTCTTTTAAAGTTTTTTAGAGAAGTAAACTTTCGTAGAGCCTTTTAGAGCAAACAGAACTTTTGAATCTGACATCTCCACTTTACCAGCAAGTTTTCAGTCCACGTCTCCGAGCCCTAGATAACAGCTCCAAAGGGCGCTGTAATTAAATTATAAAGTTCTGGAACCGGGGTTCTGTGGAAGGGTCAACTCACCCGGTAAAGGCGCACTGCAAAGCTAACACCACGTGACATATTTTAGAAATGATTAACTTTAAATTTTTGATTGCTTTCATGATTATCACTATTTAATTTTTTATTGATTTTACTAGTAAACTATGAGCCAAAATGCACTTAGCTAGATCCTATGTAGCTATTAGTAGCTAGGTAGCTAAAGTTAGTTAGAAGTATAACTCAAATTAGTAAATTTTCGTTGGCACCATAATTAGCCAGTAATTAGGTAGGTATTGAATGGACCCACGTTTCCGTCCCCCGGTCTACTATGCGTAAAGTAGGTCTGTATGTATGTAATATACGAATATAATATTATCATACGAATTACAATTTGACGATTATTGTGAATGTTGTGAATACTGTATTGGTTTTGGTTTTCTTTGTGAATATATTTACTTTGACATTTGACGATTGTCAATAACTATCTATTTATCTGTTTATCTAACTACTGAATAAGTTTCAGCTAAATAGTCTACAAAATTATTGTCATTTCCTATTCGTGATGCGGCTGCACCCCAAATGGCGTATCGTAAAACTTTACAACGTGCTAAATAAAGGGGTTTAACTTTTACATTTGTTTTATTTAGCATCAAGATTATTTTATTGAAGGTAAATGGCCTAGAAAAGAATAGAAGTTTTGTATGTAACTGTCCTTTGTATAAGTAGGCTTAGAATGTTAAAGCCTCTTTGGTAATCTGGCTAAGTAAGTAGGAATCGTTTATAAAATTATTTTTACACAATTCTTTGGTTATGTGTTTTGTAAATACAGTCAAGAGCACTTTTTTGTGTGCTTAAAAGCTTTGACGGTGACTGTCCAAACTAGTATAATTGAATCGAAAAGCATTCTAAAGAAAACGCCCTTTAACTAAATACCGAGAAAGTTTTCCTACGTGACCCCATCAACTGAGTCCCAAAGGTTCCTTATTTTTTCCATTTCAGTTCAAAAAACGTGTTTCCCGTTTTATTACTCGCTTTACTTAAGTAAAAGCCTCCCGGTGCAAACAGGCGAAATTAAAGTCAGATTACGCTTCAGATTTCTTTTGAAATCTAGATTGGTACATATTTTTTAATCTATATACAGAAACGGACCCTAATGGTTTTGATTAATACAATAAATAACATACGTATAAGACCTCGATTTAGGTTCAGTTTTTCAGTAGTCTTTAGAAAAGATTGCGGAATCTCCTAACGGATGTCAAAAACACACTTAGGTCGCATAAGTCGTCTTAGAAATAGTTTTTGAAGCGTAATTCAGGCAGTATTTGAAGTTCACACCGTAGGACTTTTAAAGATTACAGTTTTATGTGAAGGGATTCATTACAGAAGATGGAAACGCACACGGTAACGTCTCGGATTTACATAATTTATGTACTTACTACCTGCGAATGTTGCAGCCGTATTTCAACGCGGTTTTCTTATGTAAATTATTCTTGAAGGATTTTGAACCCATATTTTGTTCTGAGCTTAGTTTGGGCTCACACCTCTTGTTTTTTCTGGTAAATAGGGCCGAAAATGATATTTCATTACTAAGATATTTTAAATTTAAATTTAATATAGAGTAGCCTTTACGACAGAAGCCTTAAGGCGGCCTAAAAACTCCATCACCAGAGTTGGCCACTAACTCATAGGAGGTTGCTTTGCTTTTATTTATTAATTACAATAAAGGTACATAATGAAGGGGAAGGTAAACCAAAGGCTCTCATTGCAACATTAGCAGGCTCGCGGAAGTAGATGACTCAAGTTTGTTCGTTCAGAAATATGGTCTCTCCATCCCAGCAGTGGACTTCTACCTATTAGTGATGATGTGAGGAAACACTGTGTAAATTTGAGGGCTGTAAGCATTGTTTGAGGACAACAATGGTATCAAAGGACAACAAAGCAACTACCTATTAGTAATTGATTATATGTTCCTACAAAATTGGGTATCTGTGCTTTTACTAATTTATTACTTGTGGTGACTTGTAGGTTATAATATAGTAGGTGCCAAATAACACCGCAATACAAATCATTCACCCACCTTCACCACGATGTCGCAAAATTCAATTTATGAATGGCTAATTCTGTCGCTATTTCCATACAAACCTGTCGCTAAGACGGTAATCGCTCGAATCTCTTAGTACTGTTTGTTTACCATACATAAATTGAATTTTGCGACATTAAGGTGAAGGTGGGTGAATGACCTGTATTGCGGTGTTATTTGGCACCTACTATAGCTTGTTTGTACATAGAATAGAAATAAGCTCTACATCATTTTATGTAAGTTACCTAACCTATAAAATGCGTTTAAAATATTGACATTACAATAGAGTCGGTGTAATAGAGAATTTCCTATTTGAGGTATGATTAAATTAAACAAAATTTAAAAAATTTAAATCTTAAATTTTATTAAAATAAGGGGTCGAGGGGTCCGTTTGGTTGGCCAATGATCACAAAACAATTAGGTAGCCTTAAATCTAATTTTGGCCAAATCGTATAATTTGGACCAAAAAGTATAATTGGTATTTTTTCAATCTAGATGGAGAATACAACATTCCTTGACGTGTTCCAATGATATCCCGAATTTTCTACTTAGTTTTCGAAAGTATAATTGAGGTTCAGCAAGTATACTTGAGTTATATTGCCCTACAAGATTATCTTTTGAGACAATCTTCAGAACGTGAAGGAATCCACTTGAAAAATCCACTTTATCCGTGCTCCGAAGCAGCAACGGAGACAGCTCGACCAATCGGCCCGTACTTTACACCTCCTGAAGATGGACAAACATCTTGCTTAACAACATTACATTTCATTCCGAAGCACTAAACCGTCTACTAGTAACGGTGAATGAAATACTAAATTTCTGGCTGAAGGCCGATGAAGTTACACGCAAAAGCAAAACATAAAGTTAATTATTTACAACCTACGGTTAGAAATTGAGTGGTTATTCCTCTAGTTTATGACTACAATTTTAACAATTTGAACGTACAAAACATGTTTATCATTATCTAAAATCACTGAGGTTTATACTGGGGCTATTTAAAGTTCCCATCAAAACATTGGCACAGAATCTAACGGCGATTGGTTTACCTTTATGAAAATAAGAAACATACCTATTGGAGGGAAATGAACCGGCGCCCAAGTAACCGCAACCCGGCAGCACCACGTGCACACAATCCAAGCTTCTAGGGGAAGAAAACCATCGTTTACAACGAGAACACTCGTAAAATAGAAACTAGACCACTTAGATGCAGATCTTCAAGTTACCTTTACACCAAAATCAGCCAACACGTGGACAGGGTGAAAATTCCCCGTACGTCCAGTCACCGCCAGCACAGCAGAAGAAAAAGAAAGATGTCCTCCTTCGCCTTTCCGACAATTCTCTCTCCAACCAAACCCAAAGCGCGTTCAGAATGTGATCCTCTAATCCACGAACTATCACTCAACACTAACTAAACAGTACAATTATCCACCGAACAATCAATATTCACATCACAAAATGCTCACTGACCTAGATACAGAACGATCTTATACTGCCCAGTTCCATTCTACGCAAACTTGTCCATGATAAAAATTCGAGTAAGGACAACAACAATTTTAATTATATACAGCATGCATCCAAAATCATTTTGAAACCTATTTTAGAGCAATAACTGCTAGTAGGATTTAATACACATAAGTGGATTAAAATAGCAAAATTCAATCACTTCTACCAGAAGTCTCTTCACAACTCTCTCCACAAAAAGAGAAAAACACGCGGTACGGAACGCCACGGTTTAATTACCGAAACGTCAACGTCAAATGTCATTATAACCTACGAAAATTTAGCAACTTTTGTTTTGCTTCAAAATGCCTAGAACTTTTCAGTATAAATAATACCCAAAAGGATAAGAACAAACTGATTACACTTAAAGAATAAAGTGCACAGTGTAGTGACGATGCCATAGCCATAACTATACGCAAATTACGAAAATAAGGAACCTAAATATGAGGATCGAAGGCAAGTCCCCCCATTTCTCATATCACAAAAATTAAAGTGTTACAGTACTCCCTCGCCCATCAGAATTTTGCGTACAAAACGAGCAAAATTCAAGCTGGCCCACCAGCTTTCATGTATTACCAAACGAACCCCTTAAACCCCCGACGACGACCTTGGAATCGATGGCATACTCTTGAAGAGAGTATGGCATCACATCCGGAGATGTCCTATGGTCGAGCTTGGACCTTGGCGTCGATGACGTACTCGTTTATGGGGTACGACATCACATCCGAAGATGGCCTACGGTCTAATGTGCTGCTGTGCTGGCAGCGACAGAAGAAGAATTATCCGACCCCTTTATATCCTTTACATGACACTGGCTCCTCCTACCGTTCTCATCTTCCAATAAGTACACTAGCTTGGAAAGCTTTTGTACTACCTTACACTTCTCAAAACGAGGTGCTAATTTATAAGAAAAATGCTTCGCAGCATCACTGCGAATATGAGTGCGACGCCATACTACATCATCAACGTCGAACTCCGTATCTCTTCTATGCCTATTATAATACTTAGCGTTGCGGGAGTGTGCCTTTTTTAATGCCAGATCAACCGTCCGAAACACGTCTTTCAAGAATCCCAACTTGTTAGTGTACTCAGAACGCGAACCTGCAACAACTTCATCAAGATCTTCGGGGTCTCCGTAAATTGTACCATTCACCACAGCCTCACGCCCATGGACAATCAAAAAAGGTGTGAACGACGTAGAGCTACTAACTGCAGTATTCATAGCAAATTGAATTTGACAAAGGTTGTTATCCCAAGTACGCTGATCCGTGCCAACAAGAGCAGCAATAGAAGTGACAATGGTCCGGTTATACCGTTCCACGGTGTTAACCTGAGGACAATAATTAGGAGTATAGTGAATTTGGGGGACACTATACTTAACAAACAGATCCTTTATTTCACGTCCGATAAACTGGGGGCCGTTATCGGCAATAACAGTTTGCGGAACCCCGTGAACCAAGAACACATGCTCCTCCAAACGTTGTGCGACGACTTTACTAGTGGCTCGCCTTAGCGGAAATAATAAGCAGTATTTGGAAAAGCAACACACTACCACGAGGAGATATTCATTTTGTTGCCGAGACTTTGGCAGTGGACCAACAAGATCTACGCTAATACACTGGAAGGGTCTACGACAAACTTTTGGATTTCCAAACAAACCAGGTGTGGGTTGATTTGGGTGCTTATAAGCTTTACACGTCGAGCATTTAGAAACATAGTCAACAACGTCTTGATACAATCCGGGCCAATAAAACCGAAGACGCAAACGCTTGTAGGTCTTTTCGACTCCTAAGTGGGCACCTAAAGGAGAGTCATGGCACTCAGAAATATGACTCTGCCTGTCATCGCAAGGTATGACCTCCTTCCAATCGAAGTCACCAGTCAACGACGACTTCCCCTTAGTATAGCGGTAAAGTTTGCCATCAAGAATTTGGAAATTAGGACATGTCTGGGGCCTATCAATACAACGGGAGTAAATATTACTGAACCAGGGGTCATTAACTACGTTAATAGCAGTTACAGGAACGGAGCGAGAAAGTGCATCCGGTACTATATTTTCTGAACCCCGGCGATGTTCAATAATAAAGTTATACGGAGAGAGCCTGCATCCCCAGCGTTCCAAGCGTCCAGTAGGATTCTTTAGATGGAGAAACCACTTCAAACTCGCGTGATCCGTGATAATTGTAAAAGGTTTATGACCCTCAAGGTAAGGTCTAAAATGCTCCACAACATTAACCACCGCCAATGCTTCCTTTTTCGTGGCGGAATAGTTTCGCTCTTGTCGGGATAGAGACCGGCTATAATAAGCCACGGGGTGCTCTTCACCGTCAAAATTCTGCGTCAACATTCCTCCGACTCCGACTTCAGAAGCATCAGTGTGAACACTGAAGGGAAGAGAAAAATCAGGACACGCCAAAACAGGTGCAGATGTAAGGGCACTTTTGAGTTCCAGGAACGCGGTTTCCGCTTCTTGGGACCATACAAATGGAGGGCGATTTTTACGAGTGGAGGTAAGGGCATTTAGGGGTGCCGCAATCGTACTAAACCCTCGGATGAACCGTCGGTAATAAGATGCTGTTCCCAAAAATCGCTTCACGTCTTTGGAACAGGTAGGTACAGGAAAATTGGTTATAGCCGTTATTTTAGTGGGATCCGTCCTCAGACCCAACTCGTCTACGACATAACCTAAATATTTTAATTGTCTGCGAAAAAAGCAACACTTCGGTAAACTAACCGTAAGATTGGCAGAACGCAAGCGATCGACCACCTTCGACAACAAGTCGATATGTTCTTCGAAAGTTTTACTAACCACAACAATATCATCTAAGTAAATGAATACGCGCCCATTGAACTCTGGGCCAAACAACCGATCCATCAATCGCTGCTGAGTAGCTGGCGCTGAAGTTAAACCAAAGCACATAACTTTAAATTGAAACAATCCGCGTGACGGCACAGTAAACGCGGTTTTTTCCTTAGAAGAAGGCGTAAGAGGAATTTGCCAAAAAGCAGCTTTTAAGTCTATTGAAGACAGAAAACGTGCATCGCGTAGCTGATCAAGAATGTTATTTATATAAGGAAGAGGATAAGCATCATGTTTAGACACCTGATTGAGTTTTCGGCTGTCTAGACAGAAGCGCACTTCGCCGTTCGCCTTCGGGGCCATCGTGACAGGGTTATTCCACGGACTACAGCTAGGCTCTACTACATCCATTTTTAGCATTTCATCTAGTTGACGATTTAATTCAGCAAGCTTATCGGGTGACATGACATAGTAACGTTGCTTGATGGGCGCAGCATCCCCTGTTTCAATGTGATGAGAAGCTAGTTGAGTTCTACCTAGCCCCTTCTTGTCAGACGAAATCTCTTCAAACATTTTATAAACGTTATCAGCCAACTTTTTCTGTTCATTAGTCAAAGTGTCAAAAGGGTGCAAGTGGTTCACTGGGCACACTACAGCATCAGCAGGGTTCTGATAAAAAACTCTATTATCAGGGTCAGCCAGACTCAACACATCAGGCGCGATGTCGAAGGTTTTCCAGAAATTTATGCCAAACAACAAGGAAGAAGACACACCCGGAATTACAAAAAATTTTACGACACGCGAAACGGCATCAACTGTTACCAGCAGATACATATAGCCAGTGACAGGAGATGTCGAACCGTTCGCGGTGACAACCGACCGTATATCATCGGGCTCATGCACTTCCGCAAAATCAGAAAAAAACTTCACAGCGGGTCCACCGATAATTGATATGGTAGAACCGGAATCTAACAACCCAGAAAAAGTCACACCACCTATCTCAACATTTAAATATGGACGGGCATCTTTACAAATTTTAGTAGTAGAACGGGCCACAGCTACATTAGCTGTATAAGTTTTAAAAAATACACGCACATAATCACACCATTTACTCCACTCTTCAGGATTTTCGTAGCGATGACCCTTGCCTACTCGTTTTTTGACTCTGGAATAGAATCAAGTTTGGGCGCACAATTCGGACAATTGACAGAAGTCACCCCCTTCTCTCCACAACGATAACAAACCGCAACACGAGGCGCTTTGCAATCTAGAAGCGTATGACCTTTGACTCGACACCGAACACAAAATTTATCTGAGACCGTTACCACAGCATCACAACGCGGTCGGCTTACTTTGCCTTTGTAAGCAAGATCTTGAGCAACAGCGTTGGTTAAGTTTCGCGGAGGCTCGTTAAAAAATTCTGATCTCAGCTTAGCAGCTTCCAACAGACGACCACGGGTTTTGAGATCGGACCACGAAGTAATATCAACCAAAGCCAACTGAGTCGCATAAAACGGCCGGATGTTAAATCGCACTATGTCTAATTTCTCCCGAGCATCCAAAGGTCGACGTAGACGAGAGAAATAGTTTTCCATTATACTCAAAAAATGCGTAATTGACTCATCCGGACCCTGAGTCCTAGCGCGAATCTCTTGGAGTAAGCGATGATCATAATCATATGGAAGGTACTCTTCCAACAACAAAGCCTTTAGTTGGGGCCAATCAGTAACTTCATTCTTCACAGCACGGTACCAGAATAAAGCTTCATCAACAAACAATTCAGCTGCAGAATGAAACAATTTTTTATCCGAAATATCCCTAGACAAGCACAACTCCTCCAACCTTTGAATAAACGCTATGACATTATCCTTGCCGTTGAATTTCCAATTCAAAGAGTGAACCTTTGATTGACGATCGCAAGTGTACATGGATTTAACAATGGGTTCGCCCTGCGCATCAACAAATCCATCCTCCACAAAAACAGGTTGAGCACCCGACGCACTAGGAACAACCTCAACCGGCGATTCAAAGCTACTGCTAAACGTGTGCAATAATTTATCAACGCGTTGCAAAATTCCCCAAAGGTGATCGTCGAGCTGTTTCTTCAACGTCACGTCTCCTTCCGCAACAGGCTCAACACGACTCAACCTATGGAACAAATGGTTTCCCAAAGCCTGCATTCGATATAGACGTTTTAAAAGCAGAGGTTTCTTTTCGCATATAGTATCCAATTCCGCCAGTTTAGATTGGACCGTGAGTAACTCAGAAGTAACATCACCCTCAAACACGTCAACTTCATCCGTGGGTATTTGCAATACCAATTTTTTAATTTGGGTACGTAATTTTTCTACAGTATTACTAGGTTCACCATCGCGGATAGCAACTTCATAAAGTAATTCGTCCTTGTTCAAAAGGTGGAAACGGATAGGGCGTTCCTCCATGTTCGATAACATAAAGACCGGTAGCGTACTATAAAGAATAATCTAAAAACTAGTGAAGTTATACAATACAAAAAAAATGATTGACCAACCAATCCGTTACTGAGCGAAAGACCAGTGCCGGGGATATTATCCACGAAACCACCATCGTCCCTGTTCGGGCGCCATTGTAATAGAGAATTTCCTATTTGAGGTATGATTAAATTAAACAAAATTTAAAAAATTTAAATCTTAAATTTTATTAAAATAAGGGGTCGAGGGGTCCGTTTGGTTGGCCAATGATCACAAAACAATTAGGTAGCCTTAAATCTAATTTTGGCCAAATCGTATAATTTGGACCAAAAAGTATAATTGGTATTTTTTCAATCTAGATGGAGAATACAACATTCCTTGACGTGTTCCAATGATATCCCGAATTTTCTACTTAGTTTTCGAAAGTATAATTGAGGTTCAGCAAGTATACTTGAGTTATATTGCCCTACAAGATTATCTTTTGAGACAATCTTCAGAACGTGAAGGAATCCACTTGAAAAATCCACTTTATCCGTGCTCCGAAGCAGCAACGGAGACAGCTCGACCAATCGGCCCGTACTTTACACCTCCTGAAGATGGACAAACATCTTGCTTAACAACATTACATTTCATTCCGAAGCACTAAACCGTCTACTAGTAACGGTGAATGAAATACTAAATTTCTGGCTGAAGGCCGATGAAGTTACACGCAAAAGCAAAACATAAAGTTAATTATTTACAACCTACGGTTAGAAATTGAGTGGTTATTCCTCTAGTTTATGACTACAATTTTAACAATTTGAACGTACAAAACATGTTTATCATTATCTAAAATCACTGAGGTTTATACTGGGGCTATTTAAAGTTCCCATCAAAACATTGGCACAGAATCTAACGGCGATTGGTTTACCTTTATGAAAATAAGAAACATACCTATTGGAGGGAAATGAACCGGCGCCCAAGTAACCGCAACCCGGCAGCACCACGTGCACACAATCCAAGCTTCTAGGGGAAGAAAACCATCGTTTACAACGAGAACACTCGTAAAATAGAAACTAGACCACTTAGATGCAGATCTTCAAGTTACCTTTACACCAAAATCAGCCAACACGTGGACAGGGTGAAAATTCCCCGTACGTCCAGTCACCGCCAGCACAGCAGAAGAAAAAGAAAGATGTCCTCCTTCGCCTTTCCGACAATTCTCTCTCCAACCAAACCCAAAGCGCGTTCAGAATGTGATCCTCTAATCCACGAACTATCACTCAACACTAACTAAACAGTACAATTATCCACCGAACAATCAATATTCACATCACAAAATGCTCACTGACCTAGATACAGAACGATCTTATACTGCCCAGTTCCATTCTACGCAAACTTGTCCATGATAAAAATTCGAGTAAGGACAACAACAATTTTAATTATATACAGCATGCATCCAAAATCATTTTGAAACCTATTTTAGAGCAATAACTGCTAGTAGGATTTAATACACATAAGTGGATTAAAATAGCAAAATTCAATCACTTCTACCAGAAGTCTCTTCACAACTCTCTCCACAAAAAGAGAAAAACACGCGGTACGGAACGCCACGGTTTAATTACCGAAACGTCAACGTCAAATGTCATTATAACCTACGAAAATTTAGCAACTTTTGTTTTGCTTCAAAATGCCTAGAACTTTTCAGTATAAATAATACCCAAAAGGATAAGAACAAACTGATTACACTTAAAGAATAAAGTGCACAGTGTAGTGACGATGCCATAGCCATAACTATACGCAAATTACGAAAATAAGGAACCTAAATATGAGGATCGAAGGCAAGTCCCCCCATTTCTCATATCACAAAAATTAAAGTGTTACATCGGGTATACGTGAACCAGCAAGGCACTGCAATGCAAACCTGCCGACACAAACAAATATGACCCACGTATAGTCTTTGTAGATTGGTAGGTCTTTTTTTTTGCCATAGCTGGCAGACGAGCAAGCGGGCCACCTGATGGAAAGTAGTCACCGCCGCCCATGAACACTTGCGACACCAGAGGTGATGCTAGTGCGCTGCCGGCCTTTTAAGAGGAGATAAACCCGCCTTTTGAAGGACCCCATATATAAACTCCGTGGGAAAACCGCAGAGGGAAGTTCGTTCCACAACTTACACGTACGGGGGAGAAAAGACCGCGTGAAACGAGAAGTTG
This sequence comes from Eulithis testata, assembly GCA_947507515.1. NCBI lineage: Eukaryota > Metazoa > Arthropoda > Insecta > Lepidoptera > Geometridae > Eulithis > Eulithis testata. Next base: position 6,525,060 of record OX382207.1, read on the forward strand.
TGGAAAACCAGCCATCCAGGTGGTGTGGATGGAATCTGGTTTTGCGGCGTGTGGTGCGGTGGTGGAAAAAAAGGTACTCTACAAATTGTTTTATCCAAACCCAAAAATTCAATTCCCTCAAACGGCTTCGATCCGTAAAGCTAACAAGTTTTCGTATACCCACCCGCTTTACAACATCTGTCGATAGCTACAATACTCGAGTATTAGGTGAGATTTGGTGTATAGGTTCGGTCAATTGCTTGACCATCTGCGTCGAAGGGTAACGAGCACGATTTTGATAAACGTTCAGTCACGGTGATTCTCGTTCTGTGGTTCGGTGATATGAAATAGGGAGCTGGTTTTGTTAGTGGATTATTTTATTGTTATGTAATGTCTTATTTCTTTTTACCACGAACTAGGATGGTGCTGGGCAAGCCTACTCCACCTAAACATTGTCCTCCTGCCGCAGCTGTATAAATCATCTTCAATACCTAGATGTAAAGGCCTAAGACTGACGACAAGTTATTTGAACTGAAAGCAATATTTATATTTTTAGACGTGTCCTCTAACTTAGAGGGTTCAAGGACAAACGATGATTATCTATCATTCTGGGTTGTTCTTCTTCATGGTCGTATCACTTTTGGCAGAGTGGTCGCTCTCATCATGTCAGAGCAGTGGGTTTGTAGGTATATTTTAATTTTTTTTTATGATTCGACAAAAATACATTGGCGAAAATAAACCAGATTAAATTAAATGCAAGTTTATTAATTAGTAAATATAAACATCATCAAGTTGAGCTTTATTGTTAAAAATAACCCAAGCATTCATTGCATATTTATTTTAAAAGTAATAAAGAAGGATGTTGAATGGGTACTTTAATTACCAACGTCAACATTTTTGCGCACCGCAATAAATATAAGACTTTATGGCTGCACGGTTTGCATAGCAAAATTTGAAAAACAGCTGGGTTAGTTTAGACAATGAAAAACTAGCGGGTCGAAACTAATTAGGTAAATAAGTTTAGTTCTATCTTTGGTCTAGTACTGTAAGCCTGAATTGTATGTTTGTTTAAAAATAAATAATAAAAATAGAATAAATAGCATATAATTTAAGTAGGTACTTTGGTATTTAATTTAGGATGGAACCTACTTTTTATAAATTAAATACTTATCGTGTTTATAGCGGAAGTAGGTATGGTATTGAGTTCCAAATTGTAGTCAAAAAATTCTGTCTTGCGTAGGTAGGTTCCCAGCACATTTTTTTGTGTTTCTTAATTTATTCTCTAACGCAAAGCATACAATTCAAATGTGTATTTTCTATAACATTATAGGTAGATACCTATAGATCTGTTACCTGATTTGGAATGATACCTCGTGCCTGTGACAGCCGGCAATGAACACCGCACATACTTATTAATCTAATCGTGCTGTTTGTTTGTATAGTCCAACCCTATACCTACCCCTGCTGACCGAACAGGGGGTGGGATTATGACGTTACACTAATTGACACCGTTTCGGGTTGAAAACCTGAGCACGACCCTCGCCCGTGATGATGCATGCTGATTAGAATTCGGTAATCCTTTGTTCGATGTCGAAGCTGTTGTGCAATATTATGGAGTTTGTGCAAAGTAGGTAAACACTGGTTTACTGAAGCTTAAAATGGAAAACTTTTAATAACACAGTGGCGCTGTAAACTGTTCTCATTATAAACTCTTATGGTTAGATCGTAATGCTGCTAGAGTATGTAAATTTTAACGTACCTAAACTATATATAACAAAAAAAAATTCTAAACTAAAAAAATTCTAAACTAAACTACCATTCTTCCTGCATGACGTATAAGAAGTACCCACCTACCTAACATACGTAAAATTAATAGTCTCAACGTTTATAGAAGTTTTCTGAGCATAGCATATAAACTAGATTTTATACGAGTTTTACGTGGTCGAAGACGCAGATATTGAAAAAGGCAGAAGTTAGTTTTGAATATCGAAAGTTGTTATCTGAAAGAAATCGAAAAGCACTGCAGATGCGTGCTCGAATGCATTTGAGCAAATAAGTAAAACAAAAGAGAATTCAAGTCTCTTCTTCCACACCAACGCCTTTAAAAATTAAACAATAATTTTGAGGAATGCTCGGATGCCTGTCTAAATGTAGGAATCAATGGCAAAGTTTATGAAACATGTTTCCAAGTTGGTTTATTTATGGAGGGCCGTCTAGACGCAGAAACCCCACACACCCCTGCCACAGTAGAAATGAGAACCAGTACCGTAACTTGTTTGCAGTAAAAGTGGTCATAAAAAACATCTATGTTTCTTACATGAAATGAAGCTAGTCATGGAAAAACATCTTCCTATGCTCGCTACATAAAACGTTTGGGTCTACCTAGGAACCCACATTCTAAATTCTAAACTGTGAAAAGTAATCATCTTCTAGCAAAACTATTTCAAATGATCCATAAGATTGTACAGACAGTCATAGGAAATCGACAGATGGACTCGAAACTTCACGACGTTGCTCTACGCTACCCATACGTTACCAAAGACCACTTCTGTCTTTGGTAACGTATGCGAGATATCGTTCGGAAGACGATGATTCGAAGAAGGAATCATGACCCTCAGCCATGAGGAGTTCCGACAGAAGATTATAGGAAGTTAGAAATGAAGCACGATACATACTGTAAAACTATTACACTGCCGCTGTATAGACTGCAGACGCTAAGGCTCGTCACAACCCTCGCGCGATGCCAATTATTGAAAGTTGGTGCTTGAAAAAAACTTTAATCTCGTCTGAGTGATGAGCACGCTGGCTGCTTTGACGGATGAAGTGTATGGATCAGAAATATAAAATCAAAACCGAAAGAGGTCGGTTGTAGTACTCACCTATGCCTAGAGCAGATAACTAGGTTTTCTGGCTTCGTTCATAATTTTTTAGATAGAGCAGTGCATAGGTAGTCGCGTTTCAAGTTTAGTTCAATAAAAAATTAACTATATTGGTTTTAGCTTCTGAATAAAACATCTGTGTTTGCCACACACAAATGTTTGTTTTTCGTCCGAGGATCGAACCCACGACCCACAGCACGAAAGGCAGAGCTAGCAAGGCTACTACCAACTGAGCCATGACGCCTGTCATGAATTTTTAAATAATTCTATGGAATTACGTCAAGACTTCAAAAAAAAATATTCATATCATAAAAAAAACATTATAGGACATATCCTATAATGATTTTATTTGGAAACCTAAGCGTGCAAATGAATTGTTAATATGAAAATAAACAATGTAAATGACATAATATCTAGCCAAGTTACCGTTAAAACCATTAAAAGGCGTGCGAGGAAATACAGTGGGTACCTAAGCTCGTATTATCTCTGAAATTTATAGCGAGAGAATGGCTACCTTACTCGTAACGTTCTGAAATAATGACACTCGATTTTTAAAACTCCCTGTGCTCAAGAAATATTCTATAGCAAGTGTAGCAACCCTACTATCGTCTAGCACTTAGAGAATGTAAAATTATATTCGTTATAAAACTTTCTCTAACACCTACCCTAGAACAGATAACTGTAGGGTTATCAGCGGAAACTTTATACTCTTTACAATAGTAAAATACCTTTTGAATTGTACTTCAAAGAGGACGCGGTTGAAACCCTAGAGCTGCCAGTTTGATTCCCGCGACGGAAGCAATAGCTTGTACAACCACTATGACCAGCTTTATTCCTGGTATATACGAACCTTTTTTGTGAGGGCCTATATTGTAGAACTTTTAATTTCTGTTACTCATGACAGAACTTAAAGTTTAATGAATTAGGAGTATATTCATAATTATTGATCTTCTAAAGCTGAGCTAACTAAAAGGTTATGCAAGTGACAATCATAGAGCATTTTTTAAAGCCGCGCTAAAATGATAGTTGAATCTGATTAAGGGGGTAAACTTTTACTAGTAATGTGTCAAAAGAATTCTTCTACTAGTGTAACCCTAAAGAAAACTAAGGCGTGCAGCGTGAGGGCTGTATCAGTCTCCAACAGACGGGGTAGTGGCGGGTTGATAGATAGCTTATCATCACCAGCCTGTCAATATCCGAGGTAAATTGATAGAGCGATTCTGTTAGCAAGTCTGTTTGTTATGTCTGGGTGTTACTATGTAATTATATACGTATGTAGGTTTAAAAAGAATGTATATATAAGTATTATATCAGCAATCTAGTTCCCATAGTACGCTGCTTAGTTTGGGACTAGAAAGCGTTGTGTGCATGATAAGTCCAAGATTTTTTTTTTTCTTAAGTTTTGTCACAGCTTTATAGGACAGAAATATTCTCTCTATTTCATATTGGTCACATATTCTATTAGCTATGGTGACCGACAAGTATGTTCTACTTTTTATTTTCTTTGACAATTTTGATCCATAGAGATCTTCAATCATAATAAGGTACCTAAGGATAAAGCTTCTTAAATAGCATTTCGATCGAGCGGTTTGGCTGGATTAACCTTGATATGAGCCTGCTAGATACCTACCTACCTAGTTTTGATTACTTTATAACAAATGTCCAATAAAGCATAATTAAACACCATTGATTTATGAAACTGTTTTTTGTTGGGATTTTCATACAAAACAAATTAAGTAGTCATCATCTGCGTGACCAGTATTATACTGACTGCCCTTATTAAAAAGGGCAACAGTAGTCAAAAAGCTTTTTATGGTGTATCTCAATATGATGAAAAGGGACTCATTTTTAAGGTCGTGGGGTTCAGTAATCCGTATCATCTGCTACCGGGGTAATTATTTAAAGGGAACTATTATGAACCACACGTAAGCTCTGACGCGTGGCGCGCCCTAATTTTGCGTCCAATAAGCATTAGGGCTTAGGATAGGGTGACCACAAAGTAATTTTTGACTGACGTTTAAACTGTAAACGCTGATCTTGCCCTGCTACGAAAAACGAGGTTTCTTTAGGTATCACATTAATGTAGACCAAGTCATTTTAATTGATTATTTATGTACATGCTGGTAAACATCTAAAAATAAGTATTTAGTATTCTATCAGCATCTAGTTCCCATAGCTATGCTTAGTTTGGGACTAGAAGGCGTTGTGTTAAATGTCTATAAATATTTTTTATTTATTTTATTTAGGTACATTACATAGGTACTCTACCTATATGCCTGTTTCATGGAGAAACATTAGTTAGGCACTAATTTAATTTTTTCATTGGTGTCTTGTAAGTGATTTACATTTTACGAAGGTAAATTAATATAATTTTTTACATCTAAGGCCCGTATACTGGTAAATAAATCGTTACAAGCATAAGTAGATTTAGATAGATAGATAGATAGATAATACTTTATTGTACACAAGGATTAAATACATAAAAATCTTAAAACTAAGTATAGTACAATGGGCGGCCTTATCGCTGAAAGCGATTTCTTCCAGGCAACCGTAGCATGGAAAGTAACGAGCGGAGCGGTAACGGAAAGCGGTGCACAAACAATGTAACGCAAAAAAAAAAAAAAAACTGTCAAAAGAATGTACCTACACAATAAAAATATACTACATAAAACTTACATACATAAAAATAAAATAAACTAATACATACTTTAATATTAAATACAATGCTAAGTAAAATAGGAGTAAGTTAGATAATACTGTCTAAGGTTATTTTTAAAAGTTGGTAGTGATGACGATTTCTTGATGTCCACTGGCAGAGCATTCCACAGGCGCACAGCTTGTACCGTGAATGACTTGCCGTAAAATGAACTGCTATGCACTGGTGTCTTGAGGGCAAGATTGTCTGATGACCTTAGAGAAAAAGTGTTGGAAACATGGAGAAATTCGAACCTTTCCTTAAGATAGTTGGGATAGAGCGGATTGAACAGAATAGAAAACAAAAGGGAAAGAATGTGCATATTGCGACGAAGGCGAATGGGAAGCCACTTGAGCATAGAGCGATAAGGAGAAATGTGGTCATATTTTCGAAGTCCGAAAATAAACCTTATGCAGAAATTCTGCAGGCGCTCCAGCTTATCAAGCTGCTCCTCAGTTATATCCAAATAACACGCATCTGCATAGTCCAGAACAGGGAGAAGAAGGGTCTGCGTAAGCGCAATTTTGGTGGCTGTTGGCAGAAAATTCCTCAATCTTCTTAAGGAGCCGGCTGAGGCATATAGCTTCCGGCAAGTGACCAGCATTTGATCTCCCCAAGATAAATAACGGTCAATTGTAATCCCTAGGCTTTTGACAGATTCACTGTAAGGGACAGCCACGCCATCAAATAAAACCGGAGGCACAGTAGACCAGTCGAGGTTGCACAACAGTCTGGAGCTACCCACAATGATGGTTTGGGTTTTGATTGGATTGATTTTTAGCCCATGTGCCCTGCTCCACTCAGTAATAAGGTTGAGATTATAGTTGGTTATTGCAACAGCAGCAGCAATGTTACTCAGAGGGGCTTGAGTGTAGATCTGAAGATCGTCAGCATAGAGGTGATAGGAAGAAGTAAGATTTCGGGAAATAGAATTTATGAAAATAGCGAAGAGTAAAGGAGAAAGAACGCCGCCTTGAGGCACACCGGCTGACGTGTCGCACCACGAAGAGAAAGTTTCCTCAAGGCGAACACGCTGCCGGCGCCCATGAAGATAGCTGGAGAACCATTCAGTCACCGCCGGAGATAAGTTAAGTGAGCTAAGGAGGGCGAGGAGAATGTCAAAGTTGACAGTGTTGAAGGCGTTGCTAAAATCTAGCAGGGTCAGTACTGTAAGTTGTCTATTTTCCATGCCAAGACGTATGTCGTCAGTAATCTTAACGAGGGCTGTGGTTGTACTGTGACCCTTGCGAAATCCGGACTGCATAGGATTCAGCAAATTATTGGAGGAAAGGAAAGCACTTAATTGACTATGGACAAGACGTTCAAGGACTTTTGACAGGAAAGGAAGAATGGATATCGGACGATATTCCGAGAAAGATTTAGGGTTTGGCTTTTTAGGTAAAGGAATGATTTGGGCTTCTTTCCAAATGGATGGAAAGGCACCACTGAGCAAGGAATGATTGAAAATATGGCAAAGGATAGGAAGAATGAGGTCTAGGATAGGGACAATCATATTTCGGCTAATACCATCAATCCCAACAGCTTTGGAAGTGATGGACAGAACACTCTTCTTAACATCTAAAGCGGTAACTTGATCGAAGTTAAATTGAAAATGATCAGGAGTTGGTAAAGAAGAAAGTTGACTGATTGTTGTAGCTTTATTGGAATCAGTGATAAGGGAAGCAGAGGAAAAGTGCCGATTGAGAGAGTCGAGATCAAGATCACTCGGGACAGAGTCTTGTTTGGATTTACCAACCCCTAGAGACCTAAGAAACCGCCAGACCTAAGCAGGATCTTCTTCAGAAACAGAATCATGTATATGGCGACGCTGGGCATCCCTACACTCTCTATTGCAGCGATTTCGTGAATTAGCATATTTTATCTTATTCGCGTCGTTGGGGTTTATCTTATATTTAGTTTTGGCAAGGGCTTTTTTATGCATGACTGACTTGATTTCAGCAGTAAGCCAAGGAGCTGGAAGATGCTTTAGCTTTATTGCACGGAAGGGAGCATGCTTATCATAGAGTTGAGTCATCATGGAGTTAAAGATTGCAGTCTTGTCATCTATAGAATCAGCCCCCTCAACTAAGGACCAGTCCAGAGCTCTCACATCGTCGAAGAAAAGATCATAGTCAATGCCACCAAAATTGCGTTGCAGGATTATCTTAGGCTTGGCCTTAGGAGGCCGAATCTTGTAGGATAAAAATATAAGGTCGTGGTAAGAGAAAGAATCAGCCAAAAGTTGGCCGTGCTTAACAACAAGATTAGGAGACGATACAATGATAAGGTCGAGAAGCGACGGCTCACAGTTAGGGAAGTGGTGGGTTGAGCTAAGGGGGAGAATATGTAGATTACAGGATTGTACAAGGGATTCAAGCTGGGAAGTACGGAAGTCCTTTTTTAGGAGACAGGTGTTAAAATCTCCCATTATTATTGTTTGGCTGTACAGAGGAACAAGATCCTCTAATAGCTTCTCAAATGAAGAGAAGAAATTAATACGAAGGGAGGGGCAGTAGTAAACTCCTAGAAGAATTTTAGTATGGGAAAGAGTTACTTCAACAAATAGATGTTCACCAGCTGAAGATGGAGGTGGCTGTGCAGACGTGCTTATAATAGAAAAAGGAAAATGGGAGCGGAGGTAAATAGCCACGCCGCCACATCCACTGCCAGTCCGGTCATTGCGAATAAGACGAAAACCTGGTAAGCAGAACGAAATGGATGGGAGGCACGGCTTAAGAAAAGATTCAGAAATCAGAATGGCATGGATAGACTTGTGATCGAAAGCCTCCAACATATCAGGGAAGTGGGCCGGAATGCTTTGAGCGTTGATATGAATTACGTTAAAGTTCTTGGGCACATCAGAAAACTGGGATGCAATATTTTCAGAGAGGGATGGCATGCTCATAAAACTGTCATCACTACTAACGGATTCCTTAGAAGATGTTACGGATTGGTAATCATCACTTTCACTAGAATTGTTAAAAATATTGTGTAGCATTGTTTTTTTTTTTAAATTAAATACCAAATGAATATTCTATAATAATATGTATGTAAGTACGTATGTATACCTAAATATATAATAAAAAATATATAAACTTACGTGAAAAATAATTTAGATTTAGGTAGAGATTTTCATACAAAAATCTATGCTTGAGTCAGGTTCAGTGCTTGGACAGTAAATCGGAATACGGGCCTTAGTTTCAAATACCTAACAATTAGGCCGCTTACCAAAAAAAAACAATTAAGAAAAGCTTATAAAAAAGGTTTCAAGCTTATTTCACTTTACTTCTTGATTCATAGATAATCGTCACCAAACAATAAATATGTAATCGACTGCAGACCAATTCATTAATCTTGTCCTTCCATAAAGATTGGGCACGTTTGGTCCCCCTATCGTAAGAGAAACGTAATTTATAATACAGGGTGTGTCACTCCACTTCGTCCATTTTCCGAAATGTATTAAACCACAGCGATTGACTGTATCCTGCTGAATGAAGCGTGACGCATAGTTTTTATAGAGATAGTGTTGTACCTACCTACCCAGTTATAAAAAAAAATATCGAATTTAAATCATAATAGTTTTAGGTGGCTGATAGTTATCTGTACACAAAAAAAGAAGTTTTAAAAAGACAAATAATTAGTTGGCCATGCTACTTTTTTAACCGGCTTAAACTACAAAAGCGGTTCTAAATTTGGTCGTATTTTTTGTAAGATTAATAATTTACATACAAGATAAAATAATATTATGAAATTAATGTATCGACCTTTATTTATCGATAAATTTATATCGGCAGTACATCTCTATTATTAATACTTTTGCAAGTGTTGTTACACAACATTTGCCCTATTGTTATCGAAGCTGCGGGCCCCGTCTGCAATTTGCGCATCCCCTTATATAAGATTACATTGTAATATTAGAACATGGATTAAAAAGCGTCACAAACTATTTAGTAACGAGAATAAATAAAGACCTTCTGCATAAAATGAAAATTTGGCATATAGATTTTTTCTTCAGGCACCAAAATTTTATCTTCAGATCCAAATATTTATCTAAGAACGAAGGTCACAAACTGATTCAAAAAAAGAAATCCATATATTTTTTTAATTATTTATTTTTATAAAAAATGCTTTTCAGTAACATTTTGTTCAACATGAACGAACATGAAGCCGACATTACATTCATACAAAACATTCAAGCTTTTACAATAGACCATGCGACTTAATAGATACCAGCTGTGATTAATGGGATAGTTTGAAATAGTTATAAATATTTAGATAGTTTAAAAATAATTATGATTTCAAATTATATAAATATTTATATGTATAATCTTATAATTATTAAAAACTAAATAAAAAAAGTCTTGCATGTTAAATCACAAAAATACATTGTATTTTGCAAACCAAATGTGAGATCAGCCTGCAGGTATTTTTTTTTGCTCTGTTGCAGAGCTGTTTTGTTAAAAGAAAATTATATTTTTGTGTTGATTTCTAATTAACTATAGGTAGATTTACCCAGACTTCGTTTAATAAAGTGTAAAAGTGGTATGCTTGTAAGTACACACTCGAATTTTGGTACTTACATTACTAGAAGTCAAGTGGCAATAAGATCCAATATTCCAACATTAATATACCAGCCGTTCAACTGATGTTTTATTTCTTTTAGCAGAAGATTTAATAAAGTTGCTATCTGACTACCTCTCAGACATTGGACGTTTTCACACTGTTACCGATACGACACCTATCGATATCGGTGGAGAGACATTAAGTTGTTGACGCTTTCCATCTACATCGGCTCCAACATCGATATTTCACTTATACGTAGGTATCGAGTGGGTGTCGCTATCGGCCAGTGTGCAAGTGACCATTATCAAGAGCCTAAAGTACCTACCTACCTGAGAAAGATCTAAGAGTATCTGTGAGAAGGGCCATTTATGTTTTCATTTTTTTTTTTACGATTTTCAAATAGCCCCTTTTAGCAAAATAATATTTATCAGGAGTTGGAAAGTATATTTTACAAAATTTAAGCTTTATAAAATACCTATATCTACTTGAGATGAGATAGTTAATATAATATAGTATAAATTATTTAATAATAGCCGTAAAAAATTATTTTCTAGACTACAAGTAGGAACCCGAACTGAAAAGGTTAATTATACTTAAAACAATTTTTTTTTCATAAAATACAATAAAAGAAGGAACTCATCACGGCTTAGACAAAAAGTAAGCAAAGAAGCTTGAACGATAAGTCTCATATATCTTGTCATGTTGAGTATGTAGTTAGTAGGTAGATATAAAAATGGCGTAATTTTATCGGAATGATAAGTGGAAAACCATATGAGACATATCACGATAATACAAATTATATTTACATTATGTACTTATCTTTAATATCTTATTTACATTTTAATATTTAAGTTTAGGAAAATAATGAAATTAAGCTGCTTAAAATCTAAGTAAAGTAAGTGCCATATAAGTACATCAATCATCATCATAATAACCATTGCTTGAAATAGTTTGATGTCAAGATATGGTATAAAAATATAAAGTTATAGGATTCAGAAAAAAATTGCATCGTATCTGCCGATTATTTGTATCAAAAGTACCTATGCATTTTTGGTAAGCGTACTTACTAGTTATATTATATCTAAGAATTGTGACGATGTTGCTAAATAATTATAATCTAAAACGTATAAAGTATCGCAATAACATTATAATTATATACAAGTTCTAGCCTAATTATACCCTCATTAATACAAGATGTTGAATTATACATTCACTAGAAGGCACATTTTGTACCTTTTGAAGCAGCAATAAATATGTTTAAAACCCCATAATATATCTGACTACTTGTTAAAAGTGATGTATCAAAATACTGTTATATAAAATTTTCAATATTGTGATGTGTTATATACGTAAAGCGAACAGTTATTTAATTTAATATTGTTGTTTTTGGCAGTTTAAATACTGGTCGCGTTATCCACAAGACACAAGCTTCAATTTGTCCAATAGATCATTTTATACTGATGATGCTTAATAGTTTTTGCTGGCTGTAGCTTCAATTGCATTTTTCGATGTTATGTTCTTTCATCCATTCAGTGCAGAGCAACTTGTCGAAATATATAATTGCCGCTAAAAACTATCACAAATCTTCGTAGCATACATTGAGAATGATTTAAACTGCTGAGTTTTTGCCAATGATTGGCCCTCCACTGGTAGCATAAACTCTGTGTCCATCGAATTCCACAGAAGAGTTTCTTTTGATCGCTTCATCTTCTTTAAGAGGTTCCTTTTCGTCCCTGTTAAGTTAAAAAATAATATCAATAAATGCTTTCAATTTGTAAGCTTTATATACAGCTTTTATAAATACAATTTTACATTATCACCTACCTGTTTACCAACACGATTAATATTGAAAATAAGCGTTTACAAAACAATATATCAAAATAATACAATATTTTTATTAATATAGATAATTTTTTTAAGTCATGTTTAAGTAGGTGCGCATAGACATACCTATAAGTTGCAAAAAAAAAAAAAACTTATAATAATAAGCTACACGCACAAAAAACAAACGTTGACAAATAATAAAGATGTAAGTATAAAATTGATGATTTTTGATATCTTACACTGGAGTGGTCGGGACATAACTACACATGGTTGAGGCAGCGTGAAGAAAGATAATACATAATATTGAATTAGTGGAATGTGCAATAAATATTATTTTGTCGTAAGTAGTTAGGTACAAATTGGAAAATACACATAATAAATAATAATGACATATATAGTACATTGAGTTAGTTGAGAAAAAGAAATATAAAACACAAAACAAACAAGACCACAAAACAAAATTGTCGTAAGAGATGTTCCAGATGCAGAATTGATAGTGCTTTTTTAATTTGATATCTTCAAATCTGTCAAAAAAAATGAATTTTAAACCAGGCGATTATTTATTTACAACTCTACATTTTACAACTCAAAAACTTCAAAGCTTAAACTACAGCCATATTTTACAGTACGCACAACGCCAAGCTCCGAACTTTTCCGCCATAAGATATTTACATTAGGATCACTACTCCATAAACCATGGATATTGTGATCAAACCACATCCGCACAATCAAAGCATGCAGGCGAATCAAACTATGGCGATGTTATAGTGCCTTACGTCGGAGTGGACACGAGCTTGACCGGTGGCGGCAGAGGTGCGGGAGAGGGCGGCGCTCGCGGCTTCGTGCTGCAATAAGGGAGCGGGAAGCGCCAACCGTACAGACTAGCGGGCAGAAACATCTCTAATCGACACATAATATGGAACAAGGAACAGGACAAAGACCAAGATAACTGTTACACTGAAGTGCCAAATGAACTTGATATTAATAAACATGAACGTGATTATAGAAATAACAAATGAAAGTTTATACCTTCCGAGCTTGGCTTCATCTTCTTGGTGCTTCTTGCCACGCTTACCGCAAATGGTAGCGATGACACCTTGCCGTCGGAAGCACAGAAGTAACAAGTCCACGATGATAAGACAGATGAGGACACCGGCTAGTGCTATCCCAATAATAGCTCCGCTTGAAAGTAGTTGGGGTGGGGCGTATCCAGAGCGTACAACACCTGTAGAAATAAAACCAGTTATTTTGCTATCGAGCTACTAAAGAGCAGTAGAAGCGAAATACCTGATGGATGTTTTAAATGGTATATAAATGGTATCTAAGTATCTACTGCTCTCGCACTATTGTTAGTTTTATGCATCATATCAAAAAAGCCGTAGATGTTAGATGACGTAGTGATTGTAACAAACGCAGCAGGTGAGCGTAGTAGGGATAAATCTTTAGAAAAGTATGATATTTTTTTTGTTACAACTGATTCAGTTGAAGTGGAAACGGGAGTGCTTACAGATATAAAACGTGCACCCAATCACCAAAAACTCTATGTTTTCTTCTATTCTATCAAATTACCGAGAAATTTTATAAATACAAATAGCTTTTCACTAAAATGAAATGGGGTTTGAATGAAAATGAAACGATAGTAAAAATGAAAATAACGATGTCGAAAATGATGCATAATCAATAGCCTTAAATAATAATAATTATAATTTAAAAGAAAGAAAATTGTCAAGATGCAGACATTCCGAATGGTTTCGTTGTAGCAAAAATAAATAGGTAATGTTCAAACCCCATAACAGCTTATTTCAATTGAATCAAGCAATAGGTATTTGGAGTAAGTTTAATCTACCAGGGATATGTAAGTATTTATTAATATAAATGTAATCCAACTAATAACCATCACCTAAGAAATATAGGGTTGTCCTTAAAATATACTAAAGTATACCGTCATTTAAATTAAAAAAAAAAAAAAATTACAATCAGAACCTTTACGATTTTAACAACGTTGAAAAACACGAATAATGTAATAATAATTGTATGAAGAGCTATATGAATGAAATTCATGCTAGAATGTTATGTTTAAAAACAACTGATGTTTTGAAACTAATTCCGAATTTCTATGAGTATCATCTAATATGATATTACCATCTATAAAAAATAAAATAAATATTAATGTATCACATTAATAATCACGATACAAATTTGGGGTAAGACCATGCTAATGGATAGCTCTTTATAAAGGGTGGACACACAGAGAGCATGCAAAAGTAATTAGTACATTCCATAGGAGACTAGCTAGCAGGATTATTTACTAAATTATTATATTAATGTAAGTAAAACATATTTACCCAAATCTCAGTCAGGGCGACACAAACACTTCAACGATCAGATATAGGTACAATTGATTTTTGTGGTCTGGCAAGCATCTTGACAGCTTTCTTTGGGTCATTTAACATGTTAATTCATTACCAAACATTCAAGGGCTTATAAAAGGATCTAGTGATAAAGGGACTTTCAAGGTACCTGCTTACTATTATTTTCATAAGTAGTTGGTTTTGGAATATGAAACTATAAACACATAGTTTTTTTATTTACAAGCACATAATAGGCATATCAATATTTCCAAAACCAAAATACTTACATGATTTTAATGGTGACTGAAATGATATTACGTGTTTTTAAAACATTTATTTCCTTCCACATTGGTCATTTTTCTTTTCATTCTAAACTGATCACAATTTACCTATTATGTTTGTCGAATAAACTGTAAACTAAGTAACTAAACTATCTAACTTTTATTGAACAGGTATGGTTATAAAATAAACTAATATTAAGGTGATCTTTCATACACAAAACCCATCGTTAGTTTGATGACAACAATACTCTCTTTTTAATCATATTTACTATACCTTAGTATACTCTAAATCAAAAGACAAAACAGTCATCAAAAATTCGTAGACAATATCTTAATATTAATTATTTTACGCATACGTTTAAATTTATGTTTCATGCCGTTATTTTTGGCGCCTATTTTATATACTTACTACGATTTATATTTTGGCAGTGTTAATTAATTAGATGCGTTACTACCTAAGAATGAATTTGATAGTACATTATGTGCAATTTTTATAGGCCACGGAAATATAAGTATTAAAACATGTTATATTTCTTAAAATGCTGCAATATTAAACTTGAATCACACAAGAGTTAAAGTAATATTTTTAGTTATTTACATAGTAACAAATTGTTTATCACAACGAGTATTTTCCTAAATAACAACAGTCATCTTTTGGACTTGACTTTATCGAAAACTTTGCCTACGAGAATTAGCTACATTAGATAAGATAAAATATTAAAACTGTAGATATAACTTCCATTTTAGACCATGCGAATAGGCTTGGACTTCCGTTTGGGTTACCTAAAAAATATCAGTTAGATAATTACACAGCAAAAACCTACATAATGGTAGTAATATCATAAAACAAACCAGGAAAAGTAATATAACTTACCATTAAACAAATTAACACCAACATAATATAAACTCGTCAATTTAAAAACTATAAAATGCCAATTGTAAAATTGTACTTTGAATACAAAATGAAAGCATTATTTGGTTACAAAATAAAAAAAAACATGCCACACCTTACAAAATTCAAACATCACAACTTTGAACAGTTATTAGGTATTAGTTATGATTATGGTTTTGTACCTATGTATGTTTTAATGTGTTACAATGTAAGGGCAAGACTGGACAATGATAAAAGCATTAAAAAAATAAGTTAAATTAACTTAAAGTAACTAAAGAAGGTAATAAGTTAAACATATTTTAACGAACAAAGTTATAAGCAGTCTATGATACTTTACAGGAAGCAAAACCATGTCACTGAAACTAATAGAAGGAAACGGAACTCAAGAGCACAAAATTGAAACACTGCACTTTAAAAGTCACTCATCACAAATATAAACTTAAAACGGATGTTGTGAAAAGAATGTGAACACAGGAGGTGATAGTGGACGATGAGTCTTTCGGTGGTTCTGACGCGGTGTATTCATAGAAACCAGCTTGGACTGGCACTTCGTTACTCTCTTGGTTGTACTCACCGAGGGCAGTTTGGACGTAAATCTGGGCGGGTTGCGAGAATCCAAGCACGTTGTGGGCTCGGAGATGGATGCGGTAGCGAGTATCTGGATGCAGACCGCGGATTTCATAGTTTATTGCTTCGTATGTTTTTAACTCTTCCTTTATGCAGTCATTTTCGGATGCTACTCGCCATTCACCGCTCACTTTTGTGACCTGCAAAAAAACATTCCCAAATTATTGTTTCTGTAGAAAATATCTTAGTGTTAGGCAGCGTATCTAAACCAGAAAGTACTTACAGGGCAATAAGTGACGTCGTAAATGTCGATAGGTTCACCATTGTGTGCAGGCACTTTCCATTTCAGTTCGAACCTATCGGCGTATTTGCCATGGACAAGCGATTCCGAGCTGGTACCTTCTCTCCATTTAGGTTGCTCTGGTGGCGATCTAGAGAGTTATTGAAATTATTATAACCGGTATAGGAGAACGAAGCTTGACAAACTACTTAAGAGGTGACCTACCTTCTCGGCATAATAACTGTGATAGGAGCACCCCAAGTGCCCGGTCCAACTTGGTTAACTGCAGCAAATCTGAAGTCGTATGTGAACATTGGCTTTAAGTCTTCAACGATGTAAGGAGAGTTAGCGGACCATGTCCTGTCCTTTGCAAGGTTCCAGTCGAAGTTGCCATTTTCTTTGTACTGGGCAGTGTAAGCCAAGATAGGTGGACCCATTTCTTCGGCTGGACCAACGATGTTGAATGATACGGACGTTGCTGTAATTGTTTCTTGTTTGGCCTGAAAGAATATCACAGAATATTTACGCTGGAGTAAAGTCCAAAATACATAAGTAACTTAAACATGCATAAAACTAACCTGAACAACAGCACCAGGAGGGAAAGCTTCCCTGAAGTCAATAATGTGTTCTGCTTCTCCAAGAAGATTAGTGGCGATGCATTTGTACATTCCGTAAGCACTTCTATCTGAGGGTGTAATCTGAACCACGCTGATTGGTCCAGAACCATAGATTCTGATACGTGGATTTTCTACCAAATCCAAATCACGGAATCTATAAAACAAAATTGACAGAATATTGATCTAATTATGGTAAAGCTGGTAATTTAAGTAATTGAAACGTGAAATCTTCCAAATCAATCATATTTTATCAAGCAAATATTAAGAATGATAAAGGTGTTTAAATTTCATCTTTGTTTACTTACTTCCATTTAATAGTAGCGTTGGGGATACTCTCGGCAACACAAGTAAGATTGACCGTTTGTGCGTTCCAGCTCCAAACAGGCATAGTAGGCATTTTTTCGAACGTAGGCCGAAACTGTACTGTTAGAAGTCCGTTCTTTCTAGCTTCTCCGCCTATGAACCAAACAAGTAGACGAGTGAAGTAACGATTCCCATTATACCGCTATGCAGTATTATGGCAATCGCAAAAGGATTTTTGACTTAGAGCACTAATAAGCATGAATTTTAAAGATCATCATAGAATTTTTGAAAGCAAAATTTTACCATCATTTTCAGCGAGACACTCATACAATCCATCGTCGGTTCTGTTCAACTGCGAAATAGTGATTGTGCCAATAGTTTGCATCGTGTCTCCAGTTGTACGAGTAATGGTTTCAACTGTGATGCTGAAAAAAAATTCGAATAAGTGGCCAATTCATGTTTTATATTTAGATTTTTTTCTCCTAGAAAAAGTTTTGTCGAGTATGTAACCTACCTTCCATTATTGGGTCCATTTAAAAATGGTTCACCATTGGGAAATCTACGGAAGCTGATTCTAGGAGCTGGCCTTCCAGAGGCTTTGCATTCCAACTTTCCTTCTTGCCTCTCAGGTGCAGTCGTATTGTATAGCTCGAATATTTTAGGCTTAACCAGTACTTCTACTTCGATTTCGGTTTCGTTCTGACCGGCTTGGTTTAGGGCATTGCAGATATATTTGCCGTAGTCACCAGCTTCAACTCGGTCAAAGGTTAGTAGGCCGGTATGCTCGTTTACGCTGTAGCGGGATGTCGAGGCTAAATTCTGTAAAACAACTTGAGATTTAGACAACATGTTTCACATATTTAAATTTAGCATAAACCCCACAAGGTAATAGGATTTTGGGTGGTAAATAAAATCTTTACTTATCTAGAATAAAACTAAATCCTTACGTTCTAGTTCAACTTAGCTTTTTGCTTTTTCTAAACTAAAAGTACAAAGACATTTCACTTACTTCGCGGGTCGACGCTTTAATCCAACTGTAAGTCGGTGGAGGCTTGCCTCTGGCTTTGCAAGTGATCGCGGCAGATTCACCCTCCTTTATCACGACCCTTGTTTCACGCTCCTCCATTTCTGGCGCAGTGTAAACCTTAAACCAAAAGGCATTTAAAAAAAACTGCATTATAATTATATTCCGTAAACAGTTATGCAGTGCGTT
Organism: Eulithis testata; assembly: GCA_947507515.1. Taxonomy (NCBI): domain Eukaryota; kingdom Metazoa; phylum Arthropoda; class Insecta; order Lepidoptera; family Geometridae; genus Eulithis; species Eulithis testata. The sequence continues at coordinate 6,543,504 of OX382207.1, forward strand.
TATATTGGTAAACGTACCTCAAGCTTGATATTTCTTTCAGCGAGTTCTCCAGTTTCGTAAACAACAGCTCGGCAAGTATAAGTACCGTCATCGCTCTCTTCTACGTTCTTTATCAAGAGTCCATTGGTGTGGGTAACATATCTGTCTCCGGTGTCAACCTGGAAAAGTAGAAATTATTGTCAGTAAAAATATCAGTGCTGTTCTCGTACAATACAGTAATTACGAATACTTACCGTAGTTCCATCTTTGAACCAGTTGACGGAAGGTGCTGGCTCAGCAGTAACCTCGCACATAACTTTGAATTCCTTTCCCTTTGTAGCGTATTGGTTTTCATTGGCATTCGTCCATGTGATTGCAGCTGAAACATTTTTTCATTCAAACCATCATAGTATATCTAAAGATCTATTATACTAAACTGCTTTCTCAAATCTATCAAGTCAATAAAAGTATTGATCTTTGGTAAAGCAAGCAGAAACTGGAAATTAAACAAAAACACCTCGAGAATCAACATTATCGTCTTGAAATTTAAATCAATTTCCTTGCTAATTGAGTGGTTTTCCCGATAAAGTTTTCCTGTAATACTTCACACATTTTGCATACCTACTCCTTAAAAGGTAGTATCGGCTGGCTGACGTAAATCTTTTTGTTTACTCTCTAAAATACTTTGGGTTTCCTACTTACTGAATGTATCCAGAACAACACTAGCACTGAGCGGCTGATTGGTGTAGGTAGCGACGCAGGTGTAGTTTCCTGCCATCGCGGGTGTGATCGATGAGATGTAGAGTAGTTGAAGTTGCTTTGCCGGCATTGGCTCCGTGTAGATCTCAGGACGGGTTCCAGCTCTGTTTGTATCAAATAAGTATTATCAAATGTGAAAATTAAATCTACAACTTGGGCATTTTTTGAAATAAAAAATAATAGAGGGTACTTACAAAGCTTCATTGATGACTTGTCCCTTGGGATCCTTCCATTGCGGCTGCGTGACCAATAACGAGTCAGGTGCTTCGACCTGGCACGTCAACACTACCGATTTTCCCAGCGCTACTGTCTGCTGCTTCTGCTTGGGGAATATCACCAGGTTCTGGGCTGAACATCCTGCAACAAATAATATATGAATTAATTCCAGAAATTCAAAATCACGTTCTTCCAATGAAAAAAATCTAGAGTATCATCCAAACGATTTGCAAATAAATTCACAAGTCACGAAATAACCATATCGCATTAGTAGTCAAATGACTTGACAACTTTTTGGCGTTATGCCAGTTCTATGGCTCCATTATGCTGAACGTAACTGAGAGCTCAAAAGTTAGTACGCTCAAAATTGTAGTTAGAGATGTCCTTTTTATTTCTTACACAGACCACGCTTGAAAGATATTACGAAAATAATGCGTTATTGTAGAAAAGGTTTTATCTAGTAGATAGGTACCCAATTGGATAAAGCAAAAATACTAAGGCCGACTCTAATTCAGTTTGCAACCATTTGCCCACTGGCACGTGACAACGATACTTACGGAGTAACTCTTCTATGTAATTTATACTTAGCGGAACTTCATTTGTTAATTGGACACATCTGGAACGATGAACCCAGACTAACTTCCTAAATAGAGAGACGCAGAGAGAGTGCCCAAAGTGTTGGCAACAGAACCGGTATCAATTACCTACCCCTTTTGACGCATAGAAAGATGTCTAATTAATGTCTGAGTGAGATTAGTATGTTACAGTGGTGAGCTATGAGTGATTAGGGTAGTAAAAGTTTTCCCATTTTGTACTTGTCATTATTTAATGTAGTTTGAAGTTATGTTATTTAACCACATGATACTTGAGTCCAAATATGGCAAAAGTCAGTACATATCTAAGTAGCAAAATCAAGATAAAGTTTCAAGTATCAAGTTTGTGGATTGTGAATAATGCTTTAACCTATATGCTAATAATGTCATGTAATTTTATACGTTTCAGGTGATTTCATAGTAAACTTGAATACTAGCAAAAAAAGATGGCAGCTGACTCATCGCCTGTTTTCGAATTTTGAGTGGAACCTACATGAAGAGGGTTGTACTTTCTACAACACGATCACGAGTTCCAAAAGTAAGGATGCGGTTACAGAATATAAATAACGGTTCAGTGCGTCTTATTGCATTTTGTTCAGCAAAAGGCATCAAAGCATGTCATGTCCGGAATGTTACACATGGATTTTTTACAAAGTTTTCAGCTATGCAGGGCACGTTTTCCCGACCCTTCGCTTATCCTCGACTTCCCAACAAACTGCGCTGTCTGCATTTTTAGAATGTTGTACGAACTAAAACAGAACTTCTTTATGTGTTCATCCCTGAAATCTTCAACATTATTACATTTTACCCCAAACCGATAAGGCTCTGATTTATAATAAGTATAGGTACAACTAGTTCGAAGTTTTCGAACTTTGAGGTGTTGTTTTGAAATATGTGTGGTTATTGCGGTGAAATAGAAATGCAGTGTCAGATATGTACCTACCAATACTTATTTTTACGTTATAACACGTGTTTTGTTCATTGGTCGTTCTTCTGTAAACGGAAAAGATCCTGAATGAAAATACCACTTGAAAAATTTAAACAAAATAAGTACCTAGGTACTTATCCTATTCCGTGAAACGCAATGATATAGAACAAAACGTTGTAAATCAGAACGTAAAATTTACTAACCGATACACAATAAGGACGTATTTACCAACTCATAAAGCTTGAATTCTTATACAAAGTGTAACTTTCGCGGCTTCCATCCAAGAAATTGGCTGAGGAAATTTGTATTCAATCCCCTTACGGATGTGTACTAATGTATAATAACATTTTGTAAGACGTAGATAAGTTTCATATAAAAGGTACATGACTGTTCTTATCTACTCTTTTATACTAATTTAAGGCCAGCTTACTCCAAAAATCGAGGCCATAGCCAATTCGATACAGAACATGAAACCGTTTTGTTTTTTGCTTTCAGATAATTCTTTTCCAAGAAAGTCATCCATCTACGAATCAGATGAGTTTCAGCAGCCATTTTCAGGACCGCCATTTTGAAAATAAAAAAAAAACATTCTTCAAGTAATTTCATATAATATGTGCTTTCATATTATGTAAAAAAATTGATTACTCAACATGTTTTGTACTATAAATAAAATGTATTGAAAAAAATTACGATTTTTGGAGTAAGCTGGCCTTAAGTTTGTAGTATAAAAGTTTGCACACATTAAGTAAGGCATGAGAACTTTAATCAATGTTCCGCGAAATAGACATTACATGGCTATTTGTTGCAATAGATAACTAAACCCAAAAACCCTATGACATAAGGTTCTTATACCTCCAGCTTAAAACCCTCATTATATTTTATGAACATTATTCCAATGCATATCAATTGCGTGTCAGGTCCCCACAAATGCAGTTATTTAAATAACAACGACTCCATTACACCGTATCCCCTTGTGGCCCATTCAAAGAACAGTGCACCTGAGATGGAGCAAACAAATATCAAAGGCTTACATGGAGTTCAGAATAAGGATTGAGTCAAAGGGTGTGTTGTGAGTTCCACAATTATGAGGAAGATCACAGAAATTGTTGGTTTAAAATAGCTAGATTATATCGTATTATAAACTTTTATTAGTGTGCAATTATGTCTTATAGAAGTAAAAAAAACTTTTATCATCTTGCAGATTTCTTTACAACTAATTAATCTTAATTGACTTCAAAATTATAATATTAATTAATATAATTTATTATGAGTTTGATTATACTCATAATATAATTGTAATCGAACTTCACTTAAAGGTAAGTTCATTTGATCATTAATTTCATTAATCAATAATGACCAATATTTAATTTCTATTTAGTTTTGTAAAACGCATAAAATAGAATGCCATTTTTTTCATATTTTCTAAAGAATAAGCTTTATAATGTACTTGATTTTCTCTTTTCCGTGACAAAGACGCATCAAAAGCTTACCACGAATTTTACAGTAAACCTCCGAGGAATTACTAAAATTTCATCAACAGCCGAGAGCGTGGGGAGAGAGCCAACGAGGGAACAAGTGAAATAAGCGAGGTTGAGGATTATTATGCACAACATTGCAGTTTTTTATGCTTCTATAGAAGTGAAACTTTAGGCAAATTTGTACCTACTCAAGTTTAGACAAATGCAACACCAAAATCGACATAAGGTATAGTATTATATAATCTATGACATAGTATAGTATTATATAATCTGTGACATAAGTAACTTTGTTTCTGGGCTTTGACTTGTGATTTATAATTACCTCAAATTGACACAAATTGGTGATGCTGGCTCCATTCATTTCTACATTGGTTGAACGTATTGGTTAGCAAACGTAAAGGTAAGAACATATCGGTCCCAGATATGTTTTTACCTTAATAATATAACGTACATTCATGAAAAATATTTTTATAGATTTATCTGATTAATGTCGCTTTGCGAGTCTTGGAGTTGCGCTATTAGTGGTCTGTTTATGTACTGTGGCTCAAGATTAAAGGGTTTGCAGAAAATTTGTAAGCTTCATAACAGGATGTCCCCGAGCAGTTTCGTATTACCAATTATGTTCATTTAATACGTCACAAGCTCCAATGGATTAGTAAACTCATTAATAACGGGCCTGTGTCATAGTTGTGTCTAATGAGGCTTTTGAGCTTAGCTTACAGTTTCGCACGTTTATGTTAAGGCAATACAGACTATTTCTATCCATAGCAATAGGTATTAGTTTTGTTTACACATAAGCTGGTTTAATAGTTCTATGACTTATTCGTAACTACAATGAGCTGATTTTAGTACAACTTCTTAGTAATGTCTACTCTACGGCGTAGCATTAATGTATGTAGAGTAGCTACGGCGTAGCACATCATGCTTTTCACAAAACATTTTAAAAACTCAGTCAAACGATAAAGTGCCTTCTCGGTCCCTACACTGAGTTCAATTTTTACTGTTATACTTCACCCGATATTTCGACGTTGAAAAAATCGAAGCACCCAAAGCCCCCTACATCCCATTCAATTCCAAGCCTCTAAAAAAGTCGTCGATTTAACCTTTGAGCAGTAATACGTAAATAGCAATGGGTGAAACGAACCGCAACCGTTTCAGGTCTACCGGAGACGTCCCTCGTCCGTTCCCATTGGAAATGAAGTTCAAGACCAGTGGATATGTAATTTTGTACATTGCGACAAGCATCAACACGGCCATGACGACTAAACCTAATTCAAACTTTTATGCTGCGGCATAAGCCGAATATTTTAAATTATTCCCATTGGATACGATTTGTTCATTTCACTATTTCCACTCAACGTCCTTAATAGCAAATGATTTTGTTTTATTGTAAAAATATCAAATCCTGAATGGAAACAACTGTTACAGCCTCCAGGCATAAGCAAGCTGCAGACGAGCAATTTTAGTTTACATGGAGCTTTCAAGTTTTGGAGCACTATGATAAAAACAAAAGACTGAGCAACGCCTTAGGCACAGGGGTTCTTGATTAATCGCTTAAGCATTATTTCCTAATTACGCCCACCTTCCCCTTTCGGATGCGTCGCTCAGGGGAGCTGAAACAAATACGAATGGCTGCAGACAGAGAGGAAATCGGCAAATCTGGTGAATTAGCGAACACAAATTAGGAAAGGTAATTTTGTGTGAAACGTATTAGGGGATGTGTGGTTTTCAGTCTCAGAGGAATTTGTAAGACTAGCAGCCGGAACAGCATTCTGGTACGGAGTCGAATGTATTTAAAACATTTGTTATGCTGGTAAAAGCAATAAATAAAACAGATATACAATACATACTTAGCTAAAATGTATAGAATACACAACAAAAAACAATACACACTAAAATGTATAGAATAGCTATACATTTTAGCTAAGTATGTATTGTATATTGTATCGAACATCAGATTTTTGTTTAAGTTAAAAACCAACAGGATTCTGGGAAATGTTGTTTGTAGGTATAATCTTTACTTACTAACCTATGAAATTAATATTTATTTATTTAAATAATAAACATCGTAATACCAGAATCATACAGAAACTATCTCAATCCCTCGATGTTTTCAGTGGAATTAAACCCAGTAGAAGAAAAATGTTCCAAAAGTCATTGCCAATGAATTTGGAAGTGATGTTTATTGAACTGTACAATCTAGACATTTTGAGTAATGCCTAACCTTCTAGACCGTGAACAGAATACCCAGTGGTAAAGACAGAACAGACGCGCCCCCACACTGGTCCTTGGCAGAGTAATTTATCTAATTTCCCTCAATTACAGCGTTTTGGAGTCACTCATGTCAAATGGGGTGATCACCATCAGATTGTGGTACATATTTTATGTGTGCAATAGTGAAAATAATTGAGTTTATGGATATGCATATCGTGGAATTTCTTTGATCCTATTTCTTATATTCATTTCTTGGTATACCTCAGAGAATTAATCTCTATTGAGTAAACTTGGATAGTTAAGTTTAACATTATACGTTGGGTTTATAGCTTGCTTCCGCCCTTCGTTCTTTCTGTTAATATGTCTGCATAAAAAAGTGGTCAATCAATCCAGTTTACGAACTATATTATATATATATATGTCACATCAAAATCGAACTACTTGCAGCAAGATTGAAACACAAACATCCCTAAACTTTCACATTTATAATAGTAACCAGCTCAGAACACTGGCTTTTGCTATTTTTGCTAGAATTTCCTGTAGACAAAGTATTAATCATTCACAGGCTTTGACGACGTACACAGGTGCCTGAAAGAACACTACTATTTGTACAGATTAGCTTCTCCTCATAAACTATGGTATAGGGGAGCCAAAAGTGACAGCGAGAAAAACTCTACCACTTCGTCACTCACGGAGTGAACCATCTCAGATGAAGCAATGGAGGCCATGCAATCAATTCATCTAATAAGACTTTAGGGTATGTACAGAGGCACACATCACACTTCACATAACATTATTAATACCTAGATGTTCGGCTGTTTGTAGTTTCAATCACGCTGAAACTACTGGTCATACTCGGATGAAACTTAAAATCCTGGATTAACACATAGGCTACTTTTTATCCTGAAAAATCAACAGAGCCCCGAGTCTGTGCATTTGTTTTAACTTTCGACTCCGAGTATAATAGCACACGCAAACGCATTCGCAAAGCGATAAATTTTGTATGAAAACCGGATAAGGGCCTTTAGCGAGAGATATGGGAATTGTGCAATTCCCAACTAAATTTCCAGCTCTGCGAATGCGTTTGCTTGTGCTATATATACTCGAGCCAAAAGTCAAAACAAATGCACCGATTCGGGGCTCTGGATCGAACGGGACGCGGTCGATAGCTAGTATAACTAATAGTCTTAAAACTCAAGTGGGCAGTTACTTAAGTGTTCTGCGTCAGGTGCGCGCGAACGCAGGATTACCACTAACGGCAGTATTGCCAGTTAAGAAAGGCATTACAACCGTTACAATAAATTTCCTTAAAGCTTAGCCCTCGAACCCCCAGTCGAGTCGACCCTGTCATTATCAGTTTAGCAAGAGGGCTCTTGCTAAAAAGTATCAAAAGACTGCTCAAAAAATTCAGCTTAAGGGCTGGGGCGTAACGAAGCGAAGCCCACTTAAAACAATAGCCGAATGCGAGGGTCGGATGTTCTGCTTCCATTGAACATCCCATCCTTAACTCAAAGACCACTCAATATGTGCTGAATTCGTACAACTTTTATGTGGCACATTTTGGACTCCTTTATTGGTCTGGATATTTATGGCGTCCGTGGGGACCTATAAATTTTGGTTGAAATTTAAAATGCCCGGAAAGCCACAACAGTGTAGAGAAAGTAATTGAAAAGAGAATAGAACATACTACACGGAACTCACAGTTTAAAATTTAAAAAGTGGACACACACAGGAATACATAAAATAAACCTACACATACTTTATCTTAGTCTTTACATAAATTAGGCATAGCATTTGTATACATTTCATCTTTCTTTGGTACTAAACAAATATAGACAAGTTTCTTTTTCTATCTAATATTCAAGACAGGAATTTGACCACTATAGATAAGATATTTGTTTAATCAGCGTTTGTTTACTAATCCCCACAAAGCTAAGAATAGCTTGCAAATTGATCCAATTTCACCCCCTGCTTTACAACAGACCATTAATTACTACCTACCGCCCTGTTCTCCCTGTTCTTCAGTTTACAGCCCGCAAACAAACCGATCATTTCAACCCTACATTTGTTTATTGCCACCCTTGGACTTTTCATCTCTCAAATTGACTCCACAGTTTTAAATACTTTGAAGTGAATGCGAGCAATGACGGAGCAATTTGAATTACGAAGAGGAAACTTCGATCGCTCGTTAAAAGATTAGGAAAGTTCATTGTGAACTTCGCTTTATTGGGACACCGTCAGACAATTTGTGCTACGAAATATCTTTCAAACGGGTTCCTGTTGAATTGTGTAACATAACAAACTAAACAGTTTGTCTGTATGATGTCAGACACAATAGCAATTTGCTGGTCACCTACGCTCTTATTACTTTCAATTGAAGATTGTATCAGGCGGTGTCGAAACCGGTTCCGCAAGTTCACTTGCCATTGAACCCGCTTTGTTATCTAACTGATCAATAAACTTGTCTACTGGGAAGGGCAAGGGCACACGAAAGTAACTAGTTAAGATTTTGCGTCCATTTCACGCAAATTCGAATCTAAAGAGCTACAAAAAGGCGACTTAAAATACGGCTCCTTAAGTTCCCTCTCGAGGCAACATAATCTTACAAAGTTGACATCGAGTATGATAAAGACTCGCGAAAGATGAGCTTCTTTATATTTAAAACTGGAGCTTATTGTCCGTGCGAGAGTTTGGCGCTGTCTTCACAAAATTGCTTGAAAATTTCATTTTTACCTTAAGCCTTTAGCTGGAAGGAAACCCGGCACTTGCTGTAGAGATATTGTTTTGGAATGATGAGAACGAGATTGCCATTATTGTGGTTCAGGTGCGGTCTTTGAGCGTAATCAAACTTTCTGTATCTACCTTAGAAAGGTTCGCTAACAAATGCTGAGTGAGCAACCTCAATCCTTTAAGTAAAACTTTTCTATGCGGAATTCTCTGAAGGAATGCCAATTCCGTTTGTAAGCGCAAGCTGGAACAAAATTAAATCGCATTACCCCGTTTTGCATTAAGCATTAGGCACCTTTGCAGATTACGTAATTTGTTCGTGGAATGCTTATTCAAAATAGTTTCAGTTGAATCCATATTTTCAACCCGAAATTCGGAATAGTTCAAAGCATTCCTCAACAATCAGGCACAATTGGACTAATTCCCTTGGATGTGTAGCAATTTCAAAGCCACTATATGCCATACTAAATAATATTACGTAAATGGAAAATTATTCGGAAAATTCTGTGTAGATGTACCTACCTAATTTTGTAATTTTGTGTGGATCTACTTATCTATTTCCAAAACACGTCGGATGATTTGCTTTGCAATGTTGTCTCGTAAAAAACATCGATCAGATTGGCTGGTACTGCCGACAAGAGTGGCGCGTCACAATTTGTATTCCACTCCTGTGCCCACCATCCGTCTGGCCAGATTAATTATCAACCACCCCTCCATGTTTGCATTGCAGCCCTAACTTTTCAGTATAAATCTCTGACATTAATTTGTGCTCATATAACGATAAATAACGCATTTCACGAGTTTATAAAAGTACGACGCAACACCTACGGTATAATGGCAATTTTAACTTTTAGCTTTGTTTCGGAAGAAAATTTTTAACTAAAAAAACACGATACACGAAAAATAAATCAACGTACCTATGTCCAGTCACGCCATGACCGTTTACTATTTAATTTATCTTCCTCACGTAAAATTTGACTAAAATTTTAAGTTTTGGAAATACAAGGTTTGAAATCCAAACCAACGATCTATAACTAGACCCTTATGCACTGTGTCAGCCCTGACAACGATATTATTGTTCGAGAAACTGTATTTGTATCTTTTCGGTTTCCGTATAGACCAAACACCATTTGGATCAAGGTACATTAATGTTCAAACATTCAGAATACAAATCTCTTAATAATAATCTTCCTGATTACAAGCTCTTAAAGTAAGGTAAGTAGCTTTCGCTTGGAGATAAGCTGCAACGTGACTAGACAGTCCTTTCCACATGTGAAAGTAAATCTTCAAACAAACGAAGTAATGCTCTTAGAAGTACCTACTTTGTTTGTTTCCACGTAAAGCCGAATCCGCAAATCTTGCTGCATTGCTTCTCGTCACGAACTGTTTGCTCGACGTATTCTACATCAGTCTCTTATCTCTGGGCTTTGAATATTATCTAAATTTGGCCGTTTTGTTTTTATCACAAGAATAAATAAATACTCACGGACACTTAACACAACGCCTTCTAGTCCCAAACTAAGCAAAGCTTGTACGATGGAAACTAGAACATCCATTTTTTTGTAAATACATATTTATAATAGACACCCAGACATAGAACAAATACAATGCACAATACACCCCAACGCGGGACGTCAGTGCAGATCTTATTCCCCCACGACGAATTAGAATTAGAATTAGACATAGAACAAACATCTATGTTTGCCAGACACAAATGTTTGTTCTCGGTGGGGATTGAACCCACGACCCACAGCAGGAAGGCAGAGCTTCTACCGACTGAGCCATGACGCCTGTCAGAATAAAACGTGTGTTGGCAATTTTTGTTTTCTTTCTTACTCCTTAGTAAGTTTTACTTTTTTACAGCTAAAATATGTTACTATAAAGATAGTAGAGATACTAGAGTGACTAGATAATACACCATCTGTTTTTGAACTTTTCAAAAGACTCATTTCAGTTCTATGCTAATACCTTAATAAGTTGCCCAACGATTGCTTAAAAGAAATCGTTGTCAGCGATAAGGCCGCCTATTGTAATATACTAAGTTAGTTATAAGATTTGTACGTACCTATCGTGTGTACAATAAAGAATTATTTATCTATCTTACTAAGTTCTTCATCTACCAAACTTATTTACAGTTTCCATTACCTAAGTGGGTTTGGCTTCTTTATCAGAAGATTTTTCTCATCATAAAGGTACTCATTTGACCTAATAAAAACGTTTAGAATAAAAAACTAATAAAAGATTGTATTTCCAGTGACTGTAGGTAGGAACACTGGAAAAGCTCTCATGTTTATTTACGGGCACAGGCGGAGAATGTTGAATTTTCTTGTAATGGAATTTTGAACATTGAATTTTCTCGTAAAATTATTTCATTATTTAGTTTGGTATTTGACGCGTTAGATTTTTTGAATAAGCGAATAGCTCAATATACAGTAATCTGAGACAAAAAGGTGCCGTGTGAAGGTACGTATATATATATATATATATATTGTATAACTTTTAAATTTAAAATTGATGAGAAAAATATTGGCTATAAAAATCTTTACCCATGACTATCCAACCAGTCTAGCTAGCCAAAGCTATCTACAGTCGCAAAACTGAATTCAAATGTAACAATACCTACAATACTCTCACAAATAAAACTAACACAGAAAATACGAAAAACCCAACAAAGTAACGACGTCAAAACTCTCGAGTCAATTGCAGTCAACCTCCAAACCATTTCTTCGGTAGTTTATTACAGAAAGTCGCATTTACACGTAAAGCAGATGATATCGGCATCTATAACGCTGTCTGGAAAAGATAAGTCTTATAAGGAGAAAGCATCATGAACTAGAAGTGTTTGTAAACATAATTATGCACCTACATTATCTGTTATAGACAAGTTTTGTTATTTAATAAAAAATACTGATATTGTATTCTGTGCTAAATGAAACGCTAAGTAAGCCCGGAGAAGTTATAAATTCCCCGCACAACGTCTCCTTACTTAGATCTAAATTAATTCATAAGTACTGACTTACTTATGGTTTTTAAATGGTTTTGTCTTATAGGTAGATAGAATAAATACGCAAGATCCTTTAGAAAAGCATAGAAGCAGTCAGGTATGACCACAAAGGTCACAATCGAATCATGTGAGTATTTCAATAATGTGTAGGTAGATCAGGTAAGTATATCGATTATGAGAATCAGATCTTTTACTGATGACAATAAATAAAATGACAATAGCGTTGTACGACAATAGCGTTGTACGACATCTTTATAAAATACGTACACAAACTTTTATGTAAGACTTCTAAGACTTCAAACCGGTGCATGCCTGAGTTTGCGGTTTACCGGTTTTTACAAAAGGTGTAAACCAACTCCCGGCGTATGACAACAGCAGTCTTCGTAGGAAATTGAAAATTGTGAGAAGTGTTAAAAATGGCAATAGGTGAAATTCAATGTAGGCAACATTGCACGAGAATGACGGTGTCAGATTGTCAAGAATACTATCAGATTTTAGTAAAAATTGAGATTAGAAAACATTTCGTGCCAATTTTCAGGTTTTGAAGATTTTTGAAGTTATACTTCTAATGCGACTTCCAACAACGTTGCGTTACGGGATGACATAGTCTGTCTCTTTCTATTCCCCCCGAACAGAAAGAGACAGAGGCTAATACGATACAAATGCTACAATCAAATATAGATGCCAGTGTTCAGCAATTCAGCATTTGACCGCCCGTGTTTTTGAAGATAAACGACTTCCAACTGACAGCGGGGGGAAAAGAAAGAGACTATAATACGCTACAATCAAAATATAATAGATGGCAGTGTTCATGCAACTTTTTACTTTTTATTTTGAAGTGAAAATTTAGTACTGCATATTGGTTATGAAAGTACATAAAAATAAATACTAAATTAATATCACATTAAACACAGAGCGAGAGTGAATGCGTGGCAATCGAAGTATAACTTCTTCCGCGCGTAGGGACTGCACACACAGGTTTTTTTTACACAAAGTTTAGATGATTATTACCTATTAGGTTTGGTTAAAACAGTTACCTAATGAATAGGGTTTTCTTAAGTGGGTACTGTATGCTATGCTGCGACTTTTTTTTTTTGCAAAACAAAATTGTAAATTTTTTAACTTTCCGCAAAAACTCCTTTGCCTTTGTGCCCAAGTTTATATCAGCCGCGTCTTATTATGGACGTAAAACGGTGGTAAAACTAAATTGGATTAAAATAGGTTCCGTGCAAAAGAATAAGCATTTTTTCGATGAAAATACGCCGTCTGGTACAGAACTAAACTAATATTATGAGGGTTTCTTCTATTTTAGTTCTTATTTATGTCGTAAGTAGGAACCCTATTACTATCGGACCATTGATTTTGCGTACAAAATGTTATTTTCAGTTGATTTTATCTCTAGGTTTAGGAATTTAACTAGAATTTGTTGTGTGTAATTTTTTTTTGATTACTTACTTTAAATGTAGTCGAAAAAAATATATAAATATTTGTTAATAATAAACAAACAAATTGGAAGTGTGGTGTTGGATATCTCAGGTGGTAGGTGAAATGAAACGAGAAGTGGACTGTAAATTAGGTAGGTATGTACTGGTACAAAGAGACGCGTGCGGGTTCGGTGCCGCGATTGTGTTGAGTGGGGCGACGCGCGGGTCTGCTCCTTCGCGGTCCTTCGTCCCCCACCGCGAGCCACGCTCCGCGGTTTGTAATGTTCGCCGTCCTGCTGCAGCGGCGGCGAGCTATGCGATGATTTGTCTCCGACAGTGGTATTGTTATACTTTATTTTAATATTAGTAAAAACTGAAACTGTACTTAGTTTTGTTGAAATGGTTTTAAAAATAATTTACTATTTTTATTACATTTTTATTTAAAAAAACAATACTATAGCGAAAGATGGGCTAAAAGGTTATAGGTATACTTAGTTGTATCGCTTAGCGACATAAAAACTTCAGTACGAGTATATAAAATAAACATTACCCGATCTACTTCCACCTACTAGAAATTGGATAATACTTCTAATCAAAAGTTTAGAAGGGCAGCGGGTATTCGCGGGTGCTTCCGGGCTTTTCACCCACAGATGCACTAACTGGGGAGCCCTTATAATTTCCAATTATATTTCCCGTCCAATTTTCCGAGGTGTCGCTCTGGGCCCTCGTCAAATGCACACGCTTCGGGTATTAGGCTCAGGGGAAGTACTATGAATACTCTTCTATAAGAGTAACATGAAACCATATGATTTTCTATGAACTTTGTGCTTATTATTTACGAGTACAGCAGCTATATAGGTACATTTTTGACCTCTTCAACACAGGTTTGCGCAGGGGGACATGCTGCAATTACTTAACTGTTCTATTAATTTAGTTACCAATCAGTTTGCTACTCTTATTTTTCATTTCAAAACCGAATGAAACATATCTCAAAACTAGCAATAAAATCAGGTGAACACCAATTATTGGTTTTCGACGGGTTTCAATAGTTTCCAGTAACAGGCTTTTACTGACGAATGAATGGATTTTCCGACGATGTGTGGTTTGAAAGCATTTTCGATGTTAGTTAGCGGAAACACGAAGTTTTTTACAATTTGTGTTAGGATTAAAAAAGCTAGCTGGCTTACAAATTCATTATTTTTATCAATAATTTATTTTCCTTCTATAAACATATTGATAAAATTGTTCAACCGGGAAAAACATGCTGGTGTTTTGGCGATATTATTCAACCAAGAATTAATTAAACTAACGGCACTATTCTGCACGGTATTGACAATTTGTTGACAGAATACGTCAGCCTGGCGTAATACGACAGAGTAAGGGTGGCAAGAGCATCAATTTTACGAATTTATTGCGTATTTGTAAACATTCGCATGCGCATTTTGTATGGGGGATAGAAATATACATGATGTTGTTTATTTATTTATGTTTCGATTCACCAACTGCGTCTAATCTTTCGCAAATTCGTGTTTTCCTCGGCGGAAGTGATAAGGAAAACGGGAAAGTAATATTATTGGAATGACAGTGATGACAGTAATCATATTTCTGTTATAATGTTTCAGGGTAGACAACACGTGAAAAATTAAGCACGTTACAGATTTTAGAATGAAATATTACATAAAAAACCACATACATACAAAACATGTTCACTCATGACTTTTTCTATCTATCTATAAGACAAAACCGTGGGTATGTAGTTTGTATTTGTAGAAGAGTGGCCCATAACGATAACATCCCCAAATTAAATAAAATTACCAGGTAAGCAAACACGAACTAGCAAGCTGGCGTTGTAAGCTTGCTTCATGAACTTGCCAGTTCAATTTCGTAAGCAGCGAGTGTATTACACGCTCCCCTAAATTCATAAGCGACTTGCGGTGGTGGCAACCCTCCTTCACTTCTAAATTTGCGTTGTAAACTTTACTGAAATTAACACTTTGCGTTTTGCTATTCATCTTGTGCTGATGAGTTTCTAATTTTTATATTATTTCATAGTACAATATAAAATATTTTTTGTCGACTTCAAAAAGATCGATTTTTGCATTTAGGTATTTGCTTTTTATATGCACTTCTAGTTTGTTTTTTAAACTTTGGTATTATTTTCTCAAATTAAACATTACAGATTCACTTTTTCACGCAGGTTTTACATTTTTCTTTAAACATTTAGTAAATTGACGATCTAAAATAGAGCAAAAACGCAAATTGACTATTTAAAAAGTAGAAAAAGGTAGAGACATTTTCTAAAGTCAGCGGGTGAGTGAGCCAGGAACGGCAATCGCTTAGTTATTTGCCACTAAGATGTTTATTTTGCTAGAAATGTATTTCCTCAATTAAACGCGTTTTCTACAATGAAGATTTAGACAGCATTGCATAGCGTACATAGACACACCACACCCTGTCTTGTAATTAATAAAAACAAACATTAAAGTTTAAAAAAAACACTATTGATTATCCCTATTGAAAAAAGAGATTGATATCATAAAAAATTGCTTGAAATAGGAGTCTATTTCAAGCAGTTTTTTTTTTTATAAAACAAGTAAAGACACAGTCCATCCAGCAGCCCGTAAATAATCATAAAATAAATTACAATTCCAATTAGTTTGAAATACTTTCGATTGAAGAAAAGTAAGAGAATAAAATCGTATCATAGAGTCATCATTTTATTACGCTGCTATAGGTAATTTGTAAATGTGCGTCATCATTTTAATTGATTTCTCAAGAAAGTATTCAAGGCTTCTAAATAAACACAATGGCTTCTAATGGGGCCTAATACCTATCATTGAGACCCATCTAAGAAATTTGCTTTTATGGACGAAGGAAATTGGCCAATGATAGGTACAGTCGACGGCAGAAACTTGCTTTTATTTGAGATGGAACCTCAAACTCAAAATACTTAAAATAACCGTCATTTGTAACTTTGCCTCTGCATTTATCTACCCTATCATCACGCACAAAATTGAAAAGGTCCAATCAACTTGGTCATCCAAAAACATGGTAACTATCTACGGTGATTTAGATTTTTTATAAGTTTGATTTTTGCGGTTATCCGTGGTAGCACAATCCCGAAATCCCCACTGGTAGGGATTTCTTAGTGGGGTTTTCTGGAATATATCCACAAATCGGGTATACGATGTATTGTGTCAATGTTATTTGGATACGTCTCTGATTACATCCTAAGATAGACCAGTTGTAATGGGTCTTTTATACTAACAAAGATCTGAGAAGAGTGGTACTGTATGTGGAGTTACAAATACAAAAAAAATATTTTGTGTTTTATTATTTGGCTAATAATTTTGGCCGATGACTGTACCGAGCTCACCAAAATAATATCTACCGAATCCAATGTATTGAAATTATCTCTTATTTTGGAAAGGAAAGTAATTCGTAAATATATCGGAAGAGAGATCAGTACTTTCGGAAATGGATCTATATTGGTAGACTATTACTTTCGATAATTTTATAAGTAGGTATCATTTAATGGCTTGGATGATAAGTAGGTAGTAGTAAATAAAGTGCTGTGCAAATTGTAGAGTAGGTACCTATACGCTATAAAGTCTTGATATTTATCTAAATACTCTGGTTAAAAACAAACGAAAAATTATTATGAATACGAATATTATTTTGTGATATTTGCGCATCAACAGAAATATCAGCAAAGTTTGGAGCTTCTAAGACATAATACATTTTTTATAACAATGTTATTATACCCAAATTAATCAATAATTCATCAACATCCACTCAGACATTCATGACAAAAGCTCTTGCAAGGGGTACTCAATAAAATGTACTCCCAAAGCTCGATGAGAATACGATAAAAAACGAGAAAAAGAGTATTCATTCACTCATTAGTGATTCCCAGCCGTCGTCTCCAATAAATTCTAATAACGTTAATCGCAAAGGAGGCAACCCTCTTTTAATTTGAGAAAATACGAATAAAAAGTAAATTTTCCTTTATTGGCTCGGAAATAGGTCGCTTTTTCTTAGAGGTGTTCTTTGTTTCGCTGGGCCTAATTTGGTGATACCAAAATGAACCTAGTTCTTTTTTCTACCTTATATCCATTGATTAATTTTATTGAAGCCAATGTTTTGCCCCAAAATATTTTGTATTATTTAACTAATGATGCTGGCTTATGTCAGAATGAAGAATCTCGGAAAAATGTCGCTGGTTTGATCAAAACAAATCTCATAAATGTAGGCAAATACAAGATGGGTTATTCATATTTTCCACATCGCCTATTATTTTGCATCGTACTGCAGCATGTCTACTACAGCTACTAAATAAAGGTACGCGCCCACCCGTCCTTACCAGGCACGTCACGTAGAGCCGTAACGAAGCGGCGCGACGACGCCAGCGCCCCGGCACGTGCGGCAGACGCTGAAAACTAATTGTTCCACACATTTGGATGTAGTAGGCAAACCTGTGTCACTGGAAATAGGAAACTAACAAGGAATCATATTGTTACGAATGTCCTATAGATATAAGTGAAAGATGAGACTACAAATTGGTGGATTATTCAATGATTCTTTTGTATGTATAACTAATACTTTATCTGTGTTGTAGATAATGCCAAACCATTTGGCGATCGCGAGTATTTTATGTGTTAACGAAGCTGCAAGGTTAGGCTTCAATACTCAATTTACAATTTGTCCCAATTCGGCCATGTGCAATTTTGATTTGATGTGATTGATCTCTAAAGTAGTAACAATAGGTTGCTTGATAGATTACGTCAATAACTACTTCGTCACCTATTGATAACAGAATGTATGTTTACCTTTCAGTAATAAGTATTAGCCATTTGTAAAAAAATCGTCCGGGGAAGCACTGTCCACTGTGTCCTAAAGTTTGCTTGAGTTAAAGTTTGAAGAGTATGGATAGTATATAGGGGTGGTGGCGTAGTGGAAAAAAAACTATCTGAAGAATAGTTAAAAATAAATGAAAATACTGATTAAGAATTATCAAAAACTATGCTACCGCTCTTGCAAATATGGTAGA
This sequence comes from Eulithis testata, assembly GCA_947507515.1. NCBI lineage: Eukaryota > Metazoa > Arthropoda > Insecta > Lepidoptera > Geometridae > Eulithis > Eulithis testata. The sequence continues at coordinate 6,561,876 of OX382207.1, forward strand.
TAATCGTAGCGCTTAAAAATTCAGCATTCCAAATAGAGTCATGCAATCGAAAACTCAAAGCCATTTGTGCCGAACCAAACGAACTACGGATTACATAGTGAATCCCTAGATGAAGTTGGGACCATAGTTTTTGACAGGAAGCTTTGAAACGAACTGGTTTAAATATCAGAGCTTATTCAGAATGTCACTAAAACCATGGATATATTTTACCATTCAAAGCTCACGTATTCACGTATTAAAATAATAGCTATCCAAGCTTAAAGCGATAACGGGCAGCATGTTTTTTTTCTAGTTTACTTTTTTATTACAACAAAAGAGGTATCGTTTGACACTCACGCTAAAGTCTTTTCAATTACATCACATAATATTAACCTTCATAGGTAGCGAGTTTTTTTTTAGCCGTGACAATAGTCGTCGTTTCACTAAAACAATGACATGAGTGTAACACTCATCACTAATTATAATTGATGAAACTACTTTTCAAACGAACAACCTGTCATTCTACAAAAAAAAAACAGTGCTACAACATATCCAACATAACTAAATTATGCAAACACGACACATACTAATTTAGTCCTCCACCCCACAACACAAACACTAGACTAATCCTATAACGTATTAAAGCGGGTGTCTCACGGACGGGTACGATACTGACGTACGAACTGGTCCCCTGAGTGTGCCATATGTCCTGCAGACAGATTGCACCTAGCACAGGTGCCTTGCCTTATATGTCACGTCACTTTCTCACCACTGCTAACTTTGAAGCATCACTTGGTGTCTGTACTGTACATAGATGTTTTGGTAGCTATCGGTGTGAGAGACAGTTTATTTTGTGGTTACAATATCACACGCTAATTTAATACCCACCGCAACGTGAGCTTTGTGTTTTTAGTTGTTCAACATTGATTTAACTATTTAATTTTAACTAACTAAAACGAATGAAAAAGCTTCTTCTTTGTAGATAGCGTTGTGTGAGTGACTCTACATTGATTTTGTGTCTGTAGAGTTTTTAACGTACCTATTAAATTTTACATGTACCTATCAAGTTTAAACAATATAATATCTTTGAGATAAACAAATACCATGTATTGTACTGTAGCTATACTTACTAAGGACAAACTTTCAATGATTGCGACTTAGTACAAAAAACTCATGGTTCCAGTCAAAAAGTTACTTCCGCTGAGCATAACAGCAAAAACTAATTTGCTGGCCTGGCACCCACGATTTGATCAAGTAAATATCCAATATGTCTGTCAATTTTTTGGCACTGTTTCCGTTACATGACATGACATGACAAGTGACTAGTGACAGGTGTGATACAGTCTTTAGGGAGTGAGAACGGAAGACTTCCAAATCGTAAATTGAAGTCACTTGGACCAGATGGTAATACGCAAGTCACTCGGGAGTTTGATTGGAATCATAATTTGTCTGATTGAAACAGTATTGTATAGAGCAAAATGTTACATATTGTCGTGTTTGTTGGTCATCAGACAAAAAACATGACATTGTTTCAATGTTTCAGTCAAATTACAACCAGAATCCAATTCCCGTTTTCCTCTGTCCAAAATAATATAAATTGGAATTCTATTACGAGCATTGATAAAAAGGCACTGCGCATGCCATAATTCGTTTAGTGGCAAAAAATGAAAATAGTTTCCAATAAATTAGGTAAATTAAAAACGTGCGGGCATCGCAATTTATCGCCGCTTTATAGGTATTGGAAAACATTGTTGCCCGAGTTCTTGCAAAAATATTACAGCACGTTCCGTATTCATAGGGCTGCCAACCGCGGAGTCGCAATCGATTTGTTACAAAGACAGTCACGAGTTTGCATTGCTTAGCTTCTTTTGTAAGTTGAATTTTGATTTCTTACTACTATCTAGTTTTATGTAAGCTGTGAGATAACTACTCAAAATAAAAAATTACATATTACCACGATTTGTTAGTTTTGTCAAGTGCTAGATTTTGTAATGCTTATGGATCAATATTCTAAATAAGTACTTGTGTAGTTGTACTTAAATGGGTCAAAATAAATTAAATCCTTTGAAGAAACGTTCTACCAATTCAAAGTGGGTTCCAATAAATGTTTACTCATTAGCGAATGAAATTTGATTCTGTGATTACGGAGCTTTCACAATAATTTCGGTTGATTTCTATGAATGTTTGGAATTCATTTGCTTTGAAATTTCAATTACCAACGTGCAATTTTGAATATTTACCCACTGCGATGTGAATATTGGTTTAGAAGCTGTTATAAATTATATTTCAACAAAACGTTCCTTTTTTTATAAACCCTTCTTTATGACCATTATTACCTTGAACTTATCACTGACTATTAATCGCAAAAAAAAGGACATAACCTTAAATAATTAATCTAAAAGGAAAAGTGATGGTTTGACAAGGTTTGTACCTTATCTAAAGGTCTGACGGCCCATAAGTGCAACCCTAACTGAGATTTCCATCTCTAGGGCCGGAATGAAAGTGACGCGCTAAGCGAGCCTGCTTAAAACAACAAAGGGTGACTGTTTGTCTAATCCTCAACCAAATCCTATGTGCCATCCCTGGATATGTTGAGAACTAAAGGGTTACGTTACCTTCGGGTGATTCTTAAAGATTTGTATGTGTTTGAATGTTTTAGTACCTGAAAAAAAACAAAGATTCTGTTAGTATTCATTATTCTGTTTTAGAAAACAAAGATTCTGTTAGTAATGACCATTCAACTTTTTCTTAAGTTAAAAACCGTAAAACCTGAAGAAAACCTAACAAATGTGTTTAATGGTCCGGTTCCGGAGGTTCCTACTAATATTCTGTGATAGAGGTTTGGTCAAGTTATTAGTACTTACCTACTACTATGTCTTTAGGGTATTTCTCAGATATAAACGTAGAGGTCTTTACATTAGTCACAAAGTGAAATTAAATTGGACCGCTAAAAACAAACTTTCTTTTTTATGTCATAGGTAGCTGGCCGACGAGCAGGCGGTTAAAAAAAAAATTAAAAAAAAAAAAAAAAAATTAACAACGAGTAAAATATGAGGTTAGCTGGCATTCCGTTTACATCTATACTGTATAGCTAGGTAGATAGATAGAAAACGTTTTATTGTGCCTACATCACACAAGGACCATTAGATACCAATATATGGAAACGAAATGTTAGTCAATCTGAGCTTTTAAGAAGAATTTGGCTTTTGGCGACTTAGGACTATCAGGAATAATGACTAGGTATAAAAGTGACGAATTTATGAAATTAATTTGTCGAAGGCTATTTATTCCGAGATATAAAAATGACGATATTTACAAATGTCAATATGTAAAAATTTAATTGTATTGGAGAATAACCTCATTATCAAAGTGAAACTATGTGAGTGAGTCTAAATTAATTAACCTTCGCACTACCAGCTGTTACACACAATATTAGGACTATCATTTTGCCAACAAAACAAACGCAAAGGTTATCATTACGGCAAAGCTGAGTTCCCCTAATTGTTCATCTCTTTCTCCCTACGAACCTTTTAGAGTGCTTTCTCTTTCCAACAGATGCGTACCGGCCAATCATCATTAGAAAAAGAAATATAAAACCATACAGGTGAAGTTTATTTGTTTTTTTTGAAACCCTCTAAATACTTACACAAGGTTGGGTTACTAGTCTACCCTTTTTCGAATGCGGTTAGAGGGATGAGATTCATTACAGCCTACTTTCAATTACGTAAAAAGTTTTATTTAGAGCCTTATTTTATTTAAAACCAACCTGCTTTGTTTTGTTTTCTTTTAACAAAAAACCACATGTTTTGAAAATGTTAAGGCTTTAGTCTTTCATAGCAAAACAGCAGAATTGCGTTCACAATACGTGCGCGGAGAAAACTCATAAATTTTAGCGGATGCAAAAGTGAACTGAAAAATGCTCTACTTATCTTAAATCTTTATTCTTTTTTTTACATCTCCTTGGTTTAGTATAATAAAATTCATCAATTTTCATCTAAATACTTCGGTAAGTAAAAATCAGAAACCTACATGAAAATGAATTTGCTGGCTTAGCGACTTACTCACGACTGGAATGGTTCGGTCACGTAGAAAAATCCTTTATCTTCCTTCTTTCCGCACTGAAATGCAGAGGCCTGACATTTTGTGTTTTAATTTGGAGAAGCTAAATTTGACACGGATAGCAGTTACTTTTGAACAACTTAATTAAAGTTTATTAAAATGTATTTTACCGTACACTCGCGTACTGTAAGGCCATAGCATGTCAGTGGACACTTCTCTTAAAAAATATATAAAGTGCATACCTAAAGCAAAGGAAATGATGGGAGGAAGCTTGGGATAGAGAGTGCTGGAAGTCTTTGGGGTAGACCTTTGCCCAGCAGTGGGACGAAATAGGTTAATAAGAAATGCATTCTTCATAATATTATTGATATCAACGCAACAATGATATAAATATGAAGAATGCCTATTTCGTGATGATTGCTTATAACAAAGAACGTATGCGTACGAATCAATATCAAGGTTAGCAATACGGTAGCGTAAAAAGTAAAAACAACTATGAAAACTTTTCATCGACTCGCTATGAAACTTGCTGTGAAAAAACACTACGTCCTCACCAGGTAGGTACATAACGCCAAATAATTCAGGACCTGGCGGCGAAAGTACCACATTAGTCTGTGCTGGTGCCACGCTCCTTCCCGTTTGTTATCACTGACAACCCTATTATTTGACCAGCATTTTGCATTCTACACGCGCTCGCTATCTTTGGGTCGGGATGAGCTTGAGGAAATGTTTAAACGTTTATCTTACAAAGCAACCTTTTTCAGAACTTTTAGAAAGATTGCATAAAAACAAAACTACATAGAAAATAATGCTTACGATAGTGCTTTAGATTTTATGATGCATAATGTATACTAGCAATATTTCTTTGAATAAATAATCGTGACCTAATGATGGGTATCAAAGTACAAACCGCATTGATTTGTCTCGTCTTACTATTCAGACAGAAACAGAATATCTATGACCTTTGGTGTAACGATTATTATGTCAGTGGAAACCTGCTGCAAAGGTTCCAAGATTTCATTAGGTAAATCATTCTACTCGACACTGATTGGAAGTTTACATACATACAAAAAAAACAGCACTTTTTATTCCTTATTTATCGTAGATTCTATAATTTCAGATTCTTTTTTAAAAGGTGCGAATTAATTGAAGCGTATTTTATCGTGTGCTGTTTGTTTGGGCCAGTTTCAGGAAAAAAATCAATCAAATTCGTCAAGAAATAGAGATTCTAAGTCTACAAAAACGCGAATTTTGGAAAAAGTCGATAGCCTTTCTTTTTTAACAAAAGGAAACATCTTAATGCAAATGTTAATTAACTTCTTATCGCTTTTTTTGCTACTTTTAAAAAGGTGGTTTTAATTTATGCCAAAAAGTTTTTGCAAAACGAATTAGTAGGTAAGTTTGAATTTCCTACGGAGGAATAGAATTACTTACTTAAAAAATTTGTTCTCTCACATTATAAAGTAAGTTTTATGCACAAAATACAGACATACATAATATAATTAAATATTATATACTTATTTATGTACATCGATTGATGAACACAATGAAGAAGACCTTGTAATCATCAAAAAACACCTTGTTAATTTTGGAAAGAAATGAGTTAGTTACACCGTCTAGCGTAGATGATGTTATAAAAAAATACATTTTGAAAATCAAAATAACTTCTAAAAGGATAAAAAAAATATACTGTAGTTTGGTGAAAATTTTTTCACCAAACTACAGTAAATTGCGCGTTCAAATTCAGTTTAGTCTAAATTTCATCGTAATACTGCACCAAAGTGTTATTTAGCAAAGTTTCACTGCTGAGAGGGAAGCTCAAGACTTTTAGTGTTATTGTTATTTAGACTAAAAGCGTTTCCCGTTCAAGATTCGAGAAAGGTTTTCAGTTGAGCAGAAGGTTCACGGTAACTTATGGACATGATTTTCTTTTAAGCTAGATTGTATTTCTTCTATAATATCACATTTTTTTCAATCTCAATAAACTGAAATACCTTTTCATAATATTCTTCTATAGAGATCTCTGATATCAACTTTGCTATGTTGAACGGCGATTGAAAGAAATAACTGTTTCCAATTGTTTTTTGCCTTTGGTATGCCGGAACGCAGATCTATCGAGACATAATAGATTAGGTATCTATTGTAAGGTGCCGCCCGCGACTTCGTTCGCGTCCCGTTGGATCCCGTTGATTTTTCGGGATAAATAGTAGCCTATGTGTTAATCCAGGTCACGGACAATATATATTCCAAGTTTCATTCAAATCGGGTCGGTAGTTTTTACGTGAAAGAGTAACAAACATCCATCCATCTATACTTACAAACTTTCGCGTTTATAATATTAGTAGGATCTCTGAAAATCAGACATACTAAAAGTTGTATATTTAGCTATGATCAAATTGTTTATATTTCTATCCGTTGATATATAACTCAAATCCGAACAAAATAGTATATTATGCAACTAGTGAATAAAAGACGGATTTAAAGCGAGGGCCATAAATGCATCACGAGTAAGTGAAGAATTCTAACGACTGAATCACGAGCGTAGGGAGTGATTCATGATGATTCAAGTATTAGAATCCTGAACGACGTTAGTGGTTCATGGCCCTCGGTATAAATCCGTTTTATTCAAGAGTTGCATATTATACTTTATACCATGACTACGAGAAAAAGAAAGAATAATTAGATGGAGATCAAATATATTAGTGTGTTCTATTTTCAAACATCAAAACAGTGCTTTTTATTCACTGTTTTCAGTGAATAAAATAAGCTTTTTAGAGGGGGAATGGTATAAATATTTTTATGAAACTGATTGCAACTAACAAAGTCAATCAGAAAGACAACCCGACAAAGTTACGTAATTGTTTTAACAGTACACCTAATAACTTCATACTAAAGTCATTACAGTTTTTTATAAACTCATAACCCTTCATTACTTTGTCTAGAAGGCGGTAGTAACGACCAAGCCTACTATTGTACTTCTCAAGTTATTACATAGGTAATTGGTGCTTCCTAACAAAATCGTTTTATAAAGCGATTGATGAGCGATCAAACTACAATGTTACGTCAAAGACATTCTATTGTCTATGAAATTATAATATGACTTCGCCTTTCTTTTGTTTTTAACCGACTAAAAAAATGGATGTTCTAAATTCGATTGTATTTTTAATTTATAGGCTCGTAAAGGAAAGTGTTATAGTTAAAAAAAAACTGTGCTAAGTAGGTAAGAAAAATCCGATCGTCCTAAACCTAAAAAAGCGATATATTTAATTCAAATAAATAATTTTATTTATTTTTCTTCAGTAAAGAAACAAGCAAGTATTTTTTTAAGAAAAAAATATAAAACTGTCTAATAGCTCTTGAAACTAAACCAATACAGTTTGGTTACTAAAAGAACATAACATTATTCCGTGTTCATCTATACTTATAATAAATGTGTAGCGAGGTCAATTCTGTACATGAAATATATTTCCAAAATAACTATCAGGGGGTGATTGGGGATCAATACTGATGGCAAAAATGCAATCAGTAAAACTTTTGTCTGTCTGTCTGTCTGTATAACCGTTATAGAAACAAAAACTACTCGACGGATTTTAACGAAACTTGGTACAAGCGGACAAAGTCGCGGGGCACAGCTAGTTTACAAATAAAATAAGACTTAAATGTTTCTTGACTGAAGAAAAATTGCTACGCATTGACGTAAATGTATAATAACTTAGGTAAGTTCAGCTACGTTGTACTAACTTTTGGAATATGCTACTAACTTCCTCCGCTCAACAAATGGAAAACAGAGTTATTATGATATCTATAAAAGTTCCCGCATTTTATTAACCCGACGTGACTCACAAAAATGTCATCAAACTCACAAATTGTCGCGTAACAAGTTACTCACGATCCATAAACCACTGAGCGAGGCTCGTTCGACTCATCTCGTGAAAGTGAGTTTGGTTTGGGGCCATTGTCGACTGAAGTGGCAATTGTTACCCCTTTAAAAACCTTCGATGCTGCCATCTTACGTAACCTTTCACACTTTATTTTATCTCTACTATAGCCTCTTTAAGTGGTTTTCGTTGATTATTATAACTTAAACTTCCAACAACTTTATGAATGTCACACATTCCGCTGATGAAGCACTAATGCGTCATACATAGTAAATTATTTTACCATATTTTATGCTTGCAGTTCGAGCATCGTGAATTTTGTTCCAGATGATGCTTTAGTAGACAGAAGGCCGAACTCATCTCAAAATGTGAGCCCTAATCAAATGTAATCTAGTTAAAACTTTTCCAATAATCCTCCCCAGTGCGTTGCAGTGCACGCGAGCTCGTAAAACCATCTAATCTGACGAAAAGACGAAGAGAGATTTCTTACAGGGTAATTACAGTTATACATTTCTGAAAAAAATATAGGTAAATAATACTAGTAATAAAATACATCTTTACTGAAGGCAAGGATGGACAAGGATGACGTCAAGGATGAAGTCACGGATGGACTCACCAGCTCGCATGGAGTGGTATCCTTACTAGGAGCAGTTGCTTTTATTATTTCGGATGAATCAAATAAATAAATAAAAGATACGAGATGATTGGTCGCAAATGACCCTTCAGTCTAGACAGAACATTACGTATACGGGTTGAAGATCATCTTTATATTGACTTGATCTCTTTAACCTAGTTTTGTAGGTTTATTTGTTTATTGTTTAGTATTAGAACTGTTCTAAAAACATTGAAAAATGTTAAAAGAAATAAACGAGTTGGATACATTTGAGTCATAAACAATAATAAAAGTACGATGTGGATTTCTATTTTTCGTAGTTTCGACTAATATTATAGTGTAGTAAATATTAGTATGTCTTATTAAGTATGCCTAACTTACCCAAGATTGAACTAAAATTTAAAACAGTAAAGAAACTATTGATGAAATGTGTTGACTTTACCCATAGCAAAGATTTTAGAGAATCATAAATCATTCTTACTGCTTCAAAAATGCGAGCAAAGAATAAAAATGTGCTAATGTTTAAAAAATAATAGAACAAGCAGACGGTTGAATCAAAACTTTTTTATAATTCAAAAATATCTCAAGGCAAGAATCCAATTTGCGGAATTTCTCCAGTTAGCTTCTTGGTCCGTACCTAGCCTGCCATCCTATGGCTGACGCGCCATTTAACTAATGAGATAAATCTTCCTCCTTGGGGTAATTTTTACCCCCGGCAATTGGACAAGTAATCTTTTAATGACATAAGTTCTCAAGAGATGAATGTCGGGTTTTTTTTTGGAGATTATTACAAGAAATATTGGTTATGGGTTCGATTTATCGGAGAGATTGACTGTTATTTTAGATTACGGTGAATTTATGGTGGTTTACTAAAGTTACGAGTAACTAAAAGTATTTATACTTTGTAAATACAAAAACATTTTTTTATACATTTTTTTTTTTTTTAGTATTTATACCTACTTAATATACGTTACTCTAACTGCTGAGAGGTCGTCAAGTTTTTTTACTTTTTAGGCAAAGTGTGGCGGGTTCGATATGGCGTGTGGTATGCCTATCTAAGTCTATAGGTAATAATGTACCTCCTATTAGAAGTTTTCAATAAAAATATCTGTAGATATAAATCAAATCAAAATGTAAATAAAAATAAATGAGAAACGAATGAATCATAATTTTTTAGCTAAAGCTTTATTCATTTGCAAGTTGTCGGAGAAATTGCGAGTTTAATCTCAGAATATATTGCGCGATGGATGCCATCACTCACATTCTTGCCCCTAGACAATGAGCGCAATGGAATGGAAACGATCAAAAATGTAATCCATTTCCTTTTACTAGATGGCTCATGAGATAATAATTCTGAGAGATATTTTCAGAGGTCGTATTATTCGCTTACACTCATTTCATTTTACCCATTCTGTGTACTGGATTATTTATGGATCGTTTTGCTATAGTATGTCTATTCGTGTTAGTTTAAACCCGTTTGCTTTGGTGAAACAAACAAAGGCAAACTATCGTATAGTTCCGTTGTATAGGTACCACAAATAAAATATAACTACTACAGAACTTTGAAAACCACGGCGAAAATTTTGTACAGAGTACAATAGAGCAACTTTTTGTACGCGTAAATTAAAAAACCCCGTTACTCGTATCACAATGTTTTATTTCCAAAATAGAATAGGAGGGAACAAAAAAGCATTTTGCAAAAAAGCACTCAGCGATTTCTGCACACCATTAGTTGAATGAGTCAGTGCAGGGGACGTCACGTTTATTGTAACTGTACCTCGTTTGAATGTCAACGAAAGAATGTGGGCGATTGAATGTAATTTATGAAATAAGTGGTCCGAAACGATGACAGGAGTGAGTGAACTTCAATGACTTTGCTTCGGTAAAAAAATGATCATCTTTTTTTCTGAAATAGCAGATTTTTTCCATTTAATATTGCTATGTCCGTAATTTTTCATCTTTCTGTTCTTTTATTCTTCATTAGAAGGATACCACAAATTACTAGATTTTTTCCTTTATATTTTTTATTCGTCTCCAAAATCTAAATTTTTACGCGAACGTTTTTTACCAAATCTTGCGGTAAGTATATCTCTTTACTACCTCCATAATGTAGAAGTATAATAAGAATTTTAATATTTCACAAAATTCAAATCGATTTAAATAATCTTTGCAAAAACAGTGTGCAAATTGCAAATTCATTCAAGGAACAAGCCATCAGCGGATGTAAACACGAGACCGTAAACAAAGACAGTAAATAAATGAACAATTTCAGCAAAACCGAGGGCTTTTAATAAAGAAATTGAAATTTCCGGCATGATTGTACCAGTTGTGTTCCAGTACTAAGACAAAGGTACAGTCGTCAGCATTAATAAATAAAAAAAAAAGTGGAATTATCCACATTAATTTCGTAGTTAAAAGAGTGTAGGTATCATAACAAAATTAGGGAAAAACTCTTCAAGCTTACTTACGCGGAGTTATTTTAATGATCGTCCAAAACAAATTGTAGGCACTTAAACAATGATTTATTTTTTAAAGTTGCATCATCAATATTCCTTTCCCATAACAATGTATGCCAGTCCTGTCATTAATATTATTAACCTACTTTCTGCCCCGTCCATGTTTTGGACATGTGCTGGTGGCAGCTCACGGTTTATGAACACAGTTTAAAATAACCAGATTTTACACTTTACAGTAAATAAGCCGCCTATTAATTTTGATAGTTAAACGTTCTGCAATGTATTGTGCGCTAATAAAATGATCAAAATTGATTTATGGAAATATTCTAAAACTGTCCAATGTACTTAGTTATTTCATTCCCATTCGTCCCACTAATGAGACGAACAAAAATGAACGAATTTTTACAGTAGGAAAATCTTTTTATCAAAATCCACGCACACCAACCAATTTGTGATGAAATAAAAATTGATTTTGTATTACTGTTTTGTATCAAAAATGATTAAAATTGTTCACCAAGTTATGACCAAGCTTAAGCATCATAGGCTTCATTAGTGTATGACGCAGTGTGTATCACACCATGCTTATTGTAATACTTTTACAAATTGATTCTGTAACAGTTGAGTTGACTTAGTCTGAGTTAAGTTGAGCTTAACTTTGTTGATCTATCTGTATAAAATCGCTCCAGAAATTATAAGGTTATTTAAAAACTTTTTGGAGAACTGGGAAAGGCTTTTAGCGGTGAGACAAGGACAAGTCGTTACCTAAACAGATTCATTTAAAAGTTTTCTAGCGAGCTTCAGTCGCAAAAACGGTAAGTTTGTTTCGTTTATTTCGTGAGTTTGTATTTTATAATTGTAGAGCAAGTCTCTACATTTTCAGCTCTTATTCCGTAAGGCTATTTTAACTCATTTAGAAAGCCTGTTTGAACAGATATAGGAATTTTATAAGAAGAAGATTTCAAATAACGAACTACTTAGAATCTCCTTAGAAAGTTTCCATTATCAACCGAAAAGGATTTTCGAATGAAACAGAATAGGCAGTGTTTTAATTAGGATTCCATCTAGCCAGATTTTGTCTTATTTGAATACTGTTCGAAACTTAGTTTAGTATTATCAGATCAAACACAGTTGTTCTATTTGACGAAGGCGGTTGGTGTATGTTTGTGTGCGTAAGCTCTAGAGCTGGTAATGTCTCGACAATAAGAGAGAGTACGTTGTGTGTATGTGTGCATGCACTACCACAAACATAACCGAACGGACTTTGGGATAGCACAAAATTACAAGCACCATTTTTCGGAGACAAGTAGGTACCTATACTATTTCAAAGTCTATAGTAGAAGCACAATCCAATTATACCAATGCATGGTGATCATTCCTAATTTCAGCACTAGATAGATCTAGCAAACTTTGGAAATTGAATCAAATGGACAGGAACACGAAACACGTGCATCAATCTTCATCTACTGTTAGAGACATCTAACTGAAACTAATTCGGGACCCTCTGATTTGAAATCCACCCTGGACGGAGGTCCATTACAATTTACATTGGAAGCAGAATGGCTTTAGGGATAATTAGCGTGGCGATGTTACCTTGTTAGCAAGAATTACATAAAAAATTGCCTTATTACTTGCTTCAATTCCATTATTTATAAATTACAATTATAACATCTTGACGTATTATGAACAAAACAATGATTGTTATACAAAAAATGACTTTGGTGGATGTGCTCAGTAAGTTACTGCAACTGTTATAGGCAGGAAAAAACTGCCTATTACCCATAAAAAATAAATTTTACATAGAAAGCTCTTTGTTGTGCCGATGAATGTTCAATTTAATTTGAATAAAATCAAATTTAGCATTTATTTAGTATTGTGTGACTATACTTTAAAATTAACATACTCTACCAAAAATTTTAAATATATTTTTTTAAATAACATTCATTCTAATAGTTTGAATTCTTCTTCTTTTTATCATAATAGATACAAATTATGCATCCAACTCAGACTAACTCAGTGAGTCACCTTTCTTGGCTTGACCTCTGCCTCATCAACATGAATTAATGGCGTTTGAGACTGGTGATTGACAATCAGACATTAATGAAGGTACCTAGTTGATTAATATTGTTTGAGAAAGCGTTAAATCGTGGATGAAGGCCATGAGAAAATTATCATTTGAAAGGTTAATTTATCGGGTGAAGTTTTACCAAAAATGGTACTGACAGAAAATCTATCTAATGCTGAGCGTATGACACCTATAGAACATTGTGGTGGTAAGTTCATCAAAAGTGTATAAAAGAGGCAGTACTTATGAAAAATCCAATTAGAAAAGTGGCAAGGTTGGGGTTTACTTAAAAAATTATCAACATTACAGTAGAGATCGTTTTATTGCTCACATTTTGTACAATCATCGTAAAAATGGATGTCATTCACAAGTGGTAAAAAAAAAACAAACGGCTGCACTTGTTTTTACGGTTTTGTTTTTAACCCCTCCCGTATTTTCTCATGCCTTAAATACTAGACTAAAATTATAACGTGTCTAAAAATAGAGTAAGCATCGCGAGTGCTATACGTGCGAATGTAAACAACGTCAGTTTCTCTAAACATTGCTCTGTTCCCTGTATTCGCAACATTTCATAGACGATTTACACACTTGTAAGTAGAGTAAACAGATAAAACCGATAAATATTTTTATTGGTAGGTAGTAGTAATAAATTATTACATGTCAAATTTAATATAATTATTTTTAATAATCATTTTTCTCACCAATTAAGTTTAGACCTATCTAGTATAAAATTAATTGGTGAGAAAATGATTTAATTTTAGTCAAGTACGTAGTTCATTATTGGTCATCTGAGTAGAGAAGTAGATACCACATGCAACGATGACTTGACGCTGCTGCTCGCGTAATAACTCTACAATATACTTACTTCGCAACTTCTGAGTGTGTAAATCGGCCAATAGTGTATCAAACGATTCGATTGCCGTAGTTTATTTATACAGGGCAATATACTGGAAGTAAAATACTAGCAAAGAATGGATGGAGTTCACATAAACGAGGTCAAGCTGGGACGGTTTCTGGAAAAAGATTCTGGATTTAGGTCTATGTTTTATGTTTTTGGCACGAGTATGTGCCAATATTACTTTCTCTCTCTTCAAGACATTTTTATATGTATTTATCTTACATATTTACTTATTCATAAACTAGGTACTTAAACAAAACTCGCATACATTTTGTATGTTCCTCTTTGTCGAGGCATAGTTGAGGCGCGATCTCTAACAGCCAGTTTCTCGAACGCAGATCATCTTCATAATTAACTAATCAATGGTCAAATCTCTAATCAAATGTCATTTGGGTTGCACGAACGTTGATTACGTACCTTAATTTTGAACAGAGATTAGTTGACTAGCCTGTCAAATCCCTATAGCAAATCTCTTGTCAAACATCAAAATGGGTTTCTCGAACGCTAATTAGGCGTTTTTCGTTGGTCAAGCTCTTGTCAAATCCACGATCAACTAATCGGTGATTTTGCTCTAATTAGCTAAAATAAATACTACAATTTACTATGTTTTGCTAGGTTCTAAACCAGATAAATCTTTAAAACCACTAGGTTGGTACTCCAGAAGTGGTTTTGTTATATTTTAAAATACGTATGGATCGTTTTACCAATAAAAAATATACTTGTAAAATAAAATAACAACTAATATTTTGTCGCTTTCGGATGTAACAATTAGCAGCAGCAGTGAATCTGACGAGGTATACAATACACCTGGACCCTCAAGAATGTTTAGAGCTAGAGTAGAGCCACATTTCATAGGTTTTCAGAAGCGGAATTCAATAGATGAGATTCCGTATTTATTGGGGAGTCTATAAAACCACATAAGTTGGGGTATAAATCAATAAGTTGTAATGTAACAAGGGAGATCCTGTAACACCTTGCACGGCTGCTAAAGTATCTACTTTTAGTAGTAGATAGCAGTTAGGTACCTACCTACTTACTAACACTGTTTGGATATAAACTGTACTGATCACATAGTATGTAAGCACTTTATTTTCATACATAAAGCAGCCTTATCAACATAGGTAGTTTGGAGTTGAGACGGGTTTGGAGTTGCTAGCGAGTTGCCTCGGCTGGTCCAGAGGTAACAAGGCGCGGCGCTGGCCGCGACGGAGGTAAGGCGAGGCACGATGCTGGCCGCGGCCTCTGGCGAGTTGTCTTCGGTATGTAGGTACAACGAGAAGTGGAGAAGGTTTTGAAAACTTTATAGTATCACGAGATGACCACGAGATGACAAAAGTTCCCGGGCCTGCCTGGCCCGGGAATGGCCTTAGTATTCAGCTTGAATTTCTGTCTGAGTTTTAATTTCTAAAATTATTTTATCAACAATAGTCAAATGTAAACAAAGATACGTGAAACATGACACAAAAATATGACATTATTGATGTTTAGGAGTGAATGATGGAACTGAAGGATTGATTCAATTATGTGTGACCCTATGAAAATATACACTGATTTGACAATCGTAAAATGATCATTGATTACTTAATTATTGTCTGATCAGCGTTCGTGCAACCCGATTTGATTTGACCAGTGTGTTAAGTTAATTGCTTTGTCAACTGATCTGCAATTTGATTAGCGTTCGAGAAACCGGCTGTAAGTAAATTCTAGGCGCGGGCTACTGTCATATACCACCGAGTAATAGGATGTTTCACCGCTGGTATCGAACCTACATCTCATGAATGATAGAGCAGAGATATGTTGCCACTGTGCCTTAGAAGTCGTCTAAATTATATCCACTTCTAAACCATTACATTCCTAGCAACATAACGAGGGTAGCTCAAGTTTCTCTCTTCAAAGTAGTTACAGATAAGCTAAGATGATGAAACACGCATCAAATGCTTTGTTCGCTATAACCGCTTTGTCTAGAAACTACAGCGTAACAGATATTGTAATATAGATTTAGTGCTAGTTTTGATTTCAATGTTCTAAGTTTTGTTCAATCCGATTTGGGTCAAACCACATTAAACTTATCATTATTGTCTGGGAGATGGTTTATGACTCTATGCGAGTTTGTAAAGATTATAGGTTAGCTATACCTTTTTATAATTTAAAAAATATCCAAAACCAGGCCCATATCCTTCCAGTTACCTCGACCAACGGCTTCCCTCGATCATAAGACATGGTAATTATAAATAAAAAGTTAATTACTCAGTACCATTTTCTAATGACGCATGTTTTTTTCCACCAGCGGAAGATTCTAAAACAATCAAATACCACATGAAATAGAACATGTACGAAAATAACTAGGTATTTGTAGTATCTATCCATTGGTAACGTAAACGTTCTTAATTTACAGAGTTCGTCGACTTCTATGCTATTAAAATTCTTCGCGAAATATGTATATAAAAGTAACATTGAATCTATCGCTCTGCTGAACGCAGGCATCGGAACGTGATTACAGACTAAAGTTTTTTTTTAAATAATCATGTTTTGTGATGAGACTGTTCATTCAAGCTATGCAATAAAAATCTAGCTTCACCTATCTCATACGGCTGATAATACACATTAGAAGAAATAGAAAATTAGTTATAACATTGCTCAACCAGTGGTGCCATTCCAAAAATTACTTATGGAACTAATTGAACTTGCTATATGGACACAAGAAGACACAACTTTCTGTGCTTCCAGCGGATCCAGAATTTTGATTTGGGTGGACCACGACCCAGCTGTTTAATGTTTTCTCAGACAAATCCTGGTCCACCCTCGGCTACCCTGGTCCACTCGTAGCTTTTGAAAAGGCTTTAAACGCCCTAACCCCCTTCCTGAATCCATACTAGTATCAGTGCTATTGTTCCTTACTTAGAAAATGTTCCTTGTGTACAGCTGCACCATTGTTCTAAAATAAATTTGAGTTGAAACCTCTTCAGATAAAATGTAGGTAGTAAATAGTAAAACTATATTGAAAAACAATGTTTCTTATCTTCGCAGACAACATTCAGAAATCAATCCCCGTCCCATTACGTTTGGCGATTCTTGTATTAAAAGCGATCGTAATCGCCGTAATCAAGGGCTCACAAAAGCGAATCATTAATTCTAGCAGGCTTACAACAAAAACATTTTAGCTGCCCGCCGCTATTGAAGGTATTTGAGGGATGGTTTGTATTGATCTAGTATTTTAGTCCAGTGTGTTAGTAAACATATATCAATTATATTGACATTACTATACACGGCATATAGTAATGTCAAGATAACTGATAATTATTCTGATAATTAGGTGTATAATATTATGTCTAAGTAAGAATTATAGAAAAACCAGAAATAAGACATCTTCATTTCATATTCACCATGTTCTTGATAAATGTTACGTAACTAAACGTAATTTTTGGCCATACTACCAAATACTAAGCGATAACTGTAAAAAATATGAAAACTGTGTTTTCCATCGTCCTAAACACCATCATCATACACATACACAACCTAATTTCATTAACGGTTCGTCCGAAACAATCATGTTTTGTATGTTTTGTTTTAATTAAAATTATGATTGAAAAGTTTCAACCACTTTTGAGAAGCTTTTTACAAGCTTTGCCGTTGGTTAGCTTTTGCCAAACGATTAGTCAATTTAATTTATTACATCCCGACATTCGCGTCAGTACTTAGTCCGAGTAAACAGAGCACCACGACAAAAACAGTGTGCTCCGCTTGCTGGACGGAATCTAAATGCTTTCATCTGAATTTCAATAGATTCCGCGAGTAATCTTCTCTGTAAACGTTTAACTAACTCTTCCACTTTATAATGTTTACTTGGACTTTCAACTCAGTCTTAAAACTGTGGTGTTTATTTACAGCAGTTAAACGGAGTTTGAGTTGTTTTGAACTAGATTTTTCCATGTTTTACCTTGAAAGTAAAAAAGTTACAAGCTTTTTCAGTTTGTTAGTGGAGTTTTTATCGCCAAAGTGGAGGTAAATTCTTTGGAGGCAAATAAATTAAGATGAAATATGGTCAAAACTACAGTCTATTTTACAAAAAGAATGGTTTAGAAAGTAGATAGGTACATTCAGCAACATAATTAAGATGATTAACAACTTGACAATGACAACGAGTTCATTGCTTGGGTACTTACAGGGTGTCCCACGACCATGCCACATGGAGTTCCTTTTATTTAATTTCATGGACTTCCTTTTTTTTAAGATGTTTTGTTACTTGGAAAAAAATAATCCTTATGATTGAGCCTTTTAATTGGTATCATAAAATAACGGGTGTTATATTTTTACAATTTGGTGGGTACGATTCCCGGTTCAGACAGGCGATTATTCAAAATTCTTTGAATGCAGTTTAAATTGTTTTTAAAATTAAAATAAAGTCTTCTTTCAATAAAATGTTCTATCTACATTATTTAAGATACTTTCCCTCCATGTGGCATGGCCGTGGGACACCCTGTATTGCGACTGCATTTATTAAGACTTTCAAAACGCCATTAGTTAATCCAATCGACATACGTTGCTGACTGTACCTACCAGTATGGGTATGTTGTAAAAGTGGGTAGGCATAATAATACTTGACAAAAAAATTGGGTATTATCCCTTACCCTTGCCTTCTACAAAATTGTCGTCCATGTTTTTACGAAAATAATCTGCCCCAATAATACCCTCGAGTTTTTATGTAAATCTCAAGTGTGCCAGCTCACAAAAACCTTTGGGAACCCATTTATCGTAACGCAAGCGACATCTCTTACAATAAACTCAATAGACGCGTTCGATATTCGAATGGTACAATACCGCACAATGCCTCTCGGAAGCTTCCCGATATCCGCCGGATGTAGGTACTACGGAAGCGATCACCGCAAAAACTTCTTTTTAATAAAGGAACCCCCAAATTATAGAAAAAAAATACTGTTCCCCAAATTATCGAGTGCACTGCAACGGATTTGATTTTTGAACGTTTTTTAGTGACACGCGCTACGCGCAGGTAAAGCTCTTTCTACATATATTATCGCCTCAGAGAGCTACAATATCGCATTACATAATTATATTATCGTCTCAGAGAGGTGTAATATCGCATACAATAAAAGATACAAGATGCGTTTATTTGCGTTGATAGGTATTCAACAAATTTATTATTTTTTAAGAAAGAAATGGCAGAAGTGTGGTTATTACTTACCTATAATGGGGCAGCGTAATGGGCTTACCTATATTATTACCATGGAAAGTACTATTAGTAGGTACCTATGGTTACTTTGAAAGGAAAGCTAAGGTGTTCGACCGTGAACCGACAAATTCTAAAACGACAATTTTAGAGGTGAACGATCTTGCTTAGCCAATGACCGTTAAATTGAAAATAATATCTTGACTTTTTGCAATGATCTAAACAGAAAACAACTAAGACGTTTGGATGCGATTTTTACAGGTGGCTGTTTTTTCTATTAGAATATAGCAAATTACTTTTTTCCGTACGCTGAGGAAGAAAAGTGAACAAATTGATCTTAAAAAAACTCCCGAACAAAGAAATCTCACTAGATCCTCTTCACCATGCTGGTCACCATCAGATATGACCCATTGCTTTTTAGGTTGGAAGTAAATAATTGATATCAACATTACCAACGAGTGCACCAACATTTGTGTACTTTAGTTGTGGTATCACAAGCAAAGTGGCCAAATCAATATTGAAACCACGAACGCCAAACATTGACAGTGTTCCCGAAAAGGGACTGATTCTGATGTCGGTGAGCGCCGAACCGATATGTCTCAGGCTTGCCAAACAACCGACCCCAATAGAAAACAAATTGACATTTCAATGGGCCCGCCCAAGGGCCAGCCTATTTGCAATTCAAAGACCTCTTCAATAAACCAGCGTATGGTAAATAAATATTTTGGGAAGGATTAGATTAAAAGAAAAAACTCCAGAAGAAAGCCAACTTTAGCTCGTCCATTGTTGGTCTATTCTATACTAAGTACAAGCACAAATTGGCCAACAAAAAAACTTTGAACTACCTATTTATAGAAGCCATTTTACGCAATAGGTTTTTTTAAAGAATTTATTCCGCTTTTAGAGTAAAGTACCTTTTAAACAATCATCCATTTATGGTATTTCTCAAAACTAGAGCAATTTTAGTCAACAAATGATTTGTTCATCGCAGGACTTACACTACACCACAGAAATATTAGAACAAGTACTTACACAGTCTAAAGAAATCCGTAAACCAAATAATACCTCTGCAAAACCTCTCAGATTCTAATCCTCTGTGTCTTTTAGTAGTTTATAAGAACGCTATGGCATTTATAAATATCTTCATGTACTCCTATGCCAAAACATAGACCCCCTATTGACTATCTCCTGCTGGTTTACTGCAAGAAGTAAAGTGAATAGCTGCTTTCCGGATAACGTAATAATAATGTTTTATAGCGCGTGAAATATGTGGACCCAGTACTTATCACTACGGGGAACTTACTTTTGCAATAAGAAAAAGAATTGGTGTAAATTTCTTGTATTCTTGTATACCTAGCTAATTGCAAAGGTAAGCAGTTGGAATTCCAACTACCATAGACCAATGTTACCAATAATACTTACAAATTATATGAACGCAAACAGATTTAGCTTCAAACAACATAATATGTATTAGTGCAAGGAGGTCTTAGGTACCTAGGTAGGTATTTCAATAAATACTGAGAGAGAATGAAAGTTATTTAAAAAGTTATGAAAAAAAGTGCGATTAAACTCAACCTAATAAGCTAAGAATGAGAATCGATAGTCACTTTAATAAACCAGTAAGTAAAGAAGCCAAAAAAGAATTCCCAGCGTGAACCACTCAACACAAAAAGTAACCAACACCGGAATGGGTACATTAGATTCGACGACAGCTTAAACATAATCATCTGCCGTACCGAAGTAATCTTTCTTTCAATCCAATGTGAAAGCATAGAATAAGTAGCAGTACTGTGAAAGTATGACTTTAATATTACGGTTATTACATCACGCCTTTTTGCTCGGCTCTCGGTTCGTTATGAAAAATGGTAGCGGCATTCATTTGAGGATTGTAGGTAAAGTTCAACGCACATTGGAATAAATTGTCGCGAGATTACCTACCGCAGTTCTCACTCGTTTAGGTGCGGAAGACGAAATGCGTGCAAATGTAAGGAGTTTGTAAAGACTGTAGGCGTTTCTCTTGGATTATGGCTGTTGAAGTACCAAAAGACTGTCTTTATTGACTGATTTATAAAACGACTGATCTACGATTTAAAGCAACATAAATACTAGTGTAGCGTATAATAAAAACACCCCGTTCTATTTGGTAACAAAAAAACCACTCAAAGAGCCACAAACAGTACACTCTGCAGAGGCTATCTCACCGAAGAAAAATCAGCTGCCCACGTAATCCTGGAATGCGAGGGCGTAGCAACACAACGACACGGAGTACTAAGTACCCCTAGGTCACTCCTCCAAGCCATCGATGCCCCCAGGAAGCTTCTGTGCTTCTGGGAGAATTTAAACTGGCTGTATGCTTAGCCAGATCACCGTATAGTGTACCAACCTGGGTCTAAATGAGGAAACGGGAGTCCCGTGCCTTGCTTTTGTTCTGTACGCATCACCTGATTACAATGTTATCTTGTCAGGGTGGTGTGCATGCGCTCGTTCGTTCGATATAGATACTTACGAGAACCTAGTGTCTAGACAAACCTTACCTAGGCTTTAAGGCACTATTTAGTTTTTTATATGTGTTAAGTTATAAATAAAAAAAAAAAATTACTGCTCAAAGATAGAGCGAACTCTACAAAATGTCAATAACCTTTTGTTTCTTTACCCTGGCTTCACTTGTTGTAATAACAATTCCAACACGTGTTCGGACAAGCGTCAGCAATCCCCACTAAACACTTAATCCGATATTATGAAATCTTACATCTGCGCCCGAATTGCGTAACCGCGTAACAAGTAATAAGTAAAACTACTCTACACATGCACAGTAACTTATTGTAACAGTAAAATAGATGCCAAATGTTTCTTTAGCCTTAATAAAACAAAGCGTTATTCATATTTTAACGACCTTACTCTTAGTTTTACGAGCAGACTATATTACAAAATGCACAAACTAAGGCGTTGTTTACGTCGTTTTATATTTCAATTCATAAAATAAATTTAACCTCTATCTAAATACTTTGATTAAAGCGAGTTAAGTAGCTAAATATAATATAATAGGCCTTTACATCTATTGAAGATGATTATACAGCGTCAGGAGGCAACCTATGCATCCACTTAACGTTAACGGGACACTGTAGTGCCTGATTAGATGGAGTAGGCCCAGAACCTATACCATCCTCTTGCCTAGTCAGCCATATCCACAAGGAAAGACATAATAGTAGCTAAATACATTGTGCACTTCAAAATCCAGCCTAATAAAAATGTGTGTGTGTGCAGTAGTTATTCTGCTCTACATATACTGTGTCACATACGACACAATGGAGCGCTTGTAGCCTCTTTAACACACGATGATCGTGTCGAAAAATAATAAAATATTTTTAATGTGTGCCCGTAATTCGTGTTCATTCCGAAATGTGACTTATTCCTCGAAGTTTATATGAGACGGCCGTAAAACTTGATGATTATGCTCCATGACATGGGTTTTATGAGTTGTGACGTCATGGTCAACTTTACGACCCTTTCAACCGCTACCTTTCAACATTTAAGAGTTTTGTAAACGTATTTCTCCTGATACAAGTAAATTAAAAAAAAAAAGTATTTACTCGTAACTTTTTTACATTGTAAGGTAAGTATTTAAATATTAAAAACAAAAATTGTCAGGACCCTTGGTCTATTTCAGCTGTCTCGATCAAGACTCTGTGGCTGACATGAGTACTTTTTAACCTTCAGTAGGCAAATTAGATCTTGATACTAATATCTGTACTTTTTCATAACGTTAGAAAGTTGAGTTAGGAATAAAATTATGATTTACTTGTATAGTATTTTTAATATTCTGGAAGTAGTTCAAAAAGTCAATCAGTAGACCCTTTAACTTTAACATGGGTGGTAATAATACATTGTTATGAAACTAATAACCATAATCAATCTGTCAACGTAAGCATTTCTCATACCTCTAGTGATTTGTAACCACAGCATGTGTGTTTCATTCATTCATTCAATACATCATTTGTTTACCCCAACAAAAACGCATTGTTCCGGTGACATCATCGAAATTCAAAAATAGAATCTTTGTTCGTAAAAAAACAAAGAAGGTTCCTATTTCAAACTTTTTCTAATATTTTTTGTCAATGTGACTGATTTTAGGGGACTTTATCGACATAATATGTATAGAAAATAAAAATGAATATACTTTATATTGTTTTACTCAGATATTATGTTTATGTACTCTCGTAGTAAGAGTACAAAATTAGGAGGCTAATGTGATTAAAAAAATAATAATAATAATATTGCTTGTAAAAAAAAAAAAACGCTTCTCAATAATCAATAGCAATAAAAATTTGTTGATTTAATAATCTCTATCTAATGTGTATAATTACTAATTTTATGATATTTAAACACAAGTTTGATATGGTTTCCGGTTCCAATCATCATCTACGCGCATAAAAATAACTACTCATATCCGCAAATACTTAAAAATCAAACCAAGTACTCACCGATATCCCTCGGAAATAAAGTAATTAAGCACAGTTTGGGCATCCCAAATTAGAGTGTGTGAAAGAACAGACGTGTCTCATCAGCTCTACCAATAATTTCCGGACTAGTAAATAAATAACGATATATTTATTACCGTTCATTTATTTTTAGGCGCTAAAATTATTCAAACTGCGATAAAGTAGAAAATCACTTTTCACAGTCGCATTTTTAACCAGTGAAAAGAAATGTGAAAAAATTATTCCTGAAAAATCCCATTTTGGGTTGTAATTGTAAATGAGAGTGGACGGTATTTTGTGTCGAAAAATGACATTTGATACAGTGGCATTCGCATCGTCATTTTTATTTCAATACAACAGTCTATGGCTGAAATACTGAAACGTCACTCAAATTTAAAATTTGCTCTGCCTCTGTTTGACATTACTTATTTGTAAGAGATGGCAATCATTTAAGCGTGAACTTAATTTAAGTGGCGTTTGAGTATTCGGCCATAAGTATCTTTAGATAAAGGTGTGACAATGTAAAAATATTTTTCTTACTTCTAGAAGACTTCATAGAAGATTTCGAAGGCCGACTGTCAGACACTATGCGAGATACTCACAATTTTATTGTTGTTACTCGTTCAAAATGTAAATCCTATGCTAGAAAGTTATCGGTGCCTAACCAAGATTTCCACACATTGTATGGAGGCAGTACTAGAAAAGCTGTCAAAAGTTACTTTAAAGCATTGCGGTGCGCGGTGAGCTTTACGACCATTTCACGAGACGACTAATTTGTAGTGTAGAGTTTGTAGAGTAATGTGTAGTGTAGAGTTTGTAGAAAAATGTGTAGTGTAGAGTTTGTAGAATAATGTGTAGTGTAGAGAGCCTTATCTTTATAGTTTTGAGATAGCGTAAGCTTTTACCAAACCATTACAATGATGTCTCCTTCTAGTTGGGAATGGGTACCTGAAAAAAGGAAATAAAAATAAGTAAGGTAAATTACATAAATATAATCAAAAGGTATGTCAAAAAAAATATTGCATGAACTGTGTGTTTTGTTGGCTTCTGGCCTTTGAAGTTTTATTAATAGTGGTTACTGGCGTAGCAAGGTTTCCTTAAAAAACTACGCCATTAAAGTTACAAGCTCATACAAAAGTATTTTATTAGTTATATCCATTGTATTCTTTTTTTTTCTTTCAAAGCAGTTATTTCTATCTGATATGCTTTTCTTCGTTATTTCTTACCATTCTGTTTTTGACATGTTATAATTATTTCAAGTAAACTTTCAAACGAATCAGAACTTTAATGAAACAAAGCTCACAAAAGAAATGAAACAAATAAATAATAATAATAAATAAATATTCACGGACATTTAACACAACGCCTTCTAGTCCCAAACTAAGTAAAGCTTGTACTATGGAAACTAGATGGCTGATAGAATACATACAGCATGTATCTACAATGGCGACATTAAATTGACACACGGGTAAAGCACGGCACTTAATGGCAATAAAGGTGTATAACAGGATTCCTAAGTCTATTAGAGAACTGCCATACAATACATTTAAAAGAAAATTACATACATGGTTAGTTGATAAATGTTTATTTATATAAAGACAATGATTTATTTTTATAATTTTAACCAATTATTATTGAATCTGAAATATGTTATTATTACCATTTACCTAATTTATTGATTATTGTAATTACACCATATTTAAATTTAAATTATATTAACATAAGCGTAATCTTAATTTTGCATGCTGGGTTTCTCTGGCGAAGTGTGAGATTCAATAATTTATTTAAGACCTATTAAGTACCACTATTCACGCAAATAAATCATTCATTCATTCATTCAAAGCTACATATAAGTAATCATAAAATAATAAGTACAGTCAACTGCACTAGAATGTGTACGATTCGTAAATTTCAAACTAGTGTCACCATTATTGCAATAGACATTTACAGGATAAAAACTAAAAAGTTATGGACACAGTTGATAATTTTACTTATTTATTTAGTATTGGAACCGTCAAAGTCCATAACAATGTTGCGGCCCTACATTGAAAATTACGAATTGTACACATTCTAGTGCAACTGACTGTACTTTAAGTATTTTTTAATGCAAACTAATAAGTAGCTCTACCCATGTGTCAATTTAATGTCGCCATTGTAGATACATACTGTATAATAAACGTTTTTTTTGTAAAAAATATAGTAACACCCAAACACAGAACAAACATCTATGTTTGCCACACTCAAATGTTTGTTCTTGGTGAGGATCGAACCCACGACCCACAGCACGGAAGGCAGAGCTACTACTGACTGAACCATGACGCCTGTCAAATGATTGCAAATATAACTTTTCTAATAAACTTCCCGTTAGAAATCGCAAACAGTACCTCCTCTAACTTCGCAAAGATGCTATCTTACTCAATCGCACTTTTATTTCGATTGACGACCGATAGGGGTCCCCTACTACTCCTATCCAATTACTTACAACATCGATGCGTGTGCACGTCCTATCTCAATCTTCATCTTAAGAAAACCCATCTATGCCAAACTGTAAAAGCAACAGAATCTAAGGGTATAGAGTCCAGTCAATATTTTATGAAAACATGAAGATTAAAGCTAGCTTTTCCTCAATGGCCAATTCAAGATACGAAATTTGGTAGTAATTACTGCTAATAGTTCACCCCGAACTGAGATCTCGTGATGGTCGGAGGTTAATAAAACCCAAACAATTTTTATTGATCAATAGTTGCTATAAACTTTGCAAATCGCGGTCTAACTAAGTACCAGTCTTACTTGAACTGCTAAATCATTGAAGTTCCAAGAAATGTTAGCTCACGTTGTATTGGCTTTTCCAATTTTATAATTTTTACAACTCTAAAACTATTAGACCTAGAATCAAAATAAAAACGGTTTTGGAATGTCTAAACAAAACCCTATCATATGACATCCCACTTGATATATTTATACGACTTTTTTTTTTACTCCCTTTGGACCCTCATAACTTCACGACCCCTTGACCGATTTACTTCATTTAACCAACCAGTAAAACTTCAGAGTACTATCCGTATACCTACCAAATTCTGTGAAGATCGAATAAGCGCTTCAAAAGATTACAGAGAACAAACATACAAACGTACAAAGCATTTTTGTCCAAGTTGTCACTAAGATCTCGTTCGCTTCGCTCACTCGATCAATAAGTAGGACCTATAAGTAATCTGAGACTAAAGGATAACTTAATTCTTTGTTTGAATTTGTATAAAGAACGGTTTCATTACCGGCCAACCTAGATGCATTCATGATAGTGATGATGATGTCTTCCTGGCCGTTTTCGGCTACGGCGACATTGTTGCTGTTTGATGCCATGCATTCATATTCATATGGGAAATGAAAAATAGATTTTCTTTTCCCATTCCTAGTTCTGAATACAAAAGTAAACATTGTGTCTTCTAGATCATCTTGCTCCATTGTCGGTTTCATAGTCACTTACCATCAAGTGAGATTTAACCTTTGGTTGCTGGAACGCAGATCTACACGAGACAAAAGATTTTCTTTGTCTCACGTAGATCTCCGTTCTATTGTGTCTAGAATCCAGACATACAGGAGGTTAAGTCAAAGGATGGTCAAAGACAAAATGTGTGTAACAATGACATCAGTTAGTCCAAGTGAAAGCATATCAGTGCATCTTTAATCTAAAGTTATAAAACAAATGTGCTGACAAAGGGCGCAGACAGCCCTAGCCCCCGTTATCTAAACTTCATCTAAAGAAGGTCTTCCTTTAGATACAACTGCACAATTCCATTTTATATCGACACTTATAAACAAGATAACCGATAGTGGATGCTATCTGATCTATTGTGTTGACTTTCAATGGGAAACCTATACAATAATGTGTATGAATGTGGCGAATGAAAATAGAATAACCTTTTGTGTAATACACGAACAATGTTCTTCTGAAAGAGTCGAGAGATCGAATTGTGATTACGGATATATCGCTAACCTACATTCTCCTGACGATCTTTCTCGGGTAATAGGCACTTATGAAACCAATTTACTATGATAATATCCCGCGTACTTCAATAGACCGGCGATAACATGTTCGTGGAAATAATTATGAAAATAATTATCCAAAATAATGATAGCATCTACTTTACGTAGATATGTTAGGCACATAACAGTAAGATACACTGTGCCACAAACAATGGTTTGTGTTGTATACAAACTTGCAAGGTTTCTGTCAGCTAAAAGTCTTGAAGGAATGACTCGAGATAACAGTTTATTTCCATTTCATTTGTTAGGAAGCTATTTAAAGCTTGATTTCTAGATTGGTTTCTCTTCTTTATTAGTAGTAAAAATTTTAGATTGGTTCTTTATTGCGTGGAGTGTTGGTAGAGAAACTAGAGAGTTTCTAAATCAAAATCATGTAAGAGTTTATTAAAAACAACCAACTATACGATATTTGAACTGAACGGGTTCAGTTAATCAAAGTTTTGGTATCGTGTCGAACGCGAGTCAGACGTAGAATTTCAATTTTCCACTTGATTTATTCAACTTCATTTAATTTGGGCTGGGAAGAACATGTAGGGGACTCGGACGGTCAAAGCGCAGTATGTAAATCTGGTTCTTGTACGATATTCGACGTTAGTTTAATCGAAATCCGATGAACAGAATATTATTATTTGTGTTATGTAAGTGCTTTACAACAAACTTTATTTTTCAGAAAAGTTTTCACTTTTTTCTATCAATTACTAGATGTACTTACTATACTTTATTTGCGAAGTTATTAAAACAGTGTCAATTTTGGATCACTGAGAAGGTAAAACTTTTATGAAAGTAAATTGTTAATATTTTCACTTTAAAAAGATACTGCAAAAATAGTCTGTTAGACATTAGGTACATTCAACTTTAATAAAATGCCCGGTTCCTTGTTTTAGTTATGAAAAGGCGATATAGCGGAAAGAATGTCACAGATAATACCACAAAAGAAATCGCCCACAAAAGGATTTATAGAAATCTTTGACCTTTTTCAAGAAAAGTATTTTACACGATCCGTTCAATATTTTTGACCAGACATTTTTAAAACGATCTTTTAAAAAAATTAAATCATCGGAAGTTCTACAAAAGAATTTGAAAGCTTCATAAACGCAGCTATTTGTATTTTACTTTTAGCTCATTTCGCAACAATACGACTAATATAATGCCACAAATGAATAAGGAATTCCGTAGGGGAATTTCTTCGAAAATAGGGTGAACGCGGCAACACCGGAAGAGGGCGAAGTAAGTTGGAGCGGACGCGGTCGGATTAATTTGGTGAGACAAGTCGCTCTAATAAAGCTTTCATACGTTGTCGCGTTGCGAGACATCGTGTGTGCAAAGAACACTCATTATTATATTATCATTTATTTCAAATAATTACAAATATGCAGACAACACACTTAATACGTCACTAGATTTAGTATTATCTAGTGAGAAACCCATATGTGGTCCATAAATTGTAAAATCTTTCTGAATCCACATAATATTTCTGACGGCAAGTTCGTATCTAATCAAATATTTAAAGCAAGCCATATAATTTTACGCGTTACGTTAAAAAATTGGAATTACCATTCCCAATCGGATGACTTCGTTTTGATAGGAGAAAATTTCACCATCGATCAATTGAACAGTAGAGTTGGAAAACATGTTTTTCATAAAGGCTCCCCGAAAAACAACACTGCTTACCTACCAAAGCCACGGCCGCCGCTGTCGTGTCGGCCACGCACACACAGGTGCCAATACATTTTGATTGAGTATAGCCGCTACATTTTCACGGCTTACTGTTTTCCCCGGAAAATATAATAAGCATAACATTTGCATATATATCACCGTGTCAGTGCGGGGCCCTTGCGGTGTCTATATTGTTATTTACACCCAATTCTTACTGAGTGCTCGTAAATAAGGGAAAATGCGCACACATGCAAGATATTCAGGATTTGCGTTTTGTGTATTTATTTACCTAGAGTAATAATTAAAACTCTTGTTTGTTATAATGGGTTTTGTTATCAAGTATTCATGTTATTAATTTACCCAAAAAATATTTTATTACAATTTCTTCCACATTCGTAGCTTCCGCCACGTGTCTCATCTGTGGATTAGCTGAATGATCCGGCTTCTTATCCCACATTTTGCACTTCCAATATAAAAATTCTTACCCCATATATTTATTCTGTGCTGAAAAATTTTAAGGACGAAAAGTCCGGAACCTACGTGCCTTGATTAAATAGACGTGTAGTACGTACTACGTGCCTTGATTAAATAGACGTGTAGTACGTATGTGTGTGTATAGCTTTTCATTTGTTTTAGTCTGCTTTGTCATTGCAAGAGTTACCAAGAGACCCCTCCTTTCCAGAAATCCCCACTGGTTAGTGTAAGGGGGACAGAGATAGAGACAGGAAGACGTCCTGTTATGGAAAACAGATCTGCATTCGTTAGATATGCCACCCAAGACGTTGCATTTATTGTTTTGCAGTATCGCCACCGGCAAAATGAAAACAAAGAATTCTTTGCGATATCAAACCGCCATTTTTAAAACCCTCACATTTTTATAAATCTAGATTTTCCTTTCAAGGGGATTTTGAGTCATTTTATCTCGGAAATCTAGGAAAGAGATTTTAAGACTAACCAAGAATAGATCACCATATTCAGGTTTTCTTTGTAAATATATCAAACACCATTAAGTATTAAGTTACATTGGTTTCAATAATAATATAAACAGAAAGATGCTGTGAGCCGAAAATTGTTATTGACAATTTATTTCAATGAAGCGCAAAATTGTTATGACCTCGTAAATAAATATTGGCATCGTTGGCCAGTCAATATATTGAATGCTTTAGACTTTAAAAAATAGTTTAAAACGACTCTACCTTTGTACACGAATCATTGAAAATATCCTATAGTCTTTATATTGTTAGTCATAATTACATAGTGTTAATAAACGTAGTTCAATTATTACGTAACATAATTATGCCTTCTACTGAATCCAATTGCATGGCGACTGATGAAACCTAGCCATGAAAAATTGTACCTTTTAGTGTACATCTCTGTACATTAAGGTACATTCATGAAGATGGGAACAAACTTCTGCGAATCTCGTGTTATTGACTGACTACTTAGCGCCTATATTAAAAAGTAATATTGAAGATTGCATAGTTCACAAGTACAAGCCTGATGGCGTGAACTAATGACCTCTGCAAATGCTTTGCGGTATGCCTAGTGTCGTGTGAATGTTCACTCCAGCATGTTACATTAATCATAGCTGTAAAGTAAACAGCTTTCGCAGGTAACTCAACTAATAGTCAAATGTGGTCCAAATTTGACAATCAGATGATCCAAATTTGACTATTACTTGAGTTAACTAGGGATCAAAAAACCGGCTCTAAGGAAATCAGCTTGAGTCAGGAACAAATGGCATATTAGTATGCCTTTGGTTATTTACTATTACAAGCAACACCGTAAGAGATTTGAGGATCTATCATGCTGCTTATTCTTAGGTATACCTCGGCCGATCATTCATAATTTAAGTTCTTCTCCATCCGAAGGCTCTCTGGAAGAAATCGCTCTTTTAGCGATGTGTTATCCGCCCACTGTATATTTATAATTTTTTTCTTTTTCTATTTGCTCATAAGGTTCCCATAGGCACAAAGATTCCTAAATATTTCATAAATCGTCGGTGAGTGAAAGTAGAAGAATCGACAAGATATTAATCTTTATGAAACTATGATGACTATGCTCAGTAAGTCTTCCACATTTTTAGAACTCAATCTGCAGCAGACCGTAAAGATAACTTACAACATTTTTCTAAAATTAGCTTTGGGTACTTAGTATGGCAACCTCCATGTTACGAAAATATAATCTAATCAATCTAACTATTCAATTTTGTACTTTGTTGCTAAGCTAATTTGCATCCACTCAGGTGAAGTAATGTTTTAAAGCGTGCATAATTTTTTTTTACCAGAAACAGCAATACTCTACGTTATGTACGGTTTTTCATTAAAAAATCTTATCAAATCATAGGTAATATTTTCATTTTATCTGTTAGTGATTAGTTACCGATTATTTACCAAGATTTTGCAAAGTTCTGTACAAATAAGTAAACCAAACCGTTTGACATCTAAGAAAATGAAGAATATCAACGTCCAACTTTGTCCAAAGTTGCCAAATGAACTGCGCAGGGTGATCATGCATACACCACTCTGATTTGGCTACCAGTGCTACCACAGCTCATGCGACAACTGCTAATCCACTGAACAGAATTTTGAATGTACTTTGCAGAACACAAAACGTGCAAAATGGGATGTACGTAACTTATGGTTCAGACAAGTACGTAGGTTACCCTGATATTTTTTTATTCGTTTATTTTATTTTCTAGATAAGTATTGTAGAATGACAACTTAGGTACAAATGTAGACAGACTAGAAAATATCATTGATACCTAAACGAGTTGTTTGACTAAGAAAGCATTGAATTTCAAATGAGTCTCGTAACTTCACACAAATCGATATGAGAACGTACATTGCGCTCATTATTGTTGAACTACATAGTTGTGTTTCAACTTTGAATAAGGTTTTGGGGATGCAATTTCCTCAATCCAACAAAAGCCGGCCTTTGTCGCAGGCTTGTTACTCGAATCACGTGCAGCACTATTTTGACGCTCAGCAGCAATGTTCGGTGTAACAATACATTGGTAGAATTTCCCCTCAGGTTAAATTTGGAATGGTTGAAATCTGAATACAATTTTGTAGCACGCGAAAATCACAACAAGATTTTCATACAAAGAAAACAACCATTACAATTTGTTTTCGTTAAAATAAAATGACCGTGGTCACACCGTAGTCCCCATAGAGTCTTTTCATGAAAGAAGTCCCGCGGAAATTTCCGGAACTAAATTTTAAAACTAAATTTTAAATTAGTTGTCAGGTGCTGTTAATGTGTTCGGATGCTAGTGCGTTTTTATTTGGTTTCTGTGATCAAAGTCTTGTTTTCAATGCCTAAAGTTGTTAAAAGTGCTGCCCGAGAAATAATACTTAAGGTCGACTACAGCGACGCGTCTGCGGGACTTTTTTCATGGAAAGGACTCTACAGTACACATCTCCTGAAATGTCATAGTGTCTCAAGATTCTCTGAAGAGGATGTATAGTGACGGAGAGGTATTTCCAAACCTAACATGTCATACTTTGGTACATAATTACTTTTTATTTGTGGCAATAATGTGTTTTTTATATGACATCAAAATATTTGGCCCTCGAGTAATTAGTCCCATTTTACCTTTCTGACATTAGCCTGTTAATAGATGGGTAGATGTTTGTAGGTACGGCGTAAGGATTTTCTCATGCAAATTGTAGGAGTCCCAAAGCGTACCTTCTAAATTATAAGCCCGAGTCATGCCATAACACCAGTCTGATGAAATTTGATAATTGTTTTGCCCTAGAGACGACGCGGAGAAAATTATTTTATAACAAACTTACATCAATCAGTTTTAATCCTATTACATTTTCATATACCTAATCGCACCATAAACACACCCAAAAACAAAACTTTTTTAATGAAGGCATAACCAAACATTACCTACATTAAGCACCCACATTTTGAAGTACTTCATCGGTTTTGATAAACCTTATTTTATTAAATAAAATCAGACTGAAGCATATTCAATTAGTTAAGTATGTAAAAAAATTGCTGACTTCAGAACTACATTTTTTTAAAATCAGTAAATAAAGCTCTCGATGGAAAACAGACCTTACAAAGCGACCTTGTGAAACCCGCATAAGTTTCTTAGAAAGCATTAAATAATTAAAGCCGTTTCAAATCGTAATTAAAGCTACTGAAAGAGAAACAAACTTGAATGTAATCAATTTTATCAATCTCACGGAAACAAAAGGCTTTACTTTCAAAGTTCAATAAATTCCCTTATCTCGATGGAGTCGACGTTACGGGAAGCTAAGAACGTGATGAAGAATCAGCTCGCACTATAAAAAGTAACGTGATTGATCTTGAAAGCTCATGACCTTTATAAATCAGAGTTTATGGTTTATTCTAGACCTAGATGTATTAACTTACACGTTGATTACTATTAGAAAAATAGTCGGGTAACAAAATTGGTTATTGTATAAAATTGTAGAGACAAACTGGCCAACCAACACTTAAACCAGTTTATTATTTCGAACTAACCAGTACATACCATATTTCCTATCGACACTACTGCAGCAGCAAGAATTTAGCTACTAGAGCTAAATTCTAGAGCTATCCAAGATAATCAGCACGTCGCGTCATCGTCGCGTTATTGTGCATCGTTCCAATATTTTATTTCTATGGCAGTATCAGTATCCTAGTGTTGCTTAGTACAAATGAACATCATCATTGTATCTGTAGGTATCAGATTGAATTATGTGATGTTGGTACTGCCTCATTTGATTTACTTTAGATTATATACTATATTTGACCATACTTCTTGCGAATAAATACATTTCCTTTCATTTCATATCATCGTGCCGTTTCACAGTGCCACTGGGTCGTTACACCCTTTCATTGTCTCGCCTTCCATTTTAGTGAACAAATTGATTTTTTAAGAGAAAGTGGATTATAGATCTTAAAGATAAAGGTTTAATGGTGTTTTAAACATCTTGTGAATTTAATAGTCATTAATTTTGTCGTTTAATCATTTAATTACTAAAAGTAACATCAACAATGTTGGTGGACAAAGATGACACTGAAACAGAAGTGAATACTGAGATGAAGGATGATAGAGGAGAATGGAACAAAAGAATATGAACCGACCCCATTTAGTGGGATAAGAGTACTTGTACTGGGTATCCCGGAAATAGTATTTTCATGGTTTGAATAACCTGGTTCAGACTTAACATACTAATTCTGAGGCAACCTGTATAGAAAAAAATGCTGGATATTTCACATAACACCATCAACTTAAAGCTTAACAAAGTCTTATTGTGAAACAGACAGCTGATAGATACCCAAGTGCTGAAAATGAAACAACACTAACTAAACAAAGAGCAGAAAAACATACCCAGGAATAAAAAAAAGTGGAGACAAGCATGAAATAAATTAAAAGGCAGTAGGTACAGTCAGCGTCAAATTGATATGAGCGTCTAGAGTAGTCAAAATGATCTGAAAAACATAAAATCAATTTGATATACGCAGTTCGAATCATCATATTGTTGCAAGCACCTAAGGTGTTCAAATTATCTTACTACTCATTGTTTCATATTTATATGAGCATTCAGAGTGTTCAAAATTATCTTAGCAAACAAAGCTCTCAAAGGTAGTATGCAAACTCTTTTGAGTGAATACTTGAAATGTCATAGATACTTATTGTTTGCTAAGATAATTTTGAACACCCTGACTGCTCATATAAATATGAAACAATGAGTAGTAATATAATTTGAACACCTTAGGTGCTTGCAACAATATGATGATTCGAACTGCGTATACCAAATTGCTTTTATGTTTTTCAGATCATTTTGACTACTCTAGACGCTCATATCAATTTGACGCTGACTGTACAAAGCAATTCTACAATAGGAAGCCTTATTCTTCAATCTCGAGTTACTAGGGCTTCGTGGCCTTTTAAATTTCCTCTTTATACCCCTCGGCGAGTTCTACGAAAATGTTAAACTTAACTGGTTTACTGTTATCAAGTTAAAATAATTCAGTATGCAAAACACGTTTTTCGGGTGATACAAAATTTAATTAACAAATGTGCAATGTGCATCTTTATTCATACTTATTTATAACAGCCGAAATTAAATTAAAAGGTAGTAAGTAAAAAGGTATTTTTATTTTATTTTATTTTTATTAGAAAACCAACAGCACTTACAATAAGCAAGTATAAGCTATATTAAAACTAATTATCTAGCGAATTACAGGTTTTCCTAAATATAATAAGTAGTTACTAATTTTAATAAAAACTAGGTAGGTAGTGCAAACCTATTCCTACTAAGTAATCGATTTTATTTAAGTGTGAGAGAAATATGATTAATGTAGTCATATTCCCGCCAATTTTGCTACCTACTAAATTAAGATTTATTTGGATCCGAATTGAAATAAAATGTCTTCGTAAAATCTCTATAGAGCCACTGCCAAATCCCAACATTATTTACGAAAATGTCTGAAGTAGATTAAAAAGTTTTAACAAATTGTAGGTTTACCTCCAGAAACTTCAGTAGATCCATCAAAATGCGCATAAATCAAAAGTTTCGACAAGCCACTGCTTGTCTGAAGAAATGTCGCTTTCGATCTTCCTCTCCATTCCAAAAACATGAACTTGTCTCGTGAGTTTTTCGGCTTATTGATTGCGGAACATTTTAACGTGCTTGCTTGCTGGGACAATTACTATTACGCCGCAGCCGTGTGGTTTGATTATTTGAATTTCGTTGGAGGTTCCAGTATAGTATAGGTATTGAATGGTTCCAGTTGTATAGAATTTGTTACTTCCAAATAAATCGAAGCTATATTATACATCGTTGCAATCAATTTCAATTTACTTACAATTTCGTATAAAGTTTAGGATATTTCGGTTAGGATGTAATGTGTCAAATATTATTATGATTTAGCTAAAAATAGAATTCTGATATAAAATAACGTAAATAATTTGCTTCAAACTTCAACTGACCAGACTGTGTATGTTAAATTCACTGAGTTGTCAAGATCGTTTAAGATGACAATAAATCAAAGAAGAGCCTGCAATTTCAATAAAGCCGCCTTCCAAAACCAGACTGGTAACCAAACTTCAGTTACTGGTTTTGTTTTTGCGAGCAGCGTTTAAAATTTCTGACGAATTTGTGCGGTTATGCCGTAAATGGCAACAATAAAACGCACATGCATCTCGCCAGTGCTATCCAGTGCCACAGAGTGTTTCATAGCTGCCGCACAACCACTGTTTTTGATAGTCAGCCAAGTAGTAAGCTCAGTCCATGTCCATAAAATTTTATCAGACAGAGTTTGTGCTATCTCGCTTCGGGGATTCGCGCCAGTTTTACCCAGTAGTGTTAAAACTGTGGCAGCAATTTTGGAAGCTTTCATGTAGAAAAAGTAAGCAAAAGAATTAATTTTGGTTCGTGATTCGCATTTGGTACTCATTTTAACTTATTATACCCTATTTATTTCAGCAAGTTATTATTACTTCGTCAGTAATCATGATTAAATTAATTAGTTTAGGTTCTGTAAAATTTGATTGCTTTATCATCAACAAAACACTACATTACTATCAAGACGTGCAAAGCCTTATTTGAAGCTTGATACCGGACAGTTAAGTATTAAACCAGATATTAATAAGCACCGTGTGTTTTTGTATGCCTTAAATGACTCAAGTCTAACGTTTGACTTTTGATGGAAACTTAGAAATGAAGAAGGATTTTATGGAAATACGCCGGTAAAAAACAGTTGTGCAACACTAATAAACGATCAAGTGCGCAGTAAAAACTTCAAGCGAAACGAAAGTTTGTTCAGGGAAAAGCTGAGGTCTTTGTTCTCATGCAGCCAAAACAAACGAGGTGTTTAGGCACTTGTTACAATAACAAACATTCGGGCACAGCCCACGCCCCACATAATGGGCAAAAACGTGCCTAATCGAAGCGAATTGGAAATAAAACCTCTCTGATCGGTTCGACGTGTCAGGTTCCTGTGGATAGGGCTTAAAAGCTTATTGTGGGAGAATTTCCCAGAATTTACCTGTTGTTCCCTTACAACATTACGTACGCTTGATTTATAACAATTTGTTGTACTCCACTTGTGTGAACCATGAAACGTGGCACAAGTGATTGAGTGCAATTTGCGAGAGCAGACTGCGCGCAAGAACTAAGGAAATATGCATTACGAATGTATAGTTTCTGCCGTGCATGAGTTGCTTCGCTGCACCTAAATGTACAAACAAAATAAACGAACAAATAAATATGTACAAGCGCTTTACTTGTGCTACTTTGAAAATATCTTTATAAAAATTTCCTCGTTTACTTGCCTACGTATTTCTAGATGTAGTTTATTTGTGTTTTGTGACTAACGTATTGCTATGCCATCAAATTAAATAGATAAACAAACTCACGTGATTTTTCAATTCAAATGTCCACCTTCATTTCCTCGGATCAAATAATGATATTTTATGAAAACATCCAATTAGAGCGAAATTCCCCCTCACACGTCACCGACTTATTTGCAGCAATTTCCCAACAAAACTAAATAAACAAGGGTTCGGCAACCGGGAACGAAACGTTTTGATTCCGGATGACATTTCGCTGACAAAGCAATATTCCGAAGCTAGCCTGATGGCTGGGGGACGCTAATTGTACAAACACTGGGTTCAAATGGCTAGTTATTTTGCCAAGGTATGGTTAATTGGCTGTGTCTGTATAATAAGTAGAACTCAATATCATTGCCAATTTGTAATACCTAGCAGCTTTAGCAGCTTTTACTAGCATAAAGCTTTTAATTTTTTTTAAGGAAGGCACGACTTTTGGCTTATAATATAAATCCTAAATTATAGGTACCCTTTTTAAACATTAGATTATTCAAGTAGGCACCCAAAAACTTTGCATGTGCTTTATCTGTCAACATTGTAATATATACGAGTAGACTCGGCAGTTTGTTCTCAGCCTCTCTTGAAACGGGTCTTTGCACATGTTATAAACCCACAGGACAACTCGACCGCAAAATCGCTTCCACATGTCGCGACTGTTTTAAAAATTCGCAAAAAAAACTTTACCTGCAGCTCAAGTGGGGCACTCGAGGGCATGGAATTTAAAACAAAAGAGACGGTTGACGCACGCCATGTTTTATATCTTTATCAAATACGGTTCAAACTTGCTCTTTTCAACTGTTTTTATAGTGACTTTCTTTTAAAATCATTATTATTATCAGCTTATAGATATCCAATGCCCCAAAATCGTTCATCTAATCGAACGATTTTGGGACTTCATCCACTGACTTCCGGCAATCTTGATAATACTGACGGACCATTGGATAAGAAACCGTTCAATACCTTCAAGATTTTAGTCACCATTCATGTAAAATCAACATTAAAGTAAAATAAAGTATAAGGTTGTCTAGTAAAACTAGCCTATTCGTCGACAAGGTAGAACAATTTTCAAGAAAGTAGTAAATTGATGGAACTGGTTTATAAATCACATAGCAAGTCAAAGCAGCTTTTGCAGTAATTGCTGGTATCCACCGAGAATGCATAAAAGACGACAAAGTAAATGTCAAAGCTGGTGTTAGGTCGTAAATTGAAAATGAGCCATATCAAGACGGTAATGACAGAGGTTCTTTGACGACAGACAGGGTGGTCTAGTTCCTTCAATAATGGCATAGAATAACTCATACAATGCTTTCCTACTATTGATAATTTGATAATACATAACTACTTGATAATTTGAAAAGTATTCAATCTACCACACCCAGCGAGTTTTTTTACACAATGTACCAATTACACAAGTGTAGGTGTTACTAAAAGTTAGTGGAGTCTCTATTCGTCCGTACAGTACGCATTGTCAAGATAATAATAATGTTAGATTAAGCGTTTGACCTACGGAGAAGTATTAAAGTACGTCTGTAAGAGTGGCAGTAGGTAGGGTTATATTGGAATGTTTGCAAATGTAAAATTAAAAAGTATACCCAGAATTTATATAAGTTTTATAATTGGAAGTTGAAACAAGTTTATACAAAAAACTCTCTATCAATAATGTACCTACTCTATAGTTGTAGAGGTTTATTAATTTTATTACTTATTCAAATTACGATGAATACGACAGCAAACCCTAGGTAGATATTTCTATTCATATCACTAAAGTGGAGGACGCCTAACTTTTAATCGGTATAAAGCGACAATTTTCTCATTTATACAATTTTATTATTCTCAAACGATATGGGAATTCCGCAGGTTGTTAGAATAGGCGTATACTTGTCAATTAATTCAAAAGTCAATATACGTTTGTCGACACCTCAAGTAGTTAGTCGTCGGTGTGAATGCATAAAACATTCGTGACTTTTGTAGGTACTTTATTGTCTATTGTTTCAATATTCTTGCTACATTTGTACCCAACCATTTTTGTACTATGTACTATATTGTACCTACTAGATTATTACTAGTGTACGTTTTTTTAAATATACTTATAAAGATTACAAAAATAAAATGAAGTTGGGCAGGACACTTGGCAAGGCGAGGTGATGACAGGTGGAGTAAGGCGCTCACTGATTGGCGTCCAAGAACCGGTTATAGAAATGTCGGTCGTCCAGAAGCAAGATGGGCAGACGATATCGCAGTCATAGCGGGCAAAAATTGGATGAGACTGGCCCGGGATCGTAAGGAGTGGTACATCAAAAGAGAGGCCTATATCCAGCAGTGGGTGAAGTCAGGCTGTGGATGACGAAAGATTACAACGGCTTGCTACAATTGCTCGGGATCCATAGCTAAACTAAATGTATAGTTGATTTTAATATACAGACAGTTTCACAAAACCCTTTCAAAATATCAAAAGCTAAAAATAAACAAATTCTAAATAATTTTATAAAAGTTTATCTGCGATTCCATTTTAAACTTATTTCAAACATAATTCAAACTCTTGCACGGACCATTTACTAAG
This sequence comes from Eulithis testata, assembly GCA_947507515.1. Taxonomy (NCBI): domain Eukaryota; kingdom Metazoa; phylum Arthropoda; class Insecta; order Lepidoptera; family Geometridae; genus Eulithis; species Eulithis testata. Next base: position 6,602,103 of record OX382207.1, read on the forward strand.
CATGGCGTTTTTAGTATTCCCTCTTGGAAATTAAGTTTACTGAATAAATTATGAGAAAGCTTTGAATGCAGCCCACAGTTAAAATATAACTAAATCAATGTTGTTGCACAAAGAGGTGAATATAAAATAAATGTTTGTAAAGACTTCAAACGAAAAGTTGCTAATCTGTGGTATAAAGCAAAAGCAGTGAAATTATAAAATCATGTACTAACTTCAATGATCTTCTATGTAAATCTTTGGCTAACATCGTACTTTATTAGAAGTCATAAGTAGGTATCTACTTAGCACAACAGCTTTTGGAAATCGTTGACTTGATTTTCAAGTTGAATTGAAATAACTATTGAGACAATGTTTTAGAAAAGCCCAGAAGTTAAAAATGAATTCATTTATTTGTTTTAAAGTCACTCTTTTCCGATCCTTAAAAGCTCATTTTCGCAGATTCAGCAGCAATTAAATAGCTTATTCAAAGGATTTATCGTAACTCTCCAAGCGATTTAAGCACCTATTCCATAGCTGTTACCGTCGTAAATATATACGAGAGACTTATAAAATGAAGCGGTTCCGTCGAGATGCTGGTAATAAATTGAGAACCATTGGCAATAGTCAGGAAACAGGAACAATTTAGGTACAGGACATCGCATTCAGTCGAAAGAATGGCTATTAGCTCCTTGGTGGTTCCAAGCCAACTTAAGCCACAGAGCATTTTCACCAAAAACATGCCCTGTGAGGCTCCACAAGTAAATCAACGAATGAACTCTAGTGCCATTTTCATTAGATTTTTTTGTGCTTTTGTTTGCATGCTGCAGAAAGCATGACTTTAACAGTCGACAAAGACGTAGACTTTCAGAATACACCTAAACTCCACCATCAAAGGCGACAAGATCAATAAACAAACATATGTGCTGACTATTAATTCCAAAAACTATTTGTAGATCATTTCAATCAAGATTATAGAAATAAAATAGAGAATAGAAGTCAGTGCATGACGTCACTATCGTCGAAGGTCCACATACGTGTTCCATGATTACAAAAAATAGGTTGAAGACTGTAACATACATGCATGGTCGAGCTCTTCTCCAATCAGTAAGCAGTTCTTGGGCCTAATTTATGTACCTAAAGTAGTAGTCCGCAGAAGCAAGAGTTCTCCAAGCAGTGATGAGAGATATCTAAAGCCAGTGCCACATTCAAAAATTAATATTATTTGACGTGTAAGTCAAAGCATTCGCTAATTCTAGAAAAATACAAAAACGTTTTTTACTGTAATTCCCATTCATGGTAGACCTATATAAGGTTCTTTGAGATTATTTCTAGTCCAGAACTGAATGACTATACCCAGTATACTCAACCAGGTAACCGCTATCGAACACCGAACTCCCCAACGTTTTAACTTGTTAGTTTAAAATAACAATAGTATTGGAACGTTATTTACATTTATTTCTGCTTTCTTGAGGGTATTTTGCTGCCTCATACAAAACGCAATATTTACTTAGAAACAGCAAAAATTTAAATATTAATTTGTAGTCCATATTTCACTAAAACAATTCAGAATTCTGCAATATTTATTATACACAAAGCTCTTCCCTTGAGGTGAATAAATAACCCAGTTAATGAAAATATTGCTAAATAAAATGATCATTAAGTATTAATATTATAGTGCCAGTATAAATAATGTTGATATAAACGTTTAATTATGATTTGTTCTTTGTTTCAAATTCATTAAATTTTCTTTACGTAGCTGTTTTAAATATGAGTACCGAGCAAAACAATTTGAATTGACAATAAATACTTATGTTATGACCATTTTCTTTATATATTACTTTTTTTTATATTAGCACAACAAAAAATACGTACCAATTACCATTTTCATAGATTTTTGTACAAAATCTTATTTCAATATTTTAAAGTGCCTACTTACCTATTTTCCCATGACATTTTCAGATACTAGATCAGTATATTTTTCAGCTTAAGCTAGTGATGTTAACCTAGCAGCAAAAAATCTAAATGCATGAAGATTTCCTAATACATTCATACATATCCGCGTCGCAAATCCGTTTCAGGAACAGCATGAATAAGTTCTATCCCATATGAATTTCATCCTACATCTGCGACAAATATTATTCGTGTAAATGTTACTCAAACATTCATTTCGTTTTCATTTTCTACAAGGAATATGCCTAAAACGCAGGTGAAAATGTTACAGCCTCTAATTTTGTTCGTTGTAATTGGTTTTTTCCGGCTGTCTTCTTTTTCTTCTCGTCTTATTTAGTATAGTTTCTGTAATCTTAATAAAAATTGTGGGGCGTCTTGAAAAAATAGTGGCAGTTATTTTAGGACCTTTTCTGTTATGATGTCTTTTAGGATTATCATCATCATCATCGTTACCAACATGATCAATATCGTCATTTCTACACCATATTTTATAAGTATATCAAAAGTAATTGCATTGTTTATAACTGTAGTGACAAGTATTTAAAATAACCTCATCAATATTTTTAATTCAGGCAATGCATTGATTGTATTTGCCTCAGGCCAGTACACTTTTCTCATTATTAAGATACAAATCTCAATGATAGTTTTATCCATCTATTAATTGAAACGAATTTCCCAAGCCGTTAACATCATAATTACACAAGATTTACTTAGCTTTGTTAATTATAACTTAGTTATACAAAACCTCGTAATTTATATTTCATGTGCTCAGCCGCAAATTCCGTCGAGCTGGCAGTCTCTAGAGAATAATATTATTTAAACTAAATTAGCAACTTTATATTCGTTGTGCGAACCAGAATCTCTTAGCAGCTAAAATTACACCAAAACGACCATAGATTTATATGGTTAGATAATAAAAAATCATAAACAGTTCTTGCATCACATAGTAGGTGTTTCATAATTCCGTGCTACCTACTATCTACATACTTTGATAATGTTATAAAGTTATTCCGAGCATTGCACTTTCCGCACCTATGCTGTTCCACTTTTACGCGGCAATCCATTTTAAGCTTAGTGCTGGTATAAGTGAAATAGTTTACAAACCCATACCTACTATAAAACTCCTTATCCAAATTCGTCTAACTTTTGCGTCAAAAATTGAACATTTCACCAGCTATTTCTATTTGATCTATCTAGCAAATATAATTAGCTACCTATCTTTTAGTTGTAAAGGAATATTGTAGTTTCAGATCGTAATAAAGTTCATTAACTGTGTTCGCTGAGTTGAGCTGCTCGCTTATTTGCTCAGACAAGCCCACGCAATGTATTATCTCGCTTGCAAACTTTCAGCGGCGCTTAGTCATTTTAATTCAACGGCTGAACATTACGGAACTTAGTTTGTTTGGATACAAAGTAAAGTTATGATCCTAATATTTACATGAAATATTGAAAGCAGAACATGGCGAAAAAAAATAATCCCTGTACTCATAATAAAGAAGAATTAGAGCTATGTAAGTTCTGACGCTGGAACTTTAGAACACTCAGGCTAGGTACCTACATAGTAAACAACCAAGAGGAAAACTTTACTAGGTACCGGTAGGTACTTACTTATATTTCATTGCTTTTATTTATAGTTCCCAATTATGTCTGCTGTAAAATAAACTTGCGAATATCACAGTTGTACGTGCTGTAAACCAACGTGAATTAGCCATACATCCAAGTATACGTTTTATCAATTCACTTAGTCAGAGCAGACTTGAGGCAGGTTATTTTAAAATCATTTTATCTTAATGCTTCGGCTCCTGAGTTAAGTGAACCAAGTATTACAGGATCAAACGGACCATCTGGTGGCTGTTATGCACTTGAACGAATTTGGAACTTGGAGTACACATTGAAATATTATGTTTTGGCTGGTGGTTTATAGTATATTTTTATCAACGCAATAATCGCTGCAAAATAGCAAAAATTTAATATAAAAGTTTTTTTACGAGTGAATATTACTTAAATGTTATGAAACATGAATGCAGCGCCAAGTGTGAAATTTAAGTAAGTTCACTAGAGTTACAATAGAAGAAAAGGAAATATGAACTGTAAGTTTGAATCACACAACAGAGACACCCTCAGAGTTCGATGTCTTGAGAATTACAAGTACACTGTCTAGTCTAACAAAGTTTGTTATGCAGATTCACCCTAGAGTGTTACCGATGTTGCAATTACCATATGAATAGAAGAATTTGCTTTTACTCGCAAAAGAAGAATAAAATATGTGTTGGCTTGGCAAACAATGTAAAGTGAAGAAAATATACGCAAAATAGAAGCTGGATTCTCGGTAAATTATAAACATGCTTTTGGTACTGAGCGTTTACTCACTGCTTTTATTGATACTGTAAAAATACTAGTGCTGACACGGTGTGAAAGGGTATATACGCTTCAAATGTATGAGACGAGATATCCGACGATATCGTGTACCTTTAAGTCGCGTCGGTAGTAGAGAAAGCACTTGTATCTTGGGAGGGCATAGTTTAGGCCAAACACGGCCGGGTATATAATTATGGACCTACATCAAACACAAAAGACAACCTGACACTTTCCCAGCGAGGGAACAGGTAATGATTTATGAAGTGCGTACAAGGCAAGTGATACAGAGCCGAATAGTAACATTAGACCACATCAAAATAAGAAAAGGGATATCAAAGGCAGTAAGGCGGGATCCCCAAGGGTGTGCCCTTTATTTATGACCCGCGCCTTTGTTGGCTCCTTCGAGAAATATAAATAGTTCGTTGAAACATCGACGTTGAACTGCGAAGCTTTTTGAGGGTGCGATATTGTGGAAAATTAATGATGTGGTCAGTACTTGGATTGGATTAGAGATGCGGGTGCAAATGCTAAAAGCCTTGGGTGTGTTTGTATGGCTTTGTGCTACATGAAACACTTAAACGAATGGAGTATAGATCACGAGGGGTTGCGGAAGGGCGTTGAAACAGCCACGGGCGTTTATGCATTTCCTAATTGAATTTTTGTGTCATGAATACGGTTATCGCTAGGTTATTTTTGCATAATCTTTACGTGTTACCCTTTACCTCTTAAAAAGAACGTCGATAAAAACTTATCAAATCAAGTCGTTTTTGACTTTGACTTTGAGTCGGTTTCAGAGTGTAATTTAGTAAGAGACAAAATACAATTTCAATAGCCTTGTAATTTGCCGTGTCCTCCAAAATCATGTCTGCTAATAAAACTTTAGTATATCTTATCATTTTTCGTGGATCTTAAATTATCTGGATGAAATCGTAAAAGTGTACCTACATTTTAATGGGAAGCAATAAAACTTTTACTGCAGCTATCGCGTTTAGGCACAGAATGTTTCCACAAACTCATAAATATTGCCCAAATATACGAAACGACCTTACGTTTATACGAGCTCTCTCCGATGCAGTTTGTCTGCATCGGAGAGAGCTCGTATAAACGTCACAACCTTGGGAGGCTATGTAAATACTCTTGTAATAAGTCTCTAGCACAAGTTTCAAAATATTTTAAGAATATATTTTGAGGCTCGGATAGGTAAAAATCTGGTGAAAACTAGCAATTCGAAAACCCTAGCCCATCCAAAGAATTTTTGCAACCTAAAATTCCATTTTGTTTTTTTACGCCAATCCTGGATTCACGATACAACTAAACAACTTATTTCCTATACCAGTGTCGGTCGCTATCGCAATCCCCCGAAACATGGAACCTTTTCGAGTTTTTTAAACCTCAACATTTATCATTCCGACGTCTGATATTCTCAAGAAAAATACTCAGCGAATAAAAAGTGTCGAATGAAAACCGATACGAGAGCGATTTGTCACAGCGGGTCTTAGAAATATCGCAGTATTAAGTCTGCAAAATGCTTACGATAACGGGCTCTTTTTAACCTACTTTGGGCCACATTTGGTTTTTTGAATGCGTTATGTTAATTCATGTCTTTTGTGAACCACATTAAGATTTCAAGTGTCAAGAAAGCGTGGATAATCTGCTAGTAACTAACTTAGAATTTTTGGTTTGCTTTGCTCTTTCGCCAACTCGGTAAAGAATGACAGTCATCACTGTCACCAACACCTTATGATCTCACCTTACCTTTACTTACTGGAGCACTGGGGGCATAGACACAGTATAGATAGTGTAGTAGGTACTACGTAGATCAAATTATCGATCACAATTCTCGTTGCTAAACCAACCTCAACTTTGATTTATACTATAGTCGATAAACTGTAACACACAGCGTTGTTTCGGGAAACTGTCATAAAATCTGAACCAAAGTTCAACAGCCTCTATCATACATGTAATATGACCACATCCTTATTTATCACCACGTGCATTATTCATGTCCTCCAGAGGCGCTCATATAAAAATTCCTTACATTTCACCACTGCCCACTGGGCTGGAGAATTTAAAAGGGATTATTTTGAGATCACCCGATATGCCATCTCGATTGCCTTGGCATTCGATAGGTGCCGGTAACCTGTTTGTATAAAATACTATCTGATTGCCGGCCTTCAACCTCTTGTTTAACCTACTCGGAATGTTGCACTTTGATTTTTGTTTAGTACTATTTTTATAGGCGCAGGAAATATGTCGCAAAAACCTGCTTGACATTGCGTCTGGACTTATGTTTCTTTTTGTAGTGCCATTTTACTATTCTTATTATTCCCACCTTTCAAGTATAGTGCTGGCTTGCGTAGATCAACTTTTTGGTAGGCTTCCGGGGTCACGTGAGCTTTTGTAACAATAATGTTGTATAATGTATACCTAAGTAGTAACTAAGTAAGTGATCTAATTCAACTCATAACCCATCTTTCTGTATCTTTATGCGTTCTAATATTAAACGGGTTTCCTGCTACAAAATACTACCTTAGACATCCAATCAGACCTCTACATAAATAAGACACGTTATTACTATGCTGAATGTAGGATCAACACCGTTACTTTTTAAATTCATCTCTACCATCTACAGCAGTAGTTCCGAGATAACAGTCCCGAGTAATATCGTCAGCTTTCGTATTAAGCCCTTGTGCAAGTTATGACGGTCTATATCAAAGTGAGGCAGGCGCCATAGCCATTGTCTTCGACCATTACTGTCTCATGAATTCTAACGGGATGGTGTTAAAATAGATGAGTGTTAAGCTTTTAAGGCCTACTGTCCGATGAAGCTTTACCTATAATTTTATATATGTACTAGCTGATACCCGCGACTTCGTACGCGTGCGAAACTTTCCACCAAAATATCTGTCAACCAGCATACGATGAACCTCGTGCCAAAGTTTTTGGTTTAGAGAGGTCAAGCTGTATCTAAGAATCCACGTCTTTCATTTCAATAAAATATAGCCTGTTTCAATCCGGAAAAAGGGCTTCTGAATGGTATAAGTTTTATTGAAATTGGTCCAGTAGTTTAGGCGTGATCCGCAAGCAAACAAACAGACAAACTCGATTTTCGGAATCAGAATCTTTTATTAAGTAGATCTGCATATTTAGTTTACACATATCTTTAATTTGAATTTTTGGCTTTTTACAGTTTTATAATAGTACTAGCTGTCGCTCTCGGCGTTGCTCGCGAAGAAGCTGCATACGCATATTTTGGTTAAAATCTTTGATCCTAATTTTAGACCCTTTAAGGTGCGACTTTTCAAAATTCCTTTCTTAGTGCGCCCCTACACTACATAAGGATACTACCCTCCAAATTTCATACCTCTAGGACTTATGGTTTAGGCTGTGCGTTGAGTATCAGTCAGCTTCAAAAGAGTTTTATATATATTGATGATGATGATGATGATAGATCAAGGTAAATCTGGTTGATAAGATATGCTGATAAAACAGACGGTTTTATAGCTCATCCTTTTGAGCAAGTTTTGGTGGACATTGGATCGTGAACATAATAGGTCTGTATCGTTCGACTTTTTCTTTTTATATTTATACAAAAATTGTTAAAATTTTGAAAGTGTAACGGTGTGATCTCACTAAAATCGATTGTGATTTATGTCATTAAAAGTGTGCTAAGTGTTAAGTGTGTGTTGCCGATAAGCAATTTTTTTGCACACTTTTTACTACCTATATTGTAAGTTATATTTTTCTTAGACTTTTGTCTCGAAATATAGGTTTATCTGATACATTTTGACCTTCGTTTTTTTCTTCTCTTCATCAAAATATCGTAAAAGCAATTTCTATTGAACACGATTCAAATTATTAAAATCTTGCAGTTTGCAATATCTAATAGAATTTCAGTCTAATCCATACGAAACCCTTGTTATAAGAATCCAATTAAGCCCCGCACTCATGCGTGGAGCTTTGTTTCATAATATGATGTCGTTCACACCTTAGAGCTTATGTTATACTTACAACGAGTTTCCCCTTACTCCTCTATTTGTATCAGGCTTTGTTAAAATTAATTTCTTATTTAAATTTCGCCTTAGTTAAATGACTTTTTACTTAAAGTCTAGGAACAAATATAACGTACTTTCTGACCGCTTTTTTACACGACAGATCTTGCTTGAAAAGAAAAGGCAGTAAAAGTACTAAGTAAAAATAGGTACCAAAAGATCTGAAGATGTCTATCGTCCCTGCAATGTCTGGAAACTATAAATAGATCCTGTCATCTGTCAAATCTAGAAACTACAGAGGTTTATTTTCATTTCCCAAAAGAAACTGTATGTAAAATACCTATAAATTCATAAAATATTTCTTAGTGTATTCCTAAGAAAATAATATATTTTTCCGGTATAATATTCTATTTTTTTCCTGAAGTGCCCAAAACATTACAATGCTCAACTTCAAATCTTCTGTATCACATCTTGATATAAAACATGATCTTAAAACCCAGTTCAAATACATACAAGAATCGTTTGAAGGGCTCTTGATCAACGCCACCCAGTAGACGCAGACCCTACAAGTTGTGTGAACCCACCCACTACGGTTGAACATCTATAAATTTGATATGGCTCATTAAATTCAAAGATTCGGCACGCATTCACCTGAACGAAAGGCTATTCTAATCTAAGTACCTTCTGTAAGTCGAAGTTTGTAAGACGCTGATAGATGCCGATAACTCTACATCTAAGGTCGATGATAGACTCGTCGCTGATTTACACTTCTTTAAGTGGCAAGATTACATGGTGAGACGTCATTGTAGTGTAACCTTTTAAACTGACTTGCTACATACCTCGTCACTGTTTTCATGGAAGTATAAATTAATTTATTAACCTACCGCAGACTTGAATGGACAGAATAGAATAATACAGTCGAGAGCAAAAATTCCCGATCATCTACATATAAAAACTTGAAACGCGGAAACCATGAATGCTAGTTTAGTGAAATAAATTTTCTTACACTTTTCATTCAATAAAAGTAATCGATAATTGCATTATAAGCTTGCATAATGTGACTAAGTCATTCATTGTTTCCAACATATTCAAGTTTTTATAAATGTTTTACAGGAGTTTTTGGTCTCGAGTGCAGTTGTCACTAACTTGACTCGTAAGTTTTCCATAGGAGAGCAAAAAGCTCAATGTTTCAAGAAAGCCCAGCTTATACATCTAGCTAGTTAAGCTGTTACGTATATTTTATTTTCCACGAGATTAAAAAACACCCGTTTATTGTACGCAGTTATGAAACCGATAAAAAATTGGAGGCTCGAAGTATAATAATAATTGTAACCAATTTCACTTTTAAAATCAATTTTATCTACGTTTAAAACTACAGTCAGACATAAAGTTGATCGAAATCGTTCGATTATAATGTTGTTAAATGAAATGGAAAAGAGAAAGTTTCAATAGTAAAATACTGTTTCAGTAATTTCCTGACCACTGATTTTATCTTTGTGTCTTATAAGACAGGCACTTCATAGAAAATTAAAATGTTAGCAAAGATTGAGCAGTAACTTTTATCTCATGCACTTTTTGTTGGCTATTTCTTGAACCAGTGATCATTTATCAAACTTTATCTGATGGAAAGTACAAAGCTTTAGAAAGGTACAATTAAAGTAAAAGTTCTTAGCTATTAAGTAAAAGCTTCGAATTCTAATTTATCACTTAACACCTAGGTTTGAATATTGCAAATTGTTCAAACATTAACAAATTTAGACGTAATTTGACCTTTTTACCCATGTCCCGATGAGCCGGTTGTTGTAGTGCCTGCGACATTTTTGAGATGGAGTGGGCTTGCCCAAGACCAGTAGAATCCTCTCATCCTTGTCAGTTAGCATAGTAATGACATATTAACATAGTACTTTACAGTATACTTACCATAATATTCACTAAGAAGGTTTGGCCTGCCGGTGGAATCGAGAAGTCAGGATTATGAAAATGTATTCAAATGCAAAACGCCCGTGGAATACAAATTGTTCCTAAGCAACCATCCGAAGTCTTACCTGTAACAAAGAACAAACATAATTACTTTAGTAACCCAGAGGCTATTCCTTAACCACGCCGAAATTTTAGGTATTAGATGGAGATGTAAAATTTTGTAAAAAAAAAAATTTGTATCTACAAAGTTCGAAACAAAAAGTGATCTGAAAATTTAGGGATGTAGGTATTTCATCAATGTAAGAGGCATTATAATAGGATGAAGAATAATTTAACATTGGAGTACTCAAGAACAGACTGTTCTAAACAAGTAACTTTATTTGCTTATAGCGAATATTAAAATTCCAACATTCCCAACCCTCTGTCACCTCTTAGAGTTCACAAACTTTGTTGAACGAATAATGGGAACACGACATCACGTGTAATAATTAAAGCCTGTGTAAAAAAAATATTTAATATTTACTTGTATATTTACTTGGGAAAAGTAAGCACTAAATTACATTTATAACTCGCGGTATTCGACTTTGCTTAGTTATTACCACACCTACTCAGTACTACTACTACAATCCTACTACGAGTAGGTACATTCATTTGGTTTTAGAACGAGAACTCTAGGGTGAGTAGTTTCCGAGATATGGGCGTTTGAAGTTTGACAGCTGTCATCAAAAAAATTAAAAATTGCTTGTTAGGTATAATAATATAATTTCCCCCAAATTGGTTAAATAAATTAGTATGGAAATCGAACCACCTTAATGTAACCACACGCTCGCAAAGCAATTTAATTAGCTAAATCAGATTTTGCTTAAAAATTTTTTACCTGACTGTACTCAACGGCTTCCTTAATTTGATGTTCTCTGAATCGTCACAACAAAAATTATTAAAATCAAAAGTGACAATTGGGAGAATTTCTCCCAATTTTTTTCTCCGAATAGTCAGCAAGTCACATTTTCAGACCAAATTTTATGTAGTTTCAGATCAAAATTATCGGCTCTCCGTATAGAATCCAAACTGATGACTTTAACACGATAATTGAACCATTTAGATAACTTGATGAGGACAGATAATTTTTATCTGAAAATGACGTGTAATGTGTGTGGCCCTATATTGTGTCAAAATTGCTATTTTTATAACATTCCAAAAGTTTATGGGTCGTGCAGTATTCAAACCTACGGAAAATGGAAAAATGTCTGTGAATTTTTCTCGCACTAATACGTTGCTATTGGTGATTTAAAATGTATTGAACAGGCTATAAAATAAATACATGGTGCAATAAAACCAGCACCCATCAATATAAAACAACTTTTCATAAGGAAAACAAATTAGCGGCTCAATACGAAATCGAGAAGTGTAGAAAAAAGGAAGGGAGGCCTTTGTCCTGCAGTGGGATAATACAGGCAAAAAATTGATAATAAATAATTAAAATAATAAAATAAATAAAAATGCAAAACTTGCCAAAAATTTATTGAAAATTAATGAAAGTTGTTTATATTACACCCGGTATAAAATTCAGGCATGCAGTAAAAGTAAACAATATCCTAATTAGAAACAGTATCACTCTACCCATAACTTTTTTAAATAACAATCATACACAAGCACTTACGATTAATTAAAACTATGGAACGAATGAGGAATAGCAATGAAACTTAATTTTATGTCGCTACATTACATTCTAGTAAGTTTACTGTCCTTTCAGCTTATAATCGAGTCAGCTGTGTCACTCTTTGTGTTTGTAACTAGTAACTAGTACAACTCTATAAAGTCCAATAGAACTCAAATAACTCATGTGAACTTTTATTTTTAATGAAAAATCCTACGATAATGAAAAAAAGTGTTTTGTTGTAAAATAATAGGTTTATTTTCAGTTTAGCTTTATTAATGTTTTGATAGTGAAGGCATTCGCACTGTGTTTACTTAAAGTTTTACATGTAATTTTCACCAAATATTTTATTGCATTTGAAACTATAACCCAAAACAATTACTTAAATATTTACTCGACATAAATAAATTAAAAAAGTTACAATATTTACTTGAATGTTTCTGTTCTCAAAGAAACTAAAAGCTCTATAAAGCTTTTACCATAAAGTGAGCTAGCAGTTCAAAACGGCCTGTGTCTTAGTTTATGACACACCAAGATAGTTCACTCTCAGTGAGATGGTGACTGCATTAATTTATGCCTGAGCATGGTGGTAGACAATTGCCTGTTAACCATATCTCAAAATAGACGTTACTTAGATGCTCGGAATTCAATGCATTTATTGTTAGGACGAGTAGACAATTATCTCGCTTGCGCATCCTAGCCCCGTTGCTTGCCTTATGCAGTGGTTATAGTAAAGTTTACTTACCGCAACCCATTTATTTCTTTCAAAACAACCGAAAACCTTCGCGTAGGAAGTTTACGAGCCTAAATATAAACTGTTATTGCGTCGTTTAAGCCTTTAGATAGTCAACTTTTTGCGGGTTCCTAAAAGTAACGAACCCCGTAAATACTGATTTCTTAAAGACCAGAGTATTACTATGATTCATGTAATATTAAGGTTTGTGGAGACTTTAAGCGGGAACTTACAAAATGTGTTTTTTATTTTTTTATTTTAGCAAAAGATTTTTAAAAGTCGAGAATCTTGTCCGTGTGGAGCTTTGTTTTCGTGATTGATGTTACTAAAGGTACCTCCTAGAATTACAATTTATGATTGAGATTTTCTTTGAACTTTTTCGTGTTTATTTTATTTTGCACTATATTTTACCGCTACTCTTTATTTTTTAACTTAATTCATTTCACGGAGCATAGGAAGCCAGTATCTCAGTTGCTTTTAAAGTCCAACCATATAAAGTTGTACGATATCAGTCACCTAAGCTATATCTAAAACCGTTTTAGTGCGGAACCTTAAAATGTTTACTGTAGTATCAGTAATCGATTTTAGGATCGTATCCAGCCATACTCAAGTATCTATAAAGCGTTCGTTCGTACTCAAAAGTTATGGGTTCTTGCTTAAAATATATTTTATCGCAGGTAGGATTAGATAAGAGTGGAGACTTGAATAAGACTTCAACCTCTTGAAACTGTAAACCAATTTTAAAAACTAGGTTAGATGCAGAAAAGTGGTCGATAGCCAATACCTAGGTATCGAAAAAAAAAGAAGTAAACCATATGAGTATTTTATTTTGCGTCGTTCCACTATAAGCATAGTTTTTCAAAATACTTTGCGCGCGATAGAAAAAACAAGGTATTGAAATAACTAAAACGAGATCTACTAAAACCCCCCGCAGGCACTTGACCATGGCATGGTTGAATACAGAGAGCACCCCTTACCATAAAAAATAAAGCACTTTGGACCGAAGCCAAACCGACCCCTGAATCAACCTCATTGAAAACTAGCATTTGAAGCCAAAGCGAGGAGCACTTTAATTCATTTCATAAAAACCATTTAATTTCTTTTAAAACTTTACTCACTGGAATCAAACCACTCAAACTGAAATACAGAGAGTTGGAGAGTTTCAATAATTTAATTTCCATCAAATGAAAAGTAACAATTAAGTATATATATACCTACCTATACATTTCATTGTTCTTGTCATAATACGAGTATGTTCAAGTTCAGGAATACAGACGTCGCGATTCCCAAAAACTTTGTTGCAAACATTATTTTCACCATAAAATGAAACAAAGAAGAAAGACAATAAATAAAACTCTTTGAGGACTTCGAAAAGTTGCCTGTCGTACATTGTTAGGGGCACCCGACCGAGACGTCGTAGTACTAGCGTTTATTCTGTGAACAAACTGAGCAATAAACAATCTCTTGAATTCTTCATTTGTGTGGTTCCCCGCATTGCGTTTAGATTATTGGGTAGTTTTTAGGTCGGCGGGGTCGCACGGCCCTCAACACGGATTCCTTCAGCTGCGGCTTAAAAATGGCTTCTTTAAGTTTTGTATTCTAAGCCCGACGTCCGATCATTGGTATTCTTTTCATCTCGCCTTCTGATTTATCCGTAATCCCGCATCCAAACAATCCGTAAATTGCGGACAACTTTTATGATTAAAATAAATTTATTTTCGGGCCTCATTTTCGCTGAATTTAATGGATTTATTCATGAAGGTTGCTTGAAAAAGGAGCTTTTAATTTTATTTAGAGCTCGCGCTGCCCGAGGTCTAGATAGACTGGTCCTGCGAGATACCTGTGCTTAAAATAGAAAACTGCCGGAGGATAAAGCGCTCAACGTTACATAGTCCACTATTTATTCATTGTTTTGCAAGATTTAGATGTTCACATGTAAGGCGTTGAAATATCGCGCCCGAATAAGATTATGTTGACCGTGTTAAAGTTAATTAAGTAGATAAGTTATAAAACGCGCAAGAAGACGAACAATCGCTCCGTTCTGTAACGGTACTGTGAGATGATGCGTTGCAGTGATAGCTCAATTACAGCTCTTCATCTTGAGATGCACTTGAAATTCGATCACTTAGTTATATTTAGAGCTCTCAAGTCAAAGACCGGTATATTGATGGTTCTCGATCATTTAATATGTAAGATATTCGACCAGTGGAATAATCTTAATGGGGAAGACAAAGAGCTGCCCAGATCGATGCACATAATTCATGATGCGTTCTGGGAGGCCGAAGAACGTTTTCGGTTTGAGGGCAACGGCTTCGACTTCCCCGGGTGTGATAGGGTGTGAACAATAGTGATCGTATCTGAGGTAGCCCTAACAGCACGCGCGCTTTTGTTTGAGGCTCTTTTGTTTTTTTTTTCTATTGTGGCGCAATTTGGCAGGGATGCTGTCTGATTAGGCGTAAAATTGGTGGAAGTTAACAAGCTTTTGAGTCACAAAAAGGTGTATTTATTATTTTATTATAGGCATTTGAAAAACGTTTTGGTTAAAATGTTCTACAATATAATAAACGAAACTAATTCAGTCAAAATTTTGTATAAAGTTATAAAAATACCACTAAGATATAAAAAATTCTGAAAACTTTTGTCAAATTCTAAATAAACCGAGCACTGTGTAATACACTTCTAAAAATGCTAAACAATCCTAAGTAGGCGCTTTCTAGATGTGGAATATATAAAAAGCAGTGGCACGTGCAAGCCTGCAACCGCAGGTGGATGTCACCGCAATACAACGTGAGCTTACGGCCTAGAACGTTCTAGCCACGAGACCGGGATCTCAATACCACACTAGTCAGTTAGCTAAGCTCAAAATGGAATCGTATTTTTCTATCATGAGCTCGTCTCTCTTCCATCGTTCCAGCTACAGAACAATGCTCATATATATAGGCTCCATAAATTTTTGGAACACTGAACGTGTGCTCCCTATGTTCAGTGTATCAAAATTCTATTTCAAACTGTTTCATGTGTATTTTGTAAATATTGTGAATATTGTAAATACAGTATTAGTTGTAATTTTCTTTGTGAATAAAATGATCCTATATTGGATTTAAAAAAAAACTAGAAATTTTCAGAGGCTTATCTTATACGACTTTCCCGCCACGCCTACCATGATAACCATTATCATTACTGATAATCTAAAAAGGTTTATTAATCATTGTTGATTCATAAAATAAAAGAATAAGTTCATCTCTGGCATCCTCTTAGATATTTTAGGTACCTATTAAAACTGCTGCAGAACGTTCAATAAAGGTAGGTCATCAGAACACACTCAAATAGGTAAGCACCTATTACGTTTGACACAATGACACATTTTGAACTGTAAAATACCGTTAAAGTTGAATTTGCGCGTTTCCGGTTTGTCGTCCTGAACTAAATAGCTTCAGGTAGAATTCCGGAGCAAGTATTGCAAACGTAAACATTGTTAGGCGCTCGCTTTCCCTCTAAAGTCGGAATATGTTTCGTGTTCGTTGACAATGTTAACCAACACTCGTGGCTGCATTACGAAAATGGAGCTCAAAAAACTTTAAGTAAAATATGAGCCCAAAATTGCAATTCTTGTAGAATTCTTTATTTATTCTGAAATACTAAGAAAATGGAACAAGACACCTATTCTTACAAAATAGTTATTTTTGAACTATCCATTACGAGACTAAAAAAAATCAAAACTTTATTTAACGTAAATGTGAAAAACATTAACAATATTGCCAAAATGAAAAACATTGTGTTTTAACTACGAAACAAAACCATTGTTAGATTACGTAACTGTTGGAAGTGCTAACTTGCTAAACGAGATGCAAAGATAAAACATTGAATTTATGCTCTGTAAAGCAAGTGACAATTCTGTCTGCAGTCTGAATATAAAATACCGTTACAGCTGATAGAGAAATCAGTTAGTTCACTCCGTGTCAACAGCCGCATGAGTCATCGCTTCCGCGTGAATTATGTACTACGTGCGTGTGTGCGTGCTCATGAATCAAATTGCTCGCAGTACTCGCTGGAATTTGCGCGGATAGATTTCTTAAAACATTCAAGACTTATGATAATATTTTTATGTAAAAAAATCAACATTGACTTTTGTAATTTTTTTATAAAGATAACCAAAACCTCTTCCATTGTAGTAAAAAATGTAGTTCTAAACCAAACAAAAAAGCTCTTTCAAGCAAGTTATACATTTTGAATAGGTAAGAAATGAGCACCGCAGTCTCCTAAAAAACTGATTTTCATTTACACTTTTGCTTGTACCTTCATTTACATTCCATTTACCTTTCGTGCAAAATACACCTATCTTAAGCCTATTTATATAAGTTACCATAAATCTTAACATTTATTTATTTTGAAATATTGGTCAAGATTTTTGTTGACAACGCAGAGTTAACGTGCTGTTTCTATATTACTGTGACGTTATCGTTTGGATAACAAAGCTTAGCTCAGAATGCGGCCGTGTCGCGTCCATAATTGTACCAATTAACGAAACGTCTCCTTTAATTTATAAGCTGGTATTCATTTCAGCGAAATATGGACGAATGGCCTTTTAAATTAGCCTTCTTTTGTTTATGGACGATTATTCATAGCTCAACTTAGCCAAAGTTTGAATTAATAGTACTTATTGTATTCAACAAGTATGATTTTGTATGATCACGTAAACCCAGCGCTAAATTTTGATATTTCCAATACACAGTTTTGATTTGTTAAAAATATAACTGAGATCGTGTTCAAGATTTTTTTTCATTCAAAGTCATAACGTACAATTTCGATGATTTCAATAACCGAAAGAGAACAGAAAAAAGATTGTAAAGAATAAATAGTAAGTTTAAGAATAAATTATTCACATAAATTATTGTTGTCTTCACACAACACTCTGTTTGGCATAGAGGTGAATAATGAGCCTTATCCCTCTCGTATCACTGAAAGTAGGTAACCTAGAAGCTGCTATAACCTCTTCTATACTAAAACCGCTACAAAAGTATCTATAACTAAAATCTAGAGTAGGTTCACTGACTTCGAATAGGTATTTTGCTTGTAAATGAGTTTCTCACAGTTGAGATAACCTTTACGCAACATATGTGAATGAAAAGATTGATGAGTGTGTGTTGAGGAAAAGCGAAGAATAATGAAGGTAAGAACCCTTTTTTGAGTCGATTTCTTTTTGCACTTTTCTTAGACTTTTTCAATGGTAATTTTTACAAAAAATAGTACGGTTTGTTTATTTTCTCATACAACCAAAAGCAAAAGTTTCTGATTATCTAAAAAACTTAAACATTGTGGAAACCATGACTGTTAGCTTAGCAGTTCTTTATGCGCCACGATACCGAATTATCAATTTTTAATAATATTTTTGACAAAACTTGTATGTTTTTGCAAACCTAACTAATTAGTTATATATACAGGGGCATTGCATATTGCAGATGAATAAGACTTCTTAATTGATTAAATGTAGGTACTTTAAACACTTCTGTTTTAGTATATTTTGGTAGGTTTTAGGTTTTTCATAAAGATAAACGCAGGTTCTGTCTTTAGTTTGTTTGATGTTTTACACGTTAGTTTATTCTACACGTTAGTGTAGATTATTCTACACGTTAGTGTAGAATAGAATTCCGATCTAACTGCTTCACTAACAAAAGTAGATAGTAAACCTATCGAAACTTCCACAAAACAGGCAGCTCTTCAAACACTAGCATTAATCCAACAAGGCTAGGTACACTAAAGTTCACATGCACGGTTAGTACGGACTACGAACCCGAAGCACAGACTAAATGGGAAATAGCTGCATCACTTCACAAAGTCAAAAAACTACCCTTTTTCTAGAACAAAATATTTGTACCTTACCGAGCACACGCACATGAATACGTTCAGTAAAACACACTGAATTTTTTCAACATTGGAACGTTATGTACCTTCAGAGTCAAAGGTCTTTTTGAGGAGATATTGCATGAAATTTTTATCAGTATTTGTAAACTCTTACTTAAAAAAAAATAACGTTATCTGATATAAACTGATTATTTTAGTTGTAATTTATGAACGTTTATGCTAATTTCAACTTTAGTATAAATATATTTAGAATTTTTGTATTTTAAGATAAGTAGTTCAAGTTGATTCACGAACAACAATCGAAACCAGTATCACTGCAAAGTTCTTGAGCTAGCTGCTATCTCATGCAGCTGTGACGTAAACTACCCATAACTCCTAACCCGCGTGTTGCAAGTTACGTAAAACATCTAACTGTATACCGCATTCACTGCATGAGCACTTGAACAGATGGCGTCGGCAATAGTACGTAAAGGTACGTACAGTCAACATAAGTTGATTAAAATATTGACCAACGGTATGTTGGGACTATTTACTTTGTAGCTATCGGAAGAATTCTATGTGCTGGATGAGAAGAGCCGAGGGTCGGGCTCAATGGTGCGTCTTGGAAGAGACCTCCGTCCAAAAGTAGATGACGTTGCAAGTAACTCTATGAAGTAAATATGAAAGTTGGAAAAACGACTAGCCCTTATGTATTTAGAAACAATGCCCTTATGTATTTAGAAACAACAAACAGTTTTGAGGAAAATATCTGCTAGGGCCTTGACTCATAAGTCTGCTGGGATCAGTAACTGTTAGTTATACGAATACAGTCAATAAAAGAGTTACTGGGGGAGCTCTTTGGGCGCGCAAGTCGAACAACTCGTATATAAGGGGAGGTCTGATATTTAGCAGTGAACGTACCACTAGAATGATGACCAACACTTTAATTTATTTAAGTGGATTCCATCTACTTCCTTTCTCAAATGCACTCTAATTGGTCCCCTTTGTTTATTTAGTGCAACGTGACCCGACACTGTCCCCGGATGCATTACTCGTTAGTCAATAAAGTGTTGCCCAAAACCAGACGACACTTATTAACAGATGAGTCACGAAACTGAGGGATGGATTCCATCACGGGATAGCTTTTAACCTGATACTTTGTGAAATATACAAGTTTGGTAAGTAGCTCGAATGTTCAAATAATATCATCATATCAGCCTGAAGAAGTTAATTGCTAGATATAGATCTCCTCCATAGATTTTCAGAAAGAATAATCTAGGCATTTTCTATCCAACGACTTTACTATACGATCTCATTGAAACCCAAAGCAAAATAAATAATACTTTATGTACTTAGCTGTTTTCAATTGTAGTTAACACATCTACGTACATTTTGCATGTCATACAAACGTTGTCTACAGTTTGCTAATAAGTATGACAATTTAAAGGTTTGTTTACAATAGAGTTCTAAGTAATCAACATACATACTAGTAGTACTTACAGTAGATTTACATTGATACAATGGTACTTTATAAGACCTCTACACACACATGTGATTCTGCAAATATATATGCTTTGACTTTGATACTCAAATCAAAGTAATATTTTAGGATTGTAATTGTAGAACAGTGTGAACCGTACTATTTATTATTTAACAAAAACTCGTATTGACGTCAAAGCCTGCGGTACGTTCTGAACATCCTACCATTTTTTTGTCACAGAAAAGTAACTCACCTTTCTGTTGTTATGGAAGGAGAGCAAACACAACCCACCTGATGGCAACCGGCAAGTGGTCTCAATAGTTGCTAATGCATTGTCAATACTGTGTGACTTTTCACACCTCTGAGACCAAATAGATTTTTATTATAACCGAAAAAATACGTTGGCGAAGTGTTATAAATAGGTACTTTCTGCTGATCGTTATTTTAAGGCAGATAATGTGTTGAGTGTTCCAATAAATCAAATCACTTTAAAGGTAAAAGCGTATGTTGTAGAGGGTATAGTAGATAATAGAAGAATAGTCAAAATTAAATTAAATAAGTAGTTTTAATGTTATTCCGAAGCCGATTTACACTTCTATAAGTATAATGTAGAGCCAAATAGACAAATAGACAAGCAAGTAAAGTAACTGCGTAATAACATGGCAGCGCGCTACGAAGTCTTGTCGTAGTTGCCGCGTAGTTTTAATTTTACTATGACTTTACTCGGCACTCGCTACTGTACTTGTCATTATGTAAATGCTCTTTTATCAACGCCAGACGTATCCCATCACACACGTTATATAATTATGTCGGTTTGCAAATAGAAATAGAAATGCAAAAATATGTATTAACAACACAAGTAAAATGTAAAACTGTAAACATTAGTAGGTAGACTAAACTAAAACATGAATAATAAAAGCTCAAACTCAACTCGACCGATAGCTCAACTGTTTCATGTGTATTTTGTAAATAATATAAATATTATATTAGTTAAAATAGTGTCATCTTGTTTTTTTTTAGATATAGTGACAGATTGTGACAGAAAAAAACAGTGTTTTTAAACAGTGTTTACGTTGAAAAGCGCTGATAAGTAAGAGCTATTGTTATGTCTAAATATAAAGGACTTATCTACAGTTAGTTAGTGATGTTTGTCATGGCATTCAGGAAGTGCACACACTTATAAAATTGTATATATTTTTCCAACAGTCATCATTGCATTATTGAGATGAACTTTCACACCCTTCCTCCAGGATGTGTCTAATTACAGTGAGTTGAAGCCATCATAAACACGGCTTGATGACACATTAACCGCATCTCTGTTTTACTTTAAACCGTATTCACTTTTATTGGTAGTAATGGGAATAAGTTTTTATTGACCGCTTAGAACTATTCGGGGAATAATAAAAATAGAAAAACGTATTGTGAAACTAAGACCATAAACATACGTAGTAGAGTGGCCATCTTTGTTATTTGTTAGCATAAAAAAATAAAGTACATCTATGTGTATGTAGTTTTACATACTAATAACAAAAAAATGTTTTTTTTTAATTTATTTCTAAGGTAAGTAAATGAAAGCCTTTTTTATGAACAGTGGAAGACATTTTTGCCTTAATATTTTTGTGGGTTTTCTATTATCCATAAACGAATACTTCTCATTACCCTTTATTTACGATGCATACTTATTTAGATAGCCTCGTACAGTAATATACACTGGGTCAAATAAATAAAGTATCGAGGAGTGCCGGTCTGTCGGACCATACGTGACTCAGACAAGTTTATTTTATTGCATATCTGATCAGCTCGTCATAGCACCGCAACTTGTAGTCTTTATTATACAATTTAAATTTCCATAAATAAATTAATAATCGTATTATTATAAACTGTGACTCATTCCATTAGTTGTATTTGCAAAACTAGCTGATACGAGCTGGTTAACAGATATTTTGGTGGGAAGTTTCCCACCAAAATATCTGTTAACCAGCTTACGATGGACCTCGTAGCAAATGGCTGCTTTTGGTTGAGAGAGTTCAAGCTGTATCTTAGTTTGATTTTAATCGAAGCTTATGTTTCAATCCGGAAAAGGGCTTCTGAATGGTATAAGTTTTATTGAAATTGGTCCAGTAGTTGAGGTGTAATCCGCGAACAAACAAACAGACAAACTAGATTTTTGGAATCGGAATCATTTATTTAGTAGATCTCCATATTTTTTAGATTATCCATATATTATAATCTTTAATTTAAGTTTTTGGCTTTTTTACAGTTTAATAGTATAGATTTGAAAAATGTCTACAAAATTTTAGATCAAGCGAGCAAAGCTTCATTATAGAGATATGTCTCTGTTTACACAAAGGAAAGATAAAGTAGAGAAAGTTTGGTTTTAATCCACCAGGAGATTTACCACAGCACTAGTCCACTCATTGAATGAGGATTAAAAAATGAAAACAACAGTTACTATTGTTGTTTTGTTTGAAAATTGTACGATAAAAAATTATTTTCATTCATTCAATTGTTATAGCTCGTACTACTTTTATAAAGGGTGTCTCGATCGGTTTGTCCGAAACAAGTTAATGTGTTCAATCAAGCAATTGAACACATTAATTTTAATACACAAAGACAAGTACCCCATTAATATTTATGGTGGTTTAACAATCGCAAGTCAACTTTTATCCTTATCATTGGAGGGGGTAGATTGAATTCAATTGGACACGAAATTGTCATATAAATATTATTGCAGTATCAAAAGCATAAATATAATAATTATCTTAAAAAACGTGTATCTGTTTGATCGAGTTTTTTGTTATTTTATTGTTACTTTTTTTTATTACTTTTACAAGCATTTTATTAATTATTTTTTTCTAAGTTATACTTATTGAAATGACAATGAAAAACAAATAAAACCAAGCTACTCGTAATCTTCTAAATAAAGTTCTCAGTTTTGTGTCAAAAATACAAATGTTATCTTTACGGAACTCAGAAACGCAAGTTACTTATTACGATCAAATCTCAAAACAAACAGCATGACCACATTTTAAGGTGATCATTAATTTTCAAGTATTTTACTGACAAAATTTACAATCCGGAAAGTTAGTAGGTCATTAACCAGGCATTAACCAAGGGTTAGCTGGGTCGAGTGGTTATCAGTTGGCCTTCCGCCAAAGCAGCTTTTATTTGATGACGTCACAGCCACAAAGCTGCTGAGTGGACGACTGAAGATCCGACTGCGTCAGGGCACAGTCAGGAAATCAAAACAAGTACGGAACTATCCAGTTTTCGAGGAATTCTTCATCTTTTCCACTTAATTCAAGTACAAAATAACGTATTGCACTGTACTCAACTAGCACTGTACTTAAATGATCATAATTCAGTAAAAAAATCTTAAGATAAGTACAGAAATAAAAGTTCTTTAAGTACCATTCTTTCTATACCCCATAATTTGAATGCGTAAGACGGGAAACCCAATGGGTTATTCAGCAACTTAATGCCCAATCCGATAAAAAAAGTAAAGAACATTATAAATCAAAGTTAAAACCGGTAACTCCGAAGCTCTTTATTTAATGATGCTTATGAACATTACTTACGTATAAAATTCTAGCCTTGAACCTTTTTCCATCTCGATGATCTTTCGAGAGCATATTAAAGTTCATGTACCGTGTTCCACGTAGGGGCACTTGTGACTCTGCTTTTTAGATAAGAAAACAAAATAAGTAAAATATTTTCTGTAGGTCGAGGACGTGGCCATTTGTATCTCATTTCTGTACGTAACATAAATCTTGCGTAAAAACATTGTCACAATTCAGAGCATTATTGAAATAGTGGTACAAAATGTGAATATATCCTAAGCATCATAAGTAGTGTTCAGACGTAGAAGTACCTGTCTTTCTTAAATTAAACCCTTACTTTTGTACATACCTTTGATTATTTTTCTTAAATATCCCTAACTACATTTATGAGAAGATTATCTACGACACTATTTCTAAAACTTAAAGATTTTCACCCTTAAATCTGAAGTACCACAGAATAAAACCAAGATTCTAATTCAGTACTTCAGAAGAGTGATGGTGATCGCTCCATTATCTGACCACTTATGTCTCGAAATAGCCACAAATTAAGATACGAAAGTCATTTAAACGATACCTATTGGGAGAGGTTACAGAGCAGAAATAATTTGATATTGTGAGATTTAATCGCAATATTTTGAGACTGTTTCTGGATAAAGCCGTCTAAGCTGAGAGGCAGCTTCAGGCGCAGTGCTATGCAAGTGCTGCTTGAAACGGTTTGGCAGGCTGTTCAGCCTCTGTTTATGAATTCGGGGGTAAATTGATAAGATGCAATGGCCTGTTTATTTTTCAAATCCGGATCCTAGTTCTAACAGTTCCATCTGTCAGTCGAATCGGTATACTTATCCACAAGGTAATAAAAAACCTCTGCTGAGTAGAAAAAGCGGTTATGTAACTGAAATGATATGATGCTATGGGTTAAGCGGCAAAATACGTGCCAGCATCGTCCAACACGTACAACAATACCCAATGAAGAGTCAGCGATGTCGTCATGAAGAAATAGTCCGTGTCTGCTCTCAGTTTTGACCACCACGTTATAAGAGTCAAAGGCACAAAAGCTAAGTGAATGACACTATTGTTTATGTGAACATAGAGTTTGTGATAGACAAAACTAGAGCTTTTAGCACCTTTTCAAGGTGTCTACTTTCTATTTCACACTATCAAAATTGTTTTACAGCAGCCTTTTACAACACCCCGCATTCTGGGTGAATTACGGTGTGAAAGTAACTCTCTGGTAATTTATTGTTACAGTACAGAGCAAAACGTATATTACATTGAGTTTTGGTAAACTTTACATACAACTATTGCTATTTTTGAAGTGTATGTTTCTGTACCGAATGATGAAAGAATCCATGTAGAAAGAGAAAATAAGTAATATAATAAGAATGACTGTATCTAAATTACGCTACATTCTGATACACGCACTTTCAGTTTTTTTCACATTTTACAAATATACCTCGAGTAAAAATATGGACAAGGTTTCTCGTGTCAATATTGTTATCAAAACTTGTACTGTCTAAGCAAGAACAGTAAGCCATAAAAACGACATCAATCTCTAGATAGTGATCGCATGAATTCATTATCATTCCACAATTATTGTCCCGAAACAATACTGGGAAAGAATGAAATTTGCACTTGCGTGGGAAAAGCAGGAGAATAATTGCATTGCTGGGCGGCTGGCAGCTTTTTCTACAAACATCTTTTTAGAAACAATGGTACTTTTCACTTGTATCACTCAAACGGTCATTGAATCGAAATAGAAACTGATGAACAAACTAGCTTTTACTTACTATCAAACCACTACCATATTATGTCCCACATAAATGAAATAAGCCTTGTGATTGTAACAGAGACGGAACAGAGCGGACAAATAGTACGATATTGTTTCGGAACCCTAAAAACGGAGACAAAAAAAGCGAACGCATAGTTTCCACTAATTTAGATAATAGAGATGAAATATCCATGAAGGTTTTCGACTACTAACAGTCATGGTAAAGACATGTCATGTACAAAAGAGATTTAAACCAAGCCAAGGTCTTTCAAAAACATGAAGCTGAAAACAAGAACTCCATTGATTATTCTTGATCCCAAAAAAAAATTAAGCACTCTCAATCTCTGTAGAATTGTGTAAAATATCCATGAATCATTTAATTTTGTTTTTAGATATAAGTATTATTACTAATATGAAAAACTGCTTGTTCGAATGGTCGATTGTGTTAGAATGTTTCATTCAGATCAAGATGCTCGAGGCTTCTACACTGCATCGTATTATTTCAGACTATTTACATAAACCATTTGTCACCCGTTTGGGAGACAGAAACACATTTATTTACTTCAATTGTACCGTTTTCTGCTTCAAATCGATAGTGCTGGCATTTACCGAAGAATTTATTTGCTAGTCTTATACTACATGAAGTAGAAATTGGATGTTAGTTTTGCAAAAAACTGTGATTTGTACTGATTTGGACCACATGAGCTTTGTGCTTTGTAATCGCGTGCCTATTTGCTACTGTTTCCCGACATGCGTAGTGCTAAGGTTCAGCAACACACAAACCCACCCTAACAATCGGCTACGATAGCACTAGAACGTGTAAAAATCTGCAAAATTGAATCGGTTAGACTGAACAGCCGGTTTGTGTCGGTGAGTGGAGTGAAGCTGGTGTGTGTGTGGGTAGTGTGGGTAGTGGTCGGAATAATGCAACCCCGTCAAGGTCTACGAGTGCGGTCATCAGTCCGGTCTGGACACACTCTGTTTGGCACTGCCCTCGCCGCAAACCCGTTGTCTTGCTTTTAAAACAATGTGCGTAGTCTTCGAGTTTCCTACAACATACTCCTACATAGAAATCTGCATTCTGTGTGTTTTTTACCAACTTTTCGATGGAAATTTAGTAACTAGCACTTTTGATAGACAAAGAATTGGATTTCCAAATAAGCCAGACGTCTGTTAGTCTGTTCGAATCTACTAGTGAAATAAAATTTAATATTCTTGCGACAGTAATCCTCATGCATCGTCCCTTTTGAGGATTACTACGGTTGGATCAGAGACATACGTTGATACCGGCTTCAGGCTCTATCTCTCCCAAACTCACTTTTTGTTTTAGGCATCTAAAGCTTTGACGCTTTGAAATGATAAGTATAATAAAAAGCCTTTTATAATTATTATAGCGGTAATCCGTAGATAGTATATTTTTTTTTATAATGTTACGAGAAAAGTAATTCAAAAGATAGCCGGAATAAAAACACACACTTTAGTGGGTTATAACCCCATCACCCAACACTACTCAGTAGTTAATACCTACTATCTAGATACATTTTTATGAGTCATTCATAATATTTAACATCTCTGAACAATGAAGCATTCTAACTGAAACGCTATAAAATTGAACAAGTATGCGCTGCGGAGGGGCGTATTTCAAACCAATTGTTATGTCACGGAGGTACTTTTATATGATCAGCTCGTGCTACCATTTCAAACAATTTACGAAGCAACAGTGCATGTGGCATGTTTATAACAGCGTCTCGCTTCTCAATGAAGCTGATTCGACTTAGAGCCAGCCCTCAATACAATGTACTCGTTCGAACTTTATGGTCGGCAATCCGTAAAACTGATCTTTGGAAGAAAACGTGGGAGCACGTGGGAGTCTATTTCTTACCTTCCTTTGAGTTCCCTTGGTATTTCTTGAATCTTATAATATGGGAACACTTCCAAACATAAGCATAGGTACTTCCTATGTTTAGCACAGTTTATTTAAGCAAGAGTTCATTTTTTTTTGTCATAATGTCGATTCCATGCAAGCATAAAGGGTCGATGTCTTATTAAAGACCATTCGTATTGTTCTTAATTGTTTTCGTGATATGAACTGCATACCGCCAATGTTTCAAAGAACGATGACAAAGTTTCATACATTATGAACGAGCGACATAATTCGATACGTGCTCTGTATACGCTGGCCGTGATCGGATTCTGAAAATCTGAGAGCTTACAACATATTAAACAATACATGACTGTATTGCAGAACAATAACTCAGTGCGTAAGTACACCTTTACATAAACTTAGATAGGTATAGGTACTGGTGACAAAGGAATTTATTTATAAAAAAAGCGTCAGCATAATTATATCCAATAAGCTACAAAAATAGCTTTTGAAACGGTCATGGTTATGATTTAGATACGTGAGCTTTCTGTTGATTTGCGAAAAGTGCATCGGAAATTTTTTATAGAGAAAAATCGTTTGGAAAACGATGACATCTATTACTATTACTTATTTAAATAATACCATAGTGTGGCATTTATTTATTTAAATGGTAAGTACGTACGTATTGTTTAGCAAATCTGCCTGGAAAAACAGTCTAGTGGAAGCTTTTATACGTACTTTTCTATAGCTCAACCTGACTTTGTTTCAGAAAATAAAATGTAGTTTTAGCACGTTAAAGTTACGAACTCGACAATTAGTTCTGCAATTCGCTCGAACTTTTCAATTCCGTTTCACTTATATAAGTGATTCGAATTGTTATGGTTTCCAATGCCCATAGGAATGCTTTCTAATTTACTCGTGTAGTGAACTAAGTCAGTAATTTGCACTTACTGGTTTTAGTAAGACCGATATTTACAAAAAAACTTAAAAACCATTCACTCCTTTAAAAAATCACTCAAAAATATATTGTTAGAATCACAAAAAGCACCAGTAAGCAGCCATTCTGTGCCCAGTTTTCATTTTAGTTTAGCGTAGTTAATATTTTACTTTCTGTGACTATATTTTATAAAACTTTTATGTAACCTACCAACCTATTTTAGAGTTTGATGTAGAATATTCTATTAAATGTGTGATCGCAGTACCAGTACCACCGCACGTACGCAACTGACGCCACTGAGAACCAGCGTCTACTAACATATCCTGCCCTGGCACCATGCTGAGTGGTGGCCATTTTTGTTATTTTTAATTATAGTTCTAAGATTTAATTTTGTAATACCTCTGTAAAATAACAAAATAAAAACATTCTATTCTATTCTATAAAAGAACTGAAAGTCTTTAGGGAAAAACTTTGCTCCACAATGATTCGTTTATAAAATACCAGTGGTATTACAACAATTTTTTACTATGACTGTCCTGAAAAATGTCCTGTTCTTTAAATGTTAGTACGTTCTTATAAAAATGTACTAAATATAGCGAAAATTCCTCGACTATTCCTTATAGTGTCTGATCTTTTGACCATTGAACCGTTTGCACAATCTTTAAAACATTTTACTGCGAAAAAAACTGAAAAGATTGCTTTAAAAAGTAATGACTCGTGTCTATTGTTTCAAATGCTAAAACGAGAAAACCATGCTATAAGCACAATAAGATAATAAGATTTTACCAAGCGATTATTATAAGTACTAAGTAAAGTGGGAGATACCTAGTACATGTTTGGAACTTATATGACTGATTTTGCGCTGCTAATTTTAAACAACTGGTTCATATATTATTTATAATTTATTTCTTTCCTTTGAATCGCTAGCGAAGAGCCGACACGGTACAGCGGCTTCCCTCTGACGACATCAGCAGAGTATGACGAACCGCGTGTATCAAAATTCCACCCATGTTCTAATTTTAGACTCCATTAACATTCGTAACTTGGACTCTTTTATAAATACGAAAAGGAATATTAAAATAAAGAATTAGCTAAATAAAATTTTTGTGTTCCTAAAAAAACAAAATAAGGGATAAGACGAGCCGAGGGCACACACTTACTGTGTCACTTTTTGGGAGTCACGACGTACGTAGGTACTATGTATATATAAATGTATGATGATAATAAAGTGATCATGTAGGTACTCGAAATGGAAATTTCATCCATGACTTCAACAACATTTTCATAGCTACACTTTTTTAATAGGTCTAATAGTATCCTTAAAATATCGGTTCCCGCCGAGTAAATTGTCGAAGAGTAATATTTTTTGTAAAGAACACCGTCGTGATGTGATAACTTGATAAGCGATCTCTCTCAGCAGCGTAACATACCAGTTAGAAACAAATTGCAACTCATAAAACTGCCTAACATTCAAGTTAAACTGATTCGTTTACGAAGCTTTTTGCTAGGATAAAACAGTAAACACGACCTTACTAAGTTCGGTATGGCGTCTAGGGAAACTAGAGTCACCGTTTCTTACCATCGTCGTTCTTATTTTATAAAAACACCTACCTAGTACCAATCACCGGAGTTCCAACTGGTTGCGGCGACAATACCAGCCAGTAGTAGACCGGTCTTCGCGTTTATAGTACGAAATGGATCTGTCAACGCAATTCTTGGAAACGGAAATGAGCTTCCTGGGAAATAGCCACCTCCATTAGTTTGTACCTGTATTTGTTTCTGTTCAGGAAAAGCTGTGGGTCTTTACAATACCTACTTAGCATTATATTTGTATTAACTAGGTATTTACCTACCTAGTAGGTACTTACGATATTTTTCTATTGTAAAAGTAACCGAAATATACGATAGGGTGAACTATTTTCAGTCCAAAAGTGTCAATTGGGACCTTGTGTCCCAAAATATTTTGTCCGAATTACCAAATATTCTGTGTTTTTGTGATACGTACATACCTACTACCTAGAGAGATACCTAATGTTCACACACAAATTCGTTTTATGATGAATAAATTAACTGTCGATACACCCTAATTATGCAAAGCACCTATTCTTCTTTAATGAACGGAAAAACTGAGTCATGAATATTACACAGTTCATAATAAAATCGGAAGTCAATCAAGTGGCTATATCCTAATTAAGTTAATTATTAATTATTTCCTCATTTAGTTAATTAATTACTGAGAAATTAATTAGGCACCAATCCAATACGCTGATAAATTAAAAAATAAAATAAAACAATTTATTATTTATGGCTCTACCAGGTAAAGCCACAACAACTTTTATAATTTAACTAGCGACCCGCCCCGGCTTCGCACGGGTGCAATGCAGTGATGATGATGATGTATTATACATATAAACCTTACTCTTGAACCACTCTATCTATTAAAAAAAACTGCATCAAAATCCGTTGGGTAGTTTTAAAGATCTAAGCATACATACATACAGACAGGCGCGGGAAGCGACTTTGCTTTATACTATGTAGTGATAATATTTCGCGGCTCATAAATAGATACGCTAAGTAGATAGGTAGGACAGGTAGATATATCAACAAAGAACGTGTTTTATAGGGTTATTCCCATCGATCCCACCGGCGCGGCGGCTGGCCCTCTGGTGGAGCCGATGGGAAAAAAAATCCCAACGAGCCCAACTAACCACTTCACATCTATTGTATTTCAACAAGACTTATTTCATTTTCCTGTTTTGCCACAAATTCCTTACAAAAATAACCTCAGATATTTATAAACCAACCTACTTTTAACATAAAAGCCAATTAACACTACTTTAAATAATGTCGAAGTAAAATAACAAGTAGACTTAAGACGTTCTGCATCTGGGACCACGAGAACTGGGCCCAAGTGGGCCGACTAGAAGAAGTTCAAATAAATTAGAGACCATGACAACTCTAGCGCATAATAGTAAACAAATATCTATCAGCTTTTCTC
Organism: Eulithis testata; assembly: GCA_947507515.1. Lineage (NCBI taxonomy): Eukaryota > Metazoa > Arthropoda > Insecta > Lepidoptera > Geometridae > Eulithis > Eulithis testata. The sequence goes on from OX382207.1 coordinate 6,633,140, forward strand.
CGTTCGTAAATCAATCACTTTTGCACCTAAAGTTTACTATCGCGTATATTACTCTGCTCGGCATTGATGCCGTACGATAGGGGACTACCTACTGATTAGATTAGCACTATCCGATGACATAGCCCACTTCCAACGTGGTCAGGCTGAATACCAGCAAACAAACGCATTTTTTTGCAAAATTTTTTTTATGTTTTTTTATGTATTCGGTTTCAAGGGTTATTATTTTTAATCTAACTATACCTATCTACTATAGCTACATATTGGCTATACAAATTTACTGAGCTATAAAACAGTGCACTAGAACCAGTAAATGTAAAATTTTATAGATACCTACTATAAGTCCCATTTAATATTACTTCATCCCCAAACTTGCCAAGCATTCTACGTATCCCTCCGTCAATAAAATGTTTTATTGGATTCTGTTTTGTACTTCCTTGTAATATTTCAGGCGATTTAGAAGCTGAACTGAAATTCAACTCGCGTGCAGCTAGTTCCTGAACACAAATAGAAGGGATATATTGCACTTGGTATTGTGCTACGGTAAAAGCAGATATTGTGGTAGAGACTTTGCAAAAAGCTAGTGCTTAGTGCAGAGTTCATATATTGTTGTTTTGGTTTGTATGTAGGATACAGCGCGAAATCAGTGAAACTGAGAGAAAGCTCAGTTCAGCATGTAGGTAATCATTCTATTGGTTATACAGAAATATTTCTAGCTTTAGAAACTATGGTGGTTATGACCACAATTTTACTAGTCATTTCATCATCTTTTTCATGATCATGGCTATTGCAAATATTGCAACTGTGCAGACATATCAACATCACCAACTAAATATCCCTCTTAGTAAAAATGGAGATATTTCTAGATTTTTAAATGTATTTGGGAACTGCTGTAAGCGCGCTAGCTTACACTATTCATGTACCTAAATTAGAACCCATATCAAAGTGAGTGGGTGAGGTAAATAAGTGTCACTAATTTCACTCCAACTGTAAAGGAAGGCGTGATGTGGGTCGAGGTGATGAATCACACGTGAACTTTACGGCACGTAATGTGGCTATATGGTACGTGACGCGGTAATCTCTGGTGATAGTGGATAGTTACTTGGATTTTGTTGATGGCGTACCAAATTGCTTAGATCTAGGAAGCATTACTTGGCTGGGAAAACAGATTTTAATCTTTACCATCAGCTTGTATTCACTGCTAGTTTTATATTCACATCAAACTATTCATCAGTTGTTTCACTAAGCATATGAATGTAATCTTATAAGAGTATCAGTATTCTTCACTGGACAATAACCAAGGAGTACCCAATGTCATCACATTTCTTTTTATTTTCATGGATTTTCTTTCAAATTCAAGACTTTATTTTCAGTTTGATGGAATTCAATCGGATATAATTACATATTTCTAGTTATGTAATTATACATACTTTTAGTCATATTACATATTTTTAGTCATATTGTCCCATCTATGGGAATAATTAAACAAATTGTAAATACTATTCGTACCTAAATTTCTAGATGAAAATATGTAATTCAAAATCTACAAATTGTTTTCATAAATACAATTTAACATAATATCTTTTGAATAGTTTTGGTGAGATTCTCATCTAGGTCATTAAACTCCTAATTACTGGTCATAATCACAAACGGTCATGACCGAGGAAAGCCGTTGACATGCCATTATACAGCGGCCTCAGAATTAACTAGCTCAAATGAGCGGGTGTAATGACTCGGCAGATGCTTTGAATTTGTGTAAATTGCACCATAAGCACGTAGATTATTGGAGATTATGCGATAAGTTTCGCTGCAAAATTTCGGATGTTGATTATTGTTCACTGATAGTCGTGCTCAATTTCCGTTAATCAACGGCTGAATTAACTGGTTATTACATTGGCATCCTCCTTAAGCTCCGTACTGGTTAAATAGTGCAAGATTTCCTGGCTGATTTCAATGTTAACATTTAGAAATTGTAAGATATACTGCTCAGAGATGATGGAACTTTTTCAATGTTCACAAAGTTTACCTAGTCCACCGTAGGAGACCAGTGTTCACTGGTTCGTTGTTGGTGTAATAAATAAAAACGAATCTGTATAATCCTTGACCAACGTTGTTAGAAAATGCTTATTTATTGCTAAATACATTTTTGTTCGCCCTAAAATTCAGGATTAGCGCCTAGTGTCGTCATGATGGGATAATTCAGTTTCGGCTTTATTTTAGGAGAATCATTTTCATTTGATTACAAGTAGTAGAGTGAGCCTTTTGATTCATAACTTTTCTATCGCAAAAGATAAGGTATAAGTTATTTTAGTTATATGTTTTTCTCGTAAAAATCTCAATCCCAAGAAGTATTATGAAATTCACGTCGAGAAAGAGCAATCTAAACTCAATTAATATGTTCATTCCACCAGTAACGAAAGCAAATCACGCTCTGCGGGCAATTCAGAGTTATTGAGCTTGGATTAGTTTGCTATTCCATTCCATTTTCAGACGTGGATCATATTTGCCTCAACCAATATCTGGTGCTTCTGTGAGATCAAAGGATTTGGTATTTTGGTAGTGTGTTTCTAAAATAACTTTTTTAGAACATTGTGTTTTCGTTGACTCAACATACTTTCGCACTTCCTTTGGAAAATTGTATTTTTTATCAGCCTCGTTCAACTTCTCTCATCTAAGGAAAGCAGTCTTGCTTGTTGTTTGAAGATTATGTTAATCGACTTTGCTCGGAACTGCGTAACTTTGTCTGACTATTTCTAAGTAATCACAGATTGTTCACAAGACATCTTTCAGGATCAGGAATAAGGGGATCACATCAGACTGTTGGTTTTATTTAGATACTCTCAAACAATTTGTTAATGTCCGTCCCATTGAACGAACATTGGATGAGACACGGACGACTGAGCACAGAACAAATGTGGCAGAATACACAATTGTTCCAGAAACGGGCGCTTTACTAACTATTAATTATACTGCAGCTCTGTTCCACCTGTTCAGTGTGTAACGGACGACAACGGTTTTTGCACAACTAGGCCTTGGTTTGTCGTGGTCACGTAAATTTGAGTTTCTAATTGCTGAAGAGCAATGGCTCAGTGAACTAACTGTACCGGTTGTTACGTTTCATCAATGAAGTGTAACCGGCTACCCTAATGATTCATAGTGTGATGTAGTATGCGAGATAAGGTAACGTCACAGCAAAAGTAGGTGTATGTGTATTTGCAACAAATCTGATAAGGTTGGGCTCTATATATCGGTCGGTAGAGTACCTAAAGGTGTATTAAAATCAATGATCTGCCGTATAATATCAAACCTACTAAAAAGTTTGTACCTAGAAAATAGTCATCATATTTCAAATAGTCATACTTTATCATAAGTTTTCCAGATATTTTAGATGTTTTATTTTAGCACCTTCTTATACCTATAGAAGATTGTCGATAAAAAAGGTCCTAGAGTTCAAATTATAGTCGGCCTTGAGTATACTGATAGATTCACTTATTTATTCAAAACATAACCTCAAAATAGTTGAATGAATCATTGCATTAGTTTGATTGAAGAAAATGGACATTAAAACATTTTGTCCAAGCTAAAAAATGCATGCAAAACTGTCGATTCGATTTTCGATTCAGTCCAGTTTTGAATAAGGGTTTTTTGGAAAAAAAGATTTGATAAAAGTTGTACCTGTTATAGCAGCCAGTAGAACCGCCAAAGCCACCACACCTGTCACTCCCGCACGCTTGGACCTCATTTTGTCTCTCTCCAACTCGCTGCTCGTTTGCGTCCTCATAAACAACAAAAACAACAGAATTCAAACGCGAATCCTCAACGGAATCTGTCTTCGAATTTAAAACAATAAACAATTTCACTCGCGTTTTTGTCACACCGCGTATTGTATCTTTCGATCAAGATAGAGCACAATTGCACAAGAAAAGTGAGTAAAGTTAGTTGAAAAGTTTCAAAACTGGAGTTTTCGAGCGAGCACTAGAGTCCATGATGATGTCTTTGTTTGATAGTGGGCTTGGGACAAGAACCCAGAGAGTCGAGTTGAAAAACTTGTTTCGATGAGTATTTGGGAGAGCAGGATAAAAGAGGCGTACGTCCGTCCTCTGCGAGCGCTCAGCAATACTGTCGCGCGCCTGGAGCGCCACGAAGCAGCGACGGCAATCGCCCGGAACTACTCAGAGCGTTGCAGAAGCTACAGAATAAACAACAGTTTGTATCTGGAAGGTAGCAGCGCCCGTGCAAGGATCAAGAAGACTAGTTGAGCGCCGTTTATTAGGTTATTAGCCTAGCAATGCAGTGCTTGTTTTCTGCCAATGCTACATTCCATGTAAATAAATTAGACGCGATCGGAGTGCATGCATGCTCTTACTTGCTTTTATTACTTATCGATAGTGCCTTTACGTACGAACTACACTTAAATTTTAATTGTAAGTAATTTTTAAGTAGAACCAGTCGAAACTCAAAGCAGTACTGATTATTGCTCATTGCGATTACGTCACGATGTAATCATCATTCTAAAAAATCCCAAAACATATACTGACAGAGTTATCGAATGAGAGCTATCCATTGTTGTAGCATTAATAATGTAGTTTGACCCTCAACTGCTCATAAAAATTCTATGTGTGTAGTAAAAAAGGTTTTTTCGAGGTTAAAATTGGTATCCGAAAAAAAAAGTTGCTATTGCCCGATCCATCAATAACCCAATGACTTATGAATAACAAAGTTTGGCCGAATTTACTATTGGACCGCCGAAATATACACCTGATACCCGCCTATAAATTATTCAACAGTGCCAGGCTTTGCTTAACTATACCTAATTGCTGCTAAGCGAAATACAACTTTTAGTCCAATCTATTTCAAGTGGTAGGTAAGGTACCAGAGTTCTAGAGCATAATTCATCAAATCTAAATGAGCTGGTATAAATCAAATTATCATATCTATACAGCGTGTTCCAAAGATACTTACAAAAACGTAGATTGTTATTGCGACATCATGCTACTTTGGTTATTAGCTACCTAACCTAATCATAGCGTGTAAATGTCGCTTCATAATATTAACTATCTACTTATGACTTTGTGACTATTCGGACCAAATATTTTGGGACAAATTGTCCCAATTGTCACATTTGATTTTAATAATTTTTGTTGTGACGATTCGGACAACATTAAAAATAGCTGCATTGTACAGTCAAGTAAATAATTTTTAAGCAAAATATGATATAGCTATTTTAGCTTAGTTTTATTCTGTTTGATTCTGCTAGACGTTCGCACGGCCTGTCGTGAAGTACTGTAGATAAATTGATGGAGATTATCGTGCCACACAATAGGCTTTGTAAGTTTTTAGATCAAGCTTAGGTATGTACCAATCTCATTCTAATTGCCATACCTACTACTAGCGATTCAGTGCTCATTTAAATACCCTTCTAATCTAAAAAGGTATAAAGAATAATAATTATACTTATTTTAAACCGTATGATATTTTCGTAATGTTTACCTTCTTTGCAATCATAAGCGGCAAAAAGTTTACTTATTTAACATATTTACATGAATTTTTTTCGAGATAGTAATAGAAAATGTATTTACCTTTTGAAATAGGCAATTATATTTGAGCCATTAAAATATTAAACTCTGTTTATTCATTCAATTTACTAAAACGTTTATTGTCACCATTCCGTTCATCATAAATTAATTAAGTACCTACCTATTACTTCGAACCTATTGAATTACCAATAGGTAAATTCATTACAGTAATTTATAATAATTACTTTAAACACCTAAAAGTAATGTAATTTATCTAATTATACCGGCATATGTGTACGAGTATACCTAAATAATTCATCTCATCAAAAGTACGTAGCCCTTTTTTTAGAATGTAATTATTTGTTGTTGGTAAATGCGCAATACATTTTTAGAGTAATAGAAAGCACATATCTATTGATTTTTTTCATAGAAGAAGTGAATAATTGTAATAGGTAGACTGCAAACTAAAATAAAAAAGTATATTAGTTAGAGTGGACAAAAATAGAACAAAAAGCCTCGGGATAGGCTGGGATAAATTAATTGAAAAGGGCTCACGGCCCTACCCTTGTTTTGACTGAGCAAATAGAATTAAAATACTCCCCGTGTACAGATATGAATCGGTCTATTAACGAGGTCTGCAAATAAAATTCGATATCACATTAGGGCTATTTGGATTAAACGGACAGGGGACAGGCAAGAGGAAAAAGAACACCCAAATACATTACTTTAAAATGAAGCAAACAGATAGAACGTGATTTCATACTCTTGAAAACTGCATTGACAGAAGTTATCAATAAGTTTTCATGCCACGCACAAACAATATATATCACGAATAGCAGATATGTGAATTTTTGATAACTCATTTATATTTGCACATGCCATTAACTAAATGTTTGAGGGAATGTATAATTTACATACCATATGTCGTGCAAGGAGACTGTTCCAATAAAGTTGTGAAACAGGCAGCTCCCAAAAATATAATTATCATAGTTGATATATTATTATCCTATATTTGCCGGCAAAAATCAGTACAGTTTTACAGCAGCTTTTAGCCGTATCGTACCCGTCCCGTTGTCAATTAAATGGACTATTATTGTTAAGCGGAGAGCCATCGAGCTGATGTCGTTTTTGTATGTTGATGGACGCTGTCCATTACGGCTAGTTCTATCCACAGATTGAGTTATCGACTAATAGAACCAGACATAGATAGATTTTTTGTTTTGGTTTATCATGATAGAGGTAGAGAAAGTATAATCCAATTTATTATTATACCTATACAAAACTTATGGGAATTTGTCTGGATGGTATCAGTTTAGTTGGTCTTGGGTACCTGATTGATATTGATTTTAATCAGTTAAGCTATTTATAGATCGTTTGCAACGGTGTGCACATAACTTAGCTGTTTTATGTACCTACTTATATTTCTTCTTGATACTTGTTGGTATCAGCTGTAATATTTATTTTTGTTTTGTCAATCATTTCATTTCAGAATTAAAATTGCATAAACATTATTTGGGACGAATTGCTGATCGGAAATCATATTTATTTGGAATGGCTGCAAGTCGTCCCACCTGCGTGACGTGGGCCAAATTTACATGGGACCAGTTGTTGGACGATTCAAATAAATATGTTTATTTCATGTAAATTGAGTGAGTGGGCCAGTTAATTATCAAAGTAAGGTAAGTGTAAATACCTGCAACCGAGATAAATATTTAATTAAACGGTTTATTTTAAAGCGCGCTTTAACATTATTTTAACGAATGTAAATTATTATGCAATAAGATGGTAAGTACCTATAAAATTAAATGAAAATATTTCTCATGCAAAAACTGCTAAGTGAAGGTAGGTATTAAATTAAATATATAAAAATTGCCTCATGTCAGACGCATATCTCGCCTTTCATTAAAATTTGATCGATTTTTATTCTAAACTTCATTTTGTTTTATATCTGACTCAGACAAACATTTTCACAGACTTCGTGAACTTATCAGGCTGCAACTAGTTTTGTATAGGAAGTCTTTTATAAACCAAATACTGCTTTGGGGAGTGTACCTGACAACACCTCGTGCGGTCTCTATGACAGCTTCGACGACAGCGAGGGTCCACAGTAGCAACGCGGGTGCTACTCATAAACTTTATATTATAAACAGATACATACATAACATACCTATTCATTTTTAACCGACTTCTAAAATGACTTTTTCTAAAAGGAGGAGGTTCTCAATTCGGTTGTATTTTATTTTATGTTTGTTGTATCAGAACTCCGCCATTTAAAAATTGATTTGAAAATTTTTTTTTTCCCTAAAAGGGTATTAGATTGGTCCCATATTTTTTTTATCAAAATCTGTTCAGTAGTTTGGCAGTTAAATAAGAATAACTCGAAAAAACACGCCATACGCGTACACGGCATTGCGTATTTTACTTTTCTGTGACGTTTCTGTGATGTTTACGTCCCATAATTTTGACATTGTATAAATGTGTATTTGCCTAATATACCTCATATTATGTAAATCACTTGCGTGCAAGAAATAAATGAATTGAATTGAATTGAACTGCCATCATCATCATTATCATCATTTAATGATGAAGGAGTATTAAATTGAAGTCGGTTTTGCCAGTTTTTTAAACTTATAAATTATGTGTAATATCGTTAAAACTAGCGGTATCATCATCATCAGTGTCAAATTTTATAAATGAAAAACTACTGGACATATTTATGTCTTCCCCATATATACACCTAATAAACTTCTCCATTCATTGATTTCCACAAAATGCCATTATTTTATCAAGAATTTCAATAAAATATAAAAACTTATAATAAAATAATTGTGTGGGTAACCTTTTAATATAACTAGGTAAAGTGAAACTTTTCCAAGCCATTTATGGAATTAAAATGAACTCAAGCAATAACTAACCTACTTATAGTTTTCGTTTCTCAGTAGCGCCCCGTCCCGGTGGATTACTGCCGGCCCACTGGCTTTATCTCGAACCACCAATATCGTTAAGGTTACGTGAAATATTATAGCGAATTTCTAAATATAGCAATACGGGGCGCCGATCATGCGTGAAATGAAGGGATGACACGAAATCCCGTGTAGCGAAGTGTCGAACTTTTGCCGTTTGAGCTAAGCGAATACAGAATACAGGAAAATCATACCTACACACTTATTGCTACGGATCAGCCGTGTTAAGAATCTTAGAAGTAAAATTTACATTATTCGAGTTTAGCATGGATGTGGGTAACCACCAAAATAGTAACTTTAGAATTGTGTTGTTAGATTTTATCAATTTATGTGGTAAAATGTTTGGAAAGAAATCAAAACCAAATAACTCCGGAGTGCATAGTGTGGTTGCTTATCTCTCCTGTAAATAAAGCACAGATCAGGCTGAGGGGATGATATAGGTCGCCAGTGTAACAGCGTAGCCACAAAAACTAAAGAACTGAGTAAAATATTTTCTGAAAAATAAAATAATCTTATTGAATAAAGCTATTCTAGTTTCGGACTACCATCTTATTCCACTGGGACCTACCTATCTTTTAAATGCAAAAACAAAACATTACTCTAGAATGAGTTTCAGAGGTTTGATCGATTCAGTGGTTAGGCAGTTTGGGGTTCAATTGGGAACGGAAAACAGAACACAAGAAGGATTCACACGCCCACTGAGCTTTCCTTTAATCACGTGCAAAAACCAAAACCCATCCTGGGCAATCTGGGCATACATTATTAGAATATACGACTTCCGAACTTAATTGAGCTCGCGGAATTCCGAATTCGCCATAAAGGAATACCGCGAACAGCATTAGGAAGCTTCTATGAGTCGGAAAATGTGACACTTCTTACCCTTGGAAGGGAGAAATGGTATTTATGACGTGGTCTTGATTTATTGTGAAACCACCCTATCGTTTTGTTATTCTTTGTCGGGGGGCGATGAACTCTTGTCTTAGCCTCTTAGCTGAGTCAGACTGGCTGTTTGCTAAAGGAATATTATCTGATCTGACTATCAGTTAGTGATACTAATCATCACTCCATTATCTTCTCGCTTATCATTGATAGTTCAGAACTCATTGGAGCTTTAGGTATATTTGGTAGCAAAGCAGTATGAAATAGGTTTCTATAGGTACCTATACTATTTTCAGTGCAGTACTTAGTAACAGCGCAATAAAAACACTCGAGAGCCAAAATTCCAAGTCATCTATAAAAACTTGAATATCTTGGAAAGCCAGCTTAGTGAAGTTATACAAGCTAATAATGCTATATAACATTACATACTACTATTTAATTAAAAAGTACCTAAGTAAGGTCTATCAAACGCAGTTTATTTCACTTAGCTAGAATTAAACCCGGAATTTTAGCTCTCGACTGTATTTCCACAAATCTATCTAAAAACGACCACAATTAATTACATCCAATACAATTTAAATTCATTTGGGCATAGTAACAGCCTATTTTAACAATATTCGAGAGGTGTGAACGCCTTGAAGTCAGAAATGCAATAGAGGGCGAGTCAAGCACGCGTTCCGTTTTTATAGGATTTTTAGTCATGCGACCATCCGCTTATTCGGCCATTCTGACAGCTGGTCGACCTCGACCACATTCATCTAGTACAGCTCCAGGAGATTCTCTTCGATGATGGTGCAGTCATGATGATGCTCCGCAGGCAGGCTCAGGTCAGCGAGGCTGGAGGCACGAACTGCAGTAATGGCGCCACGGATTCAGGCGCCTGTCATCAGAGTTGCCTAGAACAAGCTGGGATGAACCAACCAGGGTGTGTTTTCTTGAACTGAAAATAGAAAACACACAGTTAGGATCATTCTGTTATCCTAACCAGGATATACAGAGAACTTGTATATCTTTCAACAACAGACAGAGGCACCGTGTTAGCATGTCTTAGGTTTGTATGCTTCAAAGTTGCTAAAGTTTGAATCGAAACTCGAGCATAGACTTCTCTTCAAATTTTCATCAAGAAAAGTGTCGAAAAATCCATGCCAGAGAATAACTCAAATCTCTTATCACCATCCAGCATACAAGTAATTTCAATAGAACTTGTAATGTCAAAATAAAAATGAATCTATTTAGGAAAATCTAACGGATCACATTGAATCGTCACAGAGATAAGTGACCATAGTACCAAGAGCTCAATTCCACCAATTCACAACAAGTTATGTTCTATTCAGTTCCAACCACGGCTTGATCGATTTTCAGCTCAGCTGAAACGTCACCATGAAGTTGAATCGAAATAGCCCAAAACAGATGAAAAGCCACGGCTCAGCCGCGTTTAGCTGACAAGTTTGTTAGTGGAATTGAACTACAGTGTTTCGCGTTCAACGTGCGACATCTACATCCATCCACAAGACAGAGGCGCCCAGTTTGCGTGTCTACCGCGTTCGAACGACAGAGGCGCCAAGTTAGCTTGTCTACAGAATCCACAAGACAGAGGCACCCAGTTAGCATGTCAAGGCGTTCAAATGACAGAGGCGCCAAGTTTGCTTGTCACGGCAATTAACTGGAAATTCAATTACAAAGTTACACATCAGCATGAAAGGATTCGAGTCAAAACAAAGTAGGTTACAAAATTGCAACACAAAAACACAAAACCAGACTTATAAACAAGAATCGCGACACCGCGACTCAGGGATTCACTCCCTTTATCAAGCAACTATTTCTCAGCTGCAACACCAGTTGAACTAATCGCAAATCAACTGTACCAGTATCTGCCTTTATCGAGCAATCATTGCTCAGCTACAACACCAGTTGAACCAATCGCTAATCAACTGTACCAGTATCTGCCATCATGAAACTGATGTTTCATCACAAGAGACAAGCCCTTGTACCGGGGGCCTTAGTGCGTACGTTTGACGTTCACCGCAACGCAAACTATAACTTCGCATGGAGAACCATCAGTTCAAAACTTCCAACTGCACAACTTCCACTCAAAAGCACAGCTCACACGAACCCTGCAGCATAGCATAGCTACATAAAACCAACACTGAATCATAACTGTCCACAACACAGTTTAAAACTATCCAGCTATATTTACGTACATCAATCACACCTGTGACTGCAATAACTAGCCAACTATACATCAACTTATGTTTACTACTCCGTTAGTAACAGTCGGTCAAAGATAACAAGCACTGGCTCGTAAGTATTTGACACCCATCAATCTTTACGTTACTGCAAGTAAGAACTACTATCAAGGTAACTCAATCATGTACCTAAACATTCTGAGGTACTATCGACGAAAGTATCCAACAAGACCAACTATTGCATTTGTTTCATGTTTACCAGGGTAGTCTGTAAAAACTTTGAACTTATTCTCGCTCGGTCTAACCTGACATTCAAAACTTTTACAACCAAATACTGCTTCTGTCTAAGCACACACTAGCGTCACTAATCCATCCATTGCATTATTAAACTGCGCCAACTGTGGCCGTGCAATGCATTCACGCATTGACTTATAAAGCTGCTCACTACAGAAAATGTTTACCTCGACTAAATACAGGCACTATTTACATTATTTGCAGGAGACATAGGCTACATAGACAACAAAGATACTTTTCTCTGATAGAAAACCATTGATAGAAAAACTAGGACATTACGACTTCTCCACTAAACGAAACCGAATGTCGACTTTTCATTTAAATTACAAAACAGAACAGCAAAACCTTGCTCAGTACCTTTTCAGCTATACACTACCGCTAGAACTGCTCGATCGTCGAACACTTCGAAAAGCTAGTGTCAAAGGCAATGCAAGATATCTCACTCAACTTGCTACAGGTAACCACGAATAAACACCACGGTATTAACTCATCAAAAGAACCAATCTTTTGCATTGTTTACACTGAAATTAATCTTTCGTGATAGTTCAATGGTCAAAACAAATACACAACTAAAATCATTACGTCATCTGCGCTAACTATACTCGTACACTATTCGGCGGGACAATTTCCACTGTCTATTTTAACACAACTAAAACTTGCTAACAACAAACAGAGTTGTTTTCTATCTACCTACTACCAGTAGATAAATGACAAACAATATTTTGAGCGACAGCTCCACCAACAAAACTGACGTAAAAACCTGCTAAAAACAAACAGAGTTGTTTTCTATCTACCTACTACTAGTAGATAAATGACAAATAATATTCTGAGCAACAGCTCCACCAACAAAACTGACGTGGTAGAAAATAGAACTACCGATTGCATCTCACTCGCTCATAGAGAACACATTGTCATCTTTCGACCATCTTCCGCTTGCTAAACGGACAAAACCAGAATAAGGACACACTCGAACAAGTCAACACAACAAAGCCCTTAAACTTACATCACAAATAGCTTGGTCACTCTTTACCGGCAGGAACATAAACACCATAAAGAACACTAAACTAAAACCGTTCAGCTTGAACAAAAACAGTTGACAAGATTCCTCGATCATGAACCACCAGTTCAGCATCAACCATCAGTAAACCTGAATAAGACTTCACACACGTTCTTAGCTAAAAACAAAGCTAACATCAGCACATTACCAGTGACCATGGCTTCTTCAAACTCTGAAATTTCACACATTGTTACAATACGACAATCTGTCGATCTGTCGTTCTAGCAAGTAGTCTGCTACTCGCTAATTTCTGGGAATTCATCCACACACTCTAGAGCCAAGGTGGTCACGCACCGTCCGGTCTCAGAGGATTTCCCTCCCACAAACAGTCACTCAGGTTGTGGAACAATAAACATGCCGAGGTATTCCCTATAGTGACTACAACAAGGTACCTCCAAACCAGGTGGTTCCAAATTCTTCAAGGGTCGGCAGCGCACGTGTGTCACCTTTGGTGATGCAGGCATCCAAATGCCAAGGTAACCGCTTACCATCAGGCGGTCCGTAAGCTAGTTTCAATTTAGCTGTAAAATACACTGTTAAAAACATAAGAACTCTCACTTTTACCAAGGGAGAAAAAATGCTCGTGGCGTAGCTTGCCAAGCCAACCTTCACCGATTACCAAAGTTAAGCAACTTTCTTCCCAGTCACTATTTGAATGGGTGACTGCTAGTGACATTTGCATCTGAACCATCGGTCTTGGACTTACTTAGCGGAAACAAAAGTCAATCCTGCGGGTGGGTACAAATAATAAAATTGACAGAACACATTTCCACATTATTCTCATTTTTTATTTTATTACCAGAACTCGCTCGAGTTCAACCAAAAATAAAATAAGTATGACGACTGCAATTTGCATATGACACTTTTGTCTGGCAAATCTCGAACGATTCATCACACCTTTGACTTATATGAAAGTCTGTACAGGCTGTAACAAACAAGTGTTCTACTCATCAACTCAAAGTGCATTTATCAAATTGTTACCGTTGTAGCGACGGTACAAATAATGAACTACAGTCAAAAACTTTGCACAGTCCTCACCATCAAGAGGAGTCATTTCTAAAGTGATTCGCATGAGTTGACAAGCACTACACGTAATTTTTATTGATCATACCTTGAACTAGAGGTTCACACATACATTGCTCACTGTTCACACAAACAAATGCACTCCTTCACGATGAGAGATCATCTGGCTGTACCTGTAATCATCTACACACTCATGTTACTTTTTTGAGGGACGATGAGCATGTTGACCTCCGGGAAAATATCGCTAACTCAATGTCAAGGGGTCAAGGGTAACCCAGCCATACACACAATGTTTTGGTTACCAATTGCCTCGCAAAATATGATGTGTGGGTACTTCAAAATGTCTAAATGCTTAGCACTGATTCAGAATTAAAACCTAGACACGTCCACTGTTCATCAACATGTCTGTAGGTATGTAAGTAGACCCTAAAAGGGCACTGAATAACCATAGCTCCGATGCCACTATCTGTAGAGGCATCCTACAATTCTTGATAAGAAAGAAAACTTGTTTTGTAGATCGTTATTTCGCAGAAAAGACAGTAAAGTCATGACCTGGATTTAACAGAACAAACATAGCACTTTTCGATGTTTTTCGATCTACCTTCACACATAGGGACTAGATTTAGGTCACAGTACACATATATCTTTAGGTACTAGCACTAGAAAGAACCTGTGTATTGCACAAGCGCTGGAGATGACCAACGCCACCACATAATAGACATTTCAGAAAAACAAGCCCGACTCTTCATTAGTAACGGATCGTTTTCGATCAGGAAATTTACACAGAAATATAATCTGTGCACAGAATAAACAGTCGTAGTTTCAGACTTGAGGTAACTATGCACCAGTTATTCCACGTATAAAAGTAACAACCATCGTTCTTTGCTATGATCTTTTGACAATGATACTGCGCAAAATAAGAGCCTGGTATCATCTACATTACGTGGCATAACTGTCGGCACACATATCCTCATAAAAAGTTTGCAATATCGATTCTGCGTGAACTAAGTGGTTTAAGCTCAAGTTCTAAAATGTTAAACCAACTACAAGCCCTTCAGGCAATTAGCTATCCGGGATAAGCACTCGCTGTCCTTCCTCAATTTTACACGCTCGTTTAACCTTTTTGCACGAAGAATCGATACCACGCAACCTTATCAAAGATCTAAACACAGTAATGGTTGGATCTAACCTTGCTTAACGCTCTCAACGTTCCAATGAGACGTTCAGTGATGTCCAACGATGACACAGCACTCTCAAGAGGCTCACACGTTGTGCTAGCATCCCAAGCCGGCACTGATACTGAGGTCGCGGAATCTGCAACCGGCACTGGCACTGCTGGGAGCAATGGTTGACTCGCGGGTGTGACTGCGGCGTGTAGACATAATGATCAGGCTGCAGGCAGTCACAATGGCACATAGGTGCATCCGTTGCCATCGGCACCGATGACGCAGCACTCGTTGAGGGTACACACTTTTCTAAACACTTAGAAAGATCATTAGTACTCCTACCTATTCCTATCAGGCTTAGTTTCACCACTAACCATGATTCTACAAGAAAACTTTTGACGGTAGACTTCAAAAGTTAATTCACGCTTTAGGCCAGAGCTAGGATAGGACTATTGAATTGAGTCCCATCCCACTTCTGAAATAAGCGGTTTCTATCTAAAACCACTAAAAAAAAGATCAAGAAAGTTATAACAACTTCAAAATGTTTTAATTATTACGAATTGAATTTCATAACTAGAACATCAGTCAGGATAAATAATTAGCAATACAATTTAAATTCATTTGGGCATAGTAACAGCCTATTTTAACAATATTCGAGAGGTGTGAACGCCTTGAAGTCAGAAATGCAATAGAGGGCGAGTCAAGCACGCGTTCCGTTTTTATAGGATTTTTAGTCATGCGACCATCCGCTTATTGTATATTACCTACGATTAATTTACAAATTACCAATCTTATGGATGAAGGGTAGTCGGTAGGTAGGTAATATTAATTAGATATTTAGTTTGATTTCCTCCTCATTATTCAGGTGGCCAGCACATTTTGATAAGCAAATTGTTATAACCATAAAATTAATGTGTAAAACAAGCTGATCTAGTGTAAATCATTTAACAACCACCCATAGTTTAGTTTCAAACTTTACAGTAGCATGTCTCGCTACGTTTTGCTGTCAACAATATTGTAGGCAATTCATTATTTATAACTCCTGCCTAGTGCACTTCTGCACCGGCATAGTGTTGCCGTCAAAACTTTATTTTTTACACGTCAAAATTAATTTCAGCAGAGGTATTTTAAAAAGTTCAATTAATTAAGTAAAATGGGCATCGTGTTTCAATTAGACTAAAGTTAGTAGTATTTATTTATATTAAAAATACCAGCACTACTTTTCTATTTCACATAACAAACTTACAAAATAGCTCCTAAAATTCCGGAAACATTTTAAGTAGTGTTCTATCGTGAAAATTCTACTAATGCTCTGCTACTACACATGAAAGCCAAAATTCCAGTTTATCTATAAAAACTTGAATGTCATGGAAACATTTCTAAGCTAGCATACACGGTTTCCAAGATATAATAATGTACCTAAGTTTTTATATAGATGACCCCTTTTTTTTTCTCTCGCGTGTATTTATTTGTAAGTGTTGAAAAATCACGCGATTTAGAAAACACCGATTGGTAGGTAGGTGTATAATATCTTAAATTGTACCTTATTCTCAACTGAAACGTAGGCACTCATAAAAATTTAGTCTATTTTATCAAAATTACAAAAAAAAAACTAGTAAGCTTACAATGAAATTACTAGAAAAACGATTAAATCGACACACAGAAGCTTTTATTATTTATCTATTTTTACTTTGAATAATTGAACTAATATACAATTAAACATTCTATCTATTTATAAGAACGAAACAATGATTATTTCTAGAAACTTTCCCTATAGAGTTGCGCTCTATACACTGATGGCTCAGCTGATGCCCTGATTATTAACGTTGTGCAGTCACGCGATGCCCTACATCCTACATAAAATGGCTACGAATACGGACGACCTGCCTCAATGATCGATACAGTTCATGTATTCAATGCTGCCTAATGACCGACTTAAACAGAATAGTTAAAAGTGAACTTTTTTTTTATGATAGAACTAATGGAACAAGCTCATAGCTCACCTGATGTTAAGTGGTAACTTCTGCCTATAACAATGTATTACCTCACAGAGCAAGTCCAATGAGGACGGTAAGGCAATGCACTGCGTCCATCACTCGGAGACGTAAAGGTTTTAAAGTCTCATGTGCCTGTAATTACAGCGGCACCCTTATCCTTCAAACCGGAACACAGCAATGCGGGCATCGCTTCTTGGCGGCAGAAATATAGGTACGGTGGTAGTACTTCCCCGGACGAGCTCTAAAGCAATGTTTACCATTTTGAAACTTCTCGAAGCTCACTTTTATATCAACGTGTCATACTTACGAAATGACTCGCATTAATCTGTATAAAGCCCCTACCCGATGGACTGATGATATATAAATGCCGGTAGATGGAGAATAAGGCCGCTTGTACACACACGTTTTTTTGACCGTACGGCATGTTTACCGTGCCGTAAAAAAAAGGTGCTAGCATGTACATGGCACGGCAAAGCTACCGGTCGAGACAACGGTGGGATGAAATAAGATTGAAATTAGCGCATGTAGTTGTCCCTAAAACGTGAAAACGTCCGGCGTCGTCGACACACTCGGGAAGACTGCAAAACAACACTGATGAAATTCACGTTATTCACGCCGTGCGTAGACGCGGTGCATGCGGCGGCGGCACCGTGCCGTGGCGTCGCGCCGCCGCGCCGCGCCGTTGACTGTGTACAAGCTCCCATAATGATCCATACAACACTAACAACCGCGCCTACACACGGCGAATTTACCGTAGATTTTTACGCAAAAAAACGAGTGTGTACAAGCGGCCTAAAAGCAAGTATTATCCGAAAATCTATTTTAGATACCTATGTCCAGCAGTAGACTTCTATATGCTGATATTATCATGATGGTGATCACGTTATCAAAGCCGCAAGTATTTATAAAAACCTGACAGAAGTTTGATGCGTGAGGTAAAACGTCAATTATGTTCGTGAAGTCAGGCATTGATCCGATAGCAAGTCTACGGTGTGTTCATTCAAAACTCACACAGAAGCGACCTATTTAATTGCAAATAGACGCGTCCACTGATGCGTTCATGTGAGCTGTATTGAACATTTCTCCCTGAATCCACTCAGTGTGTGGGTAGCATGATAAATGGAGGCGCTAACTCAAATATTAATATAGTTTCAGATAGTGCTGTTCAGTCGTGATAACTTTGACCATTGGTGCCAAACCTCTATTCGCATTTCGATAAATGGGGCTGAAATCAGAATAGTGAATGATGTGAATGTGAGGGTTTTCAGAATGTTTATGATTTAGAATAGGTTTAAGTTTGAACAAGCGGTTTCTGACGTAACAAAGCACTATGATTTGACCAGATTCAAAATAAACCTAAGTGAATGAAAAGACAATCTGTTAACACGTTATTGCTAAGCCAATTAAAAAACTGAATAACTCAGGGTGTGCTTTTTGAAATGGACGCTACATCGCTGTTCATCCCCTGCCCATGCATACAAATCACAATGCAACGTCACTTCATTCTGCTCCCGGCTGTCATTCATATTGTCATCGCGACTGACAGGCGTCGACGTCGAGCACGTGGTGTTGTCATATGGAGCTTTATTAAAAAAGCGAAAGGGTGCCGATAATCAGCATTGCGCCACGACTCACAAAATTACAAATCGTGATGTGATTGGCTGCGAGTTTTATCAGAAAAAACAATTGAAAGGAATATAATTTTTGAGAAATGAAAGCTAAACCTGCATATTTCTGGGACTTTGCCACAGTAAATTTACATTTAAGTTGTCACCAACGCAACGTGTCAGAATGGTTGTGCAGATAAAAATATTTGCATAAATTTTCAACAGGACCATTCTTTTTTGAAAGATTTGAAAAAGTACGTTATGTGTTAAATCACGTGTTATGCATAAATTAACTTAAGTGAAATGTGAATGTGTGAAATAAAGAACAGACAAATTTAGAATATTTTTATCTCTTGTCAATGATCACAATTGTAAAATTACTCCCCTAAACGATTTAGTACAATAGCAGCCAAGTCAAATGCTAAACACGTGTCAACTGTCGCGACATCGCTTTTGACGTATAAACGAGAGTCGTAATAATATAACAGTTTGATATGAAATCACAATAGGGGCGCGGAATCATAAGTACAAAGCGTTGGCAACACCGCCAGAGACAGAAGGGCGCATGTGGATCGAAGCAATTTGATAGAAATAGCCTTGATCGAATTCATTTTCGATGTTCGAGTAGTCACGAAATGTCATTCCTCAGAATATATATCATTGAGATTAGGCAAATAGGTCTTACCTTTCAAAGACCTTATCTTCAGTAACTATCAATTCTGATTTAATAATACTTAATTAGATTATTTTAGATGATGATGATGATGTCTTCATGGCCGGTTTCGGCTAAGGCGAAATTGTTGCTGTTTGATGCCTATTATGGGCCGGTGACTTGAATAGCCAATTTTGACTTTAAAGGTACATGTACATGGTACATGCACACAATGTACATGTAGAGCGCCGTTAACGTAGTTAGAGTTGATATTTGAAGGTGGTTTAGTTTTTAACTAAAAACAAAACTTCCTTTAAATATTTAGATAATAGTTACTTAATAGCTTTAGTTACATACTAAATAATTGAAATTGATATACTTGGTAAAGCAAGACTTTTTTTGGCCAACTCTAGAATTTATAGGGACTTAGGCTCGTTTCGATATGTGCCGAAATACAATAGCCATCGACCGAGTGCGATACCCGTGACGAAACCGCGCACCCTGTAGATATGTCATGGGGCACATGACATATCCAATGGCGGAAAAAATGGAATTAAAGTTACTGTAGCGTGGAATATACGAATATTGTTATTATCTCGTCTGTTCTTTTGTGCGAAAGCTGTTTCTGTCAAGGATGCAATTTAGATAATCAGATTTGATTGCAGGGATGCAAAAGATTGCGATTAATTAATTATGCCAAGACTCAATAGATTATGCACGGTGTTGAAAGCTCTTTGAATGTTAGTTCCTTTATTATTGAAGACATTATAATTAAGTACCTAATTATATACCAATGTAGACACTTATGAGATGCTCTGGTTTCTCTCACATAGATGCAGTCAATGACATATGCAGTGGAATTTTTAGACACCTTAGCATAACCGAACTATCTCATGATGGTCACTATGGTAAGTGACAAGAATGTAGAATAGAACAAACATCATAGGTACCTAGCTACCTATTGATGGCAAAAACTGGTGCGCACCTAGTAACTAGTGCTCGGTCAGGCGTCACTTAGCTTTCCAGTCCAATAATGAATGTTTTCTTTGTACACAAAGAAACATCAAGAAGGTTTCTATCTGTAAAGACCAAGAAAGCTTTCTTTCAGTGTCCCAACATTTGTCTTTGTTGCGATCGGATAAGTTTTTACTCCTTAAGACTTAGTTTTACAAAAACTAACCAAAGAACCATACAGTGTGGTTAAGTTAGTAGTTTGCCACAAACTTTGCTGTTTTGCTCAGAGTGGCGTAGCTTTAGGCTTGTTGTTGACAAGACGTGTACTAGGACACCTTCGTATTTTTTTTTCATAGCGACGTGGGCTGGTATCGCGAACGTTTACCATAGTAAAAAGTAGTGCTTCTCCATTTCCGTATCGCAAAATGTTTTAGCCCTATTACACTGCCTTGAATTTCAATGTTGGACTAACTGTAGATTTAAAACACCGACAAATAAGCTGAAAACGATGGCCTTGCCTGACACCAACGTAAATAGTTGTAAAAAAAATGATTTTGAACAAAATTTTGTAGGACTTTTTCTTTGAGTGTAGAAATATGGACCTATGATGACCAAAAACTATATTGATGTTTTTAAAAGTTGTCAACTGGGGCATTCGGGTCATGATTCGAAGGCCCAGCTATAGTGAGTTACTCCCCAACCGACTGCTTGGACAAAATGTCTGACTCTACAATCTACATAAATTGTTCCCAGGAATACACATGCAAATAATCTACTTAGGAACAAGCTACATGTAAGTTTTCAGTAAGACTCAAGTCGAACTGCATCCAAATGAATCCTTCATCAGTTCACGTTTGGCGACACGCTACAGCTGACTCGGCTCGCTGTTGCATTCAATATAAGTTTACGGGCAAGTCCGGTATTGCTTCTCCATATTCATGAGGAAATCACGACTTCTGACTTCAAGTTTGTGTCGTATAGTGCAAACGTTTAATTGCATTTTATGGCAAATACACTAAGGGAATGGAGTTTTGGTGAAAGGATTGTGCAATGGACAAGTCTACCTTATTATGTCATTATGCTTCAGGCTGATGAGTACCATGCCTATTCCATTTCAATATAGTGCAGATAGATACTTTATGGGCATGGCTGAAAAGTGGCCTCTCACACTGTATCAAAAAAGTTATTCTGGAATTGATGTAAAGGCCCGTTCGTAAAACAATACACAACACCAATCCAATATAAACCTACGACAAAAAAAGTATGTCTTTTAAAAAAACAAAACTGCTGCATTTGCATAAACCTATTGAATGGTGTATGAAACGTGTTTTATTTCAATAAGCCAGCGCTCCTAGCCTTCGAGATACCAAGGTTTATGCTGAATTTATTGCTCTAGAGTGCATTCTATGATATTTTTGAGATATCTTTCTACATATACCTTTTAGTGTACCAACTAACATACAAAGAGAAAAACTTAGTTCTGCATTCCCAAAGCTTTTTGAAACAGTTTTTTTTCTGCATGAAAAATATAGAAGAGTATTTTCTTATTTACTAGAATTTCCTACTTCTGTCTAGTTCTAGTTCTTAATACAAAGACAACCGATTGTACTACATACAGTCCAATAAACTATGTAAACACCAGCTCGGAGTTGGTGACAGTACCAACGGTACATCTCCGCTTTTGTTATTCATGTGTCGCAGACAACCATGTCTCTAGACAATGGCTAATAGGGTTTGCGATAGGGAAGTAGGTTGAGCCGTGGTGGTCCGAATTTACTACCAACATCGCTTTATCAAAGTTTTGGTAAGATGACTTTATTATACAATATCACAGATTAGATAGTTTAATATTCTGAGTGGGAACTGGGAGAGCTAAATGTAGCTTCGTACGACAAGTCACGATTGACATTCGCTCAGATTTCGTCGATCCGTTCAATCATAATAACACGGTGTGATCACGATCACTAATCAGATATGTATTCCAAAGAATCTGCGTTGGTATAAGCATTTTAAAATTACTTATCTTTGGAATATACGTGCATCTCTACTCTACTCTACACAGCCCATAGTGTATAGTGTTGTAAGCTTCGGACACACAGCACAGTAATTGCAATATGTTCTATGCATCCGTACTTCCCCAAACAAAGAGCGTCAAAGCGATAGAAATTTGCGTAGATTCCTGATATATCCTTGAGATTGAGATCGATCAAAATTCATAGAACTGACAATCAAGATAGGTACAGGTTGTCGATTGGCGGTTGCTTTTTGGATTTTTAGTTAGATAAAATTTATTAACATCTAGGTACACCTAGTTAACCTTGTCCGTCACGTAGCACAGGAAAGACGTCTGTAAGTATGTAAAAAGTTGACTAAGCCACAGGTTTATTCACGATTCCTTCATTCATGGATTAATAATACTAACGGTCCAACTATAGTTAGACAACAGCGCGGTTTGTCGGTTGATAATAGACGTTCTCTCTCAGCGTTTATGAGCATTTCGTATCACCCTTATTCCACACCTAGCAAGCGTCTTTCATTGTATTTTCTCTTTACAGATAGCTCTTTGCTTGTGGTTTAATCTGTCCAGCTCTCTAAATAAAGCCTGTGTTATCTGTAGCCTGTTTGTACGATGAATTAAACATAAGAAGACCAACCTCTGTTAGCCTGGACGGACCTCACGTTTGCTTGAGATGGGGTTAATATGTAGCTCAAGAATCTCTACTCTTTGATGAGTTTCTGTGAAACAATCTTAGGTTTTTATCGGGGTTTTAATGCGTGACTTTGTTGACTTTGTATTTCAATAGAATCGATAGTTATGGAGTGTTTTATTTTCAACCAGAATATAAACTCATATACCTAAATATTTAAACAAATACATTTGAAAAATAAAAAACGAACAAAATTTATTCATTCGATAAAATTATTATAACAATATAGGATATAAATCTGTAGGTGTATCTATACATAATACACATATTCGGTACTATTCAAAACATAGTATCTAAATGGAAATAAACTGAAGCATTTACAAGTAACAGTTTCTGCATTACAAAATATGCTGGAAACCGTTAATTCTCTCTCTCCATTTAACTTACTTAACTTCAGCGACTCGATAATTCTCTCTCTCCATTTAACTTACTTAACTTCAGCCGTGTCTTTTTGTTCCGTTCATGAACGTGCAGTTTTAAGAAATAATTCTGTGTCTAGGTAACACGTTCCACCTTCGTCGTCATATCTGCACCATATCAAGGAAGAGACACTACTGTTGGTTTTCGATAATAATAATTAAAAAAAATGGCGAGGCTACTGGTATTCCTGTAAGTTATCTTTCCTGCTGGTTTAATTGACACACAAATATTCTATAAATACCTTTGCCTCTGAGCTTTTTAGTCATATTTATCCAGACTGGGTAACTCTTGGACTTTCCCAGCAATAGTAATGAATTTACACACTTGACACGGAAAATAATCAGTGGGCGTGCTCAAGTATATGCCATTGCTTAGGTAACAGCGTTGTGTGGACGTGCTTTAAAAAATAATGCAGTTGTAAAATGCTCTACATGAAATGGGCAAATTGCTTGTTTCGTCATGGCTTAACGACTGCTAGAGGCCTTTAGGCAGCCTAAAAACTCCGTCACCAGAGTTGGACACTAACTCATAATGCTTGCTTTTTTACTTGTTTCGTCCTTTTCGCTCATATAAAATTAAAGTGAACACTATCGATATACCCACGACTACTGAGCTCACAGTAAAGCTCTCACCATTTACAGGAAAGGGGGAGAGGAAGCATTTGTATCCATTATTGTCGTCAAATCAAATCTTCCTCCTGCACTGCATGAGGTCTACTCTATTTAATTTTACTAATGGAATGTGCTAATTCGCATACAGTCAATCGGGTTCAGGAATAGAACTCTAACTTTATGAGTTACGGTTGGAAACACAGAAATAGCCAATCGTTCATTGAAATTTTTGCGCCGATTGGAATATTAAATAACTTATAATTATATTTACAGGGTCGTGATTAGATAACATGAAAAAGTAGGGCTTAGAAACAAGAGTGGGGCTATTTAGAATGAATATTTTTTTATTTGTCAGGTAAGTTCATTACCTACTCCATTTTTTTCGAAACACGGTTGATAGTCGTCGCCGACTTTGTGGGTAATACGAGGGGAGGTCCAAAAGTCCGCGGAATAGAGGATTTGGAAATAAAATGAAACAATGAAACTATTTTTCCTTTTCAATATAATTACCTTTGAGCTTAATACATTTTTCAGATCTTGAAATTAGCTTATGAATACCATCAAAAAAATATTTTTTCTCCTTGCCCTCAAAATGAGTCAAAATTGCCGCCTTAACTTCTTCATCGTCTTGAAACTTTTTTCCCCTGAGTTCCTTTTTTAAATTTGGAAATAAATAATAATCGCTAGGGGCAAGGTCCGGGCTGTAGGGTGGGTGGACAAGTGATTCAAAGCCGTACCGGTCTAGAGCAGCCATCGCAACTTTGCTCTTGTGAACTGGTGCGTTGTCTTGCAAAAGCAACACACCGCTTGACAGTTTACCCCGCCTTTTTTCTTTGATGGCTTCCTTCAATTGCTCCAATAATTTTGCGTAATATTCTCCGGTAATGTTGACACCCTTTTTCTTGTAGTCGATCAACAGGATTCCTTCACAATCCCAAAAAATTGTAGCCATAATCTTTCCGGCCGACTCCGACACCTTAAACTTCTTAGGGGGAGGTGTGCCCTTTTTATGCCACTGCATCGACTCTTGTTTGGACTCAGGTTCAAAATGATGAACCCAAGTTTCATCCCCGGTAACAATCCGCTCCAAAACAGGGGTAGATTCTTCGCTACACAGCTCCAAAAAGTGCTTTGACGCTTCAATTCTTTGTTGCTTGTGAAGCGGCGTGAGCATTCTTGGCACCCATCTTGCACTGACTTTTGACATGCCAAGATGATCGTGTAGGATCCTCAAAATGGTTGTATCTGATACTCCTACTATTGCAGAAAGCTGTTTTTTCTTCAGACGAGCATCTTCCAATATTAATTTTTCTATTTTTTCAACGATATCCGGTGTGGTGACCTCAGCCGGCCGTCCTGGGCGAGAGTCATCTTCAATCGACTCTCTGCCTTGTTTAAAAAGACCATTCCACTTGTAAATCATGGTTTTACTAGGGCACTGATCACCATAAACGGCTCCCATCTCATTCATTATGGTTTTCGGAGGTTTTCCTTGCTTGGTAAGGAACTTTATAACGGCACGAAACTCAATTTGCTCCATAGTTGCAGTTTTTTTCCGGATTGACTTGTTAACAGGGCGATATCTCGTAAACGAGTGGTGTGAAAGGGCTAAAAATAAACTTGTTTATACCCTAATGAGTAACCGATTAGCGACATACCAAACAAAGATAGCTACCTGCATCCCCTCCCCCCCGTTCCGCGGACTTTTGGACCTCCCCTCGTAAGTATACACTTGTTAGTAAAATTATGTTTGTTCTTAGAAGGCCATCTGAAGCTATGGTGAAAGTTGGTATAATATAATGGTTTCAATTCGGCAGAATTATTCCTACATACTCGTAACCAATTCCCGTCTACTTACAGTTTCAACGTATGGGCACTAAGCTCCTTTGCGAGTTGGAATCTAATGCAGGCACGAAATCAAAATGCAACGTATTCTTTCAAAGGTAAGGCGATTTAGTTTAATATTTCACTATGGAAGCGGCCATAAGGTTTATTAAAGGAGTAGTAGAACTGAAACTGGTGGTACAAGTTCTTGCTGTGATGTGTAAAGTCCCAAAACCAGCGGTAGTGGTGATTTGAACCATGGTTTCACAAACCTAGGGCGTTAAGTCCAGCTGTTTGGAGTATTTTTGTAAAGTACTTACTTAAAATACTACAAGTAGCTGGACTCGATACAACCTC
This sequence comes from Eulithis testata, assembly GCA_947507515.1. Taxonomy (NCBI): domain Eukaryota; kingdom Metazoa; phylum Arthropoda; class Insecta; order Lepidoptera; family Geometridae; genus Eulithis; species Eulithis testata. The sequence goes on from OX382207.1 coordinate 6,659,351, forward strand.
GGGATTTACATAATTTAGCCGCAGATGGATGAAGCAAAGAACAGGACCACGTAGGATGGCAGGAGCAAAAATGGCCTGTATACCCAGCAATGGGTCAAGTCAGTCTGCAGATGATGATGATGAGGTAGATAAATGGTCGTGAGATGCGTTTCTATATAGCTTTTATTTTAATACGTGTTCTATAGCAACGGCAGCTGGGATTTGCATAATATTGAAAGAGGAACAAGACTCAATCTAAGTGAAAAGTAGTTAAACTTATATTTTTCTTCGAACGATTTTACGCTTTTTATTGAAAAGTTTGTAAGTACATATTAATGAAGTAGTAAGAAAACTTAAGAAACTGCAATTAAAATCCGAGAACTTGTGTTATTGACTAACTTTATCGACAAGTGCTCCGTAAACTTCCTCAATAGGTATAGAGTACTTTAAGAATAATGAACTCTAGATTTTTATTATTGGTAGGAAACAGTCATGGAATCGATAAAACCAGAATAATCGATTTGTTTAATTACGCACTTGAAAATTCCAACACAAGCAAATCAGGCGCTAAATTGATTTAGTGTCTGATTTTCCACCAAATCAACTAAATAAATAATCCTATTAATCAGACGGAATTATAACGAAGTTTGGTCACGTTTCTAATAAAAATGCAAATAAACCGGGACATCATCTTGTCAGGGAATGTGATGTCATCACCCCTGCTTATGAAGTCGTAAGTATTTTAATACGATGAGCTCGCTCGCAATGAAGTTTTATAGTAAGTACAAATGCGTTACCCACGATCTATAATGACAAGAGAGAAGCAAGGTAATTGTCTGACTTTTAATAAGTTGCGCACCAAGCTGTGTTGCAGCTGAACGCCAGGACGCCAGACACCCAGGAGTAGGTATAGACTCCTGGGTGTCTTTACACTTCTAGAAATAGGCTTCGACTAGTACTTTCCTTGCATACTGGGTTCACCTAAACTTATGCATTGGTATGTTGAACATAGTCATAAATAACATCTAAGACTAAGGTCGTCGCATTGTCTCTACATAAAGTTATGTTGAGAGAAAGTTATGTTACCTATTAGGTAAAATAATATTTAAGCCATTTTCTGGTGCATAGTATGGGTGTATGATGCGTCTAGTATTAAATCAATGCAGCTTGTACTCAACATGACTTTATGTAGAGACAATAATGCGACGGCCTTAGCGCTAGATGTTATTTATGACTATGTTCAAAACTTTTAACTTGTTTAAGTTTCTGAAGCCCAAATCCATTTGTTGAAACCTCTTGCCCCCATTTACCCTCATTTGTTTTGTCTATGGTAAACATCTTTAGTCAGAGAAGATCTGAATAAATGTAGGACTAATATAAAGTAGGTATTACAATCTATGCTACATGTTATTAGGTATATTAAAGATCTATTGGTGACGTAGTTGCTTAGTAGATATAGGCATTCAAATAGAAATATAGATCATTTTGCACGATATGTTTGAGTATGCTCGTACAAACACAACCACATAGCTTCTTTAAACGAACATCGTGAGACAAAACAATGTGAAAGTGTAAAAATAATGATAAAAGCACAAAAAGTTCTTAGTATTGCGTATCAAGGCTTAGAAAAAAAACTAGAGAATAACAAGCCTTAGCAACCAAGATAAAATAAATAAAAATCCCCGAAGGTGTATCTTTTGAGTCCGAACCAAATAACAAGCTCGTAAAGTGGCTCAACACAATTTCCTCAAACAAACATTACATATCCGAGTCCTTTAACTCAGAAGCCCAAAGTGTTCCTTGGGTCCCTTGATAAGACGTCTCGTCATTTCTTCATATCATCCGCAACTTTCGCCAGCTCCCGGCTCTCGCGTAACCTTCTCAAACAAAATCTCATACCGGTACCTTCAGCACTATTATTAACAACCATTTCTTAATAAATAGGTCTAATTTAGATACACGAAATTAAAATCGTTTGCAAACTAAACCATATCAAAGTTAATAAGATTGAAGTTTACGTAGCAAAACACGCGGTGACCATACAAGTGTGAGGACCATATGACGGAAAAAACTAATGTTACGGTGCTTTTCCACTAGAGTTATGCTAACCTACGTTGCTAAGTATGCGTTTGACAATAATAGGAAGTTTAATATGAAAACAAACGATCCCTATTTTGGATTTCCAACGTCCTTAGCAACGTAGCTTAGTTTAGCTCTGATGAAAAAGCACTCTAACACATTAAATCTTCTTCGCTAATATTTCAATGGATGTAACATAAATTCAACGGCACAAAAAACTCGTGCTGAAGGTAAGGTACGCCCAACGCGCCCATATCAAACCACCTAACACCTTCTTAGAACAACCGCACTGATATGCCGAGTAAAGTTATTGAAACATTGCCAAATCCACTTAGTTTTACGAGTCGGAAAATGCGATACGATGAGGCACCGCCGCGCCGGAGGGGACGTATGAATATTTCCTTCAATTTCCATGGTAACTCATTGGGATTTTTGCATTATGTTCACGGATGGTTAGACCGATTTTGGTATTTTAATTTACATTTTGATAAGTAAGCTTTCGTATTTTCATATCATCTCTACGCAATCTGTAGGTCTTCTAAGAAATACAATTAAAATAACTTTTCCACACCACTTGCTCTTGATACTTAAAACTATAAGCCGCTTAACTACATGTTTTCAGTACATTTACTATATACACTGATAATTTAGCGAATAGTTTCAAAGAAAGAGTAGTTAAGTTGATTTGCGAGCGACTCTGCTAGTTAATTGCGAGAGCCAGGCATTGCCAAACTGCTCGTAGCTGTGGCTTACTAGATTAAAGATTGTAAATGGCTTCTGCGTTCAAGATTGTAAACTCACCAGTTTAAATTAATCACGCCATCTTTCTATCTCGACTAGACCATGGTCTTTGTTTCAACTGATATTTTGTGTAATAAATAAATCGACAATTCGTCAGCACTCATTATTAATCCAGGATTAAATAAATAATCTCTAAGCATAACCATACCCTAGCATTTTTTCAACGTCACTAAAATTGACCGTTGATAAAGATTGTTTAAGTAAAAATCAATCTACAAGTGAGCTCTAAAGTACATATCTACGACTATTTTTATTTAAGTATAGTTAGGTGTAGCGTTTAGTTGAAAATGATTGTTCAAACCACCGAACACAGAGCGTGGTTAGACCCACGTTCAAAAAGCGTTTCCCCAATCAAATACATAAAGCAGGCGTTGTTGGCATAGGACTGAGTAGAAATCTGTGTAGCCTTTTTGCCAGCACTCGATACAACTTTCGCGTAATGTTCCGGAAATCACATTTACCCGCATCTCCCTCGCAAAAACTATGACCAGTACGAAAAACTACGAGTTGCACGAATTTGCCGCAAGCGGCTCTTTTCTTGTCATCGTTTTGTTTGGCCACTGTTGCTGAAAGTTAGATTTACGAAAAAATCTGTAGTAGTTTTTGTAGGCATGCGGTCAACAGCGAGAGAAATCAGTGATTTTTTGAAAGCAAAGGAAGCCAGTAACCTATTTATGTATTACAAAAAAAATGTATATATGTATTCCATCAGCCATCTCGTTCCCATAGTACAAGCTTTGCTTAGTTTGGGACTAGAAGGCGTTTTGTTAAATGTCCGTGAATATTTATTTATTATTATATTTATGTATTTCAATGCAAGTATTAGAGCTAAGATAAGATAGTATTTATTTCCATATAACATAGAGAATTACAACTACACAATTATATAGTAAGTTTTACACGATAAGATGTCTTATCATAGTATATGGGTAGGTATAATAACATCTATTTAGTTTATTAAAATAGGTCTATTTATTCTGTTTGTAATGGATTTACCTTGACGACGTTTACTCGTTTAATGGGAGTCATATAACACGGCGGAAAAAGACTATTGAAGTAAAAGGATAATTAGTTAGGTAATGGATAACTTTTCCTCAAACAACCGATCACACTTCAACAATATTAAGGTAATTGCAGAACTTGTAATACTAGACTCTTGTGTTTTTATTAGATTACTCTTAGTAATTGACGATGACAAGGATACCATCATTTCAGTATACGAAAAGCACCAAAAATTTTGTAAGTTCACGTTTGTCGTGGATCGTAGATTGGCGCTCTAATCTATCAAAATCTCGTCTTAGCACAATTGTACCGTTCCATTTTCAGAGCGCCAATGCAAATATCCACCGTATAAAATGTCGTTGTTTGATACATTTACTAAGTATCTCGTATCCATAAATAAATCTGCAATGGAAACGGAAAATTTTCCTTCGTAATTGATCTGCTTTTGTTGAAAAACATTATTCTCCAAATGACATAACTCCGGACGTCCTAAAGTGGCCGGAAACCGGACGTAAATAAAGTTGCTGGCAGTAGCAAAGTACAGAAAAGCATTCTATTTTTTTCTTTAATTAGCATAGAAGCTACACCTATAAGATTTTATGTAAGATATTTTCTACGTAAAAGGTTTTCGTTGTTACCTATAGCACAGATTATATAATACTATACCCTATAGTTACCATTTCCAGTATTATTGATTCAGGTCTATTTGCAGTGTACTAATGATGTTGGGAATCTGTGCAAATACAAAGAATATCCAGTCGCGAGACAAGCGTTGAGTTTATTTATTAAACGTGGGTTTTTGCAATAAGCGGCCTCCCACACGTTTAATGCTAATATTTTTCACGGTACAAATATTTGGAAAATATTCTTACTTTGGAACTGATTTCACCGTTGGTACTTTTCCCAAATAAATGGGTTGTTAACCTTTCTCAAGTACAAGACAAGTCAAACAAGTGATACGAAACGACTTTTTAGCACTATACAATACAAGTAGATAACTTTTGTACTGAAATAAATTTATTGTGTAGGTAATAAAGATAAATAACAAATGGTCTAACTTAGAACCGCCTCTAAACTTAAACACTGCATAAGGTTCTCTCTTTTACTATTTGTCACTTATTTTAAACGATAACTTTGGGCCCGAATCTCGCATGACAATGACTTGATAAACTGCACTTTTGCAAGACGCTACGCGATTAGCTACGCGCTACGAAGTTCCGCTACGCCGTAGCTGTTAGTTTCGGAGCGTTTTTATACAGTTGTTTTCTCTTTCCACTTTTTAACGAAGACTAGTGACACTCCTGGTTTTTTAGATTTACGAGTACTATGTTCTGTTTCAGTGTAATTTTAAAACAGTTTCGAACAAGTCTGGTTCACATAATAATGTTAGGTGACCTTACTGGCCCACAGGTGGGCCGGCCGGTGGGCTCAATGGGAATAACCCTAAAAATATTGTTGTTTAGTAGGTACATATCTCAAGTGTAAAAAGAATGAGGGAGCCTTTTCTATGCAGAGTATTCAATTCATTATTAAGGAACTCCTAACTTTACGTAACTTCTATCATATACCTAATACTGTTGTTGAATCATAAATCGTTGAATTATCTTGCTGGCCCACTCCTCTGTGGTTCTCAAATTATGAGAAATGGCTCCATGCATCACACTGAACGGAACCAGGTGAGACGGTATCTTGGTGATATCAGCAAACTCGCTTACATTTAATATACCTACAGTTTTTACAGAATTAAATAAGGTTCACTTGAACAAGTGGCTGGAAATGTGTCCATATAAATCAAGATTGACCTTGACTTTGATACAACGCTTTGGCTTCACTTTCTAAACCTAAGTTTTATGTAGTCTCTAGCCAAAACTTAAAAGTATTGAGGTTAGGCAGGCCACAAGCTCACTATGTTTGCTCAATCCAGTGCTACAATAAATGCGATATTCCGTAGTCTCTGAAAGCGACATGTACATTATTGTACATGCAGTAGGTATCCTTGGGAATAAAGCTATTTTCTCTAGAAAATCTGAAAATACTTTCGGTTTTTAGCAACTCTGTCAACTCTTTTTCCCTCTGTGTGAATTTCGGCACCAAATAAGAAAACCAAATAAAGCCCACACGTGGTGACTTCCAAAAAAAATGTCACTCTCCCCCTGTTTACGTAAGGTATTGACGAAAAGTAATCGTGGAGGGAAAGTAACGGCTATTGACAAAACGTGCCTGTAGCCTCGGGAAAATATTAAAAATAATCCACCTCGAAAGCCTACTCTGGTATTGAGTTCAAAAAGATTGGAAAAGTGAAGTGCTGAGCAAATGAAAAAGAAAATTATTTTTGTAAGAGTGTAATATCAGCAGCCTTATTTCAAAAGATTATTGAAAAGTGATATTATTTTGCTGAAACTATAGACTTTATTTAACTAACGAGACAACCTTTGGAGTAAATTGAAAAAGGTTCGATTAGAAATGTCAGGATCAAATTATTTAATAAAAAAAATATCAAGAAAACTTGTCACCGACCTTTTCAATATACGGTCGTTTTTTAACTTATTTTAATATTGGTTACCTGCATTATGGCTTATGAAATAAATAGCGATAAAGATTCAAATTAATTTAAATAAGAACCAAGTGTAATGAGAAGTATTACATTTTGTTACTTTTGTTCCAAACAGTAAAGATATACTCAAGATCTTAAAGAACAGACTAGAGACTAGTTCCCAGTGTTTCGTATGGTCTTTTAAAATAAGCTATAAGAGATAAACATGAAGTAAATGAGTCACAATAGGTCCGTGCACCGAGGCTCGGCGCCGCGACGTCGGCATCCCGTAATGACGAGAACGACGCCCTGCGATGTCCCATTTAATAACTTGTTTACCCCAGCAGATGTTACACCAACAGAAACCATGAACCACAGCTGCGGAAAATAATCTAAAGTCCTTCGAAAGCTGTTGACTTTGCAAAAAATCTAGCCGCGATATCTGGCAACAATTTTATAAGTGTTCTAATTTTCCTGACGGACTAGAACATAAAAAAAATATACACCTGTACCACTCAGATAAGGCACTGCTACCTTCTAGAATATATTGAACAGATGTCAGTCGCGGATCGGAATATCTTCTCATACAACCTTTAAGGTACCCACCCTCCAAGACACAGAGGTTAATAGAAACGTCTGTTAAAAAAATGCCATAAGCTTTATTAAAGTCTCTATGCAGAAATGTCTATTACTTTTCAAAATATTACAAAACAGTGTAATGGCAGCCATTTTTAATAGGTGCTGCTGTGTCACCGTTCGCTTAATAATCACGATGAACGTTACTTACGGCTGCCCCATGATAGGCGTTCTTAGATTTCAGATTATAATATACCCACAAAATGTTATTAACCGGAATAAATGCTTCCGGACAAGAAACAGCAAGGCCATATTAGAATTAATCATTCATCATGAGCGGAATGCTTTTATTTCCAAACCGATACTACAAACCGTTACTTCTGGTTTCCGTTACTTATATCATTCCTTAGATTCCCAAAAACCAGACAATCTAACTTACACCTACTGAATTTTACACCATCTATGCAAACGTTTGATCATTATCTTAGTGGTGATGCTATTTGATCACTATCTTGATACTTAACATAATAATTATTACAGAAATACATCTACTTAGTTTGAGTTTGTTTAATTTAACATTTTCGTTTTGGCTTCAGCTCTTCTGAAAGGAATGTAAATTAAAATGGATGATATGATAAAATAAATAACGAGGTCCTAAAAAAATACAGAACGTAGGCACTACAAAAATTATTTAATATAAACGCGCCGGTTAAACTCGTATAAATAAAACAAAATAAACTCGTGTGCTTAGTATATGTAGCTATATTTATAAATATTATCCGTTAACTGGTAGATTATGATGTACGAGTAAAATTATAAATAAAAATATTCATTCGTATTTAAATTAATCCGATAACCTTCCGGCGGCGCCCCGCACTAGAAAAACCCCGACACATTTGTCTTATTTAGTCCGCATCGGAAGTTCGCCAACATTTTTACTTATACATTATTCACGTCCATAGAAAAATACCAGCGGAGACGTTCCGTTAGATCCCGGTCAATGTTTTTTGTCGAGCTAAAAATGTAAAGCCTAGCTCGTCGGTTAAATATTGTACTTATTCCTTTGCTGTTACTGAATTTTATAGTTGGTCTAAAAATACTTTTCTTTGTTTCTAATTTCAATTCGGTTTCAGTTTTCTAAGTATTTGATATCTGATAGGTACAATAACTAACGTTCGATACTCTTTTTTTTTTTTTATTTGATACTTCTAGAATATACATTTTATTTTGTTTTTAGATGCAGAGTAAGTAAAAAGAGTGGTTGGCATAAAAAATAAAATAGTAAATGGCATCGCCATGTGAAAAACAGCTTGCAAGCTTTTACTAATTAGGTTCCCGTTTCTCTGAAAAAATACAGCAAATTGCAAAAACAAATTATATACTTATAGACGATGCAAACATTAAGGCTAGCGCTCCAAAGAAGTTTCACTTAAGAAATACTTAACCCAATTGCTCAATAGCAGGAAATCGGGGCGTGGAATTCAAGTAGCGCTGTGTAAGCTCATAGTTATGTAGCAGCTGTTCATCTTTAGATACTTTAAAAATAAAAATAAAATAAAAACGGTTGGTAACTTACATTTTTATATTGTGTCCTTATACCAAAGTTCTAACCATAGTTAAAAGTGAATAGAACGTCAACCGCTGTAAATTTGTGAAATCAGGACCTTGATTAGACTGATAACACATCACGCAAAAAGGCCTCACCTGTGGTCTAGCTGGGGGAACAAGTCTGCCGAACTAGATGTATGCATGTAAGCTAATTTACTGACTTAAGTATAGATTTTTGTATGAAAATCTCTAAATATACGCTTGAGCAGTATTATATGATCTGTGGCTTGAGTAACAATTTATTTATCAGCATTAGCATTATCAGCCTTAGAAAAGTAGACAAAAAAATATTTTCGTATCTTTTTTTATTTTATGAACATCGCCTACTCAGTTCGAGCCGAAAAGTTTTAAAAATTTGGCTGTACCTACATCAACCACCTAAAGATGTATCCTCCATCTTTAAGTGTCATTTAGCTTACACGACAGGTACCTTATTATTTAGTATTCGCAAAAATTTCAATCCAAAGAACTTCCAGGTTAAATTCATCAAAAATCTAGTGCTTGTCGGGAAAACAATTATCTTTGTAATTGGTGCACACGAAACCCTCACTGGGGTAAATTGAATTTGTGGAAGTGCTTCAGAGTTGGCAAGCTTTAGACAAGCAATGCTGCGGGCCGATTCTGACCTTATGAAAATGATTGACCTATAAGTATGTGCAATGTCGAAAAATTATCGATAGATCGAAATCAATCAAAATAATGAGTGTTAGAAAGATCCGCGACCCAGGCAATAAAATGAGAGAATTTCACCAATGATAGAAAAATATGTAGGTATAATGTTAAAGGTTCAAGAATGGATACTTTGTTACAGTAAATAAAACTTTTGACCGTCATAACATAACCAAAAAGAGTTTTTTTTATTGAATTATAAGATACTATTATTATGTATGTGGTGTTATTTGGTGGAAGGAAAGGCGGGCAGAAGATCAGATAACGAAGAGATGAGACCACCAATTCAGTTTTTTTTCTAAACTGTATTCTCTACGATGTTGTCTAATCCTATTTGCTTTCGTAATAGGAACCTTGAGCTGGGATGGGGCCCGTAACTAGTTTACCTACTTGAGATTGGGAAAGTGTGTTCTGAGTGTTTTAGCAGGACACTCATGAGTATTTTTGATCCGAAATAGCACTATAAAAAAATACGCCAGTATATAAAAATGAAGTACCTAATAAAAATAATGAAACTAGTTACAGCTAGTATTTAGTAGCGCACGCCCGAAAAAGAACCTATTTTTGCCACCAAAAGTGATAATAGCATTGCTGTGTTCTGGTTCGAAGATTGTGGTGTGGCTAACGGTGCGATTACAGGCACATGAGACTAAACACGCGTTGGACGCAGTGCATTGCCTCATCGGGTGCGTTCTCTAATGGACTCATACTATGTAGTAATGCAAAGGTAATGGGACAATTTTTTTGTACATTATGAAAATTGATATTAAAGTATGTATTAGTTTATTTTATTTTTATTTATGTAAGTTTTATGTAGTATATTTTTATTGTGTACATAACATTCTTTTGACAGTTTTTTTTTTGCGTTACATTGTTTGTGCACCGCCTTCCGTTACCGCTCCGCTCGTTACTTTCCATGCTACGGTTGCCTGGAAGAAATCGCTTTCAGCGATAAGGCCGCCCATTGTACTATACTTAGTTTTAAGATTTTTATGTGTTTAATCCTTGTGTACAATAAAGTATTATCTATCTATCTATCTATTGACACCGAATTATAATGGTGCAGCGTGACTTTAAAACTCACGCTGCGCCACAAGTATTATAAAAGCACTATAGAGGGTGGTGGAGCTGTTTCCAGTATTATCTAATGATGTTAGATGTAAAGTGTTAGCACAGTGCAGCCCAATTCAAGGTGCGGATTTCCACCACCATTATGACAGCAGCTGCGCAACTGCCGAGTTTGCTGCTGTCAGCCTCATAATACTTGGTTTCCAGTGAATACTATTCAGTTATGATAATTATACTTACTAACAAAATTGCATATTTTACTGGCAGATTTTACAAGCCACATTAATGTGTTTCTAGGTATTAGTAAATACAGGAACTGAAGAAGCATGTATCAAATAATTTTATATTGTTTCCGTTTGGAAAATAAGCGTGAATTTATATATTGTTCAAATTATACGCATGTTTTTGTCAGTAGGAAGAGTTATTGATAGATACCTATACATATATACATACATATACTGCATACAATACCTCTAAATCAAATAGAGCAAAAATACTACCACAATGAGATCATGAGTGAATCAATTTGAAAAAAAAAAAACTTACAATTTACACTTGGTTTTAAATTAGGAAAAGATCTGCCACTACCTACCATTATTCACTAATATCTTTGCTCTACTGTATCTTTTTACATGGCATGCAGACCTTAGAGTAGGGAGTCTTACCATGTCTGCGCTTGCCTAATGGACGACACCCGTGGCGGCTGCTCAGAATTGTCTTACTGAAGCTCATCTCGATCTTAATAGGCAAGTAGGTATGCAGGCAGATGTTTTATTGACTTAATTAGACCCTGGGAGGTATTATTCGGTTTGATGGTGGAAGTTGTGCAATGACGAAGTTTTAGGGTTGAAATTCAAGGCGAAATAACTATGCAGTTTTAACCCCAAAACTGCATAGTTAACTTCGTGAGTTTTAGTAAGTACTTATGAAATATGGAAGTTGGTATATCCTCATGGCTTAAAAAAATGTCTGGTAGAAGAGTTTTCAGACTAGCCCATAACATCTACTAGCTAAATATCACCATCATCAAAATCTTGTGACAGCCACTACTGGTTATAAGACCACATATTTTCCACAGAAAACATAATTAAGTATTACAAAAAGGACATTGAAAATGTTACAAAAAAAACAGTAGTAAGTACATATTGTTGCAAAATAATACGTGCTAACAAAGCGCACTAATAAACACTGAAAATGAAGATAAAATAGTCGAGTAAAAATAAAGGATCCACTTCCACTGAGCAGCGTCAAAAATATAACCACAACAAAAAGAGTTACAAAGTCACAGGCAAAATAAGATAACAAAAATGACAACTTTGCACCAAAATTCGTTGAGATATTTTAAGTGGCGCTCATAATGTGCATACGGTTTTTAAAAGGGATTCAAAGGCTAAAGTTGTCGCATTTTACTTTCATAAAGTGTCACGAAATCTTTTTAATGAAAATAATCTAAGTTATGATGAAGGTGCGATGTAGGTTGGCTTTGTGCCAGTTGGGAAAACTTTATTTGGTGTAGGTACTACCAGTCGCGAAAGAGAACTAAATTAGACAAAGTCATAACAATGACAAAATTACTGTTAAAGCTACTTCCTTGCTGGTTGCTTTATACAGTTTTAGGCATCAAATTAGTGGAGCTAAAATAATCCTATGATCAAATAGCTAAGGGATATACATCCAAAGTTATAGTGGAATGATAAATAAGTAGTTTTTATTAGGCGTAAGTTATGCCAATGCGCATTAACACGAGCTTAACGGTGAAGAAAAACATCGTGAGGAAACCCTTGGCTTAGTCAGGTCCGCACGTATTGACCTTGTCTTTCCTGTGGATATGGCTGACTAGGCTGAGAGGATGGTATAGGTGGTGGGACATCTAAAACATTGTCTCAGGCACTACAGTGTCCCGTTAAGTGTAGGCATAGGTTGCCTCCTGACGCTGTATAAATCATCTTCAATAGATGTAAAGGCCTATTATTTGTTTTATTTTATTTAAGTTATGCCACAGATCATGTTATGCATAACCTGCAGCCTTTAAAAATTACCATAAATAATAATTGTTAATTTTTGGTCAGAAAACTGGTTTAGAATTAAATGATCGTTTTGTTGCATTGTTATTCTCAGACTCCAGAGCGTGAAGCTTTGTGATTTTGCATAAAAACATTCAGTAATATTACCTAGATCTTCAAAAATATAGAAATATGCGAGCTAGACGTGGTTTGACGATACTATCAATAAAGTTGAGTTGTTTCCAAACACTATCAGTATCAGAATAATTTATTGACAAAGATGATACACATAACAATATTGATGTTAAAGTAACATTCCTAATAAGTTATGTTCAAAATTATCATCATAAGTTGTACTATAGTTTCTGATCCCCATTATTGCTACAGATCATAGGTAAACGATTGTAAACTGTTACCACAATAACTTTGTTATACTGCATCTAATTTATACATACCTCTTACCTAGTGCAGTTTTGAACAACCTCAACCACAAACAATAAACACCGAACAATTATATTTGTTCCGGGTTCATATTAATTTCAGTTATCAGTTTTGTAAAACAGTTTACCAACAAAACGTTGCAGGGTCAGAGTTTAAATTACAGTCCAGTTATTAATGCACTATGGACAGTATTCAGGGTTTTATTACAATAAGTTAAAGGTAGTTTTTCTTCGTGAAAGGTAAGGGGGAAGCAGAGTCAACAGTATTTTTTTTCTATTTCAGATAAGCACGCCATCTCGTTTGTTTTTCTCCGAAGGCATTATAAACTGTAAAAAATCTTTGCTCACATAAAAATGATGCAATGAAAGAACATATTTCACCTGCTTTTCCATATTTTAACGTCCAACTGCAGTTTTTAAAACTAATTTATTTTCAAGTGTCCTTGAAATGCATTGAATGTTGTTGTAATTACGTGAGAAAATTTTTTGATTGATTTTCTTCTTAAAAATTACAACTCGAATTAAATGTTTGCCTAAATACGGCCCTGGCTCTTCAAAATACAGTCATTTGATGAATGTACTGCGTTTATTTTCATTGTACTGGATGCGATGCGTTAATTCGGAATGGTTTAATGAACATTGCCGGTTTTATGCATGGGGCATTGAGTTTTGCCTATTTGTTATTGTTTTTTATGCGTGAAATAAAACGAAATAAATGTAATATTTAATTATATGGTAGGTATTGACAAAGAGTGCTGGATTTCATGAAAAAAGGTCAGGCAAAACGACTGCCCGTCTTTTGTTGCTAAATCTAAATTTCACAGAATGATGCATGCGTTTTATTATACCAATACTTTATACAAAGAACGTACTTACATCTTATCTTCCATAGTGCCTTTTCCAAACAGGCAGATAAGTGATACGCAGTATTGCATGTAATTTCATCCCCTAAGGGGCGGCAAAGACATAGAAAATGAGATAGAAATAAATTGAGTGGGTAACATCCCCAAATCACCGTCACGGTCTTTTATTGAGATTTATACAGTTGTGCTGCAATATTTTCACTATATTAGATTACTTGTCAAATATCAAAAGCACCTAATAGACCCCATTTATTTTCATATAAAGTATTTTTTATATTAAATTGTGTTTGTATCCATTTTTTTCACAAACTTTTGCCATAGCGACTCTACGATCTTACTTTAGCTAAACAAAGAAAGAGAATGTTAGCAACTTAGTAGAATAAAAACTTATAATAGGCCACAGAGCTACGGACATTTTAAAACAGAGTTTAATTTTATAAGTGGGGAAAGATAACGTTGAATTCCGCAATTTATGACGTCATTATGGTAGAAATTAAATGAAAAACACCCCAAAACGGGACATTAAAGTCCACATGCACCGACATTTTGGGGATTCTGTAATACCTACAATGTTTGGACATACTTTTAATTTATGTTGTTTAATGACCAAAGATATTTGTTTTCTGGTTTTTCCAAAATAAATTATTTTCTGAAACGATTTATGTATTTTAACCTATTTAACAAAATTTTGTCCTAACTCAGACAGATTGACAGACAAATTTAATAAGTACCTAGGTACCTAAGTAGCTCTATATTAATATGAAGTTATGAGTAACGGCCAAACAATTACCATGTTATTCAATTATGTAAGCTTGTTATAGTTACACCGTGTGTTGTTTCTTGGGATCGAATTTGAATCTGCTCGTCAATGCAAAATACAAAAATACAGTGTAATTATTTCATGCTCGTGAAGCACTCATGGCGTAGTTCGCTTAGACAATCTTCACCGATTATCTAAGTTAAGCGACGTTCTGCGCGGTCACTATTTGGATGGGTGACCGTTAATGGCATTTACATCTGAGCATTTCCGTGCTTCGGAGGGCACGTTAAATTGTCGATCCCAGCTCTAGCAGTCGTTAAGCCACGACGAAGGCCTTAAGGCAGCCTAAAAACTCCGTCACCAGAGTTGGTCACGAACTCATACGAACTTGCTTTTATTTCAAGCTTACATCCTTCCAAGAGTACATAGAGTTTATTAATAACAGGGTTAAAGTAAATGTAATTAACATCAACTACGGCTTTACCAACTAACAAGCTTTAACTTATTTTGGTGCCGTCCATAAATTGTGATGATGAAGGGCCTAAGTAAGCTTGTTAAGCCAATATACAAGTCCTTGAACTTACCTTACAACTTCATTCATTATCAAGTTAGGGCAGATAGATGTCGCATCCAGAAGAAAAATGTCGCATCGTAGGTTATTCGTTATTGATGTGCCTAAAGACTTTAAAACTGCACGCAACAAGTTTTACTGAGTCATTTGTTGTTATATTATTTAGGACGCTTTATAAAGGAATCAACGGAAAAAATAGTGCGTGGAGTCTCTACGCGCGGAAGAAGTGAAACTTCGAGTGCCACACAATCACTCTCGCTCTGTCTCTTTCTATTCCCCCTCTCCAGAAGCGTTAAACGTTTAACGCAACCTTGTTGGAAGTCGCAGTAGAAGTTTCACTTAAAAAAAAATAGTGCGTGGAGTCCCTACGCGCGGAAGAAGTGAAACTTCGAGTGCCACGCAATACTCTCGCTCTGTCTCTTTCTATTCCCCCTCCCCAGGAGCGTTAAACGTTTAACGAAACCTTGTTGGAAGTCGCATTAGAAGTTTCACTTAAAAAAAATAGTGCGTGGAGTCCCTACGCGCGGAAGAAGTGAAACTTCGAGTGCCACACAATCACTCTCGCTCTGTCTCTTTCTATTCCCCCTCCCCAGGGGCGGTAAACGTTTAACGCAACCTTGTTGGAAGTCACATTAGAAGTTTCACTTAAAAAAAATAGTGCATGGAGTCCCTCCGCGCGGAAGAAGTGAAACTTCGAGTGCCACACAATCACTCTCGCTCTGTCTCTTTCTATTCCCCCTCTACAGAAGCGTTAAACGTTTAACGAAACCTTGTTGGAAGTCGCATTAGAAGTTTCACTTTAAAAAAAAAGAAGTTCGCTCAACTCTCCATCCAACCGCATCCCATTTGTTTTGTCAAAGTTAAAATTTCGCCATTTTAAAAGCTCCATTCGAACCTTTATTATCATTGCATACTGACAAAAACTCTCTTTTAATATGCAAAGTACTAGCGTTTCATCTCTCTGGGAACCATAAACGAGTGCAGCTTTAAATGTAGTTTTTTAAAAACATTGTCTATACAAATATTATAAAGAGGAAAGGTTTGATTTTTTGTTTGTTTGTTTGTTTGTATGAATTGAATAGGCTCCGAAACTACTGGACCGATTAAAAAAATTCTTTTACCATTAGAATCCTACATTATCCCTGATGAACATAGGCTATATTTTATCCCGGAATTCCCACGGGAACGGGAATTACGCGGGTGAAACCGCGAGGCGCTGCTAGTAAAATATAAAAAAAGATGTCGTTTTAAATTAGTCCAATTTTCAATGCAACACTCGATGCCAATGAAATATTCAGAAGGCTTACTAGAGTGGCCATAACAGTATCGCTATAGAGCCAATGGCTTTTATATTTTTGTATTACTTTAGCAGCGTCGCAGGCGATAGAGGCTTGCTGATCTGAGGACTTGCTGAATTCTCAGATAAGGTGGCACGTTTAATACTTTCGGTAAATGCCCACAATATGAAGGAAATCTTTATTGAACAACAATCTATCTATACTATTATAAAACTGTAAAAAAGCCAAACACTAAAATTAAAGATATGAGAAAACTAAATATGCAGTTCTACTAAATATAAACGATTCTGATTTCAAAAATCGAGTTTGTCTGTTTGTTAGTTCGTGGATCACGCCTAAACTACTGGACCAATTTCAATAAAACTTATACCATTCAAAAGCCCTTTTTCCGGATTGAAATATAGGCTATATATTATTGAACTAAAAAACGTAGATTCTTAGATACAGCTTGACCTCTCTAAACCAAAAGCAGCCATTAACACGAGGTTCATCTTAAACTGGTTGACAGATATTTTGGTGGAAAGTTTCGCACGCGTACAATGTTCGCGGGTATCAGCTAGTTCTTTATAATCGTATTCCCTACAAGAATGCCTCATGCGCCTCATGCGCCCCTCACCGCCGCTGCTAGAAAACTGCTCTACCAAAATTAGAAAAGCTGGATGTTTGTGGCCCAACTGACCGCTTACTCATCTGCATAAAACAAAACTGGGGTGCGAGTCCGCCCGCACGTACGTTTCACAGCGAATGACCTTGCTGGTATGTAACTCGAAACGTAATTTTTTAAGCCACGTTTTTATTTTACGTTTTAGCGAAGCTGGATGTAAAACACTAGCGTTTGATTTGATTGATCAATTTTGAAACTGTATTTGTCAGTTTGCTTGTAGTTTTTTTTTACCATAATTGCCTTAGTAAGTGGTGGTAACAAGTCTAATCTGGTCTAACTTCAATTTATTCTACTACTACAACTACTACTAAGATAAATCAAGAAATCCACAATTATACAATGTTGAATTGCCAGTAAGATTTAAACTGTATGTAGCTAATCATTTCAATTCTGGGACACACTCTACAGCACAATTACTGTATCAAAGTGAAAAGGATACTCTCAATAAACGGGTATCACGATTCGCTGAAAATGTTAGGGTGCGTTTTTAAACAAACAACAAACGCAGAGAGCAACAAACGATACGCCCGCATTGCATAAGACTACATTAATTTGATTTCAATGTGCACGATGCCTATTATGTAATGATTGTGACCAATATTGCTATGACACCCAGTCCGTGGTTTTTCTTATCAATTTGGCTTCAATAATAGTACTTATGGCATAGACCCTTAGTACCTCATGTTTAAATCGTCAAGGAAAAACTCAAAAGCACGCATAATAATATTTTATTTGCTTAGTGATATTTGTTGGCAGTTGACGGGTAAAAAGAATTATAAGACAATGGCATGCCAATTTTTAAATAGAAGTTTAAACTTAAACTTGACGAATCTTCCGTGGAATTGGAGTGAGTGCTACAAAGGCCTGGATCAGTACAGTACTGATGAGGAGTTGGCTCAAGTACATCTATTTCGGGACTACCCTGCTGTGTTGCTAAAGTTTTCAGCGGCGTGCTTTTGCATCTTCATGATAATTGGCATCCCTGGAAATATAATCACTATTGTCGCTCTAGCAAGGTATAGAAAAGTAAGTACTCCAGTTTATACCTGATTGTTGAAAGTGTCTAGAAAAATAAATCCTCGTTTTGTTCCGCGCAATCGAGTAATAAAAAGTTACAAATAAAATAAAACTCTAAAATTTATACACGGTAGAGTATTAGGACTAGTTCATAAGTACTGTAGAACTAATTCCTGAATGGCTTAGACCTGTCTACGCCATTCAATAATGGCTTTTGTTTTTGTATTTACACACATACCTAGTATATTTTTTTTATGTTTTCATTCATATTTCAGGTCCGTAATGCAACAGCAATATTCATAATAAATCTGTCTATCTCTGATCTTCTGTTCGCGTTAACCATCTTACCTTTAGCAATTTCAATGTTTCTAAATGAGTCGTGGATCTCAGGGAAGATAATTTGCCGGATAAGCTCATTTACGAAGTACGCTCTGAATGCTACTTCAGTGCTTTCAATAGTTGCTATCACAATCAACCGATACGTAATAGTATCGCACCCGTTACACTATCAGAAGTAAGTTTTATTTTATTATAGTATCGTTTTTTTTTATTTTCTATATAAAACTGTAGGTACCTACATTCAGGAAAACACCGGCGATCACAATATTGTCAATATTGTTATGGTCGCTATCGCTAAGATTCTGCCTTGATAAAAAAAACAAACGATTGTATTTATTGCAGATTGTACAAAACAAGAAATCTTGTAGTTATGATCATCGCGATATGGGTCGCCGCCTTCAGCATGTTAGTACCTACACTATCGGAAATATGGGGACGCTTCAGCTTAAACCCAAAGTCAGGGTTTTGTACTATCATTCCAGACGAAAACCGCCACTCTCCGAAAGAGGTAATCCTTACTATAGGGTTTATTTTCCCGAGCATCATCATCATCGCATGTTACAGTCGAATAATGTACTTAGCAAAGAGATCTTCAGCAAAATGTTCCGCTAGGCCTCCTACAACCTTCTCCAATAAAAGGCACTTCGTTGCCACAATAGCGACTACTCCTTCTCAAAGTACTCAAGAAGATGAAAATTATGACGATGTTGCAATAAGCTCTGGTGTGGTCGCACATTTTACAAACAACTTTCGAACTACAGTCAGAAGGAGGGAAATAAGACTTTTATCTGCACCAACGAAGCGAGACAAGAGGCTTCAGGCTATGATTGTAGCTATTATGATAACATTTTTCATGTGCCACCTCCCAATCACGATAGCGAAGATACTTAGTGAAAGGTTTAAAGTTATTGAGCCTTATGCTAACGTACTGGGCTATATACTACTTTATATGACAGTTTGTACTAATCCAATAATATATGTGGTTATGTCTAAAGAGTACAGGCAAGCATACAAGAGTGTATTTGGCTTTTTGTGGCAAACCTAAGTATGTATGTATTGTGGTTATACTTGCAGAGTCCATGAAACTATACCACACGGTAGTTCTTTGGCTTCCCGGTTAAAATTAAATAAATAATTTTAATAAGGGATTTCATAAAAAATTCAAGCTCGTAGTATTAAGCTGTTATAAACTCATATGCACCTATCAGTATTTTAAGGTTAAGGTAATTAAATATTTAGTTACTAGCAGATTTTTCTTTTCTTTCAACTAAGTTAACACATGTTTCTTTCAACTAAGTTCTATGTTAACACTCACCTTAAATCCAGTGAATTCTGCTCGACTTTACTTCTGAAAAAAACAAACGGGATTGCAGAACCTACGACACAAGATTTATATCTTAGTGTAGGTTCTACATACAACAATTTTTTTTTTCCAACTACATATTATAAGCAAACAAAAATGAAATGCCGTTATTTATAGTGAAAAAGAAGAGAGCTCTACATAACGTAATTTTTTTTTATGTATAAAACAAATATTTGTTACACTCGTGTTTGTTTCTTAAAAAAAATCTCAAGTAGTTCTATTTTCAATTAAGTTAATCAACAGGCTTATCATGTAACTTTAGTAAGATTAAACAAATTAAAACACCCTTCGCTAACTCATTGCACTGTATAGATATTTAGCAGAAGGAACGCTATATGAACTGGCGTTTGAAACCCTTCATCATATTGCACATCTTGAACATACTTTAAAATCATTTTCAAGGTGCGTGTTCAAGAAATGGTGGAAGTATTTCTGACATTAAAAAGAGTAGATAAAGCTATAACCTAGAGGTATGTAAGAGTCAATCCTCACCGACTGATTAGCGGTGATGAGAAGCTACCGAACGTTGAGCACACTGACAATTTTCCATTATTAGGTATGGAATTCATAAACTCGCCACCATGCTGCCGGTTTTCGCTGACCATCGTCCAGGAAAAAACAAAACATCAGCTTGACAGTTTAATGGTGTTTGCCATACTGTTTCATATCTATACTGTGCTCGTTCATTTTAATTGGCTACGGCAAAAATCTAATCAACTTCAAAATAAATCATGTTTGTAAATATTAACGTAACTTAGACTAAATTATAAGGATCTGAATAACACAAACTCAGCGCAGTAAAATGTGATATAAAGTTATTATGTATAAATGCATACCCGTGACAACCCTTTTCAGAAATAGCTATGAAAATAGTTAACCCTTTCAGTCCTGAATTATTTTTTTTTCAAATTGAGTTGAGATAAAATTTGAGTTGAAAATGGAGGTAAATATGAGTAAGAAAATACTGAAAAAAAAATTCCAAGGTGTGTAGTTTTCGGAAAATTTTAGTTTTTCTTAATGTACACATATGAGTACATCCGGCCTGCACTGTTAAAAACTAGTAGGTTTAGTAAGTAAACTGGTATATTTTTTTATGGATTTTTTTATTAGAAATTTGAAAATCAACAAAAAATTGTACTTATTATTTGGAAATTTAACTTATAAAAACAAACTCTTTTAATTATTCTAATAGGAACATGGTAATCAGTACATGGTATTTTACCATAGGTTTCGTAGGTTGCGTCGTAGGTACACGTACTTTCCATACGTGAAAGAATGTGTTTCTCTCACGTATGGGAAGTCAGGAAGCAGTTTTTATCTTTGGTAAGGCATAAGTGTACCTTGCACTTTATGCACTTGATGCGTGACCGTCCTTTACACCCAACCAATTTACAGCGGATCTCAGTTCGGCCGCCGTCATCATGTGCTGGAAAATGACCCACAGCATCGCGAGCTATGTCTGTTCCTGGGCGAAGCTCTCCCACTCTTCTTGGTATAACTTCTGGCAAGGGACTGCTGCTTGTTGGACGACCTCTTTCAGCGCCAGACTTGGCCATTATTGGATTCCCAGTACATTTTCGAAACAGGATAATTGAAAATCCCTGTGGCCAAATGCAGTCCAAATAACACTTCCACCTCATTTGGAGAAGTAGGCTTGAACCTAACTTTACCAGATTGCACTGCATATAGGTTATTGTCATTTCAGTCATCACACTAAACAATCCTTTAGGAATATACCTGTGGTAATAATCGATTGGAGCTAGAACCGTGGGTTCAATGACTACAGGTGGCGACCATTCAATTGGTATTTGGTTTTCTATTTCTCTATGTCTCCATCTAATACTTGACCTGGGCGTGAGACGTTCAAAATTTTCTGTTGAAGAGGATTGTCCTACCTCGAGCAGAGCAGCTTGAGGATCAGCAACAAAGTCTGGAGTCGGTATTGCTCCACTCTCTAAATCAAATTCAGTGCGATTTTGTTCCTCTTCATCATCAGATTCCGGTGGGTAGAATTCTCGTTGATGCCGGTTTACTATATCTGCGCCGACACGAACTGATCGTGGTTGTTGACTAGGAGCATCCACATCCACACATTCGTCGTCTGAAGATAAATCCAGATCTGATAAGTTTCCATTATGTAAGGCTTCCAATGCATCGGGATGGAACCTTTTGTAATAAAGTTATTTGTAAAACGAAATAATTGAAAATTGTAACAATAATTAGCTCAGCAAAATCAAAAAGCGCGCGTTTTTTATGACGGTTACAACTTCGTTTCGGCCTGATGTGTACAAATGTGCACATATATATTTTTCAAGTTTTACGAGTGAAATAAACTACTACCACTCTAGAAGTATGTTATAAATTATAACAATACTTCAATTCATCGATAAACATTTTTTGCTAAACGAATTTCACGCTAAAACTTATAATTTAGAAGCAAACAAAACTGACCTTAGCTGCACTCTTCGAAACTCGCGGGCCACTGACACAAACTCGACAAAACTTTTCAAGTACGATAAGAGATGGTGCTACTTGTTCTATTTTCGATAGCCTATAATGTGTACAAACGATTGCAACCGATCCCAAATTGAAAATAATCTTCTAAAATTGTTTTATTTGGGAAAAACCTTAATGTGTACAAATGAAACCACGGGGACTGAAAGGGTTAATAATAAATGTCTTCATCTATTGTGTATGAGAAACTGTTGACGACAACCGAGAAGTATATAAAAACGGCTGGAAATAAAGGTAAGATTAATTCAGTTATTATTTCATTCATACTTTGTAATAATAACCTCGGAACATCATAATTTAACCGTAGGATGTCCACCTGCTGGACAAGGGTCAGATTTACAGAGCGACCAATCTTGTGCTGTTCCCAACGGCTCCTTTTTAAAATATTTTGTTCTACGATTCAATTTCCAGTGGGTGGTTTCCACTCCAAAACCTTTCTGTTCGAGTCAAAAATAACAACTTCTACAACGAAAACTTTTACGAACTAGTTCAGCCTTGGTGACAGATTTCTAAATGCAACCTATTTGGTTCCTATTGGGTTTTATGCACGGATTTTCCAGAGCTACTGTCGTCACTTAGTGGAATTAGTGATAACATAAGGCAATGTGGTATTATTTATCACTATATAACACGAGTAGATGCCTGTGTATGTTATACTACAGAGTTCATTCAATGTTATTTTGAATCACGAGTTTTGGTGATTTAATTTGTATTTTGAGACATAGGACTGTGTTGTGATACTTGTTGTGAACTTATGATACCTAACGCACAGGGAATTAGAGTAAGAACTATTTATGTGACTGTTGGGTATATTTATTGGTTCCAATGGCCGATTTACAAATTCTTATGCAAGTGATGAGATACAGTGTTGTAGAAATTAGAGATCCAACTCGCGGCATGTAGGCGTGCTTTGCAGTCTAGCAGTCGTTATCACGC
Source organism: Eulithis testata (assembly GCA_947507515.1). NCBI lineage: Eukaryota > Metazoa > Arthropoda > Insecta > Lepidoptera > Geometridae > Eulithis > Eulithis testata. The sequence continues at coordinate 6,682,434 of OX382207.1, forward strand.
AGTGTAACTCTAGGTCGGAATCTATTTTAAAACGCCAAAAAGACGTCGAAAACTCCGGGTTTTCGGCTTAGATATGATGTCATCCTTATTAGATTAAAATCTCTGCCAAACTGAGCATAAAGGCCCCTGAAAGCCTCTTTATTTAATAAGCTACAAAAACTTACCTTTATAAAGTAGACCGACCACAGCCGTAACGATCGCTTTGCTGTACTGTTTGGCTATGAAGCCAATTGACGCTTTCGCGGTGAAGAGGAGGCAGTACAGCGTCAGGATGGAGAGATGAGAGACATGCCAGAGTGTGCAGATAAATATGTCACCCTTTGTCTGAAAGGTAATAAAGTTATGGATGGATGAAACAAAGGGTCTGGGGCAAATTGGATGGAGCCCAGGTCCCAATTTTTTTTAAGCTTGCAATGATGGAACTTTGTTTGTTGCAATATACTTACAATGCAGTTAGCGGGAATCATTAGTGTGAGATGCCTGTGGACATGACGCTGTCATAAATGTCACCTGACAGTAGCAACTTTGAAGGATAACCAAGAATATAATAACATTAGCGAGTTTTGTGTTGACGAGTTGTACCAAAATGTATTTGATATTATTCCGAATAGATTGTTCATAAATGCAACCTGAAGTTTAATTTACCAAGCAGAACGTAAGAATCTGACGGCCAAAATGTAGGTCGTTACAGCTCAGAAGTGGAAAGATGGGAAAAATTCAAAGTTTTTTCCCAATGCCCATGTCGACATCGAAGCCCGAAGGTAAAGTTTTAGTGAGAACCTCATGCTAATTTCATCTCAGATGACCAAACTTTGTTCTGAGTTATGAATTGTAGTGATAGTCGATGCACAATTAATTATAGGTACTTACCTATTACAGTAATCATACATAACCTAATGACGATTCAAAGTGATCAGTGAGATTTTATTGAATAAAAGCTCTTTGACTTATGAGAGTTATTTTATTGAATAAAAGCTTAGAGACTTATTTTCTATGAGCTTGAAATGAGTAGGTATTTACCTACTGAATTTGAGAATATGATTATGTACGTACCTACTATGTACACCACACATTGACTACTGAACAATTACATAGAAAATATTGTTGTTGAGTTGCAGACAAGCCATCAGTATTGCTGGATGAAGTTCTAGATGATGAGAGGAGCGAGAGTCATCCTCAAACTCAGACTCAGAGATGACTATGTGAATTGTCTTATCGCAGCCAGAGCGACCGGCTGCCAGGAATTGAGATGTACATACTACAAGAAAGTGAATCCCCATGGTATTGATAACCATTAATAAAGGTATATTTTTCAATAATAATATGAGAATGTTAGAGCTTCCATGAGTGTATTTTGCAACATAACTCAAGAGCTTTGATATCGAGCACAAGTGTTATGTGGCAGGATACAAATTAAAATGAAATAAGTATGTTATGTGACATAGTTGAGAGATTTGATATCAGAGTGCTAGAGTGACAACTCAGTTTTTTATTTCCGATTTACATAAAATCAATAATTGCGATTGACCATTTTCATAATTTTAAAGTACAAATGTTTTTGTATCTAAAGCTGCTGTGCAGTGGCAATCATAAAAAAAAGCACTATAGGCGATATAAAGTGACAAAATATTTGACATAAATGCTATAAGCTTAACCTTGGGAAACATAGAAATGGTCGGAAGTGATTTGTTTAAGTGTCACCAACGTATACACTGATATGATAACAAGTATAAAGGCACATTTTTATTTAAAAAAAAAAGATGAAAGATGATAGACTACATGCAAACACAGAATTGAGCGAGTGAAAAAAAAAGAGATATTCTAAGTATGAAGAGACTGGCGTACCAGAAGAACCCTCTATACACTCAGGCATTTACACCTTCTCACACATCCTCACAACACTTTTATCTTTGGAAGTACTTTGGTAGTCGTTTAGTGACGGTCGTTAGTTTTACTTAATAGAATGAAAAATGAAAATTCGTTATTGGCTATAAGATGAATTTATAAGATACCTACTCTGTACACCCTAAGAGCTGTGGATTTTGTTAAATAAATAAAATAAAATAAAATGAAGGGATGAAAAAGTAAGTGACATTTATCGAAATTTAAAAGTAAATACATTGAAAATTGATTAGAGAGTAGGTATTTAACTTTAAAAAGTGAATTTAAATTAAAGACACAAAATAAAAAGTGAAAACTAGTATATTATACTATTAGTGAATAAAGGACGGGTTTAAGGCGATGTCTACAGATGAATCACGAGCAAGTGAAGGATCCTAACGACTGAATCACGACCGCAGAAAGTGAATAACTGAATGAATGAAATACTTTATTGTAATGTAACCCCTTATGACAGCTTATAAAAATAAAATAGAAATAATAAGATTGCACTATTACGTACAATGGACGGTCTTATTTTTAGGAATCGATTTCTTTCAGACAACCTTTGTAGTGATTCATAATAATTGAATTACGAGCGAAGCATGTGATTTAAAGAGAGACGCGAGCGATTCATGGCCCTTGATATGAATCCATTTTAGGCACTTGTATACTCTACTTTATACCATGACTACGACCTAAAAAAAAAAAGATTAAGAGAAAATATACATTGAATGCTTGTCGAAAATGTCGATCAATCAAATCTCAAGGAGTTTGTAACGAGTATTTTGCGCAAGGAGGGTGTGTATAGCATTGAGATGGAGGTGGAATATATTGATGTGTTCTAAATTCAAAAACAAAAAGTGATTACAAGTTCTATTTATCGACTGTTTTCAGTGCATAAAATAAACTTTTTAGAGGAGAAATCACACTTTAATTTCAATTTGAATAATACTGATAATGCGAACCACCTGAGTATACGAGTATAAAAGAATACTACGACAATTGCATTAAAGCAAAAATAAAGTAAGTGAAAGTACAGAAAACCAATAAAAAGAAAGACAGAGCTAATGAGTATAAAACAAAATAAAATTGACAATTCAACTAGAATGGAGCTAAGCAATTAAGGATAAAATGTGATAACCAGATGAACAAACGAAAACTTTATAAAATCAAGAACTACCAAACGACCAATTAAAAAAAAATGAAACCTACATACAACTTCATTTATTGATGTGAGAGAGAGAGAGAGATAGATAGATAGATTTCATTGAGATTATACATGCAGCACCTTCCTACCAAGAGCTATACAGGAAAAGTAGTAAAGACAACATCGAACTGCAGCACAATTGAACCAATAAGCGAACTACAAGGTACTCAATGAAATTAAAAACCTAAAACCTGGAAAAAGTCTTGAATCTGATGGAGTCAATAATAAAGCTGTCAAACTATTCAATCATATTACCTACCTATTTAAGATGAAAATAAACACACAGAGTCCGTACCTGAGAAATGATGTACCTACTTCAGACGTAATATTCATATAAATATAAAACTGATGATACACAAGCTTTAGAAGAAGTATACAGCAAATACAGGGAATTCAACAGGCTCCTTATGATAATAGCCTTGTAGTAAAGCATGCAATAGCATTATGTTACCATGTTACTATTAGAAAACTTGAAGAATTCGAGGAAATGATTCGTGCACTTAAGGGTACACTTTTCAGGCAATTTGTATACTTACTATTTATGCGAGAGTGGGCTAGACTCAGAAATGAGTAGTGTAGAGTACAAATACTCCTGTGCTGATTGCCGCAGAAAAGCGTTAAGCGATTTGTTTTGGAAGCTCGTAACTGTCAAATTATATTTTGTTAAAATATGGCTCTGAGCCAGGGTAGATGGCCTAACGATTCCAAACAGTGAAGTAATCATCATATTATAGTGTTTGTATAAAAAAAAGAGAGCGTAAAGTGTAACGTTTGCAGAGAAAGCTTGAAATATGCTTACCTACAAAATGAACGACAAAACAAAGTTCCATACGAGCAATGAACAGGAGCATAAAAAAAATAACAGAATGTGTTGAGCCGTTTATAATTGCATAAGATCATGTAATTCAATGACATAAAATGAATCTGTGAATAAATGATTGATTGGGAAAAAATTAACGAAGTGCGAAGCGATTTAATGAAACAGAAAACTAAGCTTTCAAGCTAAAGTGGAAATGTGCGAGGCATATTTCACGAAGTAACGAAGGCAGATAGACCACTCATACTACTCAATAGAAAGAACCATTAGGGTAAATAAACGTGTGAAGACCATGCAGCCGGTTGGTTGATTACTTATATTATTCAATTCCAATTGTTGAGAAAGACTGGATCTATTACTGGACTGGACTGGACTATTTAGTTTATAAATCACTAGCGACCCGCCAGGCTTCGCACGGATGCAATGCAGTGATGATGCTGATGATGTATTATACATATAAACCTTCCTCTTGAATCAACCGCTTCTAAATCCGTTGCGTAGTTTTAAAGATTTAAGCATACACTTTAAAGATTTAAGCGTCAGCGACTTTGTTTTATACTATGTAGTGATTAGTAGTGATTTGAATATGTAGGAACTAATACGCTTAAGAGAGATATTAGGCAATATAAGGCAATATTACTATTGTTACATAATGACACGATGAACGAGTTCACGAAACACATAGTGTGCACGCTGGTTTTCTCCATTTCTCTTTATGAAACATGGACCATGAAAACCACTTAAGGCAAGCGCATCGATGCGTTCTGGATGTGATGCTGTCAGAGACTGCTCCTGAGGATGTCATGGACAGCCAAAACAATCAACGTCTCCATGCTGAAAGAACTTATGTTGGAACGCACTAAGCGTCTGCCTTCTTCGAGCACTTTAGTAGAGGTTACTAAAGAAGAGGGAGGAGCCCAAAACACTGGTCTGATCAAGTGTCCGAACAGCTAGAAACCACAAATTGAAATTTCCTTGCACAGATTCACGATACCCGACGATGGGGCACGGATAGGGAATGTAAAATATAATAATGATGATGATGATGAGTGAAAAGGAGATTTAGAAATTAAATGCAATATTACTGCTTTTTGTAGAAGTGAAATGAAAAAGGTATCCTTCGGCAAATCAAGTGATTGATTTCAAGGGCGAGTGATAGAAATAGTTGCTTAAGGATACCACCGCTTGCGGAAAGGACTATCGGAATGATGGAGACCTTTCAAATCTCCACATCCTGGTTATTTCATTTTTTAGATCTATATATTATTATAGTTATTAATGCGGTGATGAGACAGAGAGGGATTTAGAAAATAAAAGACTATAATATTATTATAACGATGATAAGACAACGAAAGATTTGGAAAATAAGACAAAAATATCCAGGAAGAAAAATAGAAAATATGACTATACATGATATGATTATTTGCACTACATGTACACGTTGTACCTACTAGTTGTGCTATACGATAGATAATATTGCACTACTACCGAAAACAGTATTTCAATACAAAATAATATTGACTAGCATCTTACTTAGCTCGTAGAGTAGGAGGAGAAAAGTATATTATATTAAACTCAATAATTGATTTTGCCTACTCATTTGAATAGCTACTTGACCTGCTAATGTTAAGCAGGTACTTGAATACCTTGTCCAAGACGCACTGGAACTTATGATCCCTAATAGAGAAAACTAAAGTTATCAAGTGAACTGGTCTTAGAAATTACGAACTTAACGTCATGTTTTGAGTTCCAGGATAAGTGACAAAGTGAAAAGTCAGTGATCGGCACAGTCGGAGCTGTAGCCGTTACAGTGGTTACAGAGCGAAGACACGATTCAGTGATAGCCACAGTCACCGCAGTCACAGCCGGTACTGTAGCTGATGCAGCCGCACCAGCAGAGATTGACAGAAAGCGTGACTAAGCCGTGTAGCAGCAGCCGTGGCAACGGCTACAGACTGAAGACACGATGCAGTGGTAGCCACAGCCACCGCTGTAGCTAATGCAGCCGCACCAGCAGAAATTGAAAGAGCGACGAAGCAACCGTAGCAGGAGTCGTTGCAGTGAGCAGTGAGTTACCGAGCTGTGTCACGCACGGCACAGCAGAAGTCACAGTCGTCAAAACAGTTTTGAAGTGAGAGCATGACTGGCATACGAACTTGCCGCTCAATTATGATTAACTGACGACTTGACTGGCATACGAACTTGCCACCGAATCTATGATTAACTTACGACTTGACTGGCATACGAACTTGCCACCCAATCTATGATTAACTGACGACTTGACTGGCATACGAACTTGCCATCCAATCTATGTTTGATTAACGACATGACTGGCATACGAACTTGCCACCCTGATTATTAAGTGAGGGCATGACTGGCATACGAACTTGCCGCCCAATTGATAATTAAGTGAGGGCATGACTGGCATACGACCTTGCCGCCCAATTTGACGATAAGTGAGGGCATTACTGGCATACGACCTTGCCGCCCAATTGACAATTAAGTGAGGGCATGACTGGCATATGATCTTGCCGCCCAATTTGACGACAAGTGAGGGCATGACTGGCATACGACCTTGCCGCCCAATTGATGATTGAGGGAGGGCAAGACTGGCATACGACCTTGCCGCCCATTCTACGATTAAGTGAAGGCATGACCGGCATACGACCTTGCCGCCAAACTTGAGATAGATACTCGCAGTTTAATCTTGATTAATGACGCTAATTTTGATAGATATAAGAAAACCGCATGTTAGACTAAAATAAACTTTAACACTAACTAAAGATTTCATAAATGAGCTATCTATAAATCGTTTGCAACGGTTTGTGGATGGCTCCGCTGTTTCATGTGTATTTTGTAAATATTGTGAATACTATAGTAAATGCTGTATTGGTTGTAATTTTCTTGGTGAATAAATTATCTTTTCATAAAGTGATATTATGAATAAATAAGAAAACTTAGCATAATTGCTGGATTAGAAATGATAACAGAAAATGTATGTTTAAAAATTGGTTTTATGAATGATGTACTTATTGTGGATATATTAGTTAGGTGATATGTATTTGTACAAATTAGATTTATTGTGAATTGTGAACAAATTAATTTGTATTTGTAGAAATACTTGTATTGTTATGTGTTTATGGACGGTGCTCTCGATTGAATCGAACGAAGAGACTCGTTCTAAGTAGGATGGCCGACTGTGAGATGCCTGTGGACATGACGCTGTCATAAATGTCACCTGACAGTAGCAACTTTGAAGGATAACCAAGAATATAATAACATTAGCGAGTTTTGTGTTGACGAGTTGTACCAAAATGTATTTGATATTATTCCGAATAGATTGTTCATAAATGCAACCTGAAGTTTAATTTACCAAGCAGAACGTAAGAATCTGACGGCCAAAATGTAGGTCGTTACATTAGTTACTAGACATTTTACTTCGAAAAATGCGTCTTTTTCAATGTTGTTTATCTTATTTACAAGTGTTTACGTCAAAATAATTACTTTATTTGGCATTTTCGTGACTGCTACTGCAAAATAGATTATGATACTATGCAAATCAGGACCTGAAATGCCCCAACGCCTTTACGCGTCAGAGTAATGAACGCAGTAGGATGCGTCATAGGGCACAGAGACATTATACATTCTTACACAGTATGATGAAAAACTTACACGCGCAGCTTGCCAGATCAGCAGCAAGGATATTACTATCTGGTAAAGGGATACGCTCATGGAGTAGAGTCCGAATATCATGTCGACAGCCATCAGAGGCTGGCTGTTAAACCCTTTCTCAGGGGCAGGCGCGCCGAGGCATACTATTGCATGTGCCAATGTGATTATTGATATCAGCTGTAACAGTACAAGGTGATACATATTATTTAACTATAGAAGCCAACGAAATCTACACATAACCATGTAATAACACTCTAAAAGTTAGCTAGTCCCATCTCAAATCTTTATTGAGTTCAGTTTTATTATTTATGAGAAAATGGTTTTCAAAAAGCGGCACATACCTACTTATTTCTAATAGGAATGAATATCTGGTAAAAGTTCTACGAAACGTATAATAATTGCTACAGGTAAAGAGTTCTAAAAAAATATTCTTGCTACGAAGTTCTACGGAGCTCTACGTAGGGCATTATTGCGTCTACCTTTGTATTCTATACTAGGTGTACTCCTATTATGTATTGAGCAGTGAGAACATACTATAGAAACTGTGCCAACAAATATAACGCCAGATCGCAAGCTGAAGCCACACATTGTGGTTACCTCGCAACATTTGGTTTTTGTTTCCATAACATAAAAATAAAAAATACACAAAATTACAAAAACACGTGGAAAAAATGTTTGATATAAAATTACATACGAACAACCACCGCACCAAAGGAAAGCGTTTTTTTTTCTATGCACAAAGTCTATCTGCAAAATGTCAGGACTTGAAGTGACATGTACAGATAGAGTATCTAACCCAAATCTGACCATGGAGAACTAACCGCATCATAACCGCTGCTATAGTGTAGGTCTGGCAGATCCAAGAAGAAGATCACACTACATAAATAAAATGCGTGCTCGTTCCCCATTTTACTAGCACACTAGCTACACTCAAAAAACAATATTGATTATGCCATTGGGTACAGTTTGACCCATGTTTGACCAGAAATAACCAAGTGTTCCTAGACTTCGGGACTCACGTAAACCTAAACTATAGTGAGGAACATTCAGTAAACCGACAAACAATCACATTAATCGTCATCGGCCTAAACATGCATTAAAATTGTGATATACTATCCCTAAACCACATCATAATACTAACATAATAATAATATTATATTAAAGGAAATTTTATAAATAATACTTACTTACAATAAAGTCCGACCACGCCAAGTGTGCAGTGCTATGAATATATCAGAATTTGAAAACCTTAATACTGTCTATACCATGAAAATGATTTGATAACATTATGTCAACAAAAGTTACTATTATATGTAAAAATATTACGTACAAATCTTTTTGGGGTTTCCTAATACCCATGTAATCCGTTGCAAATTTTGCTTGGTTTCACTATAGTAGTGATTACTTCGAAACGCGTACAATTACATTGTCACGTACAGACTGCTCGGATTCCCAATACGTCAACCCGAACGGTATGATTACAAACGGTAATTCCTGAAGTTCCGTGCTAAGCTGATCGCTAGCAAATGAGGGCTATGACTCTAGCGTTTCTTACAGCAGCCAAAAACCATTCTGATCCCAAAGACCGAGAATTAGTTATCTCCCTGATATTCTAACCAAATAACCAGTAACTGCTTGGAACGTATGTTCTTTTATAATAAAAGTTTGATGAAATATTCACAGCCAGTCCAAAATTGTATCTAAAAGCATTGAATATTTTAATATCTTTCAGCTGTATCGAAATTGATAGATTTTAGCCTAAGCTTTTCTAGTGTAATTTCCCTCATCGTTGCTGTATGAAAACACTGCTATTGGATAATAGATGAATGTCGTATGCAACATCGCATGAGTAGCTGATTCCATAGCCCGAAACACCAGCAACTGGAGCCAGTAATTCGGTTGGCTAATTACACTTTGGCTGGGGGCACTTTGATCTAAACAAGCCCAGAGCCACTGGAATTAGTACGCAGAGTGTGATTGCGGTAGGTCAGTCATCTGTGAAGGTAAAGGTTTGTTTCGAGAATATCACTTAAGGCTTGCTGTCTCGATACTCCCAACCTTTGGACACCACCATTTTTTTTTTCACTAAAATACTGAAGCTTCTAAGCGAAAACATTTTATACAACTAAAATGATGGAATAAGCCGATGGCCTACCTGATGCCTATAACGATGTCAATAACTTTACCGTTTAGTACGATTAAATAGACAGGAAAATACAGTTCACACTGTAAAAATATATATTTTAAAAAATTATGTTTATTCACTGGTAGGTATTACCGTAATTATTTTAATTGTTGTCCGTTCTAACATTTTATTGAAGCTTACCAACATTTTAAGAATAAATCAAACGTGGTATAGTGGGTACGTACATGTAGGTACACTCACAACATTATTAAAGATACATTTTTCGCTAATCCTAAACAAAACCACCCGGCCACAAAAAAGATTCGTATTTCATAATTACAATGTGGATAATATTTCCATACAAATTAGTTTGTTCCGGTACACGACACACTTGGGTAGGTCCATGTGGCATAATAAAATGTAAAATGCCAGCTTTTCGGAGGGTGTATTCGTGTATTCGGATGTGAAATAAAGTGTAGGTAACTAAATAATGTTCGGGATATGAGTTACATTGCAAATCCCTCAGGAAGTTAGCACGTTTAATTTTCAAACAACTTAATATTATAGAACCTAGAATTTTATACCGATCGTTGTTTATTGGACTCTTTTGAAGAGTTCTATATATGGCTATAGTACTATGAATTTATCTTTATATAGCGACGTTGGATGTCGGAGCTGTTAAAATCAGTGCCAAAAGCTCAATCTTATCGTCCCATTTTCAGAATGCCGCCACAGTGGCGCTCTACCGATAAAAGCTGTAAAAAATTATTCATCTATGAATCAATGCCACACAGACCTACAAAACACTGTTTTACAAGAGTTATAAGCAAAAACTAAAATGAAATTCCAAGTCAAAAATCCGGATAACCACGTGGAGTGCCACCGGACTTGGCACACTCACATACAAAGGTAATAACTTCTGCTTTTTAAAAAGCTTCGTACCTACTGGCAAGTCCATCCGGTCTACTTCGGTTCCGCGATGCAATCCGATATTATTTTTTAAAAAGGTTTCGGAAGCTGCATTCAGAGAAAACAGAGAATAAAATGCATTGTTTTATACAAATGTGATTTAGGAGAGGTTTTCTCTTTGTGGATTAATGTCATACGAAACTAAAATGTACGCAGTAGAAATAAATGTTTCCTTTTGATTTATCATTCAACATCTTTTATGTGCAACTTCTTCCTATCTAGCGGTGCCATCAAAATGAAATAGTATAAAAATGAGGAGTGCTAGTCTAAAATTTTTATAAATAATAAATAGTACCTCTCGCCCTTTTTGACTTTTTGACTCGCCCTTAAGTTTATCTACCATTTGTCAGCACCACTGATCCGAAGGTTGGTACACTAGATCACCGGTGCTTTCACTTTACATTGCAACATTTCAGATGGCTGAAGTCCACAGCAGGACTTAGCCATCTCTCATTTCTTGAACCTATACTCCATTTATCAGCGTTTTTTACCAAAAATACATCGCGTGGGCCCGTCCTAGGTTTTATTTCCAGTTTATGGTCACAAATTTTAGAACCTTGTCTTCCCAGCGTTTAGATCACTGTAAAAATACCAAAAAATGGGCAATTATGCGTTGTACATTATTTTATAGATGTAGTCCCACTACACACAGTCATGTACCTACTTTACTTTACACAACCGGAAGTACAGAACAAACCGGAACCTGTTCGTAATTAAGTTAAAAGTTAGTTAACATTTTGTTGACGCTTGGAACGAAGTGGAAGACCAACTCTGAACTAACCACGGTGTCTGTAAAGTAAACTGGGTTGAGGACATAATTAAAAGAAAATATACCTTACTAGCTTTTGTCCATGACTTTTCTTACTAGCCTGAAGGTGATTTTCTATACTTACTGAAATTCAGAGCTAAAAATATATTCTATAGCATAACATTAATATCATTTATCCGTGAACGTCGACAAAGAAATCTCAGTCCATTATGAAGTTCTAAAGCCCAAAATGGGCCAGTCATTACTCTTCCAGTTTTAGGACAAGGGCGTCTCCTGACTCCATATTTCAAGCGCAACATCTCAGGACATTGCGACGAATATGTGCCGCCAGCATAAATTATGCCTCTCGTGGGGCAAGTTAGGACACCACACCCTTAGACCCTTTTATGGACCACAATAACGCAGCGTAATGTGACCTTTGCTGTTTGTTGTTTGCGGTTTATCAAATGTAAATAGAATTTAAATGCAGAAAGGAATTTTATCTGAACAAAACTGGGAACTGAAATGGTGGATATTTTGCGTTGGTCGATGAATCTTCATCGGAGATGCAACGACGTCCCAGATGAGCAAACGGAATCAGCAGAGCTGGCAATAACTCTTTGCCAGCTCGTAGATTTTCAAACTTATAGGTTATGTAGACGACAATGAAGGTAGGTAGGTAAATGTATTTATTTGTTGGCTAACAAAATACCCACCTAATAGTGGTTATAGTCCCAAAACCAGCAAATATGAAAGTTATTAGTTTAAAAAACCAAATCAAAACATCTGGCACGTTTTATTTGTCGACCCTCATCCAATTTTTATCTTCAATCTAAACTGAAAATTGCAGTTCAAAATTGCCAGCAACTTTGTTCCCTGTAGTAGCCGTTGTAGGCAGACAGCGTTCCACATTCCGCACTCAAGTCACGTTTGTCATTTCACACCGATCCGCAGAGACACAAAATTTTCACACTCTATAAATTTTCTCCAATACTGGTAAGGAAATCCGCAGGGTTTTCCAGCAAATCCGGGATATTGCTGATGTATTGCAGTAAACAGCAAATAATACCACTTTGATTTACGTCACTTTTATAGGAAGCTGTATGATAATGATTGTAGACTTATGAATTTGAAAGTAGGAGAGCATAAAATTACAGCACAGGCGTCACAGCTCAGTTGGTATGAGGTCTGCTTTCCGTGCTGTGGGGTCGTGGGTTAGATCCCCACTAAGAACAAACATTTGTGTGTGGCAAGCATAGATGTTTGTTCTATGTCTGGGTGTTACTATGCATTATAAGTTTAAGTATTTACAAAAAAAACGTATTCTATCAGGAATCTGGTTCCCATAGTACAAGCTTTGCTTAGTTTGGGACTTGAAGACGCAGTGTAAAATGTGTATATTTTTTTTTTTATTAATAAAAATAAGCCACCGCCGAGTTGATAATCTGTGGCCCTACTGAAGATTTATTATACAGTGAGTTATTATGTGCACACTCGTTACGATTTAATGCAGGTTTATATAGTCAGGTTTATATACGAATCGTAATTATGAATATGCAGTAAGAGATTTATTACGTCTCTGTTAAGGTTTAATGATATACTTGACCCAAATGCTACATGTAACTGGGACGAAGTTAACTAAAGCAGCATGAATTTCTTGAGTGCTTCTCATACCTTATTGGAAGTATGTACTGCAATTTTATATACTTATGAAGTATGAATTTATTTGGATGCAAGGCCCTAACATAATGTGATGAATACTGCAAAATAAAAGTTGATAAACTGTAAACTTTTGCAATGATCAAATCAAAATAAAAAATCAAATCAAAATCATAATATCTTTATTTCTGTAACAAGATGTACAAACAATTTTAACAAGGTTGGGACCTTCCTGTAAGTAAAAAATACTTGTGTTGGAAGGACCCGCTCTTCCATATCCATAGAATGTTACAGTATAATAATAAGCAGGGTGTGTGGGTAAATATGTGAGAGTGGTTAAATGCGTTAGGGTGTGTGGTGTGAGGGTGTGTTTCTGTTCTGTGTGTCGAGGAGGGCTCTCCTGGTACGCCAGTCTCGTAAGAGCTTGGTTATAGAGGAGAGCGCTTCGGTGTGTTGTTTGCGTGTGTGTGTGTAAATGTTTGTGTGAGTACCTAGCATGTGATTGAAAGAGTTTGTGCAGTTCTAAAGTGTAATAAGTGTCATCAGGTAACAATATTTAAAAGAGCCTCCGTCTCTTCATAATTTTTTACTAGTATCCAATCAGTCAAAACTTTCTTACAGTCGTAATATTTCATAGGATAAATATCTAGATTTCTGTTAATAAGGTTAAACAGGTGTGCAGATTGTATTGAGTACTGCCTGCGTGCGGAGAATGTTTTAGTTTTTAAGTATTATATAATCTGTGGTTTTTATAACCTTTGCAACCTTATATTTCCTTCTTCGTTTTACTAGTCCAGGGTCGTAAGTTACTGATTTGTGCATTTTTAGGATTACCTGAAAGATATACAGTTTCCGTACTGTAAACAGTTGGCATAAGGAATAGAGCATATGCGTGGATAAACGATATGGTTTAAATAACATGACTTTAAGCAATACTCGCTGTGCTCTTTCAATTTCTAGGAATTTGGTTTTTGCTGCTCCGCCCCAGATTGTAATACAATATCCTAGGACTGATTGTGCTAGTGTAATATATATTTTCTTCAGCAATGATTCTTGAGCAATGTGCCTTAGAATTTTAAATATCGAAATTTATTTTCTTACTCTATTGCTAAGGGCTTCAATTTGTGGGTACCACGATAGATTTTGGTCTATCATGACCCCTAAGTATTTTGTTGAGGATACTTTATCAATTGATGGCTCAATGAATGAACAGTATAGACATACATAATACCTATAACATTTTGCGATCTAGTTACGGAAACCAGTTTGCCCTAAAAGTACTTCCACCAACATTATTCGTTGGGATGTTCGACTGTTCGTATCTAAATAATAGGAGGGCTAAAGGGCATGTTTGCCTCAAATACTTAATCGGTTTACCGCTAATCGGCAGCAAGTTGCATTCCCAGCGGTAAGGTAAAGAGCCACTAACCGGCTCAACGCGACGCTACTGGCTCGTTTACATAATCCTCCTAGCATCCTTCTATGCACTTTGTGTACCGATACACTGTAAACTCTAGCTGTAGGTCATTTCCAGTTACGGTAAATGCAATAGATCTAAGATCTCAGTGTGATCTCCGTTACATAACATAAAGTAGGAACCGGTACCTACATTTCGACCATAGGGTTATTCCCATCGAGCCCACCGGTGGCGGCTGGCCCACTAGTGGGCCACATGGGAAAAAAATCCCATCGACCCACTCATTTACATAGTGGGCTTATTAGGATTTTTTTTCTCACCTGGCCCACCAGTGGGGAGGCCGCTGGTGGGCTCGATGGGAATAACCCCTTATGAGTATGAAATGTCATAAAAGCTATTTTGTCCAAATTGAAATAGTAAAAAGAGCTCATATTTCTATTGATTTGCAATAATGCAGATCAATATAGATCATTTCATGGTATTAGTATGCTGATACTAACCTGCTTACTCATAAATCATTTCATAACTTTAGGCAGCTATTTTAATAATTTCTGTCTTCTAACGGGTAATGTCAAACTGACAGAGCTAATTTTAATCAGGTGATCAAATCAAAAGGCGTTCAATACAGTTTCTAAACTTATATCCAAATTCGTGACGTTAGAGTATTCAATGCTGTATCCAGAATAGGAGTACACATCGACTTACACACCGCAGTAATCCGGGCCGGTCGAATACATCGGAATGGACTATGGACTTTCCTTTTTGCTACCAACAAATCTATCAGCTGGTTCTATAAACCTATCAGAGCGAATGCTTATACATTCCGCAGGCATAAGGACATGAGTAAAAGTAGACCGATATCTTGATTAGAAAATTATTATTTAAATTATTTATTGTATCGATCTTATCTCTTCTATTCGCTTCTATCATTTTTGTAACAGTTTGAAGGTAAGCCAATGTTACATAATGTATTATTTGCACACACTAGGTATGTACGTAAACCCGGAAAAATATTGCATGCATTACCTCATCATCGCATAAACTAAGTTTTATTTTAATTAAACTAATATTATATTTAACATGTTTTTTGTTAACGGCAGATTTTTGACGTTATTAAATGTTACAACGGCACCTTAACTCTATCTACATAATATATAAATAAACTTTAAGTACTTAATTTCAAAATAAAAAAAAAATCCATGAGACCACAGCAGCACGACGTCATCAGCTGAACTTTTTACTTTGAAGGACGAGGCAGTTACATGTTCCATTTCCTTTGTAAAAGTTGCAAGTCGACCAAAGGCTCGTCTGAGGGATTATACGAGCCCCGGGCACCGCGGGCTCAAGCCAAACAAATGTTCAGGTAAGCACTGTACTGCGAGAATGGGTAGGATATATCTTGTCATTGTTTAATTTTAAATTATTACAAGTTAAAGAGTTACTAAGCATTATGACGACATTCTATTGTACCTTATCATTTAAATAATTAATGTTGAAATATTTATAAGGTAAGTCAAAACTACATTACATACTTAATTAAGGCACATTGGTATTAACAGGATGAGTACCTAAACACAGGCAAATCAAAAAAAAGTACAGTGCTGAAGAGGCCACAGTAAGATCTAACCGTGCCATTAACGTTTGTTGTCTAGACTAATTAAATAATTTTAATGTCGTAATAGAACTATCCCTCTGGCCAAACCCGTTAACAATATTTTGAATCATTCAGGGAAAAAGTGGGAACCACACCGCACCGGCCTGTTTATTTGTTCAGAAATATTTGATCGCTATTGACGTGTGCAAGTTGTAAAGTTATGGCTTACCAACTTTTGAATAACACAGATCAGAATTCAAGTGAGTGCTGTAAAAGCTTGAATCAATACAGCTCGGATGAGGAGCTAGCTAAAGAACTTGTGTTCGAGGGATACCCTGATGAGCTGCTGATTTTTTCAGCAGCATGCTGCTTCGTTTTCATGATCCTCGGTATCCCCGGAAATATTGTCACTATTGTCGCTCTCTCGAAGTATAGAAAAGTAAGTGTCCTAGTAAATGTTTATGTTTATTACTAAAAGTATTTCAGAGACAAAGTGAGGTTTCAGTTTAGTAACAATGTCATACATAAAGCTTACTGAAGCCCGAGATCATACTATAATACTATACCTAATCTATATAGACAGCTTTAAAAACCCGTTCTTACTAACAAACAGCACAGAATATTAGTACAAGCTAACAGAGCCCAGTAGTGCCCGGGACAGGGTTTATGTTCTGAGATGGATAGGCCTGTTCTACACTTATATGCATTTCTATAGCAATTTTTTTATTCTTTTCAGATTCGTAACGCCACAGCAGTATTTATAATTAATCTGTCCGTCTCTGATCTTTTATTTGCCTGTATAATCCTGCCCTTATCAATTTTACTGTTTCTAAACAAGTCATGGGTGACAGGAAAGGCAATGTGTTTTATGTTCCCAATTTTAAATTACACTCTGAATGCTGCTTCGGTGTTCTCAATAGCTGCTATCACTATCAATCGATATGTGATGGTATCACACCCGTTATACTATCCCAAGTAAGTTTGTTTCTGATGTGTTTGATTTTGTTAACCTTACAAACAAAGCTGCGAGTAAACTAGCTACAGGAAGGAAACCATAATTTATCTATCAGCAACAATGGTTTTGCAACCTGTAAAGTATTAGAGATGAGTTCCCTGCAAACTATACTATTTCATTATTTCATTACTGAATAAAATATAGGTATATGCCAATTCAAGCCGACAATGTGTATGTAGTAACTGTACAGTAAGCAGTTTTAGGTGTTAAAAAGACACGAGGAGCGGTTACTGTACCATGCGGAGATTTGAATTGTGTTAACGTTGAGATAGTTCGACTTAGTGACGATTCGGACCAAATATTTTGGGACAAATTCTCCCAATCGTCACTTTTGATTTTAATAATTTTTGTTGTGACGATTCGGACAACTTTAAAAATAGCTGCATTGTACAGTCAGGTAAACAATTTTTAAGCAAAAGGTGATATAGCTATTAAGGTGGTTCGATTTCCATATTAATTTATTTTACCAATTTGGGGGAAATTATATTATTATACCTAACAAGCAATTTTTATTTATTTCTTGAATCATAGAACTTAAAATCAAGATCTATTTTTTTGATGACAGCTGTCAAACTTCAAACGCCCATATCTCGGAAACTACTCACCCTAGAGTTCTCGTTCCAAAACCAAATGAAAGGTGTGATCAAGATCTAAATGTTTGAAGACAGCTGTCAAACTTCAAACGGCTATATCTCGGAAACTACTCACCCTAGAGTTCTCGTTCTAAAATCAAATGAAAGGTGTGATCAAGATCTATTTTTTTGATGACAGCTGTCAAACTTCAAACGACTATATCTCGGAAACTACTCACCCTAGAGATCTCGTTCTAAAACCAAATGAAAGGTGTGATCAAGATCTATTTTTTTGATGACAGTTGTCAAACTTCAAACTGCTATATCTTGGAAACTACTCACCCTAGAGTTCTCGTTTCAGAACTAAATGAAAGGTGTGATCAAGACCTATTTTTTTGATGACAGTTGTCAAACTTCAAACGGCTATATCTCGGAAACTACTCACCCTAGAGATCTCGTTCCAAAACCAAATGAAAGGTGTGATCAAGATCTATTTTTGATGGCAGCTGTCAAACTTCAAACGGCTATATCTCGGAAACTACTCACCCTAGAGATCTCGTTCCAAAACCAAATGAAAGGTGTGATCAAGATCTATTTTTTTGATGACAGCTGTCAAACTTCAAACGGCTATATCTCGGAAACTACTCACCCTAGAGATCTCGTTCCAAAACCAAATAAAAGGTGTGATCAAGATCTATTTTTTTGATGACAGTTGTCAAACTTCAAACTGCTATATCTTGGAAACTACTCACCCTAGAGTTCTCGTTTCAGAACTAAATGAAAGGTGTGATCAAGACCTATTTTTTTGATGACAGTTGTCAAACTTCAAACGGCTATATCTCGGAAACTACTCACCCTAGAGATCTCGTTCCAAAACCAAATGAAAGGTGTGATCAAGATCTATTTTTTTGATGGCAGCTGTCAAACTTCAAACGGCTATATTTCGGAAACTACTCACCCTAGAGATCTCGTTCCAAAACCAAATGAAAGGTGTGATCAAGATCTATTTTTTTGATTGCAGCTGTCAAACTTCAAACGGCTATATCTCGGAAACTACTCACCCTAGAGTTCTCGTTCCAAATCTAAATGAAAGGTGTGATCAAGACCTATTTTTTTGATGACAGCTGTCAAACTTCAAACGGCTATATCTTGGAAACTACTCACCCTAGAGTTCTCGTTTCAGAACTAAATGAAAGGTGTGATCAAGACCTATTTTTTTGATGACAGTTGTCAAACTTCAAACGGCTATATCTCGGAAACTACTCACCCTAGAGATCTCGTTCCAAAACCAAATGAAAGGTGTGATCAAGATCTATTTTTTGATGGCAGCTGTCAAACGCCCATATCTCGGAAACTACTCACCCTAGAGTTCTCCTAGAGAAAATTATTGTTTTTTATTTTTACGTGAAGAACAAACCAACAAAAATACTTTCCATACTTCACATCACAGTCATACAATTTAAAAATTTAGATATAAAAAAATCTAACGCGAACTCTAGGGTGAGTAGTTTCCGAGATATGGGCGTTTGAAGTTTGACAGCTGTCATCAAAAAAATTGATCTTGATCACACCTTTCATTTGGTTTTGGAACGAGATCTCTAGGGTGAGGAGTTTCCGAGATATGGGCGTTTGAAGTTTGACAGCTGTCATCAAAAAAAATAGATCTTGATCACACCTTTCATTTGGTTTTGGAACGAGATCTCTAAGGTGAGTAGTTTCCGAGATATAGCCGTTTGAAGTTTGACAGCTGTCATCAGAAAAATAGATCTTGATCACACCTTTCATTTGGTTTTGGAACGAGAACTCTAGGGTGAGTAGTTTCCGAGATATGGGCGTTTGAAGTTTGACAGCTGTCATCAAAAAAATAGATCTTGATCACACCTTTCATTTGGTTTTGGAACGAGATCTCTAGGGTGAGTAGTTTCCGAGATATGGGCGTTTGAAGTTTGACAGCTGTCATCAAAAAAATAGATCTTGATCACACCTTTCATTTGGTTTTGGAACGAGATCTCTAGGGTGAGTAGTTTCCGAGATATAGCCGTTTGAAGTTTGACAGCTGTCATCAAAAAAATAGATCTTGATCACACCTTTCATTTGGTTTTGGAACGAGAACTCTAGGGTGAGTAGTTTCCGAGATATGGGCGTTTGAAGTTTGACAGCTGTCATCAAAAAAATAGATCTTGATTTTAAGTTCTATGATTCAAGAAAGAAATAAAAATTGCTTGTTAGGTATAATAATATAATTTCCCCCAAATTGGTTAAATAAATTAGTATGGAAATCGAACCACCTTAATGTAACCACACGCTCGCAAAGCAATTTAAATAGCTAAATCATATTTTGCTTAACATTTTTTTACCTGACTGTACTCAACGGCTTCCTTAATTTGATGTTCTCCGAATCGTCACAACAAAAATTATTAAAATCAAAAGTGACGATTGGGAGAATTTGTCCCAAAATATTTTGTCCGAATCGTCACTAAGTCGATAGTTCAAAGAGATTCCAATAATTATACCTACCATATCATGTCATTGCCTATCATCGAAATGCTATGTGCAAGTGCAGTTACTTACTTTCATATTATACAGAGTTATAAGAAAATAATCGAATGTATTTATTGCTTTCAGAATGTACCAAACAAGAAATCTTATAATTATGATAATCGCGATATGGGTGGGCGCCTTCAGCATGATAGTACCTACACTATTTGAAATATGGGGACGATTTAGCTTAGACCCAAAGGTAGGGTTTTGTACTATCGTTCCAGATGAAAATAAAGAATCTCCTAAAACTGCGATCATTGCTATGGGGTTCGTTTTTCCGTGCTCCTGTATCGTCGTATGCTACGGTCGAATAATGTATCTTGTAAGAAAATCTGCTACTAAATGCAGGAATAGACCTTGTATAACCTCAAACGCAAAAACTGACTTAACTGTCAAAAATCAAGAAAACTCTTCAGGGGAAACTACACCTTCTGGAAGTACTCAAGAAGATGAAAACTGTGATAATGTGGAAAGCTCCGGTAGGCTAGCAAATTTTAAAAATAATTTAAGATCTACTTTTAAACAGAGACCAAGACGAATTTCAACAACTCCAACAAGACGAGACAAGAGACTTCAGGCTATGATTGTGGCTATAATAATATCATTTTTTGCGTGCCATCTTCCGGTCATGATTGTGCAGATAGTGAGTAAGGAGTTCACGGTCATGGAACATTATGCGAACATAACAGGCTACATGCTGCTTTATATGACCGTTTGCAGTAATCCAATGATATATGTGGTTATGTCTAAGGAGTACAGGCAAGCTTACACGAGTGTCTTTGGCTTTTTGTGGAAAAGATAAAAGTCCAAAGAACCTAGACGATAAGAATTGAAACGAGTAAATCCGTTGAAGAACGAAGGCCAAGGCAAGGTTGAAGAGCCGCTGTAGCTCTATGACGTAGCAAGTCAAATGGTAAGCCATTAGCTTCTAGATGACTTTAAGACCTTACAACCTCTCGAGAAATAATGATCCTTGAAAGGTGACAACGAACCGGGAAACGAAGTCCCCGCTCGATGGATTATCGGCAATGTACCAAGAATATGATTGCAATAAAGAACTCGAACATGAACTTAAGGACCACGGGAACTAGGTTGATGGATAAGTCTTAGATAAACATACTACCGATGCTCCAAAGCTGACTTATTGATATGGAGAAAGTCCAACAGAGCACTTTTTAGCCTTATTAAGATACTGGTATCATTATGGCTAGTATGGATAGTATAGCTAATATGGCTAGTAGCATAAATTTATATAGAAAATAAGAAACCTTCAAATAATATTTTTAAAGGCAATCTGACAGCAGATAACATAAAGTAGAGCAACATTTTAAAAGTAGGCCCATTGATGTTTTACGAATAAAAAAATTGGTACAGAAAAAGTGTGAACAAAACACAAAAAACAATAGTGTAAGTAATTAATTATTAACCATATTACTATGTATTTAAACGCACACATAAGTCAAGTATAAAGGTAGGTATCAAGTAAGTTAAAGTGACGCAGTTTGACTGATATGAGTTTGAATATCCATAATTTAGTACATACACGGTTTTTACTTAGTCAAAGACACGCGTAGAATCAATTTACACTATGAAATATACTTGTGGTGGTTTTACCGCTATCTCAAGCTTATTACAACTAATAAGTAGTTAGTTATTTACCACAAAGCAATTAACTTGTATAACTTGTAAAATCCAGTTCGAAACACCTACTAAATATAAGTTTTTACTAAGTAAAGATGCATGAAAATTACTTTCTACGAAGTGGTCTTATTATGAACTTACCGAATAATTTCAATAAATGATTAAGATGATGAATAATTTGGAAGTTTTTCTTTAAAATCTATTTCGGTCTTGAAGCGGTTGTTTCACAACACTCGCAATCAATGAAGTTGGTAGTCTAGAATTTTCTAAGGCACTAGAGTAATTCAAGAAAATGCAATTCCCAACAGAAGCTACAGCTAAATGAAAGTACAACACCCGGTAGTTGCTGCGGCACATCGTGTCTAAGCGAGTTAAAAAAAATATTTAGGTACATAATCAAAGAGAATTTTGAGACTAACCCCTACCATTTATGTCCGTCCATGGGCGGCGGTGACTACTTTACAGTGAGCGTCGTCGTCACGCAAAACTAATGAAAAACTTAAAAAAAAAAACTATTCAAAACTGGTATATCCATGAGTCGTTGACAGTATCCATTATAGGTAAGTATGCTCCTACTCTATTGTGTACCTAAGTACTAAAAAACTTCTCTTGCCCATTCTGTGCCAGGACAAAACCGGCAACTGTACAAGAAGATGTTTTTTCCCGTTCTCAGTGAAACTGTTAAGTTCATTACTAGTTCATTTACAAAGTTTTTACAGTAATGCGCATCTACCATTTTCTTACTTTGCTAATTGCCAAGCTAATAAAAAAAAATTGAAATATTTTTTTATTAAAACCATTTGATGATTTTCTTCTAAAGCCCAAAATCACACAAGCCGCTTTTTTTTGCTTCTATATTTCGTCGATATTTTTGTAGCGAAAGCTTAAATTCAACGCGGATTTTTGTGAAAAAATATTTATTTATTCTTCATACATGATTTTCCTAATGCAGGACAACGGCCTCTCCTCCTACATTTTAGTTCAAAAATGATAAATTGTTTCAAATTTTCTTAGTAGGTAGTAGATTGTACGTACCTAAGCTAATCTCTAAAATTTTCAGACGCCTTGTCTAAAATTATCTCAACACGGATAACGACTAGCTAATTCGAATAAATATCACTTTGTATAGTTTAATTAGGGGTCGTAGTTTCAGCGTGAACCCTCCCAATGAACGTATTTTACGAAAATGGGTCCCATGAGTAACCTTGGTGCACACCTCTGCGGTCGACGGACCTCCAATCATTGATAGAAGTTTGGATTAAAATATTGCCTTGTTTTGTTAGAATAGATTCAGCTAGTAAGTTGGTACATGCAGCTTAAAGATTAGAGATTTTTTTCTGTATATAAATATAAATGAACAAAGGTTTCTAATTTAAAAGGTGCTTCAGTCCTTACATAGAAAAAAGATAAAAAGCATTTTGGAATGATTAGTTTTATAAAGGCAGTTCGACGATTAATTTAGAAGCAAAACAAAGCAATCCACTCAAGGATTCAAGGTAGGTGCCAATTAATTTAAAATCTACAGAAATGGGCTTTTGTTAAAAATGTTCGGTTCGATTTTACGCAAATTGTCGGCTATTTCTTTGTTATTATCTTTATCTTATCTTTGTTGTTCTTTTGCAATTTTACTCTGGAACTGATGAATGGCCCGCGCCCAACGTACTCAGTAACATTCCCAATATTATGATTTAATTCTGCGTTTAATTACCTTTCGTTAAATCTGTTTTAAAATTTAGTTTACTTCATTAGTTCAGCAATCTAGAACCTATCCCACTTATAATGAGATCTGTTTTCCGTTATGAAATTGTTCAAGTTATAAGAAAACTTAAATAACCGAGTCTTGGAGCGCATAATTTAGTTTTAAATAAACCAGATGCAGCGAGCAGCTTCTTTGTGCCATCATTTGCCATCGACGACGCGCGCTTTTAGAACTAATTAGTTACTGTACCAACAAAGCATTTTAGAAAGTTCTTTAGCACCTTAAGGGAATATGCTCACTTCCCTAGAGTTAGTCCCAGAGTATATTATAATTATAATGGGTTGGTACTAACACCAACAGTGGTTAAAATCAATCATAGTCAAAAACTTGGGATAAATGCTCATCGTAAAATAGAGGAACGACTATACATAATTATTATTACTTATACATTATTAGGACTCGATACCGGACGTTAGTATTATCCTTGAGTGGTAAGTACATAATACAGTGCCTAAAGATTTATGGATAATGAAAATTTCATG
Organism: Eulithis testata; assembly: GCA_947507515.1. Classification (NCBI taxonomy): domain Eukaryota; kingdom Metazoa; phylum Arthropoda; class Insecta; order Lepidoptera; family Geometridae; genus Eulithis; species Eulithis testata. Next base: position 6,706,533 of record OX382207.1, read on the forward strand.
TGATATTTGGTACCAAGGTAGGTATTAGGTATGTATAGAATGGTTTAGGCACGATATGCTGCTTTTTCTCTATATCATTCCACTCATATGAAATATTTACGCTGGTTTTCCTTAGGAATACTAAGTACCAATTATGAAACAGGTCTGTGGAAACAGGCTGCAATGAATTTAAGCGAGGGATACTATAATCTGACAAAAACCACATCATGTAGCTAGTTTCTCCCAGACTTGCGTCAACAAAGAGATTTACGAGAGCTGCCAACGACGCCCCGTTAAAATATTCTCTCTATGCTTATCCAGAAATTACACCAGCAACATTTGTCAAAAACTTGTTGCCCTGTGCCATTAAAAATGTAGATTTTTACACAGACCTCCCTCTCGTTGAATGTTAGATAGCCCCGCGAATGTTCAGTGGTGGCCGCGGACGCTATAAAGCGCTCCCTTTAGTAGGTACCTCACATCAGAAAGGGATTTGCCAAATACTCAACAACTACTCTCAAACAATTTTCAGCTTTATTTCTTGACCTTTACAAGCTATTTGCAGAATACAAAATCATTCAGCGGTCCTCGTTGTACAGGAAAACGATGCATAAGCATATTTTTATGTACATTTCCCGGGCAGTAACGCTTGCACTGAATTTAAATAGCAAGTTGGCGAGATATGCTTGTGATATTCTCTAAAAAGTTGGAACGGTAGACGGACTTCATCATCAGTTCAATCAAAACAAATGCCGAGATGTTACTTGAAACGTCCAACGCATGACCAAAAACATTATTCCAAAGATACATACAGACGAGTTATACAGTGATTATAATGTGGACATAAATTATTCAAAAAGACCAACGATAACGTGCAGTTCTCAAGCCGTTGATTTTGGAACAGTGCCCATTAGCTATCGGCTATAAAGTATCCCTCTATAGTCATGGCACAGTACAGATTATTAACCAGAATGGTGTCTCAAAATATTACTGGACAAACCAACACAGGAGCTTATCACGGCAGAAACTACCTAGGAATTCCTGGTTCAATTTTGTTTTAGAATCATTAAACAAAGGTACAAGACTGCATTTTTCGTTTTCATGAAATAGGTTTTCATTTCGCGTGTTAATATTGCAATTTTTTTCCACATCTGAAGATTATTCATCCCGAAAGAGCGAGGGATTATTTTTAAACTAGCACAGTTAGATATAAGCTTATTTCAGCTGCAATACTAGAAATATAGATCACGTTGTCACTGTCCTGGCCATTCCGGAGCCATTCTCACGACGCCAGCACAAATCTCTCTCACTTCGACGCTCTGTTTCGTATTGTAGAGCCTCTCAAAGCATTGTTTCCGTTCCAAACGAATTTTCACTTGCTACAAAGTTAAAAAGAATGAATAAAATATAGTCTGAACAATAAAACTCATATTAGGAAGGTTTCTCAAACATTTCAGTGCACATGCAAAGCTTTTAGAGGAAATCTTTGCAGAGGTATTTCCTTTTCACATTTTATTCGATAAGTAGCCACTTTGCTTTTCAGCAAAACATTTTTACTGGTTATATTTTGACTGAGTTAAAGTATATCTAAAGGAAAACGAACTTTTAATATGCAAAGTTAACCGTAATGTCTCCCTAGGGTACATTTAAATCGAATAAGAAGTTGGTCATGAAAGTGGACTTGTCAAAGCGAAGATATAGAAAATAATTTGTCGGGTTTGTGGTGCATTGAATAATTTGTATAGGTACAAAGATCATAAGGAAAATAAGTTTCTTTACAGTTGTTTGTACCTAGCAATACAACATTTTGTAATTAGGTATTTAACAAGCTTTTTTTTAACTCTTTAGTAAAAGGACGGAAAAATAAACGTTTGTTTTTGTTCTAACTTCTAATGGTTGTAAAGTAAGTAATCATTATTTTGTCCTATCGTCTCCGTTTTAATTTGTCTAGTTCATCATTGACTATAACTGATGGTTTTCAAGCTGGTAAACAAATCCCAACGTTTATTCCACTAGCTAATCTTGCAAGTCAAATAAACAGTGCCAAGAATTCCGATTGAAAAAAGGACGGTTTTCGATAGCAATTTCCCTGAAGCGACCTGAAAAAGTAAATCGAATCATCGTAGCTTTGCATTCTAATTGCTTGGCGAATGAACGCAAACAAAACCTTTCTCGTATTCAAGTTATTATTTTTACTGTAGCTACTTCGTAGTAAAGTCGGAATAGAAATTGGGTCACGAGTTTTTTTCGGTATAAAGTTGAAAGAAGCAATAATAGCAATGGTCAACACTCGCTCGACAACTACCGTAAAACGAGGCGACTTTCAAATTACGGGGCGTCTTTGATGATAACAAAACGGAAGACGGGTCCTAGAAATATCGGTATTCGTATTCGGTTTTGTTATCATCAAAGACGCCCCGTAATTTGAAAGTCGCCTCGTTTTACGGTATTTATTTTTATTTATGACTAAATCTACTAAATAGGTTATGGCGTGAATATGGTAAAGAAAATATGGTGTTTATACTGCAATAACAGGGAAAAACATACCGACGCATTTAGGTACCTATTAAATAGGTATATGTCCATTGTAAACTTCGTTTATAGCAGTATATAATAATATGGGGTGTAAAACCTGTACACAGCTCTACCTCTACGTGGGCCGTAGGTAGGTAGGTGTATATGGAAAAAATGCGAAACGTTTTTTCGTATTGGTTTGAAGCATCATCGCATAGACCGTTGGTTTATGTTTTCGGTATAGTAATTTTCGTACGCCTTGCACGCCAATTTTAGTAAATGTTATTACTTCCTCCTCCTTGCGTCGATATCCTCAGGGTAGAGGGTCGTGACCTTTATGTAAGACCTTGTTTTGGATGATATTCTTCCAGCGATATCTGTCTGCTGCAGAACGGATGGCAACACTCACAGAGGAATCCAGTGCTGAGCGGACCTGATCGCTCCAACGCATCGGATTTCGGCCTCGCGACCTCTTTCCCTCCACCTTGCTACGTTATTACTTAGGTATACCTATAAATACAATTTATAGATATCAGACTATATAGCTTCGTATTTATCGAAGCTATATAGTCTGTAATCTATAAATACACGTTTCATGATACACGTTTCCCGTGCCCGTAAACAACGTTACTGGGGTTTCCACTCCGCAGTTTCGATCGAAATCAATTTGGCAACTGCACGAAGTTTTTAGAGGAGGCAACTCTTCCAAGTTTCTCTTCCCTTAAGATCCTTCACGGTAATCTAATTTATTAAAAATGATTGATCAGTTGGTTCATTCTTTATTATAAAGTTTGTAGTGTATGTTTGTTTTATTAGGTTTATATGCTAATTGGATTTAGGGTTACCTATTTAGTTATGAAGGTACTTACTACATTTTGTTTAATTTTTCTATCTTCACAGACTTTTATACAATAATAATTAGTTGCTCATGATATGAAATGTGGTCGATTACCTACGAAGAAAATCTTTGAAGGATAAAGTTCAGAATATTATTGTGATTCATCTAATTTATTGCAATCAGGTCATGGCCAAATCCGACAATCTCTACTATTGAGTGACTAAACAGAGCTTACTGGAATAACTTTAGCAAAAAAATCTAGTGGTACTAACAGCACATAAAGAACATGCCCTGTTTTAGTGCGACTCTCGATGCAAGCAAGATCTAGCTTAAGAATGTGAACATTAAACGTGATAACTTTAAAAGGTCTATCTACCTAAAAGATCTTTAAAGATCTTTTTTATCCTACTAAATGTCTTAAATGTACTTACCTACTGTTTGAAGTTATTGCAAAAGTAGAGAATCACTAACCGGGTCCACTGCAGATGCTTGGAAGAATACACAGAGTGTTAATTAGCTCAAGTGCTGATGGCTCGAGTGGGCCCAGGTTTTTGTGTAGTTGAATTGATTGAATTTTGACGTAAAAAACACTTACTTATATAGGTACAAAATACATTACTCAATTAAAAAGATTAACCACCTGACTCTACTGACTCTGACTCTACTAGATTGACCTAAAAACAGAGCACTTACAAACTAACCATCGCAGAATCGTTCAGTGTTCGACCACAAATTACTGTCATAGGACGTGCATGAGCCCATTGTGCCCTGATCGCCACAAATCATCACATTGTTCGTGAATAATAGTCGAGTTTTAGCGAAATTATATGACTATTATCGCAACCAGTGCAACATCCTGCAATCTATTTCACAAACGCATTGGAATCACGCGTACCAAAATGATAACTACAAGTTTATTCATCGTACTAACTCTTAATGCGGTGCACAGTCAAATCAACGGCGAATTCTGGTGGCTAGACCAGAAATTGAAGAACTTTAGACACGTGGAACCCTCTGAACCTGTGATTGAGGTCCTGAGTGAATTTGATAATGATGAAAATGCGAAAATAGTGTTCAGGGACCATGAAGATTTATTTACAAACAAATTAACAAAACCTTATAGTCATAGACGTGAGAAACCAAGACTTTACGAGCACACTAATAATAAAATCGTTTGGCCAACAAATGAATTGGATAGTGACAGTGGTTACAACAAGGCCATAGAAATCACAGAAAAAAGGAAACATAGGATTGAAAAAACTAAAAGAGACGATGAATTCGCATTCAACTTTCCTAAAGCTGAAAAATATGACACTAATGCTACAGTGAGCTCTAATGTGACGATCCCACATGATACTAAGAAAACTGCTAGTGACATAAGTGGTGAAATTTTGCTAAATGATAATAGACCATCCGGCGCCATAAAAGATAAAGAAGTTCAAAGTATTTGTAGTTATATAAAAAAGAAAGAATGTTTACAAAGTAAAGGAGTTATCTACAGAGAATGGTAAGATCAAACTTTATTAATTTAACAACTAGACTTTTACATTTTAACAAACAATTTCTGCTGAATTACAGGAACCAAAAAGAACCAAACGATCAAATGATAATTTGCTGCATACTTCCAATCAAGCCGTTGCCCAAAGCCGATGACCTTACATCGATCTATTTTCCTGGTACAATTAATAGGAAACCTCGTTATAAAAGATCTGAGGATAAAGTTTTGAACCAAAGAAACATACTTCTTCTACGCAAATTTTCTCAACAACAAAAATTTACGGCCTTGCCTACTCCCAAAATTGTTACAGCACCAGAAGATGATTATGTTGATCCATACTGGAATATAAAGAACTCTAAATTTCAAACTCAGTTCAACAACAAAATAGTAACTCCAAGTTATAGTTACGACAACAATGATTATGGAGACTACGCATCAGAACTACCTAGACCAGGGTTAATAGGCTTGTATTCAGACCATGCGAAATCGCCGTCAACGTGGTCTTTTACCGGTAACACTGGCTTCTCATACGGTGGTGAACCAGTACCTGACGATGATTACGAAGAAGATGATGTTGAAGATGATAGTTTTGGTTATTCAACTATCGATCCTAGGAAAGGTACATTCTGTATTCTTATAATGTTTTAGTTTAATGAACATTGATGTTATAATAGACAGTACGTCTAACGATTTATTGAAGTTACAGAAGCCAAGAAGCAAAAAGGAAAACCAGTAAAATTCGCAACTGTTTCTGATGAAGTAACTTTGGACGCGGAAAGCCATACAATAAACTTCCAATCAAACCCTGACTTCCAAGTGCTGCAAGGTTTCAAACTCCTTAACTTATTTAGAAATAGAAGTAGAATCCATACAAAAAATTCGAGAAAGACTACTACTAAGAGAATTGATGATAGCAAAGAGTTTTTAGGTGCGATTCCTGAGGAGAGCTCTGAAATTGGAGATGAGTTTTTTGAAGAGGACCAGTTGTTCGGTGGCTGCGGGAAAGCAGTGGCAATAAATGCTAAAGATAAAGGTTAATATTTTTTTTATTGAATGAAAACACCAAACGATATCGAAACATATCCGACACGACATATCATTATATAATGTAGGTATAGACAGATAGATAATACGTTTAATTGTTTCTGAAACACACATCAAAGTTTACAGCATAAACAGGAAGCCATACTATTGCGTAAGTAATAACTAAAGCTAAAATAAACTATAAAACAACACTACCTGCCTGTGTTTCTCGGACGTGTGCATTATGTGTGTTGCAGTAGACAAAGAGGCATCCTGTAAAACCTATTTGTATTGTATGACTCACCAGACAAGCAGCTTGGTGATGCAGCAAGTGGTTCTCATCCCTGGTTGGCTCTGGTGGTCTTGACGAAGAGACGGCAGAATGTTCTTTGCTACGCCACGCTGTTTCACCCGCGCGCGGCTGTGACTGTAGCAGATTGTGTTCATGGGTAAGTTCGGCCTGAAAAATTCGTTGGGTTTAAAAATCGAGTTCGGGAATTTCAAAAAGTTTCTATGAATTTGGCTACGAGTAGGCACATGTAATGTTTTGATTGCAGTAATCCCTAGCTATCTAGCTGGGGCAATGAATCCTATCAAGCGTTCTGAAGTTGGGAATTAGAATTGTATAATTTCATTGTAACCGGTAGATTTTATTTTGATCAACTAAAAACACAAAAGCCATCAAAAAAGTTAAGTAATCATTTTTCTATTCTACCATAACAGATTCACTATACAGAAAAGTTACTACAGCTTTTTATATTACGCATCAGTGCATTTTACTTAAGTACCTACTAATATTACTATTATTTATAGCGTAAATAATATTTGAAACTCGTTTCTTATTAAATTCAACAGCCAAAGGAAAACCTATTACGTACCTACCTAATCCAGTCACCTTCGTTATCACAATTTTATAGAATAACAAGTTAAAAATACACTGTGGTTTTTGACTCACGTGAAACTAATTCAAAATCCTCTTGACATTCTTCGAAACTCGACAGCACCTCGCCTCGTGATATCACAGTAATAGCCGGAGCTTGGGATCTGAACGACAGGTCCCGTTTGAGGAACAGAATCGCTGACATCCAAGTCCATCCGAAATACAAGTCTGGTGACGATGAAAACAACCTCGCTGTTCTGGTAAGGTTTTGAAGCTGTTTTGCTAACAAAACTAAACATTTTTATGAATAAGAATGTTTCAAAAAGGTTAAGTAGCAATTGATATCTTTAGGGAAAAATTTATTATTTAAATTTAGGGAAACCGTATCACCAAGCTAGGGCAAAAATAATCACTTACAGGCGATTATTGATTCCAAACCGGACCGTTTTTCCTTTTGAAGAACACCAATATAGCTGAAAGCTCTTCCTAGACTTTCCTTGGTAGATTTCATCATTTTTTGCAGTACTGGATGCGCCCCCTAAAACTTGAAGCCAACATACAACCAGCATGTCTTGGAGAACCCCACGTTGGTGATGACTGCAGATTCTTCGGCTGGGGCAGTCTTGATCAAGGTAAGATTGAGTCAACTGGAGTTGACTCATGACCAAAGTTGGACTAACGAGAGAATTAAAAACTTCCACGCGGTTTGTGTGGTTTTACGCTACTTTCAATTTATTTTTACCGTGGGGTTATCCATCGACACAATGTTCTAGTTGTTTAGGTTTGAAAACAAGTGTCATCATCCCATTATAGAACTTCAATGAGATGTTTGTCATGTAACTATGTGTCTTGGGTTTTACGCAACTTTCAAATTAATTTTTAGGTAAATGGGAAGAAACTGTGAACATGATTGTATCTGAGTCATATCTTCTAAGAACGTGCTCATTATCGCGATTGAGTCACATAAATGAATAAAGTAACATTTGACCTGGTTTCTCATAAGCAATTGGTTTATTATTTAGGTACCTACGAGTACTCCTTTGGGTTTTCTACTTATGTCATGGATAGAGAAGTTAGGTAGGTAGCTAATTTGAAAAATTAAATTAAATAAAAAAAGGAAAAACTTTAATCCACGTAGAGACGATAGAAGAGATCTCCTAGAAAATCCTCATCATGTCATAGAGTTGTTTTCAGGGATCCAAACTAGATCTCGATGGCAGCGAGCTTCCGTACGAATGTGCGATTCACAGAAAAAGCAAACGAAACCGAGTGAGATCTTCTGTGCTAGCGTCTCTAGGCGCATTGTGGTGAGTACCTTGCTATGAAAGTGTCGTAAAGACCTTCAGTCCATTGTGCCCGAATGGCGCAAAAGACAGGGGACAGAAAATAGGCCTCAAGCGGCTGCGAACGATGTCTCTATATTCTTATGATCTGGAACTCACGTTCGACTTAAAATATTGTATTTTCAGACAGGATTAGGTGGGCCTCTGATCTGCGACATAGACGGCCACAACTCCGTTGTCGGTATCGCAGTATCTATGGATAAGGGCTTCGCTTTGATGCCCGTTCGAGAGTTTGCCATGAAAGCAAATGAGTTGCTTAGTGGTGATTAGTGAGTACAAAGATTTATTTTATAAAAAATAACTAGAAAGAAGTGTACGCAGGTAGGTAGGTACGTCTCAACACAAAGTAAAGAGAATATTATCCTTTTCTATGCTATTGTTTTTTGCTGCGCGAAGCATCCTCCTACTTCCTCTAAATTCAAGGTCAGAGCTAATAAACCGTGTCGGGACTTGTACTATAATAAAAAATATTTCTTGGATATATCATAATGGTTGTAGGATAGGTTAGTAAGAGTTATAAAAACTACTACATACATTTTTATCAATTTTATTTTCTCTATGTTGTTTACATTTTATAAGACAAAAACTCTACAACCATTACTTTTAAACATTAACTCGCTCTATTGATCGCGACATAAGATGAAACTATTAGGAACTAAACATTAAAATCTAGTGATGTGCTATTTTGACCAACTACGACCTTCAACCTGCTAATAGTCTTTACTAGTTTTTACAGAAAAAAAATATAATTTGTAGGTTGGATTTAATTAGACTGCAGTCAAATATTGATGCGACATTTTTAGACAATTTTTTTTATAACGAGTAGGTTTTTCACTTGGCCGGGTTATAACTTGACTAGCTAGCCAAAACAGACATCCCTAAAACATATTCTTCTATTCATAGTACAACAGGAATGTCGAGATCTTACATGAATTTTACAATACAAAGTTCAACACATATATTAAAAAATAAATTAATTGTACTTATAACAATCTTTGGTGTCGAACTCGATACTATGAGATAGATGTGGTTAAATATTTTAAATCTACATAAATTCAGTATGAGCGATAAACTTATTATTTTTACGTAACAATAGATATTTAACAAGTCTTAGCTATTACAGCCCGTTCGTATTGCTTACATTTCACCTTTTTATTTTTTTCATTTATTTGTCTATCGTGTAAAAACATTTTTTTTTTTTTTTCTATAGCAAGTTTGGGATTATGCATTGTTTCCAAATGGTGAAATGTAACCAATAACTTTATAACTAAAAAATAATTTGCCTTCGATTATTATAATACTCATAGGGCGATTAGAAAAATAGTAAAAAAGTTATAAAATAAAATTTCGCTAAAATGTTAGTGGTTGTTGGTGCACCATTAATTTTAAAATATAATTGAGCAGAATAAACAAAGTTCGGTGCATATGTTAAGAAAGTATAAAAGATAGATAGTAAATTAGATAGTTAATTATCTTATAGATAGTGAATTTCATGAGTTTTCATTTCGATATAAATACGTAATACATTTCATTTTAGTTGCCAACATTTACGTCCAATATACGTTGACGAGCATAATTTCATTTATGGATTAAATTACCGGTTATTCACCGCCGTATTTTTTATAACCATATCAAGCAAGCTGCTAAAAATAAAAAGTATTATCTTTAAGTATTGTGAGACTTTTAATGTTTTTTTATGTTAATGAAATATAAATAAATACAGCTGCTAATAGTTTATTTTTGCATTCCTGATATTAATGTCATCGAACCAACAACCACAGCACAGTAACTTTTTGCCGTTTTCAATATTTCAAGATGTTATCCTTAGCCCGGAGGGAGGGTACTTATATTGAAATTTTTAGTTTTCGTATTACTGGTGGCGTGGAAGTTATCTGCAATGCTTTTTCATAGCTCAAGGTACCTCAGTAAGAATTTTGTCAAAGTGATTTTAGACAGAGATTTTTTCTTCTTTGATTATTTTTATAACAGCTTGGTAGTTGATTTAATACACGCTATAAGCATTGGTTCGTAGGCTTGAGACTTGAACGACTTTATTCCTTTTCTTTTTATATATAACCCATGCTGTACTCGTTAGCGACGGTGTATATTACTCCTTATGTAGCTAGTATTATGATCTATATTGGTGTCAAATAATAAGTGCTACAGAATAACAATGAAATATTGAAAGCGTCAAATCAACGTTCATAAGAATAACTAATTAGATAAAATACTTTTATGACAAGATCAAGGTATAATCACATATTTGCAGGTTTCACTCACGCAATGACGAGCGGTTCGTCGTCTGAGAAACCGTGGATTGGCGGGACATCGTCGTCATCTGAAAGTACAAATGTTTTGTTAATAAAGTCTAGTTACGTGTGAAACTGTGTTTTTTCTGTGAGCGAAGCGGGCCGCTAATCTTTATTAAAGTATAGATGGAGAACTAGAAATGGTCTTATTCGGTAAAGTATTCATTTCGTACGTTTAAGTATGTTTAGGCAAGTCGAAATTCCCCATAGAAAACAAAGTAAAAAATGGAGGTTAGAAAAGTTTAGTCCCCCATTACAAAGTATAGATAGAACAGGAAATTAGAACAAACCGGTAGCTTGGGCCTATGTTTTCCTAAAACAACAAGGGTTCACTTGGCCTGAGCCCGTAGTCTGAGTTCTATTTCTTTGAATTTAGAATAGTGAATATCGAGGATCTCGCAGATTTTGTATGGAGAAAAACCATTTGCAAATCTCCCGATAGAGGCGCTTATCAAGATTTCATACCAAATATCTCCCAAGTCGCTTTTCGATCAACAAAACTCTGACTACTGTGTTCAATCTGGCTCTGTTCAATAGAACAGAGCCCGTAGTCTAAATACACAATACAGAAACATTTATTGCCTCATTTAATGATTATATAATACTAGGTGTGCCCGTGACTTCGTCAGCGTGGAGAAGTGTCTTTTGGGTAGCATTTTAATTACTTCCATACAACTTTTCATCCCCCCTTTCAGGCTCTAGATTATCTGTACTCCAAATTTCATTTAAATCGGTTCATTAGTTTTGGCGTGAAAGCGCGACAGAAAGACAGACCGACAGTTACTTTTGTCATAAAATTCTATGGCAGTCGCCATATTGGCCATTTGGATCATGAACCTAGGAATCTATGGACCAGGCATTATACATCTCTATGAACAGTTCTCCCTGCGGCCGGTCGCCATGTTTTAGCACAGCCAACATCAAGTACATCAGTTGTCATAGCGACTTGTTTTTTTCAGTGTTCTCAAGAAAATTTAGTGTTCTACGCGAAAATTGTGCTTGTTAGTAGTGCTAGAACTTGCAGAATACTGCATTTATTATGGGTAGGTGCAGTGTGTTAGGTTGCCGCATGAAACACCATAAAAAACATCCCATTATAACGTTGCACAGGCAAGTTACCGAATTCATTCAAAATATCTTGTTTTTCCTATTATTTTGAAAGATTTTGCTATTAGTGGGAATGTTTAAAATGATATTCTTGCTTTTCTGTAATCATTTACTGTTTTACCATTAATATTATGTGATTTTATAAGAAAATAATTCTCCCTTGTAAATAGAGTTTCGGTAGTACGGCATTTTCATTTTTATCGATATCGATAACTTAGCGACAGGTGAATATAATTAAACTCTGATTTCTTTTTTATTATTTTAGATTGCCGACATCAAAAAAAAAAGAACAGTGGCTGGATGTTGGGTTGGAAAACTTAAATAGATCAACGAAACATATTTTCATTTGTTCCCTGCATTTTGAAGAGACATGTTTTAACCGAACTTTAAATGTAACAAGACTGTAAAAGTAAAAGGCATTTTTAGAACTTGATTATAACCGGAACGGCTTTTACAGTTTTTATTAAACCTGTTTGAAATGATAATTTTCGTTTTATTAGGAATGATCGTGCCAAGTAGTTCATAAATAATTATACCTGAGTAATTTCCCTTTACACTTAAGTATTATAATATTAGTAACAAGTTGACACGGGCGCACTACGTACCACCATAGTTTTTTTTAAATGCAAGAACCATCTACGAACTTTTAAAAAACATAAAAAAAAGAATTATCCAAATTGGTCCAGCCATTCTCGAGCTATTGAGTGACAACGAAATAGGATTCATTTTGATATATTAAATAGAAAAATAATAGAAGATAGATTAATAAAGAATAAGTAGGTATAGTCCGACAAACCAGAAAAAAACTGTAGTAGCAGTTATTTATTTATTATTTCCATTGGTAATTATGAATGCGTGGTATGCTGATCAGTAATAGTGATACTCTACTAAGGCTCCTACACATATGCCCCGGCACAAGCCGCAAAAACTGGCAGTCCGCATGAAACTCAATCAATAAGCTAAGTAACCTTGATCCGCACGCGGCAACCTAAGCCGGCGGCACTGTGTGTGTGTACTACTCGTAGAAGCCTTTATGAAGAAATCTAAAAGAAACTCATATGCGAATTTTTTAAATTCTGTAAACACCGTGCAATTCAACTATCGATATCGATAATAGTGCGCGCAGCTCTACGGCAAGCCTCCATCTTTGTGCCAGACTCAGATTAGGTATGCACGTTTTTTTCGTAGGTATGTCATCTCTATTCTTTTTTCCCTTACTCTATGATTTGGATGCCAATTTTCTATGAACGCATCCCTTTCAGTCAGTGTCAGTGATGACACAGTGTTCTCTGTTTGGAAAAAGTTTAGTAGTCAAAAAAAGTTTGGTAGTAACTTCCATAAAACTTTCAGCCCCCCCTTTCAACCCCTTACAACCCCTTTTTTCACATTAAAAAGTAGTATATGTCCTTTCTCAGGCTCTAGACTATCTGTGTACCAAATTTCATTCAAATCGGTTCAGTAGGTTTGTCGTGAAAGCGAGACAGACAGACAGACAGAGTTACTTTCGCATTTATAATATTAGTAAGGATAGGTAGTCTAACTTTTGTTTTGTAAAGAGGCACTCACCGAGTGTGGCCTGACCGCGCCGGCTGTCGTAACGCGGCGTGTGTGCCGTCAGTCGCAAGAAAGAGCGTGAAAGTCGCCGGTGACGTAACGCGGCGTGTAACAAAGCACCGCCCATCGCTATAGCCAGGAGCAATGCACCACCAGCGCCCCACCATAAAGGAGATGCAGCGGTTACTGGCTCCGCTTCAGAAGCTGAAATAAAACAATACATTTAAGGGTGGGTCGGTTATTACAGGCTAAATGACGTTTGGTAGAAGCAGTCGAGGGTCTGGTATCACCACAAGTGTGTATCATACATATTATAATGACGTTTTATACGTTTATGAGAAAGAATACATGTGCACAATAAACAAATAAAAAAGACATTGACATAGGTAATTTTTTTTTTAGTTTAGATTTATTATAAAAAAAAAACTTGTTTACTGAGTTTTTGGGAAATTTTGGAACCAGTGGAAAATTTTGGGGGAGACCTTTGCCCAGTAGTGACACAGAACAGCTTAAATAAAAAAAATAAAAAACACAGTTTAGGCCTACAATTGGATTGAGTAATAAAAAATATAAATAAACGAGAAGTCCTATCAACTTACCTTCCATATCCAACGTTTGTACTTCGCTATGATTTTTCGGGAGTGACCAATCCCACGTACTACCCCTTGACTTTTTGTTCTATATATTGTGTTAAACTGCGGGTTACCCCAGTAATAAACTAGCTACAGAGTAAGACGGACGTTTCACGTCATTTGATTTCATTTGACGGACCTGCATTATACCATTTGGCGATGAGGATGGGACAAACGCATAGTAATTGTGATGTTTATTTAATTTCTCGAATTCAGTTAACTTTTAAAAGTGTTCCTTTCAAGAGACTATAATGATACAGGTTTTCTGAAAAAAATCACGCATTTTTGACTGGTATTTTATGAGAAATCGTTCTGGAATGAAATACTTCGCACAAAAATTTTTTTTCTTCAACTAAGTTTTTTAATGGTTTTAAAATATTGCCTTCATATAAGTACCTAAATTCAAGCGTTGTTACAAACTATTACTATTCCAAATATCAACTCTCTAGCTTTTACGATTCAACTCTGGTGGAGGTGACAGACGGACAGACAGACAACAGAGTGAGAACAACGCAGTATTTGGAACGCAGGAATTGTCAAAAAGGCTCTAGGAACTACAATGTCTGAAATTTATTTTATGGATTATGATATCGATTGCAACAGACACATAGATCGGGAAGTATAGCAATGTAAACGTAAACAATAGAGATGTAAATGATAGTGATACGGGGGACACCCTGGCACCGCTGTCATCGTTTCAGGCGAAGTGCTCGATCCCAGTACCGAAGGCTCCTGTCTCGTTGCCGCTCGTGTCTCCGACATCCAGTCCATCAGCCACTGCTGTGGAGGAGATAGAAATACTGGCCGCGACTGCTGGTAGCGAGCTGGATACCCTTAATGTAGTGAACCAGGGGATGTTGACAATGAGAGCGAGGCATGCGAAGACATGGCTGAACCGAATGAAGATCCGATGATAACCGTGAAGCGCTCGTGGCATAGCTTGCTTAGTCAATCTTCACCGATTATCTAAGTTAAGCGACGTTCTGCGCGGTCACTATTTGGATGGGTGACCGTTAGTGGCATTTACATCTGAGCGCTTCAGTGCTCAACTGTCGGTCCCGGTTTTAGCTGTTGTTAAGCCATGACGGAGGCCTGAAGGCGGCCTAAAAACTTTGTCACCAGAGTTAGCCACTAACTGATACGAGCTTGCTTGATTGATGATAACCGTCCAAGTACTTCTTACGTCTAGTCCTTCCGAACGCTCTAAGCGACTCAGAAAACGGATTAACTATAAATATTTATGAGTAGTTATGAGTAGTTATGTAGGTACCTTGAATGAAACTACAGAACTCGCGTTTGACATTGAATATGAAGCGCCGTGTCACCAAAATGCTATGAAAATCTTCCCGCGCGCATAGACTTGCAGCGCAATGTTGGACTTCGAAAACGATTTCCCAATTTTTGGGGTAATTTGTTTCATCTATTTTTTTCATACCCAGAAATTTTTTGTTGCATGTAGGATCGACAAAAACCGGCATTATTGTGAAAATAATGTTTGACATTGTAGATGTTAGAAGTCCATATACTGAATGACATAATTTTGTAATCTATATTTTCATTATTGTTAGTAGAGCATCCTGGTTGCTAGCTCTGCTTTCTTGGTACTTTTCTACCTACAAATGACTTTTTACTTCGACTGTACTGACCTGCGTTGTGCCACAGAATAACACAACAGTAATAACCAAGGTACAATTTGGATACAACAAATCGATATTTGCATAACAAAGAAAGGTACGAATTGGCCATAACCCAACCATTCTAAAGAGCATTAGTGCCTTGACAGCTATATTGTAAAAAGACTTGGCAAAAGGACAAGCCTCCAGTGCCAGAAAAAAAAAAAAAAACTATATTGTCTACCACGAAATCTGTTGGCTGAGGTAAGTAGATACGTAACGTATGTTGTAAAGCTATAAGTTAATGTTAAGTGTCCATTGTTACAAGTTCCCAAATGAATGTCGAAGAAATGTTTTGTACCTATATTGTGTGTTAAACTGCGGTTAACCCGAGTGATAAGCTAGCTACAGAGTAATACTCTGAAACTCAAAAGCCCTTTGTGTATCCCTATTTAAAACGTGTCTTTACACAGGGATACACAAAGGGCTTCTGACTACTACGTGCAAACACTCCGGCCTGTACGTACAGTTTGGATTTACAAAAAAGGTACGTTCAAAAACTAAAACCGCTATACTGTAAAATCACGCTCTAAAAAATATGAAACAAGCAAATATTCTCATCTGAAATTGTTATAGACACAGCGATGTTCATAGCTCCGTAGTCGGGTTTTAGTTTTTTTTTTATTATTTTGCAAGCATGGCGCCCAGCAACAGCTAACAATTTTTTTTTAATTTGCTATTTTATGCCCCTTTGACATCCAATACGGCATGATGAAACAATGTTAAACTAGTTTGGGAATTAATGCAAGCAAAGCCGCGAGCAATAGCTAACAATATTATTGTTGAAATTAGTTTGCTAAACCCGATCATTTGATACCCAACACGACATAATTAAAAAAAACATTTTATTTTAGGTTCATGTCTTAAGGCGCCATATGCAATTTAATTTGACGTCACATAGCCTATAATCAGCGGACAATTAACCCTACCCTGGGGTCTTATGCGCTTTGAACATTCAAGTTTCGTAAATTATTTTGCAATAGCAAAACGCACGTTGGCGCCATTTTAGGTAATGTCATAAAATGATACCGGGCAGCTAATCGTCAGTCGTGCATATGCACAGTTGATGCACAGGCGGATTTACAGCGACTTTCGGGTCCTCCAGGACCCCTGGGTAGTAATAGTGTACTACTCTGATGAGCTTACTCTTCTAACATACTGCCCGCCAAAATAGTAATAAAAGGTAATTGTTGCCTTGTTGTCAACTATGCATGCAGATGCGGATCCTGACGCGTGAAACCAAATACCAGAGATGGTAGATTTTTATAATAAGACCAAATGCAGCGTGGATTTGATGGATCAGTTATGTCATCGCTACAGCGTGTCCAAACGGACCAAAAGATGGCCAATGGCCATTTTTATGGTTTTTAGAAAATGGTGAGCGTTAATTCTTATATCCTACTGAAAATGGCTACCATTCAAACCCAGAAAACACGGCATTTTCTGAAAAAAACATCAAATGGAAGAAGGATTCACATGGCCAACTTTGCCTACCCATCTCCAAGTTTCCCTCGGAGGTATCTTGGAAAAGAAATGTCCATAGGTAGAACAGTACCCTATTATGCCCACAAAAAAAGATGTGTGGTCTATCTAAGGAACAAGAACCATAAAAGTAAAATTAGGTGTGGCATGTGCCGAAACCTCTTGTGCAGGAAACATACCCAGGATATATGCCAGGAATGTCTGACAAAGAAAGTTTAACAAGTGTTTATTGTGTTAGAATAAGGCTAATTAACTACTGATCTCAATAAAAAATAGATGCTATTAAAATGTTGTTCTATTTCTAAAATATTAAACCAAAATATACTGGGGTTTTCCTGGACCCCAGGGTAGTAATAGCGATTCTCCAGGGATGGGTAGGGTTTAAGAGTTAAGGGCGCATTCCGAATTACCCTCTAATCGATTTGAGCGTTCTCAAACCCGTACCGAATTAGCGTGAGCGCGATAACGATGGTCTGTGAAACGTCATAGATGACGTCATGACATGCGCCATCTTGCGATTACGCCGACCATGCCCTAAAATCATATCACCGTGAGCGCTGTCAAAAATTACAGTTGTTAATAGTGTTTTGTGATCAGTTGTGCTATTTATTACATGTTTTCATGTTTTTCGTTGAGCGAGATCACTGTGAGCGCGTTCACGAGTGTTCCGAATTGTTGACAGCTCTGAGCTGTCCTATTCGTAATATCTAATTCGGAACGCCGTGAGGTAACACACACCAGTAAGTGCTGTGAGCGATTATAACGTTATTCGGAATGCGCCCTAAGACGCTTCCAACGATATCTCATCTGTCCTCATCTGTTTTATATACGAAGTTTATGAGGGTAACAAATGAACATACATACCGGTCAAAATTATTCTCTCTTTTTGCGGGTAAAAATAGAAGAAGAAATAGAAGTATCAACAGCTTACCTTCCATCTCCAACGTTTGTACTTCGCTTAGATCGCTGTAGTAGCCTTCAGGAGTGACCAGTCTCACTCCGACGTACAAAGGCCCCTTGACGCCGCTCTCAGCACTCATAAGCGAAGGCGAGAAATCAGCTGTCATTGTTCTCATATTCTCGGTAGTATGGATTAGATCCACCGGAATTTCTTTTTCGGATACTATCACTTGGTATTTCAGGTTACTGAAAGTGAAACGAAAGATTTATAAACGTACAACATATAAAATGTTTTAATTCGTTAACTTAGAAATAACATAGTATTTACAGTGTTACCATAGCAGTTATAATATAGTTTTCGTAATAAGAAATATTCAGTTTTGATTTTGAAAGTTACTATCTCTTTTTCTAATCTAACCGCCTATCTACACTATAATATTATAAAGAGGAAAAATTTGATTGTTTGCATTGAATAGGCTCCGAAAGTACTGGACCGATTGGAAAAAAATCAACCGTTGGGAAGCTACACTATCCCCGGGTGACATAGCAGATATAATCTTTTCAAAATCGTTACTAAAACTCCAGTAATGTAAACCAAGGTGTGAAAAATGAACTGATTTTTTTTTCATTTTTTTGTTAAATACCCGCTAGTAGGATAGTAAACTTACTGGTTGGTATGCACAGGGTCGTCTTTCCAGCTAACCATGACGTGTCCATTAGGAGCGAGCCAAGCGACCACATTACTGGGAGCTTCCAACTCCTTGCTTCGGAAGTACACGCATTTGACTTCAGCTTTCTCAACTGCAACCTGTTTAGATCAATGACGAAATAGTATGTTATTTTAATTACAATGTATTTTAGTTAGAGTCCGACCACGCTAATTTTTCAATGTTTAGAATATGGAAAAACTTGAAAACAGTTGAAAAAACGATTTGGCAGAGACTTGTATCAACGAAAATTACAATGTACAAAACTTTTAAGGGTTGCTCTTTTATTTCAATGCAAACATAGTTCGGTCAGACGATATCAATGTGAGTTTTCAAACAGTGGCGATGCAGGAAAACACTGTTAGAAAACTTTACTATGAGATAAAATAAACTTACATGCACGCAAATGTTGTATCTGCCTCCAATAGGTATGTTTACAAGCGGATGTACGTAGCTTGTTTCTTTAGACGCCGGAAGCGCGTACCGACTGGTTTTATTCCTGGTCTCTTCTACAATTTCAATCTAAAATCAAAGGTAATGGTATTGATTCACTTGATGCGTTTCTCTAAAATTACCTAATTTGACAGCACTAAAAATGTTGCCGTCCCTTTCTCATAAACTGAAAAGACAAAGCCGGCTATAATTTTAGCGCTGTCAAAATTGTTAGTTTAGAACAATGTACAGACAGAACAAACACCAATATAGTGTTACAATTACTTTTTAATTCCAATTAAGCATGATTTATACACACAAATGATGTAAAAATATGGGTTATTGACTCCTCAATAACGAAATTTAAAATACAATTTTATTTTGTTACTTACTCTGAAAGCCACAGGTCCGAGGTACATGCTACATCCAGCATCCCACAGTACTTTCATTTCGGATTTTGTCTCATCGTATTTAACGTGAAGATTATGGACAGCCGCCCTATAAATCAAATTCATTACAATCACTGTTTACTTGTCATTGGTTACGAAAATATGGCAAATTATGAAGATCCTAGGATCTTCTAATTATGATAATATAACGATTAGTACCTCGTCCTCAAAAAAGTACGAGATAATAGTCACGCAAAAGTGTCAAAAGTTGATAATACAAAGACGCGTTTTGTCGACATTACCACAGATAATGCAGTAATTTACTAATGTTGCCAATGCTTTCATTTTGACAGAACGAGTCGACAAACATTGCAGAGCCCGTAGTCTGAGTTTTGTTTTGTTAATCGAAACGCATATCGAGAAGCGACTTGCGAGATAATAAACAAATATTCACGGACATTTAAACACAACGCCTTCTAGTCCCAAACTAAGCAAAGCTTGTAGGATGGGAACTAGATGGCTGATAGAATACATTTATAATTTTTTTTGTCAATACGTACTTATAATAAATAGTAACACCCAGACACAGAACAAACATCTATGTTTACAACACACAAATGTTTGTTCTTGGTGGGGATCGAACCCACGACCCACAGCACGGAAGGCAGAGCTACTACCGACTGAGCCATGACGCTGCTCGCTGCTGACCGTACTTACGTTTGCAGTGGTCTAGTGAGCACCTCAGGTGTTCTCCCAAGAGGTCCACCGAGCAATCCAACATAGAAAACATACACTTCACACGCATGTAACTCGTCTATTGTCACTTCATTCTTCGTTGTTATTATCGTTGTATCTGTAAAATGGGCGTGTCGAAAGACAATTTCACATTATAATAAGCCTTTACATCTATTGAAGATGATTTATACAGCGTCAGGAGGCAACCTATGCCTACACTTAACGGGACACTGTAGTGCCTGGGACAATGTTTAGATGGAGTAGGCCTAGCACCTATACCAAGCCTAGTCAGCATAATTTCACATTATGGTCCGTTGAAACACAATTTCCCATTTCATCGCACACAACATGGTAGGTAATGTAAGATTTTTTTACTTTTAAACCTATTATACGTAGAATTCACTGCTTTACATAGTAGGTCAAACATTTTTAGAAGTATTTCAGGCCTTTCTATCAACCAATTTTCCATTACCTATTTTAATTATTTCTTTTCTACGCAGAGTTCACACGACGTTTGCTTTTGTAAAAATGAAAAACTCTTCAATAGCACGAAACGCGAAAGGTGAAGTGTTTTTCCTCAGAGTAGGCAAGGCTTCTTGCAATATGACGTCACTTGCTTACACGGCTTTATCATGCAATATGACGTCACATGCTTACACGGCTTTATCATGTAATATGACGTCACTTGCTTACACGGCTTTATCATATAACATGACTTCACTTGCTTACACGAACTTACCATTAGAAAGCTCGTACGGATTCGTCCTATGAATCATATTAGAATAATGCACTTCATATGTCAGCTGTTTTCCCTTATACCGTTCGGAACTAGGCGGGTCCCAGGTCAATATAACTGTGTTACGCTCTTCTTGTAACTCCGCTGTTGGGACTAAGGAGTCGTCGGGTTGACCGCCGACAGTGATTTGTATCGTGAAAGGATTGCTGTATATGTGTTCTTTGTATGCTCTGAGATCGACGAATATTTCAGTACCGGGTGGTAGGTCAGTAACTAAAAAAAAAACGATAGCGACATGTAATTCATATTTCTTTAAAACTTAAAGGTTTATTCAGAAAGAAAACTACAACTAATACAGTATTTACAATCCTACTTAATATAATATTATAAACGCGAAAGTTTGTAAGCATGGATGGATGGATGGATGGATGTTTGTTACTCTTTCACGCAAAAACTACACATCTGATTTGGATGAAACTTGAAATACATATTGTCAGTGACCTGGATTAACACATAGGCTATTTTTTATCAGCAGTGTTTTTTTTATATTGAATAGACCATTTTTAGACTTCAATCTCATCTGAAGGTAAGCGACAAGATCCACAAGTGATTTCACAAAAATACGTTGGAAAGTATTATCCTACTAATATTATAAACGCGAAAGTTTGTGAGTATCGATGTTTGTTACTCTTTCACGTAAAAACTACTGATCCGATTTGGATGAAACTTGGAATATATATTGTCCGTGACCTGGATTAACACATAGGCTACTTTTTATCCTGAAAAATCAACGAGAACCAACGGGACGCGAACGAAGTCGCGGGCGGCACCTAGTATAGAATAAGATATTAATATTAACATTAGTATAGTAGGTGCCAAATAACACCACAATACAGGTCATTCACCCACCTTCACCTCGATGTCGCAAAATTCCATTTATGTATGGTAAACAAACAGTACTACGAGATTCAAGCGATTACCGTCTTAGCGACAGGTTTGTATGGAAAGCGACAGAATTAGCTATTCATAAATTGAATTTTGCGACATCGTGGTGAAGGTGGGTGAATGAGCTGTATTGTGGTATTATTTGGCACCTACTATATGAATAACTTACTATTAACATGATTCTCGGTAGTTGTAACCGGCTTCCGCTTAGCGTACTTTACTGGCAATCTCAAATCTATTTGGTAGCCATCAACAGCGCGTATTTTATGCCATTCGAGGTGTATCGACGTCTTGTTAGGGCGAGACATACTGACGTTGACAATATCATCGATATCACCGCCTTCGTCGAACGTTATGTACGCCACTTCGTAGTTCGTTGATGTGAACTGGCCGTTTGTTGCTTCAACCTGTACAAGAATAGTAAACGCCATTTTTAACCGACTTCAAAAAAAAGAAGAGGTTCTCAATTCGTTTATTTTGAAGTGAAACTTCTAATGCGACTTCGTCGCATTAAACGTTTAACGCTACCATGGAGGGGGTATGAAAGTGGGGGAATAGAAAGAGACAGAGAGTGAGGGACTCCACGCACTATTATTTTTAATGTTTGTTTCTTCAGAACTCTGTCATTTATGAACCGATTTGAAAAATTATTTTATCTGAAAGAGTATAACTTCCAGATTCGTCCCATATTTTTTTTATCAAAATCGGTTCAGTAGTTTGGCAGTTTAAATAAGAATAACTGGAAAAAACACTTCGTTACACGGTACTTCGTACTCGTGTACGTTAATGAAGTGTTTTTCATTGCGTATTATGCTTTACTGACACTTTTCTGTGGTGATTACGAACAGACTCAATGAACTGCCATCATCATCATCATCATCATCGTTTCATGATGAAGGCGTATCAAATTCATACAGGGTTTTCCAGTTTTTAAACTGATATTTTTATAATTGTATACTTACATACAAAATTGATCAATATATATATAAAACTCTTTTGAAGCTGACTTAGAATCAACGCACAGCCTAAACTATAAGTCCTAGAGGTATTAAAATTATAAGGTAGTATCCCTATATAGTGTAGGGGTGCACTAAGAAAGGGTTTTTGAAAAGTCACACTCTAACGGTCTTATTCCAGAACGGGGACTAAAGAAAGTCACTGTTTAAACGTCAAGGTTTATACAACCCGGGCGAATTAAGCGGTGTAGCGGGGGAAGTATCGAGTTCCGAGCCAGGTGTCATGTTAATTCGCCCGGGTTGTATAAACCTTGACGTTTAAACCGTGACTTTCTTTAGTCCCCGTTCTGAAATAAGACCGTTAGAGTCTGACTTTTCAAAATCCTTTGTTTCGCGGGCGACGGCTAGTTTTAAATATGAATGCACTCACCCAGAAGGAATAGTTGACGTTCGGCTTGAACAAAGTATTGATGACCGCAGACATAGTAGTTTTGTTGGTGGCTAGTATGATTCGTTGCATGGGCGGTATCGGCGGCGCGTGGTATAAGGTATAGTGGTCTATGATGCCGCGAGGGAATTCAGGCGCGTCCCATACTACTTCAACGCGACGACCTATCGCTTGGCGGATGGAAAGTTTGCGAGGCGCTGACGGAACTGCAAATTAATCCCAATAATATTATAAATGTTAAAGTTCAAGTTTACATGTTTGGATGTTTGTTTTAATCAAACTGAAACTACTGACCCTAATTAAACCGTTCTACTTAAACGAAGTTAAAAATAAACTCAGCGAATGCTTTTAGAAAATCGTGTAAGTTTACCTAACCTGAGCATTTGGCGAATGCTAAGTGTTCATGAAATAAGTACCTACTGTGTGTATACTATTATGTACTTGGGGACAAATAAAAGATTTACTATGATCTTAACAATCTGATCAAGAAACTCACTAAAAATATCGCTGTCATATTATCCAAAAAAAATATATTGAAATATTAAAAATATTACCTCCTTGTCCAGTAGTGGTGTTAGCGTATTCGTGCGATGCGATAGTTTTGTTCGTCTTGCTATCTTTTATGTAGAATGTAACGTTGTAGTTTGTGAACGGCTCAAGATTCGTAAATCTGAAATTTAAATTACGTTAAAAATACACGTAAAATAAACATAAAACTGTGTCGTTTCCCTCAAGTTGGTTGAAAACAGCTATGCAAGTAACTTTTGTAACCTGTGTTATCTTGAACTTTATTTCAACGATACTAAGTGCGTCATTTGAAATGAAACGTCGCGCAAATCGGGCTTCATAAAATGCTTAAATAACTGTCATACATACTCAACTACATCATACTAATATTTGATCGAGTGAGCGAAGCGAACGAGATCCTAGTGACAACTTGGACAAAAATGCTTTGTATGTTTGTTCGTCGAAATCTTTTTAACCGCTTATCTGATCTTCACAGAATTTGGTAGGTATACGGATAGTACTCTTAAGTTTTGCTGGTTTGTTAAATGAAGTAAATCGGTCAAGGGGTCGTGAAGTTATGAGGGTCAAAAAGGAGTTAAAAAAAAATTAAGTCGTAACAAAATATCAAGTAGGGTGTCATATGATAGGGCTTTGCGTAGACATTCCAAACCAGTTTTTATTTTGATTCTAGGTCTAATAGTTTTTGAGTTGTTGTAAAAATTATAAAATTGGCAAACCCAGTATAACGTCAGCTACCATTTCTTGGAGTTTCAATGATTTTATAGTTCAAGTAAGACTGGTACTTAGCTAGACGGCGATTTCAAAGCGATTTGCAAAGTTTATTACAACCATTGGTCAATAAAAATGGTGTGGGTTTTATTAACCTCCGACCATCACGAGATCTCAGTTCGGGGCGAACTGCTAGCAGAAATGTGAATGTAAGTTTGTTTGTTACGCTTTCACGCGAAAACTACTTAACCGATCATCATGAAATTTTGTACACATATTCTTGGAGGTATTACAAGTAACATAGAATACTTTTTATCCCGGAAAACCAACGGGACGCGAACGAAGTCGCGTGTATCATCTAGTATGTTATAAGATAACTAACGCTTACTCTATTGCCGTCTTACTAATGAGTACTGACGAACAGAGCCTCTGAAAATTTAAAGTAACACATATCTAAAAGGCGTTTCTGAGTATAGCAGTAAGTGCAAATCCTTATTTTAAACTTGCCTATAAATGCTGTCATTGGTCCAAGTCATATTAGTCCAGATTCCGTCGCTAGCTTTCGCAATGGATGGCAGAAAACTGTACTGAACCATCGTCTGTTGAGACATCCAACATGATATGAGGAAACTCGTTGAATTTATAGTCGACTGGTCTACTCCGATGCTCAAAACCTAAAAGAAAATAATCAAATGAACTAATTGCATCGAAATATTTATGTAGTTATCTCAAGATTATAAAGCCGGGTTTTCACAGTGCGAGTTGGTTCGGACCGAGTGTACTCCGATGTTTACTCGAACGCTACTCGTATCAAAGAATCCTACTTAATATTATAAACGCGAAAGTTTGCATGTATGGATGGATGGATGGATGTTTGTTACTCTTTCACGCCAAAACTACTGATCCGATTTGGATGAAACTTGGAATATATATTGTTCCTGGACATAGGCTACTTTTTATCCCGGAAAATCAACGGGATCCAACGGGACGCGGAGGAAGTCGCGGGCGGAATTTAGTACGTGTTATGTAAGAAGAAGCGGGACTTCCATTCTACCAAAATTACACACTGAAAATCTCGTTATGTATGAAACGTGATTCAAATGTTGACCCCCGTTTCATAAATTGTTCGTTTTTCGAAAGCACGAGTCTAGTTCGAGACTTTCGCCAGTCTGCTCGTGTCGTGTAAACACGCAACTCGAGCGCAAAATCCCATCGAGCCCACTCATTTGCATAGTGGGCTCGTTGGGATTTTTTTCCCATCGGCTCCACCAGTGGGCCAGCCGGTGGGCTCGATGGGAATAACCCGTTCGAACAGGAACAGTTCATTTCATGCAGTCGGTAGCAGTCTTGAACACTATTGCAAGTCGTAATCACACCGATACAAACCTTTCTGTTATCGCACAAAATCGGCTAAGCGAAAATGAATAGCACAACTATTTTTTTTTGTTTTGTTCTTATTGTGTAATCTTTTTACTGTGTTGTACCTGTGTTGCGTTCTGTGCCAAATAAATATTTCTCTATCTTTTATCTCTATCTATATCTACAACTCACATGATACAAATGATTATCACTGTTAGGGCTGGAGCAGTTTATTTCGTCAGTGCCGTCGTAACAATCCTGGATACCATCGCAGATCGCATTCACACCGATACAAACAGCGCCGTCGTCACACGAAATCTGTCCGGGAGGGCATTGACCAGCCGTTTTGTGGTTCTGTCAAATGATATAAATAAATAAATAGTCAAACCAAGCAAAGCTTGTACTATGAGAACTATATTGCTAATAGAATACTTTTTTTGTAAATACATAACAATAATACATAATAACATCCAGACATAGAACAAACACCTATGTTTGGCACGCACAAATGTTTGTTCTCGGTGGGGATCGAACCTACCACTATTACCGAATGAGCTGTGACGTCCGTAAGAAAGCGACCAGACATAATTTATAATTTTAAAAACTTGAAACCCCAACTTTAATTTGATACGCCTTCATGATGATGATGATGGCGGTTCATTGGGACTGTTCTATTTACCATAATCACTACAGAAAAAAGTGAATGAAATGTTTTGATAACAGACTAATCTGGAAGTATACCTTTACAGATAAAAAAAAAACCAAAAAAATTCAACCGAAAACCTCTTTTATTTAAAGTCTGTTAAAAACTGCCAATATAATAAGAGTACTTACTGTTTTGTTAGGACACCGCAGCTCATCACTATGATCAGGGCAGTCAACATTGCCGTCACACAGCTTAGATAAAGCCACGCAATGCTTTAAATCAACGCAAAGTGATTCATCGGCGGCGCAGAGTGGTATCGGGTGCTCGTGTCGACGGCAATGACGCTCGTCTGATCCGTCTGTACAATCGTTCATTCCGTCGCATATCCACGGCAGGGGTATGCAAACACCTGTCATATAAACCAGTTCATTACCATATCTTAGAACTTGTAGAAGCTAAGTGCCAGAGATAAGCCTCCTCTAGTAACATAAAGGAATAAAATGTGTGTAAAGTGGTTTCCCTGAATGTTAAAATTCGTTTTCAAGTTTTGAAGGGAAAATCACCATTTTGCCATCAAAATAAACGACAGCCGGCTTGACGATTGACTTCTTCTTCTTTTATTTATTCCGTCATTTCGACAGACAATTTTGACAATGTCAATGTCATTTAAAAAATACAAGCTTCTAAACTTTCGTATGGAAAGTATATTTAGCTTGTATTTTTTAAATGAATACTTTTTTTACGGTTTGGGCTGTATACAGACATAGATTATGACGAAATAAATTGATATAATCCTTAGTTTTGGTTGGTCAACGTCAAACAGTGGAGTGGTTACCCTTCCACGTTTGTATGGAAAGGTGTGCGACTGACAGCGGCTTGTTCAACCTTAACGATGACTTTGACCACCGTGTTGTAAACAATAATAGTGCTTACGTTTATAATCATAAAAGTTCAGTCTTGTTTATTGACTTATATTATTTTCAATATATCACTCTTCAACAGAGTCCATAAATAGAAGAAGAAGACCTTAGTTCTAATGGACCTAGCATACTGTAATTTATCATGTCCTACAATGTAAAGGCACGTCTAAAAGACACATATTATGCATGTCTGTAGGTGCTAAGATTTACATAACAAATACTTAGGATCCTTCAGATATTTTTGATAAGTTTTTAGTGACAACTTGGCCAAAAATGCTTTGTATGATTGTTCTATAGGTTTTATTTTTATTTCCTTTGGACCCTCATATCTTTACAACCTCTTGACCGATCACGAGATCTCAGTTCGGAGCGAACTACTAGTTATAGTAAACTTACCAGGCGAACAAGTATACTGGTTCTTCCCACAATTTCGCTTAGGTGTAGTCTGCTCTGGAGTAATGGTTTTCATATCTGGCACCATTATACCGCATCCCACTTCGTCCGAATGATCACCGCAGTCGTCAATACCTGTGCAATGGGAATCATGTAGAAATAAGCTCGAAATAAGGTGGCTCATTTGCTTTTTCCAATGACAATAGATCCACAGGAAAGACAAAATAAGTACCTACCTTGTAACATAACGTTACGTTTTGTCTTTCAAATAGGTAAAAATAACTAGTAAATTTGAATAATAGATAGAATATAGGTACCTACCTACCTACCTACTAAGCGCAGCCGTTCAAAAGTTCGTTATCTTCTTTCTCCCTCATTTGGTTTTCTTACTGGTTCTTTCGCGAGCGCATGACCTTCACGCCTTTGTCAAGATCATGTCGCCGCGTCGCCGGCCGAGAATTGCGCCACGCATTCACGTCAGTGCCTCCTCACAGTAAGGACATCAGAGTACTTAGACAATTGTGACGCTAACGAAAGCCCTAGTTCTCGTATAGAACGTTTAGAAAATACTATCTAATGTAGGTATATACCTACCAATCTAGTCAGTGTTAACTAGTACCTAAATTCAGTGAAACCCCCATTTTGGGTAAGTGTTGAGCAATAATTTTATGTGGTAATGCATTTAGCTTCGCACATTCATCTCATTGTACCTAGGCAATCTCCTTCATTTTAAGCTTGTGTTAGAATTTTATGCCTACTTTTGCCTCGCAAGCGCGGACGCCGCGAGCCGGCTTCCAGCGGTTTTTTTTATGCTACCTACGTACCTACCTAGGCATCTACTCGCTCTGCTTTTCATCCATCCACCTCACTTTATAAGCTTAGGCATTCCCCTACCTAGCAGCTTCTCCCGAGGTAGTCATGGTCATGCTTTATGTAGAAAGGCAGATTTTAACCTGGACGTTATTCCAGGGTTTTACTTACTCACTACGGCTTGGGCGCCGCCGCCGCCACTCCCAGCCATTGAGGAGTCCCTTGGTGCTGCGCACCTACCTGGCCGAGCCAACAACCGCCCTTCTTGGACGTACCTACCTGGCCGCCCGCTGTGCCGCCAACCGCCAATTCTTGGAGCACCTACCTACTACCTGGCCGAACACCCGCCGAACTCCACTGCCTACCTACGCTGACTGACCTTCGTCTCTTCACGTCACGCTAAAATAAGGGGAGTGCCGTTCTACCCAAGTTAAAGTTAGGCGGGCCATAGAATCCACGACCTTGAGATTAAGTTTGTTAATAAATTACTATATTGTGTTGATGTTGGTTTTCATTCAAACCCAGTAGACGTCACAACCTACGTGTGGAGGTGATTAACGGCCGAAACCAAGTATCTGCGACAGATTCATACATTTTTTGACGAGGAATTAGCCATAAACGGCAAAGTTTAATTACAATTTATCAGCAATCTAGTCCCATAGAACCAGCTTTGCTTCTTTTGGGACTAGAAAGCGTTGTGTGAAATGTCCACGAATGTTTATTTAGTTTAATGCTTTACACACAAAAATTTTCAAATAGATAAAAGTTATATGATAGAATGAAACATTATTTAATCCAGGATTGTAATTTTGTTTTAAATATTGAAATAAATACCATCGCATCTCCACCAATCGGGAAGGCAGTTTCCATTCTCGCAATTGAACATCCAATCCAAGCAAGAGCCGTTGACAGGGAACTTTGGTCTTTCGGTGCCCGGGTAAGGGATCAATTTGGAATGACCAATGCCGGTACAGTTCTTCTCATCGGAAGCTTCATCGTCACTACAATCGTTTTCGCCGTCGCACACCTGATATACAAAAATATTTGAAAAGGAGTATCAGACAAAGATGTCCATAACTATAAACTTTTTCGACAAACTTTTTTTTGTTTTTATTGGTCACATGTCAATGTGTACGTACGTAGAGTATACAGCTGAAGTAAATAACAAAAACGTTATAACAAAAACCCTAAATTATGCTTAGTTTTAATCCTACTAATAAGTGAAAGTTTGTAATGATGTATGGATGTATGTATGAATGTTTGTTACTTTTTCACGCAAAAACTACTGATCCGATTTGAATGAAACTTGGATTATATATTGTCCGTGACCTGGATTAACACATATGCTACTTTTTATTCCGGAAAACCAACGGGATCCAAGCGGAGGCGAACTCTTCAGAAACGCCTAGAAGACTTCGCAAATTGCACTTCTAATCCTGCGCAGACGAAGTCACGGGCACCAGATAGTTGTTTATAAAAAAATCTCATTATAAACGAACTCTTACCCAAGACCTAAAGATACACTTCCCGGACGGACATCTGAACATATACGGCGCGCAAGTAGAGTTCTTGCATCTGTCTTCTCGTTCATCCTCGCCGCCAATACAATCGCGTTCTCCGTCACACACCCAAGAATTAGGCACGCACAGCCCACTCTCGTTGCCACAGGCGAAGCCATTCTGACAGCTTATTACTGGCCGTTTTGATACTACCTATGATAAAAATCAAAGTCAAATTAACATGATAGACCAGAAAGGGCAAATTGGATGGAGTCAAGGTCCCACATTTTTTTTAACTTGCAATAATGGAACTTGGTTTGTTACAATGCACTTACAATGCAGTTTTTAAAAATGTAACAATATCATTATAAGGCAGCGGGAATGATTAGTTATTAGACATTTTACTTCGAAATGCGTCTTTTTTAATGTTGTTTATCGTATTTATAGATGGTCGGATAGTGTGAGAATTAAGTCTAATAGACAATTTGCAACTTACAGTGCAATTACGTTCGTCCGAGCCATCTTTGCAATCGTTATCGCCGTCGCAAACCCATCGCTTGTCAATACAATGCCCATTCGCGCATTGGTACTGCTTTGCCGTGCAAACGTGTGAGCCGCAATCTACCACAAAACATAAAACGGGAATTTTAGACGAGTGGAAATTCTACTTCCTACTAATATTATATACGCGAAAGTTTGTAAGAATGCTCTTTCACGCAAAAACTACTATTCGCTTTGGATGAAACTTGGAATATATATTGTCCGTGACCTGGATTAACATATAGGCTACTTATTATCCCGGAAAATCAACGGGATCCAACGGGGAACGAACGAAGTCGCGGCCGGAAGCTAGTAAACTATAATGTTGAACAGTGTTTCTTACGAGATAGGCACAGAAGTAATCATAAACATTCAGAAGCATTGTTTTCAGTCTAAACTTGACATTATCCTACCGGCTGTGCCGCATAAAGCATTTATATTCGGCACCAACTTACACAAATCTATCCAGATTATTTCAGATACAAAACCTAAGTCTTATTTGTGATTTTTTTATACATTTTGAGTGCATACCTTGTTCGTCACTCATATCAGCACAGTCCATATCACCGTCGCACTTCCAACTAGGCAGGTAACATTGCGTATTGTCGCATGATATCATAGGAGGCTGGCATTGACAGCCAACTTCGTCTGAAAGGTCGCCACAGTCGTTGTTACCATCGCAACGCCAAGTCGACGTTATGCATAGTCCGTTTTTGCATGTGAATTGATCCTGAAAATATTATGTATCGTTTTAATTATGATTATTATTAATTATTCTGCAAAACTTGACAGGCGTCATGGCTCAGTCGGTAGTAGCTCTGCCTTGTGTGCTGTGGGTCGTGGGTTCGATCCCCACCGAGAACAAACTTTTGTGTGTGGCAAACATAGATGTTTGTTCTGTGTCTGTGTGTCTGGGTGTTATTATGTATTATAAGTATGTATTTACAAAAAAAAGGTATATAAGTAATATATCAGCAATCTAGTTTCCATAGTACAAGCTCTGCTTAGTTTGGGACTAGAGAGCGTTGTGTGTAATGTCCAAGAATATCTATTTATTTTATTTATAACTGATGCAAACTTTCTTTATACTTCGATCTGTCTTTAATACTTACAGGATCGCAACTGCCGCTAGGATTGTGAGGACACGTCATATTCTGGTTCGGCTCCAGTCCGTTCGGGCACATACATTTGCCCGACACCATTGTGAAGCCTTCGGGACAAAGGCAGCTAAACGTATTCCCCGGTCCACCGAGACACATTGCTTCACAACTAGCGTTCTTGAAAGAACACGCATTACTTCCATATTGTGTGAAGTGAGCAAACACCTTCAAATCCATCAACCCAGAGAACGAATTGTTGATAGTTATTATGCTCTCGCCGGTGTCTTTATCCGCAATAAAAATGGACTTCTCCTTCCAATCGTCCCAGTACATTTTATCTTTCAAAACTGCTACTGCAAACGGATGGGACACTTTATCGTCGCTCCACAGAATCCTCTTGAAGTATTGCCCGTGAAGATCGGAACTGGCTATGTAATCCTCCATAGCGTCCACCCAGTAGATCCGTTCGGACATCTGATCGATCGTGATACCGTTCGGCCATTGGACTATAGGTTTTCCGAACAGTTTTTTAACGCTCGTTCCGTCTAAGTTTGATCTAGAAACTGACGGATTGGTCTTATCCCAGTCGGTCCAGAACAAGTAACCTGCTCTAGGATGCACTGCGATTCCTCTAGGCTTAGATAAAACTTTAGAATTCAGAATAGTGACTCTCAATCTGCCTTCGCTCGTCAAATCCGTTCGCACGGCTTCGATCTTCTTTCTCAGTCCATCAACGAAGTAAAGAACATTTGAGATCCAATCTAAGGCCATGCCTTCGATACTAGCGAGATCAGTATCGACGATAACTTCTTGAGCGGTTCCGTTGTTAAAACACTGGCGATTGATCTTATCCATTTCGATATCAGCCCAGTAAATGCAGTTATTCTTGATATCAAATTCAATAGCGACGATGTTCTTCTGTTCTTTAACCGGATATATTGTCGTATTGTCGAATAGGTCTATGCGAGCGATTTTGTCTCTCAGCGCAACTAGCATAAATTCTTGTGGCTCTTCAATTGGGCAAGGGACTTTATCAGGTGCGAAAGACATGTATCCTGAAATGGTGCAGACATCGCCGTCAATCTTTCTATACCCTTTGGTTCTTTGGTAGGTTTTCCCAGGGCGACAGCTGGATGGTATCTTGTACGGATCGTGTCGCACGGATTTGTTCCGCACGCACTCATCGCTACTGGATAGCATGAAGCCGAAATCACATTCAAAGTCGCGTCGGCTACATTCGCAGACTTCCTTATTCGTCGCTCGAGAGTAATCCTTTCCGTGGTAGCAACTAGTGTACGCTATACGCCTTTGATAAGTATTTTTTAGGCCAAGCACGCAAGATACGGAAGAATTAGGCGGGGAAGGCGACCAGAATTTAAAGTCTGCGTCTGTACAGTTCTTAGCAAAAGTGTTTCGTAGGTCTATTGTGATGATGATCCATTGGTGTTGGTCGTTGGCCGAGCCGAACATTGTGAATGTCGTTGTGTTTTCTCCTGGCTCCGTCATGAGGCCGTAAATTCTCAGGTCGTCGGCGTTAAATCTGTTGAAATTTAAAAATTTTGGTATTCTGGTCACAAACCTGTATCTGCTTACAACACAAAGATCATACCTAAATTTAGATTAAAAACCAATTTAATCGTACTCACTGATGAGAATTCCAATCGATGCCTTCATTAGTAGAGTACAGTATCTTTCTAGTTTCGCCTCTAGACTTGAAATACTTCACAGCAACCAACACACCACCATGATCTCCGTAGTTGAAGAAGTAATAATCTTTGAGTATTCTCTTCCAAGTCAAACCAGCGTCACGGCTCATGTAAACCCCAGGAATGCCCTTTAGAGATTTGCCCATAACGCCAGTGGCCATGAGAATACCGGGAGCCGATTTCGAGCTCATTATGCTTGCGGATCTGTGAAATAAACAATTCTAAGAACTCTACTCTCTTAGTAAAAAAAAAGAGCCCAGGCTTTTATGGGTGTCACAGGTAAAATTACAGGTTACACGAGACCCAACATCATTTATGTCTCAGAGTGATGGACGCACTGCAAAGCCACTTAAGGCACATGTTTTAAAACGCGGAGGTAACAACTCAACTAAGTGGGCGGAGACAATTTCCTTGCTCAGCCACTTTCAATTTTTTTGTAGAATAATAATATGGAACAGTTATTGACGTAGCTTATTGACGAGTTTAATGACCTGTACCTGTATCACGAACAAATCTGACAGTCGCCGCGTTAACGTATTCGAGTATTGCGCGTCAATACCAGCTCGACTGCCAACCGTTGCAGTTTCACCGCGCAGTGTATCTCGGATACGCTAGCGTTACGATACGTTTGCGATTGTCACATTTATTCGTGATCAAGGCACTGGTACCAGTGAAAGGATCGCTGCGTCTATTTTTATGCAGATTTTTATACTGTTCTTTTGCGCCAGGTGACTTTTACTAATTATGTTTTTTTTTTATTTATTGCTCAAGCACTAATCCAAACTCAAGCATAGATTTTGTATGGAAATCTCTCCTCAAATCTATGCTTGAGTAACGATTTCTGTATCGGCATACGGGACTTTGCTTTGGCCAGAATGATAATAAAATACCGCCCAATGTGACTAGTGACCAAAATAGCCAGAACTATTGAATATTCAGTCGCATATCGATATAAAGAAATTGCAAAACCTTTTAGATGTTAGGAATAACAGTTTAAAACCTTTATAACACTCACTCTTTTCAATTTTATAGTGCAAAAAACAGCTTTGATACGTGCAGGCAGACAGATAACCTTTCTCAAGGTTACAAAACAAGTTATTTTTGAATGTTTTTTATTAGTTTTTAAGGCAATTATTTAAACAAACACAATAACTTAATCATGCTAGAAATGTGCATGCAATATACAAGCAAAGTAAACGATTTGATGTTACAAAGCGCAGTTTAAAACTATGAGATTATCAGTTCCATTTCTATTTGTTATCAGACCATGGAATATGAAAAAAAATCTTTGCAGGTTTCACTAAAGTTTTGCTCTATGTATACGCACTCCGGTCGTTTATGTACAGTTTAGAGAAGCTAAAGCGACATAGAACTAAGCAACAATTTCAAGATTCTTTGTGAATTGTCTGTAACATTTGATATTCATTTTAAACTGTCTTTTTTTCTATGTAGGTTTTAATTTTGTCTAAAGCCAACAAATATGAAAAATAACAACAAAGAACTCAATAGCCATCGTAGTTTTACCTCAAGCCATTCGTAACCACTTTTCCTGGTGGACTGCAAACAATTTAATTTATCAGCGGGTGCTTCATTACCTACTCTGAATATGGATTCTAGTAATAACAATTACTAAAGAAGGTAGCTTCGTTCTAGTAGATAAAGGTTTGATTCTAACAATGGATGGATGGTAACCTATTTTTTTATCTATAGCTAAAGTAAAGGCAAGACTAATACAGTATGGTTCAGTTGTATAAGACTAAAATTGGTTATCAACCAGATTAAATTATTAAAACCACTTTCAAACGTTTTTATTTAATAAAATCTCTAGGGTTATGGATGAAACACCTAATAAAACTTATCACGTTGAATCACAGAGTACTTATCGCAGTGCACATTAACTGAATAGCAAAGTGACATTGACATTATATATCTAAATTAACGGTCACGATCTAAACAGAGTTCAAACACGATAACAGCTCAATTCGTATTTCAAAACGCATTGTTTGATATAAGTTTCTTGACCCCACAGTTATGTTAGATTTTTCATTTGTAAGAACATAAACAAAAATAAATAAAAAATACAACCGAATTCTACGGAACCAAAACTCCTCCTTTTTCTGAAGTCTGTTAAAAATGACTCGATAAGTTGAAATTGAAATCTTTTTCTTTAATTTCAAGCCTGTGATTTTCTAATCATTTCAAGTTCAAGTACAGTTACTGAGAGATAGTAGAAATTACAGCTAAGCGCATAAGCGCTTTGTTATCGTGTAGACTCATAATGATAATCGTTAAAGCGTTGACTACCTCATAACCGTAAGCTCGGAATAGCACGTTGTAGATAACGGTCATCTAATGTGGGCAGTTGTTATAAAGCGATCTGACATCGCTTTAATTTTGAACTGTTTGAAACCAGAATATAATTTTTTTAATAAGTTTTTTTTATGGTAAAACTATTATCCCGCATAATAAACCTCATTGGGTTTACTATACATTTCTGTATCACCCTGTATATTATCAACCACGTCATGCACTTTAAAATGAAACCAACAACTATTCGATACATGAAATTTGTGTTACGGAAATTTAATTTGTACGCAGCCAAATAATTACCTACTAAATTCATTATGCAACAGCATATAATCATACTAAGGTCAAAGAACGTTATCAGTTCAGCAACATGTGACTCAGAAATAATAATTTCCATGTTTACATCTCGGGAATAGAACTAGGATTTTAGACCTTATTAGGAGTAGTGTAGGACTGTTTTTAAAATAACTACGTTTTCTCCATAGCAGCACGTTACAGTAGCCATAGAAAATTAGAGCTTATTTCAATTAGTTTAGGCTCATATTTGGTAAAGTGTAGCATCCATGCGGTTTCAAATATCGTATGTTTCTTACCTTGTTACTGGATACAGTTGACTGAATTTCTGGCACAAGTGCAAGCTGCAAGAGTTCTCAGCGTGGCAGTGTAAGGGTTTGCCTGCAAAAAAATGTTATGTATAAAAAACGTAATAAAACAGCCCTTAATACGTTCCAGTACGAAAAAAGACCGATAACTATTCTAACTTGGATTTAAGAGGACTCTAAAAATATTCTAAATAAAAATAAGAAGCTAAAAATCACATAATACCATTCTCGTCTTCAGTCGGCGGATTGATATGCGACCACGTGACACCATGGTCGAAAGTTATCACCGAGATGAGATGTTCTGGGCCAATGCTGCTGATAGGCCCTCTGGAGTCAACTCTAGACGCGATGTAGATACCCTTCAGACCCTCAACTCTATAGAGATCCGTGAATGGGTCTTCTGTTACATCCCTAGAAAAGTTAAAGGTTTGAGTGTAGGTAGTTTTCAGGGAATCCTAGTTACGAATCCAAGTCAACTATCGAGTGGAACTTTACTTACTCCAGCCAGCTATCCTTCCAGTTTCCATCAGGGAAGTAGCACAGAATCCGGGACAGACTCGACACAAAGTTGTATGTCGTAAAGTTGTTGCTTATTTCCGACACGTAGAGGTTAGCTAACGTTTCTGTGTGCATGACAGAGACGAAGATACGTTTGTCGGTAACGTCTGCGATGTGGAACTTGCGAAGGTCCAACTCGGTTTCAAACTCTGCTTTGTTGAATGGACCTCTTTGGTGAGAAATGTAGAGGTGTAAGGTGTTTCTCTGTAGAGATAGAAATAAAAAATGTTTTATCTCGTTAACTTAGGAATAACATGGTATTGACAATCGTTCGATACCTCTTTTTAATATAATACCTGTATTAGGAGATACCGCTCGATACCGTAAGAATACAATGTTGCAATCGGGTGGCCAAAAATAACACCTACATATTTTGATAAAAACAAAGATTATAGTCCAAAAAAAATAGCTTGATAAAAACACACTGGAATTATCTTATAGAATAGATGAATGTAAATCAGTTTTACGCAAACTATTTTATTTTGTGATCTGTGTTGCAATAAGTATCAATATTCAATACTTACAAACTCATCTCAATATATACTCAGTTTGTTTTACTTTACAAACTGATTTAGAGTAATCTAAACAGCCTATTATTACTTTGACTACGACTAAATTATTATACTGACGTAGATTATAATTCTCGATTTGCTCAGTTGCTGTGTCATACAAGCATGTCCAAGAATACTAAGGTAGGTTTGTTTAATGGTTTGGCCGGCTCCGATTTCCAAGCATTTAAGTAATAATGTCACTAACAGAGTCTGAACTGCTTGTTCAGACGTTTGTCTAATGCGATTATTTACAGTAACAGATGAGTCATGTTTCATAACTCTAGTTGGATAGTATGTCCTCTATTTCCCCTAGATATATAAGAAATTAGTAAAATACACCACTATTTTGTAATTACTAAAAAAACCTTATTCACTGTTCGTTACTGATCACATTTAGGTAGCAAAAATTCAAATAAAAAAATATATCCCAAAAAAGGCTAATAAAATTAATATTTTTTTTTGGTAATTAAATAATGGTGGTGTATATTCAACTTACTAAGAGAAAATACGTGTTCTTACCCAGTCACACATAAACATTATTGCTTTCATACTAAAGTTACCGTACCTATCTACTTGAGTTACTCTGAAACTTCTGATGCTAGTCTAGCTCGGACTCTACTTTACCAGGATCGCCATGTCTAGACATCTTTGTGTACCTAAGGGTATTGGTATAGTATCGATTTAAAAAGCTTTCTCGCACTTTCGCCAACATGACATCACCATGAATGAGGTCATGGTCTATAAAGGCAAGCGTCCACAGGCCCGCATCGCACGCATCGGGCGCATCGCACGCAACGGATTTTAGTTTGCCTTGTATAAAAACTCAAACAACTGCGTCCACTGATCCGCACCGTACGGACGAGTTTTTATACAAGGCAAACTAAAATCCGTTGCGTGCGATGCGTCCGATGCGTGCGATGCGGGCCTGTGGACGCTAGCCATTAAGTACCATTTGCCTTTGTCCAGACATCTAATGAGAGCCTACGCCTAAACAGTTGTTACTTTTCTAAAAACTGCATTGTAAGTGCATTCTAACAAATAAATTATTGCAAGTTTAAAAAAAAGGCTTCATGCAGATGCAGTTTCCCCAGACACATTTCTTCAAAATGACACCAATCTATGCGGTCACGGTTATATAGGATGTTATTTGTTAGAAGCTTTGTCCTCGTATTTGATTTGTTGAGTCATAACATGAGGGTCATAAAGCTTCGTAATGAGTAAGTGTAGGCATAATGCTAAGGCTAGGTATCGAAATATTTTAGCGTAACACATTTTAAACTTCCATACCGCATTACACAGCGATAAGTAATAGGAGTTCAGCATGTTTCGTAATTAGTTTAATATCATCAACATTCATTTTAGGTAAGATTGATTTCAATAAAAGTACAAATGATGGGTAGGTAGAGTATAGGGTCGCTACTGATTCTTTTTAGTTTTAAACACTTTTATGATTTTGCTACAAAGTCATAAAATATCGAGTTTATTTATTCTTTACCTAAATAATACAATGTTTCAATCAGTTACGACTTATTTATTCAATCGGAAGTACATAAATACTGTTTGTTTCTGACCTACAGTTGGGTAAACAGCATTTATTGATATTAATTGACTCATCTGCAGTAAATAATAAAGTTAAAACTATACTTACCGCACATACGATAGTAATGTCAGTTTAGTCAAGAGAATAAATTAATTTTTATTCCATCCAATAAATGAGTCATTTAACTTTTATATGAATACCACTTAGAGCATTAAGGAATACAAGGATATAAGGCCCGATGAGCCGCTGCAGAATACCGTTATATAACGTCAAAGGTGTACCGATTACTTCAGAAAATAACTAAGAATCATTCCAAAACAAATAGTTTTTTTTGCTTTCTTACAAAGATTGCATAAAAATCGGAGTATTTGTTACCCCTATCCTGTTGCAACCGTCTGTCTGTGGCTTTTTAGTGAGCTACGTACGAGGCCACAGAGAAACATATAGCTCACTAAGGCCCAAAACATACAGTATCTCCATCTATTATTTCAGACACAGTTTAACCGTTTGATGACTCCGGTACTTGCCGGATGCATCCTGATAGCACGTACGGAAAGTACGTGCAGTTTTTCGGACAGACGTTTTCCGATGAGATGACTAAGCTCACTATCACACACGGTAGTGTACTATGAAACGAGCAAGACCACCAGTCATGTCAAATTACAATAATATCACATTTCCAGGAACTTACTCAGCT
Organism: Eulithis testata; assembly: GCA_947507515.1. NCBI lineage: Eukaryota > Metazoa > Arthropoda > Insecta > Lepidoptera > Geometridae > Eulithis > Eulithis testata. The sequence goes on from OX382207.1 coordinate 6,746,077, forward strand.
TCCTGCTAGGATTATGAGAAGTTCTATCAACAATTACAGAAACGCCTACTGAAAGATACCGATAGTAATAAAATATTATAACTAAGACAAGCTTTGTTCACCTTTTCTTTTATTCGAAGCAAAAGAACTCATTGTAATGAGACGACAAGAGATAGAAGAGAGCGGAAAAGGAAAACATGATAAGCGAACCCAACCTAGCATTATAGGAAGATTGATAATGAAGTGGTATTGTAGAGTTAAACTTTGAGAGGCTTGGACAGATATTCAAACAAACTCATATTTCTCTCTACCCTCTGTCTGTCAGCAGGAAATAGCCTCTTTTTCTGTCCAATCAGACTCAGCTGTATTAGATTATTTAACCATTTTGAATGTCTGTCAACAAGACTAGTAAGTACCTACTAAGTATCATAATATAATCGTCGTGTTCCACGATAAAGACGTTTCATTGTCAGTGACCGATGTCCTCTGCGTTCGTTCTCGAACTAACAAGACATTGTGGATGTGGAGTGCAATCAAAACCAGTCACGAGGTGATTCGTACAATTCGTGACAGACTCTCCTGACCGGCAATTTGCCTCCATACACTTAACGAGGTGCTTCCTCTCCGGCTTAACAGATTGACAGGGGCGAGGTGTGATACATTGCTTTATGCGTAGATTATAATATAACTAATGTGATAAGTGGGAAAGTGACTCAACTACGATGCAGCTAGATGCATTGTTTAGGGGTAGACCGTGATTTTAAACTATATTAGTAACCCACCCACAACTGGTGTCATCTGTGCTCGAACTGATGTCTGATGTAATGTCGCCGCCAAATGGCTCTATTATTCTGGTTCCCATAATGTTATCGGAAGTAGTTATAACAGAAATATAGGTCGGTCACGGTAAGAAAAGCCGCGACTGGATGAAAGATGTATTCTTCTATAAGAAATATTATAGAAAAATTCATAAGAGAAATGGAAATACCGGCATGTTTATCTTATGCACGATTAAACATCGGGAATATACATGGTAGGTAATTAGGTATATTATGTTGATAGCAACTGGGTCTGTGTAATGTGACTCACCTTTGAACAACATATTTATTCAAACTATAATAAAAATCGATGAATTCAATGTTTTTTGATATTCAATAGAACAGCAAAACGACTTCGCTAAAGAGAGTTCATCTCCAGTCAGATACATAGTTTTGCGTAGAATTCTGTTCTATTAGTGAAAATATTTGTCCTTGAGAAAAATGACTAGAAGTCATTCGATACAAATATAATTATTCTACATCTACGACGCGACGTTCCTTAGACAAAATCGATAGGCACCCGACAAAGACTTGTAGCAAACTGACATAGGTATACTAAGGCCCGTATTCCGTAGCCTTACTCAAGCACTGATCCGTACTCAAGCATAGATTTATGTATGAAAATCTCTACTCAAATCTATGCTTGAGTAACGATTTCTGTCTCGGAATACGGACCTAAGACATAATAGGAGTATACAACTGACTACATTCGCGTACTTTCTTGTACCCTACATACAAAAGGAAACAATACAAACCTTTGTTCGATGATAACAAAACAGTTAATTACAAATTGATGAGGGAAGGAAAGATAAGCGGATCGTTTTTTGAGAATATTGTTTCATTAACGCTTAGAATAGAATAGAATAGAATAGAATAGAAAACGTTTATTTTGTGTCATAAAAAGAATCATACATGAGTTCAGCAGAAGAATAAAAATAAAAAATAGAGATCTAATATTATGACAACAAAATCGGTCGTCACTCAGCATAAGTTGTAGCAGCATGGGCACTACTACAACGCTGGTATTCTGTGACGCCAAGGCTTACGCCGCCGGCAGCAACGGCGGCCATTAGCCATTGTTATGTATAAGTCTCATTAATTTTATTAATAGAAATACGGTTCACTTATATCAGTTTAGACACAAATTTGTAGTATCGTCTAGATTACATTTGATAAGTTCCTTGCAACAATGCAACCACGTTTGATCGGTGGTCGGTCAATTTACCTAATTTAGAATGAATTGGATCATTCATAATTATTCAGTTCGTTTTCCCGGATCATTAATTTGAATACTGATTACTGACACGTGGGTCAGTAATCACCTTACCTACATTACCTACTTGATTATGGACTGTTATCACATAATTATGAACTTTTTCGTACCACTTGCTCAAAAAAGTGACATTCTATGCCACAAAAAGCGAACATAACAATAGTCATTTTTAATCTGTTAAAAACAGGGAGAGAAAATTGTACTGGATTTCTTTCATCCTCTAGGGGGAGAAGGTGATTTAAATTTGGAATACAATTTATACTGAACTACATCTCTGTTTACACCATTGAGTTTTTATACAAAGCATTATACATCTTTTTGAAAAAGGAATACGCATTTATTATGCAGGCCGTATGAGCTTGATGCCTTTGCTTTTCCGACAAAAAAATATTAGTCTAGGAAAATCCCGCGTTTTTGTTTTCTTCAAATACATAAACGTTAAGTTTATTTTAATTTATTTTTATAAATAAGTTAATGTTCTAAAATGCTATCTCATATTATTATTGTGTTAATTTTTTCGCAAATGGTACGAAAAGTAGAGTATTTTCCTCGGTGATAAAGCTGTCTTAGTCTTGGGTGAACTTAAATCCCTCGCTACTCTCAGGACTCGTCTTAATAAGTTTTTAACACCCTCGCTACGCTCGGGAGTAAACTTCGAGTCCTTCGTTACGCTCGCGATTTAAATCGTCACACGCGACAGAAGACACTGCTTTATCCCCTTGTATAATAATCTACTATTAAGTAAGTATTACTGGTAACTAATAGGTTATGAAAATAGGAATTTGTTTGCAATTCCAAGGCTAATATGGTTATTACCACAGTGATCAGACCGAGCAAAATATTTAAAACTAAAAAATCACTTTCACTATGAAATGTTTTAGAAATAACTCACCTCCTTAGACTGTTTGGTAGCGAACATGTAATCTCCTTTGATCTGGAAGTCCTTGGCCTCCTCGAAAAGTACATCAGCATTGATCAAATCTGTCGGGTCTCCAGCGCTGAACACGGTGCTAGTTCCATCGGGCTTCCAACGTTCCACATAAAATACCTTCGGAAACCCGACTCCAGACGACCAGAAGAAGGTTTTCACATAACTTTGGATCATTTTGAAGGATTTACCGCCATCGAGTGTTAGGTACAGCTGAAAACATTCAGAAAGCTGTATTTCACGCAGAAATTATTCTCAGAATGTTTTTTTATTGCGTTTTAGTTTTATTCTTTCTTTATTCTTTATTGTACACAAAAGTAATATAAGGGAACTTAAAGATAGGTCATGTACAAAGTTTTAGCGAGAATAACTATTTATTTAGCTGCCTTCTGCACTTGTACTATTATATATTGTATGGCTTTGTTTAGTTTGAGACACTAGTGATATAGTAATGAGTTAAGTTGTCCGAAATCATCTGTCAGTTTCTATGTAAAACATAGATGTTTGTTCTGTGTCTGGGTGTTTCTATGTATTATAAGTATGTATTTACAAAAAAAAATGTATGTATGCATTCTATCAGCCATCTATGTAGTTTCCATCGTACAAGCTTTGCTTAGTTTGGGACTAGAAGGCGTTGTGTTAAGTGTCCGTGAATATTTATTTATTTATTATTTATTTATTATTATGACTAAAAAAAGTTTTCTCAATAAAATCAACTTGAATCGTCATAAAGTGAAACTAATACCATTGAATTCAAAGTTTCTATGCTGGCCACTAACTTACCTACAGTTCGGTTCTCTAGAATTTTTGTACCCTCGTTACGTGAAAGTAATCCATTGCACGTAATCAAGATCGTTGTCTCGTAATCTCCGAGCACAAGCATTCAGTTTTATAATTTCTTAGTCACACGTTTGCGAATTGTCGATAGAGTTATTCGCATGACCTAGTTTAATTACGCTATATGCTTACTGAGTAGGCCTAGATACGAGTGTTTTAATAGCATTATTTTGGTATACTTATGTAAAAATTACGTATTTTAAAACGTCATCATTTTAAAATAAATTAAATTCACTTTTGTCTTGTAAATTTCCTTTTATGACACGAGAATAAAGTATACGTAACCTACTTCATAGAGTGCACTATTGTAATAACCACTTAGGCTAGGTGGAGTTCAGTGACATTAATCATGATATCATTATATGCGTTTAAAAGGTATTGGTATGATAACTTTTTGTGGAAGTTCTCAAGTGACGGCAGATCTCGGCCCGAAAATATAAAGTACTGTAAAGTGGATAATATATTAGTTTTAAAGTATAGGTAAACGAGACGAGTGTACAAAGAAAGCCCACAGTAGGTAGGTACTTGAGGTCGAGGTTGACTGTGAATTACGAAATAGTTCTTGTAATAGATGAATAACTAAATCTTTCAAAACTGAAATACCTACTTATTTGATTGAAAACATTTGTTTTAGATTTCACTACTAGGCCGGGTTCTCACTACGCCGGATCCGGGATAATGTAAATAGCTCTATATAAATTGTACAGCCACCAGCCTTTCCGGCAGATTTACCGGCCCGGCAGATTTGCCGGTCCGGCCTAGTGGGAACCCGGCCTTATTGTAAAAATTACAACAAAGTTTTCTTATTTCCAATTCCGCTTTGTGGCGTATTGGTAGTGTAAAAGTTAGCTACGGTCCTCAAATACTCACCTTCCTATTAGTGTCGATCTTGTCCAAAATAACGTATTTGTCCGGTAGTTCCTCATCAAAAGCCAACTCACTGGGATGGAAGATCAGGTCAGATCGGTGAATAGTCTGGCCATTGTCGCTCGTGTAGAATAACTTCTGGTTTGTCGAATCCACGAAGACGCACTGTTGACCAAAGTTTTACCTAGGTACTGAATTTCGTTAAGCCAATACAGACTTTATCCAATAAACACAAGGATTATTTTGAAATGACTTTTAAGCTAGATTAATCTAACTACCACTCCACGCGATCTCCTTATAAAACTGAAATTGGGTAATTGGGTTTTATCTCTTTGTTTATAACAAAATAAATAACAGAAAACTAAACCTTAAAACAAGCACTAAAGGAACTGGCATTTTGTTAAAAAAAAAAAGAATCAGCATTATATTGTATACTGCTACTATATACCTACTAGATACTTATTGTTATCATTATTATTATTCAGCCGCTACATTCCCACTGCAAGGCAAAGACCTCCCTTCCCTCTACATACACTATATACTTATATAAATTCAAAATCAATATTCAGCCTGATTCATTTATCGTTGGTTCGAGTTTCAGTCTATTTGTTGAAATGATTTATCTATTCTTTTAGGTTCGTTTTGAAGTTTCAGATTCAACCAATCTCAGAATCAATGAGGGCAATAAACTCAGGGTCTTTGAACTTTGTATCCAAAACATAGGTGAGTATTGTTGCTTCAATATTTTGTAAACCAAGCTAAAATGCTTATGAATTTTATTGATTGATACTGGTGATAAAATATCAGACAAAGGCAGGTGATATACAGATTAAATACCTACATTGTTTACTTTTTTTTTCTATTCTAATTAGGAATAAGACTTTTAGGTAAGTAAGTATAATATGTTTTATAAATTTAAATACTGCAAACTCTGCAGTCATTCTTGCAACAAGTTTATAATTCTTTACTAATTCTTTTTACAGCTTTAAGCATAAAATTTATCGCTTATAAGTATGTAGGTAGGTAGCTAATACTTTAAAAGGTATTATTATTATAATAAATACCTATGAGAAATGGAAGGGGTATTGGGAGGCTTTTGCCCTGCAGTGGGATGAAACAGGCTGTTAATAATAATACCTATCAGATGTGAGCAGAAATATTAAAAATAAAAACACTTACAAACTCTGGGTACTTGGGATGGTTGAAGAACTTATCCACTTGAGCATATCCGCTATCAGGAGCATCTCCCAATCGGAACTTCTCAGTTTTATTAGTGAAGTTTTTTCCATAGTCATAGGATATGAAGAGGGTGGATGGTGATACCCCCCCTTTGTTCCTTGGACTGGAGTCTCGAGCCAGGCAGATGATGACGTTGGTACCTTCTCCAACCCAATGCACCATTAGCTGTTGGTGACTGTCATTGAGGTGGGTTGTCTGAGAGAAAAAGAAATGTAGGTCAGCGTAGTCATTTACATTCTTGGTAGAAAGAAAGTAGGTAGGTACATGTAGGTAAACAAGCTTTAAAAAGTAAGAACATGAAGATTGGTATTTTATTTAACCTTCGAAACCAACATTCAACCATCAATCAGCATAAAATTAAAATATTTAGTGATGTAGGTAGGTATTTTACCTACTTGCATAATTCACAAATGCAGGTAGGAATATTTCTTTGTTCTTTTGCCAAGAAAAATACTTTCAAGTCATGTTAGCAGTAGGTACCTTTTATTGCAGATAGGATAGATACATAGGTGTTTACTGTTTACACAGAGCCATGGCATTTAGCCGCAAAACTAGTGAAGGGCGACCTTCAGGGACTGCTGAAATCGCTACGTCGTCACCTAGATAAAAATAGTAGGTAGAAAATGCACATGAAAACAAATTCCGACGAACGTAGCAACGATGACAAACAATAAACTACCGTCAAATCAATGCACAAAGGGGAGAAAGATTGGACGCATTATGTACGACTATGGATACGACCACTTACCCAAGTACTGATATTGCTAACTAGAGCCGGCGTCTCCAGAACCGCTGTGTCTCGTTTTCTCCTCTCTGAACCAGGACCGTCCTCAGCTGTAGCGGTTCTGTCGATAACTGTAGTTTTTCCTCCGGATTGGTTTTCGTCGTCTGCCACGTACAATGTTTTACCCGTTGTCCCATACTGATGCAAGGCACCAGTATACGTAAACATCAACAAAAACGCAATAAAACTAAAACGCTGAAATGCCACCAACATTTTGAAATCACTGCATTTCCAAACACATCCGACCGATCGAACACAAGATTTTTCGATTACTGCGATACAAAACGAAAATCAGTGAATTTGACGTTTGTCGCGCCTAACTACAAACTGAAGTGAGCAACGGAATGCGAATATTTTGACATTGATTTAAGTTTTCAATGTTGCCATTATCATAAATTGTCTATGACCATTGCAAACTTAGCTTTGAGCGACATCTATTGTCGAATAGCGATCCAATGCAAATTCACAAAGAATTTGTCGGCACTTTCATTCTATAACATCGTAGTATTATCTGATGCTTTACAGCATTTTATTATACTGCGACTCTGCCTATTACTTTACTTACTACCTACAAAGCAAGAACTCCTCAAACTATCAACTAGGTACCCACGCGATATTTATCAAAAAAAGAATAGTCTACATTTTACAATTTATTGGAACTTATAGTACAATGACAGCCTGTCTAGCTGCAAGCTTCGCCTTCTGGCGTACTTGCGCGGCAATTCTGTCAAGATCCCGGGTGCCTTGTGTAGTGACGACGCGGCCACCGTCAGCGACCTTCTCCACCAGTTTCAGAGCCTCTAGGGCTTGGAGAGCCTTGCGGGCGATGCTGCCGGATGATCTGAAAACATTTATTAGTTTAGGTCATAGGTTAAGTTCAAACATGACACATAACTTTTATTAAATGCACTGACCATTACCATTACTACATACAACCAAATTGACCCTCAATGAGAATATTTGAATTATATTTTGTTGGATCACACTAACACAAACAAGTCACAAATAATGAGTAAGTAGATAAATTACCTGCAGAAGTGAGAGGGTGTGACTCCGTTACGTTTGCGCCCACCAAAGATCTTAGTGACAGTCTTGACTCCAACTGGGGATCGGATGTAGACATGACGGAGGATGGCTGCGCATCTCACGTAGAACCAATCAGGGTCGTATGGGGCCAACTCCTTGAAGCGGGCGGTCTTGACCAAGTCCATATGCTCGGGAACACGGACCTTGCCTGACCTGGAATTATTAGTATCAGAATAAAGACTTTATTGACACTTATTATTGTTTTGTATTGTAATTTTCAGTTACAGCAGGAGGTTAAATTTATAAAGCCTATGGTGGTTTGCCTCTATTTAACTAGATATTTGGTAATCAAAAACCTTGACCGATCATAGATGTGGAGGTTATTTTACTTTAAAAAAACTCTAATGATATAAAAAGCGCATAAATATATAAGTCCTACACAAAATAGACCATGAAGTAGCAGCATTACAGTCGGTACATATTAGAGGACCACAAACTTACTTCTTCAAGTGAGCGGCAACAGCCTTGACAATCTTGTCTTGCTCAACATCCTTCAAAGTGACGGAACGAATCTGAAAAATATTTACGAAGTTAGAGACATGCATTTCCTGCCTTCAGCATTATCAATATTATAATTATATAAAACGCCATAGCTAAAATGTATGGGAAATTAGATACATCAGAATACCAATTTAGAACTATGTAGGTTGTTGCTAAGACCCTAAAGGCATGTACCTATTGTTTTGGTGATATAGAGCTCGTGATGCGGTGCGGGAGTCTTGTGTTAGAAAATAATCAGTTGTTAGCAAATTGAGTTTACGCCTGCTTGACAGGTTATAGGCGACAACGCTAAGATAACGACAAGTTAGGATGAAAGTAAATGATAGGTTATGTCGGTAATCAATATCTATCAGCATTTGCTGGACCGGCATCCTCATTTAAATGATTATAGTAAGCGGCTACGCTATATTACTGCAATGGAAATAGAAGTTACTAGCTACCACCAGCGCTTAGGTATCCTAAACCGCGTCAGACACTGACAACGCAACCAAGTTTCACATCACTCTCGCTTGAATACAATATCAAGGAAAACTTCATAATGAGCACTAGAAACGCACCTTGCCCATGTTGTGTATTGAATTCTGCACACTACTCGAGAAATGCACAATTTATCAATGAAAAACCATGTGGTTTTCCGACAAAACACACCGTGCCTTGCGTTGGCAACCGGAAGAAAGAACCATAGACCATAGACATAGAGGAATATTGCAGAGAGGAAAGAAAAAAATTAAAAATGTATGGTTTTCAGAGTTGTCATCACTAAAAACATAATCTAATAAAAAGTGGAAAAAATATAAAATAAAAAGTGAACGTAAAATCACACTTACCGATAATTATGTAGGAACAGGCAGCTGTAGTGAAACGTCGATTGTTGCAAAAAGATTTTGGGCAGGGGACATCTTACTGCGAGTTTTGACTAAAACCATTCACAATAAAACCTTCACAACACAATCCTTGCAAAAAATTTGTTTTTACAATCAAGAAAACCTTAGAACCATCTACACAAGATTCAAAATGTCAAACGTGCACAAGGTTTGGTGGTGGAAACGCAAATCGATATCTTCATAGAGTATGCATGTTTTATTGTATTGTGAATGTTTTCAGTGGAAACGTCTGTGGGAAACGTACGGTAAAGGTTAGACACTGCAGCGGAGCGTCGCGTCAGTTAGCTTCTATATTCTTTTACCTTGGAAAGAATATAGAAGCTAACTGCCGCGACGCTCCGCTGAAGTGCAGTTCCGCCCTAGTGCGGTCTAAGCTTTACGGTGAACGGTCTGTTCTTTACTCTATGGTAATTTGGTCATCGTGTCTGCCAGTGTCATGTCATCATGTTATCGCTCAAATTAATGAAATCAATTAGACAAGTCAAAAAAAATAAACAATGGCCGCGAAACAAAACAACAAAGTTCAAAATGGTAAAATAAACCTAAAATTCATGCTTAAACACACCGAACTAGTGCTTTATCTAATAAAACAAGTGCCAAGGTTCTTCTACAAATGATAAGCAGTGCGTAAAATCCCTAAAGTGCGTGGTAAATTGAGTAATCTGTTCTTTCAGAGCAAGCACCATCTGACGATATTCCCTTGGCGTCCTTGGAAGAGAGCTTGTTTAGTTCGGAGAAACTTGACCGTGCATCACCTGAATTATGGCCTGAACAAAGTAAGTTTTTCCAAGTTCTGTTTCACTAGAATTTAGTAGCAACTAAATAGAATGTAGGTCACTAATGATTTTCAAAAAGCGCGGGATTTCTAATGTTGACTGACATCCCCACCTCACCTTCATATCGCCATTGCTCCTACGAAACAAGTTGATTTTTCGGTTAGAAACGATTCTTTTCAAACTCAAAATAATTGAAATGAGCGAGGGTGATATTACGGAAGTGGACATAAATGTTACTACACTGACTCAATCAGATAAAGAGGAAACCGACGATGACGGATCGAACAGTTCTGATGATTTTTCAGTTCCTGGTGTTTCCGAGTTTACACCTCTGCCCAGCGCCACCGAAACACCCGCATCGTGGAATAAAGGATTGACGAAAGAGGATTGCGCTTACATGCAACGTAAGTCTTCAATTATAGTTTTCAAACCTAAATCTACCTACCTACTACCTAATTAGTGGGAAATCTATATTTTTTTTTCATCTAGGTAACCTACTGCATACATATACTTAGGTACCTATCTTATCTAGTATGTGTGTAGTATATGGAAATTATTATGTAGGTATTAAAATATCCCAAATGTTGAACCAGTTGTACAATAATTAAAATCCACCATCATCCCCTTGATCTAGAATCCACTAACTATTAAATTTGTGTTTGGCCAAACTACTTTAAAATATTTTAAATTTTTAAATTTTTTTTAGAATTAGGATCGTTGTATGCCAGTGGACTTATTATGGAAGTGAAGAAACTTCATGACTTGGCATACCAACTTGGACTTGAAGAAGCTAAAGAAATGACAAGAGGAAAGTATTTAAACATATTCTCATCAAGACGACAAAGGTAGAATGTATTTTAGTCTGAACTATGCAGTGAAACATAGAATTTATTTTAAGTTTTATTAGTAAACTTCGCTATTACAAAAAAGTTAATGTTATTCAAATAAAGTTTCCAATAGGAATACTGTGTTTCATGTTCCGTGGTCACTTTATAATATGCATTAGCTCCGTCCAAAGACTTTTTTTTCATGTTCAGTAGTCACTTTATAATATTCATTAGCTCCGTCTAAAGTCTGTCTATAAACCTTATTTTCAAAGGCCTGTTGGGCTTTGCAATGAAACTTCTCTTAGGTTCAATGTCTCCATAGTGATACTCCAGTTTATATTTCTGCAAAATCTGAAACAAGTTTACTTTTCTTTTTAGATGTTTCATGCAATATCTTAAGGTTCAGTTGGCTCAGTCCAGTAGGGCTACCCTCAATCACCGTTCCAATCAGGGTTCAGTTGGCTCAGTCCAGTAGGGCTACCCTCAATCACCGTTCCAATCTGGGTCCATAGATTTTGAAAGAAGTCATGTCATTTTAAGTACAAAATTACAACTTTTTTATAATCCTAGTCTAATTTGGAACGGTGGTGTCAAGAGTAGTTCTACATTTCATCAGCTATGTTAGAATACTTACTCGGACAGTCAGCACAGACATCATAGTTTCTGCAATATTTTGAGCTAGGCATTTTCTAGGTCCAGACCCAAAAGGTATAGAGGCAAATGCATGATAATCCTTTGTTTCGGAATTCATCCACCGTTCTGGGTGAAACCCTTTGGCATCCTCAAAGTTACTCTCTTTCAGTGATGCATCCTGAGTTGACATAATGATAAGAGTGCCTCGAGGTATACTAAAAGAAAAAAAATACTCAGTCCTATTTTGTTCTTATTATTGAACCAACCTCTATGGTTACCGTTGAAGATTTATAATACTTAATAGGTGGTACATACTTGTATCTGTCTAATGTTATATTCTTCGGTAAAATCCGCGTGAGGACTGGAATCGGTGGCACTAATCTAAAAGAAGAAGAATTTCACTCTACTATCTAGCTGTTTAAAATTTTAGTGTTTGTTTATAAAATCTTGAAATAATAACCTACCTCAAGGTTTCCTTTATGCATGCTTGGAGAAACGGAGTATCGATTCGAATATTTTTGAAATCGATCATATCTGCATTTGCATATGCTCCCTCAATCTCCTTGTAAAGAATTTTTTGAGATCTTTGGTATTTTGCCAAATGATAGAGCAGAAATGACGTTGATGAAGTCACCTGGAAATACAATTGGTATTATTTTATTAGGTGTATTGTTCAGTAATTAATTATTCTATCTTTCTGCTAAGTGTGCAAATTCTAATCTGATCACTTTCACTTTACTAACAGTGTTCACTCCAATGAGCAGCATATCCATAATGACTGTGGCTATATCCTCTGGAGACATCTTTTCTTCTCCCAGCAGCATTGCATTTATCAAAGAATTTCCAACTGTAAATAAATTGTTAGAAGTTTTTAAAAATGCGTATTTATACGGAGGCTAAGTTGGTATTTCATAAATCGTGATTAGTTAATACTTACTTGCAATGTCGTCTTTAGACTTAAATGTTATACCTTGTTCAGCTTCCAACACATGTTTTCCAATCAAACTGAAAAAAAAATAGTTTTCAAATTACTACTGGGTCTTAACCTTCGAGGTTCGACGGTCGAAACCTATGATGGTATTTTCAAATCCGATGGTAAAGTCCTTTCCATGAAAGAAGTCCCGCAGACGCGGCGCTGTAGTCGACCTTAAGTATTATTTCTCGGGCAGCACTTTTAACAACTTTAGGCATTGAAAACAAGACTTTGATCACAGAAACCAAATAAAAACGCACTAGCATCCGAACACATTAACAGCACCTGACAACTAATTTAAAATTTAGTTTTAAACTTTAGTTCCGGAAATTTCCGCGGGACTTCTTTCATGAAAAGGACTCTACATGCTAAGTCCCCCTAAAGGCAGTAACGATGAAAAAACTAAATGCATAAAGTACCTACCCTCCGATCACCGAAACCCTTCAATGAAATTACCACATATACCTACTCAATCAAGCTACACCCGACTTTACATACTTATCTAAACTGTCGCAGTATTTCACAAGGTTGCTCCAAGCTGGAGTGGCAAAGAGCTTCCAAAACTGAAGCCCCGACTCGCACTTGGCGATCGCTTCTGTCGCCTTCTCAAGGCTATGGTAGAGCCAAGACATGTCACACTGGCTGTAGACTAATTCCGTGTCCAACATGGTGAATCGTTTCGAGAACAAGATCAGGCCTGGGGAAAAAAGTAAACTGAATGCAGAAGTAAGAAAATCATGACATCCAAATACGATGGCGCTAATCTTCGAATCACAGCTCGAAAATTTCTTTAAAAATACGTTTTTAAAGTAGCTAGTAGAAAATCTTGTGTCATGCCGTCGTAAAATAACTTGGGCCTTTACATCTAATGAAGATGATTTATTTGTTACCTATGCCTACACTTAACGGGACACTGTAGTACCTGGGACAATGTTTAGATGGAATAAGCTTCGTGAAAGAAGAACTCCTAAATAACCACTGATGAATCTGGTGATGAACGATAGCAGCAGACTAGTTCTTACCCATACAATCAAAAGCCCATTTGTGTATCTCCTTCGACAAATCCTTGGTGATTTCATCCTGGTAGTTTCTGAGGCTGTACACTTTATCAATAAAGTTTTCGCACACGTCATTAATGCCTTGGAAGTGGTGACTGACAGAGTTGTGCAGTGGAGCGTACACGATCGACCTTTGGCGATTCCATTCGTTGCCGTGACTGAAATAATCTCTGAAACTCATAGAATTTTAACTGCTAAGGTATTCACAGCATTTTATGCTGCTTTACCGATTTATAACACCCCAAAACTGTCAACGTTCTTGCAGAAAATGCATTGAAATCAAGAGTGTAGTGTAGAGCTCTGTTATAGACATAATTGATTTCTGCTATGATTGAAGTTCGGGTTCGATATCAGAGTCAAGTGGATAACTCCGAAGCGTGGAAGCCGGGTAAGGAGGTATTGCAACTTGCAAGACAGGGATACGCAATTCTGAATAAAAATCATCTAACTACCTGTGGTTTTAAGTAGGTGGTTCTTAGTAGGTTTCGAAGGTGGATTTTACCAACGCAAAACGAAAATGTAACAACCTCAACTAATGCCTGCGTAGTATGCCTATTAGTATGGAATTAAAAAAAACTCACGAAGTGTACAACCCTCCATAAGCATGATTTCTATGCTGCATTCTATATTTCTCCAAAGAGTCTAAGGTGGATCTCACAGGGTATTCGCCCTCCATGGCATAAACCTTCTGGATATGATCTGGGTGGTTTATCAGAACGATGTCTCCGCCAACTGGACTTACGAAGCGAACCACCGGACCATACTCGTCGAATAGCACGGAGAGACTCTTCAGGGGTTTTTTGGTGTTTAGGTAAGTTCCTGTAAAAAAGCTAATTAGTAAAATAGGTAGGTAGATAAAACCTACTAACCTAAAACAGAAGGTAAGATAAGTACCTACCTACGCAACTACTAGGTATAAAATATACGACAGGCGTCATGGCTCAGTCGGTAGTAGCTCTACCTTCTGTGCTGTGGGTCGTGGGTTCGATCCCCACCGAGAACAAACATATGTGTATGGCAAACAAATGTTTGTTCTGTGTCTGGGTGTATTTTATGTATGTATTTACAAAAAAAAATGTATTCTATCAGCCTCTAGTTCCCATAGTACAAGCTTTGCTTAGTTTGGGATTAGGAGGCGTTGTGTTAAATGTCCGTGAATATTTATTTATATTATTATGCTCAAAGTTCGACCTACGCTGTTGAGGTTTGCATGTTCCCTTCCATCTATTCTGTAACCTACCAACAACCATTGATGATCCGATTAGATAATACCTATCTAGGTAAAATACTTCCTCACTTATTTACTTACCAATATTTAATCCGAGGGTCAAAACACCTGCTGTAAGTTGTGTGCCGATCTCAGACAGGTAATTTCGAGCACTTGAAAGATATTTCAAAGATTTAGGCCCAGGTACATCATCGAATGATAAAACTACTGGCTCCTTATTAGTAAGCACCACAGGAATCACTCGCGCTGTTGGAAATATTTGGCCTACGATACGATTACTCTGCGATGTTACTCCGACTGTTGCATCAGCCTTTTGTTGCACATTGATGGCCATTTCTTGAGGTCGAGCTGTCTGCAGGTCATCTTTTTTCAGAATAAACGATCGCTTTTGTTTGTATGCAAAACCTAGCTTTATGTGAGATGGAACAAGTCTCAGTTGATTTAGTATCATCGTAGATTGTTTTCGAAAATAACACAAAGCCTTTTTCCGAGATCCTAAAATATTTTCACTTCACAAAAGGTGACTTTTTATGACAAAACAATGGAACATTGAAAATTTAATTTGAATTTTGGCGCTACTAGGCATTGCTTGTTTATGGTCGGCTTGATATAAAGCTCAAACTTGCAGTTGACTGATTTGATTTTACTGGCAATATATTTTTAATCTGTGGTTTTATTTTTTCAAAGTTGTCTTCAATGGACATTTGTCATCGATGTCAGTCAATCATCCTTCATTCGATTTCATTTCGCGTCGCGCGATCAAAATAATTCGAGCAAAGAAAGGAGCGGAGCTACAAAAAACCAAAATCAAATCCAATGGTAGATGGCGGGAGTGATCTCGTGTGATCTAACTGTGTTAGATTAGTTTTTAAATTTTAGTGTATATTTGTAGATTAGCTATTAAAATGACTAGGTAAGAAAGATCATGTTGCCTACTATTCTATCACCTGCCTTCAAAATGAGACTCGCGACCAGCGATGTCCATTGAAGGCCAAATGCAGACACTTGTGTTCATTACCACAGGATTTGGTTGCTAAATCTCTATTCTAACTTGCAGAGCTAAAATAGAACTCGGCGACGTGACACCGCATAATATAAAGCAACTGAAGAAATTGAATACAGTAGTGTTCCCAGTGTCTTACAACGACAAGTTTTACAAAGATGTTTTGGAGGCTGGAGAACTGGCAAAGCTGGCTTACTACAATGATATCGTGGTGGGAGCAGTGTGCTGTAGGATAGACACGACTGAGAACTCACGGAGGCTGTATATAATGACCCTGGGGTGCCTCTATCCTTACAGGAGGCTAGGCATTGGCACCTTGATGGTAGAACATGTGCTCAAATATGTTGAACAAGATGGAAATTTCGACAGCGTTTTTTTGTAAGTACCTAGCTTTATTTTGAGTGCTTTTCCTAGTTATTTTTAATCATTTCTCACCTTACTTCCACTCCATTCTAATACCTACATATTTTGTATTGAATAATTGAAGGTTATGTAGTTTATGTGCAGAGTACATACACTCACCTTTTGTTACTAAATTCACAACTGTAAGTATAGTAATCATGTCTCAGTCTAACACCCACCACTTCTCTATTATTAGTTTATCTATGACAATCTCTGTGAGCTGTGTACCTACATAACTTATTGTATCCTCTGACATGTAGCTCCAACGCTAACAAGTATTTAAATTCCAGGCATGTGCAAGTAAACAATGAAAGTGCAATAGACTTCTACAAAAAGTTTGGCTTTGAAATAGTTGAGACGAAAGAACAGTACTATAAGAGAATAGAACCAGCCGATGCTCACGTTTTGCAGAAGACTATCCGTGAGCCATCACAGCAGCCATCAGCTCCATTAGTCAACGGTACAGTCCCCCACGCCAAAACCAACGGCCACGATTGAGCATAACCAAACAATACTTGCTTCCACTCGGTTGTAATTGTGAAATAGATACAATACAGCCCAGTAAGGAATGCAAAAAACCAACCGTATACTGGATCAATGTAAGGCTATTTTGTAACTGGCATGGGTTTTGAATGGTGGACATTTATGGCCATAAATAGGTGTAAATGATGACTGATGTTCCACAATGTGTAAAGTTCCGAGAGGAATTTTGTTGACAATGTATATTGCTTGCATGCAAACAACTAAGTCTGCATTGTAATTGTACTCGTTCAACTTGAGTGAGCTTGTAATATGCTGACTCTTGTAAAATTCATTTTTAAACAAAATAGGATGTACATTTATGGAATAATAACTAGCTCTAGGCATTCTTTTAGCTGTATCCAGTGGCATATTTATCTCATTATGTCCATTTTTTATTGTACTTGTATATTGTAGCATAGCATCAACTAGGAATACAACCTCAAGTTTGCTGATAAAGTATTGACCGGATGTTGTTGCTGTTAATTTGTTTTATTGATCCATACTTGTTTTGTTCAAACGAGGAAAGCAGGTTATTTGATAAGCTTTGGTGTATGTTGTAAATGGAATTATCATGCTTATTATTTGCACTTGTAAAATTGGAGTTATTTAATAATGTTGAGTTATATGTATCTAAATTGTATTTCTGTTGATAGTTTGCAGTTTATTTTCGGAAGCACCTGTGTATGTAGTATTTTATAGTTGTTACCAAAAAGTCAATTGTCTACCCGACCTCCCAAGTTACTGTTCACTACAACTAGCATTTTAGTAATAAATGTGATTAACAAACTGTTTTATGTTTAATTTGTGAAGATAAGGTTTTGCCTGAAGGTGGTCTGAATATTTTTTATTTATTTTGGAGGTGGGCTAACGGCTAACCAACAGGCTAAACTAACACAGAATACTACGAAAGTCGTAACGCACTTGCTTTGAAATTTCTAGTATTCCGAAGCAGCATCTTGAAATTAAGGATTTGAGTGACTATAGCAAAACAAAAAATATATTTTAATAATTTATTGAAATAAAATAAGATTGTACAACATTGTATGTAATGACTAGTTGATAGAAATTATATTAAGGTTCATAAACCTTTGGTCGCACTTACATAATGTTAGGAATATCGATTCTCGTTTATGTACTGTTGTTTAGGTTTTATTTTATGATGAGGCCAGTTTTATCTGCTTAATCAAAGAAAATATAAGTTACCACGATAATAATATGACCCTTATTTTGTGTTCATGAATAGATCTATAAAAATATTGATTAAATACATTTTTACAATTCCATAATTAACAAGAAAACAGTTCAATATTTAGTTACATACATGTTTCGATTACTTTACGCGGTTTCTAAATACTGACAGATTTAAAAGCTACAATTTTCTATCACAGACGTATTTTAAATTTCATTTTAAAACATCTTACGAGGTTAGAGAGGGAATATTAAAATACAAAATAAATAAGTAATATCCACTTGGCTAAAATTTGAGTAAAAGTAAAATTACCTACAGACTTATTTTCTACTCGTGATATCTGTGTGTTCCTTGATAACATTAACTTGCTACACCAATATGAGTTGAAGAGTAATAATTATGTAGGGTATTTACTTTAGATAGACACTTATCTATGTAATTTGGTACAGTTTAGCTATTTTCTAACTCGAACATTACTGTCTAATTATATTAAAGCTACACACTGCCCTAATCACAAAAGCAATAAGTAGGTACCACTATCAACTGTCCATAAAGTATAAACTATTAGGTAAGTAGTTATTTAGTTACTTGCATTAGCTCGCGACCTTATCTGAGTATACTTTGCATATGACATGAGATTGAGATATTTTCTCCATGATAGATTCAGGTAGGGTCGGCGATTCGCATTTGTTCGTTTTTACTACCCTAGATGAAAACCCCGTGACACATTTTTGCATTAATAATTTACGTTCTTAGTAGATAATGTAGGTAGTTATACATACCTACACATTTCGATTCAGACAAATACTGAGCCCTTAGAACTTGTACAAAACTTATTATTAAAAAAGTTACAATTTACCTACAAGAAAACACACATGCTAGCGTGTCTAACGTAAAAAATACCATTTGCGTATCTACATGTATTTTGGAAGGATTTCTTTACACTTTTGGTATTTTTAAGCATTTTAAATTGATCCGCAGTAGCAAGGTAGGTACTATTGCAAGTGAATAGATTAAAAAAACTGCTCTTATCAAAAATACTTTACAAATGCCAAACAATTGAGCATAATTCCATTGCTGATATTATTAGTGGTCCTTCTTCAAATATAGTAACAAACAACTCAAAACTTAGGAACTATCAACAAATAATAAAATGCATTAGTATACATCATAAATAAACAATCCAAAAAAAAACAATAACATTTACGTTACGTATTTTACGTTTTTTTATGTAAAATAACAAGAATTTATTTATTTAATACTTTATTGCACAAAATTATAAATTTGTTACAAAGGGTGGACTTAATGCTGAAAGCATTGTCTGCCAGCTAACCCAAACGTGGTGGTGTAGTGAGGAGGTTGGCGTGCGACAGAATTGGTAGGTACATGAGGTTATGTAAAAAGTTTTGGTGCAATCCTGTATCTTGATAAATCATTTATTTGTATGACTGGAGTACCTACCTAACGAGAAAAGCAGCACGAAATTTGAACTAATCCGACATTTCTAAATATGTACCTTTAAGCTTTTTACCGCACGCTTTGCGTGTGAAAAACGTTGCATTTATCAGAATAAAAGTAAATATTGGTCGTAAATCTTTACCTATAAGCCGGACCAGAATGATCTTTCACAATATCAAGTACATTTAACATCAACATTATAAATAACACATAGGTTACATTTAATTATTTGCAATATTTTAATGCCTCTTTGCCGTGCGTCCTTTCAGTACATACTTTCAATGAGTGATCTCTAGAACACATTTAGTACAATTTGTTCAGTTAATTTTGTACTAGAATTTTATAACAGTAAATGATATAAACTTTTAGTTACCAAGTGATTTGTAACGTTGATGTAATAAAATTGGGATACGAAAAATATATAAAAAAAAAATGTAACCTTCAATGTTGCCCATAGATATTTTCGACGTCTAGCCAATTCGTCAAATAAATTAAAATAAGTTCACTATAATCGAAATAGTTAACTATATTTACTAAGGATCTTGAGAGTGATTCGAGGGTATCTCTACCGTGCCTAGGTATAGTGAGCTATAGTAGGTGCCAAATAACACCGCAATACAAGTCATTCACCCACCTTCATCTCGATGTCGCAAAATTCAATTTATGTATGGTAAACAAACAGTACTACGAGATTCGAGCGATTACCGTCTTAGCGACAGGTTTGTATGGAAAGCGACAGAATTAGCCATTCATAAATTAAATTTTGCGACATCGTGGTGAAGGTGGGTGAATGACCTGTATTGCGGTGTTATTTGGCACCTATTATATCTTCATTTTTATAAAATAATTGTTTAACAATTCCAAAGGCAGTAGTGGCCATTATAATCATAATAAACCTACTACAAAATAATATCACAGCCACGCGACCGAGTTTCAGCGAGTTTCTATAAACATAGAAGTCGCGTCTAGCCGTTTTTCTGTTCCTCCTTCATTGCGCCATTTGTGGCAGTCACAAAAGCAGCAATGACTTTAGTACGTATATTTTATCTGTGAAATAATGCACGACCTTATTCTTTTGTTTTTTCAGGCGGTTCTTTATCACCTGTGATTGGATGATGGTACCGAGAAGTCCTAGATCTGTTATTAAGTCCTAGGTCTATCAAAGCACTATCAGGCACTACGCACGGCAGCAGAGGCCACCTATTCATAACTCGGTGGCCTCTGTGGCGACTGGCACATTTTCTAGCTCCATCAACTGCCTGATCCTTTCTATGCAGAGCTTCGAACCTTCATTTGCTTCTTTGGCCATCTGGAATGTAAGAATTTATTTTACAAACCATGGGCCATATTTATAATAGTTAAAAAGTTGGTTAAAGTCTAGCACTGTCACTATTTGACATTACTTGTTAGTAAGAGACAGCAATCATTTAAACAGCTGAATAAAGTTATGCAACCATTATAAGTAATCAGTTAGGGGCCGAATACTGAAACGTCACTCAAATTCAAACACCACTTAAAATTGCTCTGCCTCTGTTTGACATTACTCATTTGTAAGAGATGGCAATAATTTAAGCATGAACTTAATTTAATATAAGTAGCATTCGGCCGTAAGTCTCAAATAACTACCGAATTACACTTACAAAAACTAAATTGGAGTATTTGGTTTTAGTACAGTGACTGAAACCCAAAAAGACCGTAAAAGTGCTGATCCAAATGGTGAGACATTTGGCACTTTTACGGTCTAAAACTCATAACATCTCTCGTTGGACGTTAAATTTCTGTTAAATTGAGCAATAACCAAACTGTTTTAGAGAATTTGGTTTAGGCTGGTACTTGAAATTATACTTATTTGTGCACACAAAATGTTAGTTTTTCTATAAAAAGCATTGTAATTATTAAAAGTACTTACAAGTGAGAAGTTGAGGAATCCGTGTGGTAATCCTTCTAGCACCTCTATTCCAACTTCGTTGCCAAGCCCTTTCAGCTTCTTGGCAAACATGACGCAGTCATCCAAACAAGGGTCCAGGTGCACTGTCTGGGAATCAAACACGCTATTATCACCAGGCACAGTAGACATTCCGAAAAATCTTCAAAACACAATGTTAAATGGACATCGGTTTTATATTTCACCCTTTCAGATGAAATAACTTTTCGAATCGGTTCATAAAATTAATGAATTAAAGTATGTAGGTACACCTTACAAACTAATACGGACAAATGACTGAGTTATAAGGTAAAAAACATCTATACTATTATAAAACTGTAAAAAAGCCAAAAACTAAAATTAAATACTATTATAAAATTGTAAAAAAGCCAAAAACTAAAATTAAAGACATGGATAAACGAAATATACAGATTCAAACGATGCTGATTCCGAAAATCGAGTTTGTCTGTTTGTTTGTTTGTTCGCGCATCACGCCTAAACTACTGGACCAATTTCAATGAAACTCATACCATTTGGAAGCCCTTTTTCCGGATTGAAACATAGGCTATATTTTATTGAAATTAAAGACGTGGATTCTTAGATACAGCTTGACCTCTCTAAACCAAAAGCAGCCTTTGACACGAGGTTCATCGTATGCTGGTTGACAAATATTTTTTGGTGGAAAGTTACGCACGCGTACGAAGTTGCGGATATCAGCTGGTAAAAAAATACAACCGAATTGATGGTAACTCCCATTTGTTCTATAGGACTGTTTTTAAAACTGTTTTTATCCCTGTAGTTCCATGGTAGGACTATTGAAACTAGCCCATTAGGGCTAGTTTTCGTTTCAATAGTCCTACCCAAATGGAAGTTACCAAATATTATGGATAAAATAAGTTTTAACAGTTCTGGATGTAACAGTTCTATAGAACAAATGGGAGTTACCCCGAATTGAGAACCTCCTCCTTTTTTTGAAGTGAGTTAGAAATGAAACAGAATCAGGGTTCAGTATCAGCAGATAGTGTTCTTACCAATATTGTGACAGGCGGGAACATCTTCAGCAAATGGTCCTGCGCCCAGTACGGCGACAACAGCGGATCGCGCGGCACTGAGAATATGAACTCATCGGACGGACTGCGTGCTATTAGCGCGTCTAAATTCGTTCGAACTGCTAAACTGGGGAATTAAAATGATTTTGCTATTAGGGTAAACTACCCTAATCTTGGCACCCCCACCAATTGTTGGCACTTCTCTGATTTATCCTATTTACTAAGAAAAAGCCAGACCTTACGATGTTGTTATATAAACAACTTGACATAATAATAAACATCGTGAGGTCTGGCTTTTTCTTAGTAAATAGGATAAATCAGAGAAGTGCCAACAATTGGTAGGGGTGCCAAGATTAGGGTAATTGACCCTATATGACGCGCTCATCACTACATAGTATAAAGCAAAGTCGCTTTCCGCGTCTGTCCTAATGTCTGTATGTATGTATGCTTGGATCTTTAAAACTACACAACGGATTTTGATGCAGGTTTTTTTAAAAGATAGAGTGATTCAAGAAGAAGGTTTATATGTATAATACATCATCATCATCACTGCATTGCACCCGTGCGAAGCCGGGGCGGGTCGCTAGTCAAAGATACACTAAAGTTTAGTGTTACCAAGTTATGTTACCAAAAAAAAAGTTTTTTTTTACCAAAACATGTGGCCAGTAATCAAGAGATAACTAATTTGTAAGGAGAAAATAAATAAACGGGAATATTGATAAATGTTTTGAACACAATACTAATGTATACATGTATATAGATAGATAGGTGTATGATGATCGAAATGCCTGTTTATCTAGTGCTAGGATCTATCTATATGCTTGGTTTGTGCTATCTTGGAGTTATAAGAAAAATTTACAACTTATTGATATTATTTAGGTTTTAATTACCTAAAACTTCGGTCAGCAAGAAAAAATAATCTGGATTATTATATGATTACATTGTAAAGATAAATAAATAAAAATATAATATTCTTGGGACATTCCACACAAAACAAGTTTCAAGTTTCGTGCTACATCGTCGACCACATCATAGCTTAACATCAGGAAAGATTGTGGTCAAACGGTTGCCTATATTGTATAAAAAAAAACAGTATTTACTCACTCGTCTTGTGTTGGTCTAACGATAGTATTGGATCCAGTGATGTAAGATAATCTTGAGGACATGGCTCCCATAAATCCAGTCGCTGCTTCGCTTAACCTAAAAAAATAAAAAAGTTAAAAAATATTTTTCGATTTTTTTCTGTCAACACTGACCAAAGTTACTAAATTGAGTGGCAGTTCAGTTATGTATAGTAGGTGCCAAATAACACCGCAATACAGGTCATTCACTTACCTTCACCACGATGTCGGAAAATTCAATTTATGAATGGCTAATTCTGTCGCTTTCCATACAAACCTGTCGCTAAGACGGTAATCTCGCTCGAGTATCGTAGTACTGTTTGTTTACCATTCATAAATTGAATTTTGGGACATCGAGGTGAAGGTGGGTGAATGACCTGTATTGCGGTGTTATTTGGCACCTACTATAGTAGGCATATTGTTATTATAGCAACTATTAAAGCGCTCGTGGCGTTGCTTGCTTAGTCAATCTTCACCGATTATCTAAGTTAAGCGACGTTCTGCGCGGTTACTATTTGGATGGGTGACCGCTAGTGGCATTTACATCTGAGCACTTCCGTGCTTCGGAGGGCACGTTAAACTGTCGGTCCCGGCTCTAGCAGTCATTTAGGCCCTGACGGAGGCCTTAACGCGGCCTAAAAACTTCATCACCAGAGTTGGCCACTAACTCATACGAGCTTGCTTATAGCAACTATAATTTACTAATAATATTTTAATTTTGTACCTACTGACCGTGTTTTTATCCGCTTCTTTGGTTCTTTGTCATTTTCAGTATCGTTTACTAGTGGCGGTTCTCCTATTAGCGTACTTGAGTTCTCAGATTCTGCCTCCCTGCAAACACAGATTACACCTCGTAGAATAAAAAAATGTTGATCACAAAATATTTTTTCTTAGTTGGGATCGAACTCGCGACCTACGGCGCAGAAGGCAGAGGTACATTTCATTTCATTTCATTTATTTATTCACAAACAATCATCAGAATTGTATTTGAAATAGGTAAGTATCTAACATTTTAAGGACGGCACAATACAGACAATAACACAAAAATAAAAATAAAAACACATAGCATAATAATAATTACAATACAAAGGTATACATATACATACATCATAAAAATAAATCAACTCGAATTATCAAGATGGTCGGAAGTCATAAATTCCTCAACAGAATAGAAACATCCCCTCAACAATAATTTTGTAAGTTTAGATTTAAATATGGTTAGACCAACGTCACCCAACGTGTACTACGAACTGAGTCCCGAGTCTGTGCATTTGTTTTGACTTTCGACTCGAGTATGGCTCTGAGCTGTGAAGCTATATACCTTTGAGATTCGTCTCCTGCGTTTTTGTTTCTTATAACGGGTATTCGCCGTCCTTCTGAGTCCGTATCACTATCTAAAACGTATCGCTCCAGAAAATCTGATACCAATTGCTGAGATTTGTCCTCCGGTGGAGTAGTACCTGGAATAATTTTGATAAAATAGTATATTATGCAACTAGTGAATAAAAGACGGATTTAAAGCGAGGGTCATAAATGAATCACGAGCAAGTGAAGGATTCTAACGACTGAATCACGACCGTACGGAGTGATTCATGAGATTCAAGTGTTAGAATCCTAAACGACGTGAGTGGTTCATGGCCCTCGGTATAAATCCGTTTTATTCAAGAGTTGCATACTATTGGAGGTTGTATAGCCAATGCTATACAACCTCCTTGCGCAAAAACAATAACTAGATGGAGGTCAAATATATTAGTGTTCTAAATTCAAACACCAAAACAGTGACAGTGACTTTTTTTTCACTGTTTCAGGGGTTCTTGCAGAATAATTGCAATATAAAATTACTAACGGACCAAACATTAATTCCTTTCTATAAAACTATTATAATAACTAAACTAACTAACTACCAAATCTTTATCTATAGATACTAACAAAACAAGCATTTTTGTAAGAAATAAAAGGCTTTTTTTGTGTACCCGTGGCAGTATGTTCACTCTGCAGCGACGCAGCACTTATAGTGGTATCAGAGGACTTGCGCCTCTCGCTGCCGGACTTATGAGCTTGTAACTCTGCCAGATCCGATGGTGATACCTCTTCGAACGAGGACGGACCTTCGCTTATCCCTTCTGGAAATATACTTTTACTAGCTGGTGCCCGCGACTTCGTCAACGCAGGATTAGAAGTGCAATTTGCTATTCGAAATCTTCTAGGCGTTTCTGAAGAGTTCGCGTTCCGACGATTTTCCGGCATAAAAAGTAGCATATGCATTAATCCAGGGCCTCTACTGTGAATAATGATTACCGAAGATTCGGTAGTGACGTTTGTGCTACACTGCGCAGTAACGCCGTGACTTCGAAAGAGCCTAGACCATCTCTCGAGGCGACCGCGCAGTGTAACACAAACGTCACTACCGAATCTTCGGATATCAATATTCGCAGTAGAGGCCTAGGTCTTGGACAATATACCTACATTCCAAGTTTCATCCAAATAGGATCAATCTTTTTTGCGTGAAAGCGTAACAAACATACACACATCCTTACAAAACTTTCGGGTTTATAATATTAGTAGGATTTACGATGGAACTGACGCAAAAAATTGTGAACATATTCCAACCTGTTCAAATTGTGCCAATAAATATTTTCTACATTTGCTGTATAGAAATTCTGACGGACTGCAACAATCTTTTATAAGTATTTTAAAGTTAGTTTAAATGACAAATACATTATCAATCCAAAGTTTAGTACCTTGTGAAGGACTGACTTTGAGAAAACCATTGCTGTCTAGTGGTGTAGTTGGGTTTGACGCCGCGTTCGTTGGGTTCGACACTGCGTTCTGTATGTCTTTTTTGTCTCCTTTTCCTTTTTGGTTATTACTGGGACAAGCGTATGCTGAAATCACCAGAAAATTGTATAAAACATCAAGAAATGCTTTCCGAATTCTCACAAATATATTACCTACTTTACGAATTTCAGAATAAAATATTACAGGTCCAGGTTAAAGAAGGTTTAAACTATTGTTACAGTACCTTTGAGACACTGCATTATAATCCCTAACGGTGCTACCGGGTTATTGACAGCTCGATAAGAGCTTGGTACAAAACCGACATTTTCATGAACATTTTTTCGGTATTCTAACACTTATATTGAATACTTAGCGGACCGTCCCGGCTTCGCACGGGTATTTAACAAAAATTTAAATTTTTTCGGTAATTTTTTTGTACCTTGGGTTACATTATTGTAAATTTAGTAAGGATCATTAATTTTTTAAAATTTAATATAGCCTATGTCACCCAGGGATAGTGTAGCTTTCCAACGGTGATTTTTTTTTTCAAATCGGTCTAGTACTTTCGGAGCCTATTCAATGCAAACAATCAAATCTTTCCTCTTTATAATATTAGTATATTGTTCGTAATACACACTGCTTAGTTTACCTTTTAAACACCTCATCATGAATCCAAAAGGCAGTATTGGATCCATAAGGCAAAGCATTCTCGCAGGGCTCGGCACAAAGCTAACGTTTAAGGGTGCGTACGCGAGAAACATTCCTTCGGGTATCCTAACACCCATGTTGAGTATTTTCAATGTACACGCTGCTACTAAGTTGGCACCCGCTGAGTCACCAGCGAATACAATGCGTTTTCCTGTAGAAAATAATGTTAAGTTAGATTACTCATATAAATTGTTCTACTATTACTAGTATTAGTATTATTAGTATCCTACTTCTTACTAATATTATAAACTAGCTTCCGCCTTCTCGTTGGATCCCATTGATTCTCCGGGATAAAAAGTTGCCTATGTGTAAATCCAGGTCACAGACAATATATATTCCAAGTTTCATCCAAATTGGATCAGTACTTTTTGAGCCAATTCGTTACAAACATACTTACATACAAATCTTTCCTCTTTATAATATTAGTATAGATAGTGTAGATTATACAGTTTAGATGTCTGTGTTTCAATCAGGCTGCAACGACTGGTCTGATTTGGATGAAAATTGGAATATATATAGTTCGTAATTTGGATAACAAACGGAAACGGAAATGACAAAGACAGCTATATTTTAGTGCTGTCCAATTAGTTTAGTTTAGAAAAAGGTAACAACAGAATTGAGGGCAATGTCTAAATTATAATCCACAAAATCAAGCAGTAAAATGGTAAGGCGCATTTGGTAGGCTCTTCTACGCATATATAGTGGGTTCGATCCCCAACAGATAAAAAAATTCATGACACATTTTGTTATTCTTTAACTAGTACCAGGTAAAGTATGTCACTGAATAATAAATCACCCATATATGTTTAGAAATCACCTCCAGAACGAAGGTTAATAAATTAGCAATCATTTATCATCGTGGCCATCGACAATTCTGAATTTAACCTTTTATTTACCTGTAGTACCAACTTCCTTCAAACAGCTGTAGGCAGTTTAAAAACTTAACCCCTATTATGCCATTCAAAGGGAAATGTATTCCTAGACCTACAAAGATGATTTTGAAACAGCTAAACTATGCATTCAAATTTGAACCCTATTCACTTACCAGTAGAACCAATCTCCTTAAAGTTATTGAGCATCCAGCAGTAGGCGTAGAAAACTTCATCTAAAGCCCTCGGAAAAGGGGCTTGAGGGGCTAAACTGTAGTCCACAGACACTATAGGAACATTCAACTTGGCTGCCCATTCCCGTAAGTAAGTTTCATGGGACTTTGAGCTTTGGGCTACGAAGCCGCCGCCATGGCAGTGGAATAAAACTCCTTCCGCTGGTGGTAGGGAAGATGAGCTTTCGCTAGCCTGAAAAATAATGGTCTTGCTTCAAATTTCTGTTTTAACTACATTCTACTTGCAATTCTGTCTAAATCATAAACCTACTTAAAAGAGCACAAAAAAAAATTTGGCAAATTTTTTGACAGTTTTTTACGAAGAAGTGTTTAAATAACCTTGGTGGACCTTACTTGAACGCTGTTTCTTGGTAAGGTATAGATAAAAGCAAACCATAGTGTAGTGTTTTAAGAAAACAATCACAATTAGTTTTATAGTTTGAATTGAACCCTAAACGAGATTACACGCTAAGATTTCCATTTGTGATGGAATAGTCCTAAGGTAAAAAAAATACTAGGACATACCATACCAGCTCGCTTATTCACGCTTATCAGTCTTATGTTCAGCGGCTGCAGTCCTATATGAACCGATGGTGGCAACACCGTCGTTTCTTTGCCGGTGTTTGTCATCACCGTTAGAGGCTCCGGCGGTATTGTGATGATTTTATTCACCGCTACTGTTGTGGACATCAGGCTGGGCACTCGTTTCATTATTTCTGTAAGATATTTGTGCCTAAGTATGTTATTCAAGTTATTAAAAAAAAAAAAAAAAAAAAAAAAAAATATATAGGATAAAAATTTAAACTAAAATAATAATAATAATAAGTACACTAAAATTTCCTAATTTTAATAACTAATTTGATTAGATACACACAGTTATAGGAGGCTAATGATAATAATAATAATAATAATGTTATTCAAGTTATTAGAATTTTTGGATTAGTATCTTGAACTTTATTAAGTTCTTACTTACCTATTATGTTGCTTATTTTAATGGAATTTATCATATTACCAATATTATTATTTTTTTTCAAATAGGATCTACTACCTAACCGTTTTGTCGCATAAGAATATGAAATTTTCTAGAATGAACTAAAATCTAAGTCAATTGTTCATGTATTGTATGTTACCAAACCTTGTATGACAAGATTGACCTTCCAGTTTTTATCGTGATTCGAAACAGATCAAGATAAACATTTCAGCATTTGTAAAAACACCTACAACTTATAAGCGTAAATGAGCCTTACAGCTGTGAGATAAAAATAAAATTGCCTTGAAGAATAACTGATGCTTGAAATTGGTTCTTACTGCTTTTAGCTAAGAACTAAAAATGTCAAATACAATGCGTTATTATAAAGCCTTCATCTCTGGATATATCATGTACTATCCTCTAGTTACGAATTTGCTAATAGAAACAGAGTCTCTTACCGCTTTCAGCTAAGAACCAAAACGCCTTGCAGAATTCAATGCTTGCCGACTGCGATATATTGACAATCCTCCGAGCCCTCATCTCTGGGTCTATCAAGTACTGTCCACCAGTCCACATTGAACTAATAAGGTTGCCGTGGCAGTAATAGGCCTCGGAGAAGCCCGCCATGCATATTGATATACCTTTTAGTATTCCACGCATGGATGGTAGGAACTGCAAAGAAAGTGGCCGTGAGATTGTGCTACTTGCATACTATACTATTTATTTATTTATTTACTATTATAAAACTGTAAAAAAGCCAAAAACTAAAATTAAAGATATGGATAAACTAAATATGCAGATCTACTTCTGATTCCGAAAATCAAGTTTGTCTGTTTGTTTGTTCGCGGATCACGCCTAAACTACTGGACCAATTTCAATGAAACTTATACCATTCAGAAGTCCTTTTTCCGGATTGAAACATATGCTATATTTTATTGAAATGAAAGACGTGGATTCTTAGATACAGCTTGACCTCTCTAAACCAAAAGCCGCCTTGGCACGAGGTTCATCGTATGCTGGTTGACAGATATTTTGGTGGAAAGTTTCGCACGCGTACGAAGTCGCGGGTATCAGCTAGTAAGTAGAAGTATATTCTTGAAGGCACAAAATAGAAATAAGATCTAATTTTGATGAATTATACAGCGTCAAGGAATTTTTTATAAGTTAGGTATACATGCCCCTAATAGGATGCTGTAGTGTCTAGGACATATTTTTTTGTTCTTGTTAAAAATTACACATTTTCATTATTCTTTGGGCTCTGTATTAAGGACATACGAGTATGTTTTGTGCATCGTGTTGCCTGTAATTTTAAATTATTTTAAAATAAAATAATTTGGTCCTAGGACAACCACGTTAGTGATACTTAGTTAAAAAAGTTTAGTTTAGAAGAGATATTGCCCTTACCTAGCGTAATTTTAATCAATGAAACAATGTAAGAAGATATCAAATCATTTCGAACCTTTTATCGTGCAAAAATGAAATCACGTCACGAACTTTACTAACGCACGTAGACAGACCATTGTTTTTGGTACACCTGCACTATGGATCCTACAATCCTGGTAGGTAGGTACTGGTAGCGACCAAACTAAGTTGTTTACAGTGAGTCATTATATGTTGCGAGACACATTGTATCCTTACAAAGCACTAGTTATTGCCCTATCAGCTATCATCGGTCGATAGATGAAGGTCAATTCGCCGTCAAGACATCAGTTCAAAATTCTTAAAAATTACACGCAGAGTTAGCGTAGGTATGGAATCTTTGAGGACCAACTATGTACAAAGAAATACACATGAAACAGTTGAGCTATTTGCAAACTATAGCTCAACTGTTTCATGTGTATATTTTGTAAATATTTTTATGTAGTTTTCTTTGTGAATTATAGTCATACTTAATAATAACAAAGATTATCAGCAAGTAACACAGAATAATCTCCATCCAGTTTGAACTGTATTGATTTACAATTCTGCTTTTGCTTAAATTTCCATAGCATGTTGGCTTAGTTTTTTATCACGAATATTTTCTAGTAGTTAGTTAGTACTATTTCGACGAATCTGGCTGCCCCATACTGGTAAATCCAGCGTTTTTTATAAAACCCAAGAAACAACGAATGATCTGTGTCATGAATTTACTTGAGCCAAAACTGCTTGTATACACCGACGCGCGACGTGTTTATTGATTTAAGGAAAACTAACGCCTGTAAAATCTTGGTTTAGGTACCTAACTACCGGTATATGTTTTCAAAACAAAACAATGCATCATAATATGGTAGCAAGTAGGTAGGTAAGGTACCTATTTAATTAGGTACCATTTCTATTACCAACAGTTTCTGTCCCCTTTATTGGGGCATTTGTAAAAGTAACTCCTGTATGTATATATGTATATATATCATCTAAATTATTACAAAACAAAGGCCTGTTTATTTTTTATTTATTTACTTAAAAAACTGTATTACAATGTTATCACAGAATATTAGCACAAGGTTTAATTAGAACTTTTTGTGTTTAATGAGCCTGCTTCTGTTGGTGCATTTTTTTAAACTTATGTAATTTCACAGCAGCTTTGTTGTTTCAGTTCATGAGAAAATAATGACAAAAAAGTGCTGCCAAATTATGTTACTTGAGGAAAATGAAACAACAGAATTGAGGGCATTATCTCTGTTCAAAGTTCAAGGTTGATTTAGGTATACAACTTCTAAAACAGATTAAATCGTTCGATGTAGTGTAGAAAACCACTCGACGAAACACTTTATTCGCCAATACTCACTTGAAATCCAAGACACCGTCCATAAAAACAATACTGGTTGATAGTGTCAGCTTGCGAGAACAACTCTTCAGGGGAATGGTTTTCAGTCGGAAACAGCTCTCCGGTCGGAGCCCATGAAAGGAGGGTGTGGAGGTGATGAAGACAGGTTCCTAACGAGGCTAGCAGCTGACCGCAAGATTCTATTTCCCTAGAACAAAGATGGCAAGTTGAAAACCAGCTGAGAATATTGATATATGGTAACCCCAAGATTTATTTATTTATATATTTTTCAGCCAAAATTTTAAGTTTAAAAAATATAGTTCATTTGTTAAAAAAAAAGCTTGATAGACGTATCAAAATATGTTGAAGTTGCAGAAATGTTTAATGGGATGTACGTACGGAATAAAAAACAGCGTAAAAAGCCGTTTTCAAGATATCCACGCTTCATTTTTACTTCCCAGCTGCATATAAGTACGCGCGTAAAATGTTAAACACCTGCTTACCACATCCTCATACGTTGTACGAATGGTACGTTAGTACGTATGTATTAAAAAAAACGTATACTAAGAATTCTATCAGCAATCTAGTTACCATAGTACAAGCTCTAGCTTAGTTTGGGACCAGAGGGCGTTGTGTGTAATGTCCAAGGATATTTATATTGGTGGAAGATGTTGGGGGAGACCTTTGCCTAGCAGAGGGACGAAACAGGTTAATTAAAAAATATTGGTATCGGAGTGTCGATGCGGGATCTGGGTTTTGTGCCGAAACTTTAAATAGGTTCGAAGCATAGGCAAAAGTCCGAAAAAGTAACACGCCTCTAAACTCTCTTGTTGCCGATGAGATGGCAATTAGGAGACAAAAAATATGGACAGGTAAACGTTATGAGGGACTGGTTTAAATTGGTTTGGGAAGCGATGATAGGAAATTACTACTTGCTTACTTCTTTATTGACAGATTGACAGTATAAAAGCGGGCATGAAAGCCAATTTGATTAAGAAATATCACTAGAAAAAAGTGAAAAAATTGGGATTCAGATTTGTTCTGTAACATTTGATGGTTGTAAAAGCAACATTGCATTGTTGATCGAAGGTCATGGCAATAATGTCCACTTATCATGCAAATATAGAAAGAAACAAAGTGGAAACGAGATTGTGAACAGTGACCTACTGGCGCGGTTTTATTCGGTTGATTACTTGCCAATTAGGTCAAAGAATTGTAATCTTAATAAGTTATTCGTAGGTACCTTTTAGATTGGACTATATAAAGCAATGCG
Organism: Eulithis testata; assembly: GCA_947507515.1. Lineage (NCBI taxonomy): Eukaryota > Metazoa > Arthropoda > Insecta > Lepidoptera > Geometridae > Eulithis > Eulithis testata. The sequence continues at coordinate 6,779,010 of OX382207.1, forward strand.
TTATCGTACTATACTACACGTGATATAATAAATAGCACACAATATGACCTTCTAATATGACAGGCGTCATGGCTCAGTCGGTAGTAGCTCTGCCTTCCGTGCTGTGGGTCGTGGGTTCGATCCCCACCGAGAACAAACATTTCTGTGGCAAACATAAATGTTTGTTCTGTGTCTGGGTGTTACTATGTATTATAAGTATGTATTTACAAAAAAAAGTATATAAGTATTATATCAGCAATCTAGTTCCCATAGTACAAGCTCTGCTTAGTTTGGGATTAGAGGGTGTTGTGTGTAAGGTCCAAGAATATTTATTTATTTATTTATTTCTACTTCTAAAAAGGAGACTCAATCTTATGATATTATTAATCCAGCCTTACAGTTCAAATTCATTTGAGATGAACCCATAAAAAATGGTATTCGGGTTTTTTATCTGAATCAGAACTTTGGTAGGTACAGTATAAGACATAATTTGTGCTCTGTTTTTTAGGCGTCTCGATTGATGGTGATGAAGTCGAATAGGCCGAGTGGTAGAGGCATACCACCACTAGATGGCGATCAAGAAAAGACAACTAATACTTCTTATAGCCTAGATTGACTTGAATAAAATGATGAAGATGGTAAGAAGGCTTACTTGACAAAATGTCCTTTGCGAAACAGCAAAGCGTCACGCCCAGTGCAGACTTGACGACTGAGCTTTAAGCCATGAAGAACACAGGAGTCCACCACAGAGACAAACGATCTGTATCCATTTCCAGGTGATTTGGCGTCAAAGTCGTACAGAGGTGCCACCTAAAAAGAAAAGTGTCTGAAATTGTTAATACTGCTAGTGTTTTGTTTTAGCATTCTACTATCTAACCCTCGAACTCAAAACGATGTTAGGTTCCTCTAGAGGCGGATTCAGGCACTTGCCTAGGCGATTGCTGCAGGCGAAGGCCAAAGTGTTTGACTTTGAAAACAAGATAATTTCTTGAGAATTTGAATCTCTTGAGTTTAGAGTTCACCAATCATTGAAAGAGGTGCATTTTTGTTTTGCAATAATAACATAGTTATTATCAATAGCTTTTAAAGTTCAAAGCATGAAGCATAGCAATCCTTAAGCCCAGACTTTTTATTACATGCCATATTACAAATTGAGTGAATACATTGACACAAAAGAAAAGAAACAATAAAATTGTTGCTTGCTAGAGTTTTAGAAAGTCAAAAAAGTTTACCTTCAATCCAAATGCAGATGTAGGTACTTGCGATCATATTTATTGTTATAGTACACCATTTACAAGATTAGTATAAGTAGGTATGTAATTTATTTACCCACAATGACTCATCTAGCTTTAATACGTATGTAATTATTCTATTATGTCTTATGCAGCTGCAAAGGTCAGGACTTGGGTTAACCTTAGTATGCCTGAATACAGATTTTAAAATTTTATTGATTTTGTATTTAGTATGAAATCCCAGTCTAGGTACCTAATTAATATTTTTTTTACTTATAACTTTGACCTCTTACATACTTTACTGAAGAGTCTATTCAACACCACAACACCTCAATAAAGATCTGTGAGAATCAGAGATCGGAATAGGTAGAATGATTTTATGTACTTGCATCAGAGTTTCATAACATGGATATGGCTTTTCTTCTTTTTTGTAGGAAATTATTTTTTATTAACCTGTCGAATAAAAAAAATGTAGTGTCCGCCGTATGCGTTTCCATAAAATTTATCCAATTGATTTAAAGCTTTGGTTTATAGGTATGTTACTATGCGCAAATTTGTGACGTTTTCTACGCATAAAATCGCGGGAAATTCTTTCAATAACACAGGTTTTTCACAATTGAAAGCCAATCACCGATGCCGCTCCTAGAGTTGAAAAAAAAATACATGCTTGAATTGATACCAGTCGCTCGACAGCGGCGCGTTGGGCTGACTCTATAGCATCCATCACATGGGTGAAGTTCAGCTGGAGATCATGATGATGATATTGATACGTTTCTCAATTTACGTCTCCCTATGATATTTGTGAAATTACGGAAAACAATTCTTGATAATTTTAAAATTCCAGAATTCCCGAGGCATATCCATACTAACCTATCGTTTGAGGTCATTGATCCTAAATCATTCTACCTATTCCGATCTCTGGTGAGAATGCATTGTGGATATTTTTAGAGTTTTAGTAGGTACAAATGAAAAACTATGTTAACCATTCATGTGTTGTGGTGTGACACAAAATCATAATACTAAATCAAGGCCACAACCGGCAACAGATAGGTAGGTACACAAGTCCAAAGTTTTTATTGTCTGTAGGAATAGCAGTGATGCAATAAACTAGTGTTTTGTGCCAATTTGTCATTTATTAACTGGTTAATCCTCTAAACTATATCAAACATATTTTACTGAAATGATCCACAAATCACTAGTAATGCTAGTTGTAGGTACCTACTAACAAGGCAGGTAGTTAAGGTTGTCATAACCTACTTATCTAATTATTATTGATTTTAATTTGAAACTCACAAAAGAACTTGTTATCTAAAATAATTATTACCTACTTATTATGACTGGGGTTTTTGTGCTATCGATATACCTATTTTTTTAGTTTTCTTTATATGAGCCGGGTGCTCTTTTAGTGGCAGAGATATTGTGGTACCTTGTTAGTATCACAATATCTCTGCCCTCCCTAGGTACTGTTGTACCTATGTTGTTCTAAAAGGGAAACCACAATATATTAGTATCACTAGGTATAAATGAAAGGGATTTTTAATGATTAGGGAATAGCTTCAGTTGGGAACGGTCTAAGCTTATTTAGGTTAGTAAGTATTGAAATGGGTCAAAAGCACTTCAATAAAAAAAACAGTATTTGCAAGTACCTTCCGCACGTGGTCTACGAGCGGCCAGACCGAGTCTATGTGATCCATGAGAGTCATGAATCCCTGGTACAGGCGCTGCCCGTTCTCACTGTCGTCTGGTTGAAAGTAGGTCGCATTGTTCTGACAGGAATCCTTCAGAGCTTCGTACATCGCATAGGTCGACGGGGCTCCTTCCAGCGACTCCTCACAACACAGCGAGGCTTTCGCTGGAGACTCCGGAAAAGACATCTTTTTTGACCAATTTACAGAAGATAAACGAAACCCACGACTAATAAACTTAAGTCTCATCTGCAAAGATTTGAATAAAAACATCTGACACACAATATTTATTATTCATAGAACAGATTATGTATGTACACCAATAGAAAAACAATTACAAAATAATTCTGAAATTTGATGTACGTATCAAGGAATCATTATTACGGCATTGCTCTCTTTAGCAATTTACGTAACTGTTTGTACGAATTAGATTATAATTAATGAGAGCGCGTAAACGTTTGCGTAGAAATCGCAGTATGAATTTTTCGCGAATGAAGAAACCGAGTTTTGATTTTGAAACCATTTGGATTTTGACTGATCTGACATTAGTTTTATTGACATGACACAGTGTTACCAGACGAGAGAACAAATATTACAGTGTTTCGAGCTCAAATTTACAGTGTTTGGGACAAAATTACAGCAAAAGTAAAAAAAAAAATACAGTGAATTTTACAGTAGATCTCAAGAAAAGTCTTTATACTAAAATACACGTTATAAATATGACAAACAAACCAGTTATCAATCACTGTCACTGTCGTTTAGCCCGATAGCCGTTTCTTTTTTGTAAATTCCGGAATTAAATGATTTTATCATTTTCTCAGTCGGTTTAAAATTAACGCAACTAGTACTGTTACGTTGAATGATTTGTTGCGCTAACATGTTGCCTCATGATTGACAAAATTTAGGCGGTTAATACTACAAAGTGGTTCTTAGCCTATGACGGGGAATTCCCGCATAGTATACACAGTGTGCGTGGTGTATACACACACACACACACACACACCTTCACTATACAAGTAACCGCGCCGCTATTCATGCCCGTTAAAATAAGACATTTTCGTTCTTATCTACATAGAAACAAAGGTTATAACAAAAGCAGAGATGGCGCGGGCTCTAGTAGCCGGTTGCGTTTCGACAAGTTCATAATTATTTTTTCTTTTCACAAAGGGTGCGTTCAGTTTACATTGATTTTTGCTTGTAGAAAAATTACAGTGTTCTCCATACACTGTAATTTTACTATTACAGTGTACAGTAAATCGTGTGAAAATACAGTAAATCTGCTGTAATTACAGTGTATCTGGCAACGCTGACATGACAGCTGTTTATTTATGAAATTGCGTAATTTCCGGTTCTATCATATTGGGTGGGGGAGTGTCTATGATACATTTTTGTTTCCGCCTCCGTGCGTGCTTGATCTGACTATCTGACTGTGGTTCAAGCACCAAGTAGGTAGTTATCTAGATGCTTGACCGTGTCGCAAGATTATTTGGTTCATTGTCTCTGGAAAAAAAAACTACATCTATGCTACAGACAGAAGCACCGAACATCTATATCCGCTTGAGACAGAAGGGACAGAAGAGAGGAAAAAAATGAAATCCTAAGAAGTCTGTGGGGCCTGCTCCGAGGAGCGAAAAAATAAAGAAGTCTGTGGAAAAAAGAAGATGACGAAGTTGGTTTGGTTTGTTGTTGTTTACCAATAACGTAAGACTAGGCGGTATGGTTTTAAAACTATAGCCTGCTCCGAGGAGCGAAAAAAAAAAAAAAAAAAAAAATTGTTGTTGTTTACATTTTGCCTGTGCTGATGCGCTGATGCTGAATAGTGTTCCGAAATGGATGATTTATCAATGGAAAGCTCCCAGTTGGATTCTTATCAAGACATTCTTGAAATCAAGGAATGTACGCAAGCAGTCGAACCTGATACTAGTTTACAGAGTGTCGAGGAACAAACGCAAAATGTCGAGGCGGTATCATTTCAGTTCCCGGTCTTATTTTCCAGTCCAACTCTGATAGAACTGTCGAATAGTTCTTGGTGTCGTTCTAAACGGGCAAGAGATGATGTGCAGCCCTACCTGCGGGGGTGTAAGTGGTCTCCAGACGGTACTTGCTGTCTGTCTGTTGTCAATAACGACGGTGTTCACGTGACCGAGCTTCCCAGAGATCTCTACGAAGGTACCGTGAGAGCTGACCGTATTATCGACATCCTTGACTCTGTGATTCATGTAAAAGAATGCGGTTTAGTTTACGATTTCTGTTGGTATCCAGGAATGAATAGTTTGATACCCGAGTCATGTTGGCAAGTATTTTTGAAACGTTAAATTATTTAGCTCATATACTTTTGGGTTAATGACCTAAAGTCCTTCTCTGTTATTTTAAGGAGTTGGGCTGGCTGGGGTGAGGTCAGCAGAGGACAATGCATAATACACCCCAACGTGAGATGTCAGTGCATATCTCATTCCCCCATGACAAATTAAAATTAGACTAAGCTTTTCTACATACAACTAATTCAAAGAATGATTTTAGCTGGCTAACCACAAGACAAAATGCACCGGTACAAATGTGGGATGCATTTGATGGCTCCCTGCGATGTTCTTACCGAGGCTTCAACGCAGTTGATGAAGTGGAACCAGCCATATCTGTCACATTCTCAAGCGATGGAACTTCAATTATAGCAGGATACAAGAAATTCTTTAGGACTTTCAATGTGAATAGGTAGAAGAAATATCTTTATTAGTAACAAGCTGATACCCGCAAATTCGTACGCGTGCGTAACTTTCCACCAAAAAATATCTGTCAACCAGCATACGATGAACCTCGTGTCAAAGGCTGCTTTTGGTTTAGAGAGGTCAAGCTGTATCTAAGAATCCACATCTTTGATTTCAATAAAATATAGCCTATGTTTCAATCCAGAAAAAGAGCTTCTGAATGGTATAAGTGTCATTGAAATTGGTCCAGTAGTTTAGGCGTGATGCGCGAACAAAGAAACAAACAGACAAACTCGATTTTCGGAATCAGGAATTGTTTACTTAGTAGATCTGTATATTTAGTTTATCCATATCTTTAATATTAGTTTTTGGCTTTTTTACAGTTTTATAATAGTATAGAAGTACTGCAAATCATATACAAAAATAACTATTTCATTGCTAAAATTGAACGTTTTACTTTCAGACCAGGCAGAGATTTTTTGGAGCACAAAATCAACAGTCCAGCTTCATGTCTAGTCACCAGCCATAACCTTCTGGCTAGTGGGTCATGGAACACGACCATCTCCTTGTACAGTACAGAACTGGGTACTTACAAGAGTATAGGAAAAATGCATGGACACTCAGGTTATTCATTGTATTCGTTTTCATTACTTATATTTAGTAAATTTATTAAAAAAATAGAGTTTTTATAATCCAAGTACATAATTTTATAAGCAGTTCTATTATTAAAATTATAATACACCTTAACTCTAGCCAAACTATATGAAAAAAACCTTCTATGGGATGCAAGTACAAGATACAAGATGTTTATTTGCATAAATAAGTGTTACAATTTGGTCTCCAAGCATGTCATATCATCTGCTCTTTTTCTATGAAATACGAATGCATTGTTGCATGTCATACTTTATTTTAAGGATGTTAAAGTTTACTTTTGTGTAATTTTTTTAAAGAGGGACATTCAACTAGATGCGTGTCTTGTACAAATGGAGCCTTGGAGTAATCTGTAATGTTATTTTATATTAAATAAATTTAATAATTGCAATTGAATTAAATTAAATTTGAAAAATCTGGCGCTAAGTCAGCACTCTCATTCCTAATTTTTTTGTATTCCACAGGTGGAGTAACCCATATGAAATTTACACCTGATGGCACAAAGCTAGTCACAGGTGCCCGAAAAGATCACCGCCTTTTAGTATGGGATATACGCTACTACCGACGACCACTTAACATCCTAAGCCGAGCTGTGGATACCAACCAAAGAGTTTACTTCGATATCTCGCCGTGTGGAAAGTATTTGGTGACTGGAGGTACTGATGGATTAGTCAAGGTGTGGGATGTTGATAAAGTTGATTGGAGGAATAGCTTGGACGCGTTTGATGTTGAAAATGATAGTGCTACTTATAAGGTAAGAGTTAGAAATAAACACGCATTGTGAAGGCAGAAGATAAAGTCTCAGAAGCATTTTTTCTATATCTAAAGCCGTGTTGGCTGAGTGGGATTGCGCCTTGACTTTCGTGGGTTCGAATCCGTGCAGGAAAACATCGTGAGGAAACCTCTAGTATTTCCTCCTCTTATCAAGATCTTCTCTTTCAGTTTCCAGTACACCGAGATTGCTGTAATAGTATATCCATCCATCCGTACCGTCCCATCATAGCCACCGGCTCTGGGCAACTCCATATCAAAGATCCTTTGGAAGACGATTCTCACCATGAACCAACTATCGAAACTCACTCAGCACCGAATGAAAGTCTCAGTGAATCTGGAAGTGGAACGGATTTAAAGTACTCTTTGATAGCGGAAAACAGTTTGGTGTTCTGGTGGACGGGGGATGTACCTCATGTGAAATAGGTATTTTGTTTTTGCTTTTATAATAAACTAGCAGCGCCTCGCGGTTTCACCCGCGTAATTCCCGTTCCCGTGGGAATTCCGGGATAAAATATAGCCTATGTTCATCAGGGATAATGTAGGATTCTAATGGTAAAAGAATTTTTTTAATCGGTCCAGTAGTTTCGGAGCCTATTCAATTCATACAAACAAACAAACAAACAAAAAATCAAACCTTTCCTCTTTATAATATTATTATATTATATATATATATATATATTATAGTATAGAAGACTAGGTGCCGCCCGAGACTTCGTTAGCGTCCCGTTGGATCCCGTTGATTTTTCGGGATAAAAAGTAGCCTATGTGTTAATCCAGGTCACGGACAATATATATTCCAAGTTTCATCCATATCGGATCAGTAGTTTTTACGTGAAAGAGTAACATACATCCATGCTTACAAACTTTTGCGTTTATAATATTAGTAGGATATGATGTAGTAAGTATAAAAGCAAAAACAAAAAAATGTATTGTACTAAGTACTGTACAATCTACAAGAAATTTGTGCCAAAATTGCACGCAAGACCTCAATGTTTGATTGAATTATAAAATTGTCAACAGAACACAAGAAAAATAACGAAATAGATACAGTTCTTCAAAGCATTCTCGATAAACGTTTCCGATATCGAGTCGAAAAGACTTTCTGAATGAATCATAATAACCCGATCGGTTTAACTCCCAAATAAAGGTATTGCTCAGTTTGCAGGAATACAGAAATATAGTATTTGGAACGATTCCGCTCCGACTACTGTTTACTCATATGTCGGTCAGATACTTGAACGGATGTTAGCGTGATGTAATATTTTGGTCTATGGGTAAAGACATTTTATATGACGCCAAAATCTTTATACAGGTAAAAATAAAAGATATATCATTATGAATTAGTACTTATCTATTTTAATTTTATTATATGGCAGGAACATTTTCCTAAAATAATTGTCTTTATACTTATCTTCCTCAAATGATTAAGCAGGCCCAACATCCAACACCAACATCGTAAACAAAGCGAAATGCATCAAAATATTGATAGTCCTTAAACCAGAGTCAACGACCTATCACAGCGCCAGACAATTCTTCGAAAGACAGTTTTTTCGAATGGTCATAGTACAACCCAACTTTGTAGGTACAGATAATCAGGCATACCTTTATCTATTAACGCCCGCAGCCGTCCCCTCTCCCAGAGCAGACATGCAGGAGTTGTAAAACGACTGTGTTTTACTGCTTACAGATTTGGTCGCAAGAGCTAATAAATCTTTATTAAAATCACGACAGTTCTTGATAAGGCTGGCCAGGTAAAGCTTAGAGAACAGATAATATTAAATACCGCGTATGTTTTAGTACCAAAAACTGAAAGACAGGCATAGGCTTTACGTTTAGGCACTGTAGACATCCCCTCATCAAAGTAGACGTACTCTAGCATACGTAGGCAATAAATGTGTGAAATTATAAAAGAAAGATCAAACGTTATATAGGCGCATCTTACTTAGAAGTAAAAAACGCTTTTCCTGATAATAAGAAATTGGAGATAGGTACCGTGTGTATTTGACTTACATCGAGTTTACTAATATTCAGGTGGTATAAGCGAATGGCTATACATTACCCTGGTTTTTACAGTTTTTGTGAAGCAAAAAGCTTGAAAATAACCCGTATTTTCGGTTGCCACTTTTAGTGTGCTTGAAGTCAGCATTACTGAGATAAACTGCAAGTAAGCACTTTCTGTTCAAATCAGTTCAAATGAATCTAATATAGAAGGTATTTTCAACACATAAACATTTCAGCCAGTTGAACAGTTTGCGCTAAAATTTATATGAGTAGGTAGGTAGGTACATTCCAGGTGAGAGACAAAGAGACTGCAGACAATTTTGTGCAAACTGTTACTCTAAATTCACAATTTAGAGTAACAGTTTGTAAATATTGCAAAATTTTGCCATCTGTGGTTATTCTTCAAGATGAAACTCATATGTCAACTCTTACTTTTTATAGGATAGGGAGATTACGGCGTAAGAGTGTAGTTTAGCTGATGTAAAATTAATCTGGCACATTAGTATGTTAAGTCCCGGGTGACGCGACGTCAAAGGAATATCGGCGTAGGGCAAAATCCTGTAGGACCCAACTGACCCTACAGAAAATAGTAGGTAAAAGAAAATGTGTGCCTCGCATACTGATCCTAAAAGAACGCACTCTTCCGTCAGCAGTATTTCATGTGTCATCAATCTATTATGGTTGCCATGTGGTCATTTACCACACATCATAAAACTAAGCTTATGAAAAAAGATAAGTCGCTAATAAATCTCCCTACGATATTTAGATAGCGCTACAACTGCTACGAGCGGTCTACGCCGTAGGCTACTAGGAGACGTCTACGAGAAAAACGATACGTATTTTATGAGCGTGACTATAAATACGCCATGACTTGCTTGCTCCGCGATACTGGTTATTTATTACCACAGATACGAGATAATATTGTCCAACTTTCAAAAGTTGGTCAACAAAACAGCGAAACACTAAATTGTGCACAATATGATGGAAGGTCAACGACATCGCTCTATTGTATCCGATATGTTTGTTTAGTTGAGTTGTTCTGAACAAAGACTAAAATTGTGTTTGAGTTAGGTGGATGTTTACCTATCAAAATTTGAGTTTTGTAAACATTATTACAAGCAAAATAGAAAGTTTACATAGAGTAGTTAAAAAGTAGAGTTTACGCATGTAACTCTCTACTCTACTTATTCGGAAACTTGTACAAATATATTATACCAACTTTATTTAGGCCATTTTTCGAAGTTACGTATAGCGGCCCAAATTGTACTTGTGGTCTCAACTTTTAAACGAACTTTCTTTGCAATAAATCAACTAACTAGGTTGACATTTTGATTGATGCGAAAATAATGTAAAAATTATCTGAGTAAAGACGAATAGGTAAGGTAGGTAACCTAGTTTGTGACAATATTAAGAACTGCGACTTTGGAGCAGTCGTGTATTAGATATTTAGTGATCGAACAGATACAGAATGTACAAAACTCTTATAAAGGGTAGTTCAGGTAGTTGTGCAATTGTGCATCTATCTTCAGTTTTCGGGAGCAGTTTTCATACACGCTGTAATGTATAGGTAGAAAGTGGTTACTTACTTAATTTGTCAACAAAATAATCTGAAACCAAAATTACTATTTAAACAAAACCGTTTAAAACTTTAAACGAACCCGAATTTCCTGGAACAATCTTGTTATTAAAGAAACATTTCCTATCAAAAGGTTTTGGTAACCGAAGTAACTATTTTCCGCTTAAAGACTGACCACGTTAATTCTGCAACGCTTAAAATATGGCAGAATTTGAAAACTTATTAGTTGGAAGCATCGTTTGTACCTATAATCCGCGAGAAAGTTACTACTGTAAGATACCATGTACAAATTATACAAATATTTTTGAGGTTGCCCATTTATTTCATTGCAGACATAGCGTGGTCAGACTTTACTACATTTTACCTCAATATTTGAGCTACCTTTGAAGAAAGAGTCGCTCCACTGAACTAAGCGAATTACTCTGAAACTTGCAGACAAGCGATAAACTCAAAATTTACCACATCTATTTATTTATATTATTTATTTATTTAAAAATTTCAAACAAACAAGTAGTGTTAGGAGGACTTAATGCTAAGAGCATTGTCTACCAGTCTTCCTGGGCATGCCAAAAGGTGGTGTGGCCATTTATCTTTTATTTTACTATTTTTTTCATAGAATTTGGGCAGTAGTTAAAGGTATACATAGTGATTTACTCTTGGACTCTTGAATAGTACACACAATTCTAATTTTTGGAATATACGTCTCAGAGTGATCGGTGCAGTATGATGCCAGACTATGTCCTCAATGGACGTGTTGGATAAGGTAATGCGTTACAATAGGTTTGCTTAAATTAGTCAAATACTCGATTTTTCTATTCCTTAGTAAGTTGACAAAAGTTCGACCTGATCGTAGCCTATAGAACGTTGTTGTTCCTGATGGTAGGTAGGTACTCAGAGCGTCTCATCCTATTTAACCTTTTGATAATCGTACTATTTGCCTAGATATCAAAAATACCTAACAGCAAAAGTTTCATGCAAAAAGAGACCTTATACCCAAGTTCTAATATAAAATGGTATTAGGTAAGCAAAGCACTTTGGTACTTCTTTGGTATGAAAATAACACCTAATCTCTGGAGAACATGAATAGCTCTACCTTTACGTGTAGGTATTAGAATGTTACAAAAAGATATCAGAATAATATTCAGCTATTTTGAATATATATTTTATGTTAGTATCTGTTTTTGCCCTTAAGGACCATTATGTTGATTGTATCTATTCTTTAATATTGGAAGTGTGTTGGGAATTCGTTTTTACTTTGAAATATGTATTAGTTTTCATACTTGAAACATTACTGGGTACTTAGGTACATTTATTTAGTTGCAGTTTTACACATGCATACATAAAAGTATATTTCGCGAGTTTTCTACATTCTCTTTCGATAATCGTAGAGTAGGTAACGAATTAACGAAAGGTAGAGCGCTGGACTGTACAAAAAAGTTCAATAGGTAGTAATTTATTTTGGAGATTTATTTTACAAATCTTATTTATTTAAATAACAATTAATTCCTAAATGTTTTATGACTCTGTATTGTAATTAAGGTCTATTTGATTATCACGAGATCAAAGAATGTCTACCATGCATAGAAATTAAATCTTTTAGATAATAATTTAGAGTTTTGATTCAATTTAAATTACAGAAGCCAAGTAATTGATGAATCTGCAGACTTTAATTTCAGAGATTTCCAAAGGCCTCGCTGTATGCGAATGGAGATTATCCGACCACGAGTAAGTAAGGGCCTTTACAGACTGGGCGTATTTTCGGATCATATTTTGACGCTGGTATGATGCATATTTCATTACAACACGACGGAATGCCAGCGCGTGTTTGGCATGTTTGTGCCAACTGAACCTATGCCAACTGTTCTTCCTTACTCATGCAAAGGCATACCTATGAGCTTAATAATAAGCTCATATACTACGCTACTACGAGATATAGATACAGAAACGAGCGTAAAATACGCCATATCTGTAATCGCCCTACATTCATAGATTCATCCATCACTGCGCCACAAATCCTCCTTTTAATTAAGGACGCGGGTTTAATATTAATTTATTTCGGAGACAGCTTGAACCACAACAATCTGTCTATTTTGCATGGTTTAATTTGAATTGCATGCGCCCTAATGCGCAGACTGCCTGAAACTTTTGTAAATTTCTCAACGGGCAAATCTCATTGTGTGTTTCGGTAATGCTAAAGCATAGCCGTTTTGTTTGGTTCTGATTCTTAAGAAAAAGGCTTGTATTTGTAAAGTAGGTGTTTGAATCGGCGTGTCTATCGTCAGTTAGGCCTCCGGCACGTTCCACTCTAAACGGCATCTGCAAGTTATTTTTATTATCATTCCTTACGTATGTTACGTTACCGTCGTTCTGAAAAATAGAAAACAGGGTAGAATAAATTTAAAAACATCTTTTTAACCAACAGAAAATTCTCGTCCTAGACACGTCGCACATTTCTTTTGTTAAAAGACAGACGGACTTATGTCTGGAATCTAGATGGCTAAGCTCTCGGGAGTACTATCGAGGTGTGAGAGGGTGACCACCTTACATTAATCTGCTATTAGGTATAGCTCGGAGCTTTTCGACCGAGTAGAGGTGGATGATAAAATTATGCAGTCTGACGAGTTACTCGTACCTTCGTCTGAAGCTAACCGCAGTCAGGGATCTGTTATTTACTTTTTATCTTTGCTATTATCTCAAAATTAAGCTATGACTTCACACACTACATACTCGAATAATAAAGCAAGTAAGTTCGTATGGTATAACTTAGTTGCCAACTCGATGGAGTTTTTGGTTACAGTTAGAAGTCTTTGGCTGCTAGAGCCGGGACTGACAGTTCAACGTGCCCTCCGAAGCACGGAAGCGCTCTGATGTAAATGGCACAACGGTCACCCATTCAAATAGTGACCGTGCAGAACGTCGCTTAGATAATGGGTGAAGCTTGACTAAGGAAGCTACGCCACGAATGCTTCGAAGTCTTCAGAAACGGTAAGCTTTTTCAGTTTTTTATATAACAAGTTGCACTTAGACTATACCTAGTTTGTTTTGGCACTAGATGAACTAACTATTGCTATTGAATATTGACCCTCGTATACGATACAAAATCTTAGATACTTAATACTTAACTACATAATGAAGAAATAGAGGTTCACATTAATAACACCAAACCCGACGCTAACCGGGGAAAACCCTTATAACGAACCTCTCAGATGTCACCGAAGTGGTTCACATTAGGACGACGATTAACCCCTTACATTTCCTAACGTCTACATAATAGCTAATGTATCCGTGTGTGGGATAGTGATAAAGTAGGTGGCCTACCCGATACTTCATGTGTTATTAAATTGCCACTTCCGAAGCCCAGCTGGCGCACTCGTAAAATACCCGGAGTGGACTGGAACTGTCATATTTCTAATTTGGAATCCATTATTATTGGAGTAAGCCGGCTGCTATAAATTTGAAGTTATGAAATTTTCATCAAATTGTTATTAGGTTAATACTTAAGTCAGTAAATAAGATTAAAGTCACGTTTAGCTGGTAAATAGCTTATGAAGGCCGGGTGTTGTATCTTTGCCATCAATCCCTTCCTTTTATCATATTATGAATATTTGTTATAGGTACATATAACAAGAGTAAAGGCGTTTTTCTGCGCGTAAGCGCTACCGTAACTACCACAGATTATAGTTGGTAGATATTGCTAAATAGCATTAAACTCGCCCCAGTAATGTTTTTTAACAAGTACAGTAAAGACTTTTTATTCTAATCTAATCTAAAAAGGTAATCCTATGTGTTACAGTAGATTCGGTAATACCTAATTAGGGGCATAGCAATATCACTAATCGAATTAGTAAGTAAATCTCTAACTGAAGAAGTCGGTTGAGTACAAATAAGTTTATTGAACAAGTAGGAAGAAAGGTGCCTATAGGTAATAAGTATCTAATAAAACCTAGGTTACGAACCAGCATGTACTTACTGCTATTAGGCAGCGGCCTATTTCTATTTCAGTCCATTCATCGAATTCTGATCCCAAAATGATTAGATTCAAGTTAATTCACAAAACTGGAGCGTTTCCATTTACGCCTCTTTCAAGGTTCTGAATCTGACACGGATGAAACGCGAAAATTGAATCTGATAGCTGTCATCTCAACAAAATACGTTGAATTGTGTACCTAATTTATTGTTTCCTCGCGTGAAAACCATGTACATGAAAGACAATTATAAGGACCCTTCTATCAAGATCCGCAAGATCCTTGTTTTTTTAGATAGGTTAGGTACCCAAATCTATCAGTTTATAATTTATACCTACCGTTTATTCCCCCTGACACACCTGCTTGGCACATGCTGTGTAGGATCATTATTCTAAGGTAGGGTCTGAGCTCAGAATAATCTCGATAAGGCTCAATATCGATCGGCCATAAATAAAAGAAGAAGAAGAGGGTTTAAGACAACTAATTTTGTTGAAGACAAACTGGTGATGTAGAAGAGACGCATGTTCGACTCAATATCCGTTATATCGATTGTTTGTCAGCTCCGGTGGTCTAGTTTACATAGCAGTCTTAGGTACTTGCAATAGAATATTGCCTACAAAATAAACAATAGATCTTTCCTTCGTCTCGCAAATGTTAGAGCATTGTAGATACCGTAATAATTTGGATAATGTTTCCGAAGCCCCGAGTCCTGACTTTGATTAACTAAGGTCCCAGGGTAAATAAAGTTGGCCACTAATAACACCCCTACGGCCAATTAGCGCTTAGGAGAGGTATAATAAATAACGTGAAAGGGAACGGAACCCACACTTAGCCTTGTGAAAACATACGCATGGATTGTGATGAATGGGCGACGCAAAAAACAGGAAATTGAATGTTTGGTCGGCGAGTTTGGTCCGGTTACATCGTTTGATTTGTTATTGATATCGATTTAAAATTACTAAACATATATTTCAGACAGAAAAGATTGGAACTGAGTGAGAGTGGAGTAAAAATATGATGTGGGACAAGTAGATGATGATATCATACAGACAGATTATGTACCAAGCCTGCTATGTTTTTGCATCATTCGTCACTGTCTTGATTTTCCCAGTACTTACTATCGAGAAAAATTTAAAAATTTTAAAGTATTCTTCTTAAAAATTAGTTATTTTAAACTAGAATGATCTTAGTCAGTTTATTCAAAACACAATTTGATCTAGTTTTATGTTTGAATTGACTTAAACTCAATTTAAATCGTCTTCCCGTTGACGAAAACTCGCCAACAAAAGGGTCAGAAAGGTGCAACAAAGAAATGTTATTTACAGAGAACCCGAGTTTAACTTTGGAGGCTCGGTCACAAGCCAAACTTCACTTATCTTATTTTCTCTACTCTCGAATTCAGAAACGGCAGGTATAGCAGGCGTTGCGCGACTGTTCGGTCACTGTTTATAAATTCGGGGGTTGGAGTCTATAGTCTTAACCTAGTGGGTCGCTTGAGGATAATAAAACGATATCAGCTTTTGATATTTCTCATGATATAACCCTTGGGGATTTCAATAAGAATCTTTAAGAAATAAAACCTTGTCCTTCGGGTTGGTCTGTAGACCCAGTAAACTAAATCGACTTTGATGTTCGTAGTAAACAAAACAGCGTATTATTAACGAGTGGACCATAGTATTAGAACTTTGTTGATCTATTTGTTTGTTCCGCACAAACGTTGTTCTTGGACAGTATTCATACAACGCGTCATTTATATTTTTCAGTACAAATTTGAAATGTAATGAACTTGCTGCTATCGTTTGGAACTTCCGATGAGTAAGTAGCTTACGAAAATTACGTCTACGCAGAACCGTAGATCCTGTTGGTACTAAGTTTGCCTTAATGTGCGCCTATTCAAATAATCTGCCACTTAAATTGTACTTGTACACAAGTTCTATAAAGTAGGTGTTAGAGCATACATGATGTTTCATTAACATTAATGGGAAGATTAAGATTCAGCTTCCAAGCTGTTTGTTACGACCGATGTTAGTAGAGACGAACTACGTAGCCACAAAGAATATCCTGATGGTAGTTTAACCTGTTTTTAAACTGTAGGTGTATATTTGTAAGTATCTCTAGAAAGGCTAGTTGTAAAGATCATCACATCACTAGTAGCAAGGCATGTTTAGGTATCCAAGTTATTTTTACCTGAAATAAAATGTAATAAACGACTTCCGGAACTCGTTCTAAAATAAAATATAACGTTGTTGAAATGCACTGCCATATCGAATCTTTACCAGTTATTCGTTCGGAAGCGAGCAAGGAAGTTTTCAGTAAATATGAGAGCCAGCAGTTGCTATGTAGTTCATGCCAAATAAGTTTTCCTTTGCCCGATGAAATAAAATCGAATGCACTTGCCCTCGTTTTAATTTTAAAACGATTTTAAAGTGTTGCGCAACGTGAAAAGCTAGACTAGGTAATTGTAACTATTGTATAATTGTTACCGGAAGTCAGTCAGTAGTTTTGGCTGACTTTGGCAGTCAGTAATTATTCTTTAAGAAACGATCAGGATAACATCTGACAAGTGTTATCCTACAATGAGTACGATGACTCCTACAATGAGCTTTCATAACATTCATTCTTTGAGGAATGACGTAAAAGATTGCAAAGACATTCACCTTCAGATTAAGGAAATTGATGAGTTCAACCATCTATGCAAAGCCTTTTGTAAAGGCAGCTCGCGAACTTCTTTAATGTTCATTTCTTGCAGTTAACTTTAACGATTTACGTAGGATGTCGAGGCTGCATTTGTTTTGATAGCAGTCTATACACCCTGATCCATAAAACAATACAGTTGTGTACTTGTAACGGGTACTTAGCAAAGCCTGAATATCATGGTTCGTTGGCAAAAAGTAGCGTTATATCTAGTATGAGCTCATGTGTGCGTCCCCAAACTTAACGGCGGCCAGGATAAACATAACGGCGTGTACTCGGATCACGTGTTGCCAAATTGTATTCCCGGCTTTAATAAGTGTTAAAAGGTATGAAAGGCGTCTTAGAATCTCAGCAATTCGCGAAGATTGCTTCTTTCAAGAAAGTGTTTCAGGAGGCGGTAGTGCGTGAAGATGATACTGATACGAGATTAACAGACGAATGCGCCTCGACTTAATTCATAAACTTTGCATTTTGAATGTAAATTTTTTGTCTTAGTATTGAGAAAGTTCATTTCGTAAAAGAATAATTTTAATTTGTTTCATTTAATTCATTCGGAATATCCCGCTTCGAGTTCCGTATTTGTTTTTCATAAAAAAAATTGTAAACTTTGAGCCCTACGCTCCTGAATGGTTTTCTCTGAAAGTATTGACCGAATAAAAATAAGATGAAACTCAAGAAGGAAATCTCAAAGTACGTCAATAATATCTGCTCCAAAGCCTCTATATTCCATAAGCAACCCAAACAAAAACAATAAAACAACCAAACTTCTGGACATTTGCAAGCACCCTCAGTCGTAAATCCGTAACGGGCCACTTTCTACCATAATTGTTCTTGTTTTACGGTTGACTTGCCCTCTGTATTTTTATACATTTTATTGTTCATACGCTTTGCTTCACTTTCGAAGCGAGTAACTACAGTATGAAAGGTTTTTATCGTCGGGAGAATTTATTTCAGACAGATACGTCGTCTCTTGGGGTGCCTGTCTTCGGTTTCAATATTGAAATTATCATAAAATGGAAGCATAATACCGCGTGGATATAAAAATGAAGTTGGTTCAGACGCGACCGTGTGGGTTCGCTTAATACAAGTGCATTGTACGGATTTGTGTAAGTTGTATCGACATTGCTGTACTAAGTATAAATGCTACAGATATTTTTAAACTATGCAGACATGCAGACAGACAATTTTTAATCTTAGTAACACAGGTGATATTTAATTCATTTTCCATTCTGAAACTAGCTGTGTTTTTCTTTGTAGAGTCCATAGAGACAGGCACCTAAGTATCGCTCATATTATGTTTTCAGAAGCAAAAAAACAAGATCCAGTACCTTCGTACCTTCATATTATTATACTTTTAGTTCACTGAGAAATTCAGCCACAATCAAAGTAATGAATAATACTAATAGGTATGTACTTAATTATTTTAAATAATCTTTATTACTTACTAATCAATACGTTTAGTACAAGCTAACACTACATCCTCCATGTTAGTTCCACGGTATCGTCGTTTGTAGAAGTCTGCGAACAGTATGATGAAGAATCCGAGATTGGTCAGGCCTATCCAGTAGCTGCCTGAACGCATGGGACATTGGGACGAGATATTCTGGACTACCACATGGGTTATGGCTAGGACGAATTGAATCTGAAAGATATTTTATGTCTGAAGTTATCTTACCACGACGTTTTTACTGGTTTTTTAAGAAAGATTAAAAATAAATATTTTTGAAGAAAAACTACGGAGCAAGCAGCGTGTAAGGACCATAACGGTGAATAGTACGAGTTATGCAAGTGACCTAGCAGGATCCATGAAATTCTTTATTGTATAAAAAAATACATAAGCAAATCATTGAGACTAGAAAGAGTTAACTATAGGGGCAGATCTATCAATATAAGAGAATTCATAGAAAATAACCAAAATCTAGAGTCTTAAAGAAATAGCTCACCAACTGCATCATAGTCAAATATTTCTTCCACCACAAGTACTTGGCAAAGTTAGGACCCAACACAGCCAATCCGTAGTACGTATACATAACTGTATGTATACAGCAGTTCATGACCGCCATGAACGCCCATTGGTCAGACGGATCGTACTTCAGACATGACCAACTGATCAGCACCATGAAAACATGGTGGTATACGTGAAGGAATGTAACTTGGGTATACTTCTTGCGGAGGACGAAGAATATGGTGTCGCAGAGATCAATGACCTTAGTTGCCATGTACTTCCAGTAAAGCGTTGCGATTGTCTGAAAAATATCATAAACTAGGTGTGCCCGCGACTACGTCAGCGTGAAAAAGTGTCTTTTGAGTAGCATTTTTAATTACTTCCATACAACTTTTCATCCCCCACTTTCAACCCCTTACAAGCCTTTTTTCGCATTTAAAAGTAGTCTATGTCCTTTCTCAGGCTCTAGACTATCTGTGTACCAAATTTCATTCAAATCGGTTCAGTAGTTTTGGCGTGAAAGCGCGACCGACAGACAGAGTTACTTTCGCTTTTATAATATTAGTATGGAGTGGTATGGATTATGATCTTGTGGGTAAGACTTCTACTAGGTAGGTAGGCAATATTATTGTAGCTATATTTTTATTTTTCGGATAAAAGTATGACTTTACGAAAGTAGGTAAAAAAACGTATGGAATACAATGTTGCTTGTTGCTGAAAAAGCACTAAAACTCAGGACGGTAGGTTACACGTCGTGCCAAAATCCACAGGTTGGAGATATTTGCTTTTAGGGTTTTTCTTTGAGGTATTCATGAAAAATTCAGTTATGTATGTCTATGAAATGCAATAAAAAACGTAATAGTGCAGATAGTGTATTGTGCATTTGCTGAACAGACGGTCGACGGTTGGTATATATGCAAAGTTTTCTGGTAATATGACTATAAAATTGCTTGTACTTTTAAAGTAAAGACAAAGTTCTCCCCAGTCGTAAAGAATACAAAATAGTCTTGGAATAACTTGTGGTACTAGAAACTCATTACTAAGAGCATTGTGTATGCAGAAAGGATCCTTAGAATGTACCTCTCTCCTATCAGATTTACGCTCGTGGTTTTCACAACACATTTTACAACTTAAGACAACTTGCAGACAAGTCACAAAGTTTCTGTTGTCTAATTTCAAAAGAGTCGGCCGGAATTTGATTTGGGTCAAAAAAATATTAGGCAGTCGAGTTTATTGCTTGCACACTGACCCAATGGATATTCCTAGAAAGAATGGTAGTCATTCTTAGGTACTTACGTAAACAGTGGAGTCATCATAATCACAATGTCCCGGAAACAGTCCCATAACCAATGTGTAGGAAAGAAACTAAAAAAAAAAATACGTACGACTTGAGAATCTTTTTATTTCGAAGGCTAGGCTAGATAAAAGCAAATGAAAGTGCTCTTGTTAAGACAAATTACAGTCGTAGCAACATCGTAGCGAGTGCTACGTAAGTGCTACGGAAAGTTTTTTTTTTTTTTATGCTTTAGCTGGCAGACGAGCAGGCGGGCTACCTGATGGAAAGTGGTCACCGCCGCCCATGGACACCTGCAACACCAGTTTGCTTTTGTTTAGCTTGAGATTCTAAAGCCCCGAATTGAAAAAAAGAGGGGTACCTATTATATGTTTTAGGCAAACTTTCAAGGTAAGTACGTGTGTCGAAAATAGTCAAAATAACTGTTTGCTTACCTTATAAGCTAAGTACGCTGAGTTCACAACCTTGAATATATTGTAAGCTATAAGAAACCGTTTGATTTGCAATGGATTCCGCTTGTCCATCAAGTACGGTCCTACTTTGAACACAAACAGAAAGTATGTAAGCAGAATGAACAGAATATCGTTCGAGTTCATCAACGGCCATCTCTCCACGAAGCTCACTGAAAACATTCCGAATGAAGAAACCAACTAATAATCATAAGTATCTCTCTAAAAAGTCCAAGAAGCTTCTAATTGCCAGTCCCTCACGTCCGAAGCAGTGAGAAGAGGCGGCAAACTATTTGTCTTAACTCAAAAGAAGAGCGCCCAAAATATATTTTTTATTTGAAAATCTATAGTCAACGCTGAGATTCAGACGATATTTTCTTATGAAGAACCACTGACTGATTGAGTTACATGATGGTATCTTAGTAAACATTCCATTGTTTGGATAATTTGGCCTTCTTTGACCCCTAAATTCTCTTCCGAGTGCGTTAAGTTAGACCTCTTAAGAATATTAGAGGTTAGACCCGTTAGATTCTAAAGTTTCCTTACAGATTATTCAAGTAATTGATGATTCTAAAATTACGAAGCAGTTTCTATAATATTAGGTAAGTACTTTGTGCAAAAACATACATTGGCCTTTCGGTAGATGAAAACTAGTTCTAAAACACCAAGTCATCTTGAAAACACGATAAATAACTCTTATAAAAACTTTATATAATTTCACGGGATTTCCTGAGATTTTTCATTCAAAGTTTTAGTTTTCAAAAGCGACATTTACCTAAGGAGTTTTTTTTTTCTTATGTTTATCTACTTGTTACGTCATCTTAGCGGCCTTTCACAAATGAGGTTTGGCATTGTATTTTTTTTCTGTTGCTAGTTGCTACGTACCACCATGGTACCACCGAACATCTACATCCTAGCCTACGTACTCTACTCATAGACAATTTTCTAAAAATGTAGAAACTCATATTTGAATTTCGGGAGGATTTGGTTTTTTTTTTTTTTTCTCGAGTTTTTCACTTCTTGTTCAAATCAAAAATTCATACTAGGCATACCACAAAGCATACCTATATCATCACAAACGAAGTATTATGATACTTCGTCTGTGTATATCATAGTATTATAATCTGTGCCTTTATGTAGCTTTGTAACTACCTTATCGTTCCTATTGGTTCCTTTTTGTTCTTTTGAGTGCTATTTAAGCGTAGAGGTTTCCCATTTTTATCATTTACATTTTTATCATTTGTAACATTCCATCGTAAAAAAGGTGAAAAGAATTTATATTGTTCTCGTAGGTACATATATTATTATCATAAGCGTGAATTCTTGTAAATCTCTCCATTCTTCTTGTTCTCAGTCGACTGCCTAATATATCAAGTTTAATGGCACAAATGCGGCGCTGACACACTTGCGTATTTTTTGCTCACATTAGGTAGGTATACTAGATTCATTTTGCTCGGAATAATGTACGGCAATGTATGGTTTAGTTTCTCAAAAGCAGGGACCGTTTTTGACGACTGCTATATTATAGGGACTCTCTAGGTTTTTTAATGAAACCAGAAATCCAAGCGATCGACCAACGAAGATATTTTGAAACTTAGGAAGAGTCAGAAAATATGAAGATGGCTTGAGTTTTTTCGCACTGTAATTAGGACAGAGAGTCTTTTGTAAGGACAATAATGATCAAATACTAGTGATAACGTAATGTTCCTTCTTCTTGAAAACCAGGACTTGACGCAGCAGGTGGCTTTAGGAAATTGATAATAAGAGCTCTAACGTAATGCTATAATTGAATCTGATAGAGATAAATAACTGCTGTGGTTTCTTTACACTATGGGTTCGTATAATACTTGCGGCTACATGTTCCATTGCGAAACACGTTTTAAACTAGTCACAGAGTTCAAAGGCCCAAAGGTTCTGGTTATCTAATGTTTGAGTTCATGAACTTTAGAATGTAAATACCAATAAGGTTGAGGTGTAAGTTTAGATAGGTAGCTTGGGTATTATGTTTAGGTTAAAGTTGAAAACGAAATTCAACTTAATAATGCTCATTAACATTACCTACTATCTCGCAAAATAAATATAATCTGAGCTATAAATAAAATATCCAGATATTTCCTATTTCAGTAAACTTAGATTAATGAAAAAAACCTTAAAACTTTATTCTCTTTTTAATAAAGCTTGTAGGTAGGTCCCTAATCGTAAAACCCAGAGCATTCGTTTACTCTGCCCCAGAAAGAAAAGTCTTGTTTATTTATCTTGTGTTTATCAATTGTCTATCATTCGTTCAAGCGAGATAAGTAATTACCTACTGTAATAAGAAGAAATAGGAACTGTTTGGGGTACGGTTTAGCTCCGACATTTGTTTTGGGATGTTATTGTTGGGTTATGCTCGTAATAAGATGTTTAGATTGTTAGTGTTGATATGAAAGACAGTAAGTATACTTGTACAGAGAGTTGATAGTAGCTAGATAGCTATAGAAGATACCTACATTATTTTGGTCCGAGCCACATTAAAAAAAAAAAAACATGTGTTCAATTCACACGTGGTAGAAGTGAAACCTTAGAAAACCAATAAGTATGTAGTACTTATTTAGTTAGAAAAGGTTCCATGCTCATGTTGCCTAAAATCAGAACTAGACGGCGCTGCTAAGTTTGGTCGGATCCTAGAACGCGCTATCAAAGCGTTTTGCTTCCTATCTCATTTTCTCCCACGTTAAATCTTATGAATTTATGTGTCTGTCTCTTTTTATTTGCGCTTTTACTTTTCATCGACTTTCAAATCACAACGATGCTATAGAAGTTTTCACTTCAATAGGCTAGTGGCTAAATCTATTGACAGAGTACTGACTTCAACATGGTGTACCTAACAGCTGCTATAACTGGGACCGAAATCTTAAAGTACCTGTTAAAAGAATCTCTTTTCAAAATTATGAACATAGGCTAGTGACCCTTAATCAAAAAGGAATGACCGAGCAGTTACTCTATCGCTTCGAAGGTTATGAAACTATTACTTAACACAAACTAACGGATTTACCGAAACTGAAGGCAATCCCTCAGGTAGGACCGACTTAGTTCATCAAAGTTTGATTTTACGAGCAAATACCCTCAAGCTATAGATACCTACTAGATACCCACTGTAAAAGCTTTACCCTTCATAGGTTGGCCACCTAAAATAAATCTCGTAAGTGAAACCCAATGTTCTCGACAAACAAGCCAATATTTGCACAATAATTTTGGATCTGAGAGGTATTACATCATTTTATTCTGTACACAAAAAAATATTTTTCAATTTTCTCTTGGAGATCTATTAGATTGTGTCCCCAATATTTTTTGGAGAAAAAAGCAAACGGTAGAGAATCTGTGGTGACAATAAATAATGAAATGGATTCGGGATCCATTAATATCTAGGTATCTACTATATATACTATACTATTTATTGGTACCTACTATTCGGCTGTGTTGAAAAATAATTTATTATGAATTTTCGATAAAGAAAACGCGGTGAGGATGATCTGTGTGGGCGAGGGAAGGGTCTTTAGGATATTATATTTTGATGGGCATTCAATTCCGGAATATCCATTTCCGTGAGTAGGTAAGTACCATGCTACAAAATTTTATTTCAATGTAAATCACCAGAGACTACCTCCCATAACCCTATAACTAAATGGTTATCAATCGAAGACGATAGGTACCTACCTACGTACTTACCTACTTAGCGAGACTGATTTATTACCACTTAGGCACAGGTAACGTTTAGCATAGTAAGAGATTTCTACACTTTTTATTTACACGCTTTTGATTATTTTACGAGTTGATAGATTAGTCCACTTTAGAACTGCCTTAGTAAATTCTATCACACTACTGCGAAATGTATGGATGTTAGTAAATTAATAGGCGTAATATTTGATTAACTAGCTACAAGTTAAGTAGCTTGAAAATTAAAATGATGTCGAAAAATTGAATCTTACCGATGTTATAACTATTCTCCTTGCCCGTTAGCTACCTCATTTCACATACCTACACAGAACGCGTGCGCGGGTGTGGGCCGGATGGTTGAATTTGTATGGGTTTTGATGACCCGTGCACGCTCTCTGACATTCAACGAAATAAACGCGCATCCGACCCGCACCCGTCCTTTGTGTTTCGCGCTTTAGATATTCTTTGATTTCACCATGAGTCGTCGAACGAAACGAAAGTTTGTCTAACTTTTGATCTTTCCTAAGCTCTTTGCTTCCGCAATCTGTTTATTGTGATTATTTTTCTGACTTTTTGCTAGTAAAAGGGGATTCGCATTACGAGAGTGAATAATGAGGTTGGCGTGACTAAGCTCGGGCCACTCACGGCTAAAATGAAAAGGACCATTTTCAAAGAAATACAGAGCTATACAACTCGCTGAGGAGATGCTTAATTGGGCTTTGACCCCAGACAGTTATAAATGATGCTCCATCATTACTTTCCAAGATACAAGAAATAAAAGGAACAAAATATTAACGGTTTTAGTGCTCAGACTAAGTTGATTAAAATCGGAGAAGTCCTCAGTTATGAAAAAGTAACAAAAGAACTACCGATTCGGAAGACGCTTCAAAAAAACAAATTTAACTATTATATTTGCCCTACTAAACGGTCGTGCCCTAGAGATTTGTTTGACTTTAGTTTTTATAAGGCTTGATGAGATTATCTATCGATGTTACTGCTATTGTTCAAGTTAATGATTGACCTAGTTAATGCATTGTTTGTATATTTGAATAAATTCTGGAATTCAGGTTTGTCTTATAACAAAAACTCTCTGTTCTGTATTGTGAATTTTACCTATTACCTATCTTAATATGGCCCACCAGGGGGCCAGCCAGTGGGCATGACGTGAGCGAAGAAGCAAGAGATGGCCTTTACCACTTATTGCCACAATCAGAGGTCAATCAAAAATACCTGTCTGACTGAGCGCGTACAATTATGTCTGAGTGCGATAGTCAGCTGTTTTTATAGTATAGACAATAAAACGTACTGGATATTCCCCATATTGATCACATTGTGATACTGTTCAAACCCAGCAACCTCAATCCATAATTCTATGACACTCAACGGAATTGCCAGCAGTCCTAGTCTGCATACTATTTATTTAAATTATGCTAAAGTATATTGCACTGAGCACTCTACTGTCGTCCGTCCATGCATTTTATACTGTTCATAAAATAAAGTCTTAAGAAAATAACAGACCGCTCTCAGACTGTTGCGACACAGTTTCAGAATCAGAAATCTTCCAAAAATATTGATATTGTTTTAACATTTAGATTCTAAAAAACAACTACTTATAAGTACTTATAGTTTGGATGTTTTCAAGAAGAGAGAGAATAGGTTTCTTTTTGGCAAATGTGCTCCACCGTCGACCGTGACGTTGTGGTCAAACATTTGTCTTTAATGTGTAATTAAAAATTCACACGCTCAGTGTAATGTTTTCTAGTAGTGGAAATAGCGAAATGACCGGTTGTCTTTAAAAAACCACTGTTTAAATAGAGGTTGTGTTGAAAAAGGTTCTTAGGCTGATAAAAGTTGACTAATGATTCTTGTCCCGGACGAGACAAGAAACAGGAGCAATACCCAGCTAGTGGTACAGTAGATCATATATGTTCTCATTTTCTTTTACCAAGGGTACCGCAAAGAGCTTACCTGGGTATTTATGACCTTTGGAGTTTTTGCTTTGCGTGATAATTAGACCCTGTAATGTCTTTACTCCAAACATCTAGAATTAGTACGAATACTAAATGATAACAAGAAATAAGAAACTTGTATTAGGATTAATAGAGTATGTCTGGAAATAAAAATAATATACTTATGTAAAAAAAATATTGTTACTGTATTAACAATTTGTGCACAAAATCTTATTGTTACAAAGAATGATAGGATAGGTTCTAATAAATGTTATTGGTATAAAAAAATACAATGTTTACAAGTATAATACACAAGTTATGAATCAAAACCACAGTGGTAGGAAAATGTGGTACGCTGCGTAGCACACTGCTACGGTGCTGCTACGTAGCGTAGCAAGTAAAAGTTTGCGCAAAAACATCTCATTGATTTTCTCTCTACCTTTTCATATAGATTTAAATCAATTCAAGCCAACCTCTTTTTAAGTTACCAACAACTGTAGATAAATGGCTATGATTTATAGAGATTGTTTATTGCTCTTGTTCTTTGTTTGGGTTTTGTTATCGGAGGTTTTTTCGTAACTCTAAGAAAGCCTTAGAAGCAATTTGTAAGCGATACGAATCTTTACAATTAATTTAGCAAAAGTAAGCAGAGAAAATTGAATTTTTTTAAGAAAATTGATAAGTGAAATTATTACTAAAATAAAGTTATTATTTTACATTTAGTAAAATTTTTTTTCAATTCAATTCAATTCATTTATTTGCATAAAAATATGGTAATATAAGTACAAAGATGTAAAAGTATAAATAAGTGCCGCATATTTTTACCAAAGTGATTGGCGTGCAAAAGTTTTTAGGTAATCAACTAAGCATTTAACTACTAGGTTCGATAAAACAACACACTAAAAGTCACTGTAACAACAAAAGTACCTACCTATTAATAGTTTTCGGCTGTTGCGTATCATATGGACAACAAAAAATAGTCTACACATTACATGAAGTGTTCTTCAAGAAAGTTAGTACGTAGTAAACCTTGATAGTACCTAAAGATTTTTAGTATACCTAACCACATTCTCTGGATGATAAGTACCACTTCTGATCATAATGTTCAGTGCACAAATCTCTTGCATCGAGTATGCCATACAAATGTCAAGAGCTGTACAAAAAATACAAGTGGTTCTAAGAAAACACGACTTCAAAACAGTTCCTAACCATAATTTAAGTTGAGCACAAACAAAAAAGTCCATTTCCAGCCACCTGAAAGGGTATTTTCCTGTACAATGTGCGTGAAATTATTGCGGTCTTGCTAAACATATTTTTCTGTAAGTGGCTGAGATTCTCGCGGATTTTTCCTTATATTTTGAGAAAATATGAATAGACGTCGGTACACGCATCAGATACAAACTCGGATCGTTTGCGTAAATAATACCGATATTTTACTCTCAGGTACCGGTAAAATCATTCGTTCATTATATCTTAGTGCCAGTATTAGCGTACCAGTATTAGTAGTTTGTGCGGTTTTGGCTAAAACTTTCAACTAAGTTTTAATTTAAAACCGTCATCATCATCATCATACCAGCCTGTAGTGGTCCACAGCTTGACAGTCGTCAACGGGTCAACGGTCAACGTCGTCAACGGATGGAAGGCCGTCCTAAGCTTCGTTTTCCAGTTTGTAGTCGTCATTTATTGTCAGTTTTTATCACTATAGGCGGTAGATACCAAAAGTTAAGAGCAGCATTATAATACAAAAGTAGTTTATAAGTACCTATCTCAGTAAATATATGAATAACTGAATCGGTAAAAAATATAAGAAACGATATGCATAAATTATTTAAAGATGGTAAAGGCAGTTCTGCGTCATCGCAGACTTTGATATCCCATTTGTTGTAAGGAGAAAAATATTTTCCGAATGATTTGTGAAGGAACCACCATGTGTACGAAAATAAAAGTACTGTTCATTGAGAATTCCCTAGGGAGGGCGAAAGCCATCCATCATTGCTTTGAAATTCAGCTTCGGTGGTTTCAGAAAACTCTCTGAAAAACACGACAATAAGTGTGATGTTTTATGTATGATGCAGGGAAAACAAAGTGCTTGAAAGCTTGCGGTAGTATATTCTATAAACGCCTTGCAAATTTTTAATTTTAGGACTTATAAGCAAGTAGCAATAAGGCATCATAAAGGTGCTTACTGACGTATCGGTTCACAATAAATGATGTACAATACGGATTACGGCAACATAACTTTTCGCGCGACTGTACGACGCTGAGTACGGCCAGGCAGTGTCATCCAAATGCTAATGGAAAATCTCCAAGCAACATTCTGCGGAGTAGACCTCGAGAAGTTTGCGGTTTAGTACCACACTGACTTTATGTAGTCAGTATACCATCACTCACACTAACCTAGCTTGTATACTCTGAACATTCCTTCTCAGTCTGGTTCACCGTTACCCAAAAAAGCACTGTGTACTGTGTATTCATCAAATATTGCTTTAGTAAAACTACGTAACCGTATCTGAAGGCTGCTTGCTCGTGCTCACTCAGCCAAAATTACTGCTTCCAATATTCACACCGGCGAACTCCACAGGTAAACTGAACCTAGAACATTATTCAGCCAAACCTGTGTAGGAGTTTTTGCCAGCCCTATAACTGTAACGATTATCTTCTGGACCGCATTCAGCCGACACCCCCAAGTAATTTACCAATGTCTCGTTTAAGGTAAAAGGTAGTAAAAACGTATATTTTATTTAGGTGTTGCGCTCGTAACGATTTTAAAGATGCGACCAATAGCTATGATAATCAGTAGCTGAATATGTAAATTCTGGATTGCTTTATGACTGAGCCATATACATAAACGTCTGTGATATAATGAGTGCTATTTTATCAATGCCCATGGACTGGTGATGATGATATGGTACCTACTACTCATCGTCGTCATCGGCGTAATTTCATGCACCTTGTCCATCACAGTAGTCTTGTGTGGTCTAGTCAATATAAGTCACGCAACTTCTAGCCGCGTCCGAAAGTTACGTGCTTGTCACATATATAATTACGCAATATTTTAGTACGCTCATCGATTGAGTACACTTTTTTATGCTAGTAGGTTGGCACGTCTTCTCGAATTCAGTGATCTGTCAACGTAACTCTCAGACTATATTATATAGGTTAAGGAAATCATGTGTCTGTCTGTATTTTTCTGTTTGGGATCGAAATGAAGCGAATAAATTGGACGAGCCGGTAATGCAAGAGAAAAACACGAGAAACATTCTTCAACGCTGTCAGTGAATATATTGTATCGCTTCTCGCAGGTATTTTACGTGCTTATTTCTTTCGCATTTTGTACGTGTTTCACTGAAGTTAGAAGTAAGCTTTTTCATTGTCTTTTCATCTAGATTATTTTTATAGCGTCATCAATTTTGTTTTAGTTAAACATGCTTTATCTGAGACATGGATAAATTATGGTAAATTAGATAAATCAACTCGGAAAACAAATTTGATTCTATTCTCGGTGCGAATTTTACAAGCATTGGTTTTCAATACTTTGCAGGTCAAATACGAATTTAGAGCGATCAGCTGCAACAAACGATATCTATTTATCTTACAAATCATAATATCTCGAGAATATACTGCTTTTGTGGCACAACTAGGTAAGTAAAAGTTTTAAACTAAAAAATTCAGATATCTTATTTTAAATATTTAACTTTTTAATTAAGCAGTTTAGTTTAAATTACACTGAAAAAGGGAGGCGAATTTCTTCGAAGGATCTTTATTGAAAATCTAATTGTAGTACTGTCTGTCTAGATCCGTTATTTGATTAGGTAGCTCAAAGTGCGTGAAAGCATTTTTTTCGTTAAATTTTTGAGATTACCTAC
This sequence comes from Eulithis testata, assembly GCA_947507515.1. Classification (NCBI taxonomy): domain Eukaryota; kingdom Metazoa; phylum Arthropoda; class Insecta; order Lepidoptera; family Geometridae; genus Eulithis; species Eulithis testata. The sequence goes on from OX382207.1 coordinate 6,809,468, forward strand.
TACCCATCTCGCGATAGAGCACAGAGATAACTTGAAAAGGACAATGCAGATTACTTTTTATTGCGGGAAAATATCTTAATCCTATGGGAAATGGCGGACAAAAACCAGCATTGTATTATATTTTACTATGAAAAGGTCACTCAGATAACGATCTTGAGAAAGCTTTTTTTGTAACAACGTACCAGAATAACAGAATCCATTATTTTTACGCGTAGTGGCTTCTGCCGTGGTTCATAAAAGATAAGCATGTCACACCGCAGTTTTATGGCTCGCCCAAACTGGCGAGACGAAGGCAACATACCAAGTGGGGTATGTACTTTCTATACACAAACTGGTCGCCAGTCTCTCACATGACTCCAAAATTGCAATGGGCACGCAACACGTTGGTGTTTTCAATTCATACCTACCACAGTGGTAATTGCGGTGGTGGCATATTTGTATGAAAACGTAGGTACTCTCTAAATACATTTTGCATTTCACGTCATTCGAGTGAAAAAACCCCTAACAGACCGTAAGCGAGCATTACAACCACCATTACAACACACCTACCAATGGAAAAATGTGAAATGTGACGTTTTGACAGCTCTACCCAATGTAGAGCTGGTCGCGTCGGTTTGCATGTAGCTTTATTCATTAATATCTTGTAATCAAGATGCCAGCCCATAGAACTAGATTAATCACGTGTGAACTGCCTAGTGGGACCGAACAACTTTGATTTAATGCATATACATAAACTTCGATCGACTTTGATTTGTTCAACCTTAGAACCTTAGATAGAAACTTACGAGAAACCACAAATGTGATCTACAATATCTATACGCATTTCGAAAGACGCTAACGTCACATTTTGAGCTGTAGAATTTGAAACAGTGACAGTATAGACATTTTATTTTGTATTCTCGTTATTTTTGCAGACCAGTTTGCCTCACGCACAATGCAAGGTTTACACAATGCCAGTGACTGGACCTAGTTATTTTGGTTTCGGACCCAGTCACTGCCAAAACGGCACAATAGTAGATTGTATTATAAGGGAGCGAAATCATATTTTTACGGCGAGGGCGCCTTTTTGAATCCAGAGTGAAGTGAAGGATTCTAGAGTAGAATTCCGAGCTTAGTGAGGGATTCTTTAGTAGAATCCTGAACAAAGCAAGGGATTCAAAGTACGTCGCCCGAGCCAAAAATATATTTTGCTCCCGAGTGGTACACTCTACTTTTCATCACCCACTATGAGAAAAAAAGGCACATAAGATAAGATAAGATAAGATAGGATAGGATAAGATAAGATAAGATAAGAACATTCTTTATTGCACAAAAACGAAGTACATATGCGAACTTAAAGCGAAGATATTCCAAATCGAAAAAAATGCGCGGGAAAGTTAATTCCGGCGCACTTATTAAATAAGTGCGCCGGAATTAACTTTCCCGCGCACTTATTGTTTCTTATAGAAAACACCACCTTTGGGTGCACATAAAAGCAAACCAAGTCGTTCTTTTCGAATAGATGTGATGAAAAACTATTGTTTACATGCACCCAGTAACAAGTCAGCGCTGGACTGGGTCACTGTACTGCCATTTTACTGACCCCGCCTAAACCTACCATAAGTCACGAACCAGCTTCTGGGTTGATAATTTGAGTCTGAGGGTCACCCGTCTGGAAAAACGTTCACCCTCTGATCGCACAACGAACGATTCGGCTAGACTTTAAATAGAGATCTGCCTCGACATTCTAGAAACGCCAACGCTAGAGATAAAACTTAAAAAATTGTACATAAGGAAATTGTCGTTGGTCAGAAATGTCAGTTCTTTATCCAAAGTCAAAGTCAAAGTCAAAAATCTTTTATTCAATAAAATCTCACTGATCACTTTCAATCGTCATTACGTTTTGTATGATTAGGTATGATTACATTTTTTTTAATTGGATGAGTTGGAGCTAGTTCGTCCCAAGCTTGTTTGTCTTCTAAATAATCAGATATTTTATAGTATGCTTTTAAAAGAAGTCTCTGTTTTATTACGTTTTTGAACTTGCCAATCGACAACTGAGACACATCACTTGGGATTTTGTTAAAGAAGCGTACACATTGCCCTTTGAAAGATTTACTAATTTTTGTGAGCCTAGTGGTGGGAACAGCGAGTTTGTCTTTATTTCTAGTGTTAACATTATGATTATCACTTTTTTTGTTGAATAGATTGATATTTTTTGAACATACAATAAGTTTTCATAGATGTACTGGCAAGGTACTGTCATTATATTTATTTCCTTAAACTTATTTCTTAGTGATTCTCTGGGACCCATGTTATAAATTGCACGAATAGCCCTCTTCTGCAACACAAATATGGTGTTTATGTCTGCAGCACAAACCACAACAAAATGCCGTACGACATAATGCTATGAAAGTAGCTGAAACAGACTAGTCTACTTTGATTACATTTTTGTTTTCCATTCCTTCTAGAATGCCAACTTGGCTAGAAAAAATAATGGCACAGAATAGATTCTTGTTGCATTTTTTAAACTAACCTAATTTGGCAGCGCTAAAATTACAGCCGTCTCTGTCTTTTCGATTGTTTTGAGATCGTTGTCGACAGCAGCTGGATCGTATTAACGAGTAAGGTCTGAATTGGAGCAGAGGTCACAAAATATTTAGCTTATGAATGCAGCGCTAAAATTACAGCCGTCTCTGTCTTTTCGATTGTTTTGAGATCGTTGTCGACAGCAGCTGGGTCGTATTAACGAGTAAGATTTGAATTGGAGCAGAGGTCACAAATATTTAGCGTATGAATGCCCAAATTGATTGCAGGGAAATTTGATCTGGAGACCTTTACGTGACGGGAAAACAGATCGACCGCGGGTTTTCGTCGCGTCGCATCGGGTGGATTATCAAATATGTTTATTGATGACCATCATAATTTTGTTATTGGGTAGAACTTTTTTTTAATACTTGGTTTCTCTTTCTTGTTACTATATTCTTAGTATTCGGCCCTTGATCGACGGTTTGCTTTTATTGCAATGTATCAAGAATAATCTATAATATTTGCTACACCTCGGAGTGTATGCACTCATTATTTATTTACGAAACTGACGTGCCTGTTCCACTGAGTCTAAATACTATTGTCGATTTTATTCTTATGAAAAATGATAGAGTATTCAGTGATTTTACTCGGGTTATAACCGAACAATTTAAAACTCTTAATTAAATGTTGCGTTGGTGTGAAAAGGGAATTCTATTTTACTAATTTCAAATAATAAAATAGTGTATAAACTAAAAACATAATAATATTCAAGAAAAAAGTGCAAACAAAAAGAAAGCTTTTACCTAAAATTAACTAGGTAGGTAGGTATTTCTCCAAAGCGATCCTGACCCAGTTTGAATGAGCATGAATGTATTATTTTCACCTCTAGGGCGTTGACGTGGAAATAACATTTTTTTGTTGTTCTAAGCCCATTATGTAGGTGTATTTGTTTTCATCGTTTAGGCTATTTTCAGAAATAAATAAACACGTAACGTAAGGTGAGCTTTTACCTTGAGCACCCTTGCGTGAGCATTACAAAAGCTTATTTTAGCATCTCATGGCTCATAAACTCAAAACAATTCAAGCATAGATTTGAGTAAAGATATTTATTGGTAACTGCCAAACATTTTATCGATTCGATTCTCGATGTATATGAATATTGTTTAGGTATTTTCTCAGCATCCTTAGTTTGAAATTTGTTAGGCTCTTGAATTGTAAGTATCTTATTAGAAGTCCTAATGCTACTGGGATAATACTGCGCATTGTTATTTATCCCACAGACAAAGGTCAGCCAGGACCATTACAATAGAATTTCGAAGTAAGTAACTGTCACCTCGGCAAAACCCGTCGTATGATCTTGATAAACGGGCCTCGAGTGCGTTGAAAAGCAAAGATTATCGCCAAATGTCCATTTACACGGTACAAGTAGGTATTTTTGCTTGTTGCTTAGTTATAAATACCGCCAAAGGATCACTTATAGAATATTTAACGTATGTATGGCAATTATATGTTAATTATATGTCCCAGGTTGTCTAGAAGAGATCGCTGTATAGCGATAAGACCGCCCATTGTACAATAAATTTAAGTTTTGTTTTTTATTTTGTTCTTTTAATCCCTAGGTTAAGGTGTGCAATAAAGTATTTTCTATCAATCTATATGTGGGCACGCTTCTAGTATAATAAAGATGTTTAGTACTACGATACCTCAACGCTTCTAGGTACTTATAAAGTAAAAAATATTATGTAAAGTCAGTTTCTTCGTTTACTAACATCAGGTTTGCACTTTCTGAGCACCGCTTCTAAAGTTTTTTTAGTTCTATCTTCTCTTAATTTTGAGCCAGAAATTAATGTGGGTATGTAAGCTCCCAATTAGCAACATGTCACCAGGTAGAGGATCCCGAGATCCGGGATCCGGAGATCCCGGTCATATTTTGGTCACGAAATTTTCGGGATCAGATTTAAAGAATCCCGGGATTTTCGGGACTGATACATTTTTTCAATAAGTCAATAAACATGTGCGTGAAACGAAACGCACTTACCTTGATTAGACGTTTTGACAGCCATCTTGTTTCATTTGTTTTTGCTAACTACCGGTAGCAATTATGCGTAAAAGTGTGTAAAAAAAAATACCCGCTTCACGTCGTGTAAGTATTGATATATATTTTTTTAAATTGGTGATAATCAATGAAATTATTAAAAAGCAACAATGAATTAATGTGTCTGAGTACAAAGATAGATGAAAACAACAATAGTACGTTGTTCACCGAGAGGAGAAAGTGACCGATTACCGTCGAGGGTGTCGTTTGAAGCCCGAGCCGTAGGCGAGGGCTTTAAAACACCCGAGATCGGGAATCGCACTTTCTCTCGAGTGATACATATTGCTTTATACTACACCTACGAGGAAAATAAAAAACTAAAACTGAATCCTCAAACAACACACAAATTGAAAATGGCGCCAATGGCGTCTGCAATTTTCACATGTTCTTTTTTCAAATTGTTTATCCTGCCGCCGCAGGGTCGCACTGCCAGCCCGACACCATCCAACACACAGCTAGTGGCCAGTGTCATTTTGCGAACTTGGAGATAAAAACTCACTGTAAAAACTTTTTGGCTTTATTAGATATTTAGGTTACCGGCGCATAGTCTTACCCAAAATTAAAAAAGAAAAATCACGTAAGAAATGGATTTTCATACACTTTTCTGTCCCGCTCAGATGCATTTTCTCCGGATGAGATGCCAGATGCCGGGATTATTAGTAGATAATCCCGAAATCCCGGGATTAGAAAAATCGTCCGGGGTCGAATCCTCTAGTCACATGGTTTGCTGTAGCAGTTATTTGGATTGATTTTTTTGGCATTTTACGAACTAAAACCTTAGAAACAGGTAATTGCGTTTTGTTTTTACAGCCTTATTAAATTTTATAATGATACAGAAGCGTCGCAGCGTTTATTACAGTCATTTTCGGACACAAATACCATCAAAGTATTTTTTGCTGTGTGAGAAGAATCTTGTAACAGCTTTGCAAGGCTAGTTTCACACTGGGTATCTTATTCATATTCGTGTGTTTTTCTTTCCATTCTGTTTTGTCCGGGCCTCTCTCAGGGCGATGGAAACTGGGCATAGGTAGGTATGCATCTATAAAATTCTCTGATTAGGGTCACTGATTGATCTATCGGATAAGGAACTTTGCGATCTATTAATAAACATACCCTCATGGGCGTTAGCAAATAATAAATATTGGTTTGCCACAGTGAGCACGCCTCCGCTATTTCATGCTCTTTTTCTGCCCTCGTCATCAAAGGCGATAATTAGAAAATTAGTTTAACTTAAATTGAGAGTGGTCTGTGGTTTTGGGGACTCATGTATTTTAATGAGTTTGGTAGAGTAGTTCAGATTTCCCGATTAGTCAACTTGAGCTACTGGATACTAAGATTGTTACTAGCTATAAGTAATTTATAATTACAGTTGATTTTGGTTTCTTAGTATATTATTAAATCTTTTAAATATATTACTAATAATATAATCTGCAATTTCATTTATTGTTTTTTGTATATCCAGTTTCCCGCACCTCCTAATACGTATTTTAAAGCTCTATAAATATCTCTGCATTATTATTTCTATTTTTAATAAACAATTTGAGCCTTTTAGAGCATACTTGCAAATGTTTCTTTGTTTACAGAAAGTTGAAATAAATTGTAAGCTTTTATAAAATTGTTATTATTGGATCCTTGGGCCATCTGTTATTGGCACCCAGAAACTGTTGGTATGTGGTACGGTACTATTACTTTATCGGTAATCTAACTAGCTGTCATGTCACCGATCCAATAGCTACACAATATTCAACCAATAAAATCGCATACGATTTATTTACTCAACGTCGGTTGGATAAAGTTTTTCACTTATTTATTCTGTACAGTCTCGTTTTTTTTTTTCAATATATCATACTGACCTCAATATCTCCCAAATATCTGTTTTCGTAGAGGCGCGAGCATTTAGGACGTGACTGTAATGCTGCAACCATTTGGTTCGTGAATCACAGTAGGTACCTGCCTTCTTTCCGCGAAGCGTATAACAATGAATGGACAGCAATTTTCAAGGTAAATTACCTACTAAGTACTCGAAAGAAAACGAGCAGCGTACTGTACGTAGGTACATCCTATTCTGATCACTTCCTTTTACGCTCCTATCCAACACTTATCTTTTACGATACAAGGCATTTATTTCTGCTCTAGAGTTGAATCCCACTTGTAAGTAGAACTGCCCAAATAGGGTATTTGGGCAGTTCTACTAATAAACGATAGTTCTTTCTAAAACCTAAAGTATTCCTTTTACCCAGGTCTAATAAAAAAAAATCTATTTATCTCTATGTAACAAAAGTACCATTGAGAGTTGGGACTTACAAAATAATAAAAGAAGGATAGTTTCATGATGTTACCAAAATTCTAGAGAAATAATTCTAGACTAAGCAATTTTGCTACCAAACCATTCACAAAATCATTGCGCTGAGAATTAAGTACCAGAGTACCAACCCAAAAAAATTGGTTTTTCAATACAAAATGAAAGACAAGCAGGCATATATTTTTTAAATGGCATAAATCAGCACTCAACATGAAATAAGTAGCTAAGTAGGTACCTAATGTTCTACGAAAGTGTTCAATACATTATGTTATCAAAAATAATCACGAGAACTGAAGGAAATTGCAAGCTGTTTATTATTCATATTCCCGAAAACCTTTTCACTAGAAATATTTGACCAAAAACATAATATATTATTCATACAATTTATTTTCGGTTCACGATATTAATATGAATAGATAAAACTAAACGGCTGAATGGAGGGAAAACTTCGCCACCCAACATTATTTTTGCAATATAAAATCCGTATAGATCAGCACTAATGTCTGTTGCTATATCTTTAGGATAAAATAATAAATATATAAATATTCATGGACATTTCAAACAACGCCTTCTTGTCCCAAAAGAAGCTGAATACTTAGTCTTACTACTTAGAAATCACTGGAGCAAGGTAATCTTGGATAGAACCTTTCTATCCTAGTTTTTTAGTCCCACAAAAAAGAAAAATGTACCTACACAAAGTACCTAGCGTAAAAAGGAAAAGTTTCTTATAAATTATTTGAAGCTTTATTTTCACGAAAATGTTGAAAACTTCTACTGCCTCTGCAAACACAAACGTAAATTGTTTTGACGTTGTTTGACTCTCAGGTAATTTTATGATGAATCCAATTATTTTTTTGTGAAGCTCTTCAAACTCTGCTCTGTAGGTACACTAAACAGTTTTTTAACAAAAATTCCAACTATGCCAAGTTCCATGACATCTGCATCCTGTGGGTCTACTCCACCAAACGATTCATATTTTAAATTTTGAGTTAGGTAGACACTACGCATAGACAAGCACAAGGCGACCGCGCAGTGTAAACAACAAACCTCAGTTTATCGTTATGCGGAGTAGACCTCCAAGCAAGCAAGCTCGTATGAGTTAGTGGCTAACTCTGGTGATAGTTTAACATGCCCTGAAGCGCTCAGATGTAAATGCTACTATAGCGGTCACCTATCCAAATAGTGACCGCACAAAACGTTGCTTAACTTAGATAAATCAGTGAAGGTTGGCTAAACAAGCTATGCCATGAGCGCTTCAGTAGACCTCCAAAACTTATGCATGTACATCAATTTGAAAACGTCTGGAGTTTATCATCGCTAAAAACGCATAATAATATAATTCATGTCGATAGCATCTTGAGGGCCTGCAAAATTAATGGAGTAATTTACAAATCGTTGGAGATAGCTGTAATGGGAAGCTTTATCAGGGTTCCGCCGGCGTGGGAGAACCTTCCCGGTATACCTACCTATTTGTCTCAATTTTTATAGTCTGTGGCTTTCGCCGTTTTCAAACTTTGCTGTTGTTAGATAATTTCCCTATCCTATATTATCCTACGCAAGATTTGAATCGGTACGTAACTGTGGCCTGTGTTGACGTGAGTGCTGTGCTGTACCTAATATAGTTTGAGATTACAGTGTTAGTTATGCGCATAGATTTTGTTATGTTCGATTTATAATAAAGTTAGTCTTGTTATTTTCAGGAAAATTTTACACTTCCGTAAACAGAATATAAATACGTAGGCTAGAGTACGCATGCTGTATACGTAGGTATTTACAGTATTACATCTAGCGGTTTGGTGCTCGACGAAGAACATTTCTTGAAAATAATATGGTAACGGGGGTTTGTAGTCCTCTGAGTCTAGTAACCGATGCTCTAATTAAATGTAAAACCATCTAAGTTGCCCGAAGTAGGATTTCTAAGCATTAGCATTAGGAGCCGTTTTGCTCGGTCAAAACTGTTGATTCTGGTTATTTGTAGCGGTATTTTTGTATGATAGATAAAGCTCAAAAACAAGCGATTGTTTTGAACGATGTAAAAATTACAATCTAGTCTTAGTTCTCTTGATGTAGGTGTTTTTGGTGTCGTTGAACTTTGATATTGAGCTTTTTCTATGAACCCTGAGTTTCAAAGGAGGATGCCAAAAAAATACTCGTTTATTTAGTCTCGTTGTTCCGACTGGGACAGGATAAGAGCCATTTATCTGACTGATGTTTTCGCTCACCGAAATGATACAGCCATCCTTCTGTAACATTTATCTACATGAAAGTTTTGTATAGCATTATAAAACTCTAAAGTCTGATATGAAGAAGAGAGCTTTTTCGGAAGGCCCTTAGTTCCTCGTAAACTTAAAATGTATGTTTCTTAAAATAGGGACAATAAAATACTTGCTTAGGTGATTGAACATTTTAATTAAATTGTTAAATCTTTGGTATACACACATGGGTGGGTAATGTGGGTCTGGCCCCGACGTGATTGGTTCTTTGGTACCGAAGCAGTTTGGTTTTCGTTTCTGTATACCTACTCGTACCTACCTATATTATGTTATTGATAATTTGTATACTGAGTACATTATGCATTAACATAAATTTCTTTGTATCGAATAACTTTCAAAGATATCAATGGCATTCTCATAGTAAGTAATATAACGCTAATTTTGATATTAAAAAGTTTAGCTATCACATTACAAAATATATGTAACGTAATGGTTTTTTTAAAAGTACATATTATTATTATTTAAGTACATTGCTTAAAGACTACCGTGTTAATATTATAAACAAATAATGAACAAGTGAGTGGCGGTAGAACATAAATCAGGATTTCAAAATATTTAAATATAATTGCATAAAATAAATCTACTCTAAATCAATGCACGAAATAATCTACGAACTTTTATTAAAAAGAAGTCTTCATGAAATTGCTATATTCAAATCCCGTTAAACCCATGTCAAACCCAAACATTAATTTGTAGAGCAGACGAAACCAAAAGCTTTAATAAAATATTTCAAATTATTTATATTACACGTCTAACTTTATTACAATCGTGGAACAGGTCTTGTTTCTAATTTAATTTTGAATAATAATCATTTTTTGGTTTGAGTTTATATAAAACAAAACAAAAAAGGATTTTGTAGTTTCTTTTTTACTTATTAGTTTCACTGAATTCAATACATAGGTAGATACATAGACACATCGACACTAGCTATGTCCACACTGTGCATTTTTTTGTTCAATAGGGGCATGCGTTATAGCGCAAGTCAACAGCGCACGTGAGGCATGCCCTTAGTGCATGCGCGATAAGAGTTGAAAGCGAAGCGCGTGCTGTGATTCCTGTTTTCCGGCTCGGGTGGATTTCTGTGCCTTATAGCGTTCAACAACAAGATGGCGGACGAAGAAAAAGATTTACATTAATGTTTATTAAAGATTACGGAAGCTTTCCACAACTTTGGGATCAAAATAACTACTTCGATTATTATAATAACCTCGTATACAAAACTTTCTCTTGGTTGTTTTTTTCTGGAATTTCTTATAATCAAGTAAGCTGCACATATTCCACCAGTAAAAATTCTCGTCGCACATGTTTCCAATAGAGCAGAAGAAACTACGACTGAACTAGTGGTGTTGCTTTCATTAACGTATTCAATTATTGAAAGCGTCAAACGCAAGTTGAATAGAAAGATGAAGACGAAAGTTGAAGATGAAAATGCACAGTGTGGACATAGCTTTGAACATCTTTGCATAGACGCATTCTGTCAATTTAATTTAGTTGCGTGAGTATAACAAGATACAGTTAGATAATATAATTCTTATTACAATATTTACTCTAAAACTACACTAAATAAGTCTAATATTGCATAAATTATTATTTTACAATTTGTTACCTATGTACGTACTACTAAATTACCTAACTCCACTTTCAGTAGAATTCTATTTTGAGTAACTTTTTTAATGACACTTGTCTTAAAATATTTTTTCCTATATTTAATTATATTCTATATCGTTTAATATATGTATAGGTAATATTTTGTTATTATGTGAATAAACATTATTACACATGTTGTGTCGTTTATGAGCACCAAATTATCAAGATTTTCAATTTTCGCAGGGTTAACTCACAAATAGTCACGAAATGGAAATAAAAGTTTAGGTACAACGTTTTTATAGAGTAGGTACCTAACTACAACTACAACATATAACTAGTAGTTATATTGGTATTAAGAACATGAATATAATATTTATTGCTCTATGATAGTGTAAACCACAAATATGACGAACTTCTGTTTTAGAGAAAAACATATTTCAATTGATTTCCTCAATATTGTCCTCGTTAAACACTTTACACAAAATGCAACATTGCCAAAATTGAGATCTATGAGATACATTTTCTACTAGTTCATCAACGAACTATGATACTAAATTGAAATTGAATGTCATGACAAATTTGTAAGAACTCTATATTTTGTCTTTAGACACATTTTACAATAATATCACACACATTGTTGGTTAGTTTAGTATACATACAAAAAAAGCAGAATATCCTACTTAATTGGCACGATGACTAAAATACGATATAGAAATGTAGGTACTACGCGGCTGCGTAGTTATAAACTAGGATTTTCGCAGAATTTCCGAGACGTCATCAGCGAGAATAATAAAATACAGTCACAATTATTTAAATGAACTAAATAACCTTTGAATTTAAGGCTCTAGTCTGGAGCATGTATACTGTTCCTTTCCTATGGTAATTGTATTTTTCTTAATTTAATTCCTTTTTGGTCTTCAGTTAAAACCAAGAACATACTCCTTGTTTCTCGGTGGATTGTGACTTGATACTTAACTTTAGGCTACCAGTATTATGATACACAGCTACCTTACGACTTTTTAGCACAATATCCTTAGATCGATCCTTATTTTATCCAGACTATCTTTTAAAATAACTTTTTACAGGTCACCTACATCATTAATTCAGTCGCGGACGGTTCACACTTGTACATCTACACTCGCACAAAAGTCTTTTTAGTTTAAAACTTTACTCCGTTAGTTTGAAATACAAACTCACCGACACGTGAATAAATTTTTATACGCTTGCCGATACTCAACAGACATCACCACGTAGATAAGAGGATTGATACACGTCGTCACGTATATCAGCACGTAACCAATTATATTCGCTGTCGGATGTGACGTAAAATCACTGAAAATTGTCTTCGTTAGTGTTATCGGTAGATGGCAGACAAGGAACGATGTTACGATTGCGACGATCATCGTCAGTAGCCGCTTGTCTTTTTTCGTCGGCAGGTTTGGCTTTATTAATGCGGTAGAGCGTCTGAATGTTGCAACAAAACTTTGTCGGATTCGTTTAGCTCTCTCCCCAGAAAGCGGACTACCTGTAAACTCGGGAGCGCACTTGTTGTCGAGATCATCGCGTGTCGAACTATAGTTGCAAGACGACAGCTCTGGGTAAAAGCAAGGCAGTATTCGTTGAGTTTTAGTTTCCCTTCGTTGCACGACTTCATCCGTCACGCTCGGAATCGATGTTTCTGGTACTTCAGTGATCGTAGGCTCCACACGTTGTAGTGGCCTGATACGCATCGAGTGTTGAATTGAAGATTTTCTTGAAGTTTTTCTTACGATCCACAGTATGCGTGTGTAGCAAACGATAATTGCTATACTTGGTAGAGCAAATGCTAAGGTGAAGATCAATTGCTTTGGGTTTCTGCCGTATTTGTCTGAAACGATTGTGCAGGAGCCGGTGGTGGAATGCAGGCTGAATTGTCCCCAATGCTCAAAGTAGGTTGCGGTGAGGGGTCCGAAAGACATTATCCAGATGGAGGCGATCATTATTGCAATGTATCGCGTTTTGTAGACCCTGATAAACAAAAAATGCATTATTAGACATATACCAAGGGTTATATTTTACCTACTAGCTGATACCCGCGACTTCCTACGCGTGCGAAACTTTCCACCAAGTATCTTTCACCAGCATACGGTTAACCTCGTAACAAATGCCTGCTTTTTGTTCAGAGAGTTCAAGCTGTATCTAAGAATCCACGTCTTTGATATCAATAAAAATATAGTCTATGTTTCAATCCGGAAAAAGGGCTTGTGAATGGTATACCATTTCAGAAGCCCTTTTTCCGAATTGAATTCAATTTCAATGAAACTTATAAGTTTCATTGAAATTGATCCAGTAGTTTAGGCGTGATCCGCGAACAAACAAACAGACAACAGACAAAACTCGATTTTTGGAATCAGAATCGTTTACTTAGTACATCTGCATATTTCGTTTATATATCTTATCCATATATTTCCATATCTTTAATTTTAGTTTTTGGCTCTTTTGCAGTTTTATAATAGTACTAGCTGATACCCGCAACTTCGTACGCGTGCGTAACTTTCCAAAATATCTGTTAACCAGCATACGATGAACCTCGTGTCAAAGGCTGCTTTTGGTTTAGAGAGGTCAAGCTGTATCTAAGAATCCACGTCTCTAATTTCAATAAAATATAGCCTATGTTTCAACCCGGAAAAAGGGCTTCTGAATGGTATAAGTTTCATTGAAATTGTTCCAGTAGTTAAGGCGTGAAGCGCGAACAAACAAACAAAGAGACAAACAGACAAACTGGATTTTCGGAATCACAATCGTTCATTTGGTAGATCTGTATATTTTGTTTACCCATATCTTGAATTTTAGTTTTTGGATTTTTTACAGTTTTTATTAGTATAGATATAGATAGGTATACTAAATTGACACAAAAAAAACTCACTTAGTGTAGAGAACCGGGTGTGATATCATGACATATCTGTTGATAGTGATAGCCAAGACCGTGAACAGTGACACAGCGACCAAGGCATATCTCGCCATCGGGAACATACGGCATAGGATCTTTCCATGCTCCCAGGATTGGTTCCACAAGGTGGACGCGGCCAGAGGAAGGTTAAAGCAGCAAAACAGAAGATCAGACAACGATAGGTTCATGATGAATATTGACGTCGCGTTCCGAACCTGAAGAAGAAATCGATAGTTGAATCAATTAAAAAAGTTTCACCGAAAATAAGAACTAGGTACTGGGTCTCTTGGGAACTAAAAACAATAATGATCTCGGACCTAAATGGCCTAGGTAACCTATATTCTAAATGATTGACTTTAGACTGACCACAGTTTTGTCATAGCTAATGTGATTCACAGGAATGGATGGAATAGGTACATAAACATTGATATTACTAGTAGGTACACTACTAATTGACGTCTAATACAAGGAACTAGATTTGTTTGTTTATGATAATAACATTTTATTTTACTGCAAATAGAAGTCATTGATAACCAGTTACTAACGATATGACAATTTTCGTTTTACTGATAACAATTATGTACAGCTTTTTGTGAATCAGTTGACGTTTCCGGAATATCTCATGTGAATCAGTAGGTCCTCATCACTGTGGAAAAAAACATCGTTGGTTTCCTGTGTTTCCTGTCCATAACAAACGAGTGGTTAGGAAACTTTACATACCAACATAGTTTTATATCAGGATTCAATGGGTAGTTACAGAACTTTACCTATTATCTTGTAAATATACATTTTTGCATTGTGAAATTTTACTCAAACCATTGGTAACTTTACGGTGAGTTTTACAAATGTCAAATCACAGTAGATGAGTTTAGTTCCTATAGTACGCTCTGCTTAGTTTGGGGACTAGAGGGTTTGGTGGGATATTTATTTATGAGACTGGCGGGCATGAAAGTAGAGAAGACTATTTGTAACTGTCACGAGTTCTTCATAAACTGTAAAAGATTAATTTATAAGACGAGTTCAATGATCCTAGTGTCGTTGTTAAAGAAAGCCTGACTTTGACTATAAAGTATCTATGAAAGTAAAATAACGGATTACCTTTTTGTAGCGTGCGAGAGCCAAGATTGTGATGAAGTTTCCTGGTATGCCGATGACCATGAAAAGCAAGCAGCAGATCGATGCGAAAGTCAACAGATAGTCAGGGTAGTCCTTGAACAGAACCACGGCTGCCAGTGCTTCATCAGAACTGTAAGTGTCAAGTCCTGGCACTACACTCTCGCTAATTCCACTCCCATTTATTTCATTCATGTTTAAACTCAACACTTCACTCAACAAACCACTTACAACAACTGACTATGAATTGACTAAGCTACAATATGTTTGATTTTTTCCTTAATGAGTCTATTTTGCACGCACTGTCATGGTTATGCCCACTGATAGATCGCTTCAGGCAGCGTATGCGGTGCTCTGTTAGACTTTAACTAGGTACATAATTACAGTCGGAGTATTGCTTCCTTTTACGCTACATCATTATAATACTTTGGCTATAATCGATGATCTTAGCTCTGTTCAAAAAAAAAATATACTGACTGATCGAAGTAAAACGCTCATAGATGCTCGTACTTACAAAGTTTACCATCGATGCAATTTTCAATTACTTATTTGCAATATCATATTTTGCGATATCTTTACGTTACCTACAGTGTCAATATTTAATCATCATATTATGATTTAGGCCTAAGTATATAAAATTTAGGAGGTATAAAACACCACAATACAAAATTGCTACGCCATTCCTTTAGCACAATCACGGACGGGTTCGTGCCTCCCTACACAACAGTAACTGCCGTTCTTCGCGTACGTCAATCAGTTTCTTTATACACAATACATCACTATTACATAAAGTTGATTTATCGTCTTTATCGGGTTTACACTCGTGCACACTGACTGGTGACAGTTCATGTCCACAGGTTGACGACTAGTCACGGCGGGCGCTTCTCCGACGCGCCATCGCCGGGCGAGCGTCACGCCCAGCGCCGGCACATCAGCAGATTCTTATACGCCTGCCGGTACTCGCTCGACATTACCACGTAGATAATAGGATTGATACACGTCGTCAAGTATATTAGAATATAGCCCGCAATGTTCGCTGCTGGGTGTGACGTGAACTCGCGGAATATCTTCGTGAGCGTAATGGGAAGGTAACACACCCAGAATGAAAGCATTATCGCCATAATCATCTTAAGTAGTTTTCTGTCTTTTGGCGTGAGTCGAGGTGGTCTTACAGAAGCGGGAGATCGTTTTAGGACCACTGCAGCCTGTCGCAGTCGCTTAGCTGTCTCGCCACCACTATTTGCACGAGGTTTATTGACTTCTAAAGCTGCTTCTTCATCGTGACCATCTAAGGTGTCAACGCCAGATGAAGACGATCTTTCGGGACATGGAGTAGGAGGACATTGCAGGACAGGTGGAGCTAGTAATGCTCTACGTGGTGGAGCGAGGTGATTAGTTCCATTCTCAGGACCTGGAGACCTTTCCAATGCCGTAGACGCGGATCCAACGGCCGAGTCTTCTAGACCTGGTCTAGCCTTGCCTCTATTTGGTGCTCGTGATTTTCTTGCAGCTTCTCTAACTATGCAGAATATTCGAGCATAGCATATTACAATAGCAAGACAAGGTAGCATGAAAGCTCCCACAAAGAGAAATTCTTTGGGGGATCTGTTGTTTTTGTCTGGAAGTATTGAGCAGGATCCGATTGTTGGATCTAAGCCAAAGCGGCCCCATTTCTCTAACCAAGTTGCAATCAATGCTCCAAATGAAAACGCCCATGTGCTGGCCACCATCACAGCGAGATATTGCCTCTTATACAACCTGTTGGAAATATTGTAATCAGAAACATAATTAACTTTAAAAATTGGTGTATTCACTTGAAAATATACATACTTGGGGTAAAGCCTTGGATGTGAAATCATAACATATCTGTTGATAGTTATAGCGAGTACTGTAAAGAGTGAGACAGCCACCAGAGCATATCTCGCTAGAGGAAACATACGGCATAGGATCTTGCCGTGTGCCCAGGACCTTCTCCAAAATGTCGAAGCAGCCAGAGGTAGGTTGAAGCAGCAGAAAAGAAGATCCGAACATGATAAGTTCATTATAAACACAGCTGTCGCGTTGCGTACCTGGAATGTACAAGATATTTTATTGTTTGAGATCGCGTCTGTAAATGTTATGATAATATATGTGTAAAATTCAACAAAAGACATTTGTGACTACTACAGGTGTTACGGATACGAATCGTCATCGTATCATAATGTATGAAACACTGACGATTTACAAAGTACAAAAACTAAGAAAAAATATTATTTATTTAACAAAATGTTTTTGTAGCAAAATGCTCAATGAAAATCCCACATTATAAGTTGATTGCTAAGATATATGTAATGAATGACTCTAGAATTTGTGTCCTGGCAAGCGATACGAGATAAGTAAGCACATTGAACACTGACCTAGGCCAAGTCAGACATTTATACCTAAATGCTTCTTCATATTTTATTGATAGACATAATGTACCTATTTTATCTTAAAGGAGCGTCTTCGTAGAGCACAAGAACATTACTTTGACTTATTATTGAGGTGATTTACAAAGACAAAGGTTTGATCAATTCCTAATTTTATAAGCTGGTTGTTGTCTGAAGACATATGCGGAAAACGTACGCGATAAATAACAATCTCAAAAAAAATTAATTTCTAAATATGTAAGGAAAGTAAGCCACCACACCTTCGACTGTGTTTACTCAAGGATTTCACTTATCTACGGCCCCGCAAAAGTGACCAAGATTATTTTGTCATAACACACTGACATTGTTACAATAATGCGGAGTGTAAATATTTTATCATACAGTTCCTGGGTTAGAAAGTCTGACGGAAAGATAACATCAACATGGTCAGACTAAATTAGTTAAAACGAGTTAAAACAGGCTTTTGGGCCTTTTTTACAAAGAGAAGTGGAAGAGATGTAAAAAAAATTCATTTTCTTCTTTTTTACATTCTATACATGCAATGAATTTGCATTGGCGTTTTATAAATAGAGGGGTGCAAGAAGTTTGCTCACACGAGGACGTGAGCACATTTTTTTGTTATAAACTAACGGCTTGATCATCAAACCGTACAACGACTAGAATGCCAATGTCGCTGCAAGATGTTTTGACTCACCTGTAGGTCGGTATTATTTGAATAATGTTGATTATCATCAGCCAGTACTCATAACTGCGTTCCAAACGCGTATTACAACCTTTTGTGACGATCTGGCTTAACTATTTGTTTCTAATTTTGGAATAACACAAGATTCGGCTATTTTAAAAATGAGCAGTTTTTATGGTAACCATGCAAAAAATCTCGTGCCCAATTTAATAAAATAATTTCTTACCTTCTTACAGCGTGCTAGCGCGATAATAGTGATGAGGTTTCCCGGGATGCCCACCAGCATGAATAGCACGCAGCAAGCCGACGCAAACCTCAACAACGGCTCCGGGTAGTCCCTGAACAGAAGCACTCCAGCCAGCTCCGCGTCAGATTCGTACTCATCCAGGCCCAGCACCCGCTCACTCCAGTTCCTCTCTACTTCACTCGCGAACGTACTCTTCGGTATACTCGGAAACAAATCACCCATTTTACTTGCAGTATCATCCGTCCACAAAGCAAGCGATGAATTTCATCGTGTACTGTATGATAGGTTCTTGCGCGTGATTAGACGCGCGTTGGGCCCGACCGCGACTGATTACTGTTCAAACTATCCCAGAACTCGGCTCGCTGAGTCAATAAGAGACTGGCAATGGTGTGTAGATAGCGCATTTTGTCGATGCGAGGTTATCAGGTCACAGCTGCTCAGGAAGCAGCTATCGTCCCACTGTTCTGCCGCCGTATCTGTACAGATAAATAAGATTTGTTTAGTTGTTAGCGCGTTAGTTATAATTATCGTTTGTTTAGGGATATGGGTAGGTAATTAGTTTTTATTGTGAAATGAGATATTTTTATGTGTATAGATATAAAACTAAGACTGTAAGGTATTTTACTATAACTCACACAGTTGGTTTAACATTTATTTTCCTCATAATTAATTAATTATATTGGTAACATAAGTATACCTATAATATTTTTATTTTGTAAATAGTTTACATCGCATGCAAATCTCGAGCAGAATCACAAGGAGAGCCAGAAGTGTTCTTCCTATTTGAGTAGTAGGAAGATGTGATAGAAATAGTTCAGTGTCCTAAGAGTTTGAACCAATTTGGCATGAGCAGGAGACGTTGAGTAATTGATAGTCAAAGTTGCGACACCGATTCAACCGTTTCTCAAAACCGCTACTAAAGTGAAACTGTAGGAAAACTGAATTTTCTATTAATAAAAATCTTGATTTATGGATTGGAAGTGATTTAGTACCTGCCACTTGAATCGAGGTTTGTGAGACTTTGCAAATAAAGTCTACTGTGATTGGTAGAATGGAAACAGTGAAGTTTAGGAGTGCGTTAACTTTACAATTAGAATAAAATTATGCTCTTGTTATTATGCTCTACAAAAAAGAAAAGATGTACCTAATGGCTGTTTTTATATTTCTCCGTGCAACGTCACTGCACGATTTACCGTGGGCAGTATTGCATGTTGCTTCCCCATTCTGCCGTGGCGGTAATATCGTAACATGCCGTAACGTAGCATGGAAAAGTATACTTAAAAGCGGTCTTAAGGTATAAGAAATACTGCTTTACAGTCCCTAATCTTATCGTAAAATTTAATTCACTGATTAGTAAGCAATCCTACCGTAAAATGGTGTAATCTCATGATGTAAACGGTCTTGTTTACACGGTGAAAACCATAGACATTTGGGGCAGCGAGTAAATCTTTCAATAACTGTAAACATGGATTCTTTCTGCGTTAGTGGGCCGACAGAAAGATGGAAAACGGCACGAAAGAAAAAGGCTGGTTTTAGGTGGAAAACTGGTTACACCTACCTCTTTTATTGAAATTGCTGAATAAACACTATCTTATCTCATCTTACCCGAGTTGAAAACCTATATTACTGTCCTTTCCGACGAGTCAAGGGTAATAATAAATAAAATAAATATTCACGGACACTTAACACAACGTTAATAATTGTTTGATTTTGATTTAAATCGGAGCTGGTGGCGCTGTCAAAAAGGATTACGCAACATCGTCCATTGAGCTATCTATAATCGTTTGCAATGGTTTGTAGATAGCTCAACTGTTTCATGTGTATTTTGTAAATATTGTAAATACTGTATTAGTTGTAATTTTCTTTGTAAATAAACGTCTATAAAAATGTTTCAATGATACATACCTATAATTACATATTTAAAGGCTGCACCTATGTATTTTATTTGTCAAAATATGGGTTTGTGTTTTTTTACAAAATTGCGATCAATGTTGCTCCGTAGCATAGCAACTCCTGCATTTCACGACGCTTGCTACTGGTCACCTGCTTTCCACGTGAAGTGTTCAAAGGGTTATATATACGTCAGCGTTTCACGCGGATCGATTCATCCTGGCACCCATGTCAGACCTCCGACATGATGAACGGAACGTAAGAGTTTCCCAAAATTGAATATTAGACAGACAGGACCTACATTAGCTGTCACTGGTTCTAGTCTCGCTTTTATCCAGATTTGGTAGAAAATCTCGATAAATAGGCCTGTTTTCTGCCACCGTAATTGTTCAGTGTTCCGTGATTTACCACGTTATTATGTATCTCTAAGGTACATTGTCACCTGAAGCGCTCGTGGCGTAGTTTGCTTAGTCAATCTTCACCGATTATCTAAGTTAAGCAATGTTCTGCGCGGTCACTATTTGGATGAGTGACCGCTAGTGGCAATTACATCTGAGCGTTTCCGTCCTTTAGGCCACGGTAAACTGATGGTCTAGCAGTCGTTAAGCCATGACGAAGGCCTTAAGGCGGCCTAAAAACTCCGTCTCAAGAGTGGCCACTAACTCGTAGGTCTAGCTTGAGCTTGAGCTTACTTACTTATTGTCACTTCGAAGATACCGACGCCGTCGTTTTCATTTTATTTTAATAAAAATCTGGTCTTGACGTAATAAATACCCAGCTTACTTATAAATATGTATTATAATTTTATAAACACGCTTTTCGCCAACACCTTGTTTATTTATGAAGTCAACTTTTTTTGCAGATTGAGTTTTTTTTGTTTTTCCTTTGAAAAAGTGGTGTAAAATTTCGTACCTTGCATTTTAGTAGCTATAAAAGCTTTATGAAAAGTACAATCGTGTAAAAAGGTAAAATATGTAAAGTTAACCACAAAAAGGGTGGTTAAGTTAGGTTAGGTGTTCCTACACTGCAATCTAGAGTTTTAATAATATAGCACCCATTTTGCAGCAAGATGTTTTAATCTAGCGAAAATGTAATGAACACTTTAGATATTACCATAAAGTAACGGTGTAAAGTTACTTGGAGCACAGATTATATAATACTATACTAGTACTTGGAGTAAGGAAATCCATATCGTCTGAAATCCCGATAAGTTTATTTTCAAGACACTGAGGGGACACTCATCATTAAATAAATAAATATTTTTGGACATTTGACACAACGTATAGTATTATATAATCTGTGACACAACCCTCTAGTCCCAAACTTAGCGAAGCTTACACTATGGGAACTAGATTGCTGATAGAATACCTATAGGTTTTTTTTCGTAATTATATGTCGTGTCTGCCATACATAAGTTTGTTCTCAGTGGGAATCAAACCCACGACCCAAAGAACGAAAGTCAGAGCTATTACCGACTAAGCTCCGAGGCCTGTCGTTACATGTAGAGTACATATGAGATAGGGCGATAGATTTGAATTCACAAATCATAGGTTAAATCGTTGGGTCAATGTAGATGTAAAAGGACGTATTCAATCTATTTTCTCACCTACTCTGATAGAACGACCCGATAATATCGTCTGGATAGTATAAAAGGATAATATAAAATCGTATTTCAGGGCCTATTACAGCCGATGTACCGTTACTAACGGCCCAAAGACATGAAACAGAGAACGAAGATCGCAGACATTTTCAATTTAGAGCAAAAAAGGGCGTTATGTAGAGCTTGAACGATTTACATTACTGACAGCTTATTTTATCAATGTCTTAACTTGACTGCCCCGAAATAGGCTGTAGTCTAGTTTACGGCAATTACCTAACTGTTACTTCAGAATATCCACATCGTTATAATTCTTGGTCATGACGTCATTACGCTGACGACTTTTGTAGGAAAGCGACTGTTGTGAGAAAGCAGTAGGTGCCTAATTGTTTTGTAAGGGAAATAAGGATAAAAGTCAGTTATGAATAGCAGTGATGATGTTTTTTGATCCCAATAACACCACACTAGTGCTCGTACGCTGAAGTTTAGTAAAATACCCTAACCGAGGGCGTCATACACTAGTTAAACGCCCTCTGTTAACGGCTTAGATATATGAAGAGCCAAAGACCGGGCTCAATGACCCGTCTTGGGAGACTCCTACTTCCAACAGTGGACCAAATGATTGATAGATAGATAGATAGTTTATTTGACATACACACAGAAAATTATACATAACGGACATAGAAAATATAGCAAACATAATGATACCTACAAGAAACAAACAAATAGTTCATGGTAATAATGATCACTGGAGTGACGATTGCTTTAACAAACTTGCAGTATAAGAGTCTAACATTACTTTTTCAGTACCTACCATAAGACCTTGCTTTACCGCAGGAATCGCGTCTAGCTTCTTCAGCCTTGACTACTGCTGACATCATAGAAGTCATCAAGACAGTTCAGTCATATATGTAATAGTTTCTTGGAAAATACAAAGTCCAATAGAATCTGCCGACGTCTGAGGGGGTTTTAAGTGCGTATTTCCACATGATTTCAAACCACACTGTACGCACATCGGCACCACATTTTTTTTTTTCTAGTCGATTAAATTGAATAGTACGTAGTTGTGTTACGGATGAATGAACTGGTGTTTATTTTCCTTAAATTGGTATCTTTACTGAAATTAATTATGTACAATGTCCAATTAATATGCAAAATATAATTATTATTATTATGTAAATTATTATAGAATACAAATAATTCTAAGTAATCTTTCATTATTTTTACAGATACTTAACTGTTTTATGTGTATTTATTTTTTAAAGTATAAAAACGGTACTTATACTTCGGTATTGTGAATACCATCTAAATAATAATTGTGTTCATTTCTTCAGATAAGACAACATCCTCCTTTTATATGATAGCAGGGAATTAGAAATCTCTAGTTTTCTGGATGTTTTTGTCACAAAAATAGAGCAATCAAACAAACTCCTGACAAATACGCGGCATTACGATATCCTTCTCATCCCCCTATTAATCACGGCTGCTTTAAGGCTCACAGTGACCCGGATTTCGGTTTTTAGGTCGAGCAGTGTTAATGAAATATTGTTTGCCATTCGAATGCCTTCATAGGCTGTAAAACGTACACTTGTTTGTGTTGACGTCATGTAATGAAAATAGATCGATGATTCAATATTCTTGTTTCATTTTGTAGTCTGTCTGGCACCCCTTTAAGTACTGTAGTATTCTCTGCCCCCAGTCGCGTTGATGTTTTATAATCACAATGCTAAAGAGAAAAAAAGTTTATGTACGTATTTAAATCACATTGCGCGTCGACACCAGTTCGACTGCCAAGCGTTGTAGTGTCACCGTGCAGTGTATCGGATACGTTTACGATTGTCACATTTAGTTGTGATCAAGACACTTCTATTTTCTATAAAGATTGTAGATTTTCTATACTCTGCACGCAGTGCACTCTCATTCATACAGTGCTGCGGCACGTATAGTATAGTCACCTATAGGTAGGTAATAATATTAACTTCGCCTATTCGACTATAGCAGTATTTATTAGACCAATATTACCTGAACCATCTGAGCATACTTTCTTTCTACTGAATCCATTCCAATTAGACTCGCGATCAAAGAAGCTAGAAGCCATTTGAAGACCTAATTAACGTTTCTAGGGTTACAATATAAATTATTCAGTTCATGTTGATTGCTGTAATCAACCTCCATTATGGATGGGTCTGCTGCTCTGGTACGATATAAAATGTCTAGGTAGCTGCTTTGTTTATTTTTATTAGTTATTTCCAAACTACTTTAAATATAATTGCAAAATATTAGTGTAAGGAAATTTTGCAAGCTACTCTAAAAGAATCACCGAAGAAATTATTCACAATAATTCATAATCTACTAGACTCATAAATTCTTATGCATATGCATGATTTCTCTTAAATCACAAAATTAAATAAAATACATCCACAAGCATAAGAGTCGAGCGGGTGGGTTACGCTGGCCTGACCCCATACGGGTTCGGAACAACGCGAAGCTTTTTATGACATCCCGAAAGTTACGAGTCGAGCGGGATTTGAGCCTGCCACCTTCCTCTATAATAAACGGGGTCGGTTACTTTAACGAGTTTTTTTTTAATTGTTCGATTGGCAAAGTTTTTACTTCTGAAACATATTCTCCAACATATTCCAAAAGTCATCAACCAAGTGGGTCGAAGTGTTTTAACACATCTCTATATTGAGAGAATGGTGGATTTAAATCCCTTGTCGAAAACATCTCTGAATCCTAGCCTTAGGGGTGCTGTTTGCATATCCTGCTGCGATCGCCTTCATGGCGCCTAGAGGCATGTATGCCACTAATGTACCGGAACGAGGTCTGTACATACACACACATATGTACATTGTAGATGTTAGGTTTACGTCATTGGACGTTTGCAAGATTTAGTTCATCCGTCGATTCTGGTTTCGTCACACTGGCCGACTGCGACACCTACACGATACTAGGCTTTCGAATAACGTTAGTACTCAGTCAGACTAAGATAACAGAGCCACACTAAAGTTTATTTGCCGTATAAAGTGCGATCACCCCATTTTTCTAGTAAATGCAGTAGCATTAACGGTGCCGTCGACTTAATTCACCGGGCTAAATCACCTAGGTGAACAGGTGATTATAATAATATACTATTTAGTAGACTTAGCAGTATTATTGCAATATGGTAATAAATAAAAAAGTAGTTTTAGTTTAAATATATTACAACAATATGAACAATAGGTACTTGATTGAGCAATGAGTCAATAATGACGTCTTTCCTCGTGCACTAATTACATCGTTTTGACATTTCTCTATACATCGTGCCTGACTTCTAATATGAAGAAATATAAGTTTTCGATTCACATGCGAGTCAAAAACTATTTTTGTCGATGCAAAAATAGCGATTATATTTTCACATAAATATCAAAACAAAACTCGTGACTCAGTACAATCGTGAAAACGATGGAACCTTTCACCGGTTAATAAATACTGCAACTAATACAGGCATGCGAAAAAGTGCTTCTTGATCTATGAGTATGAGTAGGTATATCTATATGGGCGAGCGAGGCGTTGATATTTATTGCATAGATGTAGATTTACATTGCTTGTCATAAACTTTATCAAATATTTTACCGTCGGCCTAAAACTACTTGAGTCTCAAACTTTTAAGAGCGTAGCAAAATATTATTATGTACCTAGAATTTTAGCAAAATTCAAACAAAAGCCCTAAAGCTAAGGTCTGCATACATACTAAAGTGTTTTTGAGGACAGTCTTATCTCGTAATTTTAGACGTTTTGTTCCAATAATTTTGGCGTTTTACCGATAAATATCACTTGTATAACGAAAGAGGTCATGTGTGTTACTTTATAAGCAAATAAATGCCTGTCTATGTCTATGTCTATTGGTTTATACCAATTTAACACAATTAACTAAGTTCACAGTCGTTAGAAATTGGTGAAAACTTGCAGAGAGGAATTGAAGAAAAAAGCCTATTGTGCATAAGTCGTTATTATTGCTACGACGACGTGAGACGACCAGAAAAATCTAAACAAAAGTAAAATATTATTATTAAGTAAGCAAAAAACATGTTTTTTTTTTCTATGTAAATATTTACATAATAATATATACAATATATACAGTCTCGTCTTTTTATATTTTGTGCAGTGCGAATGTGCCCTTACTCTTGTTCGAGCCAATTATGCCTAAAACAGCTATTTGGCATTCAAATATTCTGTGGTAAATCTTTTTAGCTAGGCGCTTAATGGGTTTAAAATACAGAAAAGCTGCTTGTGCTGTTTTAAAAAGTACAGTACTTAGGTTCGTAATAAAAATAGCGTTTGTAAAACGTGAAAAAAATGACGTTTCATTATAACGGACTCCTAAAGGCCCATTAAGATGGAGAGAGTTCCTCGTACGTTTCGGTACGAGAAACTATACGCAACTATCGCAAGCAATAATCGCCATGACACAATCGTATCAAAATGTTTACATACAGGCAAGAACTAAAATCTCGCCTACGATTATGTCATACGAGTCTCGCTTATGACTTATCGCTAGGCGATAATTGCTTATGTTTGTTTACACGACGAAAGTATAGTAAGCAGATTCTTGCTTATGAGAATCTCGACATATTTTCAAGTTCATACGAGTATCGTACCAATCAGTTCGAATCGTTTTCAGTGCGAGATTTGTCATTCGAACTTACTGATTAGACGGACACAATAATATTCCATTGCGAGGTAATTGTCGCCCAAGGCAACGAGCGAGAAGAGCGAATGTTTAGACGAAAAAAAGGTTTTATATTCCTTCGATAATCGTATCTTCGAGGCGAGAAACTCTCTCCATCTAAATGGGCCTTAATAAGAAAATGTGTGCATGATTACAACGAAACAATCTAAATTATTTTTAATAGGATTTATTCAAAATTGTCTAAAATATTGTTAAAAATAATTTGCTTAAAAATAATGAGAAAATAATAGGGACATCAAACTTTTGATTAGTAATTAGAGATCGTCTGAAACTTTTATCACCAGGGAAAATAATTTGATTTCTTGTTAGAAAACTTCACAGACGTTCGGAAGCAGAGTAATTGCAATATAATAAAAATATTATAATTGCTTCGGAGAGTGTGCACACGAACTACATGACCCTATTCCTCCATCACCCTTTCACCTCCGAACTACTAGGCGCACTGATAAATGCCATCCCTACATGGTAGATATCCCATATCTTCGCACAAAGCGCTTTGCTTCCACATTCATAATGCGAACTGCCAAGGAGTGGAACTCTTTGCCATCATCAGTATTTCCAGAAAGGTATAACCTAGAAATTTTCAAGAAAAGAGTGAATAGGTGGATTGTAGCTAAGCGTGCTCCACCTTAGGCTGCAGCTACACTTACCACCAGGTGTGCTGGCAGCCAAATGCTTAGATATAGCTCATAAAAAAAAAGCTGTTTTATGAAAATAACAACTGTTAGCCGGTAGTCATCTATGTGTACATAGACCATCTAGTAATAAGTTCAATTGAATACCAAAAAAGAAATCAATTCGATGATGTCTGTCGAAAAAGTTTATATTTTGATGATCAATGATCTTGATCATTGTTGAGGATGGTAACTCATGCGCATAAAAATGTAAGAGATACTAATGATTGCCTTATATTAGTACAATTTTCTTTATTTCGACAGTTTTATCGCGTTTAGTCCAAATATACGAGGATAAAATCGGTTAGTTAGCTGCAGATATAAACGCTCTGTTTACGATGTGATTTAACGGTTGTGTTGATGGTGAACTTTATAACCATTACGATCAAAATATTGAATGGTATTACGCTTGTGTGATTATAAAAGACTTATTTGTTACATTTATACAAATATCCTCTATTCCAGGAAAGTCTTTTTATCCATAAGGTGACCCCACACTTTAATATTTGGTTTGATTCGCCTAAAATAATTTTCTCTGAAAATTGAGTTTTATTCTATTCCAAGTCCAAGCAACCCAAATTAACATTAGGCTGCTCAGTTTTTGATAGCAAAAAAAAATCTTCGTTTACGAGGCCAAACTCTAACTTTAATCTTGCCCAGAGTAAGGCAGACCAATAACTCATTTTACCAGTTTGGCAGTAAGTCAACTATCGGTCATTCTGATTGATTTGTACATAGCTTTACAATAATTTTTGGTACCTGCCGTTACTGTCCTACCTCAAAACTCCACCCTGTTAGATGTGTTTAAGTACTTGCTATCGGTTGCATTGCGGAGTATCACTCTAGCAAGAGGTTAATATTAATAAAACAAAGAAATTTACATCGTGGGTCAGAGCGTAAGCTGTTTAAAAACAACTTTTTAAAAATTTATTTATTTTTAAAATCCTTAAAGTAACATAACAGATAACTGTACATTTTTGCAGAGTATTTTTTTATTTACCTTATAACTAAGTTTTCCAAATATGTAACAAATCGATGACACGAATCTAGAATTGCTTTTCACTTTGTCGCTTACACACGTTCGGCAAAAAAGCGTACGAGCGAACACTCTGATTTGGTTTTTCATGCCATAAATCTCCGTCTTTTATGAAACAGATTTCACCTTTACAGCCCAAACTTCTGTGTTTTACAACACACATTAAAACTTACCGAGACCGAATCGCAAACGGTAAAGCGAAATAAATCAGCAAGAATGCTTTCCCGCAGATTCTCACGTAATAACAACTTTCTGGAATAACTCCTAATTCATATCTGTCGGGTAATCGGGACGGACGATTAATGTCTTGAGAATTAGACAAAAGGTGGCTCACAAAAACATGCATCTTACAAGAATCAGGGTGAAAAAACTGCTCTCGTATATTTGTAAAAGAGACACTCACACTTCCTAAATTCTTAAAATTCTTTATTGCACACAGAAAAATATGCGAGCAAACAAGTTAAAACTAAAGTTAAACAAACTCAAGCTTAACCCTAATAAGAGTTTTACGCTTTATTCTCTTATTAACCAAACACATTAGTAAAAAATATAAAAAAAACATCTTAATGTACAATATTCACAATATTTACAAAATACACATGAAACAGTTGAGCTATCCACAAACCGTTGCAAACGATTTATAGATAGCTCAACTGGTCCAAATCAGTACCAATCGGAAGCGTGCCCAACACACTGGCTGCATTGCCAGTATATATCATCATCTTAATGTTGATGCTTGCGTTTGTAAAAGCACCTAAGTAATAGTTTGTCAGATAATACTTTTGTGAGAACACTTGTGCGGTATATACAACCAAATTAGACTCCTACGCATTTAGGTAGATACAGTCTCTGTACGTTAGGTACATAGATAAGAGGTAATACTTTTATGCCACCTTACACACTAAAATCAAGCTGATTGACCAACTTACAAAGGTGGAGTGCCTATCACGTAACTACCACTTACTGTGTTCGGCGTAATAAATTCCCATTGACGTATTACGTGTGAATGGATCGCTTGACCGAGATTTTCGGTAACAAAATTAAGGGGGAGACTCGCTCAAACTGGGTTACAAAAGCAGACAAGTATACTTAGGATTAAGGCTCAATTATTGTGGGTAGAATGATTAATGGCTGTGTTGTGTGCTTGTCGGAGGAATATCATTAGTTACTGTAGATGAATTTGTTATCTAGGTACTGTCTGGCGGTCTTGGAAAGGGAACGTATCGCGCACGCAACCATTTCCAATACTATCTTTGATCCGAAATAAATTACCATAATTGTCTTTGATATTGTAAATTACATGAATACGATGTTATTTAAAAGCAGGCTCTAAGACGCAAATTAATTATCTTTACCACAGATCATATTTTAATACTGTCTTCTCAATAATAAATTAATGCTGATATGTAAATAAAACTATGTGCTTTAGAACTTCTCTGAAAATGTTAAAACAACATTTTAAACATAATAAAATTATATTTCGTAAGCCCATCATTTTAAAAATAAAGAAAATAAGGCTATTTGAAAAAAAAAACATTACTCTAGTCGATTTAGATTCCAGCACTATCCCTGGATGCGAGTCTAGAAACCAGCTTACAATATTAGCGTAGCAGGTGCTACGCCACGCCGCCGTAGCACAGCCAATTTCACAGGTCAATACTAAAGTGAAATTTATTGACCCGAAAATCGTTATTTACAAGATTTTTCATTCAATACATGATGACGTCACGTTTTGCAATTCATTTCGATGTTGCAGACAATTAGGTTATTTTTAAAACAGCATCTTTACGTATTCCTAAAAATATTCCATACCGAAGTATACAGTTCTTCAAAGAAGCATAAATACATCAAACTCTTTAAATATAATAAAGAGTAATATATTCCGTACCTTATGCTAACTTGAACTGTTTGTTGATCCTTCTTGTGAGTTGTTCGTAATGAGGTCTGTTTTGGAAATGTATTATGCTTACAAAGAGAGTGTGAAAACAATCTCACAAGTGTTCGTTTATGACGACAGCGTATAAAAAAGTCCTGAAAACTGAAAGAGGGAGAAATGAAATGCTACTCGTTTTCTAAGATTCATGTTTGTGAATAGTCTTTTGGGTCATGATGAGTGACTGTTCGAAAGCATTGGTGGTCTAGGTCAGCCCTGCTTTCCGATCTTTAAGACGTAGGTTCAAACTCTGTCGTGCACCAATGGAAAATGTATGTACCTACGGAATTTATATTTAGTAGACGCAAAGCTCTGTGGAAACTAAATTGCTGTTAGAATACTTACTCATATACATTGTTTTGTAAATACAGAACCAGACAGCGTGAACCATTTCTTTATACCATTCCCCCTCTAAAAAACTTATTTTATTCACTGAAAACAGTGAATAAAAAGCACTGTTTTGGTGTTTGAATTTAGGACACAATTTGACCTCCATCTAATTTTTTTTTTGCGCAAGGAGGTTGTATAGGATTGGCTTTACAACCGTCAATCTTTTTTTTTCTCGTAGTCATGGTATAAAGTATACTATGCAACTCTTGAATAAAACGGATTTATACTGAGGGCCATGAACCACTCACGTCGTTCAGGATTCTAACACTTGAATCACTTGCTACGCTCGTGATTCATTTATCATGAATCACTCCTTACGGTCGTGATTCAGTCGTTAGAATCCTTCACTTGCTAGTGATTCATTTATGGCCCTTGCTTTAAGTCCGTCTTTTATTCACTAGTTGCATAATATACTATTATAACAAGGTGTCAAAAAAAAAGCTATCTATAAATCGTTTGCAACGGTTTGTAGATAGCATAACTGTTTCATGTGTATTTTGTAAATATTGTAAATACTGTATGTGTTACTTGTAATTTTCTTTAGAACAAGGTGTCAAATCTCATTATGCCAATAACGTAATCCCAAAATACGGTGCATCTTAGAACTCGGATTAAGAACAGTTAGTACAAAAAGATGGTCTAATTTTAGTAACACCTATTAGGCTAAGCGGATATTAAAGACGCCGCCCTGTAATAGATTTTAGTGGTGAGCGGTCAATGCGTGTGTAAAACCCGATGCCAAGGCCATGCTCTCATTTTCCCATCCTTTTGAGGTGATTTGACCTTAATCTGTAACCTTTTTTTGACGAGGGATTTCCCATGCATATGTAATGAAGCACCCTTTAATCGAAATAACAATAAGCATACCGCTTTAAATTCTATAGCCCTTCCTTGTCTACATGTTTCTGATTTAATTTTAGATCATGACCTTAATCTGTAACTTTTTTTTTTGACGGGGTTTTCCCCATGCATATTAATTCATTTAATACGCACTTTAATTTAAATAAAAATAAGCATACCGCTTTAATCTCCATGGTTCTTCCTTGTCTATATTCCTCTGATTTAATCTTAAAGTAAAGGTTTTTTTATTTTAGTAAAAGAGAACAGGATCAGATTCAATCACTGTTTTTTAAAAGGTGTAAAAATAAAACGTTACTATCTAGTTAGTATCTATCTAATGACGACGTTTTCCGGAATGGCGCTTTCAGAAAATGATTGGTACTTGCTATACACTCGAGAGCAAAAATTCCGGATCATCTATGAAAACATCAATATCTTACAAAACCACGAAAGCTACCTTAGTAAAATTATGTATTAAACTGTCTCTCAAACAGTTTTCATTGATTTTACAATTCGAGTTTTTATAGATGATCCGGAAAGTAGGTGTAATATTATAATATGATCTTTGCCCGGAATATTTGCTCTCGACTGTAGGTTTGCTCGAAATTACGCGTGCGGAATTCCGCCGTAATTTTCGGCCTGATTTGTCTCTTACCTCAGTGGAACAGGTTTTGTGGTTAATTTCATGAAAGGGCAGTTTTGCCAGGGTGATTGACTTTTTTGTAGGAGCCCGTGGGTGTTAATTGGTGGTTGTCTGGTTGACGACCTAGATTCGCGTTATACGACAATATTACGACATGATTTTATGACTATACACTATTACATCATTAATAAGTGTTGATCTTGAACTCAAACGGGCCTAAAAACTTATTAGTTTCAAAATAAAATCCAATTTGTGATTTGGCCCCCACTCAATTTCTCAAGGATTTAATCTATCTAGAGTTAATTTCTAATCATCAAAGAAGTACAACATACTCGTACTAAATAAAAAAATCGTAGTGAAAATATGTGTTTATAGTAAATGTAAATGTTTTACCTTGCATTCTTCAAACAGGCCTAAAGTAAAATCCAATTTGTAATTTGGCATCCACTCAATTTCTCAAGGAGTAAATTTTTTAATCATCAGAGAAGTACCTACAACCTACCAAATAAAAAAATCTTGATAAAAATTTATCTTTAGTAAATCTGTAAGCGTTTTACCTTGCATTTTTGACATAGCTTACTCTATAAAATTAGAACAAGATAATAAAATTATAATTAATTTAACATTTCTAAGAACAAAAATACTTTACCCACGCTCGGGACTTGACCTTCTTCATGTAAAAATATTTGTGAAGAATAAAATAACTAGAGAAAGATGAAAGTGAAACGGATGAATTTGTTGAGTCACATACCCACAGGTTAGCAAATAGTTTATTACCAAACATTATTTTAAAGCTTCACGTCTTCATAGACCGTCTTTCACCGGACCGCGGTTTTGGAGCAAAAAACTCCTATAAATTCTAAACAGAGTAAGACTCTTTTAGGTGCGTTGCATATACTTTGTGAACTGGACTGGTTCTCGGTGAAGAGTATCAAAGGAAGGTTCGAGCGATATTTACTCAACGATGAGAGCTCATGAATAAGATAAATAAAACAAGTTTATTTGGTGACGACTTCGACGTTAACAGCTGGAAGAACTAATCGTAAATGTTTGCAGTAAAAGGCTTCTAACAGCCGCACTCAGAGACATTTGGAAATAAAAACAATGATTTACCTAAGTAACTATTGACACAAAATTGCTACACTGTACTGCTTCTATTTCATTAGGTAATTATGCCGGCCGGTGGGCTCGATGGGAATAAGCCGTTACAATCGATTAGCCTAATGAGATAATAACGCGTCGGATTGGATAATTACGCGAACATCACTGAGGTGTCGAGATGTACCATGATACTTTTAAGCAGCGAGTGTCCAGCGCTGTTTGTCATAAAGCTATTAACTGAACACACTTTAAGGTGTATGTATAAGGCAGACAACCCTCTCGCTCGCACATTTCAACATTTTTGAAGATATAATATAACTAAATGTAAGTATGTGAAATTGCAGAGCTTCAGGGCCGAGAGAATAACAATGCAAAGGTTCAGTAAAAATATCACACAAAAATATCACCAAAAAACGTATACCAATGCGATAAATTAAAATGCAAATTTTTTGGTTAGAAAACTTGTTAGGATCAATGTGATATTTTTACTGAACCTTTGCATTGTTATTCTCTCGACCCTGAAGGTCTGCAATTTCAGATAATTACATTTAGTTATATTATATGTTCAAAAATGTTGAAATGTGCGAGCGAAAGGATTGTCTGCCTTATACATAGGTACGCTTTAACATGGAGTATATAAATATCCTTGAACCACATGAACCTCCGAAGCAAAATCATACTAATATTATAAAATTTATAATATAAAATTTATATAGCGTATCAAACAAACTTATATTCACATTTAATGTGAATGTAAGTTTGTTTGATACGCTTTCATGCGAAAACTAATTAACCGATCCTCATGAAACTTTGTACACATATTCTTGGAGGTATTAGAAGTAACATAGGATACTTTTTATCCTGGAAAATCAACGGGATCCAACGGGACGAGATCGAAGTCGCGGGCGGAAGCTAAGTAGTTTTATAAGTAAGAGCACCAATGCAATACCTCACCGAGCATGTCCACCGAGGACGACTCTGTGAGACATCACACTCCACCACTCTGAGTCATAAACGTGCTGTAATTGCACCAACATCACTGCTCGGCGGCAGAAATAGGTACAACTCGGTACAGTGGTAGTGAGCTCTTCCACATAGAGCTTACTACTAAACACACAGTTCTAATCAATCTTGGTTGTTCATGTGAATTGTGAGGTACTAATTGCAAGCGCAGTGTTACATGACTGATAGTCATTATCTGGGTATAGGAAAGCACTAGTTTCAGAAGTTGGCCGTGAGAGTGGAGCTTCAATGCAAGTAACAATAAAATTGAATGTTTTGAACAGCGTCAAAAAAAAAAATGTGAACAGTAAAGGGCAAACGGGGTCGAGTGCAAATAAAAATTCAATCACACATTTTGTTTGGTTATAAAAAAGTCTTGTATTTGTTTGGATTGCAGAAGCTGCAATAAAAATATGTCAATGTATACATACCGCAGGCATGCAAGAGTGATTCAAAAACAATAAAAAAATAAGCTGGTTCATATATTTTGCCAAACATTGCATTTTGTATGGGATGGAACCACTGATTTTCTTTGCGCGCTCACACCATGGGTTCTTTACGAAAACCTGTTGATATGAACGGATAAGAACTAGTTTTCGAGAGCTGTCTCTTTACACTCTGTATATAACAAAATGAAAAACGGCCATTTGACCATTTTTTTGAAGAAACCAGTGCTTAATCACCCTAATTTGCTTCTCGTTAATGCGATAATCATTAGTTGCATCTGTGATCTCGTCCTAGTTCCAACAAGCCACAGTACAGTTTATGGCTTTATATAACCACATCAAATGGAGATTTCACCCGATGGTAAGGGGTTTTAATGACCAATATGGGTTAGTGAATTTGGAAACATCGTAGTCCCTCCGCGCGGAAGAAGTTATACTTCGAGTGCCACGCATTCACTCTCGCTCTGTGTTTAATGTGAAATTAATTTAGTATTTATTTTTATGTACCTAACCAATAAGAAGTACTTATTCAGTTAGAAAAGGTTCTATGTTCATGTTGCCTAAATCAGAACTAGATGGCGCTGCTAAGTTTGGTCGGATCCTAGAACGCGATATCGAAGTGTTTTGCGCTTGTGGGGGTCTCCGTATGTGATCACTTTCTCTGTCTCTTTCTATTCCACGCATTTACTGTCGCTCTGTCTCCTTCTATTCCATTATATTAAGCGTTAAACGTGTTGCGGAACCTTGTTGGAAGTCGCATTAGAAGTATAACTTCAAAAAAACAGTATCTCGCATCTACCACGCAGTCTCTAAATACCCCTTTTATGCCTTTGAAGTTGTGAAAGTATTATTATTATCTTTATAAATATTGTCCCCGCAATTGCAAGCGTTTAGTTTCTGTTTAATTATTTTTTCTGTATTCAAATTCCGAATGGAACAATATTTTCATATAAAAGGGTCGCTACCGACAGAGACCGAGATGATCACCACCGAGAGGCATATTGAACGGATCCTTATCAACGGCCATTATAGCCGGAAAAAAAAGATACCGGTAACTGACAATACGGGCGGTTCGATGCTTTAAGTAGGTAGGTAGGTAGGTATATTTTTGTTATTGTGGTTTTGAGTGTCCAAGCTCTGAACAATTTATCAAATTCTAAACTTTTTTATTTGTTTTTCTCTGTTTTCATAATGAAATCCAGTGAAATCCGGATATTTGCTTATCAGCTATGTTTTTTGTTAATATCATAAGAAATCTGTGATATTATACTGAGTTCCACCCAGTGCAATAAAGAGCCCTTTTGTGCGATTTGAAATGATGAAAAACGGTGGATTTGATGAGACCTAAAATACAGTAAAATGTTATTAATTTAGTTATTCATTATCATTACTGACATTGTTTTACAATAATAAAATAGGTATTACAATGTTTTCATTCAATTACCATTTGTAAAGCCTCAATCATCTATTTCATGAGATTTCAAATGTTTGGTCAACTGTTATTGTGGTCGTAATTGCAGTATTGATTGATGATTCAAATAGGAAAAACCACCTTGTATGTGTAAAACCCATTTTGTATTGGCCTATTTATTAACCGAGCCATGGCTATTTTCAACAAAACTAGGACAAGAATCTCAGCAAAAATGGTCTAGGTTCTTCATGCAGTTGAAAGCTAAAATTTCGGGTCATCTATTAAAAACTTAGATATCGTAAAAACCCTGAATTCTAGCCTTGTAAAATAAACTGTGTTTGATAGACAGCTTAGCCATACCACAGATTATATAATACTCCACACCAAAATTAAAGAATTTTTTTTTATGACAGTAAAAAACCTTTACTCTAAATTATTTCTGGCCCATTTTCATCACAGTGTGATCTTATTGTGTCATGTTTTTATTTGATCGTAAACCTACTGTAAGTAATAATAGGTAGTACTTACTCAAGTAAAAGGGACTATCTGAGCGAAATGACAGACAATTCCATTATGTTAGGCTATTTTTTTAAATCTTTTTTCACGATAATGAACTAGGTTAACGGTATTTATTACAATGATTTTTTTTCTATCGGAAATGTGCTTAAATACAGACAGCTATGTATTTATCAAGGGCTTTTTACCTTACAAAACAACATTCAATTTTTATAATATTAATTCTAAGAACACAGTAAACATCTATTAGATACATATTATTATTTTACATCTCTCATATTCGGTAAGTAGGTCCTTATTACCCCAAATGGGGCTTGTAGGTGACCAATTAGCGTTCTAGGGTAATAATGTGGCTTGAAAAGCCCTAGGGCGGTAAGTAATTAAAAAAAAAACACTTCATTCTTTCAAAAAGTTCGCGTACATCTAACCATCATACTGGCAATAGACATCATGCATTCAGCCCAATGACAAAAGAGGTCGCTTCGCTATTCAGCCTTGTCTTCGTATGAGTATAATAGTCATCAATTTTAAATATTGAACGGCGAAGCTCAATTTCGTTCTTGAAAAAAAAAATTAAAAAAAAAGGTGAAAAGGCGGGAATAGAAAACTTTTACTTTAAATATTGTTTATTCTTGTAATGCCGGTTTTTTTCTACTTACCTCACAATCGAGATGTAAAGCAGAGTAGTTAACTCGGGTGTAAGCAGCAATTGCACCCTCGAACTAAATGCGCCCTCGCTGCGCTCGTGCGCTTAAATATCTCGGGCTGCAATTGATGCCTTACAGCCCTTGGCTACTAATCTACTATGATAGTCAGTCATCATGTATTTATTTTGCCGCTTGTCTGCTAATCGATAAAATTAAAGTCCTTCCAGCTTTTCCCACCGCTATCTATTAAGTGGGCTAATTCAAGTTTTGTCAGCTAGATATTTAAGATACCGTTTCTTTAGAAACAAAATACGAGGACTGCAACAGTGGCACAGATATCGGTCGGCTAGTCTCCGATAGATGAAAGCAAAGCTCTTTGATATTTTCTAGTACATTATTAGTCTATGTTAA
Organism: Eulithis testata; assembly: GCA_947507515.1. Classification (NCBI taxonomy): domain Eukaryota; kingdom Metazoa; phylum Arthropoda; class Insecta; order Lepidoptera; family Geometridae; genus Eulithis; species Eulithis testata. Next base: position 6,846,881 of record OX382207.1, read on the forward strand.
AATTAATATTCTCAGACATACAAAGTAATAACGTAATTATTGTCAGAACGTCTTGTCATCTCTACTATGAACTTTGTGGCTTGGTGCCAAGATATTTTGACTTCCCTAGGGTTGGCCCATATCTGCGCTTCTATGTTGCTACTTTACCTATTTTATTTTACAACCTAAAAGTTATTAAAAGTTCTACCCACAGATATTATCGTAAAGTTGAAATTGAAAAAGAGTAAATAATTCGTTTGAATAGTTTGGATAGTTTAGTCACAGTCAACGCCACACAGTCATAGCTTTTTTTTGAAAACGTACGCCAATATCATATTACCTAAATATTAAGAAAAAATAGGAGTGAAAAGGCTGAAACTGTTCCAGTACCTATAATTGTTACTTTTTGCGCTTTCGTATGCGTGTTAATGGTAACCCTAAGTACCTACTGGTATAGTATCAAGGTAGGTACATAATTGTTTGTGTCAGAGCATTCACACGGACATCTCCACACGTGTTCACTTTCGAGGGACACTCTTTTGTTTGTTTATTAGTTCATCTGCTCGACATGTGACCATCATCGGTTGGAATCGTCTGTTTCGTTTTATCGCGGTGTTGATTGCGGTTACAGATAAATGTAAGAAAAGAGATACATCTTGAGAAAATATCGTTTATTCCCACCTGTTCTGTTGAGTAGTTCTGTTGACAGAACAACTGGGATTTTTTTCACATTAGGTCTGTGACTTAAAATACTATGCTTTACACCTGACTTATCTCTGCTATTCCCACCTTTTATGATAGTCCGTCCAAAAATAATTTGTATTTAGCTTTTTATGTAAGAGATTCGAGATTTATTCACTGACATCTACTATACATGTTTTAGACATATCACTGTTTTGGCAGTATTTTGATATTTTGATCTACAAACGGCTAGAATAAAAATCTTAGAAGTTTCCCTGAAACATTATTTCGTTTTTTATTTTTTTTATCATCTAGTTTGGAGCCTAAATTACGAGTAACCTAAGTAAACATAAACATGTTCTAAATAACGGTATTTCGCAAAACAAAAACATCTTGAACGCTTCTTTGAAAAAAAAAAAGTCCTGCGTTCTACGAACTCCTGGATAACTCATAAAAATACAACTCATGAATTCTAAGTAGGTACGCGTAGCCAGACTTTGTTGCTACGTATTAGATGACCTAGTTGGGTATGTCATGTGTGCAACACATTATTGTTACTATCCCACACCTTTATGTATCGTAAACAAAACCCATAGCATAGACGAGGTACTTACACGCAATAACTGCGATCACGTTATACATTTTAGTGAGAACTGTAAGCAGGTAAGGTGCATTGGGGTAATTGCGAAAATGGGTATATTCCGAAAATCCATAAAATCTAGTAACATTATGCGATATTTTCCTGTTGGCAACATTGGTCTAGACGCCATCTTGATTGGCATCGCCGTGACAGTCATAGGACTGTCACGGCGATGCCGAGGATATATAGATATCCTCGTGCACAGGAAAATATCGCATTATGTTACTAGATTTTATGGATTTTCGGAATATACCCATTTTCGCAATTACCCCAATGCACCTTACTTTAAAAATTTTCACGCTTTTATACCTGTGAATCACGTGATTTGGTTTATGGTAGCAACTTGTTTGGTATATGTTTATACATCTCGTGAAATATTTGGTTTACACTTAGTCTTGCATCCTTTCTCGTAGTGAAAATCCACGAAAACTATTAAGTTTTTTTTTATTTAACCTATTGTGTCCCGCTGCAGGGAAAGGTCTCCCCCAAAGTTTTCCACTGGTCTCTTTAGATTTAGATTATCTCAAAACAAAAAATATATCAAAAGCTTTGTGTTTGCATTTAATCTATCTTACCATTTTCTCTAGTAGGTGTGTGACTGAAGGAAAATGACAAACAAACAAAGGGCTAACAAAAATTCAATCGCTTTTGTAGGTGGTCTATTCTCTTCAATCTCGCGTCGAAAGAATCAATATGGGCTCCCTCAAAACCATTTTCACTGATTCTATGTTATTTTATGATGTAGGGGTCAACAACAAAGATAACCTTTCCAAATTATATCAGTCCCGCACCATGTTTACTCTATTTTATAAGGAACAGAAAGCGTCATGAGATTGCCATTCACGACCCCATTGAGGACACAATTCCATTGATTTCCGCTTGAGTAATAAAAGATTGCGTCCTTTTCAAATAGGTACGAAACCCTAACTTAAGAGTAAAGTATGAGTTACGTATTACTTTATCTACTAGTAAAGTGTGAGTCAGAGTTCTTCAATGATTTGAATAATTTTGTTCTGAAGAATAACAGTAACAGAAGTTGCTAAAGCTTTTGAGCCTTTCAGAGTCTTCTCTCTTATTATGATCAGTTTAATCGCTATTAGATATTTATACTACGACTCAGGAGCCTCTTAAATTCTGGCTGGTTATACTAACCAACAGTTAAAGTGTTGGTGGTTAATATGTCTTGTACTCAATGAAAGACACTGTTTACTTTTAGTATTAGTTATAATCAATAATGTTCGTATATACATATGATAGGTAGGTAGACCCGCGCGTATAGTAGGGATGTACGTGTTGTCGCGGCGGTGTTTGTGGAGAACCCCAATGGGTTTTCATTTTTCAGAAGATTTTTGTTTAGAAACGACATATTATGAAATTTTTTGGCTTTTCTGTTCTAAAGGTCCGTTACCATCACAGCTGGTAAATGGTAAAAACGTTAGCGGGAATGTTTGAACTTTTTTCCTGTTTTCTTTTCAACTTTTTGTTATTTTTTCACATCTAGCACCATTAGCGCACGAAGGAGCCGAATTTAGTAGGTATTCCCAAGAGCAATGCTAAAAAAATGTATTTTCTAGCTAAAGTGTGAAGAAAGCTCAATAAGGTGCGTGTTTTACAGAAATAAATTTTTAAACCTTTTTTTATCAAGGAGAGAAAGAATAGAAACTCACCTTAATTTCTTTCAATAGGGCATTGACCCGTAACATTATCCTTGTCCAAGTATAAGTCCCAGATAAATTATAGTCACTATTGCTCAGCTACAAAGCAGTCGTAAGTATCTGAAAAGGAAAAATACAGCTGTAAATAAGGTACCTACTTACATATTATTATGTAGGTAAAGTACCGCAAAAATTGTAGGTAAGACGCCGTCGACAGATGACCCAAAATTGTTATTCCTGGAAGTTCCTGAAACTCTGGCCGTAGAGCCAAAAAAACAAAAATAAAGGCAGGGCCTACCTATGACTAGATTGACTAGTGGTTGACTTGAAGGGGCTGAAGGAGATTTATTATGAAGATGAGATAATTTCAAACAAAAAAAATCGCTCGAAAGTTCATGAGTTCGAATCCCACTCGGCTCATAACTTTTGGAATGTTATTAAAAACAATTAAATAAGAACGTATTGATTTCAGTGTTATTTTGATCATCAAAAACAGTACAATACCTATTGTTTGTCCATTCATTTGATATTTTAGTGCGTATTTTTTCAAATCTACCTACAAAATCTGTTTTTGTTTTACTCATTACGAACCATTTTTATATCCTAAAATTAATTTTCGTTCTCGTAACCGATTAGTTTGTAATCTTAAAGAGAATTAATAAAGATCTTAACCGTAAAATCCACACCAAGAACATGAAATAGCGTTTTTTCTGTACTACTAAATGCATCTTCTTCACAAGCTTAAAATAAACGAACTCACCAAACAGATTGAGAGCTTTCAACACTTATTAATTAGCCCAAGAGCTTTAGCTGGAAACAGATCCTAGTAATTAGTCGTCTCGTCTCCTACGGCACTTGCACACTGCCCGACACCGACACGATACCGTTAAAAAATGGCGTCAACAACGAAAACCTCTAGTACTAAATGTATGACATTAGCCCTCCCACGATATCATGCAGGTGTCGTTTGAAAACCGCAAGTTGTTTACACTGGTATCACGTTGCGACGAATAACATCAATCAATCTCGGACTTATAGGGACTGAAACTTACAGTCTCGGTACATGCGATTTCAAACATCGGTTATACGAACGTTGCAATAAGGTTCAAAATAGCACGCGCTTTCTCGTGGCGCTTACTGAAAAAAAATGCTCAATTATGTTTCTGTTTGAAACACCACTCAAAATTATAGTGAGTTGTCTGCGTATGTTTTAATTTTTAGTTAAATATAAATATACCTATAGGTATACCTAAAATTCTAATGTGTTGCGGCCGTTTTAGTGGTTGCACTCTCTTTTAGACGTTGAACATAGGTAATACCCACATTATTAGATGTTATTTCTCACTACAAATAATTATTTATTTTGAAAAAGTTAAGAAACTATAAAATAATTCTGCATGTCTGCTACCTTATAAAAAGTAGAAAAAGTTGTAAAAGAAGTAACTGCTTTAAATCATACAAAGTCCTCATTTGTGAACTAAATAAAAAGATCCCACATCATCATCCATAATACGATTACTCTGTTTATTTTGTACTTCCATTAGGTTAACCCTCGTTACAGGTTGTCGCTAGACCGGTTGAATTTGTCCAAGTTTTTATCAGAAAGACAAACTGACCCTGATTTTAGATTTATTTTACCCAGTCTTTTTCCGCGCAGGTAAATCACTTTTACAGCTGCTTTTAAATAATATTGAATAATTTTTAGTTTGCTTTTTAAGCGTTCCATTGTTAAAGAATGCTTTTTAACACAAAAAGCATGCTTAATTAAAAACTTAACGCTTTTATAGAATAATCTAAATTTATTAATCAGGAAGATTCAAAAATTCACACCTATAAGTCATTAAGTTCTACGTACACGCCCTCACTAATGCAAAAAAAACCTATTGAATTGAGTAAAATACGGTTACACCAAAGATGACCTTCAATTTAATAAGCTTTGCCATAAGTTATTAAATAAAATAAAGTGTTTATTTTATAAAATTACACACATGTTATGCAGATGTTGAACAAGGACAACGCAATGTTAATTTAAACAATCGAAATCGCAGAGCAGATGTACATTTAGTTTGTTTACATTTCTCAACATTACCCTTCTGAATGCGATTAGCGTACAACTACTTTACATAATAAGGTTAACTGCCTCTCAGAGTAATTGACCAAATGATTTTATTACGGTACCTACCTTCCTGATTATGTTTACGATCTAATTGTTTTCAGTAAATGTTTGAAACTACACAAATATTGATAAGTTTCTTTCAATTAAATTAACATTTTGACGAATTTAAGCTTGAATTTTCTTTACTGATTATTATCACCTTTTTTCATTGTCTTCTTCTCATTTAATATTTTTCCTTTACAAAAAAAAAATTACACCAACATAGACCACTCATTTTAAAGCTAAAACTAACAGCTTTGAGATGTTAAAATCAGAAATAGAATTAAAGCTTCAGATTTTTCGCTAGAGACTTTTAACCTCGAGCGTGCGACCTGAGTCGATTTTTTTGCTCACGAGTGTAATTATAAAGGAACACACAGAGCCTTATGTGATTTAACTAACACGATTTTAAGGTTTATACCTACTTAAAAGGTTGGGGAAATTTTGCAATCAATAAGTACCCGAAGCTTAGGTATATGGATTGGTATTTGATGTGTATAAATCTCAAATACATAACTATACTGCGATCAATTTCAGTTGGTTATCTACGATTTAAAGCGTTAGGATAAAAATGATTTATGAAGATTGTTTGGTTTACGTAAATAAGTAGGTAGTCGAAAAAATTACGTTATTTTACAATCGAGTTCGTTAAAAACTTTAACTAATTGAAAAACACTAGACGACTAAAAAAAATTGTTTTATTTTTCCAAATGTTGAACCAAGCTACGTTTCCTAAATAGGTATACGTACTAATCGAAAAAGTATAAGTTCTTTTGATTTCCGTAAAAACTAAAAGTGCTTTGAGCTAGAGTTCAATTCCCACCTTAATCTCTCGTCACTCGACCTCAATTCCCCCGCTTTGAAGCGTTTTAAACTTTATTTTATTCCTTCAATGGAAACGGCATTGTAACATGTTAAATCCTGGAAATCTCTACGCGTTTAAAAGGCTATGTTAATTTTATTACTGACTCATTCGTTTTTGGGACACGCTATTTACTTTAAGTCCCTGGCGTAAGGTGGTTTTCCTTTAGCCGTTTTCAGCCGTGACTTAGTTAGATTGCTTTTATAGCTGAAGATAAACAACGCACAGTGTGATTATCATTTAGATTTTAGTTAAAATATCGTGTTTGATTTCGGAGGAATGAATATTTACTTCCTAAAACTTGTAAAAGTTATAGAATGATGACAATAGTTATTAAATAAGTATTTTTTGTATATTCGTTGTAGCTTTTACTTTCAGTAGAAATGTTTACCTATTAAATCCAAAACGTCTTGCAGATGAAAACACTCTACAGCTAATATTAAATTTAATGAGTTTAATAACCGCAGACAGGTTTCATTACACTGATAATAACTGTAACATCAAAACATAATGATACCATAATTTATATTGAATTCCACAGGTGAAGATGATATTCAGGATTATTGGTCAATTTATTGTTTTATCGCGTAGATAATGAATATTGGCTTGATCTCAATGAAATACAAAATAATCAGTACAACCGAGTACACAGTGGTGCGGCTAAGCTCGTTCGTCTTGGCGAAAGAACTATGTACCATTCTCTTAGATATTGGATATCCGTTTATTTACTGAAGAGCAAGAACGAAGTTCATAAACTTCTAAGATACTTCATCATCATCATCATTCGCAGCATTACCCACTGCTGTGCCTCCTTTTGTTTGTGCCACTCTCCACGATCCTGCGCTAGTCTAATCCAGGAGCAACCCGCAACACTAGCAATGTCGTCAGCTAATAATACATCTATAGATCCTATCCATACTAATATTATAAATGCGAAAGTAACTCTGTCTGTCTGTCTCGCTTTCACGCCAAAACCACTGAACCGATTTGAATGAAATTTAGTACACAGATAGTCTAAAGCCTGAGAAAGGACATAGACTACTTTTTAATGCGAAAAAGGGTTGTAAGGGGTGAAAGTTCCTTAACCTTTTTCTATAAAAACTTTTTTAATGTCACATTTGAAATAACAGTCAGTTGTTTGACAGTAAGAGTTTGAATGACAGGACAACGTCTGTCGGGTCAGCTAGTAATCTATAACACTAGTGGGCGAATATTCAAACGCCATTCAAACCCCACTCAATTTAAGTTCCGCTTAAATTATTGCTATCTCTTACAAATGAGTAAGGTCAAACAGAGGCAGAGCACCACTTAAAATTTTAAGTCGTGCTCAAATTTTGAATGACGTTTTAGTATTTCAGCCTAGGACGTATAATTACTAAAGCGTTGAAGCACGGTGCACGGCAAGAAGTTTCTGTTCTGTATCATAATACTCGCGGATAAACCAAACGTCTAAATAAACCAAACCAATAGCCTTGATCATTAGCGTCAGAAACTAGAACGTAACTCGAAGTTGATTTCATACATTTTGTAAACTTTTGTTAATGAAACTCTGAACAATCTGTATACCTACACTTGCAACCTGAATAGCGAAGCACGTACCAATTACTTTGAATCTATAGGAACACTGGTAAATACATACACACATACAGTACGGCTAGGTGGGGTGACGATCTGAGACATGTAGCTGCCAAACACTGGATGAGACGAGCCGAAGACCGGGCTCAGTGGCGCGTCTTGGGAGAGACCTACGTCCAGCAGTGGACCGATATAGGTAGATGATGATGATGATGATGATACAGTACACAACAGTGAAACAGAAACCATAGACAAGACTGATAAAGTTTTTATATACATTTTGCCAAGACGACGTTTTACAATCACTAACTACTATTTTCTATTTTACAACGATTGATTTCTAAGACATTTTTCTAAACGATAAAAATCACGTAACGTTTACTATCCTCGAATAACGAAAACTAATGAATCATTTATACTATTATTTAGCGATTGCTAATTTTAAATATATTGTGCGTATTCTACTTACAAAATCATCCATATTAAAGGTATTACAATACATAAAACACGTATTTGAAAAAATGTGGCGCTGCACATTACTTCAATGAAAATTATTGAATTCATAAATGTCGTAAAACATGTGTTGTTTACTCCGAAAAGTAAATACTATAAGCACAGACATTCCCGTCGCAATATAAGAATACATGGGCATTATCATCCATCTTGATATTTTAATATTGAAATACGAAAGAACTGAGCCGTGAGATAAGCTAACGAGACGTTTCTTTGAATCTTATTCGTTTGAAGTTTCGTGCCGTGTTCGATAAAAATATGTGATGGATGTACAATAGAAAAACTTATATTACGAACGGATTTCTGAGATATTCTTACCTACATGACTTTTAATATTGAACTGGGCATCGAAACTCACATTTTCACAACTATTTTCAATGCTTTCTATGTGCTTGGTTGCTGTTTAATCATTTTTGATCGAGTGAGCGAAGTGTACTCGGGCAAATCGTCGTAGTAAGTATGTTTATTAAGGCATAACTTTCCAACCGCTTATCTAATCTGCATAAATTTTATATTTTGCCTTTGTTTTAGGTTAAATGAGTTTTGAGATACTGTAGTGAAAATTGTAAAGTTAGTGAAACTAGTAAGTATAACGTGAGGTTCCTTAATAATAATAATAATATGTTTTTATTTATATTATACAACAGTTGGCTACTAACTCATGAGAGCTTACCTACTTTATATTAATATATTTTTAGTTTCAATTGATTTGTAGTTCAAGTCTGAGAACTAGCGGTATCAATGCGATTTGCAAAGTTTGTCTCTTAGTTAAAACCAGTCTAAGCACGAGGTGCATAATAGTTAACATAATAAAATACAACCATCTCATCTCAGATCTCAATCAGCGTTGAGATAGTTTTAAGAACGAATAAGTGTCGCGAACTTATGTCATAGTCATACATCACAAAAATTAGCACAACAAAATATGGGTCAAACAATACTAGGACATTGGCACAGAGTATACAATATTCAGTACGTTGGGTGTATTAATAGTCATTCTTTCACGATCCATCCGTCTGCGACGACACTGGAACCATTAGAGAATTGAGGGAATTCCATACCAGAGCTTCCAGCCTTAGTATGTGTGATAATGTGCTTTTTATGGCCACTTTATCATGCGTATTGCGCTGTTTTTGAAGTGTTATGGTACTAACCAGCATTATCCGGTTGATTTTATGATAAATGTATAAAAATCGAATTAAGCTTACGGCATATAAAACCTTCAAGATAAAACCTTCCAAACCATACTTTAAAAAAAAACAGCCAAAGTTTTCCTTTGGCAAAATATTCAAATACCTATAAATTGGATGAATAGAATAAGAACAACAACACAGTTAATATGATTTTCAGGAAACAATAAATAGGTACTGGCAAATCCGAAACAAAACAAAGCTATAGTTTTTGGATGTTGCTCGGATATTTTCTGTGTAATCTCACTAAATCACTAGGGAACTACAATATTACTGTTTATTCATACAAGAGATAATAGGGTAAACATTCCACTAAGTGAGAAATCTTCATGAATGGGAATTTGAATTGCGACAATTACGACATAAAACAAGCATCATATTTTATGTACCTAGGTACTTATGTGATAACAAACTATTCCTTACCTTACTAAGCAAATTAATTACATTTCATCTTATATATAAAATTCTCGTGTCACAATGTTCGTTCCCGTACTCTTCCGAAACGGCTTGACCGATTCTCATGAAATTTTGTGGGCATATTGAGTAGGTCTGAGAATCGGCCAACATCTATTTTTCATACCTCTTAGTGATAAGGGTTGCACGCGAGCAAAGCCGCAAGCGACAGCTAGTTTAAGTATACAAAAATAAAATCCGTTGATGATAGTAAAGTTAGTAATATTAAAAAGCTTTTTTTTGAAAAACTATTACAAAAAACAACCTCTTTTTTAAAAAACGTGTTATTATTTTAAAATATCACAAAGAAAATGGTACCGGATAATCAACACATCACTCATGGAACGGATGGCATAATTTTTTTACAAGTTGTTATTCTATAAACTTTTTTATTGAAATTCCGGCAGACGTGGATATAATTTCGGATATAGTTTTTTTTAGACCACAATGTGATGGTGTTTTTTTTTGTTTTTACATTTTCTTGCCTGCACTACTATCAATTTTAGAGTTTTAAGTAGTATAGTCGGTTTTGCATGCTTTATATAAAGACCATAATATATAGCTGTGTTTCACACAATTATTAAAGTATGAGATTTCGTAACCAACTTACAAGCTTTTTCTACGTAATACGCGTGAAATACGATTTTTCTATGCAAAACTAAATAATAAAAAACTGGTGCGCGCCGGTCTGATCGAGGATAAATCTGGCTTGAAAATAAATAGGCTTATTGGAATTGAGACGGTTATGAGGCAATAATATCACGGAATTTTCACATCCCTTTAACAAAATTCATACTATCATATTTACTTTAGGTTTGAGTCTAAGATAATCCTATGGTTCGTTTCTGACTATTGAGCTATATGAAGTTAGTAAACATATTTCGATCTATTATATTAACTAATTTATGTATTTACAGTAAATAAATATACGTAACGTTTAGAACATGCAGGTTTGATTAGAATTATAAATACTATTTGGGTAAGGAATATTCTCAAACTCGAACCATAAAAATAGGGGTTCAAGCCGTTCAAGTAACGTTTTACGTAGGAGGTAGCTCCTACTATGTGACAAATTATATGGTAGCTATACCGAAGCCTATCAAGTAATTAAAATGAATAAGGCACAAATTAAGTCTTTCCAAGAAAGGGAGAGTAACTAAAGGCAGCGTTTTCTAAAGCTATGTTATGTAACTCCTTGTTGAAACGTTCCAAATTAATATTTACGTAAATAGAACAAACAAATACACAGGTGAGCAATAAAACCAGTTTAGAACTTTCATGCTTCGACCCCTTTCACGAAAGTAAACAGTGGCATTCCACACTTTGGTGTTGTAACGTAGAAACCGTTTCTGAAACACCACGCACTCTATATAAAAGGCTGAGGTCAATTTGAATTTCTCCAATCGCTTAAAGTTATCTAGAATCAAATAGTATGAGAATGACGTATCATTAGCTAAGCTCAGTTGTATGTAGTTGGGGGCTAGGTGTGGAAATACGAAAAGTGTAAGTGTAAATAAACCACGTCGAATTCACGAGGCGTATCTTTTTTTAGAGCAGATAAAATTAGATGGACAATTTTATTAATCTTGTATTTTCTCATTGAGCTGATGTTTAGTGTTAACTGGTGCATGTCTATGTCTACCTGATTCTATTCATTTAGAAATTTAAATAATATAACATCACAAATCGAACTTAAAATGGGTAGTTATGTAGGTATAGTAACTTACATTTCAAATATTCATAAGTATATTATAGTAAATGTAATGAATATCTTGTTTTTTTTTCTGGCAAACTAATAAAACAATTCCTTGCTACACATATACCTACGGATATACCTACCTATATACTTACTTACTCATAAATAGCAAAAAAATGAAAATAAACGCATAGCTTTTAGCATTCAAGCTTCAGCTTAGAAGGTTAAATATTCTTAAGAATTCACTTTTACAGAATTACGCTTTTATTAAGTTGTTTACTTACAAAAATTAAAAATTATAATTACAACTTTAATCAAAACACTTAATAATGAAATAAAGCTAAACGGATTGCGCAACTACGAATTAATTAAGAAAAGTGATTCATAAGTTTAATAGGCGTTCTTCATTATTTTATGATTAAAATTAAGCCTCGATTTCTCATTAGACTACTCAATTAACTCAAAATTGATTATTTTATCAGATATTACAGGAAATTATCATTTAATTTGTTGGTAGGTATTTGTTTTTAAGTTAAACTACATACCGCCAGCAAACGAACAAAATATCGCCAACGTTTTTTTTATATCAGATAATGAAGCAAGCAAATAGCCCATCATATTAAGTGGTTAGATATCTATAATAATACATTGCCTTACAGAAGACATAGCTTCATATTCTTTCATAAATTATCTAACTCTATGCAGGTTTTTAAAAAACACATTTGGGTATTATTGTCCCCAAAAAAACATTTACCTAAGATGCCACTAACACTCAACTCAAAATAATTATTTTATAACAAACAAAATTTTATAACGTTATACTTAAAGTTTTTGTAAACGCTTTTTTTATTAATTTCATTTCGAATAAAAACTCTAGACATTATGTGGCACTCATTAAATATTCCTCGAAAATCCTAAAAAGCTTGTCTTCATAATCTAAGTTCATTTTTCAACGAGTAAGGAAGCGATTATGTAAATGGTTGCAATCAATTTGACAACGCGATCCGCGACCACGGATTATAAAACTCGGTCATCGCAAGCCTCCGATGCTTGGATAACGATAGAAGTCACGGAACGTAAAATAATACTGTCTTGGACATAAGCTATTTTATAAAGCTTTTTGAGGTCACGGTGAGTGATGCGTCCTAGTAGTGACCGTCGTGAAGATAGCCATTTTAAACAGCTTATCCGGTCACTTGAGTGATCATGAGGCATAGTGACCTGTGAAGTATGTCATGGACACTGACGAAAAAGGTGATAAAATGGGCAGATGCTATGTTGTTCCGGTCACCTTGACTTTTGTCTAAAGTCTAGAATTTCTAGAAAAAACTGTGTAGGTAGCTCTCGCTCTCAAAAATCTGAAAATGAGTCCTCATTATAATATGATTCAATACTTTAACGTATGAATGCAATTTATATTCACTAATTGGCAATTTAGTAAATTAGTAGTTTTCTAAGATTTCAACAAAGCACCTAATTCACAAGAGGCAATTAGAGTAACAAGCAGACGTAATACTATACCAATACCACAGATTATATTGTAATACTATACTAGTACCAATACGTACGTAGTAGAGTAATTAGGAGTAGGTTGGTACATAACTGCATGGTAGACATGTTAGTAAGGTGATACCTATATAATTATACGTTCCAAAATAAAATCACAATCACAGTTACAATCCAGCAACATTCATTCAGTATCAACTGTGATAACACAGTTGATACTGAATGAATGTTGCTTAGAGAAGGCCCAAATCATTCCAGTTTAATGAATGTAAAAAAAATTACTGGATTATTTGGTACCTTGATTTGATTGGTAGGTACGTATGATTCATCCATCTACTTGTGCCAAGTAAGCAAAGCAATTAGCTACAAAAGTTAAACAATACTTAGAAAAGATTTAAAAATCATTATTTTTTATCCGTAAATCATACTTTTTACATTTACAAATCCTTTGTTGCTATGGTGGAGAAATGTTGCTACCAGTGACTTGAACTGAGAACGTGACGATTTTGCTATCAGCAACTTAGTACTTCTGATATCACCTAGAACTTGTAAGTAAAAATGTGTTTGAATTTTATTGAATATCTTTTTCAGTCTAATATAATATTTTATTTCGTATACAGCGCTGAGTGTTGGCTTGGCACGTCAATACCATGTTATTTTGTACGGCGCGGCGGCGCTTAATCCCGAACAAAATTTAACGATACGAAACGTAGCGTATTCAAAAGTTTTTTTAATAAAGGTTCTATGTTACACAATACACATGCCTATAAACTTATTCAGTACGTTCAGTACTTCAATCACAATTACAGGCTGCTTACGAGTTGCTTCATTATTATAATAATCAATACTAGGTAATACCTTCGACAAGAATATTATATCTCGTTTGGAAATTTTGACAATTTGATTTATCTAAGTGGAAACAAAAGACAGTACAATGTTAGTATTTGTAGATACTAATAAAATAATATTTGAGCTCCCAATCCAGTTTGGATGTTGCATATAAAAATATCTAACAATATAATTAAAAGCAAATATTTAGCCTTATAAATATGGAAAGAATTTTCAGTACTAGCTAAAACTATTTAACGTTATTTACGTGAATTATTTAGGTCTTCTTCGTATTTACTAATTTTGTAGAAGCTTATATAAGTAGGTACTTATAAATAAAACAAAACAAAATATTGGTTTTCGTATGGCTCATTAAAATACATAAATTGTAAACTCAGAATGCTTCCGTATCAGTTTGTAGCAGCAGTTATTTGCGTAGGTAGGTTCGTGTATATGCATAAATCCTAATTGGATCTCAAGAAAAGCGTCTACGGGAATTCACGAACATATTATTGACCTACGTTCTCTGCTCTACCAAATCTAATCTACAAAATGTTAAACGGCGTTTGTCTATTGACGATCGCTACATTGCGTGGTAACGCGGTTCTTGTCGTGAACGCGCACAAACTACATGCGCAGTGTAACTCAAATATCGTTAGATGAACCTTATTTTATCGCTTTTTTCTAATAAACCCTCTGTATTTCAATTAACAGCGACAAGAAATGTGGGAAAGGATGGAAAGGATACACTATATCAAGAAGAGTTACAACTTTGAACGGGTGTTATGTACTCTTATTGCAATTTGTGTTAGAATTAGTTCATACCCTTGCTATTCAAAATATGCTTACGGCATTCTAAATGGTTATTGATAAGTAATACCTACCAATGATTTATAAACAAAGAGTCTAAGTTTTCATAACGATTTATTAAAACCTTTAAAAATGTGTTTGTAAATTGTAATAAGTTCCGATTGACGAAGAAGTAGGTAGTTGTATCTATTCTGTAACACAGATCTAATCTAATGAAGTGTTTGATGATCAAAGTAGTGTGTCTACTCGTAGCAGGATAAAAAATTAGTATAGCCTCGTCTAACCAGCCAGAACGCCGCCGCGCCGCCACCGATGTAAAACCCATCGTAATTATGGTTTTCATCACATCTATTCGAAAAAAACGACTTGGTTCGCCTTTATGTGCACCCAAAGGTGGTGTTTTCTATAAGAAACTATGAGTGCGCCGGAATTAACTTTGCCGCGCACTTTTTGAATTTGGAATATCTTCGCTTTAAGTTCGCCTATGTACTTCATTTTTGTGCAATAAAGAATGTTCTTATCTTTTCTTATCTTATCTTATATTTTATTTTCTCATAGTGGGTGATGAAAAGTAGAATGTACCACTCGGGAGCAAAATATATTTTTGGCTCGGGCGACGTACTTTGAATCCCTCGCTACGTTCAGGATTCTACTCTAGAATCCTTCACTTCGCTCTGGATTCAAATATGCGCCCTCGCCGTAAAAATATGATTTCGCTCCCTTATGATACAATCTACTATTTACAGTTCACCATCCACCCCTTGGTGATTATTACTTCATTGCGATCGTCAATACATTACTGGTGTGGGATCGGAAAAGGCTTCCTTTTATCACCTCATAACTCCCGAGTCGGAACTAATTTCATTTATTGTTTTTCCGAAACAGGATTGCTTGTAACATGTTGAGCGATGTGTTTTACTTTATTAGGTTCGGTTTGTGTGCAGGTACTCTGGTTATGAGTGCTACTCATCATTATTTCCCACGTTTATTGTTAAGAGACTACTGGGACCGGAAAATATACACGAAAATACGTGCCATCGAAAATACATGGAAGTTTTTGCAAAATAACGTCGTCATTACTTGTATAAAAATGTGTGCTTGGTGATGCATATCGGGCACGCGTTAAAGTAATGAAATACATTTATTTTCAGGGCTTTAATACGAGTAAAGTAGGTAGCGTAGTATATTTTTTAACTTTTTTATCGAGCTTAAACGTTTCTAAGTTTATCGACTTTCAGTATTAACAAATTCTGAAAAAAGCGTTACAGAGTTCAATTTATATTTAATAAATATCCTAAGATAAAACAAAAGAAAACGTAAGAGAAGAACGTGCTTATTTTTATTTTAGTTTATTTTAAGTCGTGTCTTGCGACGGTTAAACTTCGTGTGAGATCAATATACCACACAACTAAACTGTAGTTAGGTAACCAAATGTTTATTTATGTTAGAAACAACCTATTATCGTTAATATATTATTTAGGTTTGTTTTAGTAGTTTGTTATAGCCTCTAGAATGGATGCATAAGTTTTAATTATTTGTTGTGGTGTGTTTATCTTATCATCTAATTTTTTTTTAAGAAAATTATGAACGATGTTTTTTTTTGTGTGATTTTGTTATAGCATACTGAGTTGGATTACCCTTTGCTGATAAAACCTAGGTACACTTAGGGACCAGAAGAGCAATTGAATTTAAATAAATAACGGCCAAACCAAATCCGTATTTTTTTTAAATAGAAAAATGTAAAATGTCCAATTTTCATTTTATTATGTAACACTTCTTAAATAAATATTAGTAGATTATTTAACAAGGGGATAAAGCAGTGTCTTCTGTCGCGGGTGACGATTTAAATCGCGAGCGTAATGAAGGACTCGAGGTTTACTCCCGAGCGCAGCGAGGGTGTTAAAAACTTAAATCACGAGCGAAGCGAGGGATTTAACACGAGTCCTGAGTATAGCGAGGGATTTAAGTTCACCCAAGACTAAGACAGCTTTATCACCGAGGAAAATACTCTACTTTTCGTACCATTTGCGAAAAAATTAACACAATAATAATATGAGATAGCATTTTAGAACATTAACTTATTTATAAAAATAAATTAAAATAAACTTAACGTTTATGTATTTGAAGAAAACAAAAACGCGGCATTTTCCTAGACTAATATTTTTTTGTCGGAAAAGCAAAGGCATCAAGCTCATACGGCCTGCATTATAAATGCGTATTCCTTTTTCAAAAAGATGTAAAATGCTTTATATACAAACTCAATGGTGTAAACACAGATGTAGTTCAGTATAAATTGTATTCCAAATTTAAATCACTTTCTCCCCCTAGAGGATGAAAGAAATCCAGTACAATTTTCTCTCCCTGTTTTTAACAGATTAAAAATGACTATTGTTATGTTCGCTTTTTGTGGCATAGAATGTCACTTTTTTGAGCAAGTGGTACGAAAAAAAATATTTTTTGCAAAAAAACTACTACAAGTTTCAGTGTGTCTACAAGTTCCGATGTCTATTTTGTACATTCAGCTGTATACGTCTGTAGTGAATGTTGGTACGCGTACATAGTTTATTAGCACAATTAATTAAATTCCCGAGAGCTAATAAGATTCTCTGCAACCACAACGTGAAGAGATAGGTAGCTAACGAGAAAACTTGTGAAGATAAACAAAATTTACGGCAAATTAGGCGAATAGAGGGAATTAATTAGTTTTTGGGGTGAGCAAAGTAAATCTCCATTATATTTTTTACAACTAAATGATGGAACACACTGACGGCTCACCTCATGTTAAATCATGTAATAATTTTTATAACAATTATCGATACCAGATAAAACCGGTGATGTAGGCTTTATAATAATGGTTAGCAAATTCTAAATTCTTATAATATTTATAAAATGTGGTACTACACTGGTTTTAAATAACATTTCAGTTGTAGTGGTAGGTTTACTGAGCTCACTAAACTAACCTCAAACAGTGAAATCGGCATTGAATCACAACGCACAAAATATTTATATGCGTAAATTAATAAATAATGAATATGAAATAAATAAAATAGAATACCTAGATCGTTAAACAGGTATGACAGGTATGTAGATATAATAAAGTTCTGATAGAGCATCATGAATAGGTCCCAGAAAGGTCTTAGGAATTCGGCTGTCGTTTGAACCCAAAGTTTTGGCGTTTATAGCGCTATCTCGTCTCATACCTAAGCCTAGATCTGGGATTAAAATGGGATATCTCTGCATACTTAGGCATAGAATACTTAGTGTTAATATAAGACTAGGATATGCTGTACATTATAAACTAAAGTTTATTTCGGTTCAAAAAATAAAGTAAATGAGTACAAAAAAACAGGAAATAAGCGTTTGCAACGGTCTGTGATCCAAAGTGCTTTTAACTTGTTGTTTGTGTTAGTACATCGCTTCAGAAGCTTCAGGTTGGGTGAAAGTGCGCCCTCATGACAAAATGAATGTGTTAAGTAAAGTAAATATGCTAATCTTACTTTAATCTTTGTAATACCCAGTCAAAAAGGGGACACTTTATTTAAGAAATAGGTACCTAACGTCATAAACACCACAATCGAGGTCTTGAATAAACATGCCTAAACACTTGTGTGATAAGTATTTGACTACAGAGATCTTCACAGACAATAAAAAGCAATAATTTACTCTTAAGGAAATGAAAAACCTCTCAATTTAAATTAAATCATCTCACTAAAAATGCAGTAAAGTGAAGAGTTTTACGACCGCTAGCCTATTCATAGTCATTAGGGTCATTAAATCTTAACAGTTCATTTTATATTCACGCATAGAGACAATAATCTGCTTTCAACAGTATTTTACTATGGTTTTTACGATTCATAGCAGGGGAAGACTCGTACTGATTTAAATACCAATCGGTAATATTTTTTTTGCCAGATATTTATTGACGCTTTTCAACGTTGCAGCGCTTATTAAACAGCGTTAGTGAGTTTTTTTACAAAGTTGTGAACAACGTTAGTCAGCTTTTTAAGCGTTATCGGGTTATAGAAACCATAAAAACACTAACCGCATAAGCTGCGGGCCTAAGATGCGCACCGCGAGATATTTGTCTTGTCGTTCTGTCAAAATGTAAGCTTTTGTACCAGTTTAGCAACTGCATTATTGCATTATCTGTGGTACCTAACGGTGTCGACAAAACGCGGCATAATGTACACTTTTGACACTTCTTAGTCGTCGTACCACTCTGAGGACGAGATAATAGTCATGCAGAAATGTCAAAAGTTGAAAATTCAAAGGCGCGGTTTCTCGACAACATTACCACAGATAATGCAATAGTTCTTAAACTGGTACAAAATGCTTACATTTTGACAGAACGACATGACAAATATCTCGCGGGGCGCATCTTAGGCCCGCTGGTGTTTGTACCCTATGTACCACTTCCATCCACTACATTTCCTAAACTTTTTTACTTTTGTTTTTAAAACGGTAGTGCAGAAAAAAGTATCTAAACGTCGATTCAAATGACTACGACTAACATAAAATATTTCAGAATTATTGAGTAACATAAAATAAGCTAAAAAGAAAGGATAGATATTTTCTCCAACGCTGGATAAATTAATTAGGTAAAGGCTTCATGAAGATAGACAGTCGTGTCAGTTGATCCTTAAATAAATAGGATAGAACAATATTCCTAATAATGATAGGCAGAATGCGATATAATGCGTTCAAGGTGAGCTCAGATAGAAATATATTCGTGAAAAGTAAGTTTAAATTGGTCAGAAGCAAGGTGATGCAATAGACGGTAACTTACCTAAATGTATACTTATTTTATGATTTGGTTAACACACGCACGAAAAGAAATTGGTATCTGGTGCATATTACGTAAGATATAACATAGTATGTATATACAATGATGAGTGAGTGCTATAGTCAAATTTTGCTCCACATCATCAAAGGTTAACACCACCGTTCTGAAAAAACGTTGATATCTACAAAATTATATCAGAGACAAGGCTTCAAGTGTCACATAAAAATCCACCAACAATAACTATATTAAATTCTGTCGCAGCTCGAATTTTAATGAAGTTGAAGGCAAAACACCAAACGAGTGACCGTAAGTGAAGAATGAGACACAACTTCAAGGAGCAGCTAAGTTGGAGCGAGAAAGGAGAAGCCACTTCGTAAACATTCGTTGTCATTCGTTCATTCGGTCTTAGATTGAAGTGCAGTTTATAGGGTAGACAACAGACGTTGGTTTATTACACACTTAGCTTGAATACTGATTCGCCGTATCAAGATTTGGGTAGAATAATTAAATTCGGTTTCTACATTTTATTGAAGTTTCGGTTTAGTACCACTTCATCGGTCACTGACATAAAGTTCAAACGTATGCTTGATAGGTACCCACCTAATTTGAAATACCATTTCGCAGATTTGCCGGTACCATTTCAAGATCGAAATCTATGAAAGAGTGTTTTGGATCAATAAACTACTTACTTATTAAGCGAACATAAAAAAAATCTATGCGTAAATATTTATCATTTTACTTTGGCAGTTTTGTAAAGCCTGGCATGAAATGAACAGTAGAGTAAAATTATTATAGACTTAGTCATAATATTTTTATGGAGCCAGAGCTTTATAAGGTCCGTACGTACATCCTTAGTATTGGTACTTCCTGGTGGGTTTATGGACTTCTCTGTGTATTTAGGGTTTATTGCAACAAATCATTTTACGACATCAGTATAAAAATGTGTGTACAGACAAGACAGTCGGGTATTTTACACAGAGTTATTTTGGAAAAGCACTAGACAAAATTGAAGATATAACTTCGTATCTTTATCTAATACGCTCCTTCAACGCGGTAATAAACGTTTGAATTATGTGATACTTACACGTGGGCATGTGTTTTGGTACAGATGCAAGGTTATCGTTTTTCAATGTGGAAAAATAGATATCTGAAAACAAAGATAGACAAAACCCTATTTATGGGATTTCTGGTACACCTATATAAAAATAGTAAAATGTTTCACGACAGTTTTTTTCATAACATTGTTTTTTTCTTGTGCAGAGCATTTTTCGCTTGCAAGCACTGCATAAACAGTATAGATTTTTTTACAGTTTTGTATTAGAACCTCTACACAAATCTATGCATGAAACCAACGACACGGAGCTGTAATAAAAATCACAAAAATTCCTTATACAATTTTTCCAAGTTCCAAAAAATTACTGATAATACTTCGTTCTTCAGTATTCCCTGACTTCCGTTTTCCCATTCCGCAGAAGGTAAACGGTAGCAAGAGCGAAGGCTTTCAAAGATCAAGCGTTATTATGATTTACAAAATGATTTAACATAATTTCCCCTTGGGAATACCTTCCAGAGCACGGAAGTTAGAATTGATTTTAGTGAAAGCTGACACCTACAGAATACGGAAACAGGAATATTTTTCGGTATTATGATATCTACAAAATGATGTTTATATTATGTCTCTCTCATTATTACAAACAAAACCATACCAAGCTAAATCGATTTATAACTCTATCGATGCCCACGAGTAATTTGGGTAACATTATGGTATTGTTACACATGCTAGAAAATAGCATGCTAAAAAGCGTGCTAATTAGCATGCTCAATATGAGTAGCATGTTATAATTAGCATGCAAATTTTTAGCAAGGTTTCGATACACATGCTAAATGAGCACTTGCTCACTAAAAGCATGCTTTATTAGCATGTGTAACAGTACCTTTATACTCAAACTTCTAATTTATTTAATCCTTGACAGATAAAATGTTGGCGTTTTTTCGTGAAAACTTAATAGTGAAGTGAATTACTGATCTTATCATCTATTCACTGGATTGAAGGATCCTATGATAAAAAATTCAGTTCTAGTTTGTGGCAAATGCTTGTAAATTCTCTTTGAGAGTTCTACACGACACTGAGAGTTGGTAGTTGGTTGAAACTCAACAAAACTTTTGTAACTTGAAAAACATGGAATAGCAGAGGTGTTCCATTATTTTCTGCAGTACGCAAATGAAACCGAACAGTAGGTAACTAAATTCTAGTTCTCAAGCAGGTTTTGAACAAGTAACAGCAGTGTTCACGGTCAGAGCGCTATAATAATGGGTTTCCTCCTGTTTCCGCTGAATAACGTACCTTTTGCAATGTTCCTTGTATCTTTATTGTTACGTTTCTATTTATAAAATTGTGCTGCAATATCGTTGAAATTCATAATGATTATTCCTAGTATCTGATAGTGTCGATTCATCTTTTTCCTTTTCCCCAATTAAATGAAATATTTTTATTTGAAATTGCAACATGATTTCAAAATAATACAGCATATATAGGAAGTTATTGTTCAGTGACATGGCAAACAAATTAAAAAAGAATTATGTTTTGTTTGAGTCCTTTGTAGCAAAGGGAAATATCTCTAACATTCAAGTAAAGGCATGATAAACCTAAATTTATGATTAATAACGAAAATAAAGTGTTTCACGAAAATGGCTTATAATTCCTACTTATCTCCACAAACTCGGGTAATACTCGACTGCTAGCGAGTGATAGGTAGGTATAGACTTAAAACATTGCTTTGTAGCGATTTTATCTCAATCCCAAAATTAAAAGCACTGGAATTATAATAATAATAATTGGAATAATTAAAAGATAAGAAACAAGAAGGATGGCCTATCATGCATGTTGAACGTTTACCTCAACAAAATAATACCTACTTATTTATTTTATCGAAGTTTTTTCTCTGAGATCAAGAAGTCTAGAAACGGTATAGCATCTCAAAGGTTAAGTAAGTATCTACTTGTAACTACTTAAAATAAAATAAGTTCTGGAAGATGATGATAATGATTTTGCAAGCAAAGTGTAATATTGAAGCGTTAAGTGATTCTGTCTAATGGCTAGCGTCCACAGGCCCGCATTGCACGCATCGGACGCATCGCACGCAACGGATTTTAGTTTGCCTTGTATAAAAACTCGTCCGTACGGTGCGGATCAGTGGACGCAGTTGAATGAGTTTTTATACAAGGCAAACTAAAATCCGTTGCGTGCGATGCGTCCGATGCGTGCGATGCGGGCCTGTGGACGCTAGCCATAATACAGCTGTTATAATAAAAAATACTAAAGATAAAATGATACGTAAATCAACAGTCTATCTCTCCCGCTGACAGCCTATCCCTACCTTAAAATCAACAATTCAAGCAAAACCAACACTTACTAAGCTGTCAAAAGTACCTCAAGTTGTTTGTCGACCCAATGGTTTGGCTTTCAAACATCTTTCAAAGTGGTTCTCTAATATTTAGGTACTTATAAATGCGTATTACATAGGTATACCTAAAAATTGGTTGGCTTCCACTTTTTTATAGTACACAGACGATGAGTGCTTTTAGACTTTGTTTAGATAATCTAGAGAGGTACTCTAAGTATATACCTAGCTACTTGTTCTTGGTCGGCAAATATACTGTTATAACAACGTTTACTTACTCTTAATATTGTTTTCAGGCACCGAAAAATAGGTCGACCCATATTTTGAAAAACAAATGAGTAGATAGGTACCTAGTAGGTACTCTAGAAAATAGGACTTGAATTTTTCTTAAAATTGGGTGAACGAAACCTGAGGGTTAATTATTATACTTAAGTTCAGATCAGTGCTTGAGCAGTAAATGCGAATACAAGCCCTGACATGTCGAAATCGTATCGACTAGTGTGCAAAAGACTAATGGGAAAACATTGTATCCACCCTTGGTGTTTAACAAACTTATTCTATTACCCGAACTAGGTGAACCGATAAACCTATCAGGAAGTTTCGAAAATTACTTATTGATTTGTAGATGGAGGTCAAAATTCAAGTAGAAAATGTTCAATTATTTAAATAGTTTATTCACAGAGAAAATCACAACGAATACAGTATTTACAATATTCACAATGTTTACATAATACACATGAAACAGTTCAATCATAAATTTTTATGTTAGAGTTCTTCGCTGAAATAGAAAATTGCATTTTAGGCCCTTTAGAGCCGTCACTTTCTTCTCTCTTCTTATTTCTAGTCGAACAGGATAATAGAATCGACAGTAACAAAAATATTAAAATCAAAAGTGTCAATTGGGACATTGTGTCCCAATATATTTTGTCCGAATCGTCAGCAAGTCATAATATCAGACATTGTGTCTATCATTCTTCATAGACATCTCTGATACTCAAGAGCATATATCTAAACTACGTTGCATCTACGAAATATATCTGAATATCTTGGAATCCATTAATGTTAGCTTAATGAAATGATGTCAGCTAAAAACTGCCTACCAAACATAATTTCTTAGCATTCATGGTTTCTACGATGTTTCAGTTTTTATAGATGACCCGGAATTTTTGCTGTCGACTGTATAATTACAAAAGTTTTCCCATTAGTTTCATAGAAAGTAGGGCACTCTGGCTGGGTGAACCTTTCGAGCCTTTGATCAGAATTCATTACCTCTTTTTGATTTGTAAAAGTGATACATAATTTAAAGATCTCTGGACTTTGTCATGATTGGTAATTTATTTCGTAACCGTTTCTATCTTCTACTTTATAAAACGGAATAAGAAATTGGGTCAGCTACGTAATTTAATATTATGAAATTAGATCTTTGAATTCGTTCGGAATGTGCTACATTTTGCAAAAAATTATGCTTGGGGGAATAAGTATTATTTTGTTCGTAATTTGTGAATTTGCTTGTAGGACTTCCTTTTTTTTATTTATTTGCAGGGTCTTGTCGCTTAGCGACTATATAACCCTAGGACTTCCAGCGGGCCTAAGATGTGCACCGCGAGATATTTGTCATGTCGTTCTGTCAAAATGTAAGCATTTTGCACCAGTTTAGGAACTATTGCATTATCTATGGTAATGTTGTCGAGAAATTGCGCCTTTGAATTTTCAACTTTTGACATTTCTGCATGACTATTATCTCGTCCTCAGAGAGGTACGACGACTAAGAAGTGTCAAAAGTGTACATTATGGCGCGTTTTGTCGACACCATTAGGTACCACAGATAATGCAATAGTTCCTAAACTGGTACAAAATGCTTACATTTTGACAGAACGACATGACAAATATCTCGCGGTGCGCATCTTAGGCCGGCAGGACTTCCTTTACTCGTTGAAAAAGAAATTGACATAACTACAAGGGCACTGAAACTCCAGTGCCCTTGTAGTTACGGTATATGTTAATTCAGGTATGTACAGATGCGAATGCACCAAAAGAAGATATAATCTAGTCTAAAACTGCTCGCCTCATACGGGTTTTGTTCACGTTGACGCACCGCCTGATGTTTAATTATGATTCTTGTTATGTATATGAATAAGGTACATTTTACTTTTTAAACTGCAGGCATACTACAATATTGCATGCATTTTTAAATTGGAGAGCCACCGCATCTGTAACTATGGGTTGGGCGTGGGTGGAATGAAGGTACAAGCTCAATCATTTTGCGCCCAAAAATAGTCGATCAGCTTACGATGGTAAGGTTATTGGCCTACACCTTATAATAGCTTTTCCAGATGTCATTTGCAAATGCAGACGGTTAGACGCTGAACGAAAAGTTGGAATAACCTGTAGGGCCGAAGTTATCCGTTTAGAATTTATGTCTTTTACAATTTGCCAGACGTCAACAACATAGGATAGAATTCAATGCATCGAACTTAAAAGTTTCTAGACAAATTTTGTGATAAAGACGAGTTTTGCGTTGATATGTCTGTTGCAGGAATGAAAGACCATTCGTAGTTCGTCTATCGTTTGGAATTCAATTAGAATTTTATTTTTTACTGAACGCAGTGGCAATGTATTTGTTTGGGTAAGATCACGACCCCCAGCAGTGAGAATATTGACGATAGGAGGGTACAAATCACGTTTGATAAAAAAAACTTACTGTTAAGCTTAGAGAACCTTAAAAAATGTTGTACCAACCCCGCCCAGCGCAGGATAAAGGTAAGGATATAGTAATGTTTGTGACGTATAAGTAAATATAGTTTTACATACCTACACCAGTATTTCAAACTGTATTGAGCTTTCTGAACAGTCAAAATAATTACAGCACCCACGCTCAGAAAGCGATAGATTACAGATTTCCTTAACAAAA
This sequence comes from Eulithis testata, assembly GCA_947507515.1. Classification (NCBI taxonomy): domain Eukaryota; kingdom Metazoa; phylum Arthropoda; class Insecta; order Lepidoptera; family Geometridae; genus Eulithis; species Eulithis testata. The sequence continues at coordinate 6,872,519 of OX382207.1, forward strand.
CACTCGTAGGTGTTACAATTCTAATGACAATAAACAACATCTAAAATTATAAAGTTCACTGTAACAGAATGAGGATAATGACGAAAAACAACGATTTAAAAATGAAAGTAGGCTGTTATGAAAAATACTGCAAGTACGAAATAATTTCTGCAAACTTACAGACAGAAGAAAAGAAACACATGGTTCATATCGAATCATACTGATAACTTTTCTAGGTAATCTTAATATACCAAGACTGTTCGTAAAAAAAAAAACAAAAAAGTTTTTGCATTTTTTTAAATTTAATAGTTATTATTTAAAAAAAATAAAGATTTAGCATTGAAGTAACGGATGTTTACGGTATCAGCTGCTTTTGATCAAAAAAAATCCATGGGAAGTTTTTACAAAGCTCAGTTCAATGCTATCGATTAAAAAATACGAAGAAAGATTTTTTATTAAAGTAAAAGCTTCTAAGTTTATCGTCATCAGGCACTACAGACACGAGTCGGCTTTATCTGGTCTAGTAGAGTCTCCAAAAAATCTTCAGCTGGGCTGATCTTGGGCTTTTTCTTGCCAGCCCAAAACTTCGATTGTTTTAGCTCTTGCTTTACCTGAGTTTTTGCTCTACCAAGGGATGTCTTCGATTTTGGCTAATGTCACTATTTGTAATAAATTGTCTATAAAAATATAAGGTTGGTACTTATTGAAAATGTTTGACTACCCGTCTGATGTAATGAGACAACTTTGCCTGTTTACAATTTCCAGTAAGTGACGAGTTTGTCTGAAGAAACCGGCAGGCTATAAATCAACCCCTGATGTTTAGGTAGCCTTAAGTACAGTCAACACATAAACAATTTATTTATCTGTCAGAAAGATTCATAATATTTTGTGATATATCGAAACAGGCTTATGTACAATATTTGGGCAATTAATTTTACCATAGATCATATAATATATAGCTTTTACTCTTCGCGGTTTGATTCGCATTTTAATGAAAATCTATCTGTTACCCATTGTATGATGGTGCCCATTATGAGGTCTTTCGTTCAGGTTCTGAACAATAGTACAGACTTTTCGATTGGGGCTCGAACGAAGGATTTCACATCAATAATTTTGTAATATGTATATTAAAAAAGTCAAATAAATAATAAATAATATCTACCTAGCTATAATAATAATCTCTATACTCTAACCCATTTGACATGTACTGTGAACTAACAAAATATGGATCTTGAAATCTGAGAAATAAATGAATTTAATTTAATTTAATTGTGGTTGGTGTGGTCCGTGGATCACGTTGACAATGTCATAATATTATGCTGAATTGGATATGAATTAGATGACTATAGGCTTGTGAAATCCGGGCTCACTAGCACGTCTTGGCGAGCCCTACATCCAGCAGTGGACTGAAATACGTTGATGATGATGAGGCTTATGTAGCTCTTTATATTAGTATGTCCTATCTACTGTACCTACGATCCTCTCTCTAATTCCAAGGCTAAGATCGAAAAAAGTTTTTCATAATGTTTCCTTTTCAACTATTTCCCATGGCGATCCAGCATCCTCGTCAAGAGTAAACGGACCAAATCTGGGATTATTTTGTTACTTCAGCTCCACTATTACTATTGTAGCATTTTAATAAGATTATGCTCTTTGGAGCCTACCTATATACAACATTATTTTGACCAAAAAATAGTTCACGAAAGCACGCTTATTATTTTGAAATTAAAACGTTCTTATCGAAACTACTTTTCTCGTGGACTGTGCTAGACCAAGAGCAAAGATAATCAATCAATCTTCTAAGCGCCTTTTCCGCTAAATAAATCTGGGACAGTAAAAAAGAAAACTTCTGCCTGTCGGTAAAGTAGGATAGAATTTTACGTAATTCGTAAAATAGGTACCCAATTAGGAATGAGAAACTTTTCGGATCTTTGGATAGGAATTACTTACTTTATTTTTTGATATAAGAATTTACTTTCTTATGTTTTTGCTTACCAAAAGGTCGCAAGTGTACATACACATCGTACACAACGATCGATTTCCCCCAAATTGCGAATATTTCGTATGGAATTTATTATGATTCACGTTATACAGGGTGTCTTTTACTAGTATACGAGTGTCTCGTAAAACTGATACCTAGTTTTACTACCAATTTTCTACTTCAAGAAGAATTGTCTTCGTTTAGAGGGTAAATTGCTTGGACTGTGTTTTATTTCTCTTTAAATTGTACCTACGAGGCCTGTATACTAAGTTGAAAAAGAAATGACAATGTTTTCGTTTTATCTCTTTCTTATCGAATATTTGTAATTAAAACAGTTTTGATAGTGCTCGTATTCTGTATGCAAGCGTTGAATTGAAAATCAAGCCTAGATTATTTTTAGTAAATTTTACATGGAAAAATGTCAAAATAATTGAAGTTGAATGCAGCTGGAGTCACGCTTTATATTTGCACACTGGCCGATACCGAAATTTTAGTAGTTTGAACAAAAATAAGGAACACGACGACGACGCGCGACGGTGTGAACTCTTTTATGTACTAACTTTAGAAGCGTAGCTTCCCGCCGATATCGTATTAGACATTGTCTCGGTAGCAGCCATACGAGCCTAAACTAGCAGACGGAATCCATCAATCTTGTTGGTACATAACTAGGTAGGTAGCACAGTCATAATATATTGCTTACATTATTCATAAATTAATTATCACGCTAGTAATCACCTCATCACGCCCATATTCATCGACTGCGTCTCTTATTTAAATAATTAGTTTCGCTCGCATTGAGGTGTTACATTTATGTTGGCTTGGCTGTATGATAATTGACAACCTATAAGTAGTTAGCAATGTGACGGTCTAGTAGGGCTCCTTTTGAACTTCTTTAGAAAAATGTATATAAAAAAATTAAGTCAACCAAATATCCAATATCAACTAAAATATTTTATGGTCACATGAGTCAATCAACTTTACTAAATTTTGTACAACAATGAAGAGGAGACACGCGTGAGTTGATTGCGCGTCAATTTATCTGAGACTGCTCATTAGCATTCGTTGCATTCATATTTTCGTGGAACACTGAAAATAAAACTGATAGCTTGGTATATTTTATGATTGTAAAACAATAAATTAAATAAAGTAGATTCGTTTAAACTTAATTATCAAGATTTTGTATTTTCAATGATCTTTTTATTTGAAAATCAAACCCTCTATATTTTAACAGCTCACGTAAAAAATCATTCAGTTCCGGCTCGATGAAAAATGATCAAAAAAACAAATCAAAACCTAAGTAGTATAACAAACATCAACATACCAAATTTAAACTCGAAAGTACGTAAGTAACCCCAAACATTGTACGTATCTTTCATAATGTGTATTGTTATCTCAATAAACACGCGTAACTTACCGCTCGCTGTATCGAATGTTCTATTTCGGTGCAGTGTGCTATAACTTTGTACTGCGTTTCCGGCGTCTTAGCAGGAAGCCGCCAGTCAAAGTATAAAATAATTCACACTATGCGCACTGACGAGCGATTGTTTCCAAATACACCCGAACGTATTGATTGTCCTCGCACAGTTTACATTTCGCCGGGAACGGTTTGTGTGCGATTTGTTACTTCAACAACACAGTTCAGCGTTGAAAAGTTTACAAGTTGTTACAGTCCACATAACTTTTAATCAATATTTTAAATATATTTTAAAAACTTTAAGAAAGAAAGCCATCAATTTTATCCCAGAAATCTAGAAATTGAAAGTTAGTTTTCAGTATCGATGTTATTTACGCGATCAGCGACGAGCCACGGGTCGCGCAACACGTCTTTCTTCGACGACGGCGCGCCGTAGACTAGTTCCTTCAGTCAACTGAAACGCGGAGTTCTCGGAGTTTTTATGAAACACAGCCTCCGGGGTCAACGAACTCTTGAGGGATGGATGGAGGTCTCCGCGATAAGTGTTCTTGACGCCCGCTGGGTACAGAACGGTAGGTACAAGTAATAGGGCCAGTTTAATTGCATTGAATGAAACCGCGCAGTGAAATTGGCTGCCAAGCGTTGGGAGCTTTTGAGAGCTTTTGGAGAGTTGGCTAGTCGTTATCACCATGATGTTTTTGCTGTGATTATATACGATGGCTTTTGGCGAACCGCAAAATAGGTCCTGAATTTTCAACCTATTCATAAAATATACAGATAAGTAAGGAACTTATTAGGTGGTATGGTAAAGCTTTGAGTGAAATAATTATTGTGTACACTGCTTAGGCCCTTGAACACAGTTTATGTTTAGCTTTTGGCTAAGCTTAAACGCCTACGTACCGTTAAAATTATACTTTGTATAGATATTTTAAATGCTAATCAATAAGTTTCCGATAAGTCAAACTATAAAGACTAAGATAAACCTTCACCCCTTGGCAAAGTCTACTTATCCGTAGCCAAATATCAACAACTGGGTCAAGGATCTATATTCCACTTTATTATTTAATCTTTGCCGCTGTACCATCCTTAAGTTGTATTACTAGCCTTCAATGCACAATAAGCTTTAATCCCATGGTTTTAGGTCTGAATATCAATAAAATCATAAGACTGCCAACGGTTATCGTTCAGTTTTATCATTCATATCAAATTGAACCGTCTTTCGCTCATTTTATGTCCCACTATAGCTTGTACGTATGTGTCAGGGTTCTGATTTTGGACTATTGTTATTTATGCGGCTAATCTATTCTTGAGGAAATATAAAAGTTAGCCAGGTTTGATTGGTATAACTGTGGTATAACTTAGTTGGATAGGAAAATTGTAATTATATAAAGATGTTCCTAGAATAATAAATGATAGTGGAAATAAATTAATTATAAAGATAAACTAAATACTTATACAATTTGCCGCTTACCTAATTAATATTTTCAATGAAGGTTTACACGTTTATTTGTTTTTCTTTTACGTGAAAGTCAGCATTTTCCGAGCAATGAATGTAAAACAAAACTTTACACTAATAATGGGTGGTATTTTGCAAAGTTTTCTAATAAAACGTTGGGTTTAAAATCCCAGTCTGAAAAACTTTAACTTAATAGATGTCTTTTTTGCAAAAAACGCGCACAAAAGTGTCTTTACCAGCAGCGGTATACGATTATATTAAGATCGAGTTTCCACAAAACAACGATCGTCAAATCATGTCCTTAGTTTACAGCGACATCGTCTTCAATCAAGGTTTTTTCAATTTCTACACTGGATACCGTTGGGTATCTTACGTTACCTATAGGTATCATCATCATTATCATCATCATCATCATCATCATCAACCTATATCTATCCACTGCTGGACGTAGGTCTCTCCCAAGACGCACCACTGAGCCCGGTCTTTGGCTCTTCTCATCCAGTGTTTGCCAGCTACATTTCTCAGATCGTCGCCCCACCTTGCCGGAGGGCGTCCTACACTATACGCTTGCCTAAACGCGGTCTCCACTCAAGTATTCGTTTGCTCCAACGATTGTCGGTTCTACGGTAAACATGGCTGACCCACTCCCATTTCAGCTTGCTGATCTTCTGAGCTATGTCGACTACCTTAGTTTTTTGCCGGATATAATAATATAGGTACATATTATTGCTTCATAGTTTTTTCCACGTCTGTGGTCTTCAATTGAAGCTTCGTTTTGTTCACTAAATGATATTTTTGAGTTACTAAGAACCTCGTAACTCAATTTATTATTTTGAGCGTTTGTTTATTCAAAGGAATTCGAACGTGCTTATTACGCTTCGAAATTTATTAGTCTCAATAATTGTAGAGTTAATTACCCAACACCAAGGGATAGCTTTATGTAAGTATTAATTCGTGAATAATGATGGGTTTTAGGACGTCTACTACTTACTGTGTTTATTAGCTACAAGCTCTCGCCTGAGTAGGTAATCTCTTCGATGGAAATCTCTTCAAAGAACCAAGTTTTTAAGACCTTTGGAGATTTCAAGGAATAAGTAGAAGGCGTCTTATTTTAAAGCCGGAAAAAATTATCAAAGACCTTAAGTCTTTGAAATTTTTTTCCGATATTTTCATTTTTATTTACTACTTAATTGGATGAAGATTTGATCAATATTGGTGATTCATCATCATAAATACTGACAAAATATGGCTTGGTCTGAGTAGACGAATTTGCCTCATGGTGCGGCGTGCCTTAGAGTTGAGGCAGGGTCCCCACTTGCACTACCGCAGCCTCAAGTAAATACAAAGCTACAATACCAACCAATCAAGCATAACTAAATAAATTCGCAACAGCAATCCTGTTGCAAATCTAACCGTATGGCCATTTCCTCTGCCAATATCCACAGCTTGAGTTCCGCCGACGTGACCAGCTCTTCAATTAGCGCAGCTACTTAATATTCTGGTTGAGGACCGTGTGTTACTGTCCTTTTATGAGACATTAGCCAGCCCAAATATTCGCAAGATGACTGGTAGACAGACGACTGGTCTTTGCGTGGTGCTGTGATTCTTAGTAAAATGTATAGGAAAATAAGAGTAGCTAAATAAATTTCAAAATGTAGTAGATTATTTTTATTTATTTATCTCGTAATCTCCTCCTCTATCTTTTTATGATGGTGGAGAACAGTGAGAGCATAACCAATAAACTGCTAAGTAATTCAACAATCTTCTCCGCATAACTGGGTTAAAAATGTAATGGATTTTGGATTTTTAGGGTTGTCATTTAAGAGATCATCCATATTCCATACATTATTAGGCCCACAAATAAAATTTTCGAAAAAGAAAAATTAGCGCTTTCAATTATTGTTTTGAAACGACGACGAACTGTGGCAAATATTTAGATACATCCTTAAACTTTGTTACGCAGTTTCGACTTAAATACATATTTTATTACTTACAGGAAATAGCGTCCATTCGCCGTTTGGAAGAGCCAACTAGAATATAGATCGATAAATTATGTACGAGCTTATCCTAAGAGCACCAGCCCCGTATTATTAGATGTTATCCAAGAAAATCAGTAAAATCAGTTTAGGAAAGATGAGTACTGAAGTAACAAGGCTGTTCAATTTAGGGTACATAATCTAGTAAAAATATAATTGTGGTTTTGTTAGAATGTCATAAAAGTTACGAAGGCAATTTTACCGTTAAGAGATTGTACCCTTTCGTACGTAACTTTACAAAAGCCTATTTATTAGTGCACCACTAGGTTTAGTATCCCTAACCTCAGATGATAAATAGCAAAACCTCAGAAAGCCGTTTCTCTATCATAGTTATTTTCCACAAGCGCATTGACTTTACAAAGTCAATTTTCTCTACGAATTATTTGAACAAAAATATGATTATTCCACACCTAATAAAACAATTTTCAAGACGAGTTTGCCAATGTTACGGTATTTTCTTGTAAGTTAAGTACTTCGACTTGAAATGTAAATTATTAAAATATTTAATTTTGGAATTAAGAGGCCTATCACAAAAAAACCGTGATTTTACCTATGTTTGGCGTTCTTAACCAGAGAAACTGTAACTCTTCGACAATTTCAACTTGTTGTATAATAAAGAACAGCTTTAAATATAGTTCATAGTGGCCTCGCTTTTCCCGATTTTGTCTTATATACTTAATTATAGCCAATATTACGAAGCATGTTTTTGAAAAAACTCGCGCGGGCACTTTTTCAAGCTCTTTGACTGCACAACTGTACAAAGCAGAGAAAATGAAAAGTATACAATAATATGTCTTAAATACTGGTTAATTCCAATGTGGCCTTGGAATTCAGAACAATATCTTGGAAATCTATAAAAAACACCAATTCCAAAACCATAAAACTCATAAAAACGTTCAGAGTTAGCTGTGAATATCTCCATACTTAATACATATTGATGAATGAAATTTATACCAGAATAAACGTTAGTTCATTGCAAATAAGACTGCATACTTTATTTTTCTTAGGAAAGAAAATAAAACTTAAAATAAACGATATTAAAATAGTATAAAATGAGACGCGTCGGCCCGCTCAAACTCAGTAGCGCTTCAGCGCTCGTGGAGGTCGGACCTATGTCAATTTTCGCGCCCAACGATCGATCGTAATCTTGTATGGAACGCATAGTATGACTACACTGACTAACTAGTTTTGATCATGTACAACATACGACATGACATGTAGTAGCGACATGTTGTACAACTCAATGATGGAACAAACCGATGACTCACCTGATGTTAATTTTTTTTTTAATTGTTTTAAAAATACATAATAACTTATTTTGTACTATAGCACTAAGGAAACCACAAGGTTTATAGGAATATTGCTAAAAGTGGTAACCACTGCCTATAACGATGCATCACGTCACGTCCAATGAGGACGTGCTCTGTGATATAGACTAGATTTTGAAAGACATTTTGATTACATAGGACAGTAGATTTAAAAGTGTATTATTTAGTTTAAATCTTTGACCCTAGTTTTGGACCCTGTAGGATGCGACTTTTCAAAATTCCTTTCTTAATGCACCCTTACACTATATAAGGATACTACTCTCCAAATTTCATATCTCTAGGACTTATAGTTTAGGATGTGTGTTGATTCTAAGTCAACTTCAAAAGAGTTTTATATATATTGATGATTGATGATGATAGTAAGTATTGCCGTCATAAAATAATGGACCATAAAACGTTCTAAATGAATGCAATACAATGAGGATTGCTAATACAGCACTTATACCAATTGTCCTCTGTGGTTTGGATTGTATCTCAAACCGAAACCCGGTAAGTGTCATGCATCGTCAGTTACCTGTTTTACACATTGATAGTAACATGTTATTAAGAGCTCGTTTATTTATAGAAATCGCCAACATTTCTGGACCGACAGTCAATGCCCTGTCTTTTCAACAATGAGCTTCCCTTTCTTGCAAGTTTATTCCATCTATAAGTTAAGTTAGTATAGATAGGTAGTTTAAATTGATGATTTATTAGAGGGTTGGATGCAAGCACGAAATGCAAATCAAAGGGATTGCTATTGAAAGAGTCTCGTGTGGGTTTGAATATGCTTGATTAGTCGTCGTTAAATCACTAAGGTTGGTTCAAGAAGATTGGAAATTAAAGTTGGATTTTTTTAATGAAGAATCCTACTCACACTAATATTATGAAATAAAGTGAATGTTCAGATGTTGGATGTTTGCGTCTCAATCACGTCGAAACCAATGGTCTGATTTTATTTAATCATAACCAGCCTGAACATTCATGTACCTATATAGGCTATATGAATAATATAGGCAACATTTTACCTTGAAATTTTTACAAGACCTGCAGGGAAGTAAAAACAAACATGATACGGACAAAGTAGCAGGCGAAAGCTAGTACACTTTATTATATTAATATGAAATACCCAGTGGAGCTTTAGCGCAGATTAATATTTTATCTTTCAAATCAAACAATCCATTAAAACATCGTTATTTTACCTTTTCTTGGAAAACTTCCTCGATTCGCAAATAATATTGAAATTAGGGAAATCTTATTTCCAATCATTTCTAAGTAAGTGGTTTAAGTATTTCTGTTATGAAGAGCTTTTATCTACTAAGCTTTTAATGTCAAAAAAACTTTATTAATTTTGTTAACTATATAAACACAGTTATATGTAATTGGTTAGTTTTAGTCTATGTATTTTCAAGTACAGTTTTAGAGTTATTTATACAGCTGCGTACCACGCACTTTGGGTTCCTGGGTTTCGATATTAGTAAACACAAAAACACTGCGGGGAAACCAATCATAATACTTAAAAACAAGAAAGCAAATAGGTAGTTGGTATTAGAATATTATACTTCTAAAATTGTTACAAAAGTAACCAATTAGTCAAAGAAAATTCTTGAAAGAAAATCAGGATTTTGTAATATTAATCTATTTACTACCTTTATACAATTAAAGAATAGGAAAAACATTATTGAGCTGAACCAATTAGTTTTGCGTGGATACAATCAAAAGTTGAAAAAACAGGAAGGACCCAATTCACAAGGTCTTTACACTCCGTCCATTATTCTCAAAATTAACACTAATTGGGTATCTAAGACCATTGTAAGCTGATTGTATAAAGGGCTCGATTTAGGCTTTTATTTCTATGCCTGTATTCTGGGGTACTACCTAGTACTTACACCTAACCTGCTACTTTTATCAAACTTCTTTGACAAACAAAAAAGCATGAAGTTCGCTCAAAACACCGGCACCTTCGTAGAGTACCTATTCTAACTTGGTTCGCGTTACTTTTATTGGCTATTCTAACTTAGTTTGCAGTATGGCTTTTATGTAGTAGGTTTTTCTGGCGCTAACTGAAAACCAGCGGGTATTCACATATCTTGTCCTGGCACCATGCTGAATGGGGTCATTTTTGTTATTTTTATTTAATTATAGGTTTTAATTTTATAATATTGTGTATTGATAAAAATAACAAAATAAATATTTTCTATTTCTATTTCTCTTGAGTTTTTTGGCAAAACTGCGTCACTTATAAGCTGAACAATGACGTACCTGGTTACTCATCGAACAAATGTTTGGCGATTCTAAACACTCGTTATAAAATGTTGTCGAAGCTTTATTCGATTTGTGGAACTTCCAGCCAAATTGGTCCGCAGAATTAAACTAATTGGCGTAAAGTTTGCGTTTTTGGTATAACAACAATGTGCATGTGCCAATTGGCAACACTTTCCTAAATGGCAACACAGATTTCTACTTTCTGAAATGTTTTTGGTGTCAGTAAATCACGATTTATAAAATAAAGTAAGTATTTATCCAGCCAACCTGTCTTTGCAGACTATCAAACTATGTTTTAACACGTTCCCTGCCAACTACGAAAATATACGTAGTAGCGTACCTAGGATGCAGCGCCAGCTACGAGTTTATTCGTAGATGTTTAGTTGGACGGGAATCGATTAGTTGGCATGGGAAATAAAACTTTCAAAATAAAATGAGAACTACCATATATTTTCATGGCAAAAAAATATATATAATCGGGATGATGATTTTGTATGGATGGCAATAGGTATAGATTTTTTTTACTACGAATATAATTCGTATGGCAGGGAACGAGTTAAGCTTCTTTTTCAAACTCTTGTGTTGTAAATGCTATACAAAATCATCATTATTATCAGCCTGCAGAAGTTTACTCCTGGAAATAGACCTACATTTTCAGGAAGGTTGACATTGTTATAATGATTTGTGATATTAGTTACTTAGTTAAACAAACACCCACGTACCACAGCACACGCGATAGTTACAAAAGTTTACGCACGTAGAAAAACTAAGCGCTTTATTGATAACACACACAATAAAAGCAATTAGCTAAGTCAATAAATGATTAGCCCGAGGCACGACCCTAGAATTGATATAAAAAAATCTGCAGCAAGAAAACCCAAATTGCTTAACAAACCCACCCTATCAATTGATCTGTCAATAGCTGGAATCTAAGCACAAAATCTTTTTTTTTAATTGGCGTCGCACTGTATTTTTGCATTGGCCATTTTGCGTAAAAAATTAGGGGAACATTATATATTAAAAAAAGCGCGGGATCTGACATGCGGGTTAGGAAGAAGGATCAGCAGTCACAGAATCTTAATCAACCTAGCTTAGATTCTAGTTATTGATTCTCTAAGTCAAAATGTCATTGGAATGTTATACAAATAAAAAAAAACTTTTTTATACTATCTTACTAGCCTATCAGTGAAATTAAAAAAAAAACATAGTTGACAACTTTTCACAATTGTATACAATCAGATTAACTCTACCAGTGTTTTCATTTAGTGTCGTTTTTACGTACTTACTCTGTATTTGATTCAACATCAGTTAATTTTACTTGATTAAAATATGCTCTACAATATACAAAAAATTAATTCAGATGAAACCAGATTGATAAAAAATACGAAACAGAAAACATACATTATGACAATTAACAGATCTACATAATGGTATTCCAGCTTCTTTTCTTAATCACATCAACAGTATGATTTTTTTTGCCAAACAAGATGATCATTTACAAATTACACAGATTTCTTAGTAAGTGGGCCAACGACCGAACCCATCGAAACTCGATTATTCATTGTTTGGCTCTATTCTCGAATCGAAACTTAAGAATAAAGCAAACTGGAGTCATAGCTTACAGAACATTCAGCTTACATACTCCTATAAATACAGTTACAGAGAAAAATACGTTTGTAGTTCACAATGACGCATCTTGCAACCACTAGTGTAAAATTTAGTTTATTCCTAACCTTCTAATACTAGAGTGAAAGAACTGTGAAAGTTATTCTGTCGCGTATATTTCTTACAATTCTCTTCAATTTTTACTAAGAGTTGCATAGTAAAGAACTAAAGAGTTCGGATTAGATGCCATCGTAAATACTTATTTATTTATCAAACAGGTTTTAAAAAAAAAATATCTTTATACCGAAGCACCTGACGATATTAAGGTACAACGAAGTACCTTAATTATACCCAAAACACTGCATAGCAAATATTGATTAAGATCAAACTACACTAGCTGATACCATTCTGAGCTGGCTGGTGAGTACAAAGGGCGCAGTCGCCCCTAAGCAAATGTTTCCCCTCAGTCATCTCGTTATAAGGCGTCAACCTCCACAAGTGCTTTGTAAGAATGTAACCACTTTGTTTCGACCCCACTTCTAACCGTTGAGTAAAATCTTTTGGGCATTATTTTATATCCGAGAAAGAAGCTTGTAAAACTTTTGATATTCGAAGTATATCGTGTTTAAGTGGAGCACTAAACTTATAGTATTTTTTTACTTTATCTATGTAGATCGCTGCTTAGTTCAACGTATAGTATTATATATGATCTGTGGTTCAACAGAAATGTTACTCCAAAGTCTTATCTCTGCCAAAAATGACCATAAGGTCCCTGATTATTCTGTGCGTATGTACGGGCTGTGACATAAATAATCAAACATTTATACGATTTGCAAATACTAATGGTGTGATCATAAAACTGTCTTTTATGTACTTAAAGTATAGTTTTTTTTTATTGCGTTGACAATAGTGTAATCTCTGATTATTTTAACTTAATTAATTGTTTTTTATTGTTTACGTGATAATGGGGAAATAGTACAATGTTTTGCTTCTCTATTTACACTCGAACAATCATGTGTGTGTAATTTCCCTCACCGTACATTTCAGAAGTTTAATTTGCATGTTATTACGTTACGTCCCGTGCGTGGGTGTCAGCTGGAACCATGGTTGGCTACGTGACTAAAACCGCGATTGCCATGTTTCTTCATAAAACATAATTTTCAATTTATTTTATTGTGTTTGTCCATTTTATTGGCAAGATATTGAATAAACCAAGACCGACGGCAATTGACCTTTTCATTGTTTGCTCAAATTTCTTGCAAGCGATTTATTTTGTCTCTGTCGCAGAAAAAATAATCACAGTCAACGTTACTTTGAACGTTTTTTGTCTGTTTGGTTTTTTCGTGACGGTGCAGATAGATTACCAAGTTAAAAAAATGATTCACCCGACCGTGGTATGCCGTACCATGTGCTTGATAGGTATACAAGTTATTCCTAATTTGGATTTCTATAAGGCTTTGCAACTCCTTAAATATAGATTTGTAGTACCTGGGATATGTACCTTTCAAACCGGATATGTACCGGAACAGCAATGCGAGCATCCTTGCATGCTTGGTGACATATAAATAGGTAAGAGCTCTTTCACAAGAAATTCTACTTCTACAGAAGCTTTAACCCATAATTGGCAATCATATCAAAATGGTTTCCTACTGTAGAAATTATAATATACTAGCGACCCGCCCCGTTGGTTCCCGTTAATTTTTCGGGATAAAAAGTAGCCCATGTGTTAATCCAGGTCACGGACAATATATATTAAGTTAAGTTTCATCCAAATCGGATCAGTAGTTTTTACGTGAAAGAGTAACAAACATCCATCCATCCATCCATACTTACAAACTTTGGCGTTTATAATATTAATAGGATATTCTAAGTAACTAAACTTTCAAGTCGGACGAAGCAGTAAAGGGTAAACAAACCCTCTTAAGTTTGGTATGCCTTATTTCATAATAGACTTTAGTTGTCAGTCTTGGTTTTTTCTTAAATCACAGTGCGCTGAATACGTAAAAAAATGCATTATTTTCGTAAGATAAACGTAATGAAAATAAATTAATATTCTTGGACACTAACAACGCCCTCTAGTCAAACTAAGCAGAGCTTGTTCTATGAGAACTAGGTTGCTGATAGGAAACTTTTTAGTAAAACATTTTTTTATGCAATCGCTAATCTTTACTTTACTCGCGAGCAAAAGTTCTGGATCACGGATCACGTATACAAATTTTAATATCATGGAAATCATAAATGCTAGCTTAGGGCGGATTCGATCAAACTATTTATACGCAGTTTAAGTCTTCTACTGCGAATAAAATCAATAATTACTCTAGTGATAAGAAACTTTTTGTTCTACCAAGTCTTCTTCTAGGAATAACTTGTCTATCCGAGAATAAATCGTTATACTGCCAAAATCTATGGTATAAACAAGTTATCAGTCGATCATTTTAATGGCGGCTGCTACATTTGACAAAACAGCTGTTTGTTTTCATAGATATTGACAACTTGACACCCGGATAATTTGTGTGCACATGTATAATTGCGTTGCGCTCTCTAAGCAATTGTATTTTGAATTAAGTTGGTTTTTATGTATACACAGAATAACAATACCTAGGATTGGCTACTCTCAATATTGCAATGGAAAGACAAAAACGAATTTATCTGAGAATAAAATCAAAGAGTAAAGTTATACAAGGGATACTTATTCAGGAATATGATGACTTTTGGGGCGGAGTCAAATAAATAAAAAAATAAATGAACAGTTGGTGCAGATGGGTTTACGATACATACATATACGTTCACAGGCACCGCCGAATACTGCCCTAATAAATTAAGTTACAAAACAATCAGCTAACTTCGAACTTGTAATTAACATCGTGATTTTAGTCCGTGATTGGTTAATGCCACTGGTGCTATCATCATCATTATTTTGCAAACTGTGTTTAAATATAGTCAGGCAGTGTGAATAAATAAGAAACTAGGAGGGATATACATAATATAAAAAAGTAGTTTTTTGTTCTACATCTGATTTTTGTTTTAAAAGAATGAAATATAAATTCAGTAAGTACACGGTAGAAAATAATAAAGAAATAAAAAAAAATCATTGAAATATTTTGCCACATCCTTGAAAAAGAATATCATTGCTCCACGTCCTCCGTGACTGCTTTAATAAATCGTGTTTGCGGACTGAAACTTGTAAAAATAAGTTTTTATCTCAGTCCGTACAGACCGGATATGTTGCCTACAGTTTATAAGTTCCTAATAGTCTTTATAGATTGATCAAGTGAACTTCGTAGAAGTTTGATTACATAGCTACGTCGTAGAGGATTTAGCTACGCGGCTCTACGACGCGACGTAGGGCTAATGCTTAATCTTACTTGTGTTTTATTGAGAGCTTAAGCACTTATCCGTATCGTTATATGGCAATAGTTACGGCCATAACAATGACAACACCTAAGTGGCGACGATCTACGGCCATAATTTGGCAATGTGCCTATAGTCACATCTAGGTAAACTGTACGAGACTACGAACCCTACGAGATTGCACTCAAGCGAAGCCGGGGCGGGTCGCTAGTAAATTATAATCATACCTTTGCATCTAATCTATCTATATGATTTACTAGCAACTTCGTACGTGTGCGTAACTTTTCACAAAAAAATATCTGTCGACTAGCATACGATGAACCTCGTGTCAAAGGCTGCTTTTGGTTTAGAGAGGTCAAGCTGTATCTAAGAATCCACGTCTTTAATTTCAATAAAATATAGCTTATGTTTCAATCCGGAAAAAGGGCTTCTGAATGGTATAAGTTTCATTGAAATTGGTCCAGTGGTTTAGGCGTGATGCGCGCATAAACAAACAAACAGACAAACTAGAGTTTAGGAATCAGAATCGTTTATTTAGTAGATCTGTATATTTAGTTTATCAATATCTTTAATTTTATATTTTGGCTTTTTTACAGTTTTATAATAGTAGGTATAGATAGATACAGCTTCAAGAGCCATTTTTTTTAGCCATGGTCTTATGAATATGACGCTGTAGTGATTTAGATAGTCTTGCTCAGCACCTGTACTATCCATCCAGCCTGACTAGGCTTATCCTATTTATTTTATTTCAAGGTTTATTTCTAATAAAAACACTTATTATCTAGTAAGTTTTTTTAGCAATATGTTTCGTAGACGCTGCTTTTTATGTTACTAAGCCTTTTCTGAACTTTTCTATAATAGGATTATCTGCTAATGCTTTTCACGTGTCTTGGAAAGCTTTTTATTCAGTCATAACTTGTCAAAGTTAATACAAAGGCTTATGAGTAGGTAGGTGCTTTTTATTATACTATTTTATTGATTTCTAGAATTTGAAAATGCTTTGAATAAACATAACAGAGTAACACGATGAGTACTTTCTTGGCTAATTGTGATAAAAAAAACATGTGTGCAATTCGCACTTGGTGAAACCTTCAAAAAAATTCAATGAGGAGTTCTGTTGAACAGCTTCTGACTTCTTGGTACCTACCTACCTAGTATCCTATAGGTAAGCCTACCTACCTAGGTAACATAACCTTAATTGAACATTAATTTAGTATTTATTTTTATGTACTTAACCAATATGCAGTACTTATTTCGTTAGAAAAGGTTCTATGCTCATATTGCTCATGTTGCCTAAAATCAGAACTAGATGGCGCTGCTAAGTTTGGTCGGATCCTAGAACGCGCTATCGAACCCTTTTGCGTTTTGTGGGGCCAAACTGTCGTTTTTTCCTTTCACAGTCCCACCTGACTGTAAAATACCGCAATAAAATGGCTAATCACGTAAAACTTAGTTTTACACCCCAGTAGGTATTCGAATTTACCCAAAATTAATTATACTTGCTTACTAAAGCGAATTCTGTAGCGTCATTACGCAGGGCAGGGCAGAAGGCAGCGCCTACAGTATGAACTGCTAGATTCGAGCCGTGTTCATACTAAGAGTCTAGCTAGCTGATAAGATATTTATTCTAGGTACTACACTACATACCTGATTTGTTTTGTTAAACCATCAAATTCTCAGATTTATCCCTCTTACACGTCACATGTAGGTACGAAGAAGTTTGAGATTCTGATACTAATGTTATCTAAGTACAAATTTCTGTCCCGTCAGTTTTTGTCAGTCTCAAATTTTTGTCCTATGAACCTGACCAAAATAGACTAAAATTCTCGTTAAACACAAGATTGGATTGAGAAGATTGGTCTTCTCATGGGTACAAAGAAACGATGTCTAGGCGCTAATGCTTAGCATAATGAACGACCTTTAGAGATTGCTATGACGAAAACCAAACTATTCTTCCACACCTTCCTAACTATGTCTCTAAGCCTCAGTACAATAGCAGGGTATAGCTGATTCACTGCTTTGATTTATGCCCCTCGAGTGAACATGAAACACTCGTTAGTACGGATTGATAGATTGGAGGCAAACAGCGAGGTTTGAGGCTGGTATAAGGTGACGCATCACTAAAGATCAACGCAATTCTCATAGTCAACATAAAGTAGAGGTTTGTATTATGTTTTATTTTTCAGAAAGCCAAATATTCAGATTACTGGCCATATTCACAATTTATTCCTTCATCTTGTTTATGAAACTAGTACTTATTTACATACCGGCAGAAATGTGACAACAAGTTGCAGAACCCATAAACCAAGTAGCTAGTTTCTAGGAAATGACAACGTTTCAAGTATGGTCGCATAATATACTTACGCAAGGGATTTCGTTAGGGGAAAATTGGAATGAGCCACTAAACGTACGTAAAGGTCTCTCTTTTACCGAAAATTGAAGGTGTTTTTGTTAATTATTTCCCGAAGGTAATTTTATTATGGACAAACATTTCTGTAAATTTCCACGTTACAAAACACAAACCTCTGTTTTTGTATCAAATTAACTGTGCGAATTCTCATTGATTGAGCGTTTTGCACATTGACCGATACCGACACCTACACGATAGCTCAAACAGAAAATATCATTCTCGGTGGCGACACAGGAGCCCGTAGTCTGAGTTTCGAGAAACTCGCAATTTTGTGTGGAGAAAAATATTTTGCGAATCTCCCATTAGAGGCGCTTATCGGGTTTTCATACAAAATATCTCGCCAGTCGCTTCTCAATATGCGTTTCGATCAACAAAACAAAACTCAGACTACGGGCTAGGGTGTGAAAGCGTAACGATATTATTATTATCAGCTGATATCGATGGCAGGTATCCGCCGATATTGTGCCGATGGCTGTGTGAAAATAGGTATTGATATGTCCCACGTGTAAACTTTGCTCTTTCATCTAGGTAAGGTTAATTATATTCAACTCAAAGGTTGAATATATTAAAAGAGGAAACCATTCAGTTTGTTCACTTTGATATGAACTCGCAATTTAATTTACACGTGTTTACGTACGACGCGGTTGCAAACCAAAGAATAGTTCAAAGAATATTGCTTTTTGTGGGGCGTAAGATTTTATATCTTGTTATTTCAAAAATATCGTTCATAAAAAAATTAACTGTCTTCAACTGATGGATATATTTTTAGTAATCTAAAAACTTTCAGATAGGTATTATTTCGTGTCTCCGTTATTGTATGTAAAAAAATTAATAAAAACTAATTTCTTACACACACATCACACATTGATCATTTAAAGCCAGGAACAATACCTAAGTTAAAATATCTAAAAAGTGTCTATGTATTAATCCAGGTCACTGACAATATAATAATATATTCCAAGTTTCATCCAAATCGGATCAGTAGTTTTTGTGTGAAAGAGTAACAAACATCCATACATACTTAAAAACTTTCGCGTTTATAATATTAGTAGGAAGGGTAGGATATCACATCTGTAGTCTGAATGATTTAAATAAAAATCTAAAAACTGTTATGAGACCATATGACCCCGGCAATTGACCTGAAGGGTCACCACTTCCCCGGCCCATATCGCCGCTGGCAGCTGACTCTGCTTGCATGCCAAATGATCCCAATAAAATGCAATTGCAGTATTTATTTTAAGCAGACGAGCGCCCAAGGCTTTGTAACTTGGAACTACAGCGCTGAAAACAGAATAAAACGCATAATTTCTATGTACTAAAGAAAATACAATCCATTACATAGCATACGCTTTCGAGTTTTGTTACAAATTTTCATTTCCACTATAAAAATATACAGCGCTTTTAATTCTGCAGTTGATGCGCGGTTTTTTTGACTTCCACGATTGCCATTATGCTCAAGAGCTCTTCAGAGGTCGGTCCTGTCTCCTCGGCGGTCGAAGTTATATTTAATTACTGTGTTCAAGAGCTAAACTTTGATACTGAACTTCAGAAGTTTCCAGGTAATTTATTGCAATTGTTGTTTAGGTGACAAACTTATTTAAATTAGATTTCTCTACCTCTTCGGAGCTAGTCTCATGTCCTGTAAGATGTGAACAACATAAAATTACACACGTAATTAGAGGTAAATAGAGATTACAGATTTCTACTTCCTACGTCGTATTTATCTTTAATATTAAAATGCCTTTCTATCAATAGGTATATTAAATGCTTAGTTCTCTTCTATCTCATAATATAAAATTTCATTACTTACCCGATTTCGTCGAAAAAGGGTAGGTAGATAGATAGATTATTGTCTTCATTGCACACCAAAATTAGAGAGTAAAATACAAGCACCAGTAGGCGGTTTTATCGGCAGGTATAAGCGATCTCTTCCAGGCAGCCAAAGTGATGTTTTACTCCAGTTGCTTCTGAGTGCTAGTTTTTGAATTTATTGAAAGCCATTTTATTCAGCTAAAACAGTCTATTGCTATTTCGTTATCCACATTCTGGCAGTTCAATCATTCAAAGTGGTCTCTACATCACAGCATTTCTCTAGAAGATAAATCGAGGAGGCCTAAATACGCGTGTTCTTTGATAAAATCCGGTTTTCCGCAGAGTTACAATGACCAACCTATAAAACTAACTCCTAAGGAATCCTGAAACTTTCGGAGAGTTCAAGCAATTTGAAGATGAGGCAGTTATAAGGCATTTTATTAGGAGTTCTCATTTAAGTTCTTACTCAAGAGACTAGTTTTTTTTCTAAAGGCTTGTCAATTTTGTTCCGTTTTGTAACTACGATGTTCGAACTCTCTGCAGCCATTCTCCATTATTAAAATGTAGAGTATTGTAGAGATGGTTTGAGTGTTACCTTGCTTGCTTTAAATATTACTCTGAGATTTGAGCGCTTAACGACCTGCCATTAAGTGGTCACAAGTAGGACCATTACATTATTCCCGACCCAAATAGACCTTATATTTTTCGTTAAAATTTTACCACAAATTTTCGGTAATTATAAATCGAGGGATACATTTAATTTTGATTACTATAGGTTATGGATATAAAATAAATGTGTTGCCCTAGGTTTAAATTAATAGGTTAATTAAATATATTATTAAGGTAATTAAATATACGTCCAATTTGATAGCCTATATTCAGGTCTTAGAAATTGAATACATACTTTAGTTCAGCGTATAAGTAATGATTCTTCAAAAAACTAGTGTATCATAAAAACATTGATGCTATCTATTAATTGGCTATAAAATTGGGACATTTGTCAGTCTTATGCAGTAAATCCAGCGGCAGGTCCAAATAGTCTTGGCCTCTGGCTATGGTCACACCGAGAGCGCAGATATGTGAATTATACGTGGGTGTTTTCTTTTAAATCTCTATGATTTCTAGTGAAAGTGTGTTGAGTTGAGCTGGCATGGCTTGAGTTATATAAAAAAACATGGCAAAGGAGGTTCTACATATCCTGCAATGTTTCTCAAAACGATAATTCAGCGAAGTGGAATGAAAAAAATGAGGAAAGCAGACCTCCATCAAATGCGAATTATAATTGCCTTAGAGGATAGAGAGAACGACTATTAGTGTGACGCTCAGCCGACGCTTAAACCTTAGTAGGATCGGCTGTTAAGCGAACCATTGCTCCATCAATCTCATTAACATCCTGCAGCCCAATGAGCATCTCATCCTTTATTGTAAAGTCCTGGGCTTGTGAACCGGGTGACCGTTATGGTTGGTGTGATTCCAGTGCTTTTGATACTATGAGAAAAGGGTATCTTATCGAAATTAAATCAGCTAA
The DNA here is from genome assembly GCA_947507515.1 of Eulithis testata. Taxonomy (NCBI): domain Eukaryota; kingdom Metazoa; phylum Arthropoda; class Insecta; order Lepidoptera; family Geometridae; genus Eulithis; species Eulithis testata. The sequence goes on from OX382207.1 coordinate 6,893,663, forward strand.
GTATGTTTCGGAATACATTGTTTGAGAGTATTACGAAACGCGGGATATAACAAGCAAATTTTTACAAATAGGTTCAAATCGTATGTGACTAGAAGAAAAAAAAAAGTCAAAGAAGAAAATAAGAGGGATGCAGAAGCGTTCATTCACTACTAACTTACAAAATTTTTTTACCTACAAAATCTAGTTATTAGAAAACTTTTTGTTCGTCACAAAAACTAAATGGCTGAATTGTAGCAAGTAAATATAAAAATAGATTATGATAAATTGTAAGACAACCATTATATTCCCGTTTTATGTATAAAGCCCCAACATTGACCTATTCAGTATTTTCATATATCAGTATATTCAGTATTTTCAAGTTATATTCATTTGAGCAATAGGTAAGCTGTGTTATTAAACTATTTCATAAAAATCGCCTCATCACTATCAGCGTGACAATAGTTGAAGTACTAGGAAAACCGGCTTCAATTTCGACTTTATCATCAGGTGATGATGATGGCAGTTCATTGGGATTATTCTAGATGGGAAAAGTCTAAGAGCTTTTAACTGTTTGATTTGTAACTTTTGCAAACAGTTTTAGGTACTGTTTTGTATCTTTATACTGATTTCAATGATTGAGCAATGCATTTACTTAGATTTTAATATCTGTTGATCGAATGCTGCTGACTATCTCTAGAGTATCAGTCGTACAGTGACTCTACTACTACAACTGCCAGTGATTTGTCAAGAATTCAATACCCAAGCGTATCGCAGACTACCTTCAACCGTCAGTCTATTGAAAAGACCGTAGTCACAAACTCCGTAGGACAAAGAATAGAAACTTTGGCTTTATGTAAGTGGAAAAATTTAATTTCAAACGCCACAACACAGCCAAACAAATGCCTTGACCTAAATTCTTCCCCAAACGTGATAGCTTTCGCAGCCAAAGTCTGTAGCCGTTGAGAAGTTATGTGAGGTTATTAATATGGTAAGAAGTTATGAAGGCACTTCAGATATTCGGGTCAAGCGGCTTAATAACGGCTTAAACATTGTCTGATTAAAAAGGTTGTATGGGCGACTGGTTTTCTTATCAATTTTAACGGTTTTAAGGACTAACTTAGGCCTCAAATGTTTCAAATACTTATGTGCGCTTTATTTGACGGTAATAGCTTTATTTGGTATTTTTATTTTCCTAGATTTCGTGGTTTTAAATCAAAGAATTAGCGGCAGCTTAGAATTAGATAAGAAGCAGCTTCTAGAGGATTATCCGAAGGTCTTTCGCTGTGTTTGGTAGAAAATCCTTTAATCCCAAAAGAACGACGCTCGAATCTCTACTAAAGCAATTTCCAATTATACTTTTTTTTCTGATATTGATTAAAACATCAATCAACTAGATACACGGTCCATCAAGGCCATTCCGATGGGGGTAATAAAAAGTTCGAAAATTCATTCTGTGAACGGAAAGTTGGCAGTGTGTATTTTCTGTTACATTTTTAAATGGCTTATTCCCATCGAGTCCACCGGCCGGCCCACTGGTGGACCAGATGGGAAATTTTTTTTTTTTCCCATCCAACCCACCAGTGGGCGGGCCGGTGGGCTCGATGGGAATAAGCTTTTTAAATGGGCAACCTCGAACTGTAGAACGAACTTTTACAAAAAGTATTGTTTTTTTTGTCATTTGCAAAAGGTTCGATTGCTCGACGATGCCAAAACATTGTGCCAAAAAAATACAGCGACGCTTAAAACATATTTGAGGAATTCATTGCTATAGATAGATAGAAGGTATGGATGTATTATAGTTACCAACCGAAGTAAAATTATTAGCATCCCGAAAAATCAAAACTCAAATTTCTTTAGAATATAGACTTACTATGATATGAATATTCATACAGCTTTTGCATAATAAAGACGTTATGAATATAAAATCAGCGGAAAATTATGCCAGGAGCAAAAAAATTAAGTATTACTTTGTTTTATATAGGTTCAAAATCAGTCACCATAAAAACCGCTTACTTAATTTATTCAATTGTTCAATTGTAGACATCAAATTATACCAACTAGTTTCCCGATATGGGATTACAGGCGTGTAAGTAAATGTTTGTTCAAATAATTTGATATTGAATCGATCTGATATTGACCACTGTTTTTAACTAGACACACAGTTGCGGTTTAGACAGCGATTAAAATTAAATCGATTCGCAAATATAATACGATTTTGTGAATGTAAGCATGGAAACACCGTAAAATAACACTCAATTAAGTGGCAATACCTAGACACTATCCAAAGTTTGCGCTTCACTGTGTGTGTGATATGCATGAGACAATACAAAACCAAGTTAATAACCCCAAGACCCATAACAGATATTAGACGGATCATCCTCTATTTCGTTATGCGAGTCGGTGAGTAGTCAATACCAACAACCTCCATCAAATTTGAAACTAAATCCATTATAATAATGGATCAAAATATCTTTGACTAGAGGATTCTAAGTGAAATATCGAGTTGGATAAAACCATAGTACAAGCTTTGCTTAGTTTGGGACTACCGGGCGTTCTGTGAAAAGTCGAAAGTATTTACTCTGAGTTTATTTAATCTACTCTGAGTTAATATATCCGTACGATCCCTAATTGTAAATTCAAAATCCTTGCAATTGATATAGATAAGAAAGAGCCTTGTGTTATTCTCTCCCACCAAAGTCTCCTTCATCATGTGAAAAATGGAAACGTAAGCATTTCGAAAAAACATTGAAAAACCTTTGATAAGTTACTCTGCAGCGACCTGTTAACCAAAGCCAAAGCAATTCAGGTATAAAATTGGAGCTTCCTGAATTTCAGATGTCATTTTATAAAATAAACCAATAAACAGTCGATTTGTCGAATAAATCCGCCGAAACCGCGGTACGAGCGTATAATATCTCAAACGAAAGATTCGTGAACGATAAATCCCTATACTGAAGTAAGTCCATCCCTCAGTGACTCCCACAAGCATTCTGACCACGGCTCCTGTATAATATAACAATTAATAACCGTAGTCACAGAATAAGGCTGCATTCACCAGATATTCGCAAGGTAGATGAGAAAAAACATTGAATGCTGTGAACATTAATAAGGTACTTAGGTACCTAAAATACCTACACAAAATGTGCATACGATACAAAGATGTAGGACCAATATCATACAATTTTATTTCACTAAGCTGTTATACTTACTTACAAATCTTATCTTATCTTGTGTATACAAATTTAATTGAATAAATACTAGTGAGCGGTGTGCGAGGAAAAAAACAACCAATCAACTTGTTACTTCACGTGAGTCACGTGACGTGACAAACGAAGTGATACTATTGGTTGGTTCTTTCCTCGCACTTCCATATTATTTCTGGTCTAGTAATATATGATCTGTGCTCTGGTGGACACGCAGCTTAAAGTTTAGTCTTATCGTCCTGTCCCTTTTCATGAATTATTGATCACAGAAAACTTTTATTACTACATAGTTTGAAATGACCTTTATTTTATGAGGTAGAAGATTTAGTCTGCTTTTCAAATGGTAAGGTATAATAATATTCTCATTCTTATTGAACTATATTGATAAAATAGTTAAAATTAAATGACAATCTGACAGAATATAACCCCGAAAGATTTCGCATTGTATTCAATACCAAAACCATGTACTTTTGAACCATCGTACATCGTAAAGATTATTCAATTCAAATGTAAAAAATACAGTGTTTCTATTAACTTGAAATTCAGAATAAAACTTCAGTTTAGCTTTGTTAGTTGTACTTGCATCTTTTTGAAAAGTAACCCTCAGGTACATTTTTCGAGAACATAGGTACTCGTACTCTCTATGACGGCTAAGGGCCCTACTTATGACAGACCAATAGTTAAACATAGTATTATATAATCTGTGGTTAAACAGTTGAATCAAAGTCTAGCTCTGTCACTGTTTGACATTACCCGTTAGTAGGTGACAGCAATAATTTAAACAGCTGAATAAAGTTATGCAACGATCGTATAAGCAAGGGGGTTTGATTCTAAGGCAAGACGTCAGTGGCTGTTCGTTTTTAATAATGTAGATACTGCGGTGATTAAAATTGATGATAGCTTCGAACTTCGAAGTATTCACCGTGACCGTGGAAAGCACCAATTTATTCCACTTCAACTTTCTTGGATTACAAATTTCAAAGCTGTCACAAAGTTTCATAATTGCCCGAAGTTAATCCGTTTAGCCATTACAAGGAGCCTTACAAAACACAATCCCATTTGATGTATGAACGTTTTTATCAGATGACTTGGACTTAACAAAATGCCGTAAATCCTTTTGTACTCTTCTTGACTTTCTTTTAGAGGGTACACATTGAAATAATTTTGATCAAACCTTGGTATGATCCATGGCTGCCATTAATAGGGACCAGTGGGTCTTGTAACCTATGTCTGTCACAAAAATGTACTTAGACTTGGTAAGTATATTGGTATCATGATGATTGGTTTAATCATGATTAGTGAGTTATTTTGAGAAGACATACTTTCTCGTGGGTTTTGGTATTATTCTGTATTCTGTAACCATGATGTTAAAAAAGCTGAACCTTAAATAATTTTTTATACACAAGCCCATGAGTCAAACCATCAGTGCAAATAATTCCCAAGTCGTACATAACACGGAGAAGACGGCAAAACCCAATTAGCAAGTCTCACAAAATCCTTCAGCAAATTCTCATGTAAATCAGGTAAGTGCTGTCAAAGTAATTTCGCCTTCAATTTTCACCGTGATGTAAACGACTTTTGGGAATCAAAGTAGCTTTACTCTTGAAGCCTAAGATTAGGTGCCAAAGGATTTTCATCAAAGTTATGAAAACCTAGACGTATGTTTACGAGGTTCAAGTTTGGTGTCGACGCAATTTTCATATTAACCTCTGATTTGGGTTTTGTCAATTTTATGTTTTGGTTAGGTACTTGTACAAAATCAACGTGGCCATAAACAATTACATATTATTATATAAAAATGAGATTAAAAAGATGTTCCTGATGGTTTGTGGTTGCTCTGTGGCATTTTAGTTTTGTTTACCAAATATCAGAATATTTAGTGTAGCATTTATTTTTACATTATATATTCGAAGAAACCTAACAGAATATATTTTCATACCACCTCGTGTATAATATAGATTTTTGGGGGACCCGCAACCCATGTATGTAAATCACATAATTTGAATAATAATGTTTTTAGTTCTCACCGGAATCTGGCAAACTTTTACCACCCTTGCCCTCTACCATAATGGTTATTCTATGATGGTAAGTGTGGAACCCTTCTAGTTTAAATCAAGTTGTCCCAACAAATTGATGATTTTTTATACCTTTACGTAATTTCACTTCCGGGAAACTATAAATATAGTACTCGTTTAATATTTTCAGAATTTTGATAGAGTTGCTCATCATATTTTAATTTCTAATGGCAGACATTATTTTAACATTATTTTAAAGTATTACTCTGCATTTTTATTATACATTTAAGAAATAAAATCTAAACAAAGTAAAGTTCTAACTAAATCTAAGCAACTCAATAAGACCATTTTTTCAATCGTATAGGGGTATTCATATACTAAACAAATCCCTAAGGCACGCAAATAGTGCATTTTATACGAAATAGAATTCAAATCGAATCTTTTATTGAAAGTTATTTATACGAGCTGAATGGGCTTAAAGGATTTCCAGTATTGCCAGACGATCTGAGCCGGAATTTCATGCAATTAATAGAGTGGTAGTCCGTAAATGTCGGTTTCAATGACCCTTCAAATGTAGACGAAGCCATTCAGTAGAATATCGAAAGATCAGCTTACACACTCCTTAGGGAAGAAGTCTATAGTATACTGTGATGTGAGTTTATCATAGTCATAATAATATCAGTCTGAAGGCACACACAGACGAATAAAATACAGTGGTTTTATTAGTACAACGACACAGCTAATAAAGAGTGACTACGAAAATTGAGAGGATACAAAAAGTAGTTGGAGGTTTCAATACTCTGAGCCTGTAGCATTTTGTTTTCAACGCGCCGAATAGGTATGGTACCTCTATCACGAACAAATCTGACAGTCGCCGCGTTAACGTCTTCGAGTTATACTGCGCGTCAATGTCAGCCCGACTGCCAAACGTTGTAGTGTCACCGCGCAGTGTATCTCGGATACGCTAGAGTTACGATACTTTAGCGATTGTCACCTTTATTCGTGATCAAGGCACTGATCTAGCTATCCTGTTTTTAAACATGGATAGTGAGGAAGTAATTAAACAAATTCACCAAATGGCACGGAAACGACTAACTGGCAAATGAAATTATTCAGTGTTCCAAACTTCTTTGTCTAAAGACGTTTACAATCCTGACAGCTGGTACTCCTTAATGACAGTTTGTATAATGACTTCAGCGTCGTTTATTTTGATTAGCTCAGTCAGTTCAAAAGCTGTTTTTATGTATTTTTGATGATATTCTTGTGTTAAGAATCTTAATCCGTTTTTCATATGGTTTTGATGGGTAAGTCGTCCTTTATTTGCAAGCTAAAGATCTCATTAAACCCACTGTTCGATCTGACACATTGTTCACTGATCCACTGATTCCATACTGCCAATTCTTCAGTCATTTGACCCAGGTGATCTTAGTAATTGATAAAAATATTTACAGTATTTCGTGCTTCGATATTTAGCGATATATTTTAAGTCATAGCAACAGTAAAATAACAGCGTGATGCGACTGCATTTTGTGTATCCCTTTTTAGGCAGTTGTCCCACCGCCAAAGATGAACGAGTAGCGAGTAGAGCTAGAAACTAGAAACGAGTCGGCAAGCAGCGAGAAGCGAGTGCGTGTTTCCGATAGTTGTGTAGCTCGGCTATGAGCGAGTGGCGAGTGAGACGAGCGATTACTCGCATCACTCGCTGCCATTGTAGAGAAATGACCGCTGGTGGCTTTCTCGGTGTGAGTTCTGATACCCGAGCGAGTGGGTTGTATGCGTATCGTCAAAACTGCTTTTCGCCAATAACCAATTTTTGCCAAAGGTGCGTTTCGTCAAAGGTTCGTTTTGCCAAAGTTATGTATGGTCAAGACATTTTCGTCAAAGTAGCTTTTGGCCAAAGACAGTGATTTGCCATGGTTGCGTTTCGTCTTGATGTAAACAGACTCAAGTATAAAATCTCTTTACAGACATAAGTGGCTGGCCACTTACTATTCTATTATCTTATAGATTGACGTTTATATTTGACAATGAATACGACTGTATCGCTGAATCGCTGAGCGAGTATCGCTGAGCGAGTGTTATCTTGTCGTCCAGCGACAAACTAGTGAAGCGAGTCCTCGCCGGCAGTGTGAACAGTCGGCGATCAACTATTTGTATATACAGGCGGTATATGCCGGCGCGGTGGGACAGCTGCCAGGCAGTTGTCCTACCACCGGCGAGTAAACGACTATCGGCTATTTTCTCGTTCAAGAAACGTACAATTAGATGTACATTCCGTGTAAAAAAAAGACATGCATATACAAATAGTTGATCGCCGACTGTTCACACTGCCGGCGAGGACTCCCTTCACTAGTTTGTCGCTGGACGACAATAGTTTGTCGCTGGACGATAAGAGCCAGGAAAGATAACACTCGCTCAGCGATACTCGCATAGCGATCAGAACTCACGCCAAGAGAGCAACCAGCGGTAATTTCTCTACAATGCGGATCTGAAAGTACGAGCGAGCGAGTGATGCGAGTAATCGCTCGTGGCACTCGCACACTCGCTCATAGCCGAGCTACACAACTATCGGAAATACACACTCGCACTTCGCTGCACGCCGACTCATTTCTACATTCTAGCTGTACTCGCTACTCGTTCATCGTTACCGGTGGGACAACTGCCTTACCACAGTAAAATTCACAGAACAGAAAAGTGGTTATTTATGCTCTGTTTAGTTATTTTTAGATTAATATTTTAGTATGTTTTAGTTACCTTTTTTAATTTTAAATTCGTTTTTATATTGTTTTAAAAAGAAGATTTTTATGTTGGTGCCTATTGTAATTGTCATACGATTAAATAAATATCTTTTGCGTTTTTCTGTTGATTCTTCACAACTTCACACCCTGTGATAAAGTACTATAAGTGTTGTATTTGTTTTCAGTGCCTACGGAAATGAGCTCAACAATTAATGGATCCCTTCGTCACAGTCATTGCCGAGCTGGTGACCATCACATACAAGATCATAGAGGCTATCATTCGAGCCTTGCTCGAGTCAGCCGTGGAAATAGCCACTTACACTGTGTTCTTCGCTTTCAGTCTCCTTGCAGGATTCTTTTTTATAAAGTGAGTTCATTCCCACTATTTTTTAGCTTACTCCACACCATTACAGGGCACGTCCATTCCTCAGTGGATGTGTTCAGTAAGGCAATATATCGAATATGCGTGGTTACCATTTAACATCAGTTGGGCCATTGGCTTATTCCATATACTTTCCAAGCACATGTTACTGGCTATTTAGTTACACGGAAGATCATTATATTCAGAGTATTGTATATTTTAATTTAATATTCTTCAGATTTTGTAAAATTTCTTTTTTAACAATATTCCTTTGCTATTTTACGCACAATAAAACTTTAATCTCTCAGAAGCACCATGATGCGGATTGGATAAAAGCTAAAATTTGGTACAGAATACATTCAAATAACTACTGCCTATATATATATATATATAAGTGCAGAAATAAGCTCACACCAAATAACTGTACTTTTCGTATTGCCTCGTAGCTCGACGTAACCACTTGCTACGCAAAATTATCATACGACAATAACGATTCATAAAAAAGTTAATTTAGCGCACCTTTTCTAAATTACATTTGAATTTCCTCATGTCATTTCTGTTTTTTTCTATGAGTACTCCTTTTATCGTTTGGTACTTACTAGGTTTGGCCTAGAGATATCATTATTATCATCAACCGCGGGCTGGATAGCATACTTACAAAAGAGGTGCTACATTTTGATCTCTTTCTAAAAAAATGGTTTGCAGCGGGTAAGTATACTCTTACACAAGAGTAAAATGATAGTTTTCCTTACAGGTTTGGAGTTTGCGAACCAGAAAACTGTTTCAGTTCGCAGAGCCTCGTGAACTTAGCCGTCCTAACGACTTGTGCAGTACTCCTCTACACAACTTTTACAGTCTGTAGGCGATTATTCTGATTCTTCAGAGTACTACAACTACTACAAGGTTTGATTTTGCATGTATATTAATTCGAAGAATCAATAAGCGATTGATATTATACTTACTTATTATAACAAATACACAGCGAGTATTTTTCTTAGCATTATCACAGTGCTAGGCCGTCAGTGCCTGTCAACAATTGTAAGTAATTTTTTTAGAGTCAAGTGAGGGTGAAAGAAATATATCGAGTTCAATAAAAGTGCTTGTAAAATATGACCCATAGCTTCATTTTTTGTGTAAAAAAATGTTAGAATTTTACTCCCCATTATTCACGTTGTCATTTATCCTAATTTCATTTCAGACCCAAAAGTTTTTGGGAAACATTTGAAAATTCGAATAAAAGATTTCCGTAGCCTCTGCGTATCCATATTATCAGTCTCGCGTCAGATAACGTCCAGCTGTCTCTAGATCCTTAGGGTCATGATCTCATTACGTGTCGCAATTAGGGAAAAAAACTATGCCTACCTCGAAGGTTTTCAGGGAAAAAACTCTACCTACCTATGTTTCCAAAATGGTCCTCGAGACTCGAGTCTCCTACTATTTCTAGATAGGTAATTACTTGGTTTTTAATTAATCTATTGATTCGTTATTTGATCTATTGCAAAAATATTTTCCCCTATCTAAATAAGCCGATAAAATAAAAGTGATTATTCTTTGAAATAAAAGTGTCAGTGGGAAGAGTAAAATTTGTGGGGCTGCTAAAACTTACAGAGTACCTTCCTACAGAACCTGGGATCACAGTCACAGGTAAAACTTTTCATACAAATTCACATACTTGCTACATAAACATCACGAGACGATTGAAGCATTAAGTAGTCCGTCTGTTAATGGATGGGCTAACTTTCATCCGGTACAGTTTTGGGTCGTACCTCGTTGCTCCGATATTTATTACAGGCGTTTACAAGTTGAAGGTGATAAAAATTCGCACAGGCAGTTAAGGTGCCTGAAAGCTCCTGAGAGTAAGATTTATTGTTTTATTACTTTTTTTTATAAATGTAGACCACGTGCGCCGATTTAGCATAAACAGTACTAGAATTGCCTACTTTGAATTTTTTAAAGAAAAATACTGTTTCCTAAGATAAATAAAGTCAGAAGTTAAATAATCTGCCTTTGTTACAAACTGTACGATTCTTCTTTGACAGCCGCGTAACTAGTTGCTCCAAGCCTGCCAAACGTTAAAAAAGTTACAAATTGTTAGAACCTCACAAACAGCTAAAACGATTTGGTACAATTTTATCTTTGAATATAACTCTCAGAGCTGTCAGGTAAATTGTAAGTTAATGGAGCAGGATGAACGTAAAAATCAAAGGTTCTTTCTTGAGGAAATGCCGCCTTCGTTACCTGACCGGAAAGTTGGTCCTGAATAGTCGCAAAATAGGCCTGAAAAAGTATTCGCTCCTGTTTTTTTTTCTGTAAAAATAGAAAATAATTTTCAATAATATGGCCTGGACACCAGCTGCAGCGTCGTAACAATAATTTGAACACTTTAGTTCCTTTAGTTCGTGCTGTGGGTCGTGGGTTCGATCCCCACCGAGAACCAACATTTGTGTGGCAAACATAGATGTTTGTTCTGTGTCTGGGTGTTTCTATGTATTATAAGTATGGATTTACAAAAAAAAATATATGTATGTATTCTATCAGCCATCTAGTTTCCATCGTACAAGCTTTGCTTAGTTTGGGGCTAGAAGGCGTTGTGTTAAGTGTCCGTGAATATTTATTTATTTATTTATTTATTTCTGCGTGACACGTTTATTTTTATTAAAAAAACTTTCTAGAAAACAATACAATTCAAAGCCTATAAGTACCTACCTAAACCTGATCATACCTTTTGATATACAGCCTAGTTTTTTCAGAACTTTTTCCTCTAAAGTACATCATCGCAAACCACGGTTACTTTCGTAACCCAAAATCTTAGTATTATACAAAACATTGGAATGTTCGTTGCGCACTACTGACAGAGTTCTCGAAAATAAAATAATTCAAGAGAAATAGTAAGTAGTGAATTCTTTCAAACTTTGTTACCTAAGTTGGTTGCTAATTTGGTTGGACCACAAGCGATAATAATTATGTATTAATGTTTCAAGATCAATCGTCATCCATATTTTAGTAATAGGATCCATCTCGAGTGAATGTAGGCATAGATTTTTCTAGAGCAAATGATTTTGTGTGGCTTGCACAGGAAAGCGCAGCGTTAAATGGATTTTACGGCCATTTTGGTAGGTGGATAGTTTATAATATAAAACTTTGTTTACAGTGGCATGTACTCGGAGTTGTTGCCCAAAAGAAAATCATTTAATTTACTTTTTTCTATGTAAAAAATTAGAAATAATTGTATAACTGACTCAGAATCTTTCAGAAACTTGTGCTATTGGTAAAGTTCGGTACTAGTTCCGGAAACAGGTTTGGGTCAAATAAATAAGAAATGAATCTAGACGAATTTCTTAGGATTCGTGGCTTTCAATCTTTTTTTATGACAAAATAGACACAATTTTGTGTATTGGAGAATGTTCCTCAGTAGTAAAAAAAAAATGATTTTTAGTAGGTTGGTCAAAGTTTCGGTAGGTAAACTAAAAATAACCAATACAATTGATTGATCTAAAAAGTTTGATTACTTTCCTGAACGGCTTCAGCTTCAGTGGGTTGACAGATCTAGGCTGCCATTTCAAAGTTTGGATTAACAGAGTTTAGCTGATTTCCCAGCATATTGGTATTGGCCTGGATAATGGGGCCAAAGCGTCAAACTCCGTGATTTCCTTATTTCTGTTTGCGTTTTTGTTTATTCCAAAAACGCTTAATACTTTGCTCATTCGGCTAGAATCGGGCCATTCAAAATAAACTGGCTTCTTGGTTTCTCGTTCGAAAAATATCTATTGTCGGTTCAAGTTCGGTTTCAAGAAAGAAACGAGGCAATTCATGTTCAAGAACTCAGTAGACGGACTGGTGGACTGGAAAAATGCTTCACGCGCGGAGGACCGAAAGTAAAATACATATTTTTTTTAAGCATCGTAATTTTTAATAACTACACGCTGCTGAAATATCCAATTAAAAACCGATCTACTACGTAGGTGTGTACTTATTCGTTAGTAGGTATTTATAAGGTAAATTTCCCGCTGGTATAATAAATTATCAGAAAATTCAAAGGCTCTGAATATTTCGCAAGAAAATAACAATAATTTTTGAAATTCCGCTTCATTGGGTGAATTTTGTTGAAAGTTTCGGTATTGAATATCCGAAACATGCGCCATTTAATCCCTTTTGTGATAAATAATGGCGTCCGATAACATTATTGGTCGATATTTCAATCCGAATCCACCCTAAGTATGTCAGCGAAGTAAAATGTATGTAATAAACAACTTATAATCACATTATGGATGTTTCTATGCAGTCAGCATCAAAAGCCGATTACTTTTAAAATATTTTACTATTAGCTTTACCATAACTTTTAATCCTACGTTTAGAAAAATAGCTGATGTATAGTTGCTGATATTCAGTCATAAAACACTGAAACTCAATATCATCATCATTTTATGATGTTGACTATACGTAAATTATCATTGTCACAGATCATAATTATACACCTAGTGAGAAAAATTCAAGTTTGTGATCATGTGTACACATAAACCAAGGAACTTATACCTATAATACCTATTTAGTGACTCTACTTTCTGTCTGGGATGCGACCTAGAATAGTAAATCAAATAACACTTCTAAACAGTTGTATCCTTTTCGTATCTAAATCTCAAACAAAAGCCAGTATACAAGGTGTAACATAATTACCTTATAAGCCCAAAGGGGGCGTAATCAGACCGACCACCTGAGTGCTTGGACATGTGCAAAGGGTCAATAAATCGTAATTGAAATTTTCATACAAAAGTACAACTTTTCATGTTTTAGAAATTTGCGACAACCCTAAGTGTTTGTTTACCATTTGCGTAAACCCGTACCCACGCATTCACACGTAGGTACCCTCCTACCGCGTTGCATGCACACGCATGTTGTGTGTAGGTACATTTTAAGTAAAAGTTACGAGCTCATTTCATGAATGAAAATTTTCGAAATTTCAAATGTCGTAGAACAAACACTGTTCGCCATGATCTGTAGAATACTCCCCTTTCGGACTTATAGGGTAATTATGTTGCACCGTGTATACTAATCTACATAATAAATACAAGTGTCTTATACAATCATACTTTTGTGTTACTAAGGGCCGTAAGATCAATAGTGGTATAAACCACGAAATAGAGTTTAACTAGTCTCCGATTATTTCATAAGACCATGGGTAGCTTAAACTGAAAGAGATGACAGTAGATTAATGCATTGATCAAATTTTAATGTAATCGTAGTTAGCGAAATCCATAGTTTAAACTGCTTTTGTTCTTACGGCCCTTACACATTAAGTACCGAAGAAAACTTATCTCGTAGCACTTCTACGAAAAACGTAGCATCAAAATTTAAATTGGTATATTTTATCTTTCTCTCTTTGTGTTTCTAAAAACTTATCTCAATCGCTGATAATAAATCTTTCACGGATTCGTGTTTTAGACTGTTATAGTAGGTACCTACAGCGCGATATTTTCTTGTCAACAAAATATACCCCTGCTGGATTTTTTCACGATGGTTTCTTACAACTTTTCTACGCATGGGTTGATTATACGATTACAGTGATGAAATAGTGCTCTCAGCTAGAATGCGCGTTTTTACAGACGCCAATGATACTCGTACATACGATTGTTTTGAGGTTGGTGTAAATGGACAAACACGCGTATTCCGCGTATTCATGCATCATGTGTATGAGCCACTGTATGAGCACACAGCGCGTGGCCAAAAAAGCCATGTAATTGTTTTATTTTTAAATTCTGTAGGCAGGCGTTGATATAAAATAAAAATTGGAGGCGTCTTAGTTGAAATGCTCGTATTGAATATGTCTTGGAAACCTTCAGTCTGTGTACGTAGTATGGGTATTTCCTTTCAGGTAGGTACCTAATATTATGTGTATGTTAGATGTTAGTACTTACCTACTACTAGGAATTACCGCAATCCTGTAATATTCTCTTCAATTTGAAACCATGATCACAGCCGTGATATTGGTTAACCTGAGAATCAAGATTTCTCAAGTGAATAAATCCCTCATTTATCGCTGAGTCCACTAAATTGAAAAAAAAACAGATTCTTCTGTAGAAAATTTACTCTGTTTGGATTTCTTATACTTTCAGTCTTGCAATGCTGTTCAGTTTCAAACTGGACGGCTTTTTCAAGTAGCCCGTGCTACGTTCACGTCACCTTGGCAGGAGTGTTACACGCCATTTGCTCAGCCCCCCTCGCAGTAATGAGGATGTGGATGTAGGGGAACAGCTGTCAGGTCGGTCATAACTAGCAGCGATTGATGCCGAACGTAATCCTATATCATAAACAAAATAACCTACCTAACACATACACTACAGTATTATACTTCTGAGCCCGCACTAGGGTTCTCTGTGCCCTGGGTATCAAAAGCCAGGAGTGCCTGCCTTGGCATGATCCCCACCAAGAACAAACATTGGTGTGATGGCAAAACATGTTTGTTTATTTATGTCTGGGTGTTTTTTTTACATTTTAATAATCTCTTTATCGCGTCTTTTGAAAATGTAATAAACAGTATTGCAGTGTTTGATATTCACGCTATAAAGTGAAGACGTAAATAAGAACCCATAAAAATATTATCACCAGAATTATGGCTTGGATGAAATGTCACGTCAATTTCCTAATTTGATTCCAGAAATGACAGAAATGTGACCTACTTTAGTACTTTAGCGTCCAGGATGAATTTTAGCAAAGAAATGTGTAGTGAAACTTTGTATTTAGGGCGATATATTCCAGAAATTCCCACCAAGAAATCCCTACCAGTGGGGATTTACGTTTTTTTTTCCAGAAATCCCCACAGCTACGACGTAGCATGTCCACAACGTAGCAGTGCGGATTTCTGGATTTTTTTTCCAGAAATCCCCACTAAGTATGTGGTCATATTAAAAGCCGTTCTTTATCGATTGTCGATTGTATATTTTAACACACAACCGAAAAAAGAAGTGTTAAGTTAGACCAGTTTCGAGAAATCTGAGGCATAATTTCAGTTTGAAATACATCGTTTTGAAGTCTATACTGCAAGGTCTGATGATGATCAGCAATAATGAAGATGATCTTAGAAGATTTATAGTCATGGTCGGAAGTTTTTAAATTTTTGAAAAATTAACTTGTTTACCACCACACCATTGGTTTTCCTCATACATTTTTAGGACTTTATAGTTCAAGTATAAACTAAAAAACAGAAAAATATTATTATTTCGTCCTTTTATTTATTTACTTACAACGCACCAACACCATAGTTGTTTTAAAACAGGCGAGAACAATGGCAACTTGATATGCAGTAATAAAACAAATGCCCTCATTTCCTTTCCTTTTATTGAGAGAAATCTTTCCATTCCATTTTCAAACGTGGCCTTCTTTTTTTGTTTTCATAGAACTGGCTACGGTCGCTGAATTACTGGAACGAATACACGTCCTAAAAAAGCGTTCCTGTTTCCTTTCAGGAGGAAAGAAATGACGTTTTAATGACCCATGGCTTCAGGGTGTGAGCTCACCTAAATAAGGGACAAGCAATTTTGGAGGCAGTTATTTTATTTGGTGCAAGAACTTGCGTCAACGTTCTTTTCGTGTCACGTATAACGTAGCTCACGAATTCATTGCAACCTTTTTAGAAGACAAAGGCATCAAGTACGTGTAATAAAACTTCTTGGCAGTTCGCAGGTGTGTTTTACTTACGTGAACTGTTTGTGTGTACACATACGTAAATCACACTTATGTGTACGACAATTTCGACTTGCTTATTCAATTTGCTTCTATTCTCTTGTTCGTAAACTAATGGGTGAAATATAAAAACTACAATTTCGACGTGATTTAAATTTTTCTTATTTTTATTGTAAATCTCCACCTATTAAACATGATTATACGAGTTTGATGCGTACCGTCAAAACTACAAGAGCCAGTTAGTTATTTTTATATATGAGTGTTTTCGGCCACAATTTTAAGTAGGTACCTTTATCAACAACTTTTCTAAGACCATTATTAATGTTGATATAATTTATGTTATGAAACAAAATGTATGAGTAATAAAAAAATCTTGATTTTTGGATTAAAATATTTTACGAAAAAGTCTCACGTAGCACATTTCATGCAAATTACTTTAGCAGATTACCTTAATTAATTATAAAACCCTTTAGATTGCTTTTAGATCCTGAATAATCTGTTTTTAGCAAAATTATTTTTATAAAAAATACATTCACCTACTAAAGGCACTTTCTCAATATTTTTTGTTGAATATTTATTTTAAATATTATGATGACAGTTTCAGCCAAGTCAGACACAGGTAACAGGTAATTAAATCAAGAAGTAAAATATTTATACCTAACTAATTAAAATAAAATTATCGTCACCACCAACAAAGTGTATCCTTTAATAGCTTTATCATCATCATCATCATAGGCAGCTTTTAGTAACCCACTGCTGGGCATAAGCCTTCTCCCTCAAACGCTACTCGTGGCTATTTTGGGCTTTTTGCATCCAGATCTTCCCCTGTGCGGCAACGACATCATCTACCCATCTGGCTGTTGGTCTGTCAAGGCCTCTCTTGTGTCCCTTAGGCCACCACTCTGTCAAGGCCTTACTCCACCTGCCATCACCAAATTTTGCCAAGTGTCCTGCCCAGCTCCACTTGAGTTTCGTAATACGGTCTCGGATAGCTTCATATTTAACGTTATCTCCAAAATAGTTTAACACTTGTGTTGATGACTGTGACGTAGGTTACCTACAACCATTAGGGGCCCTAATTATTCCACAGGTTGGTAGTTACATTAAGAGGGTGATATCACTTAGGTAATGATCCTAGTTGCTATTAAATAATCGAAGAATGGTCTTTGAATTTTGTAATTATTTGAATGGTTGGTCTGATGTTACAGGCTGTTATTGAAAACACAGAGCTAACAGACATAAGGAGAAAGGTGTTGGAGCATTTCAGGTCTCAACTTTCATACATTTAATACCGTATTTCAAGCATCAACAATCAACAAGATGTTATCAAAATCATACGATATCATAAGATTTTACTCATGATTGATACCATATTAAATGAAGAATAAAGTAGTTGTTTTGATGTAAACACACGTAAATATGATAATCAACCATAGAAGTGACATTTTTGAAGTGGAATGTGAAAAACTTATACACCCTGTAGAAAACCGGCAAGTTGGAATGGTCAATAAAGTTTTCTAAGAATTTACAAATTATATTCCATCTTCCAGAAAATAAGAAAACATAAAAATATCTCAGTAGGTAATCTATACTTTCAAACCGCGCTGTGTACTTTGATCTAAAAGCCTAAACCCCCTAAAGCCATGGAAAAGCTTGTTGTAGAAATGAAACTGCTCATAAAATGTTTTGATTGTAACTGTTTTTGGTATGGCTTCCGCGAATAAGTGTAGGTATCGTGGAACAAACCTAAATATTCAAATACAGCTATTTTTATCAGAACATGATAATACAGTTTAGTTTTGAAGTTAGTAATTTTTATATGATTGGATTTTTCAACATTTGGTTTTTTATTCCATGATGTTATTACTGCGTGGAAATTGTGTTTTTACTCAACTGCGAGCACGGGTGTCGATTCTGTTGTTGCATTTTTATAAACTAAACTAATTTGACAGCGCAGCGGAAGAAATTAGAAAAATGTAATGGCACAATCGACACTGCTATCGTGTTACCGCGCGCACTGTACTTGCCACTGACTGTAGGTTCTTATAACGGACTAAGTATTATGTTATTACTTTGTTGAATGTTACTGTACTCGGAAATGTAAACTTTATTTAATTTGTGATCATGATTGCACGTCACTTCTAAGTTTCTGCTAATTTTAAACTAAATAAAATAGGATATAATCACTAGAAAATATACCAAAAAATAAAAACCTTATCGTGACGCAATAAAACCCAAGGCAGGTTGAGTGTGAGTAGTCATGAATGACGCCGACAGCTGTGGAATTGAATGACTCACTATGTCCCGTTTACCCAACACGCTACAACCTTTCATAAATAGTGTTAGTCTACCGTATCGTGATAGACATACGATCGAATTTGGATTGTAGTTGAAACAAAATCTACTACTTTATTGACAATGCGTCCGCGCATTGTGCGCTACCGTTTCGTTATGTCAGTATTGTATTGTCTGTCAGTGTGACACATGGTCTTACCGCGGACGGACGCTTGTACGAAAATATACCGCGAAATGAAATACGATTTGTGTGTGAATTAAATTAAATTGTGATGAAAGAAACTATAAGCTACGTGCTGAGAGTTATAACAGTGACTGTATTTTATTATTTTCTAACTTCTTTCATAAAAGAAGCGAAAAGATATTTGTTTGAGGCCGATTAGCAATTGGAACTGGTTGACATTGGATTTGGTTTTTTTTTTCTCGCAAAAAACAACGGTGAGTCAATAGAGATTAATTTATACTTACTTACCTACTTATTACCACAAGTCTTAGTACTCTTATAAAGAAAACAATATTAGTAAGGTGGGTACTTTCAGAGTGATCAAATCTTTAAAAACTACGTAAAATAAATTAAAGATACCTGCTAAAAAAAATTAAAAAGGTATTGCAGTCACAGCATAGCAAACTGAAATGATATTACAACATTGGCATGACAATTATACAGGAACTTGACTGGATCTCTATATAAAATATAAATCCATTCAAAGCGCACTCATTTAATTTTATTGCGGCACGAATCTAATTTTTGTAACAGTTATGAAAGGGGCCCAAGTTTTTATTTAGTTTGTTTACTGACCGAACGACGATGTTTTATTATGATGTCATAGCAAGAATACCATAATAAGAATACCAGTAATCCATAAAACAATAAGAGACATGTTTTGCAAACAAAGAAAAAAGATTTATGGAAGCATATTATCACAAGACGTTGTTTCTTCAATTACCTAGGAATTAACATTGTTTCAAAGCGAAACTTTTCTAATAAAAGTTACATTTAGAGCAGGAACTGACAACATCACGTCCCGTGTTCGAAGTTCCTGTAGACCGGAACCGAACTCCAGAAATAAACACATCCCTACTACGAGTTTAGATTTTTCAAATCGTATAAAACTATATTAAAAAATTAAAGAAAAAGTAATGTTTTATGTAATAAGATAAGTATAGATTATCTCAAATGCCGATATCCAGGGTGAAGTATGGAAGTTGTAATAATTGTTTGCTGATATCTTTTTAGGTACTTTTGTATAGTTTTTGCATACAAAAGTAATAAGATATCATCTGATTCTAATCCCTTTTAAAATGTGTTGAAGATAAATAACAATGCTGCTTATTATTTAGGAAAACAGCGTGCTTTAAAACCCCTCTGATAATTTCAAAAGTTCGTCTATCAAAAACTATTACACAACCCCAGAGCAAAATTCCGTAGTGCACCAAGAGTTTCACATATTCGCTGTATACTATACAGTAAGATACTTAGATACCTACGTGGTACACACATTCGAGGTAGGTATAATCACGTTCACAGAACAATGTAAATAACTTAGTGCAAACTAGAATCCTATAAACTACGAAGCAAGGTGCTTAGCGCTTCTCATTTATTTCCGCTGTTGCAGACTATTTAGGTCACCTAGATTAACTAACTTTTCTCATGTAAATGGTTTTACACAGAATAGAAGTATATACGTTTCGCTATGCCTCGTTGCAGACGCGATAAAAGATTGCTACACGGCAAGTTTCAGTACGTATGTAATGTAAAACTGAATAGGCAAGGTCGTGACCATGTTCTATTCGGTCACATTGGTCTACTAAATGAAAATTGGTAAAAGAAGTTGCAAATTCAAAATTGCTTTAAAAAGATTTCAACGCGCTTGTTTATTTACTTTCAAAAAATGATGAACTGCGTCCTTACAATGTTAGGTCTAGTATTTCTTGGTTTCTAAGTTCGGTATACAAACCAAACAGAATAAAACCAAGAAACTATTAAATGTAATACGGATAATAGCAAAACTAAATACATAATTTATTAAGTAGACTTACTTAGTACTTGGAAATCAGTCGCAAGTTCTTCAATGACGTCAATATGGGATTGAAATAGAAGTTATTTTGAAAAAAATACTTTGTAGTAACTGATTTAAATATGTACTTCACTTTTTTTTTATTTAGTTTTTAATAATAATAAATTTATTGGGCACAGAAAGATTAAACAATACAGTTCTTACATACCTATACTAAGCAATTTAAACTTTTTTAACAATTTTAACTAGCTGATACCCGCGACTTCTTACGCGTGGGAAGTCACGCGTTTAGAGAGGTCAAGCTGTAACTAAGAATCCACGTCTTTCAATTTAATAAAATACAGCCTATGTTTCAATCCGCAAAAAGAGCTTCTGAATGGTATAAGTTTCATTGAAATTGGTCCAGTAGTTTAGGCGTGATCCGCGAACAAACAAACAGATGAACAGCCAAACAGACAAACTCGATTTTCGGAATCAGAATCGTTTATTTAGTAGAGCTGCATATTTAGTTTTTCCATATGTTTAACTATAGTTTTTGGCTTTTTTACAGTTTTTTAATAGTATATAGATAGATATATTTTAAACCTTTGACATTCTTAGATGCTATATCCATTTTTACGGATCACTGCAGGCACGGCAAGGGGAGCATACCTTAAAATTATAAGACAAAAATTAAGCTTTCTTGCCATAAATCCTTTACAAACCCTCCCTTCTTATACTCAAAGTTCCATAGAACTTTTAGTATGATGACAGCTCTTTACAGTCTTGAATGTCCGGCTTTTTGTCATGTTCCTATTCATATTTAACTGGGTTTACCTTACATGCATAAGTACAATAGTCGTTTCTGTAATGCGTGACTCAACTTTGTCGTGTAATGTGGCTTCGTGCTTCATAAAACTGTCAATTTTTTATATTTTCTAGGATATCCTTGTCGTAAACAAACTAAAACAGGTATACATTTTTATGTCATGATGAAGATATTGCAAAAAACGTAAAAAAATACATGAAAGTTATTATAGAAAAGAAAATTATGGTGCAGCAGTAAAAGTAGACGTTACTTTAGTTATTTCAACGTCAATTATTGATAATTTTTTATACGTTATGACTGGTTTTTGATGTTTTTTGTACGTAAAAGGTACCTTAATTTATAGTCCATAGCGGATTTTACAGAATTTTTTAGTCAAGTCAGTCAAAATAGTTTTTAAAATAATAATCTACTTTTGTCAGTGACTGTACTGTTCATGTTCACCTAACCTCAGTATTTTATTCTAACTCAAGGAACCTCTGAATAAGTATACGACACGTACATACCTGCACGTGGAATGCAAATTGCCTTTGCATAGCACTTTACGCAAATTAAAGTGTTAAATAATCCCTAAATGGTGTGAATGTGTTAAACCAGGGAACATGAGCTCAAGCTTAAGTAATGTTATGGTTTTCGGTAGAATGGTTAAATTGTTTAAGATATTTGTTGCTATGTTTATGGACGCTGTACACCTGCTTTTGCTACCTCTTCCAATAAGATATAGTAGGTGCCAAATAACACTGCAATACAGGTTATTCACCCACCTTCACCACGATGTTTATGAATGGCTAATTCTGTCGCTTTCCATACAAACCTGTCGCTAAGACGGTATCGCTCGAATCTCGTAGTATTGTTTGTTTACCATACATCAATTGAATTTTGCGACATCGTGGTGAAGGTGGGTGAATGACCTGTATCGCGGTGTTATTTGGCACCTACTATATCAATAGACAGTGCAATTTTTTTCACATTTTTGTCACCTAGGTACTAAATGATTCCAATAATAGTATGTCAGTTCCAATAATGAGGATTCATGGATTCCTGGATTATAACACAAAAATATCAAACTGCCGTACTTGTGTTAATTTTTCTTGCTATCATCAAACTCTGGTCTGTTTGTAATTTCCGTAAACAATAATAAGAAATGTTAATGTAAACATAGAGATAACTGTCTTAACTAATAACATAATACTTACTGTTAATTTATTTAAAAAGTTTAGTGAAATAAATACAAGAAACTCTTCCTAGTTTACCAGCAGTGGGCATTTCTGGAAAAAAAAATGCTGGAATATATCATTTCTACAATATTTTTTTAAATTTTCAATGCACTTCTCCTGTGAGATTAATTTTATTATGTCTAGAAATAGATCACGCGGTTGTTCTTATGTACTGTGTCTTGCTTAGAAAGATGGTCATAGCGATGAGATTCATAATGGCATGCTAGTCAAGTATTCGGATGACATCATAAGGTCTCGGAGCTCACCGGGTTCAATTGGCGGAAGATCGCAAAGAATGTCGTGCTAGATCTACCTATACCTATTACCTACCCAGATTACCCAGCTGTGGGCGAACGTGCGAACATTACCATACATTATAGGCACCTATAAATTGTAAGAAAAATATACACCTGTCTTATAAACTGAAGAGACAAAAACAGCTATAATTTAGCGCTGTCAAATTAGGTCACAATCGACCACGACTGTGATTGTGAGGTCATGAGCAGAGACCAACTGCTTGGCATAAAAAACAATTTGAAGATGTCTTACGTACGAGATAAGTAAAACAAGTTATAATACTAAGTTAATTTACTATAATACTAATAAATAAGATTGCTATTTGTCGTAATTAGTCACACGCTGTATCTTAGGTCGTGGCCTTGAATGAAGAATGTCTTCGTACAATACGTTTATTGAATAAATAGTTATGTAACTATTTATTTATCAACCTCACTATTTACAATGATGCGAGGTAAATTATTGCAATGATAAAGTTAAAATTTGCATGACAAATCCAATTTGTGGAAGTTATAGCGTACGAGATTTGTAACCAGCCGGAACATTCATTTTATTTAGTAGTAGGTACCTACTTAGATTTCCATGTTATTAATTTGGGACTTGGGTCATTGGGCGTTTGGTTATTAGACAATACAGATCCTTACATGGTACTAATATATGCCAGGGCTTGAACAAGAAATCTGTGACTGTGTCAAAGCGTCTATTAGTACCGCGTCTAGTACTAAATGTAATGAGATTAGCTCTCTGACGATATCGGTGTAGGTGTCATGGGACAACTCAAAGATAATTTTGAGACTAATCCATGTCAGCAGTGCTAAAAACAGCAATTTGTCGTACTTAGTACGAGATAACAAAAAAAAACAGTTTTAAATTTTTTTTTACAATTTATGTTTAGTTCATGATTCGTATGAAAAGTAAAAAAAGTCATTTGGACACCACAACTCTTTCAGATCTAAAAAAACCTATAATCTTCTACACGAATAACTAGACTTATTTACAAACTATAAAATACTTCTAATGAACTGCTTGGAAAATTAAGAATATCAAAATGGCTTCCGTGAAATTTATGTGACATTTAATAGCTTTTAAACGACTCATAAATGAGCAGTGCCAAACTCTAATTACGTCAGGAACATTATTTAAATAATTACCTACACTACTAGTATATAATATGATCTGTGCCTACACACCTATTTTACTATTATTTTTTCTTTTCTAGTTTTTTTACACATGTTTTGGGGATGACTGAGTTGTTTTTTTATGTTCCTACATATCTACAACTACCCCAAGGATTAAGACGCTTTGTTTATCAAAAATGTTTTAACATTTTTATCTACGTAAACATTTTAATGATTGATAAACTCCTGCGTTATACTTAACTACTTAATTAAAATATTTTTATCTCTTTTCGTCCACAACGACTGATAATAAAAAGTTTTTAGTAAAGTAAGTTACAAGGAAAGTTGTTCAAGCGGAATATAACAAAACTTTATTTAAGACAGCTATCAAAACATTACGGAACAGTTATCATAACAGACAGAGCATACATTGTTACCTTCACTCACCAGTCTGTTATCCACCACAGGTAGGCTAGAGAAGCTGGTTTAATATCAGCCTACCATACCCAAAATATAAAAATCCACGTAGTGTTTGACGACTGAATAGCTGAGTTTCTTTCTCTGGTATAATTTTAGCTTTATTATTTCGCTCATTACTTTTTTGATAAAGTTATACTTATTATAAACAAGTAAACTTATCCTGCACGTTGTATGTCATACAAGATAACATTTCTCTCACTTCTTCTTTCTTTTGTTGAACGTGAAAACTTGTTACACAAATCGCAACCATATAGGAAGTTTAGTCTTTGTACTTCGTAAAACAGTCATGGCTTTTTAGTGCTTATTACACCAGCCGTTTTCATTGTGGTGTGATATGATCCTCTACTCACTTGGACTCCGATGTTCTATGCTATGATAAAACTCACGTCTGAAGATATTTCTATATTTAGCTCCGAGGTGTTTACTTAGATATTGAAAACTAAAATAGAATTGAGTTATTTTCTCTGTAATATCCGGCAACAAAGATGTGGGCAACAAAATAAGCATAATAATAATATTTTAAAATGATAGGTAATTGACTTTATACACATAAATACATACCTAATAATTAAGTAAGTACGAGTATACGTAGGTAATAATAAATAAGGATTTCCGAAACCGCCTATGTGCTCATTTGTATTCGTTTTGCATTGGGGTAATCGAAAGATCTTTGCTCCTATATTTTCTCATCGAACAATGAGTAAATAACCGGTGCATGGTACTACGTCTGCCTATAAGGTATATCTGTATTTTGTATATGACAAAAAAGTAGGTATAACAAAAAGTACTTATATAAGTATTCTATCAGCAATTTAGTTCCCATAGTACAAACTTTGCTTCGTTTGGGACTAGAGAGCGTTGTGTAAAATGTCCAAGAATATTTTAAAAAATATACACCCAAGGGCATAGAAAAAATATTCGTACAAGGTTGGCTCGCACTATTAGCCGGTCTTAGGCACACTACCGATTAGTTCTGATTTGGAATAGTTGGAGTATCTAAATCGTTGGCAACGGTTTGCAGTTCTCACCCTGATTGGATAGAAGTGGAAGGACAAAATATAAAATGTGTATCTCATTTTATGTTTTGTGTTGTCTTTGTGTTTTACTTACTCTGTGTATTTCATGTTTGTGCCCGTTTGTGTGTCATAATAAATGTATTTTCTTTCTTTCTTTCTTTCCTTCTTTCTTTTAAGTGGGAAAGGGTGTTTTCATGAGGTCCTTATACAGGATGGGAGATGTAAAACAAAAAAAAATAGGACCACAAGAAATACCTTTACTCGTGTCGTGGTCCCTTTAATGGTATAAAATAATTAGGTAGACCATGAGAAAACATCAGTAGGTAAATAAGACAGGAGAGATCTCTGAGCGATAAAGCCGCCCATTGTTTTATTTCACTTTGTTCTAATGTATAGTAATATACCTACAACAAAGTGTTTTTATTCATTCATTTCCTTCAAAAGACTAGTAATACGAAATATCATGGAATATTAAAATTGCCTGCGTGAAGGTCTGACTTTAGAAAGCAATATTCAAAAACATGCGTAGGGTGTTTTCAAGCAATTTAGTCTCCAGGTTTTCAGTTAGGGCCCTTGGATAGAACACTACCTTAGAGACTTTAACTACATATAAGCTACTGACAAATGAGTAACTTGTTAAATTATTCTCTACAAAGGATAAAGGTAGAAAGATGATTAAAATACAAATTATAACATACAAATTGCTTGGTATTATCTAGGCATTTCCCAATTCATTTATTTTACATGTTCGCTCTTTGACTTGATTGCTTCTGCTGTGCAGCCGTGAATTGATTTTCTCAAATTCTAAATAGACAAATAGACTCTTATTTGGTATCAAATCATAAGTGAAAAGATTTAGGTAACTCCATACTATTAGAATTACTAGTTAAAAATATTTAAACCCGTCTTTATTATAGGTAACAAAACTCATAACAGATTAAACCCATTCTTAGCCACAGTCTCCACATATCTCATCCAGATCCATTCACATTCGTGCATTCGACAATTAAACCTAATTGGTACCATTTGAGGGGTCATTTTGACTGTCACGTCCATACGGGTAATGCAGCCACAGCCTCGTTTATCATTCGATGGAAATTGTGTGAATTTCCTTGCAAAGTCTAGCAAAATTTGGTTACATTTGTTTTAGTGGTAAGGTACTTACAATTAGTGCATCATTGTTCCTTGGCCCGATGTCCAATGACAAAGAAATCGAAGTCTTTTGTATGTTATAGGTAAGCAAATAAGTATGTGAACAATCCTTAGTATGTTATATAATTATAAGAATATATTTAATACGCAGGTGGCCAGCACCTGAGTTTGAAATGCAAAGCCGCGTCGAGAACCGTCATGTGGAAGCGCGATATGCCTAGACTTACATTTGTCTAGTAGGCTATCTGCGAGCTGAACCTGACTAATTTGGATAAAGCCCTTAGCAAGAACCTCTACGCAAGTTTGGAATATTGGATGCACCCTAATCGCATCGGAAATGTATCCTATTCGGGGCTTAGCCGTGACCGTAACTAACTGACTGTACTGTACCACTGTACCACAGATTATATAAGACTACACTAACTGTACTAACACACTTATCATTTATTTATACCTACCTACTGGTACGTACACTGGCTAAAGTTATATAAACTTCATTCTAACTCTAAAGTTTGGATTAGCAGGAAAAGGTAACTAAACATTTGGAAATTAATTTTCTTTTATAAGTACATACCTATACGACAAAAATTATGCAAAGTCTTTTCCAGGTCGTATAGGTACCTATAAAAACATGCTAACAAAATTTTGCTGTTATTTGGGTATTTCTGGTAAAGTTTTCCATTTATTAACCTTTGAGTATGATGGATTAGAAAAGTTAATCCATTTCCTCGACCGTAAAAATGTAAAATTCTTCGTATTTTTTTTAATGATTCATATAGCATCGTGCAATTTAAATATCATGCGTACCTATTTTTTTTTTAACTGCATCGCAATTGAAAACGAAAGGCACAAATAAGATTGCAAGCTTACTACACCATCGAGTTCTGCAAACTACGCCTTACTTCACACCTCACGGCCTGTCATTGATTAGTCATCGTTGGGAGAATCGATTTCGAATCGATGTGAATGTGCAACTAATTAGAATAAATTGAAACTTGAGGTGATGTAGCAACTCTACATCACTCTGAGTGATGATGATAAAGTTGATTAATGTTCTAACAGTCACTTAATATATATCAATATAATTACTAGGTTAGTGCTTATAGGTGAGTACCTATAAGCACTAAACTAGTAGAGTATCTGTGACTCAGGAACGTCATCACATTCACTAACAAGAAAATATCCTAATTCTAAAGGAAAACGAAGTCGACCACAACGAAATCGCGGACTTTACGTATAAAAAAGTTCAAACTAACATTGATTTTCAGAAGTTGAAATAAAACATAGGTAATGTACACTACCGTTCACGTACATCATAGGTACCTTAGATTAGAATATAAACTGTATCTACGTGATGTTCCAATTATTATGCCGTAATCCTAGCATGTAAAGTTGCCAGCTCAATGATACACCACTTGAGTGTTTAGTCGAGGAATGATAAGGCAAATTGCCATTAAGCTAACATGTAGGTTTATGTAACAAACACGATACGTTAATCTAAACTGAAAACTATGCTTGGATACTTATCTATTTGGTTATGGGTAGGTTATTAGTTAGAGATTAATATACAAGGTGTAACATAAATACCCTATAAGTCCGAAAGGGGTGTAATCAGACCGACCACTTGAGTGCTTGGATATGTGCAAAGGATCAATACATCGTAATTGAAATTTACATACAAAAGTACAACTTTTATTATTTTAGAAATTTGCGACAACCCTAAGTGTTTGTTGACTATGTAGTTGCGTAAACCCGTACACACGCATGCACACGTAGGTACCCTCCTACGGCGTCGCACGCACACGCTAGCTGTTTTTAGGTACCTACATTTTAAGTAAAAGTTACGAGGTCATTTCTTGAATGAAAAACTTCGAAATCTCAAAAGTTGTAGAACAAACACTGTTCGCCATGACCTGTAAAATACCCCCCTTTCGGACTTATAGGGTATTTATGTTACACCGTGTATAGATAGACAATTTAAACAGCGGTAGGACGTCCTATTTGATGAAGTTATTGAACTATTGGTTAAGGAATCAATTATAATGGGTTAGGCTAGTATCATCCTCGTCTCGCAAAAACGGACTTTGATAACTACTTTTGACTATAGTAGGTGCTAAATAACCCGCAATACAGGTCATTCACCCACCTTCAAAACGATGTCGCAAAATTCAATTTATGAATGGCTAATTCTGTCGCTTTCCATACATATGAATATGAATATTTATTTATATTTATTTATTTGTACTACCAGTTGTACTTCATAGTAGAACTACTGACACGGAGGCTTTTCTTTTCATCACGGTTGTTTTTCGAGTCCTTTTTCACGCTACATTAGTTCAGTCTGGACCTAATTTGGACCCTGTTCTAAGATCCGTTTCCACGCTTTTTAACTCGACATATTGCCTCCCTTTCGAACCATTTTCCAAATATAATGCGTCAGTGAAGCTTGTTATTGCCAAGCAAGTTTCATCCTCATACCGTGTGTGCTTGAATTCATTTTAACTTCGCTCAATAGCTGCAATTTTCACTTCATATTACGCCGAGTTACTGTTCCATGACATTAGTGGGACTTTGAGCGTTGTTATGAGTGAATTGAGCTCAATTTCGTATGGCAAGGAACTCGTATTGATAAGTATAATCTGCGGATGCCATGAGCATGGAAAACGAGGGAGACTATTGATGTGGAAACTGGAAATGTTACAGATTTTCTAATCAAAACGTTTGTTCGTGTGTATTTTCTTTCATTTTAAACAGTGTTCCCAAGTGAATAGTTCTAAGTGAGTAGGTATTCATTTTAAAAATTACCTCAGATTTGTAAGTCTTGTAGGTACATAAGTAAATGGATAAATACACATATGTCTGTGAAAAAGCTAATGCACGATGACTCTCCTCCACAGAACAGGGAGGGCCACTGATCTCGGGGTTCTTATCATTGTCGACCAGCCTTGACTTGACGCCCAAAAAGCCTCTTTTTTCATTTTTTCTTTGAAAAGTTACAAACCCATCACCTAGAGCCCTAGAATAATAACTGGTTTCCTCTATGTTTATGAATAACTAGCCTGTAAACCATATTTACCAACTAGCCGTCGCCCGCGGCGTTGCTCGTGTTCTAGATTCTTTTAGAGTGTGACTTTTCAAAATTCCTTTCTTAGTGCACCCCTACACCATATAAGGATACTACCCGCCAAATTTCATACCTCTAGGACTTATAGTTTAGGCTGTGCGTTGATTGTCAGTCAGCTTCAAAAGAGATTTATATATTTAGAAGATAAATTGATTATTCTAGCATGTTTTATAGCTTGAACGAGTAATATAGGAAGTCAAGAGACGTAGGTATATCTCAAATACTTGATTTTAGGAATTACTTGTGGTCAAGTTGTTTTCCTTGTAAGGATTACTAAATTGTTACGTGGACTGCTGATTCAGTGATTCATAGGATACGTTCTCTCGCCTCAGGTAGGCAATGACTCATTATGGTATGTCACGTATTTGCTTATGCGATGACTGTCTTTTAACTGTTTTCTTTTCATCTATGGATAACACAGAATCCATGTCGTGTGCATATAATCAACATGTTTTTTTTTTTTCAATAAACTCTAATAATTTTAAGTACATTTAATATTTATGACAGAATTTATTCGGAAAACTTTAGAATACAAATAATAATCAAACCTATTTACGAAAAAATCGCAAGCAAAAATAATATGAAGTACCTACCTAATTAAGTAAGCGTAAAATAATATACCATTTAGTTTTGACTTAGTGACGATTCGGACCAAATATTTTGGGACAAATTCTCCCGAGGCCACGAAATTTATAAAGTGGTAATGGTGTCTGGCGTGATTCATTTAATTTTGTGGTTTTGCAATAGTACATGGTATTATTATAAGTACCTGACTAATTTGAATAAATACCTACTTGTCTTACTTACCTTAACTTGATTTTCTTGTAATCATGCTTTTATTGTTCGAATCAAATAAATTCTAAGTCAAATACGCCTACTGTTTTTTTTTCCTTATAAAAAGAACCCAAAACATAGTGTACTACATCCAGATAATGCACATCACAATTATAAGTATATATTTATATATAGGTAGGTATATATATATGTATATATATATTATGTCAGGTTAGTATATACTTTAGTATGGTACATATATTTATATGTAATGTTTATGTAGTTTATATTAGTTTGTAGGTTTAATCTTACATTGATAATAGGTAATCCTAATAGTTTCATGGTACACAATACTACCTCTTTATTTTAATCCTCTCCTATGCCTCAAAGGTTTGCTGGAAGGAAACTCTTATTAGGGTTAAGCTCGCCTTTGTACATATCTTTAGTTTTAACTTGTTTGTTCATATTTTTCTGTGTGCAATATAGAATCTAAGAATCACAACAGTGTGAGTACCCTACACTAGAATAATGCAAAGGCATAAGAGTAAATAAACTAACCTCTTGCGTAACAAGCTGTGACGTCATCAATTTCTAAAACAAACAATAAGGAATTCGGTTACAATTGAACACTCCATCTCGTGTTACGTGTAGGTGGACGCCAACGACCGATGAATTGTCGGTAATAAACTGACACCTTATTCTGAGGGATTCTGAAGATATAAATCCATTGGATTCGGTATTGAATCCGATACTTAGGGATGTCTTCGTTATCACAGGAAACGACTTCAGCTAATGGTATCGATTCTCTTGTTGCATTTTTCTAAACCTAATTTGACAGCTCTCAAATTGTAACCGTCTTTGTCGTTTCAGTTTGTGAGAAAGGGACGGTAACATTTTAGTGCTGTCAAATCAGATTAGTTTAGAAATACAACAAGAGAATCAATACCACCATTTTGCAAGTTTATTTTGCGGATAAAAAATATCAGAGCTTAATTTTCACTAGCTTTGTCAGAAACGGTCTTACTAATCATTCTAATCATCTACTACTTTATACGTGGGGTCTGAGTTGAAAACAATAAAACTATGAGTTCATAGGATAAATTTCTTTCAAATCCTGCAAAGATATCTTCCTACAAGTTGCACCAGCTACTTACAGATCTACTTGTCTTTTTTGACAGATCCACGACGTAGGTAGAAGCTTCCTCTATTAAGAGACAATGAGCTTTATCCACTTATTGCTGCCAATTGGTTAATTGTCGGTGCATCGCTCTCAAAGATATTTTAAAACAATGCTAAAATAACCTCTAAGCCAAAGTTCATAAGGTTCACTGGTTATTTAATATTTGAATCATACAATTTATGCTCCGGACAAACGCCTACAATAGCAATTGAAATAGTCGTAAGTATTCAAACCCACGAATTATGTTATTGTTTGATTTCAGGAATTTGATTCATAACTGCCGTAACTTTACAGTCTATAATAGAGAAGAATTGTTTTTTGTCTTCGAGTGATTTTATACCCACGTTCTGTGATCATGCCAGTGCCCAAAGTCAACATTACGCCGAGCGCCTAAGGTGTAGGAGTAGGATATGTATATAATAATATGTAGATCCTACGTACTTAGACTCTCTCAAACATGGGCGAGTAAATTATAATTAAGAAGAAGGTACAGTCAGCGTCAATATGAAAACTACAAATCCAAATTTTCAACGCCATTTCTACAAGTAGGTATGTACAAGGTTTCATAAAATGTATCTAGATCTCTAATGTGACTTGCTTTATTAATTTTATGTTTGTTTTTTAAATAGAGCTCTCATATGGAGAAACGAAACCTTATTATCGTTGACTGTACCTACCTAACTTCTCACATATAGAAACTTTCGGCACCTTTCACAGCTGTGGTCGTTACGAAACTTGCAGCTGTACGACGCTATCCTCAGCTGCCTCTACGGATAAGTTTAAACCAAAAATAACCCCACATTTCCTCATCTCATTAGAGCGACGTGAGATAGGTGTGTGTGTATCTATAAGAAATTTTTAAGTAGGTAAAAATAATGACGAATTCTTTGCACCAGAAACAGCATTATTAGCAGAGTCATAAGATTATCAGGTAAAGAACAGCCTACTGAACATTTTGCTTGATTATTGCGATGCTCTCCTGCCGTACACCGACGTACTCAATCAGTAGTACCACGGGATGAATCACTATTATCAAAAAGTAAGATTCTAAGTTAAGTTCATACGATTTTTCTGACAGATTTTTTTACTCAATACCCTATGTTGTGTTAGGAACAGTAAATAAGTAGGTGCTACAATATAACTAAGGTAGTAACTACTACTTATTCTTCTACACGTACCAGGAAATTATCTTTCCACTGTTAGCCTTAATTCTATTCTGTCGGAAACCCGGAGTTTTCCACCAAGCACACTAATAGCACCTTCGGGAATTCGGGAGTGGAAAATAACTAAGTTTCTAAATAACGACACCGCGATTAAATCCTTGTTTTGTTCGCCAAGTTCATCGATAAAAGTAGAATACGCTTTAGGTGAGGTCTTCTGAAAAAACAGTTACTTATCCATAAAAAAAAATCATCAATATTCCATCGTCGACCAATCCTGACTTCTAGATTTTTCACCATGACTTCTACGATTTTTCAAGGGTCCAACTCCAGCTGAGCCCGTAACCATGGCCTAAATTGATCAATCTTTACAACAGCTGGTCACCTTGAGTCAATTGATCCGATACATCTAATCATTAGAATAAAGACATAAGAAACTTTATGTAAGAACCATACGCTTGAATATTTTATTAAGTCTAAAAATCCCTGTGGAAAAATTGGGAAAAATTAAGGAAAAATGTTAGAAAAGGCAGACAAGCTTACTACCCACCATGGACAAACTTTTGCCCATGCTGCCCACTCTATACCTAATGCCAGCGGGCGTTCGTACACTTGCCGATGCCGACACTTACGTCATCTTGTCACTTCAAAATATCGATCAAAAATATCGGTGTCAGCGCCAACACGGTGTCTACTAAGGCATCCGAATAGCTATGTCCACACTGTGCATTTTCATCTTCAACTTTCGTCTTCTCTTTCTATTCCAACTTGCGTTTGACGCTTTCAATAATTGATTGCTTTAATGAAAACAACACCACTAGTTCAGTCTTAGTTTCTTCTGTCTATTGATTTGGAAACATGTGCGACGAGAATATTTTACTTGGTGGAATATGTGCAGGTTATAAGAAATTCTAGAAAAAAACAACCAAGAGAAAGTTTTGGATACGAGGTTATTATAATAATCGAAGTAGTTATTTTGATCCCAAAGTTGTGGAAAGCTTCTGTAATGTTTAATAAACATTAATGTAAATCTTTTTCTTCGTCCGCCATCTTGTTGTTGAACGCTTTAGGTAAGGCACAGAAATCCACCCGAGCCGGAAAACGGGAATCACAGCGCGCGCTTCGCTTTCAACTCTCATCGCGCATGCACTAAGGGCATGCCTCACGTGCGCTGTTGACTTGCGCTATGACGCATGCCCCTATTGAACAAAAAAATGCACAGTGTGGACATAGCTATTAGCTTTCCGTCGATATCGTGGAAGTATCGTGTCGGTGGTAGTGTGAAAACAGCCTTTATCTAAAAGGAACGTTTTGTTAAGTGATCTTAATTAGGACACAATCGTCTGGCCGTCTGGTTGAGTGTTAATGAGTCAATTTTCATCTTTTGTGAACGTTTTGAAACATCGCGTCGAAAGTTCAAACGGAGTTTCGCTTTCACCGGTCCTTCGCGAGAATCTCTGCACTACTTACTTTTATTTGTACCTAGTAGTAGAGCTTCTTGTAAAAGAGCTCGTCTAGGTAGTACTACCACCGTACCGTGCCTAATCGCGACGTGGTATAGAATCGTCGACTCGGTAGCA
Organism: Eulithis testata; assembly: GCA_947507515.1. Classification (NCBI taxonomy): domain Eukaryota; kingdom Metazoa; phylum Arthropoda; class Insecta; order Lepidoptera; family Geometridae; genus Eulithis; species Eulithis testata. The sequence goes on from OX382207.1 coordinate 6,927,852, forward strand.
ATTCATTTCTATACCGCCAAGCAATGATGCTCATGTTACTGTGTTCCGGTTTGAAGGATATTGATGCCCGTGAGGGATATGAAATACAGGCACATAAGACATAACTTCTCTACATCTCAGAGTGATGGACGCAGCGCGATGGCTTACAGGGCGCGTGTTCAGTTAGGCAGAGCATCAGTATAGGCCATTATAGGCCACTTATCACCATGTGGGCCATCTGCTTGTACCGATATAATACCGCAAATAAAAGTTCGAGTAGGTTAGGTACTTTTACAATTATAGAATATCGTTACGTCTGACTATGAATGCAGTTCTACAACTCTGACATCTTCCTACTAGCGTATTCGTCTGTCAAGGGGTGATCCCCCTTGACAGACGAATACCCATTAAATTTACCTATAACCTCATTCGAGAACCGGTCTTCTCTTTCGAAACATGGGGATGTCATCTCAGTTGCTAAATAAAGTAAATAAGGTCACGAATATCACCTATAAAAATTGGCCAAAACGCTATGAATAATATTATAACTTCGTCTAGCAAACAATTCAAATTATATGCGGTGTTATCGTATTGCCTCCACCGTCCGCCGATGTCGTGTCGGTACTGTATAAGCAGCCATCGGTCAGTCGTCGGTCAAGCTGTAATAGCCAAACAGTTGTTGTTAGTTTATTATGACATCTATAGTGGGGCAAGCGACGCCATAAAACACTGAGATACTAAATTGTTTTAACTATTTAACTTTCTAGAGACGCTTCAACAATGTTGAACGAGTTTGAAGCGCCGTTGTTCAACCCTTTGGAACTTAAAATGAACTAAGCTTTTAGCACAAGTTATGTTGCTACTATACCTATAGGTAGAGAAACAGACGCACGAATACTTATGAACAAGTCAAATGTAGGTAAGTACCGAAAAGTTACAAGAGTTTTAATCTACGCTGTTCTGTTACTTGCGTGTGCGTGACATTGGGCCTGATTTTGTTGTTGGTGCAATTTTCTAGTATAGTACTAAAATAATATGATCTGTGACTAAACTAATTTGACAGCACAAAAATGATCTTCTCTTTGTAGCTTCAGTTCATGAGAAAATGATGGCAACAATTAGTGTGGTCAAATTAGGTTAGTTTCGGAAATGAATCGGAGCATTGTTCAATCTGTAAGTGTGTTAGTTCTCTAACGTACTCGATTACGGGCAAAACTGGTGCTAAGAACATAGAAAAGCTTTATTGCAAGTACTTAAGATACACTGTGTAATATGTAGTTAAACCACATTTTGTGACCATACATCCAGTAGGTACCTATACCTACCTACTGCGCATTTTAGGAATGCCTGTTTAGCTCGCTCTGTTACTCCCAATTTAAAACCATGAAATTATTTTCTTTTGATATCCGACAGAGTTTGTGATGATAATTTCAGAGGCTGATTATTTATAACTTTGATGACATAACTATGATGTCTCATTTTCGGCTGGAAATTAATTAATTTGACCAACAGCTGCAGCGGAGCCGGGATCGCCGTTAAATACAATTTATGTAACAAACTTATTTCATTTGCAGACAAAGTCAGAGACAAATTAGAAGTCTAGTGACTATTAGCACAGAATGCTATGAGCAAGCTATAGGATGCGTGGGAGTTTATTTCAGATGGAACACATAGTAGGGTAGTGTGGTGTAAGACTGCATACTTTTGGCTACCAACTAGTTAATTTACCTTCTTGCATGGTAGGTAAAACTACTGGTTTGAAAAGTGGTTTCTTGTTACTTTATTTTCGGCCTACAAAAATAATTACTAATCTACATATACCTAAGTAGGTAGGTAAATACTTATACAAACTTTATCTAAAAAATTATACTCTTTATTTAACAGGACCATTGGCAAAGAATACTACTTCAAGTCGAGGACTTCGTTTAAATAAGCACCTAAGTTTTATATAAAGTACCTAATAAGCTTTAGTAACCGAATTGGTCCTTAGATTCAACCTCTAATATTTAAATGAAAATTAATTTAGATTCAGTATTATTTTTAATAAAGATCCTGAGAGTTTTTGATAGTCTAAGTAGTTGGTACTTATGATTTTATTAAATGAAAATGTCTGGTGAATAACTAAAACTAATATTTTATTACTTATAGCCTACATTTTTTTAACTTCTATGTTCATGAAAGTGTTTCAACTTACAAAAACTAAATTTTAATATAATAAGCACAAAACTTATAGGTATAAAAAATATATTTCATTAAACTAAGTAGGTAAGTAGACCAATAAATATTATATCTCTAAACGTAGGGTAGCTGTGCAGAAAACTCCCATGTTCCTGGGCCGTAAGATCAAAAGCAGTTTAAACTATGGGTTTCGGTAACTACGATTACATTTGATCGATGGATTAATCTACTGTCATCTCTGTCAGTTTAAGTTACCGATGGTCGATTAACTACCATTGATCTTATGAAATAATCGGAGACTGGAGGTTAAACTCTATTTCGTGGTTTAAACCACTATTGATCTTATGGCCGCTAGTCAAATACTAACGTTCCCGGGGTTGATTGAAGTAGCGTGTCACTGGGTATAAAAAATAAAGCCAAAAAACATCGTCAAGCCTATCAATTTAACCCAATAATAATTGAACTTACGGATGAACACCATTTGAACAACAAGATCCATGTCATTGTGATCCACGCCACTTGGATATCAGAAATTCCATTTAATTTTGATGTAGGTGTAGAATTTGGCTCTCGTTTCAATTTATCTCTCATTTTTGTTAGGTGGTATTTAGGTATGCCTTTCATTTTGCTTTACAACATGAACCTACCTAAAGTACCTACCTTGAAGGAATGTGATGGTGAATCGACGTCGTGTGAATTTGATTTCATTTTACGTCGAAGGACTAAAAACTGGCATTACTTACCCAGACGAGTTTGAAAAATATTGTCTTTTCTTGTGTAAAGTAAATTTTTAGCCTTGAAAGTTTCTCAACGTTATGATTGGTATGTTCTTAAACTTACGGGTGTCTTTGTTTTTTCTATCCCATCTGTATAGTATCTATCTATACCTAATTACAATGCATATCAGCCAGAAGACAAATTTTAAATAATAGAAATTATACTTTTCTAACGAAAAGGGTCTACCATCCGATTCCTTGGTAAACCATTATCATGCCCGAGTGAACAGCTACCGACGACAGAGGAGTGGTCTGAGCTCTGCTAGCATTGTTTGTGACAAAAGGGGTATTATGTATCTACATTTCACTGTTATGTTGTTCACGTTTCGCAGAAAATTTAAATTGAATTTAAATTGGTACCATTAGATCACGAGCAGGTGCCCAAAAGTAAAGGAATACTACGTTTTATATATGAACTTACCTAGCCAAGTTCATAATTTAACAATAAACTGTTGATTTGAAGTACCGTCAATCGTGATATTCCTCGTGGAAAATGCTACGTTATTTGCCCTCTACAAACACCTATTTCGAGATCTACCTACTTATAAGAGATCTACACATAGATCAAAATTATTAGGTTCCTACTCTACCCGGCTGTTAGTATGGCGTACCGATACTGTATTTAAAATAAACTACTTTATTGCCTTTGAATATAATTTATCTCATGATTATTTAGAGATATCTTTAAAGAACTATGTTTTTATGATAAAAATGTAAAATAAATACCAAATCTAAGATGGCATGGTCGTAGCTCTGGATGGCTGATCCTGGATTATGCAATGACCGTGTAAATTCGTGAATGCTAAGTTTTATGACCAAATAAGCAGCTACGGTAATAACCGACAACTGCTAGTGCCGTGACTAATACTTATTACCACGATGTTCCGACTGTCTACAAGGCAGGTGATCTAAATTATACGCGATGATGTCACCCCAAAAACTACTGATCATTTTCCTGTCTCTTAGAATCATTATCGATTGGTACTGATTTGTTTCAGTCGAAGTGCAGAGTTAGGTGCAATTTTTCAAGAAATTTTAATAAAAAACAATTAGTAAGACGTACCCCCTACCTAATTCTTACAAGAATTCTTATAATGAAATAAAACGTGATTTCATTCATATATTGGTACCACTACCTTAATCCGAGTTTACGCCGGACTTATTGGTAACAGCGGCTATGCCTAGATACTGTGTGGTAGTGGTAGGTAGGGTTTCCTTCAAGATATGAATCAAATTACTCGCGTAGCTTGATTTAGGGGCGAAGATAAGATTTCTAATAAAGGAAAACCTTTGTTTCAGGGATGGCAGACGACACGATGAATTTCACAGATGGAATTACTGCTAGTGTGGAGCCGAGTGAATTATCAAAGTAAGTTAACAGAAAATATATCTTGTCCTTCCTCTCTTGTCTCTCTTATCTTCTTTGTCTTGTCTTGTTCTCTTGTCCGTAGAGATATTTCCTTCTAAGTATGCGTTATTTTTTTTTCAAAAATGCAGTTAGCAATTTTTTGTATAGAGGTGAAGTAGGCCGACGACACCTACTATAAAAAATTCTCAGAAGAATGAAACTAAAAAATCTAAGCTTCACTGCAACCAAAAAAACCTCCGATCTGATGATTTTGAGAAGGCCTATGTAACATTTGTATAACATGGTATATGTAACATTGTATTTGTATAAGTGGCTCCCTATCCGCGAAAGACACAGGAGAACCCTATGCCTTCTTTTCGCGATACTTAATGAAAATAACTCTCCCCAATACCTTAAAAGTAAATTTTCCTTCCTCTCCGATTCTCACAATCGCAACCTAAGATCCACCAACACCCTAGCTTTGGCTACTCTTATGCACTCAACATCCTCCCGCGGTAACTCTTTTGAGGTGGCAGCTGTACGGCTCTGGAATGCTCTTCCAAGTAACATACAAAGGGCTCCGAATAAATTGGTTTTTAAGAGACTCGTTTATGAACACCTCTTGAAACAGGATGCATCAAAGCGAAATACATAGGTAGGTTTCTTTATTTTCTTTATTTTTTATGTTCTGAATTGTAGCTCATGTAGGTACTCTAACTTAACCCATACTATTAGTGCAATTTGTTCTCTTTTCTGTTTATTCATTCTGATTGTTTTGAACATGTAGGTACTGTTTATCTTAAGTTTGCACGCCAACCATTCTCCTGACCTGTAAGGTTGGCAGGTAGAAAATGCTTATAGCATTAAGCCCACCTACTTTTACATTTGTTCTTTTGTGCAATGAAGAGTTAAATAAAAAATATAACATACAGTCTAATTGAGAACCTCCTCCTTTTTTGAAGCTGATTAAAAATATTGAGCTTCCGTTTCGGAGTTCACTCCATAAAAATCAATACCTAAAAAAATATATTTACAAACTATATATAAAATTACTATAAAATTGAAATTATTTGTACTAAATTTGAATTTTGGATGTTTGTGTGATCATAATTAAGTCCCAATCAGGCAGTGTGCCCAAAAGAATGGCGACGTCACCTCTTTGTATAGCAATACTCGCAATACTAATTCTATCCCCGAGGTAAGCACCAGCCCCTTGATCATTAATTTGTCAATGTAACCATCTTACCCTATGAGCTTTCGGACAAAATACAAATGGACGGAAGAAGGGAACATTAAAAGAAACGAATAAGGCCTCAAATATGTTACAACCGCAGCCATAACAATAATATTTTATTTAGTAGATGTGCTGAATCAGAACAATATGAAATCTGCAGCGGACGGTTTCGCATTCCCTTTTGTTTCCTCATCACGTTGAGAAGGAACACAAAGCTATATGAATATCTGCTAGTGAAAGGTGCATTTTTATTTTTGCATTACGAATGCACAAAAGCTGGAGTTAATTTACCTTTGCTCTGGAATTCAAAGGCTTCAAAAAATAATTGAATAAATTGTTGCATGTGACATGTACCAAAAGGGTATGTTTTTACAACGCGCCGGTCACAAAAGTTCAATAAGAAAATAATATAATAAGAATACGAGGAGCAAATAGTGAACTTTGTACAGAAATTAGTATGCATATTTTTACCAAGTCCATTTTTATAAAATTATTTTTTCAGCCCTTGTCCTAATCTAAGAAAAATTGCTTCCCTGATCCCAAAGATACTTCAGTCGTCCAAGTACGTTACTTATCATTGAGATCAGTTAGGCCAAGGGCACAGCCGAGGGCTTATGTAGGTTAGGGGTTACTCCTACACGTTTTGGATTTTTCCCATCCTTTCCACTAGTGGGACAAAAGATGAGGAGGATGGGAACAACCCATTTATAGAAGGCCTACTACATAAAACCTTTTTTGAGCAGGCAAGTGAATATTATTATATTCGTGTAAGTTAGATAAATCGGCGTTGTATATTGGTTAGAGTCGAACAATTTATCAGATCTAAGTAGAATTATTCAGGTAGGCAGATAGTAATACGAAGATTTACTGGTTTTAATTGGTTCCAGGTTTTCACCAGGACTTTTGACGTTCGCCGCAGTCATCACTGGCATGATCATGGTGGTCGGTCTGTTCGGTAACCTGCTTACTGTCGTGGCGCTGCTGAAGTGCCCCAAAGTCAGGAATGTGGCTGCTGCTTTTATTATAAGGTGAGCACCATTTTTTTTGTTTTTAAATTGTTTTGTCTTATTCCGTGTTTGTACACTGGCCAATACCGACAGCTACACCATATGAATAGGCGCCATGTACTGTATAATACCTCTCCGCAAGTATCGTGTCAGTGGCAGTGAAAATAGCCGTTCTTCATCCAGGAAGAGTGCCAACACTGCCAACCTCTGAAAAAAATATTTATAAACCCCAAGGTGGTTCGAAAATCACCTATCTGAAACTAACGAAGGGTAGTCTTGAACGCGTAGTCATACGCATAGTAACTTGGTGTACCAACTCTCCTCAGATCAGCGGTTTCCTCTTACCGTCAAATTAGCTGGACTTCCGACCGCATTTCCAGTCCAACTTCAACTTCCGCCGTTTCGGGGGAATTGAATTACATTCTATTCTACGCTACCTATACCCCTGTTTAAATTTCAACGTTCACAATGTGATGGAAAATTGTTTCGACTAATTTCTTGACGAAATTACGATTCTGTATGAAATGACAATTCATTTCGGTGACAAAGAAGCCATTCAACTAAGTATCCATGTAGGTAGGTACCTAGTAAGTTTCAGAATGATGTTATGTAGAGGAATTAAATCCAAACCGGTATTGTAGATATTTGTCCCTTACGGTTTCCTAGACGACGTATTGAGGAAGTTAAGGAAGCCATGAAAAAATTGGTTCCCGTTTGGAACCTATATAGAAGGGCCTAGCCTAGAGTCATAAGAACATTGGTAGATAGGTATTTACAAAGAGACAGAAGCTCTTATCATGGTAAAACCAGTATAACCTGACTCTGTGGCAGACCCTCCCATAAAAAGTTCATCAAGATGATCTTTATGGATCACATTGATCACGTAGAGTAAAGCCACAGTGGTCATAAAAACCAATGCTCAGAAGGTTTTAGTAATCTGAGTTTTAATGTTAGGTGGGTGCTTTTCTGTATAAAGTAATCTTAGCAGTCTAGGTGACGAAAATTAGTCATAATGAGTAAGTACCTACAATAAGCACCATTGTCTAATCTAATTCCTAATAGGCGAACAACGGTATAGTACCACACACAGATCATAACATAACACTATTATAGGTATGCAGTACCTATAAATTATTATGTCATACCACAGATCATCTAATACTATACTAGTCATACCTACCTAAAAAAACAATGGATGATCGAATGACAACATGTAACTAGTTCTAATAAGTACCTTCTATTTCTCTGGGAAAAGGTTAGAAACTTTCCAATATAAAAGACGACTTTAGGCGGCTTTGTAGGTACTTGTATTGTATTTACGATGAGTATCTATAAATTGTATTTATAAGTAGGTAGTGGTCTTTGCAAAGACCTTGCAGGCAATATTACTATGATTTCAATTTCAATTTTCAATTTCAATTTATTCAGGTGAAAAAATATGAAAATTGAGGCAGTACGAAGTCTGCGGGGTCATTTAACTCACATAACAGTAGTATTAATTCTCCTTTCAGTTTATGCATAGCGGACTTCCTATTCTGTGCCATGGTGCTCCCGTTCGCCATATCCGGCTTCTGGACGCGCACGTGGTCCCATGGGGGTGCGCTCTGCAAGCTGGTACCGTTCTTACGGTATGGAAACGTGGGGGTTTCACTGCTTAGCATCGCATTGATCACCTTGAACAGGTAAGCTACAACACCTACATAATAAAATAATGTTTTATATCGTACATTTTAGTGAACCTCGTTACTCATTGGTAAGTAATTAGTAGGTACTCTTACCAATCTTCCTAGAAATATATATAAAAACGAATTGCTTTTCGTTAGTCTCGCTAAAACTCGAGAACGGCTGAAGCGATATGGCTAATTTTGGTCTTGAATTATTTGTGGAGAAGGTTTAAAAGGTGAAAAAATATGAAAAGAGGCAGTACGAAGTCTGCGGAGTCAGCTAGTATCAAATAAATTATTTTGTTGACACATAAAAAACTTAGCGCCCGTATATGCCTTGGACACAAATCATATCCTTGGACGAATTAACACACGTACCTATGCTGGTTCACTGCTCAAGCACAGATCGGGACTCAAGCATCGATTTTTATATGACAATTGTCTACTTAAATCTATGATTGAGTAACGATTTCTGTATCGGTATACGGGCCTAGAACTCGATCATCGCTCTACGTGACTCTGTACGCTGCTACACCGTGTCTATTCATTATTTATTGTCAACCAAATTTATTCATTGAAACCGTAATGATGTTCCACGGAATATCTTCTGTTTTGTGTGTTGTTCATCCACTTTCCTTAGATCTACTCTTTGACCAGGTACCTACCGGATTCTTCTAGTAAAGTGGCAGATTCAATAGCTTTGATATCCAATTCTCTCGAACTGATAAGCTCGGAATACGAAGATTATAACAGGCCAACCATCCAATTTATTTCCCTGTATCCGCAAAATAAAATGTAGTTCAGGGAAATGTCAGAAAAAATATTTTGTTACTATTTAGCGAAATAAGCACAGACAAGTGTCTAAGGAAAATGTTTGTTGCGTGGTGGACAAGGTCTGATAGTTTGAAGGCGATGAAATAATAAGGAAAAGATCAATGGTCATTTACCTACTGACCTATTTTGTATAGTTGAACTAACCATATTGACTGAACTCAGGTACCTACCTACCTACTCATAGATACTCGTAGCTACATCTTCTACAGTGTAGAAGGAAACCAATTTTTTTGAGATGACTTAGGTAGAAATATCTCTAGAAAGTGATTTTCCATTACCATTCGACTCTCATTATTAGGTAGAAAGTATTCCAGGCTGACACATTTCGGTACGAAACATTACATAAATTCGGTTATGAACCCATTTACTCGGTCGACTGGAATCTGCACGCAATTCCTGCCATGTGTTCCAATCCAGTGGAGTCGTGAAAAATCACACAATTTTGCAGGATTTACTTGGATTATGGTTTTGAAGAGGGTGGTGGGCTTCATTTGTTTTGTTTTTAGGAGAGCTCGGTGTCAAATATTAGGTATTGGTACTGGTAGCGTGTGCCTTTATAGCTAAACTAATACTTTCGTTGGAAAAATACCTAATAAGCCCTCCTATTCTACAAATTCCACTAACATGAGTTTATTACAATTGGGAATAACCATGTAGGTAACTAGGTACCTCCGTTCGAGGTTTTAATTTTCTTGTGGTATGGTACCTACTGTACCTATCAACGCTTTTCAAATAACATGCACGTTATTCGATATTACCTCACACCTCATAGTCTTACTAATTTAAAAAAGAAGTTCATTTATAACCCACTAATGGACAAGTGTTCCTCATTCACGATATCATACCTACCCTAAATTTAGTCACAGAATTTGTAATGGTACCTAGATTCCTTCAGTTCACTAATACCCAGCTTCTTTCCTTTCTTTCAGGTACATCATGATAGCTCACCACAGCTGGTACGCCCGCGTCTACAGAAAATGCAACATTGCTCTCATGATCGTCTTTTCTTGGATGTTCTCGTACGGCATGCAGATCCCAACACTCGTTGGAGTTTGGGGTAAGAACTTTTTGACGCTTCATTCGTTTGCTTAGTCGACTTGTTCACGGGTGTTTGCAAGTTGCAGCTTTTTGTTCGTGCCTTGTTGTATAAGTATAATTATTTTTTATGGTTTTTCAGGCACATTTGATTACGATCCAGAACTAGGCACGTGCTCTATAGTTCCTGACAAAAACGGAAACTCAGCCAAAACAGCACTCTTCGTCATCGCCTTCATAGTGCCAGCCATGCTCATCTTTATATGCTACGCTAGAATATTCTGGGTTGTGCACAGGTAACCATCCTTTTTTTATACAACTAAATGATGGAACAAGCAGTAAGATCTTATCGACTACAGAATATGCTAGGTATTTATATTCAGAAAATTTACCAAAAATTCTGTAGATTTCCGGTCAGCTCACTGAAAGCAATCCTTTTTCCACTGACACGATAAACCAACCAAAAATTTCATCTATTTTCAGCTCAGAGGTTAGAATGCGAGAGCATCAAAGATCCCAACACATCAGTCCAGGGAGTCTCAACAACAGCACAGCGGACAAGAGGTCTACAGTCAAAGACAACAGAGAGACCAAAGCAAAGAGAAACGAGTGGAGGATAACCAAGATGGTGCTGGCTATTTTTCTATCGTTCCTGGTGTGCTACCTGCCAATTACGATCGCGAAGGTCGCTGATAATCATGTGCATTATCCTAGTAAGTTAATTAAAAACATAGTTAAACATTCCATTGAAAGTTGGCTTGATGATATCTCATAAATATAATATAATATATTTAATAAATAAATAAATAAATAAAATAAATAAATATTCACGGACACTTAACACAATGTTTGTTCATTTTATTTTGAGCTGCTAATGGCCTCAACTAAGCATAGAAGCGTCGAAACATTCATTACGATAAAACCATTGCACAATCCAGCAACGGCAGCTTGTGATACCAAAGCCCCTTCTTAGACCAAATTACAGAACATATTAATATCAGTAAATAGGTAACGTTACCATTATCTTCACAGTGTTCCACATAGCAGGCTACATACTCCTCTACGCGAGCGCGTGCGTGAACCCTATAATCTACGTGATAATGAACGCGCAGTACCGCGCTGCGTACGCCGCCGCCCTGTGCTGCCCGCTCGCGAGGCTGTCGGGGCTCACCAGCGGTGCGTATCCGTCTACGCCAGCCTCTCCACCCGCTAGGAACGAGCGCACTCTCGCCTCGTATGTCAGGACGTGAGGTGCGATGTGTTTGGTGATGGGTTCTGTGTCGTCTGTGTGTGCTTTGACTAGCCATGGGCCAGATCCAGCAGTGCAAGTACCGATCTTGTCGATCGCATAATTTGACATTTACATTCGTCAAAATTCGTTAAAATTGGTTTTATCGACAGTAGCGGGTACGTTACCAACTTAGTCGATCGGTAGACAAATTCGCTAAATTTTAACAAATTGGCAATGGTGTATGTTTACTATGTTTTGATTCTGACGAACGAAAGTGATTAACAGTGATATTGACAGTAAACTATGTAGTAAATCATGGCAGCACAGCAGTGAACGAATGATTTCGATAAACTCTGACCTTATTTTTGGGAGTACGGATCTTTTGTCGACAAGAGATCCGTACTCCCATGGAACGATACGATTCGATACGTTTATCGACTTTAGCGATCGACAACTAAGCGATCGATAAAAACGGTAGGTACTTGCACTGCAGATTAGATATGTTAAACGCGTTTTGCCGATACTATATTTGGTCCATCTTTGATCCAATACCTACCACAGCAAAATTTTACTCACTTTTACATTTTACTCATTTTACATTTTACTTTTACTTTTACACACATTTTACTCACTCACCTAATTATCAGTAGAAGTCTCGCGCTGAAATACTTCGGCTTCCTTTATTGTGCCTCTATCATTGTCAGTGAAGTGAAGACAATGATAGAGACACTATAAAGGAAGCTTAGGTACTATGGTGATAAAATGGTGATCAGATCACAGATGGATCAAATATTATCAACGACAAACATCGGCGTGCCTCACTGTCCCTGCCACATCCAAGAGTTGTGCACGTGTTTTATAAAGCTTTTTGTGTGTGTTATGGGTATGGGTTGCTTCACTTTTTGTGTGTGTTGTGTTTAGGTACCTATAGGAACCTAACTTACCTACCTAGTTAGGTCGTTTATGTATGTTCAATCAGTTTTCATTCTTTAGCAGTAAAGAAGCTTCTATTATGATGCTCAATTAATTTTGCACAATATTTAGGCTCCTCTTCTTCCCAAAATTAAGTCACAAAACTCTGTACTATAAAGACAACTTCTTGAGGGATTTGTGGTCACAAGCCTTTAAAAGACAATTCATTAGTATCTAATCCTTTTAGAGAAATGGAACGAGCGTCACGGATACAGCTACAGCAACACGCGAACAGCACTCAGCCAGGTGTCTCTGGGGGAGTCCAGAGCCGACCCTCGGGGCTCCCAGATCCCAGGCGCTGGCGGAAGGTAGACCACTACCCTCACTACATGTCAAGCCGATCCCAAACTATGGGACCTCATCAGATTTTCGAGCCCAGCTTAACCAAATCGCAGACCTTAGGAGCATTGGAGTCTTCACAAAAATCACGAACTTTAGAAACTTTTGGACCGCAGAGGGCGGATTCTAGAAGGTCGGAAATAGGTTCGCAGCAAAGTGTCAAGATCACGAGGTTCCAGTTGGGAAATGACAGGCAAACTAAAGTGTAGCTGCTTGTCGTTCCTTATTATGATGCCAAAGAGATTTTAACTAAGACTTATTCATACCAAAAATAATAAATTTTATTACAACGAGTTTTAAAGTTTGCTTTGAATCGGCACAGCCGCACTTACTTTTTTATACTCACTACGTATTGCTTAGTATTATTATTATGATAGTAAAATCACTTATTATGAACTATCCGTCCTAATAATGAACGACAAGCTGGCTAGAATGGCTGGTTTTATGTAAATTATGTAACAGGTGCCTTATATTTAAGCTAGGTAGCTCGTATTTAAATTGTACAGAGTTGTTAAGCTAAACGTGTTTACCTAGATATATTTCTATCTAACACGCTTAGCGATTGTGGTGCAAACTGATCTTTAGTAGGTAACATGTACCTTCTTGTATAATGTCTTCCAAAATTAACTAGGTGTATCATTCTTTACTCGAATATCCATAGAATTGAAGAAACTTCATGCAATCAATGCTACTATTTATTGAATCTATATCACAGATGACCTTGTAGACTTACTTGTAGGTAGGTATGTGATCTATATCGGTAGTTGTTAGTAACCAAAAAGATAGCACCCAAAAAAAAGTAAAGTAGTAGAGCAACTAATTTATGATCTGTCGTAGGTACGAGTTAGGTGTTCATTTCCGGAAGTAGCTAGGTACACTTTTCGCATCTAGTATTTATTGGTTAGACCTAACAAATAAATATATAGTCACCTACCTATCCAATAAATACAGAATTATTAGCAGGCACCATAGTATGTGCCTACCAACTAGATACATACTGACTAAAACATTCCATTTTTATTTGTATCTAGATAGATATACCTAAAGAATGTGTAAATGAAAAGACCAAAGATTTAGAAATAGGAAGGTAAGTAATGAATATGGATTTTTAAAAATAAATTAAAGTTACTCATAAAATATTGTATTTTGCTATGTCCTACCCGCGGAACATACCTACTGTCCTACGAGTAGGAACTTAACTTTAGTCTATGTTATAGTACATTGTTCACCGAGAGGAGAAAGTGACCGATTACCGTCGAGGGTGTCGTTTGAAGCCCGAGCAGTAAGGCGAGGGCTTTAAAACACCCGAGATCGGTACTTTAGAACAACTGCAGATTTTAAATAAAGTACCGCCTCGTAATTCATTACTTCCAAGCGACTAAATTAAAAACACGTTCGACGCTGTTTAAATAAAACGCAAGCAGATGTATTTTTGTTTAGCTGGTTTATATGGTGGCTGTCAGATCAGCGATTAGATTTAACAGTCTGATAGTGAAGATAATCCTTGGTTAGGGCATGGTGAAACACAAAGCGACCTTAACAGTCCGTTAATGGCTGTTAGTTTAATTAACAGAGCATGGTGAAACCGGCCCTAAACCTACCTACTTATTTATAACTTAATTTTATACACTTAGGTACCTACTACCTACATGATAGGTAGGTAGGGCCTAGTAGGTACTTAGATACCCAGGTAGGTAATCAAGTAGGAAACCATTCTGGATGGAGAGTTCTTAGGGAAATTCCTTACAGTATGTGATTATTAGACTTACTTACCTGTCTACTAGGTAGTACCTAATTTATTTTAATAAATAAAGTCAATGGTTGTATAAAATGAAATAAAAGACAATAATTTTAAAATTTTATCTGCCTCTTTTTACTGATATGAAATAATAGGTAGGTACCAACCTAATTTCAATGTGGTTTCCTACCCTAGAGTGCTCGCCACCACTGAAGCCTTACGGCAAAAGTGGGAACTAAATACGGAGAATGGGAACTAAAATAGGGCTGCTTTCTGCGAAAGCAGCGCCGCGTATAAATAATGGACTTCAGTGGTGGCGAGGACTCTAGGGCCGATAGCATCTATCACTGTCAATTTGGCTTATTCTGCCAACGTCATTGTCATCGCAGTAATGTTATGCTTGCTTGCTATAATTGCTTTGCTGGCTTCCAGTGCTGCCAGACCCGTCCCTGAAAGACAGATTCTGCATTTGTATCGCTTCGGCACACCTTTGATAAAATAGGCCTAGGTCTATGGTGTCAATATTATTTTGGTTGCTTACTTGTAGAGAAAAGTATGATCTGCGCCTCGTTTCGACTGCCATGTCAATGAGTCATTTTTGATACATTTTTATGGTAGGTACTTAGGTACCCGCGACAACGTGATGATGCCGTAATGAGCAGTTTTTGTATTATTTTATTAATATAAATATTTATAAAATAGCAGCAGCAGCAAATTAGCAGTAAAAACTTAGCAGCTTTATTAAAAAAACATCCTTTTCTTTAGCTTTTTTGGATTCAGGTGCTGGCAGCATTGCTTGCTTGCTTTGCATCACCCAAGCTTGACTTGCTTGCATGCATTGCGGGCAGGCAGAGCGGATGCGATGCGATTGATCATGGGAAAAAGATTTTCATTTCTCGCGTTGTATTTCTCTAAAAATTTGCTATATTTATGTAAACCTAATCTGTAGATTATCCTAGAAATACTGTTTGTGTATACCATATTCAGATTTCTTCCATAGTTTACTGAAAAGTGTTGAAAAACCAAAAACCACCATGGACGTGGTCGGCAGTGAGATTGGCCAAAAGATGCGGGTAAATAAGCCTCTAATTGATTGTTATTTCATACTATTCCAGTTTTAAATAGTCCTCTTTAATATTAACGTTATTAGGTATGTCTACATTTACAGTGCCAGCTTATATTTTACATAGTTATGTAGGTAGGTCTTTCGCTAGTAGAAATCAATGGCCGTTTAGACTCCCTTTGAATTATTGTTTAGAATAAGTACCTATTGATTGTATTTTCTATTTGCAGTCAGCGATCAAGGCTAAGCTGACCGAATTGGGTTGTTATGTTGGTAAGTACTTAGTTACTGTCCTTGGATGTCACTTTCATCATATTTAAGCCCAGTGAAAATATAAACTGTCTTTAGCCTATGGCCGGTATCATCATTGCACCATACTGACAATAAAACCTCTTTTCTCTACAGATGATGAACTACCTGACTATGTGATGGTGATGGTAGCAAATAAGCGTACTCGGGCTCAAATGGAAGATGATCTTCAGCTGTTCTTGGGTGACAATACGGAGTTGTTTGTGAACTGGCTGCATCAGGTCTTAAAGAAGTTGCAGGAGGTCACTGTTGCCGCTCCAATCACTAGTATGTTGAACCTTTACAACTTAGTAACAACTTGGCTGCTTGGATGTGCTTTGTACTGCCACTTGACTCTCACATCCGGCAAATACACAAGAGTTGGCAGCAAAGTTCTTTTTTAAAGTATTGAGGCACCCATTCATATTGATCCTGTTGTCGCATTTTTGTAAACTAATAACCTAAGTTTCGAAAAATGTCTCAACAGAATCGACGCCACTCTTAATTGACTGCTCAAATAGTTAGCCTCACCCAAAATGCCTTACTGCAGCAAATATTCTTTCAAAAATTGGCTTTAGGTAGATATCTTATTCACTTAGGAAGTATTAACCCTTATAGCAAGTCTTGAATCAAGTAATCTTTGAATTTTCAGAACCCATTGAACAAGAAAAAACCAAAGAAAAGGAGAAGCCTAAAGACAAAAAATCAAAGGAAAAAAAAGTAAAAGATAAAACTAAAAAAAGTGATTTGAAAAAAGCAAAGAAAAAAGTGAAAGAAAAGATGAAAACACAACTCAAAAAGAAAGAGAAAAAAACTCATAAGAAAAAAAAGAGTAAACACAGTGAAATCCATCGTCCAAACATACCTCCATTACTCATGAATATGGAAAAAGTGTCTGAGCCATCAATCACTGATGTTTTTGCTGGACAGATTTTGAAGAACCATGGGATTCTGGTAGACACTCCGAAAGAACCTCCCAAGGAGTCTAAACCTGTAATGGAAATTGATGCAGCAGAGCCTGATACTGTCAAAAGACCTGTCATTCCCATCATAGACCCAGCGACTATTTTATCTGAACCTATTACAACAGAAATAGAAGATATTGTCACTATTGATGAGAGCTCACAAGAAACGGACAAGTCTGTTGCGCCCAGAGACGAACAGCTAAAAGAAATAAACAAAATTGAAGCTAAGATACAGGGGTTAAAGCAGAAATTGGCTGAGCAGTTAGATTCAATGTCGGACGATGAAGATTTCTTGAATATCAGAACTGAGGCTGAAGAGCTTATGAACGATTTTGCAGAAGATGTATTCCAGGTGAGTTTTGAAGTGAAAAACTTCTTTAGCACTGTTGTGATTTGAAAGTCGATGAAACGAGAAGAGAGATCCCAAAGCTAATTTTCGTACGCATTCTAAGGGTCAATTTATACTAGCGCAGAGTCGATTCGAAGTGTCTTGAACATAACAAATTTAACCTTAACTCCACAGCGTAACGCACACATTACTTCTGAGATTTTAATCAGCGTTGTTCACGCGCAGACGCGCGAACTCCGAAGAAGGCGTGCGCCTTTTTAAAATCTCAGAAGTAATGTGTGCATTATGCTGTGGAGTTAAGGTTGAATTTGTTATGTTCAGTTTTGGATAGACGCTTCGATTCGCTTCCACTCTGCGCTAGTATAAATTGACCCTAAAGAGACTGGTGGCCAAGTGGTTTAATGGATTGGATCAAATCAAGACTAGCTCATAGTGCGTGGGTTCAAGTCTCAAGCAAACTCGTTGACTTTTAGCCCAAACTTTTTTAAAGTGATAACTTCTTTAGCATTGTTGTGATTTGAAAGTCTTTTTGAAAATTTCACTATTACAAATGTTTTTTTTTACTTTTAGCAACTTTCTTTTGACTTTGCACAGACTAAATTGTAAGAACTTAACAAAACTCTTGACGAAGATACCTCTTGGATGTCTGAGGATGTTGTAAAAGAACTCTACTAATTGATATTTCATTAAATCTTTGATTTTGTTCCAGGAAATCTCTCAACAAACTACTAGCACACCTCCCATCACACCAAAATCCCCAATACGGGCTACATCCCCCATACCAGTTCCAAAATCTCCAATTCGTCTCCCTGTCTTAGCCCCAAAGCCAAAGGAACCTGAAGTCTTACCTCAAATAGAACTGAAACTGCCCAAAAGACCCATTAGGGAAAGGCTGGGGACCCGGGAAGAGAATAAAAATGTTCAAGAAACCCAGGACAAAGTAAAAGAGAAACAGGACAAGACAAAAACTGAGAGTCCCGAAAGGTTGTTAAATTAATTTGAGGTAGTAAGGAGATATGTTTATTGATTACTAGTATTTAATTTACATAATCAAGTCAATTGTATTTCAGGCAATTAAATTTTCCTTCTACCAAAAGCCCACAGAAAGTCCTACTAATATTATAAACGCGAAAGTTTGTAACGATGTATGTATGTATGCATGGATGTTTGTTACTCTTTCACGCAAAAACTACTTGGCATATATATTGTCCGTGACCTGGATTAACACATAGGATACTTTTTGTCCCGTTCCTGGGGAAAAGATGAACATCTAAAAAAAATTATCAGTAAAAACATCAGTCCAGCCGTTCATTTGTTAGAAATGGTAGGTGTAGCAAAACACAACTGACATGAAACAACTGACAGCTTGAATAAAATCTTTTTATATTGGTGGGTACACAACCTGGTTGTAAATAATCAAATTAAGAAAACAATATTTTCATTCATAAGCTACGTGTACAAGCAATCCGATTCGGATGAAACTTGGAATATATATTGTCCATGATTTTCAACTTTTGACATTTCTGCATGACTATTATCTCGTCCTCAGAGAGATACGACGACTAAGAAGTGTCAAAAGTGTACATTATGGCGCGTTTTGTCGACACCATTAGGTACCACAGATAATGCAATAGTTCCTAACTGATGCAAAATGCTTACATTTTGACAGAACGACATGACAATATCTCGCGGTGCGCATCTTAGGCACGCTGGGTTAACACATAGACTAGGTACTTTTTATCCCCAAAAATCAACGGGATCCAAAGGGACGCGAACGAAGTCGCGGGCGGCCTCTAGTACATTAATATGCAGACTAATTATACAAAAATAATTAAATAAATACCGTAAAGACTAGTAAGACTATTCACTTTAAAAAAAACCAGCACACAGAAAAATAATACTAAATCGATTTGATATAGTTTATTCTGTACTTTAGTTCAGTTTTATGAAATTTGTAGTGTAAATTTAAATTAATTTGTGTAGGAAAGTGTGCCTAGCAATCAGACAGTTGGTAAATAAACACTAGCATCCAAGGATCGGGCTATAAAGTTGGATAAAGGGTATATAAATTTGGTAAATCTTTACATGATAAGTGATTTTGTGGTTGAACTGTGTGTAGAATATTGTTGTACTAATTTGTTAGCATTTCTGATCAATGCTAAAATTTCACGGTTACTTTCACTACTGTATGATAGGTGTATTATCTTCCCTGTGTTCTGCAGCTCACTGCCTCAAGCTTGGCACCCTATATGTTTTAAACTAGCGGACTGTCCCTGCTTCACTCGGGTATTTAAGAAAAATTTCAAATGTTTTAGGTCATGTTTTTAAACCTTGTATTACATTACTAGCTTCCGCCTGCGACTTACTAGCTTCCGCCCGCGACTTCGTTCGCATCCCGTTGGATCCCGTTGATTTTCCGGGATAAAAAGTATCCTATGTTACTTCTAATACCTCCAAAAATATGTGTACAAAGTTTCATGATGATCGGTTAAGTAGTTTTCGCGTGAAAGCGTAACAAACAAACTTACATGCACATTTATAATAATAGTATGATTGCAGTTTCAGTAAGCATCCCAAATTTTTTTGAAAATATAATCAGCCTATGTCACTACTGGACCGATTTCAAAAATTATTTCACCGTTGGGAAGCTACGTTATCCCCACTACTGTAATTATTTCATGTGTAAATGAAACTTTCTGTTCTTTTGCTATAAAATTTGTAATTTAAGGTTCACGCCCGAAAGAGAGCCTGAGATTCGACCTTCAACCAAGTTTGCTAAGAGTCGGCTCGGCCAGATTCTACCCGAAGGACAGAGAAAACAATCTCCACAGAGACAACACTCTCCACCGAAAAAGCCTTCCTTTGATGAAAAAGAGGAGCCTATGCAGAAACGACTTACTTCTAAGTAAGCAACTTTTATACTCTTGTCTGATTTATTCTGTGTCAATAATGGCCTTTCTTGAATGAATAAATAAAGAAATATCCTTGGACATTCCACACAACACTCTCCAATCCCAAACTAAGCAGAGCTTGTACTGTGGGAACTAGATTACTGATGGAATACTTATATACATTTTTTTATAATACATTTTATAGTAAACACCCAGATATAGGCAACTAGCCGTCGCCCGTGGCGTTGCTCGCGTTCTACCCTTTAGAGTGTGACGTTTCAAAATTCCTTTCTTAGTGCACCCTTACCCTATATAAGGATACTACCCTCCAAATTTCATACCTCTAGGACTTATACTTTAGGCTGTGTGTTGGTTCTAAGTCAGCTTCAAAAGAGTTTTATATAAAATATTGATGATGACAAACATCTATGTTTGCCACACACAAAATATTTATTAGTGGGGATCGAACCCGCGACCCACAGCACGGAAAGCAGAGCTTATACCAACTGCGATGTGACGCCTGTCTTTTCTTGCAGAGTATCAGTATTAGAAAACCGCAATACTCGCATGTCGTGTGCCAGCGTGGTACGCGTGAGGCCTAGGCCGCGAATGCCCGGCCAGGCCTCTAGTCTACTGATGAGAGCCGTCGCAGAAGCACATAAAAGCCTTCTCACTGTATGTACACTTTATACCCACCTAAAACTCTTAGGAACTCATTTAAGGCGTATGTAAAAGGCAGGCAACCCTCTCGCTCGCACATTTCAACATTTTTTGAACATATCGTCTTAAGGTCAGAACTATCAAGGCAGTCACTGCCTTGCTTGATAGCTCTGACCGTAGTCTCGCCCGTCACTTTTAGTATAAAATAATCTTCCCCAGATACCACCAAAAATAGACCCAGGGCCGTCAATCAAGCGCGCTCTGGTCCGGCCGATGCGACGCTGTGAACCACAAAAAATACTAATCCAAGTACCCGGCAATGACGTCACTCATGACGACACAGATGCTTTAGACGCTATCAGTTTGGGGGATCCGGAAAGCGAGGATTCTAAGTACGTATATTCTTTAATGTAGATTGCTTTAATTCTACGCCCAAAGTCCCAATCAATCCTACTCCTACTAATATTATAAACGCGAAAGTTTGTAAGTATGGATGGATGGATGGATGGATGTTTGTTACTCTTTCACATAAAAACTACTGATCCGATTTGGATGAAACTTGGAATATATATTGTCCGTGACCTAGATTAATAGGATATTTTTATCCCGTAAAATCAACGGGATCCAACGGAACGCGAACGAAGTCGCGGGCGGCACCTAGTAAGAATAAACTATTGTTTCAAATGGGATTGGATCGTAATTTTTTGTTTCACGTCTTTTCAGATTAGGCAGTGATATCGAAAAAGATGAATATGTTCCAAAGTCGATTACAAAGAAATTCCATAACCCAGACTACCGACCTTCATCGCCGAAACCAGGTCAGAGGATCACTACGAAGAAGGATGATACTTTCATCATTGAAGCTTTGTAAGTTGCATTATTTTTACTCTCCCCTGTTTGTAAACCTATACATGATCGAACACTGTAGGTAATCATCATCTCAGATATTTTGGTCCCTAAGGTTATTCTAGTCTAAGCACGTTTTTAATTTAATTTTTCCGAGTCCCTTGTCTCAAGGAAGCAATTCCAGATCCGACATTCATTAGTGGCATATCTGTTTTAACATGTTTCCTATTCCACAGAAATATCCATACCCCAGTTGCTGAAAAAGACAAAAACACAAAATTCATCGTCACAATGGATGGATATCATCCCAACGCGTTCCTCGCTAAGAAACTTAAAACCGAGGGAATCCTGAATGATGACGAAGAAGTAAAAAACACTACCGAAGTAAAACAAACTGATACTAAACCAGCTGAAGATAAAGTGCAAACTGAAGCGAAAATAACTGAAGAGATCGTCAAAGACACTGTCAAAGAAGTAACTGAAGAAGAAAATTTTGATTCATCGCCATCAAGCATTGAAAAAACTAAAGATTCTTCTGAGAAAAAACGTATCAGTGAAGAAAGCGATACTCAAGTAATTATTGAGAAAAGAGAAATACCTAGTCAAATACCCGATAAAATACTTGAAATACAACAGAAAATAGAGAAAAGAAAAAGCGCAGAATCGCAAGATCAACAACCTCCGATTAAAAGAAGAAAATCGTCGCCGATCGTGTATGATATGGAGAAGAGAGTTAAAGAGAAAGAAATGGAGAAAGAGATAGAAAAAGAGAAAGAAAGAGAGAGAACAAGAACGGAAAGTGCCGGCAGTGATAATCACGTCATTGTAACTACGACTACTAGCTCACACAAATACGATTCGCTCCCGCCATGTAAGTACTTTTTAATTATTAACTACAAATTCGCTCGTGTTGCTTCTAGATTTAAAACCTAATACTATCCTATACCAGGCTACAAACTATAAATTCTAGGTTTTATCCGATTCATGTCCAAAATTTGCAAGTTGAAGTAGCAATGGGCCGGCCATATAGCTCGCAGAACTGACAATCACTGGGGAACAAAAGTTCTCGAATCTCTACCAGATGACCGGAGACATTGTAGAAGATCAAGCAACGTTCTTTCTGAAAATGTATGAGGGTGGCATATGCCGGTTTATTCCATCCAGTCCTACCAGTAGTTCGATTTTTATTCGAGATATTCGATTATAGATAAACAGTTAGATAATCGAACTACTAGTAGGACTGGATGGAATAAACCCATATGCCCAGCAGTGGATTTCCACAGGCTCATAATATGGCGAAACAAAAATAAAAAAAACCTATTGTTATTGTCCGTAGTATCAACAGCGGAACGCAAGCCTATCTGGTGCCGTGCGTTTCCCCAATGTCGTTATGGGTCATCGTGTGCGTTCCAACACCCGCGGTGTCGCTTCGCGGCGGCTTGCACGCGCCGAACCTGTCCTTACGCACACAGCACTCCCGCGGCGGCGCCACTGTCGCCTGTTCCTCTTGTTGGTAAGATATCTTGACATAGCTAAAGCTTTTGATACGATCTTGCCACCTTTTAGCATAATATCTGGGCGACGAACATTGCTTGGTGTGATACAGGATGTTTAGGCTTTTCTCACAAAACGTATACAATCATGTGTACAATACAATATTTGTCTTTTTTCTGAAGTTATTTCTTTAGTATTTCGGGGGTACCTCAAGGTAGTGCTCTAGTTCATTCTTTGTTTAAAATCTGCAAAAACAAAAAATAATCAATATCTCCGAGATTAATCCAGCTACTGGCTCTAAGATTAATTTTTTTGTTACAGCATCCCACGTGGTACCTTCAGCAAACTTCAAAACCATATCGGCAGCGCCCCTCCCTGCTATGTGCAAATTCTACCCTTCTTGTAGCAACCCCGCCTGTCATTTCTACCACCCCAAGCCGTGTCGGTACGGCAAAACTTGTGCTAATAAGTTCGACTGTAATTTCTACCATGCTGATGTACCTTCGAATAAGTGGCGATACCCTGTCTGATTAGATAATTATATTAGAATAAATGATTTATCTGTTTTCATAGTAGTTATGTTTAAACGCCTTCATCCGAAATACAGCGAAGTCGAATTCGCAAAGTAGTTGCTTATCGTAACTTCGTATAAAAATGTCCTCGATTTCGAGATTATAAACGAAACTGACACTACCAATAAACCTAGTAGGTAAGAATTAGTTGGACTACTAGCTTACACAATAGCCTAAATCTGGCAGGTCAAATAGACGACAAGGTCAGGAGGGAGTAATTTGCTCCAATTGTATATTTGGGACTATGATTTCCTTGCTACATACTAAACGTCTCAGTAGTTAAGAGTACATTGGAGTTTGAATGGGGCCCGTAGAAGGAACGCAAAGTGGAAAGTAAACTCGTGTGCAAAGAAATCGACTCAAACCGAACACATGCGTTTAAAAGTACTTATTTAATCCTTATATTCTGGATTTTCTAAGCTTTTTTTTATACCTTGGGTTACATTATTTGTGTTTTAGTAAGGATCCTTAATTAAAAAAAATATATAATATAGCCTAGGTCACCCGGGGATAGTGTAGCTTCCCAGCGATCAAAGAATTTTTCAAAATGGTCCAGTAGTTTCGAAGCCTATTCAATGCAAACAATCAATCAATAAATGTTTCCTCTTTACTTATATTAGTAGTAGACGACATTCAAACGCACGCGTTCTATGTGTTTTGGGCTTTAGCTAGGTATCACCACTTATTGTTATTGGTATTTATTGCTGGTGAATATTATTTTGATACAGCATTATGAGAACCAACACCAGGTTCCGTTCAGACCCCGCAATTTTATTCCCCCAACGACAAGCGTGAAATGAATTAGGCTCAATACCCCGGGACCCCTATCCTGCAATCAGTATCACATCTAGAGACCTCAGTCACTCTCCAGATCTCGAATCGAACATTTGGGAAACTCCTTAGTGAGATTTTTATGAGCGGCAATCAGTGCCGTGTTTAAATAAAATTCAAGTAAGTCTCAAAAATCAAAATTCAATGTTACCTGCCTATTATCTCTTTAGATTAGAGTAAAATTCGTGATTCATGTGGGTACCTAGGAACTTAATAATAAGGTGTGGTCCTTGTCAAAAATACTATAATTACATACACCCTCATTATTACCTACCATAGTCCCTTGTAGATAAATGCTTGTTCAAATAAATTAGTCAAGCTCATACCGCACAAACAATGGAAGCTTTTGAGGTAGGTTAGGTACCTTACCTAGGTACCTACACTTAAAATTAAAATCCTTCGTAACCCAAAAACCTCTTTCTAATAAATAAATACCTAGGCACAGATTATATAATACCTAGGTAAAAAATATTTAGTTAAAAACATTGAACTTAACAGTTATGTAGGTACCTATGAACCGATACACAAAAGAGAAATGAGACAAACATTGATTTTAGATCTTAGGTAGGTAGGTAGTCAACCACGGGCAGTCGGACAGGTGTAGGCAGATACCGCAATTACCGCATCTAATGATATGCGGTTACAATGAAATGCTTTTGTGCAAATCTATGTAGGTACCTACCTAGCTATACTTAGATTTAGATCCTTGTTGATAATTATCATTATAGATTAGTAGGTAAAAACCAGAATTTGTTATTATGACTTGTCAGGAAGTAAAGTATACGTAGGTAGGTAGGTACCTATGATATTTTCCTAATTAGTTTATGTTATAATAGTAACAAGAACAAAAAAACTAAATGTCAAGATCGTCAGGAGACTAGAACATAACCAACCTTCCTAACAATTTGAAAGCGCCACATACCTACCTACCTAGGTACCTACCTTACCGGCTAATTCTATGTAAAGTAGTATAATAATTACTAGTAGATACCATTGAACTACCAGTAGAACCCATCAGTAAAAGAAACCACCATTTCATTACGAAGAACGCTACTTTACACAGAAGATTGGCGCTGTAATATTTCAAAATGATCGTTTTGTAGGTAGGTAGGTACCTACCTATTACTAATAATGTGCTCACACCCTCGTATTTTTGTAGGTAGGTAGGTACCTACTAATATTCTGTGCCTAAGATATAATAATTAATAGTAGGCTACGTAGGTACTCAATGCTACTGATAACTTGTAGGTACCTACCTAGGTAAATGGTAGGTAGGTACTTAGTATTTATATCAAGGCGAACAAGTTTCAGCCTGCTATCACAAGTTAGGTTAAGTTAAAAAAAAAAAAAAAAAAGGTATCTACCTACCTTTGTATGCAAAATCACAAGTACGTACCTACCACTTTTTATTTTTTGATTACGAACTAGGTGTAATCAAAAAATAAAAAAGAGAAACTTATGGGTAGTTTACCCATAGGTTTCTTGGACCAAGCAAATAGGTGATTTTTTAAAATGCAATAATGGGAAGACTATAAAATTTGGAATTCACCTTATTTGTCATATCAATGTAGGTAAGCATCACTTACAAGTTGATCACTTTTTCAGAAATTCAAAGTGGTTTATCATCTCGTAATTTTTCATCTTAGTAGGCATGAACAATATTTAGTAATAATAGATAACTAAGGCACCCATAGCATGGTTTGAAAAGGAAATAAAATTTTGATTCAAATATTAAAATTTTGAAACTTTGTCTAAGAAATGTTAAAAGGTTCAAGTAAAAAGTTGAGAGTACAAATCTCGTAGTTTCCGCCTGGGCTATAAATATAAGACAAATTAAATCGTTTGCTAATTGATCAATCATTTTAAGTGGGTAATTTTTATCATAATGAATACTGATCACAATGCATTATGCCTTGTGTTAATACTAATACTAGTAGATATTCTGTCTAAAGCGTTTATGGTCCGTGGTTATACCTACCTAGGTAGGTAGGTAGACCTACTTGTTCGTAGAGGTAGACTGGTTGGAAGGTAGGTATACTAGCTGCTGGGCGGAAGGTTTGACGTGTATCTAGGTATTATAGAAGCAATCTTAGTTAGTATTGTCACAGGATAGTATTATATGATCTGTGATACAAGTCATTTAGCACTGTACTAGTTTATTGGTCGCATAATCTCATTTCACAAAGCCACAGATCATAATATGACACTATACCTACCTTAAAACTAACCTAATTTGACAGCTCTAAAATTATAGCCGCCCTTGTCACGGCAACATTTTAGTCCTGTCAAATTTTAGTTTAAGATTCGAATTTTGACATTTTTTGAAACAACAAAGCATTTTTATTTAATAGTTTTTCTTGTGTTATTGTGAGTATTGTTGTTTAATTTTGGTGGAATTTTAACCAATAATACTTGGGTCGTAACATATACTAGTGTGAGCCATTGGATTATATGTGTGTAAAGTGGTTTTTCTGAATGTGAAAATTCGATTCCGGTTTTAAAGAGAAAAAACACCATTTTCTTTTAAAACAAACGACAGCCGACTTGACGAAGACTTGACTTGATTTATCATAAATTACGCAAGACAAACACTTATACAAACTAGCATAGTTAATAAGGGAAAAATATAACGTTAGACTAGGCGGTATGGTTTTAAAACAATAGCCTGCTCCGAGTATCGAAAAAAAATAAGGTTAGTTTAGAAAAATGCAACAAGAGAATTGATACAAATAAAATAAAACTATTGATAAAAATAAAACGATTTAGCACCTTATGTTTTTGGGGATGTCCTTACACTGGTACATCCCCAAAAACTGGCAATGGAGAGGCCTATGCCGAGCAATGGGTGAAGTCGGGCTGTGGCTCATGATGG
This sequence comes from Eulithis testata, assembly GCA_947507515.1. Taxonomy (NCBI): domain Eukaryota; kingdom Metazoa; phylum Arthropoda; class Insecta; order Lepidoptera; family Geometridae; genus Eulithis; species Eulithis testata. Next base: position 6,955,018 of record OX382207.1, read on the forward strand.
TGATGATGTAATTTACATAGATAGGTCGCAAAATGCAACAAACTAGGCGATAAAAGTAACAAGGATTACCGGGAATTTATTATAATTAATTGTCGTAACTACATAGCTCAGTGGCAGTAATTGTATGTTTAATTGAGTGATGACGGATTTACAATGTATCCTAGATAACTTAGTATACCTAGGTCCCTAGCTATGAACTTGAACGTAATACCTTGCCAACTATACCAACACAAACATAAAACTAAGGAGACTAGGCCGTTTGAGACTTTTATACCTACCCGAATACTTAGCCCGAATATTGAAACGCCATTCAGGGGGCGTCCATTAATTACGTGAGGCATTTTTGAGAATTTTTCGACCCCCCCGCCCCCTTGGTGAGTTATCGTAAGATTTTCCTCAACTCCCTCCTCCCACCCCTAATCTCACGCGAGATTCTTCAAGACTTCTATGTTGGCCGTAAACGTGTTGAAAAAAAACAAAAAGACACCCTGTTCTATTACTTTTATTGAAGACTAGCAAAGACTAGTATTTGTCAATATTACCGTAATTTAAAATCACAATCATAAAATTAAATAATGAACGTCTTGGCAATACGAGATATTTGCCAAGACCCCTAAGTGAAATTTGGAGTTGATTTAGCTTGATCAAAGAACACCTCACGCAATTAATGGCCCCCTTCAAAATAATTAGCCCAAAATTAGTCATTGCTCGTCTGTGACAGAAGGCAATTATTATTGTTTAAAAAAGCATTGATTACATCTAAACATACTCGTAGTTTCAGTATTCTGGTTGCAGTGCCTGATAATAGAACAATGCTCTTTGATCACAATGTAATCTAAGTTTACATTACAGCTCACCTTGCGGCACTTTAGCACCGAAACTACTTGCTGTGCGTATATTTTGCATCTTGTGTACCTATGTATATGTATATGTTATATCAGACTTGTGCTTGTCACTCTTACATGAAGTAATTTGAAGAATATTTTTTTCAAAACGAACGTTTAAAAAATTTGGATCCCTAACTACCCACCAGATTCGATGGTGATCAAGTTCAAAAAAAGAAATTTGACTGAATTGGCTTGGTCGTATATCCTCTCATAAAACAGGAGTCATTATTTTGTTTTCTGTGATCGTCTTTATCCGATCATGGGTGCAGTAACGTTTTACGGCGTTATCATTCTGATATGACCTATAGGACTTTTATCTGGACTCTTCCGTGCTTCATAGCCCGACCGAGGGCACGTAAACTGTCGGCCCTGGCTGCTGCAGTCGAGTCTTTCTGATGGTCCATAAAGTCTACTTAGGTACAGCTAGAGTTGTTATTTTAGGTACATAACTATGCCCGTATTCTATAACATTTAATTGTTCAAGTCTGAATCAAGACAAGACTTTTTACAGTATTCACTCTGGTAATGAGATTTTATGAAATCTATGCTATAGTTCATTATCAGAGTGAAACAAAATCAAAATCAAAATTAGACTCTGAAGAAATCCGCCGATAAAGTTTCCAGACATAAGTGTGTCCATATATTATGTAAATATTCATATTAAATATTACAAACATAAGAATATGTGTGAAAACAAAACGTGTAGTAAAAATTTATAATGCACACCTAGCCAAATATCGCATAATTACTCAATCACGATACACCCCTACACTTAAGATTATGATATCAGCACGGTAATCTACCCGGATGCCCTTGAATTAAAGCTAGACTAGACATGTCAATGGAGCCCAAGACACGACTCAGTACACGAGGATTCTGACATTACTTTTACTTGCATTAAGCCTGACCTATACATATAAAGAAGTTAATTCTACTAATATGAAACGATCCACGTTTTAGGCAATTCCAACTATGGTTCGAACGTGGTTTCGAAAAATCTTCATTGCTGAAACGTCTCAGTTCAGCTGGATCGTTCTTCACTAGTACATATACGAAATAGCCGAAAACAGATGAAAAAGTACGGTTCAGCTTATAGCTTTTTTTGTAGAATTGAGACCCATATTGCTGATATTGCGCTCTCGAGATTAAATAAATTACTAAAAATCCTTCTGTTGTCAAACTAGATTGATGATAAATCAATCTCGCTCTATATGTCCAACAAAACCATGTTTAAATATTTGATTGATTGCATAAATAATTACTTACTGATAAGTAACAAAATAAATGTGTTCTAGAAGTTATCCTCCTTGAGGTGACCACAAATAGGTCATTTACTTTCGCCAATGTCCTTACGGTAATTCTAGGCGATACTTAATAATTTATTCTATTCCAATGATACATACGTAATAATAATCTAAGGCTGTTTTAGTTATAGCTAGTGACAGTAAGTTCGGCGTTAAATACTAACACGGGAAGTGTTATTGAAGTTATACTTCTAATGCGACTCAACAGCGTTAAACATTAAACGAAGGAGGAATAGAAAGAGACAGCGTTTAACGCGTTGGACGTTTAACGCCTGGGGAGGGGGAACAGAAAGAGACAGAGCGAGAGTGATCACATACGGAGACCCCGACAAAACGCAAATGGCACTCGAAGTATAACTTCTTCTAAACGGAGGGACTACAACCACTATTTTTTTTTCTGTAGGTACAACCAGCCTGGAAAAGCGGGAAATAGGTGCATTTTGACAAAAATGCAGAGGTTCTCGACCTCTAATTTAAACGAAACAGCGTCTTACTACAATTGTCTCAAATGGCTTAAGTATAACAAAGTAACAAACCAAATATTTTTTTGAAAATAGTATAGTTTTTTTTTTTTTAAAGTATAATTTTTAGTATTTTTTGAAAATAGTATATATAGTATAATATTTTTTTGAAAATAAAATAGCCAACCCGTTATTTTTACTTGGCCCATTCATCATTTAACTTTAAAAACTCAAAAACAGCATATGTGATAAACTGGTTTCATTCATTCATGACTCAAAATGATTAAACGTCATAGATAACCAAAATCAAAATGCAAATAGCTTGAAATTATGACCGCATTGATACCATACTATAAATAAATTAGGAAATATGCACCTACGTCATGTTTCAAATATTATGTTCTAAAAATAGAACATTAGAATTTTGATTTCCTTGAACCGTGAGTGCGCTATCTGTGTTGTCAAAATAATAATGACATTTGATTGCAATCTATTGTTACAAGGTACCTAGTTAAAATTCTGACAATGTTTTTTGATTAACTGTTTAGGTCGGTATGTGTCGGTATCTTTTATTGTAGAGCTTATATAGTACTAAAACATTCGCTAGTGGCAAAATAGCTACGTAACTCAACTTATAATTTAAATAAGACAATAGTCAACTCAAGAGCCTACTAGCTCTACATTTCCCTAAAGGCAAGCGTCCACAGGGCCGCATCGCACGTATCGGACGCATCGCACGTAACGGATTCTAGTTTGCCTTGTATTAAAGGCAAGCGTCCACAGGCCCGCATCGCACGCATCGGACGCATCGCACGTAACGGATTTTAGTTGGCCTTGTATAAAAACTCATACAACTGCGTCCACTGATCCGCACCGTACGGACGAGTTTTTATACAAGGCAAACTAAAATCCGTTGCGTGCTATGCGTCCGATGCGTGCGATGCGGGCCTGTGGACGCTAGCCACAAAACAAAAACAAAGAAAGTTGTATTACCTACTAATAAGAATTAAAATACTATTGTGTCAATACTACACGTGTTTATGGGTTTTGAAACTAATTTTAATGTAATTTAATTATTTAATTAAGTACATAATACGGCATTCTAGTAATCAAGAAGCTCTGAGATAAGGTGCTTTTTGTGCATAAAAGCAATAAGTAAGTGTCAATCAAACAAAAATCAATTACCTTCTATAAAAAACATTTGGGTGTGCTATGTATACGTCAATTCTGAACTTTATATTATAAATGGACCTTTTCTGGGTTTCTTACTCAAAGAATGCCGACGTAACTGTAAACACATGTTGTAACCCCCTTTCAAGGAGTGTCTGCTGCCTGCCTACTCAAAATGCTGAACTTGGTCAAATTGAGTAGGTAACTTATGTGTAAAAATTAACAACCCTTCAGAGAAATAAAAATAAAATATATAAATTCACGGACATTTAACTCAACGTCTTCTAGTCCCAAACTAAGCAAAGCTTGTACTATGGGAACTAGATGGCTGATAAAATACATATATATACCTACATATAGGGTAAACTACCCTAATTTTAGCACCCCCACCAATTGTTGGCACTTCTCTGATTTATCCTATTTACTAAGAAAAAGGCAGACCTCACGATGTTTATTATTATGTTAAGTTGTTGTTTATATAACAACATCGTGAGGTCTGGCTTTTTCTTAGTAAATAGGATAAATCAGAGAAGTGCCAACAATTGGTGGGGGTGCCAAGATTAGGGTAGTTTACCCTATTTTTTTTGTATTATAACGTCATAGAAACGTCGGGTAAAAAGGTACTAAGAACTGATAAAACACTTTGCTTTTTGCGCTGCGTATTAGTTCGGTATTGATTGTTGTCTTACGATTATATCCGCATCCTAACATTACAATAAAGCATTTACTTCCTTGTGTAAACTGGTCACAGACAGCTGCAAAAAACTGCTAGCTAAAAATGTACATGTTGCGCTTCAATGTCGACTGCTAATCATACGCAGTATGTAATATCTGTACCTATTTACAATAAACAAAGTCCTGACTGAATGGGTCGGGAATATAAATTATTTAAAAAAAAAACTTTAAAAATATGTCCCCAATTCAGCGACCAAGGTTTTTATTGAATATCTACCTAAGGCGTTAATAATAATATGAATACCCGGGTCCATCCATGGAGTAGACTGACAGTGAAAGAGCTTCCGTTTCGGAGTCAAGCGACTTCAAAACTCATTACACTTGCACCTGTCGCGTACAAAGTCACGAGTCACAAGCCTATAAAATCTCGTCCTACTTCTACAGTAGGTATTCGTAATGTACTTAATTAATTATTTTATGATAACAAACTGAATTTCTGGTTTTAATTAAACTGCGATATAGCAATAATCATAAAATATAACAAGGGAGGTTGAGGCGACGATTGGTCTCCTACCGGAATTGAAAAAGTGAACTTTTTTAAAGGTATGCGTCGACTGAATCGGCATCGTAACTTACCGCCAACGAACCTGAGGCCTCAAACGCACTAGCGATTAACCGCGCGTTTCCAGTTTAATATGCAACCGCTGCGTACAATCACAAGCGGTTGACAAGCGGTTGCATATTAAACTGGAAACGCGCGATTAGCCGCCCCCGCGGTTAACCGCTAGTGCGTTTGAGGCCTAAGTCACGATAAAATACCAAAATGTGTCAGGTAGAAAATCTCTTTCGCTTACCTTCAAAATGTTCTCAAGGGTATTAAATGTCAAAATATCTTAGGGACGTCGGAGCCTATTTTGTGTTATTTACATCGTCTATCTTTTCCAAACGTTGCGTTGTTACGACGTCACGGCGTAAGGTATTGACGGACGGTGTTTGAAGACTTCGAATATTACTTAGCTTCCAATTAGTAAAAAGCTCTATATTTTTAATAGATGGACGCACACCTTTAGAGTAAATTAACCCATAAACATTTAAAAACAATATTCCAAAACCGGTTAGCTGCAAGTACAGTTATTTGGTGTAGAATATTTGTATTTTGACCCACAACTAAAACGAAGGGTGTAATAAGTGTGAGGCCTTATTATGTCCTTCCTTCCTTCCGGATGTTTTCAAAATAGTGTTTATCACCGCCACCGCTCCGAAATGGAAGCTCAAAAATTGGAGCTTGTAGTTTGTTCGTGCAAGAAAGGTTTAGGTTTTTAGGTTTGTTCGCGTATGAAAGAAAGAAAAGTTATTGGCAAGAAAAAATACATTTAATTTAAATATTTACGGAACTAAAGATCGGCTGAGACACTTCATTTTAAATTCTAGAATTTTGAACTAAAAGTCAGCCACACGGCTATTGTGACTTTTTACAAATTAGTGTTCCCCTGTTATGTTTGTAAGAAACTGTTTCAGTTATTCAAGCTGCTTTCAGCTTGTTTCAGTTATTCATTTGTGGAGAATGACATATAAAAGCTCTATGTCGGTTTATACGTAACTACACAGGGTAGAAAGATCTCCACAGGCCGTTGTATAAATAAAATACGAGAATGTACAAATAAAATTCAAAAATATATTAAAAAAGTATTTAATAAAAAACTGTTTTTAATTAATTGCACGAGTTTCTAGATGAAAGTTATTAAAATATTTAAAACTAAATAAATATGCCACCTAGTGCCTATCTACACCTGAACAAATTGCTGTGCCCTAACAGGGTTTATGTTTGGTACCTACACTATATTTTGTACAACATCTTTTTAACAACATAAGCGCAATAAACGATTTGAATTTGAATTTGTTCTGGATTCGTCTAAAACGATTAGCCTCCGTCAGTACCTATTTTTTTTTAAATAAAGGCAGTAAATAATTTACTTACATAGGTACCTCCTTATATTCAGACCATGATTTTTGATGAAAAAAGTAGGTTCGTATTTTCTTCAATCTTTGTGCTAGTCTTATTTTCAATTTATCAATGAAATGCTAAAGATCATGAACTGGATAGGTACTGATTCCCTGCGTAGTACCTACCTACTTATATCCGGTTAAAAATTTAATTGACAGAAATACCTTTGTCAAAACCTTACTGAACTCTAAACAGAAAAGTGGAGCACAGGGGATGTTTTCTCCCCGCATTCAGTGAAGCGTACACTTGCCCTGATGAATAGAAATGTAAAAACACGTGAAGCTACGAAAAACTAACGTGGTTTTTCAAAATAGAAAGTTACCACATTTGAATCCACAGAGGTTATAATAGTCGAATAGGCCTTTGAAAGTCCTTCATCCAAGGGCTATACCTTATTTGCAGACTGGTGTAGATATGCTATAGCTCTAGAGAGCCCGTACTCAATAGGCAATCATGTAAAGTACTACTTTATTTATAGGCCGCTCTCTTTACTTGGGTAGGTCAATGCTTGCTCAGACATATCACATTTTTTTTATAAATAAACTGCCAAAATAGATCGCGCGTGCCGCACCGGTTTTTCAGGGTGGCTAAATACGGTAAGCGTCAGCTCCATGTGACCAAATCTACAAAACCAATACCGTTTTACGACCAAATGCATTGCTGTTTCGTAGCTTTATAACCTGTGCGCCTTCTGACTAGTATACCGAAGGCACAATACATAATTTGATTGTATTTTTGTTGATTTATTATGAGTGGGAGCTATGATTTATGCGCGTGGTGGCGTTTAGCCCTTTTATCCGCGACCTTGCCTTCCCTAGATGGGTTGGCTCAGGAAGTAGGTATGTATTTTACTGCTAAATAAGTAAAAACCGACTCCATTCTTCATGTGTTACGGAAGCATTAATAGCAACGTGCGTATCTCTACACAGTTCAACTTCTGTAGGTAATATGTTAGGGTACCAAAGTCGATTGGGTTTTCATAGAGTAACGTGTTCTACTCTAGCCTACAAATACAAAATAGCGGTATACTCTGAAATCATTCTACCTACAAGTTGTAGGCTTTCAGAGAATACCCGTGACTCGTTCATGTTACCTACATAATAATATTTCCAAATAACTTTTAAGCTCTTTCGAGCATTTTTTGTAAACCATTACTTTCACTTACATCATATATCGGCAAGTAACCTAAATGCAAAAGAAATAGCTCTTCTTCAAATCGTTTTCTATCCCAGTATGTATGTTTATTGTAGGTATACCCTTATTTCATGCTAATTGATCGAGTGAGCGAAGCGAACGAGATCTTAGTGACAACTTGGACAAAAATGCTTTGTATGTTTGTATGTTTGTTCGTCGAGATCTTCTGAACCGCTTATCCGATCTTCACAGAATTTGGTAGGTATACAGATATCTTTTGTCCGAATCGTCACAAAGTCTAAGTTTTACTGGTTTGTTAAATGAATCAAACCGGTCAAGGGGTCGTGAAGTTATGAGGGTCCAAAAGCAGTAAAAAAAAAGTCGTACAATAATATCAAGTGGGGTGTCATATGATAGGGTTTTGTTTAGACATTCCAAATTAGTTTTTATTTTGATTCTAGATCTAATAGTTTTTGAGTTGTTGTAAAAATTATAAAATTGGCGAACCCAGTATAACGTGAGCTGCCATTTCTGGGAGTTTCAATGATTTTGTAGTTCAAGTAAGACTGGTACTTAGCTAGGCGGCGATTTCTAAGCGACTTGCAAAGTTTATTACAACCATTGATCAATAAAAATTGTTTGGGTTTTGTTAACCTCCGACTATCACGAGATCTCAGTTCGGGGCGAACTACTAGTAATAGTTTGTTATACGCTGCACTAAGAATCTTTTACGCATACTCGTACCTACTTTATCGAAAGGTTTCTACTCGGTTTATTATTCTGTTAGTTTCAAGATCAAGTTTATATAAAAAGAAAATTTAAACCTAAGTTGAACTTAACCTTGAATGTCTGGTTGATAACTAGACTTGTAAACTGGGAGCCTGACCGATTTGCACCCACTTTTATTACTCTTTCGTAGTCCACTGCACGTGCACAACACACGCTATGAAGCCTAGCTAAAATGCCAGAAAATTATAGTATTTTTTATTTTATACTTATTTATATCGAGAAAACATTGCTCGAACATATTTCAGTCCTTATGGACTCTGGACTTATATTATTATGTATACAGTACTCAGATTAGAAAATGTAGAGATTGTCTGCAATATATCATGGACTAAGTAATAATAATAATAATGTATAATAATTTTAGTCCACGGTAGGTAATACATAGTTTGTGCACACTTATATAGTTCATATTACTTATTTTATTTTAGCACATCAAAAACTTTTAGATAAAATGTTTTTTTCGTAATCCATGTTTCCTATTTAGCAGGGTTGAAAGAGAAGCCACTCGAGCGCTGGGGCGTTGCGATGAAAGCGACTATTGAAATAACTAGGTACCTACGAGCTTTGAAACAAGCTGTTACCTATACGTATTCCCCTTTTAAGTATTTTCTCATTATCTCCACGCTATACTTTTCAAAAGATAGACACGCTATACTCAAGCATAGATTTTTGAACTTCGATTTTTTTTACCAAAATTAATGCTTGAGTCATGATATGTTAATACGCTTGAGTAATAGGAATGCCTCGGAAATTGATTATTTAAAATACTGTTGAACTGAAGTTCATAAAGATGTAGATATTTTTTTCCAATAATAGGTTTTTCCAATACAGGTTGGTACATAGTATGCTTAAGTTAAAAACAATAATTACTTAGTATAAAATATAAATAGCTGCTTGAGGTACGAGTACTTGGTAGGTAATAAAAATTAAATCAGATTGTTGATTTTTTAATTATCTACGTAATATTTTATTTCCTAGCAAGGAGTAACGTTACCTACTAGTCCACTACCAAAATTACTTACTACTTAACATGTAAATTCAATAAATAATGGATTAAACAATGTTCAATATCAGGTTATTTTACAAGAGTAAAATAACAAAGTGAGCGTTCAAATCTTTTGTTCTGAAAATAACGATCGTGACTCGATTTTGTTTATTGCAACTTTTTTTTATTATTGTTGGATTGAAAGATAAAAAAACCATAAATCAATTAGTACATCATGAATTCCTAGTTTTAAATGCAATAGTAATTTATTTTATGTATCACGTACGAAGATAAAATTTAGGTAAAGTCAACGTCAGTATTACCACAGATTATATAATACTATACTGTATTACCTACCCACTCAATATAATTTTATTACCGGAAATCACAAGTATAAAGCAATTATTCTTTCTTATACAAAATTATCATATTAATTACCTATACGTACCTGCTTATTGTCAAATTAACGAGGTGCCTATTAAAAAAGTGTACACAAGAAGTTCGTTCAATTATCAATTTCCGTTAAAGAAAAATTTACTACAAAAATGACAAAGTCAAATATAGCTTCTATTCAATAAAATCACAAGTATCATTTAGAATTGTCTTATAAACCAGGTGATTCTAGGCTTGGAAGATAAAATTCTAGGTGCCAGTTTCTCATGACCAGAGCCTAGAAGAAATGTCAAGAAAAAATAAGAAACGAAGTGTTCCTAGCGCTTTAAATATGAAACCTGTGTAAAGTATTCGTAATTTTAGGTACCGGTTCCTCGCGATCAGAGCCTAGAAGAACAGGCAAGAAAAAAAAGATACTATGGGTTCATAGCTCTTTAAATATAAAACCGTCGTGGGTTCGAATCCCGGCCGCGCATCAATGGATTTTTCGTTTCGGAAAATATGCGCATTTTATAACGGTGAAAGAAAACATCGTGAGGAAACCCTTGGCTTAGTCAGCTCCGCACGTATTGACCTTGTCTTTCCTGTGGATATGGCTGACTAGGCTGATTGGATGGTATAGGTGCTGGGCAAGCCTACTTCATCTAAACATTGTCTCAGGCACTACAGTGTCCCGTTAAGTGTAGGCATAGGTTGCCTCCTGACGCTGTATAAATCATCTTGAATAGATTAGGCCTATTATTATTTTTATATGTATGAACGAAACCTGGTACATCTCTTAACTCCCAATAGCAATTATTATTATAATATAATGCAATAGAAAAACTTAGGTAATAAAATAGATAATTTACTATGCGTAAAACTACACACGAAAGCAAACATTCCAGGTCATCTATAAAAACTTGGATATCTTGGACACGATGAATGCTACCTTAGTGAATTTATGCAAGCTTGTATGAAATTTTTATTTGAACTATCCACCAAACACAATTTACTTAATTGTGCTAGCATTCATAGTTTCCACGATATTAAACTTTTCAGACTTTTCAGACTTTTCAGAGATGACCCGTAGTTTTTGCTCTTCACTGTACTTGCATAGCACTGTACTGTAGTTGATTGTGTAAGTTATAATTTTCTAATAATTTTCATAACAATCGGTCGTTAATTTCTATTTTAATTTATTTAGAGAATAAAGTGTATCAATACCTAATAATATGCAGAATATAACACTTATTCTTTACTACAATTGATCAAAACGTATACAATAATAAATAAATTATTTTATTTTATTTTTAGTAATAAATATTTCGCCATAACTTTTGCATGTTCTGAATGCTTGTAATTATTTTCTCTTTGTATTCATGTATAGTGTTAATTAGTTAGTATAAAGGTTATAAATAGGTACTAAAATACTACCGATAGAGCTCGAATCCTCTTATAATTTTTCCATGTACTCCAAATATTAGTTATTTGCACTAAATAAAGATTATTTTTTAATTTTGTCAAAGTAAGTAAGTCTTTTTTGGTTTTCTGAATATTTTTAACACTTATAGCACGTCACTCTGTCGAGAACACATTCACTTTGTTATGTTTTTTTTCTTCTTTTCTAAGCAAACCATTATAATTGATGTGGCCAGTGGCCAAGCCTTAAAAAAACCTACTGTACGGTAATCTTGCATGAAGTTACCTAAGTAGGTACCTACTCTCTTTCATTCACAAACAGTGAACCAGAGAGTAACTTAGAAGGCAGTGAACCACCTTGTAAATAAAGATTTGTGTCAGTAGGAATTCAAAAAAGTACACCGCGAATAAGCAAAGCTTTGCGCTTTCGCAATAAGTACAGCCTATGTGTTTAGGCGCAAAAAATAATGTAATACGTAGTTCCAACGTACGAAGAAGCGGGACTCCCATTCTACCAAAATAACACACTGAAAATCTCGTTTTATCTGTAACGCAAGTTCAAATTTTGACCTCCGTTTCATACATTGTTTGATTTTCGAAAGCACGACAGTATAGTTCGAGAGTTTTACCGGACTGTTTAGGCGGTGCTAACTTTTTGTTCATTCGAATTTTTATTTAAAACAATATAAATCACGGTCCAACAAGTAACAAGACTTATAAAATAAAAGAAATGAATTAATGAATAAAAGAAATAATACTTAGATTCCCTAGGACAATGTGACGTCATTTCCATTTTTTCATAAATTTTTCACGCTCCGTTTTGTGTTATGACGTTTGCATGTCAATGACATCTCGGTAGTATATTTTCTTTACGATTCTGGTGCGATTCTGACTTGATTAATTTATGAACAATCAAGTAGGTACCTACTAGTACACGTTTGTGCTACACTCGCTTATCTACGTACGACTACAATGTATTATTATGTCGCCAGCTTATCCTAGAAACTGTAGCCAATACCATAGTAGTATAGTAGTTCGCCCTGAATCTGTTGATGTTCCCAAGAATCAAAATAAATATTAACTTTTTCAACCATGGCTGAGATAAACTTTAGAAAAAATAGCATAATACTTAGCATCGATACCACGATTTCGTTTTTGCCAGTCTTACCTGAACAAAAAATTATTGAAAATTTAAAAAACTAAACTCACGTTTTACAGTTTTACGAGTTTTGCTCAGCTCAAAACGATTTAACTTAGGGAAAAAAATCTGTCTTCTATTTAACTAACCAATAAGAAAAAAATATACTGTAGGTGATATAAACTAAACTTGGTAAAAATAATTATTTGTAAAACTAGATACGCACTAGACTTAGTTTTGTACCAAAATAACAAAGTTGTTTTTTAGCGATAAGTAAATATCTAATCATAGTTACATTCCGTATATTTGAATACAATTGTATCTACTTTACTATATACGAATTCAACAACAGCAATGCTGAAAACCTAAAAGACTGCAGTGTTTATTTTATTTATTACATATGAGTAGGTACTTATATAAAAAGAAGTCCACGTTTTTACTTCATATTCATCTAAATCAGATTCAATGCTGTACATGTGCATTGTATCTCGTTTAGGTGTCGTGATATATCATGCATTTTTAAGCCGAATCTAGCCGTTAAAGTGTTGTAGCTGGCAACAATGCTGAATAGTGAAGTACAGGAGAGCGCGGGGCGCAAAACCGTAGATCTCGGCACAGCCTCTGCAACCAGCTTTTATATAAAGAAGCACGCTATTTCGCAACCATTCAAACTCGGAATCTCGACGCGATCCAATCGGAGCGCGGGAGAGCCGAACACAACCCTTTTCGCGCGAAAACTGACAGAACTTATTGATATTTTTTATTTTTCAATATGGCTGTATCTAGTGCCAGGAATATTGTGACCTTGAAGGAGGGACATTTTGAAAGGGATAATGCCAGGATTGATAAATATACGGTAAGTAGAAAAACTAATAAAAAACCGAATAAAATGTGATTAGGTAGCTGAAAAAAAACCTACCACTACAAAATAAATTTAATTTATTTTTTTATTTAAATAAATAAAAAAATAAATTAAATTTACTACAAAATAAATTTAATTTATTTTTTTATTTAAATAAATAAAAAAATAAATTAAATTTATTTTGTAGTGGTAGGTATTATGAGTTAGAAAAAAAGAACTTGTTCAAAATATTAGAAATAGATAAGATTATCCTATATACGTAAATAATTAGTAGGTAAATATTACGGTTCAAAAACCAACTTGGCGATGTATAAAAAATTGTTTATGGTTCAAAAACAACGAAAATAATTTCCATAATTTTATTACAAACGGAATATTTACTAATACTAAACTATCTTCATAACCACGATTATCAACGAAATGTCTACAAATATTTACAAACTAAGTTATGCCAATTGTACACACTGTATTTTAAAATAGAATTAAAAAAAATACTTTCTACTGAAAGCCATATTTTATTCCTCGCAAGTGAATTATTATTATCGCTGGTAATGTACCTACCAATAATTGAAACACTTCTCGCGTGCGAAATCATAAACACGACATAAAACAACACGAAATACGTGTCATATCAACTTTTAAACAAGAAACCCCCAGCAGTCTTACCGCACGTGCCAATATTAAAAATAACCAAACGACCCATTACTGCATTGTAGGTACTAACAAAAAAACTTGCATTTTATATAAGTAAGGAAATGTAAATTAACTGTCCAAAAATCATTTCATCGCTGCTCAGGCGCCCTTCAGAAAAGGCCAACAACGTCCACGTTTTTATTGCTCTCGTAGTAAATACCTCGTAATGGTAACCTTACATGAAAAGCAGAATCTTACACTAACATTGAGTTCGCCTTTGTACGCAACAATAAAGAATTTTCTATCTATCCTATCTACAACAATGCCAACCTCACAGAGTACGATCACTGAAGACGTGTCCTGTTTGGCAATGCACTGCGTCCAACACTCTGAAACGTAAAGATTTACAATAACGTAGCAATTTGTTTCTCACGCAAAAATAAGTGAAGGGTTCCTTTCATGCAACCAGCACCTAATTATTTTGTTTATACAAGTTTCCAGAGCAATCCATTTGTGATTGGATGACGCTATAGGTATTTTAGAATGTATATTGGAATCACAGACTTAGATCTAGCATTGGAATGGACCACAAAATAACTGCCAGCATCACAGGCCTAATACACTAGCGGATCCAGGGGGCTAAGGTGCTCAAGTCCCCGCCCCCAGCCCTCCCATAGCTCCAGATTTACCCAAGGGTGGACTATCCAGGAATAGATCTCCTCCCCCAACGCCGAAATCCTGGGTCAGTCTTGGTTTTTTTTCTAATACTACATACCCTTTTATCTAGAAACTGAAATTAGCTTCGAATGTTCGTACATTCGAATGTTCGAATATTCGTGATGGTCGACTTTCTGGAAAAATAGCGAAGCACGTCACGACAATACGAAGTCGCTCGGCTAGCATTGCATTCCACTCGTACACAATTATAAGTAAATCTGATAGGCATCTACACTACCTACCAAAGTACATTTCCACTTAAAACTTCCTTCCTCCAGCAGCTGTGGGATTTCAGCCAGTTATGACCACCATCAATTCAGTTTGTTATGCACTATGGACACCTATAACATTTCATAAGCGTTATTGGCGTTTAACCCTATGACACACTTGGCTCGCAATGACGACAGTAATCTTAAATGTTTTTGTTTACCAACTTCTAGTTCATGCTTTTCATCATGATTGAATGAAACCACTGGTAAACATTGCCTTAAGATTTCCCAAGGGAACTGTTTTTAACGTTCTCCAATAAGTACATACATACCTCTCCAAAGCCGATCAATTGAATTGGCAGCCGTTCTGTGCATCATTTCTCAATTTGTGCTTACCAGAGATTATCCTTTCGCATGCCAAAACGCTGGTCTTAACCTGCTCCTCAATCGCGATATTTCAAGTGGTTATCTAGCCATTCTTAGTAAGAGCCTAATTTTATCCATGGCTAACGTCTGCATCATCACAGTGGGAATGTGAAGTGACGTAAACAGGTATCAGATGTCAAATTATCACTTTCAGATTATTTATGTAACCATTGAAATTGTGCAGTTGAGGGACAGGCAACAAAAAACCCATCTATATGAATTTCAGCAATAATTATCAGTTAGCATGCAGCGAATTGTGTTCTTGAATTTATAGTAGGTGCCAAATAGCACCGCAATACAGGTCATTCACCCACCTTCACCACGATGTCGCAAAATTCAATGTATGTATGGTAAACAATTAGTACTAACGAGATTCGAGCGATACCGTCTTAGCGACAGGTTTGTATGGAAAGCGACAGAATTAGCCATACATAAATTGAATTTAGCGACATCGTGGTGAAGGTGGATGAATGACCTGTATTGCGGTGTTATTTGGCACCTACTATAGTGTCTTGCTTACCCTAATGAAGGGCTCTCAACACGGGCTTCAAGGTGACAATGTAAAGGGCCTATTAGGTTCTGATAACGTCAGTCACGGTGTCGGTTTACTTTATGCGAAGTAATAAATGCACTAGTCATAAAACAATGATAAGACGTAGGGCATACTTATGTTGTACAGACATTGTCGTAAATAGGTAAACGATGACAAAATGACATGATAACGTTTAAAAAAAAATTATGACTGAATACTAGCAATTTTTCACCATCTTCAAAATATGACTACGAAGTATAATTAAATTAATTATTATTAATTAATTATTAAATTAACTATTATAATGAAAAGGTAGGCGAATAAATGATTTGTATTAATTTGACATGCCAAAGTTATCAATTTGAACAAAATGGTTACACACTTAATAAAATGTCTGAAAATTGCTATTAAATCACAACAACAATTCTGAAATAATGAAGTGTTTGTCTTCTGGATGCTGACTGTACGTAAAGTACTCTCGTTTACTACGACCGTCTTAACCAGCCACGAATGACGTCGGAACAAAGAAAGAGATAGAGTTACCAATTATCATCACTTATAAGCCGCATCATACGTCTATACGTATGATGCGGCTACGTAGTTAGGTTTGACTCTCAACCTAGAGCTCAAGATCGTTTGCTCTATTTTATATCTTTCTAGGATTAATGTTTTTGCTTGCATTTGCAATGCAATGCTCAGAATTATAAAACTGCAGTGTCAGCCGTCTCTGTATCGTCAGCTGCGTCCTGTCGCTCCGTGAGAGCCACATTCGATTAGTGCCTCTAAAAATCCATAGGTAGACGTAAGAACGAAATAGACGGGTCAGTGGAGTAGATAGTAAAAGTCATTGTCTAATACCGCGTTCATGTTGGAATAATGATGCCATGAATCTGTACACCATGCAACTTGTCCGGAGTCTAGAGATAGGTAACAGGTTTAATGACTAAATTTTGTTCCTATCTGTGAAACGTTGTCTCTGTGACATTGACAGCTTCACTTTCTTACGTTCAGTCAATTACGATGTACTGCTGTTTTAGTCTGTAACTTCCTCTCCCTTCCCCTCCGGTTCTACACAAAAACATGACTGTTCTAATTATGCTGATTTTCAAATCCCAATTAATCAATGTAATCAAATAATATACTTGTTCGGTTTAGTGAAATTTACTTTCATTCCTGTACCCACATAACATCCACTGCACATCCTGGCTCCCTGCTCAACAGGTTTTGGGTCCCAGTTAGCCATTGTGAAGGAAGAAGTCCTTACAGGGTGCAGGGCGGATAGAAGGAAGATTCAAAGAATTGGATTTTATATTGTGTGCAATGTCACAGCCACAAGAAGGTAATGTTGGCGGGCACACGCCTCATGTGTCGTCAGCAGGCTTGTATACATTTGATAAATTGGATGGGATTGGTTCGTACCACAACTGGAAGTTCCAGATGAGAATGGCACTTGTTATGGAAGGCTTATGGGCATGTATTGATGGTTCTGAGACTAGCAGCAGCACAGATCAAAAAGCTTTGGCGAGAATTTGCTTGGCAGTAAAACCTAATTGCATCCAGTATGTACGCGATGCTAAGAGCGCTAAAGAAGCATGGAAAAAGCTACAGGATGTATTTGAGGATAAAGGACTTTATCGGAGGGTTGTGCTTCTAAGAAAACTTCATAGATCCGACTACCATGAATATAACTCAATGAGTGCATACATAGAAGGTATAATGACGCTAGTACAACAACTTGCAGACATCGGAAGAGTCATCGATGATAATGAAGTAGCAGAAATTTTACTTAGCGGATTACCACAGGATTTTGATGTTTTGGTTTCTGGTTTGGAAACGGCTAACCTCTCTGCATCTCTAACGAGTGAAGCAGTGCGAGCTCGGCTTTTACAAGAAGAGTTCAGGAAATCCTCAAATAATGGCAAAACAAATGAAGAGGTGGTGTTGTTAACAAAGAGAAAACCACTGATTTGCCATTACTGTCAGAAGCAAGGGCATATCAAATCCAAATGTTTTAAAATGAAAAATGATTTGAAGAAACAAGGCGGTAGCGGAGTCAATTTGGCTGCGGAGTCTGCGGACACACTGCTAGTGACAGCAGTGTCACTCTTATCTGTCTACGGAAGCGTGGACTGGATAGTGGACTCCGGGTGTACTTCGCATATGTGCTGTGACATGGACCTTTTTAGAGACATTGACATACAGTTTAAGTCTAAAGTCACAGTTGCTAATGGTGAAGCACTGGAATGTCAGGGTCTTGGTGCCGTCTCTTTGAACCTCAATAATATTAGTGATCTTAAGATTTTATCTAAAGTAATGTTTGTTCCTCAACTGACTACTAATCTTATCTCAGTTAGTCAACTGACAAAGTCAGGTTTTAGTATTGAATTCAAACATGATAGATGTAAAATAATTGATCCTCAAGGCCAGCCTTTTGCTAATGCAACATGTTTCAAGGGAATTTATAAGCTTGATTGTTTTCCTAATCTTAATTGTATTTCAGAATGTAATGTTGCTACCACAAGTGAACAAGCAGAGCAAAGTTCTTTAGCAGCTATTTCTAGTGTGCCTTTGGAAGTATGGCACAAGAGACTTGGGCATTTGAGCTTGCATGGTATGTATGGGATTCGCAATCTTGCAGATGATGTTGTTTTTGAAGACGACTGTCATGGTAAGTTGAAAAATTGTATCTCATGTATTGAGGGGAAGCTTACAATGAAATCTTTCCCCAAAGGCCAGGCAAAGAGAGCTCATCAGTTATTAGAGTTGGTACACTCTGATGTTTGTGGGCCCATGTCAAAAAATAGCTGGGGTGGTGCACGGTATATAGTTACATTTACTGATGACTTCTCTAGAAAAACTTTTGGTTATCTTATGGGTCATAAGAGTGAAGTTATGAAGTGTTTTATACAATTTAAAACTTTAGTTGAGAAGCAAGTGGGTAAAGCAATCAAACGTTTTAGAACAGATAATGGAGGGGAGTATTGTAGTAAAAGCTTTGAAAAGTTTCTATCCAGTGAGGGGATTATTCATGAAACTACTATTCCTTACAGTCCTCAGCAAAATGGCGTATCTGAACGCCTTAATAGGACCCTTATAGAAAAAGCCAGATGTATGCTCTCTGAGGCACGCCTAGACAAGCGTTATTGGGGCGAGGCCGTTATCACGGCAATTTATCTTAAGAATAGAAGTCCCACGGCGGCTTTGTCTGGCGGCATTCCTGAACAGGTGTGGACAGGATCCAAAGTGACCCTAGGCCACCTGAGAGTATTTGGTTGTAAGGCATTTTCTTTGATACCAGAACATAACCGTCACAAATTCGATGCAAAGTCTAGGGAATGTATTTTTGTGGGTTATTGTGAAACGTCCAAGGGTTATAGGTTAGTTGATCCAACTGAACCAAAGAAAATAATTAAATCTAGAAGTGTTCATTTTATTGAGTTGACAGAAAATAATGATAAATCTAATAATATGATGAAATATGACATGAATACGGATTTTAATGAGTTGAAATGTGATACAAATACTATTATTAAATCTAAAATGATGAATAATAATGAGAATAATTTTAATATTAATGACAAAGTTTCTGTACCAATTTTAAACTGTGATACTAATATTATTAGTGAACTTAGATCTCCTTCTGCAATTACAGGTGGTGAAATGGAGAGTGGATGCGTTGGAAGTGAGGCCCCCAGCGCAACCGCCTCTACCGATGCTGATGGGGAGGCATCGCCATCTAGATTCGTCGACTGCGACCAGGTGGAAGAAAATGAGCAGTCTTTGGCAGAGGAGACTGACTCTATGGTAGAATCTAGCAGCAACTCGAGCTATGAGCAGGCACAAGAGGTGCCAAGTCAACGTGCTGTAAGGAGCACAAGAGGTATCCCACCTAAAAGGTATGGTGACTACGAGTATGATTATTCTCTCTACTCTCATGGGCAGATTACGTTTGACGAACCTGCGACGTATGAGGATGCTATGGCTAGTCCTCTCCACATGAAGTGGCAGGCAGCCATGCAGGCTGAGTATGACTCGCTGATTAGTAATAGTGTCTGGAGGCTAGTAGAGAAACCTCTAAATACAAACATCGTAAAATGTAAGTGGGTATTTAAAGTCAAGCAAGATGCCTCTGGCAACTTTGAAAAGTATAAGGCTCGCCTTGTTGCTCGCGGTTTTAGTCAAAAACCTGGTATAGATTTTGATGAGACTTTCTCCCCAGTAGTCAGACACTCGACAATGCGTATTTTATTCAATTTAGCAAATGAGTTAGATATGGACATAGAGCACATAGATGTGACTACTGCTTTCCTTCATAGTCAGTTAAAGGAACAAATATTTATGGAACAACCAATAGGTTTTGTACATGATAATAATAAGGTATGTTTGTTACAGAAAAGCATCTATGGGTTGAAACAAGCAAGTAGAGTTTGGAATGATACTGTTAATAAATTGTTACTTGGCAATGGTTATTCTCAAACAAAATGTGAACCTTGTGTTTATGTAAAAAGAAACTCTACCAATAATTTAACAATTTTAGCTCTATATGTTGATGATTTTTTTCTGTTCAGCAATAATGATGTAGAGAAAAATCAATTATTGTCCATTCTTAACAGTCAATTTAATATAAAAAATTTAGGCCCAATTAAAAATTGTCTTGGAATAAATATTGTTAGAAATAGAGAAAAGGGCACAATATTGTTGAGTCAAAAAGATTACATTAAAAGATTGTTAATTCGTTTTGGAATGTCAGACTGCAAAGGTATTTCAACACCAATGCAATTAAATGAAAAATTTTATAGATCTGAAATTAATGTATCTGATAATCAATATAATTTTAGAGAATTAATAGGAAGTTTAATGTACTTGAGTGTCTGTACTAGGCCAGATATAACCTATGCATGTAATGTTCTTAGTCAATTTAATAATTGTTATGATAAGAGTCATTGGTTAGCGGCAAAAAGGATCCTTCGTTATTTAGCTAAGACAGTTGATTTTGGTTTGGTTTTTGTTAAATGCAAAAACTTAGATCTAAATGCATATGCTGATGCAGATTGGGCGAATGATCCTATAGACCGAAAATCATATACTGGTTTTGTTATTAAGATAGGGTCTAATACTGTCAATTGGGAGAGCAGAAAACAGCGCTGCGTCGCTATGTCAAGTACTGAAGCAGAGTACCTAGCCATTAGCGATGCCTGTAAAGACATTCTATTCATCAAACATTTTTGGTTAGAAATAATGAATAGAAATATTGTGTGTAGGATATTCAATGATAATCAGAGTGCGCAAAATATGTTAAAGTCTATCCATTGTCATAAAAGGACAAAGCACATAGATGTACGCTATCATTTTGCAAAAGATCTGATTAGTAAAAACTATATTTCAGTTTCATACATGCCTACTACAGAAATGATAGCTGACATTTTAACAAAAGCTTTGTCTTCATGTAAACATAATGACTTTATGTGTCAGCTAAATGTGAGAACTCCTTGAAGTTATATGTAACTATGTAAAGAAAGTTGGAGTTCCGTTGTATGGTGTAAGGGGAAGTGTTGGAATAATGATGCCATGAATCTGTACACCATGCAACTTGTCCGGAGTCTAGAGATAGGTAACAGGTTTAATGACTAAATTTTGTTCCTATCTGTGAAACGTTGTCTCTGTGACATTGACAGCTTCACTTTCTTACGTTCAGTCAATTACGATGTACTGCTGTTTTAGTCTGTAACTTCCTCTCCCTTCCCCTCCGGTTCTACACAAAAACATGACTGTTCTAATTATGCTGATTTTCAAATCCCAATTAATCAATGTAATCAAATAATATACTTGTTCGGTTTAGTGAAATTTACTTTCATTCCTGTACCCACATAACATCCACTGCACATCCTGGCTCCCTGCTCAACAGTTCACACTATGCCCATGCCTCTGCCGTCATGAATGCCGAGATTAATTCCGGACTTATTGCCACAGCAACATCGCCTTTATTCTCACGAAGGAGCTAGGGCATGAACTTGGCGATGTTGCTATGGCCATAAGTCCGGAATTAATCGCGACATTCATTCCGACAGCGGCATGGGCATAGTGTGAACACGGTAAAGAATAAAGGCGATGTTGCTGTGGCATTAAGTCCGGAATTAATCGCGGCTTTCATGCCGGCAGCGGCATGGGCATAGTGTGAACGCGGTATATCCTAAGGAGCCTAGTATGTACAGCAGTTCTACAGAATGATGATGGATATACTCCGGTTTTGATTTTTCCATAAATCCCCAATGAGAATGATCGCTCTTGGAAAATGCATCTCAAAAAAATAGACTCCACTCTAGATCAACCACTCTGTAACTTTCGACCGAGGACTAGGACTCACCAATGCTACGTAGTATTACTGTTTAGTCTGTGCCAGGGTTTTGCACTTTGACATTTCAGTATTCCGGTAGAATAATTTTATTTTGGAACACATTATTAATTTAATTATTATAAAAGTTTTGTCATTCAGCTGTCGACCCAGCTTAAAAAAAGGGGTTTTATAATTAGTCTAGTCTGTCGTTCTTTTCTTCCGGACTTCTCATTGTCACTAGGTGAGGTACCTACCTATTGTTTGTGTCTGCGTATTTCCGCGTAAAGTACCTAAGCCACTATAAATCTAAACTCCAAAGAGTTTCCCCATTGGTGCCCTAATTATTTTTAAAACTTGAACAAAATTGCACGGCTTTTATGTAGAGCAACTGCTTGTGTTGAAAGAAACTATGATTTTCATGACCTTTTTATGTTTGAAAACTAGGTCTATCCTAAAAGTAGTACTTTGATGAAAATATACGAATATCTAAAGCCAATATAAATATTTTATACCTAATAAATAATTTCGAAATTTTGTAAAACTAGATCTATGTAAAAAGTAATTAAACTTTGCTGTTGACTGTACCTACTATTTACTATGCTGTTAATTATAATGTACTATTATAATGTAGTAATTCAATTTACGGAAATCACGTTGTGACAAAATCATGTTTGCAAAATATCACTATCAGTAAACAACAAATTAATTCACGACGTGACGTTTGCATCAGGAATCTAAACCGCGATCTAACCCCAAGTCCGGGTCGTGGTTCCGGTTACTTGAGCTCTACCGCGATCTAACCCTAAGCCCGGTTCGTGGTTCCGGTTACTTGAGCTCTACCACGATCTAACCCTAAGCCCGATTCGTGGTTCCGATTACTTGAGCTCTACCGCGATCTAACCCGTAAGTCCAGGCCACCCAGGCCGAGGGTCCGGTTGCAATTTTTTGAGCGGCTGGCTATACGGGCGTTCCCAATGCCATAATAATATGTCAAAAATAAATTCCACCTAGTGCATGCGTATAGTTAGACGCGTGTTATAAGAACCCGGATTAGCACAATATAGATTACTTAGGTACTTACATATTTAATGTTAGGTATTATAATCATGACATAGTTCCGATGTGGAATTGTGTCCATATGGCAAAGCGATCGCATGCGATTGTGATATATGGGTCGTAGGTTTGAATTTTACTCGACGGAATATTTGGGATGTCCTTAAATTGGGTTAGTATTGATTGACCCCATGCTGGCTTGTCCCCGATGTTGATTACCGAATAGTATACGTCGTCAAGGGACGGTACAACTCCAGACAAAAGTATTACATATGGCTTTTTTTAACCTTAACAATCTTGATGTGATTCGTGATTTCTAAGAATTGGTAAACACCATAAAAGTAAGAGGGCAGTGTTAATCTAGCAAGGTCTAGTGGTAACGACCCCGCTTTTCAATCACAAGCGTTGATTCGAATCTGCAGTGAGTTTTCTACTCCGCAGTGCCTTTTCTTATGCCAGAGTTTTGTAGATAGAGTGAAAATGAGTGAATAGTTGCTCCTGACTTTGTACCAGAGACCGAAGTAGTATTTCTTAAAAAAAACCTGTGCGTGCAGTCCCTACGCGTGGGAGAAGTTATACTTCGAGTGCCACGCATTCACTCTCGCTCTGTGTTTAATGTGAAATTAATTTAGTATTTATTTTTATGTACTTAACCAATATGCAGTACTAAATTTTCACTTCAAAATAAAAAACAAAAAGTTGCATGAACACTGCATCTCTTATATTTTGATTGTATTGTATTATAGTCTCTTTCTATTGCCCCCGCTGTCAGTTGGAAGTCGTTTATCTTCAAAAACACGGGCGGTCAAATGCTGTATTGCTGAACGTGAACTCTGCCATCTATATTTGATTGTAGCATTTGTAGCGTATTAGCCTCTGTCTCTTTCCATTCGGGGGGAATAGAAAGAGACAGAGACTATGTCATCCCGTAACGCAACGTTGTTGGAAGTCGCATTAGAAGTATAACTTCAATAACTACATATATTTGTAAATAACTTGTATAAATACCTCCTCCTTCCCCATTGTTGGGTATCGTGAATCCGCGCAAGGACTTTTTCAATATGTTTTACCTAAATAATCTAAAATTGGCGCTTATCCAACTAAGTACTAAATACGTAACTATGTATTTATGTATATAACAGTCACGGTCAAGGCCGTTTGATTGCAATAGCAGCTATTTGATATATCTGAAGATCAAGGTCCAATACCTACCATTTCAAAGTCAAAGTTAAAATAATTATTGTTTGTCTCGTGACTGTAAAAAATTGTACATCTGTATCGCCACTGTGACATTATGGCTGTTAGAATGCACTTCAACTACTCCAAGTAGGTTTCTTACAACCAGTTTTATAATTGCCATAAAAGATACTATGGCAAATAAAAAAGGAAAACTCTACATTACAAAAACGTGTAAATACATATTTTTTCCCTACCGCGGAAATAGAGGTCGAGCCGCTGCTGCATGATTTGCCACTGAGGTCGTTTAATAAACATTTGAAATAGGGATTTTCAAGATAAACCGTATAGTATCACGTATGTAGATACACTTTTTGCTTAAATTATCGAGGTTACAGCATTATATAGAAAAAACGGCTTAAAAAACAAATCAGCGCGCAAGCTTTTTAAACCAGCCACTATTTTCCATTTTCAACATCCCTCAAATAAATACTAGTGCGCTACTACAAACACCACATACTCGATGAAATACTAGAGCAATTCTTTTACAAATACAGGACGAATAAATAGTCATTTTATTTATTTATTTTCACAAATTTTATTTATCCAGAATGAAACTTGCCACTTGCTTTTAAAATAGCCTAGCGCAGTGTTGCACTAGCCTTAACCTAGAGTAAAGAAACGCATTATGCAACTCGCCAAATACATCGCAAGATTTCCTCTCAATGCCACCGCTAACCTCGCTCACGATCACTACCAAGGTCTAGAGTTCGATGATCGACATTCACTTATGTCTTTGTAGGTTTCTGGGGCTAGGTGGGTTATTTTTGATTCTTTTAAAGTTGATACCAGGTGGTTTGAAAAGTAGTTTAGGCTGCAAATAACTGACCACAGGCCACCAATGGCCACCATGCAAAGGAAAAATAACAAACAGACCAACAAAGACATGACAAAAGTAGGGGTCACGATCTATAAATAATAGTCACAAACTTTAAGTTCCTATATTGTTAAAAAAATAGATTTTCATGCAAAACTTTAGTATTAGCAAAAACAAAGAAATATATACTTTTTGTAGGTACAGGAAGATAACCGAATCTTTAGTTATTGGTGGTAATATTAGTATTTTAGTGATTGTTTATTATATTTCCTGCAAGCAACTACATACTTCTATAAATAGATTGTTATTTAACACAAACAATGGTCTTTACAATAAGTATTAGCAGTTAATCACTTTTCCATAATTTTAAAATAAAACTATGCATTCGTATGAAAAAAAAAAATACTGCTTACAGGAACACAGCAATGCGAGCTACACTACTCGATGGCACTGTTTACATATACCATAGCGACATTTAGGTATTCTTTGAATAACAGGCTGGCTACGTGGTCGGAAGTCGGAATACAAATTACCATGACACAAGCACCCTTCGATTTTTTTGTTCTATGATGGTTGTTTTCACAATGTTTTTCTTTACATATCATCATCATCATCATCCACAGCCTGACTTCACCCACTGCTGGACATAGGCCTCTCTTTTGATGTACCACTCCTTACGATCCCGTGCCAGTCTCATCCAATTTTTGCCCGCTATGACTGCGATATCGTCTGCCCATCTTGCTGCAGGACGACCGACATTTCTATAACCGGTTCTTGGACGCCATTCAGTTAGCGCCTTACTCCACCTGTTTACTTACATATTATATTTAGTTTAAATTATCAGTAGCATTCTTAAATAAAGTGACCTACCATTTTTAGAAAAGATCAAGTCTTAGCTAGTCATAGTAACACAAACTGCCTATGCTTATCATAAAATCAAATCACTGGCTATTAGAAGTAAGTAATGGTTGTTAGTCGATTATACTCGTAGTTCAGTGGCGCGCGTAAATGCATTGTTTACTAGTAATACCTACTTATGTTATCAGATAATGGAAAATCACAGTAATTTTCTTTTCATGACATTCGATGACCTTCGTCGGACCGGTAGAGACGGCAAAGTGGGTTCGATTTACCAACTAGGATGTGCTATGCAAATAATTGTAGTGCTATAGTTTTGATGTATTATTATTTTTGTATTAATGTATTAATAGGAATTATTTTTGTTTTTATCTATACGAGCACGGAAAGCTTATTTTGAATACCTACGTTTAATATTGGTGTTTTTTTTTCTTATTGCGTTGTAGGTATTTGTATTATAATTTATTTACTCTAGTTGAAGCGATATTTTTGCGTCTCAAAATCTATGTGTTCCTATAATTGAAAGTTATAGATTTTAAGCTCATTGTCTTGTTATTTTTGTTTTTTTTTCGTGTTACCTTTGTTTTTTAATAAAACTAAAAATGCCACAGCCACCGTTACATTAGTTAGCACTTTTTCTAAGAAATAATACTTTTCTAAAAAATAAAAAGTACTTTAGTCATTTTTTTGATACTCGTAATACAAACTCATTATGCAGAATTAAATACATAAAGCTAATAATAGTTATGTTAATAAGACTCGTGACTGCATGACAAATCAAATTACCTACATTTAAATCAATCTACGTGTTTTGAACGGTGCACTTACAATAAACCTAAGTCTGTTGTTTAATGTTTGCGAATTTGTTCGCGTATTATCGCGTAATGTAAGTTTTGGCGCACTTTTGCGTTTCAGAAATTCCTTTGGGACTTCTTGTTAGTGCATTTTTAATAACTAGTGTAATTAATAAAAGTGACCTTAAAAAGTAACATTACTAGGACATATGCCATGCTACGCGTTTTTTATATTACGGAGTAGACAAACATACATACGGGCCTGCACCGCCAAAGCTTTGGTAGGTGCACGCGCGTTGCTGATTACGATTTTTTTTACCGGAATTGTAAAACTTTCTTTTGATGAACCCGTAACGCCCGTACCTACTATATAGGTCAGTCAGTCAGTCAGTCATTTTACAATCAACAATATCTAGATTTATTTAGATTCTGAGGTAGGTAGGTACCTACCTACTACAATCTATAACCATTTTGCTGTATCCTTATAATTAATCTATCTATATAATATATAAAAATTAATTTCTGTTCATTAGTCTCGCTAAAACTCGAGAACGGCTGGACCAATTTGGCTAATTTTGGTCTTGAATTATTTGTGGAAGTCCAGAGAAGGTTTAAAAGGTGAATAACAGATTTGTTTTATACAAAAGTTTAGGTCTTTCATTTATAGATTGAGGCAGTACGAAGTCTGACGGGTCAGCTCGTCGTGAATAAAGTTCCGGTCACATTTGTAGATAGATTGCAATGTTACAACTCTTATAACAAACTCACTAAAATGTAAACCAAACTATACAAAAAAGTAATAGAAATCTTTACACACACACACGTAAACTTCACTTCCTGTATTACACAACACATTTCTAGTAACTAGAAAAAACATTTTTCTAAAGATAAAAGCAATATGTTCCCGTTTTTAGTGTCAAGTTTATGGGAAATGAAATAACCATATAACGTTAAAACTAAAACATAAACTTGAGCTCGACCAGAAAACCAGAATTTTTATAAATAAATATATTGACCTTGATTTGTGTCAATGTGAATTAACCCTTACCGTATTGAACAAAGACTAACATAATTTAATTGCAGTCAACCAAGGCAAAACAACAGGATGTACATAAATTAAACCGTATGTAAAGGGCTTGAATAATGCCTGAGTAACTCAATTTGTTGGCCTTTGATTGAGCCCTTGGCTATATCTCACTGTCTAGGCTCAAGATGGCTCAAGACAGATGTCTTGCTAAGAGACTTTGACCTTTTCGCATGTAATAGATAGTCATGAGTCTCATAAGTTTTATTCATATCTAAAAGCTGGCCTTGGTCACTACATGACGAATAGCCTAGTTTGCTAAATGCACGGTGTTCGGTTTCGGAAAACGTAACAAAGAGGTAGTCCGCCTTTTGTATGGTATTGAGGCGTTACAAATACGGATAAATCTTTGCATTATTTTTATAAATTGGTTGCTACGATGCCTCTACGCCACATAAAAAAAATGTGAAACTTTCTCTCAACTCGCTACAGGCTACATCCACCGTCCCTCTACGCTGTAGCACTTCCTCTACGCCGTAGAAGGTGGGTCGGCCAAAACTTGTATAAGATATTTTTTTTGCAATGAATCTGATTTTTTGGATTGGCCTAGCGGATTTGACATAAGCGTGCTCCACCTTAGGCTGCAGCTACACTTACCATCAGTTAGATTTAGCTATTCTTCATAACAAAAATTAGAGCCATTTTTAGATTGTTTCACATAACCTTTAAAGAGATAAGATAGTGGCCTGCAGAAGTTCACTGTTGTGTGTATAATAAAATATACTTAGTGCTTATGTACTTGACAATATGACTAGAATCTAGAATAATTTACTTAATAAGACTTTGAGATAAAATATTAAATGTTTAGTGCTAAATCCATGGGTTTGGTAGCTGCAAGAATGTCAGTAATGCGTAATGAGTCCACAATAGTCTACTAGAGTGCCAAACTGGGATAATATCAGCCTGATTGTAGCGCGTAGCCAATTCAAAGGTTATTTTATGGAGATGATGCAGCTTGGATTTGATCTGGGCACAAGTGTCAGAAAAATGAAGCCCGATTTACATTGCCGTTAGTGTTAGTTATGATTTAGTGTTCAGTCTGAGCGTATGAATTTAGTTTAAAAAAACATAAGTCCAATATTTTTATATTTTATACAGCTCGCGGACGAGCTGCCAGCACAGCTGGCCGAGCTCAACCTACGGCCACGTGCTATGGCCCAGCCTTCCTACAGTCTCTGCCGAGTCACCCCTAATGATAAAGATCTCGTTCTCAAGTTTTTGCGAAGGTAAGATTTACATCTTATTAAGGTTCTATGTTATACAAATTGTCATAATAGCTCTGCTATAGTTATTATTATTTAATTTTAAATTCTAGGTTCTTTTTCCGCGATGAGCCCATGAACCTAGCTGTGAACCTGCTGGAGACACCAGAATCTAGATGCGAGGAACTAGAGGAGTACGCGGCTGCAACTCTTGAAGACCTGGTGTCAGTGGCCGCTGTCGATGAGCACGGCGACTTCGTCGGAATTGTTGTCAATGGAATCGCCAGGAGAGAGGTGAGATCGATCATTTTGAAAATTGTGAAGATTGGTTGAATTAAAATGCTGATTTTCACATCCAAGATAATTCCAATTGTACCTCATAATTTAGACTTATTTCTCTTTGACTGTTTTTTCTTCTTTTGTGCATAAAGATATATCTATATATCTATTTTGATTAAGTGTAGGCATTAGTTATATTCAACTGAGCTATGAGGCCAGTTACAATATATTACCTACACTACACATATTAAATTCATAAACGAACCAAACCTAACGCATGACATGATAATTATGATAAATTTTAATTCAATTAGATACAAGGTAGGATTATATTCCCTATATAAACCTGTGTATTTATATTGTAACATAACCCAGGTGCGCCCAGGTGTTGATCAACATTCCAATCCCGTCCTATCATTGTTGCTCTACGTAGTTCGCGCAATGAAGAAAATACTGATATCAACACGGCTAGGAAGTTGGCCTCTAGGTACAGTTAGCAGCTGTATTAGATGCTTTCAAAGCATTAGGAATTAGTAGTTCTGAGATCTCCATGTTTTGTAGTAGTCTCCTTTCAATTCTAGTAGGTACGTAACTTAATCTACTCTAGATCTCTTCACGCATTTGCTTTATGCCCACTTTTATCTGCTATGCGAGACAAGTATCACAAGTCCACTGCAAGAATTACTCACAAATTTTGAGGAATAAATAAAATTTGTTCAGTTCCTGAAAACAATACATTGCCCGAACAAAAAAATCGTTGGTACCCATACAAACTACTACTACATAATTTATAAGTTTAAAAAACTGGAAAAACCGACTTCAATTTGATACGCCTTCATCATCAAATGATGATGATGATGGCAGTTCGGGACCAACCTGGAAGCATACCCTTTCAGGTAAAAAAAGAATTTTTCAAATCGGTTCATATTTATGAACCAGAACTCCGTCATTTGACGGAGGTAAAAAACATAAATTTAAAAAAAAATGGGTCCAAATTGGAAGCTTACCCTTTCAAAAAAAAAAGATTTTTTCATGTCGGTTCATAAATGACGAATTTCTGAGGTAAAAAACATAAAAAAAATAAAAAAATACAACCGAATTGAGAACCTCCTCCTTTTTTGAAGTCGGTTAAAAACCGCCAACCATTTCGCTACGCTACGCAACGGAGTTTGTAAAAAAAACTGAAAATCTTTTATTTTATTTTGCTCGTACGAGAGTCGAGACAAATGGCGAGAGCTGCATAATTACACCGACAAGAGCTGAGCTGACAAGAAGAAGACAAGAATCTACTTTTGTCTACGATACTGCACAGTATACAGTCTGTAGCTATAAAAGTACTTGTGCTATAGGTATAAATTACTTCCGTGCAGGTGTTTAGGTACTTAGAGGAAACAATAGCGACAAAACCTACATAATTGTTGCACTCTATTCCAATTGCGTATTAATAATATCCGTTGTTATTGGAATTGAGCATATTATCAGTTATCAATGAAGGGTCTACCTACTGTAACGACCTATCTTTTCGCCGACAGATTCTTACGTTGTGCTTGGTAAATTAAACTTCAGGTTCCATTTATAAACAATCTATTCGGAATAATATCAAATACATTTTGGTACAACTCGTCACAACAAGATTCGCTAATGTTATTATATTCTTGGTTATCCTTCAAAGTTGCTACTGTCAGGTGACATTTATGACAGCGTCATGTACACAGGCATCTCACAGTCGGCCATCCTACTTAGAACGAGTCTCTTCGTTCGATTCAATCGAGAGCACCGTCCATAAACACATAACAATACAAGTATTTCTACAAATACAAATTAATTTGTTAACAATTCACAATAAATCTAATTTGTACAAATACATATCACCTAACTAATATATCCACAATAAGTACATCATTCATAATACTAATTTTTTAAACATACATTTTCTGTTATCATTTCTAATCCAGCAATTATGCTAAGTTTTCTTATTTATTCATAATATCACTTTATGAAAAGATAATTTATTCACCAAGAAAATTACAACCAATACAGCATTTACTATAGTATTCACAATATTTACAAAATACACATGAAACAGCTGAGCCATCCACAAACCGTTGCAAACGATTTATAGATAGCTCATTTATGAAATCTTTAGTTAGTTTTAAAGTTTATTTTAGTCTAACATGCGGTTTTCTTATATCTATCAAAATTAGCGTCATTAATCAAGATTAAACTGCGAGTATCTATCTCAAGTTTGGCGGCAAGGTCGTATGCCGGTCATGCCTTCACTTAATCGTAGAATGGGCGACAAAGTCGTATGCCAGTCTTGCCCTCCCTCAATCATCAATTGGGCGGCAAGGTCGTATGCCAGTCATGCCCTCACTTGTCGTCAAATTGGGCGGCAAGATCATATGCCAGTCATGCCCTCACTTAATTGTCAATTGGGCGGCAAGGTCGTATGCCAGTAATGCCCTCACTTATCGTCAAATTGGGCGGCAAGGTCGTATGCCAGTCATGCCCTCACTTAATTATCAATTGGGCGGCAAGTTCGTATGCCAGTCATGCCCTCACTTAATAATCAGGGTGGCAAGTTCGTATGCCAGTCATGCCGTTAATCAAACATAGATTGGATGGCAAGTTCGTATGCCAGTCAAGTCGTCAGTTAATCATAGATTGGGTGGCAAGTTCGTATGCCAGTCAAGTCGTAAGTTAATCATAGATTCGGTGGCAAGTTCGTATGCCAGTCAAGTCGTCAGTTAATCATAATTGAGCGGCAAGTTCGTATGCCAGTCATGCTCTCACTTCAAAACTGTTTTGACGACTGTGACTTCTGCTGTGCCGTGCGTGACACAGCTCGGTAACTCACTGTTCACTGCTACGACTCCTGCTACGGCTGCTTCGTCGCTCTTTCAATTTCTGCTGGTGCGGCTGCATTAGCTACAGCGGTGGCTGTGGCTACCACTGTATCATGTCTTCACTCTGTAGCCGTTGCCACGGCTGCTGCTACACGGCTTAGTCACGCTTTCTGTCAATCTCTGCTGGTGCGGCTGCATCAGCTACAGTACCGGCTGTGACTGCGGCGACTGTGGCTATCACTGAATCGTGTCTTCGCTCTGTAACCACTGTAACGGCTACAGCTCCGACTGTGCCGATCACTGACTTTTCACTTTGTCTCTTATCCTGGAACTCAAAACATGACGTTAAGTTCGTAATTTCTAAGACCAGTTCACTTGATAACTTTAGTTTTCTCTATTAGGGATCATAAGTTCCAGTGCGTCTTGGACAAGGTATTCAAGTACCTGCTTAACATTAACAGGTCAAATAGCTATTCAAATGAGTAGGCAAAATCAATTATTGAGTTTAATATAATATACTTTTCTCCTCCTACTCTACGAGCTAAGTAAGATGCTAG
The DNA here is from genome assembly GCA_947507515.1 of Eulithis testata. Classification (NCBI taxonomy): domain Eukaryota; kingdom Metazoa; phylum Arthropoda; class Insecta; order Lepidoptera; family Geometridae; genus Eulithis; species Eulithis testata. The sequence continues at coordinate 6,987,799 of OX382207.1, forward strand.
TCAATATTATTTTGTATTGAAATACTGTTTTCGTTAGTATTGCAATATTATCTATCGTATAGCACAACTAGTAGGTACAACGTGTACATGTAGTGCAAATAATCATATCATGTATAGTCATATTTTCTATTTTTCTTCCTGGATATTTTTGTCTTATTTTCCAAATCTTTCTTTGTCTTATCATCGTTATAATAATATATAGATCTAAAAAATGAAATAACCAGGATGTGGAGATTTGAAAGGTCTCCATCATTCCGATAGTCCTTTCCGCAAGCGGTGGTATCCTTAAGCAACTATTTCTATCACTCGCCCTTGAAATCAATCACTTGATTTGCCGAAGGATACCTTTTCACTTCTACAAAAAGCAGTAATATTGCATTTAATTTCTAAATCTCCTTTTCACTCATCATCATCATCATTATTATATTTTACATTCCCTATCCGTGCCCCATCGTCGGGTATCGTGAATCTGTGCAAGGAAATTTCAATTTGTGGTTTCTAGTTGTTCGGACACTTGATCAGACTAGTGTTTTGGGCTCCTCCCTCTTCTTTAGTAACCTCTACTAAAGTGCTCGAAGAAGGCAGACGCTTAGTGCGTTCCAACATAAGTTCTTTTAGCATGGAGACGTTGATTGTTTTGGCTGTCCATGACATCCTCAGGAGCAGTCTCTGACAGCATCACATCCAGAACGCATCGATGCGCTTGCCTTAAGTGGTTTTCATGGTCCATGTTTCATAAAGAGAAATGGAGAAAACCAGCGTGCACACTATGTGTTTCGTGAACTCGTTCATCGTGTCATTATGTAACAATAGTAATATTGCCTTATATTGCCTAATATCTCTCTTAAGCGTATTAGTTCTTACATATTCAAATCACTACTAATCACTACATAGTATAAAACAAAGTCGCTGCCGCTTAAATCTTAAAAACTACGCAACGGATTTAGAAGCGGTTGATTCAAGAGGAAGGTTTATATGTATAATACATCATCAGCATCATCACTGCATTGCATCCGTGCGAAGCCTGGCGGGTCGCTAGTGATTTATAAACTAAATAGTTGTTAGTATTTTCTTCCAGCTTCTGAGATATAGATCTCTTTTTGGATGTAGATCTCCTGCATCTTTTCCCACTATCCTCTAGCTGATCCAGTCTTTCTCAACAATTGGAATTGAATAATATAAGTAATCAACCAACCGGCTGCATGGTCTTCACACGTTTATTTACCCTAATGGTTCTTTCTATTGAGTAGTATGAGTGGTCTATCTGCTGTCGTTACTTCGTGAAATATGCCTCGCACATTTCCACTTTAGCTTGAAAGCTTAGTTTTCTGTTTCATTAAATCGCTTCGCACTTCGTTATTTTTTTTCCCAATCAATCATTTATTCACAGAGATTTATTTTATGTCATTGAATTACATGATCTTATGCAATTATAAACGGCTCAACACATTCTGTTTTTTTTTTATGCTCCTGTTCATTGCTCGTATGGAACTTTGTTTTGTCGTTCATTTTGTAGGTAAGCATATTTCAAGCTTTCTCTGCAAACGTTACACTTTACGCTCTCTTTTTTTTTTACAAACACTATAATATGATGATAACTTCACTGTTTGGAATCGTTAGGCCATCTACCCTGGCTCAGAGCCATATTTTAACAAAATATTATTTGACAGTTACGAGCTTCCAAAACAAATCGCTTAACGCTTTTCTGCGGCAATCAGCACAGTATTTGTACTCTACACTATTCATTTCTGAGTCTAGCCCACTCTCGCATAAATAGTAAGTATACAAATTGCCTGAAAAGTGTACCCTTAAGTGCACGAATCATTTCCTCGAATTCTTCAAGTTTTCTAATAGTAACATGGTAACATAATGCTATTGCATGCTTTACTACAAGGCTATTATCATAAGGAGCCTGTTGAATTCCCTGTATTTGCTGTATACTTATTCTAAAGCTTGTATATCATCAGTTTTATATTTATATGAATATTACGTCTGAAGTAGGTACATCATTTCTCAGGTACGGACTCTGTGTGTTTATTTTCATCTTAAATAGGTAGGTAATATGATTGAATAGTTCGACAGCTTTATTATTGACTCCATCAGATTCAAGACTTTTTCCAGGTTTTAGGTTTTTAATTTCATTGAGTACCTTGTAGTTCGCTTATTGGTTCAATTGTGCTGTAGTTCGATGTTGTCTTTACTACTTTTCCTGTATAGCTCTTGGTAGGAAGGTGCTGCATGTATAAACTCAATGAAATCTATCTATCTCTCTCTCTTTCACATCAATAAATGAAGTTGTATGTAGGTTTCATTTTTTTTTTTTTATTGGTCTTTTGGTAGTTCTTGATTTTATAAAGTTTTCGTTTGTTCATCTGGTTATCACATTTTATCCTTAATTGCTTAGCTCCATTCTAGTTGAATTGTCAATTTTATTTTGTTTTATACTCATTAGCTCTGTCTTTCTTTTTATTGGTTTTCTGTACTTTCACTTACTTTATTTTTGCTTTAATGCAATTGTCGTAGTATTCTTTTATACTCGTATACTTAGGTGGTTCGCATTATCAGTATTATTCAAATTGAAATTAAAGTGTGATTTCTCCTCTAAAAAGCTTATTTTATGCACTGAAAACAGTCGATAAATAGCACTTGTAATCACTTTTTGTTTTTGAATTTAGAACACATCACTATATTCGACCTCCATCTCATTGCTATACACACCCTCCTTGCGCAAAATACTCGTTACAAACTCCTTGAGATTTGATTGATCGACATTTTCGACAAGCATTCAATGTATATCTTCTCTTAATCTTTTTTTTTTTTTTTTTTTTTTAGGTCGTAGTCATGGTATACAGTGGAGTATACAAGTGCCTAAAATGGATTCATATCAAGGGCCATGAATCGCTCGCGTCGCTCTTTAAATCACATGCTTCGCTCGTAATTCAATTATTATGAATCACTACAAAGGTTGTCTGGAAGAAATCGCTTCCTAGAAATAAGACCGTCCATTGTACGTAATAGTGCAATCTTATTATTTCTATTTTATTTTTATAAGCTGTCATAAGGGGTTACATTACAATAAAGTATTTCATTCATTCAGTTATTCACTTTCTGCGGTCGTGATTCAGTCGTTAGGATCCTTCACTTGCTCGTGATTCATCTATAGACATCGCCTTAAACCCGTCCTTTATTCACTAATAGTATAATATACTAGTTTTCACTTTTTATTTTGTGTCTTTAATTTAAATTCACTTTTTAAGTTAAATACCTACTCTCTAATCAATTTTCAATGTACTTTAAAATTTCGATAAATGTCACTTACTTTTTCATCCCTTCATTTTATTTTATTTTATTTATTTAACAAAATCCACAGCTCTTAGGGTGTACAGAGTAGGTATCTTATAAATTCATCTTATAGCCAATAACGAATTTTCAAAAATAACGACCGTCACTAAACGACTACCAAAGTACTTCCAAAGTTTTGGATAAAAGTGTTGTGAGGATGTGTGAGAAGGTGTAAATGCCTGAGTGTATAGGGGGTTCTCCTGGTACGCCAGTCTCTTCATACTTAGAATATCTCTTTTTTTTTCACTCGCTCAATTCTGTGTTTGCATGTAGTCTATCATCTTTCATCTTTTTTTTTTTTTTATAAAAATGTGCCTTTATACTTGTTATCATATCAGTGTATAATACGTTGGTGACACTTAAACAAATCACTTCCGACCATTTCTATGTTTCCCAAGGTTAAGCTTATAGCATTTATGTCAAATATTTTATCACTTTATATCGCCTATAGTGCTTTTTTTTATGATTGCCACTGCACAGCAGCTTTAGATACAAACATTTGTACTTTAAAATTATGAAAATGGTCAATCGCAATTATTGATTTTATGTAAATCGGAAATAAAAAAACTGAGTTGTCACTCTAGCACTCTGATATCAAATCTCTCAACTATGTCACATAACATACTTATTTCATTTTAATTTGTATCCTGCCACATAACACTTGTGCTCGATATCAAAGCTCTAACATTCTCATATTATTATTGAAAAATATACCTTTATTAATGGTTATCAATACCATGGGGATTCACTTTCTTGTAGTATGTACATCTCAATTCCTGGCAGCCGGTCACTCTGGCTGCGATAAGACAATTCACATAGTCATCTCTGAGTCTGAGTTTGAGGATGTCTCTCGCTCCTCTCATCATCTAGAACTTCATCCAGCAATACTGATGGCTTGTCTGCAACTCAACAACAATATTTTCTATGTAATTGTTCAGTAGTCAATGTGTGGTGTACATAGTAGGTACGTACATAATCATATTCTCAAATTCAGTAGGTAAATACCTATACTCATTTCAAGCTCATAGAAAATAATAAGTCTCTAAGCTTTTATTCAATAAAATAACTCTCATAAGTCAAAGAGCTTTTATTCAATAAAATCTCACTGATCACTTTGAATCCTCTTTAGGTTTTGTATGATTACTGTAATAGGTAAGTACCTATAATTAATTGTGCATCGACTATCACTACAATTCATAACTCAGAATAAAGTTTGGTCATCTGAGATGAAATTAACTTGGTTTTCACTAAAACTTTACCTTCGGGCTTCGATGTCGACATGGGCATTGGAAAAAACATTGTAGTATTTTTCCCATCTTTCCACTTCTGAGCTGTAACGACCTATCTTTTCGCCGACAGATTCTTACGTTGTGCTTGGTAAATTAAACTTCAGGTTCCATTTATAAACAATCTATTCGGAATAATATCAAATACATTTTGGTACAACTCGTCACAACAAGATTCGCTAATGTTATTATATTCTTGGTTATCCTTCAAAGTTGCTACTGTCAGGTGACATTTATGACAGCGTCATGTACACAGGCATCTCACACTACATACATTGATATTCCTTATTACATTACTAGCTGATAGCTAGAAATGTATAAGGAATACGTACGACTTCGTACGCGTGCGAAACTTTCCACCAATATATCTGTCACCAGCATATACGATGAACCTCGTAGCAAATGGCTCCTTTTGTTGAAAGTTCAAGCTGTATTAAAAATTCACGTCTTTGATTTTAATAAAATATAGCTTAGGTTTCAATTCGGAAAAAGGACTTCTGAATGGTATAAATTTCATTGAAATTGGTCCAACGAACAAACAAACCAAATCCGATTTTCCACAAAAGCCTTGACCTATCGGTAGCTTTACCGGTTCGGTCCAGTTTATCAGAGCAGAGATCCAAGGATAGAAAGGAACGTGGCATGGTTGGTTAAACCACAGAATAAATAAGCTCTATTCGCTGTTTTAGGTAATCCTATCGGATCGGAGTTCACCAACTCATAAACCGACCAAAGACGGCGACTGCGGGATTGTAAATAGTTAAAATGATTATAATGCACTGTGATTTTTATTCACCCTGTTCTTTTTCTTTATTCTCTACTAGTGATTACTATTCTATATCAATGTTCCTACTTTCCTTTTCATTATTTCTCAAGAGTTTTCGACACCTTTAGTTATATCGATCACTGGACTAACTCACTAAACTAACTAAGAAATCCGGCTAGAAAGCGTTTCCATGATTTGTTGGCCAGCTTATCATATCCGAAGCTTTCGATGTTGCTATCTTATTCGTGAACTGTGGTCTAGGTCTGCTCGAGTGGAAAATGATATACTTCTAAGTGTTTCAGTAAATTAGGCACAAATACAATGCGGAAGTTACTACGAAAAGTAATTCGTCTAATCATCTTGCGACAATAATGACTAAGCATGGAATTTAATTCGAAAATCTACTGTTGGTTTTTATAGTCGTTCAATTATTCACGTACAGCTTTAATTTTAAGTATGTAATTGTATTTTAAGTGGCTCCGTGATCAAGGACTGACTGTTTTACTGAGCTTTGATTTTACTATCAAACTTTGAAACTTGTTGAAACGCAGCTGAACCGTAATTTTTTGATTGTTTGTTGGCTATTTTGATCCAGCTGTAAGATGACGTTTCAGCTAAGCTGCAGATGGGTCGAACCATTTTGGGTACTGAATTGAACGTCAACCGTCGTAAAATTAGTGGAAGTAGGTTCCAGGTTGTTGCCTTGTATTCTATTACATGCGTTTTTTACTTTAACCGAAAAAACTACACTAAGAAAGCGCAGTGTCCATACGAACAAAGTCACCACTCCACCAGTGCGATATCTTTAAATAAAAGAACCTCTTGTTTTAATTCTAGGAAGTAGACTACACCGACAAGTCAGAAGAATGTCCCAATCCGAAGTTCAGACGCATTCTAAAGGTGCTTGGCCACTTGGACCGCGAGGCTCGCATCTGGGAGAAACTTCCAGAGGATTGCGATGCGGTGCTGGAAATCAGGATCGCGTCCACTCACTCGGATTGGCGGGGAAGAGGGCTGATGCGGGTGCTTTGCGAGGAGTCAGAGTAAGTTACTTTGAAACCTCTATTTTCTTGTTGATCTGATTGTCGTGAACCATCTAAAAGTGCTGCTGTTAGTATGTTAGTTATTTTATTTTTTATTGTTGTACCTACTTGTGCTTGAACGGAAATAAATAGATTATTATTAAAAAAAATGTTGGTTGGCTTTGACGAGCTGGCAGTACCATCAAAGTGATCCGTAAGATTTTGAGCAAGTATTGAATAAACGCATATTCACTTTATTTTTTAGAATAAGAATTAATCTATATTCTGGGACAAACACAGTTTGACGCCAGCATCTTTTTTTCCGAAATGGTAGAGCATACGAGAAACCGTGGATAAACTGTTTACTAACAGAGATTTATAATGTACCTAGGTGTATATATACTTAACCCTTTTCATGATTTTGATGATGATGATTTTAATAGAAGCGCAATAAAATTATTCCGCTCAGAAATCTGTCTAACTGCCAGCGACAAAACTATTATTAGAACCTAGAACTAAGATAAATAACTTTGTATCTGGTTTATGAGCAACTCTAAACAGATACAAATCATTGCTCCTGTTCGCAATGTAGTCTATATAGTACCTAAGGACCTACTTATCCGGAATATTTTTTACCGCGAAAATTAATAACAAAGATACCAACAAAAAATATTTACATTAAATCCAGGTCTCGTGAAAAAACATATAACCTGCGGGCCTAAGATGCGCACCGCGAGATATTTGTCATGTCGTTCTGTCAAAATGTAAGCATTTTGTACCAGTTTAGGAACTATTGCATTATCTGTGGTAATGTTGTCGAGAAACCGCGCCTTTAAATTTTCAACTTTTGACAGTTCTGCATGACTATTAACTCGTCCTCAGAGAGGTACGACGACTAAGAAGTGTCAAAAGTGTACATTATGGCGCGTTTTGTCGACACCATTAGGTACCACAGATAATGCAATAGTTCCTAAACTTGAACAAAATGCTTACATTTTGACAGAACGACATGACAAATATCTCGCGTGCGCATCTTAGGCCCGCAGGAAGCAGTCCATTACACAATATTATTGCAATGATACCTACTAAGGTTAGGTCTATATTAGGAAGTTGCAGTATTTTTTGCAATGGGAAGTAAGTAATTATCTATTTTTAGACGTAAAATTATACTCTAGGAATAAGACCTAGAGTCAAATCCGAAAGTAACACAAACCAATAAATGCAGCTATCTTTCAATGAAACTAGTTCCACAGTTTACAAATCATGGCTTATTCTGAAAGTCCTAGGACGACTGTATCTTAATCTAATCTAAAATGTAGAACACAAAAATAAATGTCTTTCGCGGGGTGTGTTTCATAATATAGGCCTACTTGTAGAGATTATGAAATAAATTGAAAAATACGCTATTTGGGAAGGGCATTTTCATAATCCCCTCAAAGACCAGGAGCCAGTCGGTAGGCATTATAAAACTAAGGCCGGACCGGCAAAAATGCCGGATCCGGGATAATGTGAATAACTCTATATAAATTGTACAGCCATTAGTAGCTTTGCCGGTCCGGCATAGTGGGAACCCGGCCTAAAAATACTTAAGAGTTGATTTGATCTGCTCACAGCCGCTGGCGCAATGATCGCGTGGTGGAGATTATGACTTTTTTTTCGATTTGGTTGGAACTATGAAACGTAGCTGTAAAGAGTTGACACTTGCATCTTAGTGCAGTCATAAAACTCATGCAATAAAATTAGTGCGTCTAATCTGAAGGCACTCAGTCTGATGAAGACGCGTGATATACAATTGCTATTGTCCTGTTATGTCATGCATTGTAATAGTACATTACATGATTGTGTAATAGCTTACTTCAGTTGTATGCGTTGATTTGTGAAGGCCATTGATCTTAGTGCTGTGATCTTTTTATCATATCGATAAAGGCTGAAGTATATTATTTTAACTGCATTATGACAATGAAGAATTTAATCTGGCCTTCTAGGGATTATATATTAAGGTGTTTGCTTGGTGCAGAAGGACCTTTACATATAGATACATTAGATAGATAGAAAATTATTATTCTTAGTCCTTGTAGAAGCCTTCTAGTGTATAGTTCTCTTTGAGTCCAGGAGTTTTATTGTAAGGGATATTAATCCTCAGCGAGTCGTTTATGATGCTAGTTACTTTTAAATTGATCGATATATAGGTCAGTGGCATTGTTCACATCTCTAACATCTAACACATCGTATCGCGTCGCGTGGATTAAATCTCTCGTTATCACGTAGTACATTGCTGTCGCATTGTTAGATATTGGATAGAAAATTTGTATAAAGAACTCAGCACTACTTTATTCAATATTTTGTTGTATTTTCTTGTTATTACTATCTTTTAGACAAGGACTTTGCTAGGTAGGTACTTGAATTAATTATAATGATGTTTCTATGCAATCAAAACAATTGTTTGCCAGAAACAAGCTATAGCTCGAAAAACCCTCATAAATCTACAAGAAAAGAAAACAATGCATTCTCAAAGGGTATTACGATAATTAATTACGAGGCCGCTCAACGCTCTGCATGACCAATCAGTCATTATCAGAAATACACACAATGGTTGCTTGATCAACAGGAACTTATCACATAATACTTATTAATAGATAAGAAGTCTCCGCACTTGGCACGAGCCTACTAAACGGACTACTAAATGGACTACTAAATTTACAATAGACAGTATAGTTTCCCGAAAAAGTTGAAGGTAACCCGTTCGAAACTAGAGCACCTATAATAAAGAGACACTGGCAGAATTGTAACAAGTTGCAAAAGCCATAAACCAAGAAGTTGAAACTGATTGGAAAAAGATAGGCTACGATATCTAAGGCTAAGATCTAATAGTGACTGTAGCGACTATATTATCATGAAACTGGGGCAGGTCAGTTAGTTAGTGTCAGGATGTAAAAATGCGGAAAGTTTTATTATTCAACACCTAGCACACCTAAAAATAACACTAACTTCCTTACACTTTTATAGAATCTAATAAAATACAAGCCGGAAGTAATCGTCATTGAGTGTTCAACCAGATTTGAAATGCAAGCTTACACGTAAGGCTTTTTCTTAGAACTTTTGAGACATGAGTGACTTAAATTAAATTATCATAACAGCAAATCAACCTTGGGAACTAATCTCTACGATCGCTAGGAGGTTTTAGTTATGCCTATTTATTCGTAATAACGGTATTTACATTGCTTGCATAGTACAAAACTTGAGTAAGAGGTAATCAAAATTTTCTACGCTATTTTCTTTCGTTTACGGCGAATCTCTGAAATTTAAACAAATTAACCTTGTGTAAATTTAAGCTTTATTTATGCTCGCTATTTTTTTACAGACTTTGTTTACACTCTACCAACTCTACTAAGAGCTGGCCACCGAAGTCTCCTATTCTATTTTCTATACATCTCTGCTACCGACACTATTTTTCTCTGATTATTTGATACTATGATTTGCTTTGATACCTACGTTTACGTCTACACCAATATTTTAAATCAATCTTTGTGATTTTCGTCTTTAATTTTAAGTTTCCTCTTTATTTATTTGAGTCTTCAACATCATAAATACACCGAATCACTGAATATTACTCTAACAAAATAGAGGCATGCCAAGTGTTACAATAATTATAGGACACAGACAACAAGCTATAGTAGGTGCCAAATAACACCGCAATACAAGTCATTTACCCACCTTCACCACGGTGTCGCAAAATTCAATTTATGAATGGCTAATTCTGTCGCTTTCCATACAAACCAGTCGCTAAGACGGTAATCGCTCGAATCTCGTAGTACTGTTTGTATACCATACATAAATTGAATTTTGCGACATCGTGGTGAAGGTGGATGAATGACCTGTATTGCGGTGTTATTTGGCACCTACTATATTAAGACTACTCTATTCATAGTAGTTACTCAACTAGCTTTTTTTTGTTCCAGACGCATAGCCAAAGCTATAGGCGCAGGCGCAATGCGCATGGACACCACATCAGCATTCTCAGCCGCGGCCGCTGAACGACTGAACTACAAGCCGGTGTACGAAACACTATACTCTGATCTGGCGTTCGCACCTCAGCCGAAGGCGCCGCATCTTGAAGCGAGGGTTTATATCAAGGAGTTGCAATGAAAGTAAGTTATTTTTGTCTAGAGGAAAACCAACACGGACGTTTTGAAATCTACAGTGAAAGTGTTCTTGTCCAAAGGTATATGCATGTATGTAGTATATTATATTGGTCTTCTAAAGCTGAGATAGCTAAAATGATTGCTAAATCTGTTTTCAATCATCTGTTTTCGTTGTCATGCAAGTGACAATGATAGAGCATTTTTTAAAGCTGCACTAAAACTACAGTTGAATATGAAGGGGTATGTGTATTCTATATCGTAAATCTTTGCGGTATTCTAACAAAAATGACACTTGGGTATGCTATTTAACGCTTCCCACCTACAAAGGGTTACTCTACGTTCGCGCCTTATAAACAAGCTGCGAAATATATAACCACGGTTGCCATAAAGTTAAAGTCAGGCAATCGGTAATGGTAGCACAGACGGACCAGCATAAAGACTGTTCAGAAGCTGTCAAAAATAATAGAGGCTAGGTATACCAAACACTGAACGAGTAACATCGTAACCGATGTGTAAAACAGAGTTTTTCTCTACAAAGATAGAGTTTTGTCTCTGAATAATTCTTGAAAGCTTTTTCATTGACAAATTTCATTTTCAGATACCTACTCCAGGAAAAAGCAGTTGACGAGTTACCTGACCCACGTGATTTTAATGTAGTGTTGTTACCAGTCACAAACTTTAGATTTAATTATTTTATAAGCAAAATTTAATTTTAGACCTTTAGGAATATTCGAAAATAAACTTTCATGTAATGAGGCTTACAAATTTAGAATACAACTTATTTTATATAGCAAAGAAAAAAAAACCTTAGACGATCTATGTCTAAAGTTAAATGACCAAATTTTGGCTTCGTTCTTGTTCTCCTTAAACTTTGCTGCGCACTAGGTGCTCTACACATCAGTATAGATAGTATCAGATACCTATCTAGGAATACCTATAATTAATGTGATAAGCACAATTAGAATCGTAGCATGTAATAAAATTGGTAAGGTTGTGCATTAGAGATAATATTAATATGCTTGTACGTACCTTTTTAACTTGTAAGTAATCTGAAATATAACGTTTGAATTATGGGTGTTACAATATATTATGAGCATGTATGTAATTACAAAAAAAATAATTAGTATTCAGAAATTTAGTTCCCATAGTACAAGCTCTGTTTAGTTTGGGACTAGAGAGCGTTGTGTGAAATGTCTAAGGATATTTATTTATTCAATTTTCAAATAAGAACAAGTATAGAACTTTGCATTAGGGTACTCGTTTTTTTTTTAAATTGTTACAATTTTACTGTATTGTATTATATCTACGTGCGTACTCCTATTAATATGTCAATTTAAATAAGCTTAAATACTAGCGATACTAAGAAGATAATGAAATTAGGTGGGCAGGTTAGCTTTGTTATAGGAAAGCGTCAAAAATATTCAGAAAGGGGTCGAAATTAGTTCGAAAGTCTCAGGGCGCGAATCACACATAGTGCTACCAACTTATCTTTGTACCCATTTCGTTTTATTTGGCTGTTAGTTACTACGTAATATTGTTTTACAATAATTTTGTATGGTGGCGTCTGAACTGTACGTACGTACGTAGTAGGTAGGTAGGTACAGATAGTAGGTAGTATATGATCTGTGGTACAGGTATGTTGTGTTGGTAGCACTATAGTCGCATATTTGTCCATATTTATTATCATATAAGGTAGTTCCTCGTAGCTTAGGTGATTTACTGTATAACTCATATATTTTATATAATGAATAGAAATGTAAACAAAATACAAGCGTTATTTTAATAAACGTTTAGAAAAAAAATCTTTATTTTTTCTGACCTTTGTTAACCTCGATTAGGTCCGAATTAATTTGTCTATGCATCTTAATACAGAACTTATAACATACCTACCAGTAAGAATATCTGATTTAATAGCACTTTAATCGACACCTTTTATATTTGCAATAGTAGGTATCTTTTTTTCTACACTGTTTTTTGGCAGCTGAAACGATAATGAAATTCGTCCTAAAAGCTTGGAGCATTCAGTATATATGCTACTGTTTATTGTTGGGAAACACATTAGATATCTTAGTCACAGAGAAAACTAAGTTGCCACAAACGAAGTCCAAAGCAAAATTCAGTAGGTCACTATAAATATTTGTAAAGCGAGTTGCTTGTGCGATAGTATTTTTATCTTTTCCCCGTTATTATGGTAATGCTCACGCGTCGCTCATTCAAAACACTATCTTGTTTAGTTGTGTGCGCGATACGTACCAAATAACATTGATTTTTCATTGATCCGTAGACTAACCCAAAGTTTATAATCCACTTTTTGGGATTTCATTTGACTCTACCATAGAGGTATGTGTTGGAAAAAAATTATTTTAAAGAGGCACCTTCAAATATATTCATGCAATATTACATTTTGTGGTTGCACAAAACAGCTAGCATTACGCATAATATATTGTATATGTACGTGTCGTACATGTCAGTAGGTAATTAATAAATAAATATGATTGCGTTCTTCGAAGCGGCTCAAATTGTTTCTTTTGGAAACATTTACAGAAACTCCATTTAGAATAGGGTCAAAATCTTTTTGGCAGCCTTCGATACTGTGATCTACATGGCCGAGTTGTCAATGTACGCTAATCTTCAGTTAGCAGCAAATTTTTAGTAATTCTGCTGGTTTCTGTTGAAAGGTCTTACAATGTCTCAATACACAGTGAAACCGGTGGAAAATGGCGATGTGGATGACATCATGAGGCTCTTAGAACGGTAGGTAACTTCAAGTACTACTTATTGATACTAGTTTTGCATATTTACCTAATCTACCTCATCGTATGTAGGTAGTAAGATTTTGAATGGTTTTAGCGCTAAATTAGTAAACAACCAATCAATGGATGGGGTAAAACAAAATCTGGCAAACACTTTGATGAGAAGAGCAAAAGACTAAGCTCAGTGGCGTATCTCACTGCTACCCTATTTTAAAAATTTGCAGAACATTTTACGTAGACGAGCCTTTGAACCAAGCAGTAGCGCTCTGCGAGACAGAGAAATGTACAGAACTTGATGAATACTGCAAACATTCGATGCTGGAAGGATTGTCTTTCAAAGCAGTGGACGGAGAGGGAAATATTGTTGGAGTCATGATCAGTGGCGTTTGTCCTTTGAAAGAGGTAGGTAGGTACATGATAGAGATAAAATGACCGCTTTATACCAGAACAAATGTTATCAATATCAAATTAAATATTTATCGTCGTCTTCGTTGAGAAGTACATAACAGTAAGAAGGTACCTAATTGTTTTAAAAAATATAATATTTTTTTCCTTAAATATAATATTCTTTACTTATTCAGAAATAAATAATGGTCTGTTTTTCTGACATTACTGAAGGCTAACATTGTGTGAAACAATACAATTAAAATGAATAATTGATTCTTCCGTCTAGCTCGTCAGTCAGATGAAAACTCATCAACATACATCATAATTTTGTCGTAGTAATAATGCAGGTTCTTTTCATAGAGAACAGTAGTAGCCTTAGAACATGAATACAAGTAACTGTGATGCTGGGACCGATGTGACATGGAAATAAGTAATTCGTAGTTCGTGTCTATTAGGTAGCCTACTTACAATAAATTAAACATACATCGTGGTACATACACCTTATACATAGAAGTAGAAAATTATACAATTCCGGTACAAGCAAAAACAACACCAATAAGTACCCACCTACCTACCTACTACAACACTTTCAGGAAGCCAACGGCCACGACCTCTTGAGCCAAGCGGAGCGATGCACAAACAAAAAGTTTCAAAAGATTCTATACATTTTGGCACGAAGAGAGGTGGGCGCGAAGCTTTGGGAGAAGTTTCCAGAAGATATAAACTGTGTTGAAGTAAAGGTGGCAGCCACAGATCCGGGATGGAGGAGGAAAGGAATCATGAATGTTTTGGTGGCAGCGACTGAGTAAGTGAAAAAATATAATTACTGTACGTATGTACCAATTTCTTTGGCACGTAAAAGGTACGAAAGAGTTAGAGCGGCCTTGAGGGCAAAAAAGTAAAGCACACAAGCATTTGGAAATCAACGGAAGAGGCTTTATGTTCAGCAGTAGACCACGGTTTATTGACGGTATGGACTATTCTAATTTAAGGCCCTTATATAATAAACAAAAAACGAATTAACATGCATTAATCTCAAGCATGGATATGAGTAGAGATTTTCTTACATAAATCTATGCTGAGTCCGAATCAGTGTATGTGCGGTAAATCAGTATACGGGCCAAAGATTGCTAGTTACGACCGTCATTAAAAAACGAGCTGATAGAAAATGGTTCGCTCTATACCAATTAGGTATAACCGATATATTTTTTGTCAAATTTGGTCCTTCGAACCGGATCCATTGATGGATCCGGTTTCGAAGGACCAAATTAATTAATACACGGATCACTTTGAAAATTCCTCTCATTTCAGAAAAGCCACAGCTGAAAGAGGTATCAGACTGCTCAGGATGGACACGTCAAGTGCCTACTCAGCCATGTCTGCAGAACGACTTGGCTTCACTTGCTGCTATAAGGCGCTATATACTGAGCTACTACTGGACGGGCGACCACTGATAGTCCCTGAACCACCGCATGTGGACGACAGGGTTTATATCAAGAGTATCTTTGATAGAACCTAAGAATATTTTTTAAGATAAACTGTGTTTAATCTTATTCCTTGATGATCATTGCGTAACTTGAGTTCAAACAAGTAAGCAAAATAATACTCTAAATAGTTTCTAGAGTATTATTTTTTATTTTTTTAATGCTTGCAGTCGTAATCTAAGCCATATTTAAGAGTAAAAATTTTGAGAGGAATGTTTTACATTTCTGCCAAGAGTAGGTGATTTACGATTTGACGCAGTTGCTATTTTTACACGCAAAAATACAAACAAACAAAAAAAAGAGTAAGTACCTGTCTTTAAAAATTGGATAAGTACTTATGTCTTTAAAAATAGCCTTTTGGAGAAATGCAATAAAGAATTGAACCAACTAATAAGTAAAGAGTTTTATTTCAAAACTGATTTATTATTACGTTTGTATTGTAAATAATAGTTATTGGAGTGTTTCACACTTTAAATTCAACATTTTACCACGTTTCTTATTTACTACATCACCATGTTTCAAATGATAGTTTCAAATTGTAGGCCTGAAAATAATTTGTTATTGAGCACATACGTTTTTAAAATCTACAATTTAATATTCAACAAACATACCTATATGTACTTATAGGAAATACATAGATATGAAACACATTTATAGTGAACGACTGTACGCGCAATCACTAATAGAGCTTAAGAGGAAAAAAAAACAGTGATTTTTGTTCAAACAGCATTTTTTGTTGTTTTTGTAGCTCTGGTCGATTTAGATTAGGGAATATTGAGTCCAAGTCGTCCATGGAATTAAGAATGTATTTTCCGAAAATGCCTGACAGGAGAACTTTGATTTCGACAGCCGATCTGGCAAAATCCTGACCAGGTGCGTGATTTTTACATAATATAAAAGTTGCTTTCTATTATGTTATTGTCAGATTTTTTACCCATCCTAATAATTTTGATCAAGCGGGAGTTTCAAATCTATGCAAACGTCAGTAAACATACCTTAGCAGATATAGGACATTATTTTTCGTATTATTTCATATAAATTAACCTTCATGTCATCTTGTGATGTGGCGTCGTACCATTCGTCGGTCACCTCTGATATTCCAAACTCTGTGAGCAATGTTTCTGAGCCGTCTCTGTGGAAAACCAACCTTGTTATTATACCGCTAAGATCAAAATTGGACTAAGCCATATAAAATCTGTTGGACCATTAGGGTTACCCCTTTCAAAATGAATCAGTTAGTTACTAAAATTAAAAATTGGTCAATGACTTGGTAAATTTTTAATGAATGGTTCTTATTTTTAAATTATTAAAAAAATAAAATTATATTTACCTAATACTCCTTTGAACTACAGTTACCTTTAAACGAGCAATTCTTGTATATTTATTTATCTCTGAATCTCGGAAAAGGCTCCAACGATTTTCATGAAATTTAGTATATGTACATGGAATTTCGGGGGCGATAAATCTATCTAGCTAGGACTCATTTTCAGAAAACGTCGTTTTATTCGTGTTTTCAAGTAAACACTTAAACAGAAAAATGTGACTCTTCCCGACATCTATTGGCGAATAATAATACTATTTTTTGAAGTTATACTTCTAATCGTTAATAGATGGCAGTGTTGAGCATAGAACCTTTTTTAACTAAATAACAAAATAAATAAAAATAAATACTAAAAAAAAATCAGCTGGTAATATAATTAACACAACTATCTAATAAACTATACAAAAATATCAATTTATTTTCAGCACTACTTTCTTTACAATTTATTTACAACTATTTACATTTCTTTTTGTAAAATAAACTCTAATACAAATCAACAAATGGAAAATATAAATACATTGAGGTAGGTCAACCCACAGAGTGTAGAGTGAAAAGATTTACAAAACATATAACAACTTTTACTCCTTCTTTACTACTCTGTGAATCTACTAATTGACTACAATGAAACCAATACTGGATTTTTTGAACTTTTTTAAACTGAAAACTAACTTTTTTTAAAAATATTTTTAATAATATTGTCCCATTGCAGAGCATAGGCCTCCTTACCTTTTTCCAGCTTGGGTCTGAACTTTGTTTTGTTTACTAACAACTTTCTACAGCTACAAAATTGTTTCTAACTACAACAAAAGCACAATTAATCAATATTCAATATGCTTGCTATTGAAAACTGGTCTTTGAATGTAAATTAATTCTTTAGATACGTACCTAATGTACCTATGCTATGTTTGATTTTGAGACAACGATTTTTCTATTTATCATTGAGAACTGTTGCTTTTGTCTTGAATCTGAATTAATTCTTGAGTAGTATTTTTTTATAGCAAGAAACACCTTAGTCTATAATAATATGTCTATTGGTGTTGTGCTTTTGTCACAGAGTGAGTACTAATAAGTATAATTATCTACTTTTTCTACTGAATATGCACAAATATATCACTTCTTTTCGCTGGCCAGGGCTTGGCCGAGAGAGGCGGTGGTGACAGTGGGATTCGCTGCGGTCACTATCTTGTCCAATAACAAGCGAGTTTGCAGCTGAAATGCAACAAAATAAATGGCTCTAGTTTTATTTATGTACTCAAGATAATCTGAGGAAGTCTAGTTCCCCCTCTAAAGATATATCGCTGAGTTTTACTCAAATATTACAACATTCCATACATGTCAGCATATACTTATAATTTTAAATTAGTTGTCAGGTGCTGTTAATGTGTTCGGATGCTAGTGCGTTTTTATTTGGTTTCTGTGATCAAAGTCTTGTTTTCAATGCCTAAAGTTGTTAAAAGTGCTGACCGAGAAATAATACTTAAGGTCGACTACAGCGACGCGTCTGCGGGACTTCTTTCATGGAAAGGACTCTACTACAAAGTTGACGCAAACTATATTTTTGTATAAAGATTGAGCAGCGCCCCTAGCGGTAGTTTACAAAATGTAATGCATATTGCTATTTATTACATTGTCGTTAGAACTATTCGATTCTCGAATGTGTTTTTTGATGAAATAATTTTAACATTTGTAAATGTTATGATGCGGTAAGAATGGTTTGGTTCCCCAACATTCTTATGTTTTCAAAACTTTTGATTGGTTTTTGATGTGGGTATTTGGCTCGTTCCGGAAATCCCCCGACTAAATCTCCGCGTAGGGGATTTCTGTAACTTTTGTCCGAAAATCCCCTTAGCTACCACGGCGACTGGCGTCAGGGGAAAATTGTTACGCATAATTATTTGTAAAAAACCAAGTGATTGCAGTTTATACCAGACAAGTGAATATTTTGCCACATTGTTGCTTTATGCTCGACAGGCGTCATTGCACAGTCGGTAGTAGCTCTGCCTTCCGTGCTGTGGGTCGTGGGTTCGATCCCCACCGAGAACAAACATTTGTGTGCAGCAAACATACATGTTTGTTCTGTGTCTGGTTGTTACTATGTATTATAGTATATATTTACAAAAAAAAATGTATGTATGTATCAGCCATCTAGTTTCCATCGTACAAGCTTTGCTTAGTTTGGGACTAGAAGGCGTTGTGTTAAGTGTTCGTGAATATTTATATTTATTTATTTATGCTTCATCATCAAAACTATATTGGTCCACTGCTGGACGTAGGCTTGGTCGCGTCTAACTGGTGTAGGTTCATTTGATTAGTCAGTTCATAAAATGTTTGAAATAAGAAGCTTTTTTTCTAGCGAAAAACTGTCTATATCTATTACTAGCTGATACCCGCGACTTCGTACGCGTGCGAAACTTTCCACCAAAATATCTGTCAACCAGCATACGATGAATCTCGTGTCAAAGGCTGCTTTTGGTTTAGGGAGGTCAAGCTGTATATCTAAGAATCCACGTCTTTGATTTCAATAAAATATAGCCTATGTTTCAATCCGGAAAAAGGGATTCCGAATGGTATAAGTTTCATTGAAATTAGTCCAGTGGTTTAGGCGTGATCCGCGAATAAACAAACAGCCAAACAGACAAACTTGATTTTCGGAATCAGAATCGTTTATTTAGTAGATCTGCATATTTAGTTTAGTTATCTTTAATATTAGTTTTTGGCTTTTTTACAGTTTTATAATCGTATAGACATACCTCATTCCCATTGTCTATGGCGGTTTGCCGAACTCTGTTCAGTTCCTCTGCGAGAAGCATTGACCTCTCCTGTGCTTTCGCTCGTTGGACGGCGTACATATTTCTGGAAAACGATATCACCGGATGATTTTACATCCTACAATAGGTACCTTCTAGAATTTAGGTAAAAAAATTACCCAAAAAATTCCATAGATACTTACGTAAGATTTTTAACGTTAAATACCCGTGCGGAGACAGGACGGGCCGCTAGTATTCAATAAAATAAATTGCTCACCTGATCACAATTAACTGGATCATGACGCCAAAGAATGCGACGCCTAAGAACAGGCAGATGATATAGTAATTTGGCAGTTTCTTTATACCGGCAAAGCTGTAATACCAATTGTTGTTACTGGCCTTTTCTTTGGCACTGTTTGTGTTACTCTCCGACTGATAGTAGTAACTGTAGTTTGGGTTTTTCCTTAGGCTGAAATAATGTAATTGGTGAAATTGGTAATTGATGAAAAAAGCCAGATGAACTGGCAATAATGCTACAAAATGGCTTTTTGGTATTTCAACTATATTTTTCAAGTATCTGTTATTTAAGACTGTAGGTTCAGAGATACACATTTTAAGAAGCTAATCTAGACTTTAAATGCATGTAAAAAGAATTTTTTTTCAGTTGTCAGTAGATGATCATCATCAGTGTATGTAAACTAAAAGCTATACAATATTTTAGTGTCTTGTAGGCTGAGAGGATGGTATAGGTGCTGGGCAAGCCTACTCCATCTAAACTTTGCCCCAGGCACTACAGTGTCCCGTTAAGTGTAGGCATAGGTTGCCTCCTGACGCTGTATAAATCATCCTACTAATATTATAAACGCGTAAGTTTGTAAGTATGGATGGATGTTTGTTACTCTTTCACGTAAAAACTACTGATCCGATTTGGATGAAACTTGGAATATATATTGTCCGTGACCTGGATTAACACATAGGCTACTTTTTATCCCGAAAAATTAACGGGATCCAACGGGACGCGAACGAAGCCAGCTAGCCTTCAATTGATGAAAGTCTTACTTGTACGGTACATGTGTTCTGTACACATATGAAGGAGCTCCGGTACTGGTGGGTATTTCAACGGTGCTGTCATATTGTGCCCGGCTGCCGGGCTTGCCGAGAATGTTGTACGCTTCTACTATTCTCACAAATTTTTCTTGCGCTCTTACATCCTTATTTTTGTCTGGATGATACTGAAACAGTAGAGAAATCTTCATATGTTTTATTAGAATGAATTAGGTATACTTACTGATGAATTCTTTATTAGTTATTGTGACCTGAGGGCTGGTGATTATCTAGGCCAGCGTATCAGCATTGCTATTCAGCGCAGCAATGCAGCCAGTGTTTTGGGTACGCTTCCGACTGGTGCTGATTTGGACCAGTTGAGCTATCTATAAATCGTTTGCAACGGTTTGTAGATGGCTCAACTGTTTCTTGTGTATTTTGTAAATATTGTAAATACTGTATTAGTTTGAATTTTCTTTGTTTATAAATTTGTTATCAATCTTGTATCTAGGATATTTTCACTGTTCATGCCTATCAGACTAGTCTATTTCAGCTACTTTCATAGCCTTATGTCGTACGGCATTTTGTTGTGGGGGAGTGCTGCAGACATAAACACCATATTTGTGTTGCAGAAGAGGGCTATTCATGCAATTTATAACATGGGTCCCAGAGAATCACTAAGAAATAAGTTTAAGGAAATAAATATAATGACAGTACCTTGCCAGTACATCTATGAAAACTTATTGTATGTTCAAAAAAATATCAATCTATTCAACAAAAAAAGTGATAATCATAATGTTAACACTAGAAATAAAGAAAAACTCGCTGTTCCCACCACTAGGCTCACAAAAATTAGTAAATCTTTCAAAGGGCAATGAGTACGCTTCTTTAACAAAATCCCAAGTGATGTGTCTCAGTTGTCGATTAGCAAGTTCAAAAACGTAATAAAACAGAAACTTATTTTAAAAGCATACTATAAAATATCTGATTATTTAAAAGACAAACAAGCTTGAGACGAACTAGCTCCAACTCATCCAATAAAAAAAATGTAATCATACCTAATCATACAAAACGTAATGACGATTGAAAGTGATCAGTTAGATTTTATTGAATAAAAGATTTTTGACTTTTACTTTATCACAAATATTAACTTAGGTAGGTATGTACCAGTCTACTAAGGGCTATCATTCATTACCTACTAGTCACACAGTCTGTTTTCGCTTAAAATCCCTACCTATCTTATGTAGGTAGATACTTACCTATGCTTGTGCAAAATGTGTGCTTACTTAAAATCCACAACAGTTCAATGACTGTAGGTGGGTACTCAATATTTTATTATCCGAATATTATCCCCAATAGTTAAATTAACTCATAAGAATTTCAATTTATTCAGAAATAAAATAAAATAACAGAACCTTTTCCATGGCGTTATTAATAAGAAGTCCTTTCATGTCTTAGGCTGAAATACTCAAAAGTCATTCAAATTTGAGCACCATTTAAAGTTGCTCTGCCTCTGTTTGACGTTACTCATTTGTAAGAGATGGCAATAATTTAAGCGTGACTTAAATTGAGTGGGGTTTTTAAGTGGCTTTTGAGTATTCGCCCATTAGACTATTAGAATGAACAAACTGATGGCTAACCTCCTTACTCATTTGGATGAATGCCTCTTTTATATCTTTGTCTGAACAGTTTCTCCGCAAGTTAAGCACTTCATAGTGAGTTTTTCTAGCCAAACTGAAAGCAAATTACGCACATTACAAAGTAAAACTAAAAATAGGAGCACCAAATCTTCGGATCGAAAACTGTCCACAAAAATCGCAGTTACCTGTAAAGTCTTATGTACGCATTGATTGACTTGAAATCGTGGGTTTTTCGAATTAAATTCATATTGATTTAGACAACCCAAAATGTATAAAACTAATTTGAAAGTTCATGTTCTGTATTTATTTGGCAATTTCCATTTTTGCAGCCGAAAATGACATTTCATGAAAAAAGTATACGTCACTAACGTCAAATTGTGTGACAGATCGATGGCACTGTCTATCACACCAATCAATGTCAATACCATTATAGCTTTTTCGTATGACACTGGCAGAATTGTGACTTGTAACAAAAAACTACAAGTTGCAAAAAAAATTTACTCTGTGCCATAGAAGTTGAAGTTGAACTTTTTCGCGGTTGTGTTTTCTTTCATTTCCCGATTTCCGTTTTAACTTCTCAAAATAGCAATGCAGAGAAGAAAGAAAAGCGATGTGACTCGTGAGACTTGCGTGAGACCATGAAAGTCAAACAAAAACCAACACGGAACGACGAACATCGTATAATTAACCGGTGTAACGATGCCCGGCTGGCTACTAAGTTTCTCAGGGGGTTCGGGGTAGAATAAACGCTCACAGACACTTTATAATGTGTAATTTGACAATAGAAATACAAGCGAGACAATAATACAAGAGAAATACAATAAAAAGGAACACAAATTAGGTAAATGCGCGCGCGACAATCAAGCAACTCCCGTAGTCCCGTAGGTCAGCGCGGGACGCGGCCGACGCGGGACGCCTGGGACTGGGTGGGTGAGTTAGTACCCGCGCGTGGGTCTAGACTCTAGACCCACGCGCGGGTACTAACTCACCCTAGACTCTAGACTAAGGATGTGAGATGAATGGAAAAAAATCGATTTTAATAAAAAAAAACATTTTTTCGCAAAAAAATCACATAAAATAATACGAATAAAGAAAAACAATTCAAAACTAAAAATCAAAGGCAATGTTCCTTTAAAATTTCAAGGTAAGTAATTAGGAAACCAAATACACAAGTTTCCAGTCCTATTTTGTAAGATTTTTTCATCCATCGCTTATAAACGAGCTGTTTCGCAAAGTGGATTTAAACATGTAATTAATATAATCGATTTATTCGATTAATATTAAAATAAAAATCGACAATAAAAAATCGATTATAACAAAAAATAATCGATTTGAATAAAAATCGATTATTTTTTAACATCCCTAGTATAGATGGCGCCATGAGTCAAACGCCTGTTGGTAGGTGGTAAGTACTGTAGGTTATAGGCTATATTTTAAGAGCAACCTATACCTACATGATATCACTTATTACCATATATTATCAGTTACCTACCTGCCTGAGGGCGGAGAGAATAATAACGAAAATACAAAAGAAAATCGAATGCGCCTTGCGTGTTTATTACAGCAACAGAAACAAATGCGCAGCGCTGGTGGAGTGAAGACGAAGCGGCGGCGGCATCGACGCTCGAGGCGCTTAGTTCCATTCCGTTCGCCCGATACCTACACACGCGATTTGTTCGCCCACAAGCGAGAGGCGACTGGCTTGGCTGGAGTGAGCGAGTGACGCGCTACGCGCTCGCTAGTTAGTATTCTCGCGTAACGCTACGCGAGAGGACGCACGGTCATGCGAGAAGCAGCTAACAGAATGGCCGAACTCGAGTTCGAAGCTCCGCTCGCGCAAATCGAAGATGCCGACGACTGCCTCTCCACCGCCGAGTACCCCCAAAAAACCATCAACGGCAACGACATACACATAAACAAGATAAACACCATCAAAAGTGAAATAGCCAAAGTACAGACTGATTCCAACAAACTGAACGATAATGAGGAACCCAAACCGGTGAAGTGCAAACAGGATAATATGCAAAACGGCGAGGGAGATAATTTCACAGAGACTTTCTCCGGCTCACTGGAGGACCTGGTGAACACATTCGACGAGAAGATCACCAAATGCTTTGGAAATTATGAAGAGAGTGTGGAAAAACTAGCGCCGGTCCAAGTTCGCACCCAAGAGGAGATAATGAACGAGTGCCAGTGAGTATTTTAGCACATATTAAAATGTTAATTGGAGCATGCAATTATGATATAATTGTGGAGCCATTTTAGATTTTACATGGGTGCCCAAATTTTTTGCGAATCTCTAGTAGGTAGTAGGTACCTACCTATTAGAAGTCTAATGAAACTATCTAATAGTTAAGGAGTCTCATCCAGAAAGAGTTTTCCGAAAATTACATCTGGAAACTCTTTCAAGAAAATAGAGGTTTGAGAGATATAGGTAAACAAAAGGGCGGACTTTGCGCATGGCGTTGGCGGACAGAATATCGATCGCAGCACTGGTTGAGGGTGTGCAGTGGGTGCGTAGCCGAGGGTGGTTTGATGACGCATCATACCCCACCCCTTTGCTACAAACTAAAATGGAGACAAAACATAGCATGCTATCAACTATTGTGACTCTACTGATGTAAAACAATTCAATAAATGCTGTCAAGTAGGTACCTAAATGATAATCAGGATACTTTTTAGGAATCTAGGTGCCTAGATAAACAACATGCACAATAGTAAAGTCATCGACCTAGCCAAACCTAAAATTGATAGGCTACAAAATTAGGTAATCTACCTACCTACCTAAGTTTAAAACTCAATGCTAAACAAATGCTACCGAGCTCTGAAAAAATGAATTTGCAGATAGATTCACATTTCGTACTCAATAAAAGCAATATAATATGGCTGAAGATACTGCCAGTGGTGCCTCGAGTAGCCGTGAATTAATTTAGGACTCTGCAACAGCTTAATACCTACCTACCTACTATAAAAAAGAATCTGTAAGAAATAGAAAACCCATCCGCTTTAGACAAAATGATTAACTGGATAATATGCTCACCGCAAAATACGAGATAATTATGCTCACCGATAAAACGTCAACGTTGCCTCGGACCTAGGTGGGTATCTAGGCAATTTCTATTCCCAAGCAACGTAAATCAACAAATTGCCCACAAACTTCTAAAAGATTTTTCACCACCGTGATTCTACGACTGCAAGCAAGGCATTGTGTTAGGTACCTACCTATTTTCTATTGTGTTTGTAAGTAGTATCTTCTTTTGTTTCGTTTTCTCTTTCTCAGGCTGTCTCGAGTATTGAACAATAACAAAAAAGTTTCGGAGCAATGAATTCTGCAAATAAATACAAATTCTTTATTCCACAATGATACAATTGATAAGTTTTCCCATCAACAATGTGCCGATAGGTTATGTGCCGATGTTTCTATGCAATCTTCTCTAGCTAGTGAAAATCTGATGACAGATTCTCCAATAACACAACCATTTTCAAAAATAGCACTTCCCTATCGATGTTTGGATCATAAACATTCAACTTTTCTCGCATTAAAATTTTGGAGCCAGTCCAGACGACCTAGATGCCTGACTGAACCACAATAAAAACTTTCGGGCAGTCCAAGGGGTGTGCGTAGGTAGGTACACGTATTGACTTCACAAAACTGAACTATTTGGAAGTCAAATACGGTTTTACATTATTAGACAGACTTGCTTTTAGGATTCAAGCCCGCAGAGTTTCGTTCATTATATCGTTAAAAATGTTATTGTAACTCTTTACCACATCCCGTCTGATAATTTAGGACCACCTGTCGACACATAATCCGCTTAAGCTCGTACAAAAAAATCTGCCCGTGTAAAAGACAGGTGTGTGCATTGATTCAGCCAAGATTCGGGTTCGAGAAGCGCAGATGTTGCATGCACGGCGTGGAGTGGACACCTTGAACCAAAGAACACCTTGTCGAACAAAATATCGATGAGCTAACAATATGAGGGACCCACATCCCTGTATACCTACCTAAGTTTTTTCCTTGCGACTTAGTGCGCGGTGACCAATCACTTGCAATTTTTGATTAATGCAATTTGACTTCATTGCTATTCAGTGCGCCCGTCGCCAGTTCCGTTCTAAGTGTCCACCTCCGAAAATAATTAAATGTATGATCGAAGATAACAGCCTAGATTGCTATACTTCAATAGGTATTGCGCTCAGGACGCATTTTTTACACATCCATAAAGTCAGACAAAAAGTCAAAGTGTTAGTAGGCCAAAGCACACCTACCTACCAGCTAGAATTAACTTTACTTAGGTGTCTAAGCAGGTACCTCTACCTTCCTACTCGTATTTAGGGGAGTGACAGATAAGGGATCGCCCCTGCCAATTAATTACCTACAGTCATCGTTCAAATATCACTGTAGGTAATTATTCTTCTCACACTCGTTTCACTTTCTATAATTGCAATATCTCTCACGATAATGGCTAAATCGTTTAAATGCTGCATGGAACACTTTGTATTCACGAGGAATATTTCCTACATTTGAATGGACCCGGCACACGACACACGTCCGTTTTTATGTCACACATTTTGAATTCGAATGAGCTGTTAGCCAATCCCCTTAGAAAGATATAAATATATCATTATTTGCAGACTTTCGTGTGGACTATTTGGCTTCATCCCGTAGGACCACGGTTTCGCTCGAACACGGTTCAAAACTACCTTACAAAAAGTTCCACTGGACACGGTTTTCTTAAGTTCATACATAAAAATGGGAAGTACCTACAGTCAACGAGACACCAGTGCAAGTTTAAACATTTGTCTGGTCAATATAGGTAGGGTAGATATTATATAAAAGAATTTAATCTTATAATTTGACATTTCCTAATTTTTACTTTCTTTTGATTTATTGTCATTTTTATTTATTCTATTTGCATGAAAATTATTAAAATTATACAGGTATATGCCTTTACAGGCGTATGCCTGTAAAGGCAGATTTTCGTGAAATTATAATTAATTTAAGACCTTTACCAACCTGAAATTTATTGAATGGACTTAATGATTTGATTTGATTTGATTTGAATGATATTCTTTACGAACCAATTTAAAACATGA
Organism: Eulithis testata; assembly: GCA_947507515.1. NCBI lineage: Eukaryota > Metazoa > Arthropoda > Insecta > Lepidoptera > Geometridae > Eulithis > Eulithis testata. The sequence goes on from OX382207.1 coordinate 7,014,827, forward strand.
CAGATTTGCAACAGGATCAGGCAAAATTACCTTTAATATTCACAAAATAGGATGTTTACAGCGTTAGATTAAAGTACCTAATCAATACATACCAAGGTACTAATTAGAAAAGTTATTCGACCCCATGTGTGTAAAGTACCTACCTACCTGACTTGTGACCTTATAGTTACGACCGTATTTGCACGCACGGACGCACGAAATCAATTTCGTAACTGTAACTCCAGAGCTACTAACTAATCTACGTAGTTGTTTGGGTGAGTGTTAGTTTCAATCAAAAGTAAGTAAAATTCTAAAAATCAGAAAGTTATTGACATCTCATAGCACAAGGTTGGAAATCTGTTTGAGTGGTTACAAAGCGCATCAATTTGCAAATTTTATCAGCTCTTCCTGTGACTCTGAGGAAGTGCGTCCCAGATCTGCTGAACGTAGTACATAGAGCACATTAAAATTAGCATGGTTACTGTCTGACTGCTGTCTAATATGTGTTACAGGCAGCGACCGCTCGCAATTTGCATGTAATATCGCTCTCAGACAAGCTTCATCAACATCTACTTGAGTATTCTGCGAGGACTCTGTGATCTAATATGAAAGCCTCTCACATACGTGACTCAAATCAACTTTGTGAAAAGCTTGAAGCAGTAAAAGCAGAGATCACATCTCTAGAATTTCCAAATAGAGTTGTAACCAATTTCGAAAATGTATTTCAACATCTCATAATTCAAGCCAGCGTGATATCATAATATCCCTGTATTTGGTTGCAACTGTTACATCCATATCGCGTTACCGTAGTTTTTATGTTTACGGTAGTTTTAAAGCTCTTGTCTTCAAGACCTACTCATGCGGGCTTGAAGCTAACAACCTACGTGCTTAATTAGCAACTACCCACATCCGGGACTATTCTAGCTATCACCACAGAATATTACTAGTACTAGTACTACACTAGGACCGATATCATTTTTATTTATTTACTTGAATTAGCTTTCCGACATTGAATTCCTGTTTATGGCACTCCATTAGAAAGCCGATGTGAGTTATTAAATTAGACATAGGTGGTCCGTTTCTCACGGGTTTCTTTCATATAGTCAAGGTGTTACGCATGATACGTATGATAAGTTTATTTGAAATCATTTGTTTATAACATAGCAATTGATTCTATTAAAACCATATTAGGAAAGAAAGTGAAACACGATCAATTAGCCTTGTCATGGCAATATTGGCAATGAGCATCATCAATGTAGGGAATAAAGATAAATTAACTATACGTTACCTATTCGAGCATAACCTACCTACCGACCTAGCGTAACAAAATTTTTTTCGAAAACGTTTCTGTAATTTCCACCATAAACTTTTCTTCGACGCTCCACTTCCTTCCAAAACAAAGCAGACCAGGGTATGTAATAACGCGTAGGCCAACTATTATTCGGTCGAGTGAATCCGGCGCAGCGACCATCACATTGAATCAAGCAATTTTGCAATCACTTGTTTACATTGCGGTAATACTGCCATGCCCTAATGTGTGATGATGGCTTATTTACCTTGAATTGTTTGGTCTTGTTTAAAACGCATAAACTTGCTCAATGTTTATGTAAGCAATTACGATGAATAAACATAACGTCCACATTAATCATTTCTTCAGAAGCATTATCGTGGCGATAGAGATAGTGTTCCACACTCTCTTGTGTTTGTAGATGATAAATTTTAGGGACTTTATTCAGTGTTTAGCAATCGTAATATAATGTGAACGTTGTTTGGAGTCAAACTACTACATAAGTATTACTTATACCTATGTCAAGTTATCAACTTTTCTAGTTATCTAAATTATCAGGTAGTGTAGGTTACGTACCTACGTGCTTCATGATAGGAAAATAATATCAACAGTTTTAATCAAAAGTTAACTCCGTCCAAAAATCTACGGTATAGTAAATATCTAAATCATTCTTTTAGCCATTTAAAGTAAATACTTAGGTACTTGATTGTTCTTTACATAATCAATTTCACCTACTTTTACACTTGTAGAGTGTACCTAGACTACTTTTGTAGATGTGCTCTCAATATTTCTTTATTTATTATGTCAGTATCAAGACATATTTGTACAATAATAGCACAGTACAACACCTAGTATATCTAGCTATCTGCTTACATTTTAACATCGAATAAATTGCCTTAAATGGCTAGCTTCATTGATGTGAACTTGTACAGAGAAAAATCAATCGTCTTCTAACATTATATTATGTCATATTCTACACTATCAGCAGAACAACCGACTGCTGACGCATCCTAACCGGCCATATGTGGTAGGTATTGAGTTTCCTTGAATTCGCCAACGCGATATTGTAAACCCAATATAATATTCTTACATCACGTAGCAATATATATATAGGAACATATTATGATCTCTAGCTTTTTTAACTTCTTCACTTGGATTTGTTTATGACCTACCTACCTACCTAATCAGTATAATATGTACCTACCTACAGTCCTACACCTATATATATTATACTGTAATTAATTCTTTATTATTTGGTTCAATATCTGCATCTTCGTTTGATTAGCAGCACTAGGTAATTAGAGTTACTATTATTTTACTTCTAATTTTTTTTCTTTAGGATGCTTAATAGAACTTCTGTGTTTTCTTGACACAAATCCACACATTACGCTTACGCATCCAGCACAACGTACACAGTGATATTGTAATAGATCGTATTTACAAGAACACCACTGACCTTCCATCAATTTAAAATAGATTCTCCCGCAATCAGTTCCACGTACTCTCAGTACTACATAGGTAGCAGAATATGCGATCTTCCTTACCTTTCTGGTAACAGCCTAATCGATTTATTTACTAGTACCTTCTTAACTGCTGATTGATGTTGTAAATATTTTTATAGCCTCGTTGATTTACGATTTAGAGACGAGAAACACAATATTTAATAGTTGATACAATTAGCTTTTTTAAGTTTGTTAAACTTCGACGGCTTGTACACTCTGTTAAATGTTTTGCAACATAACTACCTAAATAAACTTTATTGACCTTTGATTAGGTTCTGTTTTTCCCAATTGCGTCATTCTTGAGAAAATTAAATTAATTTCTTCGTCCATTATCGCACAATTTCTTTCGCTCGATTTAGTTCTTGCAAGACTTTCTGTAACATGATTGATGATGATGGTGCCAATACAAACGACATGCGACCGCTTTTGCGCATTATCCCCATTGTCTCCTATGGTTTCTGCGAACCGGTATCTCGATACTGTTATGGGATTGGATTGGAAGCTTAGTTTACCAGTAGGTAGACCTTATTTTTCTGCATTTATCAATATTCTGGTCTGGCTTTTAGCTTTGAATTAATGAATGTTTGAGTGTCTTACCTTTTGCATATTTTTACAAATTCAACGAATAACTGAACATTTTCAATCATTTTATTTAATGTTTGTGATATAAATTGTATAACAAATCATTGTTTAAACGTGATGATCCTGTTTGTTCGTGTATATTAGGAGTCTGTTATAAGCGAAAGTAGGTTTTTTTAGGTATAATAATGGTGCCCCTTTATCATAATTTTTGGTACCTATCCGAAAAAAAACGCAAACTGTTTACTAAATGGACTTGTTTTCTTGCATTTTGGAATGTTTCTCTTCCATTCCCGAGTATTACTTCACACGTTTCGATGTTGTTTTATAAATACAGTTCTCGCTACACGATTATTTTTGCGAGATTCACGTCATCCGGCCCGGGGTTTGCATGACTTCATGTATGACTAAAACTGCGCTAAAATTCATTTTTTGGTGTATGAGTGAGTAATCACTTAATTTGAAGAATTCAGTCTAGTCTATGTTTGCTTTTACTTTTATCAGCGTTCTAAAGATACATATAGCATAACCTTGCCAAAATATGATTTCAAGGACAGGCCCTACGTCGTTCCCTTCCAAGGCATCTTGTAAAGACTTCCTTCCCCGCATCCGCTCGTCAATGCGCATGCTCCGACAAATTCCCAATAGGTCAATGACAAAAGCTGGTGTGGTGTACCAGGCTTCAAAGTCTGATGATTTACGACCTCGGGCCTCGTAATAAAGTTTTACATATATAAACACGTTACGCTGTGTATGCTTTGCATACATAGTAGACTTTCGGGATGGACAAACAAGATCCATTCCATTAGCATCAAACAGTTTTTGTGTAAATTGTCCATTTACTCGCGGACAGTAATTTTTTTCAAAATCTCTGAACGCATGTCTAAAATATCTTGAAAGTCTCCTAAGAACGTTTTCGTGTAGCTTCCCTTACTGCCCTACTTACTGTATGTATCAAAATTCTGTATAAAACTGCATTATCCTCTAAAGTTAAGCGTGGTCACGTAGATCATTCTTGGAACACTGATCGCCTCCTTCATGCTTTACAAAAAGTTAACTGGTTTTCTAATTGTTACTTCATGCACACACGTTTTCTTATTCGCCATAAAACTAAGAGTCTCTATTAGAACAAATCTCATCTTAAATGTTCATATTACCTAACCTACCTACCTAGTACATAGGTACTAGGTAGGTATAACCATAGGGTTATACCTATTTTTAGATATGTCTGCACCTATAGAGGTGTAGGGACTTAATACTCGTTTTACCAGCTTACTATCTTGAAAGATCACGTTTGCCAGAATATTCACCTCCTATGGAGTGCCTTTGCTAATCTCGGTTTTCCAGAAATAGTCTGGAATTCCCTGTTGGGCGATCGATATTAGTGTCAGCGCGGTGACTGGTATTTTAATAGGATGAATATCAAGCGACATTATGGCTGTAAATCAAAGAAACCTCGGGAAAGACAACGACGTAATTGAAAGCAGTAAAATTGTAGGTACCTAAATGACGAAACACTAACTATTAGTTTTGATTTCATTGTATCAACGAAACGAATCGACGAAACCAAAATGCGCATGAAACATGGGTATTGCGGAGACATTGACCGATTACAACAGTTGTTCATGTAAAAAAGCGATATTCTACCTACTAATAAAGTTTACCTATCGTTGATAAACAATAACTGTTTGATATTTAGTATAAGAAACAACGAGGTTCCCACAAAATCTAGCTGAAGCTGAGTATTAGAATAAATAAAAGGATTATAACAAAGTTAAGATGCCCGTTAAGATTCTAGGTCAGTTGACGGCAGATTTAAAAGGGTTATTATATCGAGCTGTATTAGGAGTCAAAGAAAGTCAGGTCAGCGCGGTCGTTCAAACTGGATCTTTACATTCTCCGTCGACCGGTTTGACCGGCGCAAATCCTGGCTATTATATACCGCCCATGTATCGAGAAAACGTTATAAAACTTTTACATAATGTTCAGCAACAGGTTCCGCCTTAAAATACTGAGATGATGTTCTAATTTTGAAGAAACAATAACTTTTCGCTGAGGACAGTTGACGTGCTTGTTGTGAAGGCGTGATCCTTTTGGTGGCAAGTGTAACTATTTTTATAAATATGAGTGTAAAATATACTATGTACGATGTAATGTCAGTAGGTAGGGTAAATAAAACCAACAAGAAAGCAGAACGCGATATTTATGTAACAACGATAAGGTCAGGTACAGTTTATACTTAGCCACAGCGACACGGGATTTGCGCAATATTGTAAAAAAAAAATGGCACACTTGAGTCATCTGAATGAAAATACTGTGGAATAACTGCGTTGTTTCAAATTGCATAAACAAGCGTCACGTGGAGAGGAAATGTGGTCTAAATAAAAAGCAACCCTAGGTACTAGGTAAGAAGCTAAGGTACGTACGTAATGATTTCTTCTTTGAACTATAGAAGGTTCAAAGGGTTACGCATTGTTTGCAATGAGAGATATTTTGTAGTCAGTCTTACTTACAGAATTTTCACTTTTTTCTGGTCTACAAGTTCGATCAAAAGGCTGCAAATGAGCAAAGTATTGTGCACGAGAAAGTATAAAATAATCGTTATTGCGATGGCATAATGCCTATTACCACTGCCTGCGTCACGTGAAGAAGCCATGAAGGTGGCACCGAGATTGGAACAGACGAACACCACACACAACTTCTGTTTCTAGGTGTACGAATATTCTGTGGAATACCACATCTATTCTGGTTCTGTTTTCTGGTTTTTTGTGCTGTTGTTTTTTCTTTTGTTTTGAAGCTTCTTTTTGTTTAGATTTACGCAACATTGAGACGAGAGCTCTTTTAATTCTTTTGTTTCATTGCCCTTATTCTAAAGTTGATCAAATTGTTCATCAAAGTTCTTTCAACTGGCTCAGACAAAAACATTCCAAAGGAATAGGTTAGTTAATCGTTACTCGGAGATCAAAGGGCTTGATAACAATAATTGATCTGCGGTTAATTTGTTCCGATTCGCTCCGCTGGTAACGAATTACTTAGCATTCAATGAACCATGGTGTTTATAATGCGATTTCTTACAGTGTTTATTTCTTCGATACCTCTACCTTTAGTTTCGTTGATTCAGAAAAGTTTGACTCATCATCAAATTTCTTTCTTCGAAAGTTCGGGTACCTTCTTGCCCACAACTTATAACGGTACCTACCTACCTATCTATCTAGTAACCTTCGTATCAGTACGACCTAAGACCTAGGTATTTTCTGTAAAGAAGCAAGACTCGTTTAAATATAACAGGTTTTGCTCAGTTAGGCTGGAATTAATAATGTATGTTGCTTTGGATCTTGAAGTAGGTAGGTAGGTAGAGGTAGGTACTCTAGGTACCTACCTCTACCTACCTCTACCTAGCAACACAAGTTTTCTGTGAGTTACAAGTTACAACAATATTTCCAAGAGAAATATCAACGATAAGAAATATTTAAACGCATAAACGTATGCCTATAAAATATACATTTATGAATTTTGATTTGTAGTAACGATACGTCTACGATACGAATTAGACTACCTACTGATTACGCATTTAGGCGCAACTTTCTTTCCTGGCAATAAAAACGAATTATGTGAAGAATGAAGTTTAAGTAGATATAAAATAAATAGTAAGTATACATTGGTAAGTATAGGAAAAGAACAGTCGGTAGTAACATAAATAGGTTTGGAGACTAACAAACCTACCTTATGAGTATTGTAATACCTACATACTACGTACGAACCTAAATATGAGGGTGGGCGAAACATAAGCGAGGTCAATATTTCTATATCTGTCACACACAATGCGATAAAACTTTTACTAAGTACTTACCAGTAAACATAAAGAGTTAGGTACCATTTCCTTTGACGAAATGATAAGGAAGGATATCTTGCAAAGACCAATGAAATGGAATGATAAGGTGTTCTGCAAAATATACTCTACTTGGGTGGGGTATTATACAACATAAGTAATCTAGGTACCTTTCTACCTGTCTATCAAGCGTAGCAACACGAATAAAATATTCATGATCTTGAATAATTACGTAGGTGGGTTATAGGTACTTACATATATAAAAAAATTACCTATTTAAGTTATCTAATCGCTTAGTTACTAGTAGGTCCACAATTTTGTTAATGTGTAAATTCCATTGTTTTGTTGAATGTGGTTTTCAAAAGATTCTCTGAATGAATGAAAAGCAGGCAAATTGCTAATGCTAAAGTCCTTAAACATTATAATCATGAATTCACAATTATAACAATTGTAACGCGGGCTTAACATTCAGGAGTCGTGCTCGGAACGCGGCCTTTATGCGCGCGCATGCGCGCGACACCAGCGCCCCCGCCAAAGAACTTATCGGCTTGTCAGTTGAAGGTAAATTTGTAAAGCTAGAGGATTCGTTTTTTGTGAACCTAATTGATAAAATAAAATAAATGATGTAATACAAGCATTACACAATTATTAATAATGCCATCCAAAAAAGTTCCGTACCATATTTCATTAAATTTTAGTTTCAGAGATGCTACTTCTAAAATTATATGATGTTCCAAAATACGTAACTTAGGCGCCCATAAATTAAAAAGTTATAATAAATATCCAACGGCCGCACCACGGGGAGCACTGCATGAGGTATCATCAAGAGCGGTACTCCTACACATCACCAGTAGTAACTTACCAATAACGTGTGCGTGTCAGCGTCGAATGGCGCCAATGTTATAAGCTGCGCGCACGCATCAATAATTTAAAACACGATCATGTTCAACTCGGTTGATAAATATCAATGTCTTGCAGACGTAAACAAAGAAATTTTATTGACTGCAAGATTGCACATCAATCATTGTTGGCGTTGTATATAGTTAGTAACAAGACACAAAGCTCTTAGAAAGTTGATCCTACTTAGTAGAAATGGCAAAAAGTAAGAGAATATAATGTCAAAAAGCTTAGCAAATTTGGTACAATGTTTATAAAACTGGTTGTCTCTATCTAGCTATCCCTCAACTATCGTTCGTTACTGACTTTACAACCATCAGTAAGTAGGTACCTATAAACTTACCTTTATGTGGTGGTAGCGCGTCCTTCAGTTGAATCGATCCCAGCTATTTCTGTGGCAGTTAACCCTCAATTTGTAGCATTCACTGTTTCATTATCCAGTAATACATTGTCATTAACCAGTACGCTTTTTCTGTTCAAGGCAATCACTAGCTTGACGTCATCAATATAACTCTGTACATACATACTTTCTTAATGACATGACATATAAAACACCATTTGTTGCCGCCTCACCTATTTTCATCAGTATTGATCAAGTGTTCATTGATTAGAGCCATCACAATTGATTTAAAAGGTTCTTGTTCCATTGACGATGACGATGCAGTTCCACTTGTTAACCCTAGCACCAGGAGTGTAGTCAGGAGTGGTGTTCAAATGGAATAATAAAAGCACCCAGTTTTTAGAACGTCAATATTTCTAGGTGATCATTCGTTCACTGCTGACGACAAAACATTTAGATTGAATAAGATCTATGAAGGAGTTACGTTCATTATTCATCTATAGAGTTCTTGGCTCCATCCCTGAATGAATACAGTGCGTTATGGCATCGTCGTAATAGTAGACCCGACCTACATCCAATCAGGCCACTTATGTAACTAGGGCTCGTCCTTCTGAATAGAGAATAATAAGTGCACTTAGACATGAAACGGAAAAACTATTATCAGCGGTTTCTACACCTAGTAATTACTTCATGACGGTTTGATAGGTATTACAAGCAATTTGCACTTCCTAAGTTCTAGACTACACGTGAGTAGTAGTAGGTAAACGCTGTAAATATGAAAGCCTAATAAGTCCAGGTCCCGTTTACTGAGCTGTAGGTACATAGACATACAGGCACCTAATTGCGACATACATAATTGATGTTAAGTATCAAATATTATTGCTGGACCTTTAAATATTGATCGAGGAACCACTAGAAGCGTAAATAGTCATTTGACCTACAGTGCACACGTGAAGTTGTACAAAACTGATAAACTGAGATTCAAACACGACCTTGCGTGGGTGGAAGTCAATACTGTGATGTGAAATGTCTACAGAGTGGGTGGTATACGTTTAAGCAATAAAGTAATCGATAATTTGATTAGGTGCCGAATATGTGAAGAATTTTTGAGGTCAGCCAAAGCAAACTGTTTATTTGATGTTACGACAAACTTTTTGTTAATTATTATGGTCTAAGTAGGTTAGTGTACAAATACACTAGCTTCGAGGACGCAGTCCACAACTGGGTTAAAGTCCTATAACAAAGATAAAAGCAGAATCCTCCGCAGAATAAAACTATTTGTTTGAAGTGTTACTAAGCAATGATTAAAACTAAGATACTGACCATGGTGAATATCAAAACACCAACAGTGTTCTGGGTGGGCATGCAGCTCTGTTCTGTAGTTTGGCTCTTGTAAACACAAAATTATACTGCGAAGCTTAGGTTTTTCAATTTGAAAAATAAGTGTTTATTTAGACAGAGTTTACTAGAGTGTGATCTAGTGAATTGCAATATTGATAATTTTTTAAAATGTTTTCAAAAATCATTTAATCAATCATTTAAACAGAAATTGGTGCAAATAAATGCTTCTAAGAGACAAGATAAAATGGATTACGAAAGGCATCAGAATAGCAAATAAGATGAAAATATTTCTAAACTCCATGAACATGACTGCATGTCATGAATCGCTAAAAGACTATAAAAGTAAATACATTAAAATATATAAAAAAGTATTGAATGTATCAAAGAAACTTGCAGTAAAAAATGAAGTAGAAAAAGCAAAAAATAAATCGAAACATATATGAAATGTTGTTAACAAAAATAGAAATAAAAGTAAGTTGCGTGCCAATGATAATAATTATAAACTTAAAATCGATAATGAAATTATTGACAACCCCCAAAGCATAGCTGACATCTTCGCAAAACAATTCGAATATGGCACGGACGACATAAATATTACTAATTGTAATCTAGCGTTGACATTGTTACAAAAAAGCTGTGACAGAGTTGAAACTGACTTAGTAATTGAACCTACCAATCGGAATGGAATCGTATAATAGTTAAAAGAATGATAGGAAAACGTTCTTTCGGATATGATGGAATTCTTATTACGATAATTAAAGATAATATAGATGTACTTGCTGAACCATTATCTATATTTTTTAACTCTTGTTTTAGCTCTAAAATCTTTCCAGAACAGCTAAAAGTTGCTAGAGTTTTACCAATATATAAAAAAGGAAAGAAGAGTGACCCAAAGAACTATAGACCCATATCACTATTGCCCATTTTATCAAAGATGTACGAGAAACTTATAAAGGATAGGTTAGTATCTCATCTATACAGCAACAATATCCTACACGTACGACAATTCGGGTATCAACCTCGTGTTGGAACTATAGATGCGATTGACCTCTTAATAGACGACGTCCTACGTAAACTAAACAGTAAAAACAAGGTAGCTGGTCTATTCCTCGATCTCTCCTCTGCGTTTGATACGGTTGACCACAGTATTTTATTTGCTAAACTGGAACACTACGGGGTAAGAGGCGATGCCTTGTGTCTTTTAAGATCGTATCTTGGCAACAGAAAACAATTTGTTGAAGTCAAGAATATTATAAATGGACAAGAAATCGTCGCTAAGTCTAAAGTGATTGGCATTAGACGTGGTGTTCCTCAAGGCTCTATTTTGGGGCCTATATTTTTTGTTATTTTTCTTAATGACCTAATTAATCATGTAGTCAATTCTATTCGCGACATTCAATTCTAAATATTCACAATATTCAATTGATAGTCTACGCGGACGATACTAATGCAATTATCCCTGCATCATCCACAACTGATCTTAAACTGTTAATTGGGGATGCACTTGATGTGTTCAAACAGTGGTTTCATGTAAATGGATTAAGGCTAAACATTAAAAAGACACAAGCCATTTTGTTTAGATCTACTGCGCGCACATATGAACCAGTTGAGGTTCTACATGGGGGAGAAGTCTTGGAATTTACCAAGAGTGTAAAATTTCTTGGAGTTCACATTGACCAGTTCTTGAACTGGAAAGATGAACTGAGCTCAATCGAAAACTCTATTAGTTCGGCCTGTTATGCGCTTCGAAGCTTAAGAGATGAGATAAGTACCTCACATCTCAAAATGGTATACTATGCTCTTGTAGAATCTATGAGTATAATATGCATAAAGCATTTGTGATGCAAAAAAGAGCCATCAGGACCATAGTGCGCATCCCACAGTGGGAATCTTGTAGAGACCATTATCGTAGGCTAGACATCTTGACTGTTCCCAGTCTTTATATTTTGGTACTCCTGGTAGACATAGTTCAAAAACCATTCAAATACGAAACGAGCGATCAAAGAGGAAAAAGACTTATTACAAGACGTAAGGACCTCGATGCATCTTTATGGCCAACGTTAAATGTTGTAAAGCATGGCTCTCGCTATCAAGCTGTGAAACTTTTTAACTCACTCCCTACCGACCTGAAGGGTGACGTTGGTCTAACCATATTTAAATCTAAACTTACAAAATTATTGTTGAGGGGATGTTTCTATTCTGTTGAGGAATTTATGACTTCGGACCATCTTGATAATTCGAGTTGATTTATTTGTATGATGTATATGCATACCTTTGTATTGTAATTATTATTATACGATGTGTTTTTATTTTGGTTTTTGTGCTATTTTCTGTATTGTGCCGTCCTTAAAATGTTAGATACCTATTTCAAATACAATTCTGATGATTGATTGTGAAAAAAAAAAATCAATCTTATACTGGATCAGAACATATTGAAAAAAGTGACAGAATAGAAAACATGGTAAAGAAAGCTGAATATAGAGAAATCTAACATAAACCTAACTGATAATGAGTGTTCGTGTGAGTGTGACAGCTACCACGCCCATGAAAATAGCTCATGCCGTACTGACTGATACTCAGACAAGTAGCATTTCTTCTACTGGAGCGGTATAGGTCAAAGCAATTATCAAGTTGAACAAAACCATAGGTATTGTTGTTAAAATGGAAGGCGTCGTAGTCCTGAAACAAAAAGGGTGATCGAACCAAATCAAATTCGAACCAAACTACTTATATTCTTTACAATGCGGTGTAAGTAAATAAGATACCATAGAATCAGTAGTAGTATATAGATACATATGCTCTCGAGTCAACTAAAATATTGATAGAAATCTAAACCAAGCTATCAGGCTTTTTCATCTACTTTGCAAGAAATCGGTATAGGAGGATGCAAAGACCAAACATAACAGTAGTTATCTTCATTTATCAACGTGTTTGTGCTGCCTCACTAAGTAAACTAAGGTGGTCGGCTTTGCAAAGGCCGTACGATACGTATGCTAATGCAGTACTCTTGTCTCGTCTGGCACAGACCTACGCTAACTACGCTTTTACTTTCCGTGCCAGAGAATACTAATTAGCTATAACAGGTGCCCATTATGTAGAAAAATCTGGACAAGCTACAACAAGAGAGAATAATGTTATGTGAGCTTATGGATGGAGATTATAATCAGCTGAACCAGTTCTTCTTTGAAAATGTCCTAATGCTAAATGGCGTTGCTTTGTTTATCCAGTCAAATAGAAATTTTCCACTTTTCAATGTGTAGCTAGTGAAGCGCACCACTTACATTAATATTTCTTTATCTTTATCAATCGTTTCTTATTTAAGAGAGACTGGTTTTTATGAACGCCATGGTACTTTCTCTTTAAAAATCTTCGTTAAAAACTCAATGGTTAATATTTTTGATGCATCATCCAATTAAAGATTCCACAAGTCACAAAGCTACAAGTTCTAAAAAAGCTAAGGAATGTTAGATCATCAATCAGAAGTAAAGTGTTCAAATGAACGCCCAAAACACTTCCTTGTAAATTAATAATGACTATAAAATAAACAATCTCCTATAACATACTAAAAAATCGAAGAAACCACAGTGATTCTCAGAATTTTTTCTACGTCTTTAGTACGTTTGTTCTAATACTTTCAGCGTTATCTACGTAACTATTATGTCTAAAATTAAAGAAATTATGTTATCCGTCCATGACTTTACACCAGGCTATTACGGTTACGCCTTTCTTTTTATTTTTAAACTTTTTATAAAGGAAGTGGGCAATAAGGTTAGTCCACTACCTGCTGTCCGGATCTGTTCTTCACACCTGCTTTCTACAAAAAATATACAAACACCAACTATTTCGGGGCTCCATACTCGCCTTGGAGTCGTCTCTTATCCAAAGAGCAGTAAATTTGGTGCTGAATGAGCATTTTGTTGACTCTTTTTCTTAATCAAAATATTATTTTACTAGTTCATAGATCCACTGAGATTAAATAATATTTTGACGATAGGTTTTTTAATAACGATAAAGATTTCTTGGCACTTGCTCCGACAAAAATCATAATTTTCAGTCAGTGGGTATCGTTTGAAGAGCTCTGGAGAGCTATTCGCGGCGTCCCCATTCACACTCGGTTGGGTTAGTGACATCGGTCGGCGAAATTAAAAAAAAACATCAGTAGCAAACGAGTGGTGTGGCGACTGATATAAAATTCTAAATCTGAATCCGACATGAGACGTTTCTGTTGCGTCCTACCTATGTGACAGTTAGTTTTTTTATCACAAATTAGTTGCACTCTATGTAACTCTTACATAGGTAACAGTTTTATCATTGGAGCTCAGATAAATAACATTCCTGAGAGAGTTTCCTACTTATGTTTCATTACAATGTACTTACCAACCTGTTGTATCTGTCAAATGGCGTCGATGATGTAAGCTTACTGTTATCTCAACACTCATCTTTGGAGGCCGTTATCTCTTGCGCGTTTATGACAATTTTTACATCCATTAAATTTTTTTAAAACGTAAAAAATATATTTTTGGCGTTTCTTACTAAAGTTCTCTTAGGAATCATTACACGGCTCATCGACTTTGCTTAAATTCTTGGTTACTTACCTCGAACTATAAAAAGCTTTTGTTTTTGCATATATGTATTTACATATTCTCGACTCGACAGTGTTCTAGAGCGAATTAGCATTACATACTACCCTAAGCTCGTTTTACTCACTTGTCTTTTTGATCTTTAAAAATTATATCCTTGAATCTATGTACTTACCTACTACATAATAATATTCTTCAAACCTGGACCAATAGAAACCTACCTTCAAATTGTGGTTGGCGCCACTCCGTCGGGGTTAGTAGGGTAGCGAGCGGGCTGTGGTCGCCCATCGCGCAAAGCCGATCAATAACGCATACTATAGGGACCTCTACCTACTCTACTGTCCCAGTGCCTACATTTTGGTTTCCTAGTATATATACTCTTCCAATTTCTACCAGTTATTAAGGTGCCTACGCCTAGGTACTTTATCTTTTCTGCTAATGGTCTCTTATCTTTATTTTTCCCTTCTACGATTCTTTGGAAGTCATAGTTATTACTTATTAGGCAGTACTTATGTGTTGTATATTTTAACATCCCATACTTAAGTTTGATCTAGGCCCTCTGTTTTTCACCTTCTATCTCACCATTCAGTTCTGTATTTTCTTCTTTTATAACGTCACCATAAGCATTACTAACAAACGTGTCTAAATTGATTGACCTAATATTCTTCAGATTCAAATTGATTGACCTAATATTCGACAGAAAATGCATCCATCAGTCATATATATTATATCTAACATTATTACCTATATAATTTATGATACGGTAGTTGCTAGATTCCATGTTATTATTAAGAGCATCAAGTGTGACGTTGTTATCAAAATCTAGGTAAATTATCTTATGACCATTCTCCATATTTATCTTTGGTTTTTTTACCTTACTTACTTTGGTTTTTTTATGTCATCATAGCAACACTTATTTTCTCAAAAAAATATGATTATGACGCAGATCGCTAATCTTTACGCCTTAACCGAGATTTGAATATTGGGTTCAGCAGTTGATATGACTTTAGAGATATCTCACTACCTACATGAAAACAAAAAATCTAGATAGAAAAATCATCTATTTCTCAATCTATTTCTCATAAAAATCCGTTGCAATGTTATTATAAAATATGTAGGTATTTTTTAACAACCTACGTAGTGATAATTTGTAAAGGAAACCTTTCTGGGTCATGAATGTTACGATGACTGACATTTATTAATAGGGTAGGGTAGAACTATGATATAGGTAGGTACCTATTATTGGCCTCGGGGGAGTCCTTAGTTCACAAAAGGTTACTTTTACGACTCAGTCACAATAGACCCGGTGCAACTAAATGTCAACATACACTTGATTTGAATTTTTTTAGAATAACAGTGATGACAAAATGAAATAAAGTAAGTAAACCTATTTTGAAAGTTTCAAAGTATTTATTGATAAGTTTTGTGGTTGTCTTTCAAAACATACTCACTGTAATACTTACTAGGTAGGTTTATATATCGCTGACATGTGACTGCAATAAAATGATGATAAAATTGTAAGTCAGTCAAGAATGTAGGTAATTATGAACTTAACCTCATTCTCTTTTCTTATCATCTACTTGGCGATGGCGACCGCTCATGCAATTTTGTAGACAAATTTGAACTTTACAACAGTATAATACGTAACCTAGGTAAGCATTATTCTGTCTGTTGACCTATCAAATTTGGTACCTACTTGTGTACCTACCTGTGTACCTTTTTAATTTGATTCCAATCAAAACATAAAGTTAAAACCAGTTAAACTTGAAAATCTCTGTAGTGTATTTAGCCCGAGGCCCTTACGGAGCCGCTACAGAGCCTTTTATGGTAGGTAATGGAATGTCGAGACCAAAATCAAGTCTTGTGAGATTCTCGGAAACAGAAGTGTTATCCTGTCAACTCTGGAATTTATGACCCCATTTATACTTTACTTTTGTTCTTCGTAATAGATCTTTTGAAATAGAATATCTACTACCTAAACATATGTGCTCCCTAGTTTAGTTTGTTTGGTTTTGCAAGTTTCCTCTCTTTTGCTCTACATTGCCACAAATAAATCGTGTCTCCAATTTCCCTGGTTTTTATTTTAGTACAGTCCTGTTTAAAAGCATAGGTACCTATCTTCCTTACACTACACATGGTAACGTACCACCTTGCTTACCATCACTTATATGAAAGTAGAATCTATCAATAGCAATCGTTCTAAATACTTACCTAGGTAGGTACCTAGGTGCTTATTTATCAATCAAGTCATCATAGTACCTAGTACCTGCGTACACTCTAGTTCCTCTATTCTTATTAGGTTCTTATTATACTTACATACCTAACCTACCTCAGCATGATAATAATATTATGGCATATTGTACAAAAAATAAAATCCCACGCTCCATTACTCGCTTCTTCCGCAAAGAGGTAGGTACCTAGTCTCTTCAAGTAAAGAGGCAATTACGCTTGTGCTAGGTATCCATCCACCCAGTACGCCAAGGTATTTATATATGCGAAAATATAAATAATTATATTCTATTGACTTAAAAAACAAGCTAAAAAAAGTAATAGATGACGAGTAACGAGTAACTTGGTCCTTGCCAAGCTTTAGTGAAGTGTCGGACGGAATAGACAATAGGTAGGTAGGTACCTACACCATTGCATTATGTTCACAACGATCGTAAATGTTGGTTGATTATAGAGTGCATCTTAGCTACCTTGTATTATGTAAGCAGGTATACGAACAGGCTTACCTTGAAGAAAGGCTGGATAAAGTAGGTAGGTAAACAGACAATTAAATACATACTTACATTTATTTTACTTACTTATTGTTATTTTTTTGTAAATATTATACTTATGTTTTTCTGTAACAACTAGGTAAATTTTTATTCACAAAGAAATTATGTACTTAATATAACAATATGTACCTATTTGCAATGTTTATAAAATAAGTTGTACCTACTTATACACATGAAACAGTTGAACTATCTGAAACCGTTGCAAACGATTTATAGATAGCTCAACTGATCTTTCTTCCATTATGGACTTATCAACCATATTTATGATGCACGAGCACGATGCAAGAGCAAAACAAGCATTCAAATCGGTTGGTTGTCATAACAAAAGCAAGTGTGACATGGGTATGTATAACGGTGCTTGCCATACGAGGCTGGTGAAACCGTATGCTTAGGCCTTTGAGGCCAGTGGACCAGCCATATCTGTCAGCTTTTGCGACCTCAACTGGCTGAGGAATTGTGGGCACAGAGTTGAAGTAAAAATGCAAGTCATCACGAAAAATATTACCGCGTTTTTTGTGTTGCAACAAAAAATTCTTTAAGAGACACCGATCGGAACCCGTGAACCAAAAATGTTTGCACGCAAAACAACGCTAGGTCCGATTAGTAAAACTAAAGATATTCAAGTTAGTGTCCATAGAATAATATCTAATATAATGCTCAATCAACTTAGGCATCTGACTGCCGATATAATTATTATGTGGGTAGTATTTGACCACTTTCCCAATTAACAGAAATAAACTGGCAATACTGTATCGAATTTTATGAGTTTAAGTCGGTGTGGTGGATCATGATCACCTTTCTTAACTGCGGCCGGTGGTAGAGCTTTCTCTTTATTAACTGATCCATTTTATAGAATTGTCCGTGAAATAAATGTTACATCTCGGAGTTAGAATACACGCCGCGGCATCTATTTACTCCCTCAGGTGGAATAATTGAGTTCTTTTAGGTATGCTTAGAAGTAACATAATTTGGCAGGTAGCTAAGTCGAAATATGAGTCAGTTTTACAATTCTGAAATCGTCCTTACATTCGCCCACGACTAATAACAAAAACACGAACGAGGCATGCAAAATGTCATCAACACTCGTATCAGCTCCCAGCCATATGGCAATGACGCAACACCCACATGATGATCCCGCCAGACCTTATGCTATTGAAATTATTGATACCAACCTTAGCTTAAGATTTATAAATGAAACAATGAATTACACTGAGTTTATAAAATGATGCTCTGATTCTCACTATTCGAGTTTAGGAGCACCAGGGTAACACTGACATTCGTTGGTGTAAGTACAATCTCTATTGTAAAACTGTTGATAGTTCCATATAATAAAGCACAGAACAGGAAAATCCATACATCTCACAGTTGTTGCACTGTCAAAATAAGGATATCACAAATCGAAAACACCGCTGAGGAATTCATATCCTGAAATAGACACGAACCAGCAAAACGAAGCGCTATAATAAGATGAAACCTAGAACACATGCCGGTAGGCTGACGTTTGCCTCACGCATAGAAAAAATCGCAGTGTAGATATGCTTCAAAACGCCAACAGATGTTGATGTGGGTTACAGGCCCAAATTAGTCTGCTGGTAGAAAAACAATAGAATTATAAGTATTTAGCTAAAGCCATAATAAGATGGCGGCAGTAAAAAAAGTTTGTAATCCAGCAATAAAATTCCTTTTTAGGCATCGTACCAGGTGACGTGCTTCCACGGTGCTCATAAACCAATGCCATGACGGTGTATGCCGAAAGTGTACGACATGACAAAAACTAAAATTATGATAAGTAATAGAATGGTGCTCTATCAATTTCGCCTTGAAAAACATAATTTGGGATGATTATTACGAGACGCAAATAACCGATGTGAAGCGTGTGTGATGGATGGTCGTGAAGAAAATATTTTCAGACACGAACATTGTTCTAGGCTCAGACTTTACGGCGGTGAGAACTAAAACACTGCAATTTTTACACACAAGAGTGTACCGAAACAACAAAGAATGTGTAAATACAAAAGGTCATGATGACGAAAAGATGTCAAAGTAGGTCGCCCTAGCTGGTGAATTAGCAGACCACACTATGAAGTATAATAATGTATTCTTTTTGAATGAGTTTTACCTCCAGCTCCAGTGAAATCCAAGTGAATTTGCAATGGTTCTCGCGATATCTAACTGGTGTAACTTATTTACGTAACAGTCATCTCTGGCAAAATACAATCTTGCTGCAGCCTCTCCTCCAAAGTAATAATTTCGGACTGAAAAAAATCAAACCATCCTCTTCTAATTTTGTAGAATAGGTACGACAAGAGTTTTTGAGTCATCTATACCTTGCAACCGTCCATCATGCATAAATTCGTCTACCACAAAGAAAACAACCACTTTTCATTTATATAGTACTTGCAAATGCCTTACTTATCAGTCTTACTCCAGCGTGGAAAGTGCTACGAAACTTCATTATACCAGATCAGTTGGTAGAAGCTCTTCCTTCCGTGCTGTGGGTCGACGGTTTGAAATTTATTTACTTATTTATTTATTTAGTATCATAATGGTGGAATGTCTATGTCACAGACACTCCTGCGTTATGAAGTGACACATTCCTCAATTGGACGATGGCGTAGCGATCTCGAATTAGCGCCAATTTGTGCCTCCGGGCGCGGTGACTCACGGGAGTCAGGATAGCTGGATTTGTGGCATGAATTATCATGGCCACTTTATTTTTTCATGGCAGAAGGTTAAAAGCTCGTGTTTATTCCTCACTTCATTTTGCATGATAGTTGTTATGTTACCGGTCACTCATTCTAGTCCATATTTTTGGCTGTTCTTATAATTGTCATCGTTGCAATAGTCGTCATTACTCTCGGGAGGGTTGTGAAACTGGACCAGCTACAAAAATGGAAAAGTCCGTCAACAGAATGCCTGTTATGGTTTGTTTAGCTTAGTCTCTTAGGTAGGTAGGATGTAGACAAGACAACGATAGTCTTATTTGGCATCAAAGATAATTTGTCAGGTCTCTCGTCACCTTATCTGCTGCTTTTCTGCTAAGTTGCTAGCTTTTCGTATAAAACAGCAAAACCGTGTAATATCTGGATTCTCATTCTACCTACTCAAGAGGCTGTTCTCATTAACTTTCTCAGAGTAATAACGATGGTGATAAATAAGAAAACTGACTGCATATTCCGACTCATGATGATCTCCGAGAATTTTAAACAATCCTTGTTTATATTCCAAAAGCAGTTTCCTCTAACATTTTTGTATATTGTTTGATCAAAGGCGAACTATAAAATCCCCTTTCCCCAGAGAACCGTTCCATAAACCCAGCTCGAGGCTACGGCATTGACTTGTGTGCCAATGCCGTAGCCACAGAACAATACTAGTGAATGGCCTTGCTTCTCCCGAATCGGAAACCAGGCAATTGAGCTCATCCCAGTTCCCAGTGTAAATTAAGGAACTAAGCTGATCAAAGTTTGAGGTCTCCTACTAAGGCCATTATGACCTTTACATGATGTCGTGATCAAAAATATCAAAAGTTTACCTAACTAACCTCTTATACCATGAGCTATGATATTCTGAGACCCTATACTATAGGATCCTAAAACATCGTCGTGTTTCCGTTTTGTAGCTTTGTATGTTATTTATCTTGAAACATTAAGTAACTTTATCTCTTTTAAAAGCCCCACTCGTTTTATAAATCACTTGGGCTCATGTACCTATGCCTTGAGTCCCGAGACGTTATCCCATTGGCCATCTTTCTCTTCAATAACTAAAAAGCACATTTTTCACTTCCGAGAAAAGTTTGAAAATTGTTTATAAGAAGATTACATTTTTAATTTTTGAGCGCGTCTTACTTATCTCGAGTTATGTTGATTGAGAAATGCGTAACACCATCGACTAAAACTTTAAAGTTTCTTGTTGTTATTGTTTATCGTAAAACTCAATTTATTTTTATTTGTTACTAGGAATCATAAAAAATATCTGATTGAATTACCTATTATGATGGTTGAGAAAGGTTTGCACTGGGTAGCATCAACATGGTTTAGCTTTTATGTACCTATCAATAGTTTTCTTGGTTTGTAGGTGTAAATTATAAATGTTTTAAATATGAAATTTTCTTTTGTCTACAGAATGTGGTGGACGATCACTGGCAACTTTGGCAACATCTTGCCCATAGACTGGACTAAATCATTCTCGAGGAAAATGCATATTCCGACCCTCAACTTGAGTGACAAGAAGGTAAGCAGCTACTCCAAATCTTTGATCGAGTTTCAACCTCATTCAACAAACTATCATGGGTTCTTTGCTACTGCATGGTAACTTGCCTTCTTGATCTACGTTTTACTGAATTCCTCCGTTTCATCATGGTTTTGGTGCCAAGCAAGCAAGCTCGTATGAGTTAGTGGCCAACTCTGGTACCAAAAACGTACCTACCTATCATCATACAGCTTACTAATTTGACTTAGGTATCTATCACATTTACAGTAGATATTTACCTACTGGATTATACGGTATAGTTATTACGGGTATTAGTAAGGGCTCCGAACTGTTTGTATTGATTGGTTCAGGTACTGTAACACTGATGCGTGACGAATCCTCACCACATCGTTTGGTCACGGCTTCATTTCTATGTAATGAATTTAATTACGTTTCATTCAATTGTTGGCTGTGTAACTGTGTATACTTATCATACCTACTCAGCAATCTCTCTGAAATTCTATACTCATACCATGAACCGGTTTGAAAGCAACTAAAGTGAAGTGTCAGTTTCCTATTGTTTTGTGGGAATTAATTATTTTGTGGCGTCATTAAAATATTTTACTCAGCTACAGTGTTCGGCTATTGATGTGGCCTAACGTTCCATATCTTTTAAACCGACGACGATGAGAATATTGTCGTAAGCCACATTAGAGCATGGATTTTCCTCGGTTGAAGCTGTAAGCTGTAACTCTGAGATGCTCCGGTTTCACTGCATTGTAAAATTCACAGAGTAACAATAGGTACTTTGATGTAAAAACGTTGGTGCTATGCTATTGTATGAAAGCACAAAGGGAATTTGCATTTCGTATTTTTGCAAAAAATACTGAATAATTTTGAATAATGATGAGAAACAACAGAAAATAAAATAGATATAATGGAAGGTCGTGAGATTGACGAGTCTAGTGACCATTATTGACTACACTATTAGCATTTCAGTATCTCATGAATAGTGAAGAGACCAGGCGAAGTCTATTTGTTCTATAAAAGCCACACAGCCACTTTGAATTCAAATTAGAAAAGCACCCGGTATACTTCCAAGAAATCACAGGAATCAAAACGACGGAAGAACGCATGTAGATTTTACGATTCTGACTATTTAGAAAGAAGGAAAGAAGAAAACAAACAAATGATCCTATTTTCTCACAGAACTCTCTAAGTCCTGACGACGAGGTCCCCAGCTCGGAAGACGAGGCAGTCGCATCAGATCTCGATATGCATGCTCTTATACTGGGCGGTCTTCATCAGGACCACGAATGTCCCGTCAAAACTGCTGATGAGGTGAGCATTTTCTATTCTATTCTATTCTATTCTATTCTATTCAGCCTATATGCACCCACTGCTGGGTATAGGCCTCCTCTTTAGTACGCCAGTCTCTCCGGTCCTGCGTGTCTTCTTCTTTTTCGAGTTTAGTGAGAATTTTACTAGATAAAAAAGGGTGATGGCGGCAGAAATAATTACTTCTATATTTTTTTTTTTTAATGAAATTATTTCTTCTTTATTAGTACAAGTAGGTACCTCTACTCCCTCATTGGAAATTAACACACTATGAAACGTTCCAGGTGATTCAGGAGATCGATGACATGATGCAGGACACTCCATCATCTGAGGGTGACATTATCGAGTACAATGAAGCTTTGGAGAAGGGGAAGGAAGTGCTCAGCTCTCCGCTGTATGAAGACAGTAAGTTCCCCTTTTTACGATTGCTTAGGTTTTAGGTACTTTATGGTCCAATGCACATTTTGCGAAAAGTTGGTATTGGTAGGTACAAAACTTAGGCTGAAATACTCAAACGTCATTCAAATTTGAACACCACTTAAAATTGCTCTGCCTCTGTTTGACATTACTCATTTGTAAGAGATGGCAATAATTTAAGCGTGACTTAAACTAAGTGACGTTTGAGTGGCGTTTGAGTATTCGCCCATAAGTCATGACATGACAGCCACGCTCAACCGTGGAAAATGGACGAGAGTATGGAGTGTAGATGTTTCTTTTTCAGTGAGAAAAATGGAAATACTGAAGTGGTGGTAAAGAAACCTAATTCTAAATCAAGGTAGTAAGATCACACGTCCCGAGTTGAGGTGTGAAAACCTAGTCGCAGTCATTCGCAGTCACATACAAATTCATACAACGGGAATTATAATGGATAAGAAACAGTAAAACCATCTTAAAACGATGCCCCTAAAATGTGATGCAAAACTTGTATGCTGACGCTTGCATCAGGAAGAAATTAATTGAGGTTATTTTCTTCGCCTAGTTTACATAGACAAGTCACCACGTATAAAGCACAAGCTAAATGACTTGTGCATAACATGTCTCAACCATAAACTAGCCAGTTATCTACCTACACATAACCGCTTGAATGCTAACTAGTTTTTGCACCATTTTAAAGTAACCTAATGACATAATTGATTTCATAGCAAATTGCCTCTTTTTGTCACACAATAATTATAGTACCTACTACTAGTAATTCTGTAGGTTCTTTGCGGTTTTATTACATCACGAGATAAAGATAGAACATTGGATCTTCCAAAGACGTTTCAATTAGCTGTGACTTTGTTTTCAAGAAGCTGTATGACTCAACAATATTATTGTTATGACTAACTAATGATCTTCTATATACCTACAAATAGCTATACAACTCGACAGCAAAGTTGAAACTCCAAATATTGCTATGCCCTAAATTTAAGAGCTTATATGTACTGCTATTTTAAACCTTAAGACCTCACCATGTAACATAATAATTGCAATAAATGATATGAATGAGGAAATTATAGGCATTATAATGGCCCTAATTTTAGCAGGATTTACGTACAGTTTCCTTTTAGGTATAGAATGGTTAGCGTCGATTTTAACCTTTTGATGCAGTACAGTCACCTTTTTTACCTACCCACGTATTAGTTTTCCCTTATTTGTGAGGTCAATCAAAATATAGATACCTAGGTAGCTACCTACTAGTTGGTTTTATTGACATCAGCCCAAAAAGTCATACGATAATGTTTCTCAGAATTACAAATTACCTACCTACCTAAGGTAATTTGATACGCGATACACGTCTATAAAGTCCAAATTCGATTAGCAGTTAGTAATTTTGCGACTCGGTACATTCACCTCGTGTCTCTGTTTCTGCACAACATTGACCTTTTGTTTGTGTGAAAGAACGTTTCATCTCATTGAAGTCCAGGCGTGTAGGTGATTGGCCAACTTGTTTGGATTACCTGTAGATATTCATAGTTGGACCAAATTTTATATAATAGTAGATTAGGTAAGTACCTATCAAAGATTGACGCTTGAAATGGCCCTAAAAATAAAGGACCACGTAAGGTAAGTAAGTTAGGTAACCTAACCTGAAGATTGCGTAAAATAGAGCAACATGAGTTATTTATTTATTGAAAATAATTTCAAATTAGTTAGGTAAGGCACATATTATTATGTTAACTTATTGGCTTACTATTCTCTGTACGTTTGGGGTAATTTCATCGAAAGATGAATATACTTATTTAAATTAGTCACTGAATTGAATGAATGGGATTAATTTGAATAAAGGCGGAGAAGTTTCCGGCGATCTTTCTTTTCAGGTCGGAAAGAGGTCGTCTGCATGTCGAAATATCTGCCTACCTACTTCCTTCCAGCGCGAGATAACAGATGATCATTTCTCTTTGTATTAGTTCCTCAGTCTTTCAAACCATCATTAGGCGTAGCATGTAGATGAACGACCTAGTTAAGCGCCTCATTTAGACTAAACTAGTCTCTTTTGATGAAAATAAGTCTCTATGACACCGCGAGCCACCATAAGATAAATTTTCGGTAAGCGACGGAGATTTACCAGACACTATACACAGCTACTTAGTAGGTGTACATCTATCGTTGCATCAAAAAATTGCGCAAATTAATACGTAGGTACATATGTAGGTACTTCTTTGAGTTTCACAAACAAACAGTCTAATTACCCCAACTTCTTTCCAGAACTGCGTCAGCTCTCACTGTCCCAGCTGAACGAGATCTTCATGGAGTTAGAAACGCTCATCCGCGAGTTCTCAGAGACCCTTATCGCAGAACTGGCTCACCGTGACGAATTGGAATATGAGAAAGAATTGAAGAATACATTTATATCGTTACTGCTGGCGGTCCAGAACAAGCGCAGGCAATACCATGTGGAGAAGAAGAAGCGACCGGCGCCAAGGTCACCCAACCTGAGCAATGGCAGCTCTGAGTCCAAGGTACAACACTCACCAAGCATCATATCAGCTCTCCATAAATTTGTAGAACTATTTGGGCTTTTTCCAGCCACCGATTTCTGAAGATCTCTTATAAAACCTGAAAGATCTCAATCTTTCAATGACTTATAATCATTGCAAAAACCAAATATTTACTAACTTATTGGTGGGTAGGTAAGTGGAGAGGACCCAAACAGTTTTTGCTAGACATTTCATAAGAGTGAATTACATATTACCACCACCATATTAATTATTGTAGACACAATAATCGTAGGTATCTAGTAGCAACTCTGTTTCCGTGATCTATGGTTAGAACTTGAGTTCTCCAAACTGATGGTAATTTTATTTTACTCAAAACATAATTGGTGATGTTTGTTCCAGTACTTGACGACTGTGATACCATTCCACTTGGACAACGGCCCACCTGACAACCAGTCGCTTCAAGTGCTCATCAAAAGTAAGTTCTTTTAAACTAAACTACAAAACTATTTCATGTAAACCATGTGAAACCAAAAAAATCAGTGCGTGCAGTCCCTACGCGCGGAAGAAGTTATACCTCGAGTGCACTCTCGCTCTGTGTTTAATGTGAAATTAATTTAGTATTTATTTTTATGTACGTAACCAATATGCAGTACTAAATTTTCGATTCAAAATAAGAAGTAAAAAGTTGCATGAACACTGCCATCTATTATATTTTGACTGTAGCGTATTAGTCTCTTTCTGTTCCCCCCGCTGTCAGTTGGAAGTCGTTTATCTTCAAAAACACGGGCGGTCAAATGCTGAATTGCTGAACCCTGCCATCTATATTTGATTGTAGCATTTGTAGCGTATTAGTCTCTGTCTCTTTCTATTCGGGGGCAATAGAAAGAGACAGAGACTATGTCCTCCCGTAACGCAACGTTGTTGGAAGTCGCATTAGAAGTATAACTTCAATAAATATATTGAGTATTGAGTATTTAGTGTTATCAGTTGGCTCTACAGTTTCTCTTTCTCCAGTTCTGAAGGCGATAAACGAAGACAGCCCCACCGTGCCGACGCTACTAACAGATTACATACTCAAAGTGCTGTGTCCAACCTAAATACACAGAATTATCTAGCTAATTCCATTCAATACATAACATTTGCACCAAAACATTACTCAGACGCAATAAATTTGAAGGATATGGGTGCACTTTTCTTGTGTAACTAGATCAGAGAGTAGAGATATAGTTACACGATGGTTAATAGCCAATCCCAATATTCAACTCGTAGTAAGCAAATAGATAGCGATTTGCGTCAGAGCCTTTATGACGTAGTATATAATAAACCTTTAGTTATACAAAACCAGAGATTGAATATTGAGAATGAGAATGATGTCAACTTACTGACTTTGAACCGACTGTGCAGCTAATAATGCGTCCATTGGACATTTCTCAGAATATCATGAGTTGAACATAATAGTAGACAATAGATCTTTGTAGATTTGATGTTCTGCGAATTTCACAGTTGTGCGTAATACAGTCCTAAAAGTTTGGATAAGTGACATTTCTTAAACACTATCTGTTGTGATTATTATCCCTTCGAATTTATTGTAAGATCTGAGTATTAAACGATAGATTCCTTCTTATTAGATCATATCATAAGAAATAATCACGTTAGATGTTGCATGTCAGCACATTAGAAATCGCATACCTACTCAGTAACCTATAATATTATTAAACCTTTAAAATAGATTCATTATATCTCGATGTTTGTACCTAGAACATTTACCTACTCATTAGACTCGTTGATATTGCAGTGTAGATTATTATGTTGAATCACCTTTAAATTCAGTAATAAATAATAATATTGAATCCGTTTTTATAGTTAAAACAGACCCCTGATTGTCTAATTCCGATAAGATGAGTTTTTTGACAAATTACAATCCTAAATGACAATTTTATTTACTGGAGTTTAGCGATCTTGTCATTAAGATTGCAATTGGTCAGCTTCTGACGGACTGATGGTACCTATCTATCAAAAGATAGACAATCACCCCGCAGAACAGACACCGTTCATACTTGTAAAAACTGCTTACGAACTATTACGTTTACTGTCTATAGCTTGATTATTATATCTCTGACGTGTTTCTGACTCTAGTTTTAATTTTAGCAGTTTATATGTCGAATACTTTAATTGCCATAACACAATATTATTTTGATGATATGATTATAAATGTTATTATTGTATTCAAGTCTTATTATTTGCATAAATGAGCTGTGATATCATTACGATAGTTGATTTATTATTACCTACATCTGTGTCGTTTAATCTTTTTCATCGATTCTTGTTAGATTTTTGTCATACGATTCGATTTGTAAATATTTAAAGAATTTATTGAAATGGAATTGTCCTCTTAAATATAAGGTAACATCGTGCGTTGAAGAGGCTTGTAAATAATTTTAAAATGTCTGCTTTTAGTCAAAGTAAGCGGGCACAAGGTGGTAGTTCGCTTCTGCAGAATAGGAATCTTCAAGGATTATTCTATAGAAAAGTTCTACCACATAATATATATAATTGTCTTACATATACTTATTTATATTTGTAAAGGTCTTCGCCCACCACACCAGAGCGTGCTCTAGTAACGGGCAACTCTTAAAACAAATTGTCATAAATAATTGCTCAGGTTAGAGTGGTGAGCGGATTCGCTAGCGTTTTAGTTTTATCTTTTGACACTATTTTGTTGGGACACATCGAATTTTGTTCTCTTGTTAGTTTAAGAATAGATTAGTCGCCCGAAATTTAACTCAGCTACGTATTGTTATTTTTTTAAAATATTCCAATATTCATGAAGTGTTGTAGTAACAATTTTAGGTTTAAGTTGTATTTCTAGTCTGAACGTTTCTTAGTCATAAATCGTTATTTTTAATGTAAGACAGATGATAAAATTAATAAAATATTTCATGGTATAAGTGTAATAAAAAAACCATTGTTGTGAAAAGTTTCGACTTGTAAAATTATGCATCAGTTCGCAAACTGTTGCTTACTCGCACATTTTAAATTTTACTTAGACATTGTTGTGCATCGGAATATTGAATGATCGAGTATAATACCGACTAACTTATAAATGGTCTTGTAATTGTGACTAAAATAAAATTGTATGATAAACTATTGCATGTACTGTTTGGGATTACTCCATATTCCCTTGAAATATATTGATATATTCGTATAACCTTATAAATCCTATACAAGAAGGCAAGTAAGAATATTCAGTGGTCCTAAATAGTAAAACTTCAGTGTTTTGCGTAATAAAATAGGGTTTAGTCCAGTTGTCGTCATTGTAAACCTCAACGGTACTCGATTGAAATAAAGGAGCTTGAAAATATCATTGTTTTTATTGGTTTTCCTGGATAGATACTATCAACAAATTATATAGCGATCACATTATGTTGTTTTTAGATATTTATTTATATTTAATGTACCTACATCGGTGTACATCGGGACGGTATGTGGTGGCTATGTTAATCCTACCAAATAATTAAAAATAAATTTTTTAAGCAATACAATTGAGAATCTTGAAAAATACGCCGTATTTCAAGCTCTAGTGGAACTTTCAGAATACGTTTAGTAGGTCAGAATTTCGGTCATCGGATTATAAGTGCTGGTTGATGAAGTTGGAGAAGCTGGTTACTCTGGCGAAGGCTGAAGGGTGTCCTAACTGGCAGCCGGTTAATGCAACGAAAGAGCTTATACCCAACTGCAAAATAAACATTTTCTATAAGTAAATTTGGTTAAATAGGGACCCTTTTTAACAAAATATTTACAATAGTATACTATTTGCAATTACATACACAGATAAGTAAATTATAATGTTGATTAGATAATTCGACATGACTCTATTTTGTAAATCAAAATAAGGTTTCCGATTTATCCATTAAAATTAAATGTTATCTAATCAATACAAGACTACAATCGTGCAAGTACCTACCTTACTTACCTACTTATCAAATCTTTATGTAACTAGGTATAATAATGATTAAATATAATGACTGCAGTTTATTTAGTGTTGAAAAAAATAATTGAAAAACGTCATGGTTGGTAACTTATAAATTCGTCTATCGAGTTGTCGTTGCAAGCACCCGATGCATAGGTACATTGCGGGGTAACTCCCATATTTGTTCTATAGGACTGTTTTTAAAACTTTTTATCCCTGTAGTTCCATGGTAGGACTATTGAAACTAGCCCATAGGGCTAGTTTTCGTTTCAATAGTCCTACTCAAATGGATGTTACCAAATATTAGGGATAAAAAAAGTTTTAACAGTTCTAGACGTAACAGTTCTATAGAACAAATGGGAGTTACCCACATTGCGGATCTGTGGCCGCTCAAGAGTTGATGTAGAGGAGATGAATGGGCGATAGTTCTCAACAATTTTATTTGTTTATCAAAAGCATAAGCCAAATAAAAATTGTTCCTAACTTATCTTTACTGGTAAAAACTCGAAGCGCTCGTGGCGTAGCTTGCTTAGGCAATCTTCACTGATTATCTAAGTTAAGCAACGTTCTGTGCGCTCACTATTTGGATGGGTGACCGTTAGTGGCATTTACATTTGAGCGCTGCCGTGCTTCGGAGAGCACGTTAAACTGTCGGTCCCGGCTCTAGCAGTCGTTAAGCCACGACGGGGCCTTAAGGCGGCCTAAAAACTCCGTCACCAGAGTTGGCCACTAACTCATACGAGCTTGCTTGCTTACTGGTAAAAAAAACCTTGCGGAGGAATGCGTCTACGTCTTTACGATGCGTGGGTAACTGGGTACAGTGTTATATGAACTTGTAGGTACCTATGTTATTGTGTTGTAGCTTACCAAAGTAGGTACTCCATTTCTGAGGATAACAAGAGGACCACCAGAATCTCCGCCGCAGATGCCGACGCCGCCAGCGCCGTTCGTGCACAAAGTTGACGATTGAACGAACACAGAGCCGAACACAGCCTGGCACTGGGCTACTGTGATCACTTGTAAGTTCACGTGGCTCACCAGCGTGTTTACTGTTACTCCGACTTGAGCTGAAAAAATTGTTTTGTTTTGATGACCACTGTTAGGTATACCTACTCAGTCTGTAACAAATATAGTACATACAAGATTTATCAAAAGATTTAAGCTTGCGTCATTGGTCTAGTAGGTAATGATCAATTAGGTACTCAAGCGTGATTGAGCCACGCTTGAGTCCGAGTAATTTCGAAGCATAGGTTTCCTACCTACCTACCTATTTGTTTCAATTTCAATTCAAAACCAAACGAAAAATATGTCACCGATTCTATTAGACAGTTGCAGTTCTTAATGAATACTGTTGATCACGAACAATGACTACAAAATGTAGGTTTCACTCACCATCACTAGTCTTGCCGTAGCCAGCAGCAGTAGTCCACTGACCAGCGAAGGTGTCAAACACATCAAATCCGGAAGGAAGTGACACGGGTTGGATGCTGGCTGAAATATAAATCAGCTTTGTGAGCGTAATAAGGTGATGCAAGATCTGAATTTAAAATCCGATTGTAGTATACCAAAGGTGCCTACAACTCTACAAGAAAGAAACTCACTGGTAAAGAAGATACTGGTAGGCAGGTAGATCATAGCGATATCATTGTTCAGCGTGGATGCGCTGTATTGAGGATGCATGATGACAGTGTTAGTCGCAATCCTAGTGCCTCCACTGAAGAGGTATTGAGAACCGAGGACGACCACAAACTGCGTGCCTTGGTTCCAGCCGTCGAACCAACAATGTGCGGCTGTGACGAGCCGGTTGGCAGTGAGGAGTGATGATCCACATACTGAGTTACCTGTGATTCCTAACAGGCTGATGATTAGGCCAGCCTAAAATAAATGAATAATGTAAACGTAATACGAAATTCTGTCTCCACACTAAGATTCCCTGTCAATGAGTCTGTAATACCATGGTACTACAACTCTCAGTAAAAAGATCAAAGTATTTGCAGATCTACCTACTAAACTTGGCATCTATTGAAGATGATTTATAGAGCGTCAGGAGGAAAACCTATGCCTACACATAACGGGACACTAGTGCCTGGGACAATATTTAGATGGAGTAGGCTTGCCTAGCATCCTCTCATTTGCAGATCACTTTTAGGTCTCAAACTCAAAATATATTGATCTAGCTAGACTTTTTTCCTACTACTCTGTAGCCCGCTTCTATACATTACACTTCTCGGTGAAGATCTACCCAAGAGGGGTAAATTGAGAACCAGCGCTGATGTTTTTCATTTTGTAGACTGTTTTGTTCCATAAACTTACCAAATAGGGATGTGCGTTAATAGGAGCGGTGGCACCACCAACAATCCTATCACTATTATTGTTCCTCGCCAGGATCTGGTCCTCAGCAGCCTTGATCCTCGTAGCCTCAGGGATGCCCACGGAACTGTGGTATCCTATCTGAGCATCCTGCAGTCCTGAGACCACAGCGATCAGAGCTAACCCGACAAGCACTGCACGCATTTTTAAATAATCACCCGAAATGTTACGATAATTCGATTTATATATAATTCGTTATCAAATCAGTTATTTTTGGTACCTACTCGAAGAAAGATTTAATCCAGGGATAATTATTAGCTGATAGTGTATCGGATTTGGTCTTTAACACGTTTAGTGTAAAATTAATTAAATCTACTTTCAGCTGTTATTTAATCACTAGAATTTTATCGATAGATAAATAATGAGTTCTGCGTTTATGATGACATGGTCTTCCAAGTCATCATCAATCAATGCAATCAGTAGGTATGGGTACCTAGACCTAACATGATGGTATCCTTACTGGGGTGTGGTTACCCATGGTATTGTTGTAAACCTTTAATCATGTACCTACCAAGTTATATTTTTATATGCACCTTAAATTTGTCTAGTCTAAACCTGTGTTAATAACTAAACATTCATATTAAAAATAAAAAAATAAAACAGACAAAAAAAGAGCATTGAATCAAGTTTGCATGTAGATAAAAATACAAATTTATTTAAAAACAACTGTGATTTAGGCAAATAAAAATCGGCAATAGGTTTCTTTTTAGTTTATAACCTCGATTGCGTTTTATAAAATAGCAAAAAAAAAAATATCTTATGTACCCAGTAAAGTAGGTAGACAAAATAAATATTTTTAATCTAAAACGATGCCAGTGACCTCACTGATCCAAGGAAGATATCTCTGGGTCCTCGTGAACACGGAAGGCAGCTCATCATTGCAACCGTTGGCGCTCACAAACGAGGCAACTCCAATCTAAAAGTACATATTACAATTTTATATTTGCTAGAGTTCAAGAGAGTCAATCCATCTCACATTAAATTTTACCCTTTCTCTGAAAAAAGTCAAACGACATGTCTTCACATGTGGAAATAGTCAAACAATCTGACATTATTTTCTGCCATGGGAGTCAAACCGGTCTCACTTTTTCTTTTGTCATGGGAAACCCGATCAAAATAACCACAAGCTTGTATTTACCAAGATAGTTTCAATTTCATCTTCGTCGTCTACAGTGCGATGGACTGATATTGTCAAAGGACCTCCGTTGTCTCCCTGTAAACAAGACCGAAGCAGGTCTTACAAGATACCTAAAGCCTCCTACGATTTTGGAGATAAGATTAGAAGGAATTTTAAAACGAGAGCATTCCACAAGTTTTGAAGATACCCAGTCGAAAAGAAAAACACAACACTTTGTTGACAAAGTACCTAAGGTGTTAAGAGGGTTTTGTAACACTTTGACTTATAGTAGGGGAGCCCACGAGGCTAAATGGGGATTTACTCGAGCGTCCTAGAGACCTATTGGGATGCAAACCTTAGATGATATGAAGAAAAAAATGTTATATGATATATACCTTTACATCGGTGGGGGAAGCGGCTATAGATTTTTAAATATGTAAAAAAAAACTGTTGCATGGACATCCTCGAGCGCGTCAGATATTGATAGCATCAATGCCCTACGTATTTTTAATAATGTACGCATGTTAATCTGATCGTTTGCATGATGCGGGTGGTTGTATTTAAGGGTTGAAAATGAAAAAAAAAAAAATTTTATCGAGCGCGTCAGATTTTCTAAGGGAGTGTTAAGTGCACCAAAAAAAAGCTCTCATTCACTAATCTGATGATTTCGATGGGACGCAAACTCGCGGCCATTTTCATAATGTGCAAAAAAAATTCGCCATTTTGAAATACTCAAGCGCGTCAGATTAAGATATATATGGTTCATCTTTATGTTCTAAACGTACTGTCTCATAATCTGACGATTATCTAGAGGGATTGGCCTGATCTGACAAAAAAAAATTAGAAAAACGGTTCACCTTAAAGGCCATCCCTGCAACTTCCCGCTAATTCCATTCCTGGGCTCTTAAAATTGTACTTATGACATTTTTGAGCTCAAAATATAATTTATGTGATATTTTGAGCTCGCTGAGTTCAAAGAAATAATATTTCTATGCATTTGAGCTCTCAATCTCGCATTTGAGCATTTGAATTCCCTACACGTGTCGGGAATGCACGACCATGGAATTGATGTATTTTTTTGTTTTTTTTTATACATGAATTCCATGGTTGTGTTTTACCGGGCTGTGCAAAATCGGGCTGTACAAACTCAGCACGTGTCAGGAAAGCACGACCGTGGAATTCATGTATTTTATACATGAATTCCACGGTCGTGCATTCCTGACTGCGCTTTCCACGGCTGTGTTTTCACAGGCTGTACATTCCATGGTTGTACAATAACCGGACCCTAAACAGTATGCCACGAGTCTTTATGATCAGCTGTGATGGCGTCATGGCAACAGAAACCAGAGTGGGGACGGAGTGAGAGAGTAATAGATAGAGAAAGAGTGAGAGAGGAATAGAAACGCGGAGAAGGAAATGTAGGCATCACGCAACTGCACGCATTTAACTTTATCGACGAATTTTTGTTATTTCGGCTTGCGGAAATCGTCAGATTATATATTTTTCATTATTCTTGAATTATTTCCTTCAAAATAAAAAAAAATTTAGCTACGCTCGAGAATGTCGAGATGACGTTTTTTTTTTACAACTTTGTTGCCCTCCCCTTTTTTTACGTCACTCTCAAATTGTCAGATTAGTGGAATATACACTTTTTAGGATGTAATTAACTCACCCTACCTTAATCTGACGCGCTCGAGAATTTCTGATGGTCAATTTTTTTTTACTAATCTGATCCTGTATCCTTCACGGGCGGCCTTATATATGGGCCTCATGTTTTGTGGAGGTACTTAACCGGGTACAAGGTATCCCCCTGTATATTAATCTGTCGCGCTTTGGTAAATCCCGAAATCCCCGCTTGGGCTCCCCTACTATTAGATGTCAATCCAAATTACAGTTTTTGTATAATATCTACTGGGTGTCATAGATAATTGCTAGATAAGTGATCAACACAGAAAAATAGAAATGGCTGGGTTTTTATCTCTACTACAAAATAGTAGTAGGTAGGTAGGTATATCTCTACGATTATTTATTGGTATATTTGGGGAAAAACTTAAGTCCGTAAGCTGATAAAGGTATCATTATACTCAAGCATAGATTTGAGATTTTCATACAAAACCTATGCTTAAGGCGTATGTAAAAGGCAGACCACCCTATCGCTCGCACATTTCAACATTTTTGAAGATATAATATAACTAAATGCAATTTTTGTGAAATTGCAGAGTTTCAGGGTCGAGAGAATAACAATGCAAAGGTTCAGTAAAAATATCACATTGATCCAAACAAGTTTTCCGACCAAAAAATTTATACCAATGCGACAAATTAAAGTGCACATTTTTTGGTTAGAAAACTTGTTTGGATCATTGTGATATTTTTCCGAAGTCCGGATCAACGCTTGAGCAGTAAATGAGCATAGGTACAGGTCTTACAGTAAGAACACTTAGGCCCGATTAGTTTACCTTGCAAGTGCCAGCTCCGTTGCTGAACCCGCAAACAATGTTAGGTGGAAGTTGGTTCATGTAGAAGCTATTGCATAGTGGATCTGTCATCACGCTCATTAGTTTCTCACGGAGTGTTGGCGAGATGAACGTTACACCTGAGACAATAATTAATATTCAGGTGCATTTGAGGTACCTACTCGTAAGAGTACCTACCTACCTCAAATGCAATTGAAAATGGCTCTGTTCCTATGGATGTTCAGATGTGTTATTAAAAAATGAGCTAAAATTATGTTGACGTCAAAAAAAAAACAAATTAAGGACGAACATAGATAAGTAGGTAGGTACCTTACATCAGATTAAATAAATTAAAAAAAAAAATCTTGGACATATTACACAACGCTCTCTATAGTCCCAAACTAAGCAAAGCTTGTACTATGGGAACTAGATTCCTGATAGAATATTTACATACGTTTTTTTTGTAAATATAATATACTTATGATACATAGTAACATCCAGACACAGAACAAACATCTATGTTTGCCACACATGAATGTTTGTTCTCGGTGGGGATCGAACCCTTGGGAACCTTTGGGAATGCATAAAAAAAATCATCAAATTTTAACTACTTATTCACTTTGTAATCGGTAGTAGCTCTGCCTTCCGTGCTGTGGGTCGTGGGTTCGATTCCCACCGAGAACAAACATTTGTGTGGCAAACATGGATGTTTGTTCTGTGTCTGGGTGTTTTTATGTATTATAAGTATGTATTTACAAAAAAAAATGTATGTATTGTAACCAGGGTATTCTATCAGCCATCTAGTTCCCATCGTACAAGCCTTGCTTAGTTTGGGACTAGAAGGCGTTGTGTTAAGTGTCCGTGAATATTTATTTATTTATTTATCTAAGAATTAATCCATCAAATCGTAATAAACCCTAGTATATTTTTTAATTCCTAAGTCCATACCATTGGCTGCAATACCCCAGCCTGATGCAGTGCAGCCCTGCCCAGCGAAGTTGTGAGACACAGTGTTCAAGTACGGCAGACGGACTATGTCGATGGTATCTGGAACATGTAGACCATGGTATTTGTATTACCTGTGTTAGTTGGGGGGGTGTTCGTTTTTACTAAATTATTTTTTATCACAAAAAATACATTATTTCCCCAGATAAGACTTTGCTGAGCCGATAATGTTATCTACGTTGAGTTTCTTTACTATTATAAAACTGTAAAAAAGCCAAAATCTGCAGATCTACTAAATAAACGATTCTGATTTCGAAAATCGAGTTTGTCTGTTTGTTTGTTCGCGGATCACGCCTAAACTACTGGACCAATTTCAATGACATACCATTCAGAAGCCCTTTTTCCGGATTGAAACATAGGCTATATTTTATTGAAATTAAAGACGTGAATTCTTAGATACCGCTCGAACTCCCTAAACTCACTCGACTTTATTTCGACTATTTTGGGATGTGAGGTATATATATATATACATAAATAAATATTTTAAGCTTTTTCTCATTAAAAAGTAGCCTATGTCCTTTCTCAGGACATAGAGAAATCTAGACTATAATCTGTGTAGCAAATTTCATTTAAATCGGTTCATTACAAATAAGGATAGTAAGGATTAATTAATTAATTGTATAATCATTCTTACCAGTAATCTGTATGACATTAGCCAGTCGAAGCAGCGCCAGGTCATTATCAAAGGATATGGGATCATATTCAGGGTGGACCACTATTTCGGCCACGTTGACTATCCGCCGGCCGTTCTCATAACGGTCGTAGAGAGAATGGGCTCCAAAGATCGCCTAATACCAACATACCATGAAATACAATGACAAAGGTTTGTAATACAAGTAGAGCCAGTAGAAGTGTGGTCGAAGTAGAGTTCTCAGAGTTCCTCAAGCACGGTCACGGTAGGTATTTCTGCTGGCAAGCATTATAATCGTATTCGCTGTGTTTCAGTTTGAAGACACATTAACTCCACACGCGGTAGGTTTGTAAACATCCCCTCACATATCATTCTCTTGGTCGAAAGACTCCACAATCACTTCTAAAAACTCTACTATTGGTTTTTATTTTCCTTATTTTCAACTGTCATCTGAGTGTTTTATTTATTTCAGCTACCGACTGCTACAGCTGGGTATAGTATGGGCACACATAGAATAGAAAAATAAGCCTCTCTTATCTTTTGTACCATATACCTACCACATTCTGTTGGATTGGCAAAAGAGGCAGATTATAGGAAAACCACGTAAGTCAGTCCATTAACCTAAATAACTTTCGTAGAAGTCGTCCCAATGATTTACCTTTATTTAGTCTTATCTCGCATATCATTGATGAAAACAAACAATACGCACCTGAACGTGATCGACTTCTCGTTCTTCGTGGAAGCAGCAATGAGCAGCGGTCAGCACCCACTGCTGGTGGACTAAGGATCCGCCGCAGAAGCCCAATTCGCCAGTTGTGCCTACTCGCATATATAGTGCAACCTGGAGGCAATAATTATCAATGACTAGCGACCCGCCCCGGCTTCGCACGGGTGCAATGCAGTGATGATGATGATGTATTATACATATAAACATTCCTCTTGAATCACTCTATCTATTAAAAAAAACAGCATCAAAATCCGTTGTGTAGTTTTAAAGATCTAAGCATACATACAGACAGACATTAGGACAGACGCGGGAAGCGACTTTGCTTTATACTATGTAGTGATATGCTTTCAATGGCTTTCAATTGCCTTTACCGCAAAGCTTACTGAATGAACATACATTTTTACATAGGCTTCCTTACAATATTCATTTACCGCGAAGCCTAATGAATGAACATAAATTCATAACTTTAATAAGATCTAAATATTTTTAATTGAAGCCTGAGGCAGTTTATTAGTTTTTAAAACATAGATTTTAAAAGTGCGGCCATAACTGATGACCAAAACTACTAATACCAATAAATAACTTCATTGGTATGTATTTGGCCCCCCGTTCTAGATTCTTTGTTTCCAATCGTAATGGATTCGTATTTACATGCGTGGTTAGAGGATTTTTGGTGTCTTCGGTTTGGATAGAGAATTCCCTTAGCTTCTGATCATCTCAGTATGGCTCTAGACAGCAGCAACTCTTTCTTGCGATGAAATAACGTTCGGCAGAAAGGCAAAAGAAATAGTTCTACTCTTCCTTAGACAAATTACTGTATAATGCTAAGTCTAGTGGCAGTTTAGCAATTCAAAAAGTGGTTTTAAGAATTTGTTTCTCACCTGGAAAGGCCTGCTATTCCGTTCAGTTATATCCCCAGCGACAATCCTCGCGTATCTTGCATCGCAGTCATTTTCACATAACTTTGTAGCACTCAATACGACGGGCAGAAGAAATATCACTACGTTCGTCCACATTTTTCATTTATTTTTAAAAATACTATCTTCTAAATAGACCAGAGTAAGTGTGAGAAAGTTATCTTGTTGGAATCTCAAGTGCTTGATGTCGGAATCGTTATCTCGATAAGACGGGTCATTGATATGGAATGTTTTTGGTGACCCACTCTTAGATACCTATCTAGCTGGGTGATCTTGCTTACCAAATAGATACCTACTTAGTTGTTGGCCTACCTAAAAGTTTAAAAACGTTTTAGTGTAAGATAAATTTTTATAGACGCCTATAGGTTGAGTATTTTTGAAATGTGGAACCTTTGCTGAGAATACAACGCTTCTATTTTAATTAAATGTACCACCTACTTGAAAATACTTTATTTAGTTTGCAGGCAAGAGGGTATAAAAATACAAATTGTTTAAAAACATCATTTATTATATTCTCCTCAAAAAAGTAAAATTTAAAAATAAAATACATAGGTATTTTAAACATAGGTTCACATGCAATGCAATAGAGTGAAACATTGTGGCAGAAATACGTCCGGTCAAGATAAAAAACCGGCGTTCCACTCAATGCCACTCACAAATATACAATAAGACATAAACAAACTAAAACGTGTATCATCATAATATTAAAATGTGTAATTTAGATAATACGTATTGCTTAAAAAATATAACAATTTGTGAAACTTGGCAGTAAAAATTAAATTAGAAAACGTTTAAAGTAGTCACGACACTTTAGAAGCACTTATGAGGCATTAAAGCGAACTTACAACTCGGAATACTTAAGCTAAGCCTCGACTGCGCCGGCCGCAGCCGCAACGATGACGTAACGCATCCGTGACGTCACACATTTACTCGTACATCTACGCTTATCATTAAACAACGATCTAGGGAGAAATATTTGATATAATTTAAATGCGGCATAATACAGACAGCGCAGTCGACGGTCGGATAGAAGACACTTTATAATGGAAATTATATCTAATACGTCGCTTACGTTATGTATCTCGTATTGCTCCGATTTAGCAAAGCAGTCAACATCGATCCAAGGGAAGTCAGTACCTAATGAACGTAAATGCGGCTACAATCCGTTTTGGCTAACAAGTCAAAATATCAAATGCGATTATCAAATTCCGTTTGATATTGGTCGATAGGAAATATATTAAAAATCTTTAGAGTTATTTTTATGAATTGGAACGACATACACTTCTAATTCGAATGAATTTATATTACACTAGCTTCATTTTACACATAAATAATTAAAATATATAATTTTTATTCTGAATTTTAAACATTTTAAATTATCTATTCGTAAATAGCGTCGCATTTAGAATTTCTAATATAATAATATGTATTTCAATAGAATCGTTTTTTTAATAATATAACAATTACACTCTCGGGGTGGGATCCATACTAATCTGTCACCGAATCAATAAATAGAGTAGGCGATATCCAAACACTCAATACAGTCTCAAATAACGTTTTGTACGCAACTAAAAGAAGTAATTATAAATAGTTAAATTAACCGTTCCTCAGAACAGTTCCGGGTCGATGTGGCTGTCGACATTATTTCTTCATTAGCAAAGCTTACGGAAGCAAGCGTCGTGAGAAATAGTCCGTCGTCTGCGTACGTGCATTTCGTACGTGCATTTCGTACGTGCGTTTCGTACGTGCGGCGTACTGAACGTACGGCGAGGACGCATTGCGCCTAATGAGGAAACGTGTGTCCGCCTTTGCACCAGATGCTGTTCCGACTCGTTAGCTGCGACACAAACAATCTATGTTAATCATCTGTCGTATATGCTCACTTCTTGTGGGTTAGTAAACACGTAAATTATTATATAAGACATCATTAAAACTAGGCAGTGTGTTTGAACAAACAACGGATAACGATGACCAAATCAGTTATGTGAAAAGAACATGAATTGAACAGACAAATTCGTTAGATAGGTAACTAAAGCTAAAGAGACCTGATGAAAACAAAGAAATATTGCCAAAAATAGTATATTATGCAACTAGTGAATAAAGGACGGATTTAAAGCGAGGGCCATAAATGAATCACGAACAAGAGAAGAATTCTAACGACTGAATCACGACCGTAGGGAGAGATTCATTTTTTAATTAAAAAGTTAAAATAATTTCAAAAGACGAGAAGACCCTATAGAGTTTTATAAAATTTTGTGATTCAAGTGTTAGAATCCTGAACGACGTGAGTGGTTCGTGGTTCATGGCCATCGGTATAAATCCGTTTTATTCAAGAGTTGCATACTATACTTTATACCATGGCTGCGAGAAAAAGAAAGATTGGAGGTTGTATAGCCAATGCTATACAACCTCCTTGCGCAAAAACAATAATTAGATGAAGGTCAAATATATTAGTGTTCTAAATTCAAACACCAAAACAGTGAGTAAAAGTGCTTTTTATTCACTACTTTCAGTCAATAAAATAAGCTTTTTAGAGGGGGAATGGTATAAAATCCTTTTCAACTAAGAAGCTACTCTAAGCCCGATACAAACAATGATTGTTACTGACACAATGAATCAATCACGACATTGACAGATTCTATTGAGCTATATACACACATGCATCAAGCGTGCTGTTACGTCACTAGGCGACCTAGGCGGTCTACGGCGAAAACACAAAGCTCAAGGATTCTGCTGACTTCCTCTTGAGTGTGTTGGCCCTTGAAAAGTAAATTGTATTTTGGAAAACTTATATGTAACTGCAGGTTTTAGTCGCCAACTAAGGACCCGATCTAGGACGATAGGTATAATGAACCCGCGTCAGCTGGCATCGGGATTTAGTTTCTCGCCTTCTCG
The DNA here is from genome assembly GCA_947507515.1 of Eulithis testata. Taxonomy (NCBI): domain Eukaryota; kingdom Metazoa; phylum Arthropoda; class Insecta; order Lepidoptera; family Geometridae; genus Eulithis; species Eulithis testata. Next base: position 7,056,474 of record OX382207.1, read on the forward strand.
GGTAATTTAGGTATCTTACCGATACAAAAGCGTATCTCGCTGGGTTTCTTCCGACAATCAGCCGCTAGGGCTTAGCCGGAGACACCCGAACCAGAGTCACATGCAGTCAAGCTGTCACTAAGCGTCCGTCCTGAACCCGTTCTCTGAGTTTTATTTCGTTGAGTTTTTGAAAAGTTTTCTCGCGTGCGCATCCGAGGCCCGCTGGTATTATGAACTAAGCATTTGGCTGCCAGCACACCTGGTGGTAAGTGTAGCTGCAGCCTAAGGTGGAGCACGCTTAGCTATAATCCACCTATTCACTCTTTTCTTGAAAATCCCTAGGTTATATCTTTCAGGAAATACTGATGATGGCAGAGAGTTCCACTCCTTGGCAGTTCGCATTATGAAGGTGGAAGCAAAGCGATTTGTGCGAAGATATCGGATATCCATCATGTAGGGATGGCATTTATCAGTGCGCCTAGTAGTTCGGAGGTGAAAGGGTGATGGAGGAATCAGGACATGTAGTTCCTGTGCACACTCTCCGAAGTGAATTCGGTAGAACACCGATAGGCATGCGACTCGCCGACGATGCTCGAGACTGTAGAGCTTGGAGTCAAATAGTTTCTCGTCACCAACGAGTCTATTAGCACGCCGCTCAATAGAAACCAAGGCTTTCAGCTGATATCTGTGTGTGTTTGTGTGTTGTGTTACTTACTTCTTCTTGAGCGTGAAGAATGATCGTCGCTTGGGCTCGTTGTTGGCTGGCGCGGGCAGCGTGTGCGAGCGCGGTGTTGGCGCCGCTGTGCGCGCGCGCAGGCCATCTAACCACCACGACATCTCCGTCTCGTCGTGCGCCTGCAGGAGGTACTCGGCACCGCTACTCTGTCTGTATATAACAATCAACACTATTATAAAACTGTAAAAAAGCCAAAAACTAAATTAAAGATATTGTAGCCGATAGGAGCGTGGAGTGGTGAAAGGCGTGGGGGGTTTTAATAGTATATTATGCAACTAGTGAATAAAAGACGGATTTAAAGCGAGGGCCATAAATGAAACACGAGCAAGTGAAGAATTCTAACGACTGAATCACGACCGTAGGGAGTGATACATGATGATTGAATCATTCGCTACGCTCGTGATTCAAGTTTTAGAATCCTGAACGACGTGAGCGGTTCAGGGCCCTCGGTATAAATCCGTTTTATTCAACAGTTGCATGCTATACTTTATACCATGACTACGAGAAAAAGAAAGATTGCCAATAATTAGAAAAAACAATAATTAGACGGAGGTCAAATATATTAGTGTGTTCTACATTCAAAACAGTGAATAAAATAAGCTTTTTAGAGGGGGAATGGTATAAATAAACTTATTCTTATTCTATTGTTATTACCTGAGTCGGAACACGTGCTTCTTCTTGGTGTAATTGGCGGCGACCTCCACCACAGCTCCGTTAAGGTCAAGCGGCGGCTCCCCGCGCCAGTACTGATCAGGTGACGCCTTAGCTAGCTTCTGGTCCTTGTAGAACGCCATGCGACCGTCCTTGGCTACCACGAACACCTTGTCCCATGATCTGGAAAATTTATATGAAATATTATGATTTTGATGTTATATATTTGTACATTTTGTACGCCATTTTAAATAATAAATAATCTTATCAAATTAGTGTATTGTCATCGGTCCTCGATAAATCTACAAAGTTTGAACAAAATCTGGCTGTTTAAAGTGGGTCAAAATCGCGCCCAAAGGAGTCTGTTACAAAAAAACATACAAGTGAAGCTTGTATGTTTGTTTGTAACCGACTCCTTTGACTCCACTTTGAAAGTGTGTAATAAAAACTTTTTATTTCATGCATGACAACCATAGAGTTTATACTAAGCTTAGGCTGATTTATGCAAAAAATATATATTATAAACAAAAAGTGATAAAAAAACACCCTATTATATCCTGTTTTTTTAATTTTTTACTATTTTCAAGATTTTCAACTGTAAGTTCATGTACATAGTGTTCATACCTGTTGGAAGCCCTTTTAGCGGCAGATTCCCATTCGTGTTTGCGTGTAAGAATTCCTTCCAAGCCTTCGTCTTCACTCGCGGGACTTGCACCTTCTAAATTATAAAATTACATTGTAAATCTGCTCTCAGAGAAAGCGACTCAAAACACAAACGCGTAAGTACTATATTGCTGTGGCAACATCTTACGATTCTGTCTCATCATATATCAACTAATAGGATTTTAAACAGTTTTCGAATATATTGCATACGTCATCTACATTCTAAGTAAAAGGTGGAATCATAAGCACTTCTATTACAAGTATTAAGTGCCATTGTTTGATGCATAGTGTAGGCATTCGTGTCGTGTTAGACGAAAACTTTCCAATTATTCTTCAATCGTGTAAACCTTAACTACCTTAAAATACAGTCTACAATCGTGATGGGTTTGATACTTATCCAGATCTGATTCAGTCATTCTCAATGAAAGTCACGCAGGATAAATTATATTTATTGCAAATATGACATCTAGAATAAACATGCGCGAACATACACAAAGAGCACACGTAAAGCATTCGTCGCTAAATGTTATGCAGAGTAGAATGTGGATGGATCTACTGTAAAAGATATTTCTTGAGGCTTTGTACAAGAGCACTGTAAAGGTATTGTAAAGTACTGTAAAATGTAAAGTTCTAAGTAAGGTCTTATAGATCTGATGTGATAGGACCATAATTGATCTTAAAAATCCATTAACTGTTATAGAAGAAACAGATCTAATTATACTAGAAATTTTGGATTATATCGGGCATATTAGGGTATATTTTATGACCCTATCCCTCTGGTTGTCTGGAAGAGATAGCTTATAGCAATAAGACCCCCACTGTACCTCATAGTTTAAACTAATTTATCTTTTATTGTTTTTATTCTTTTTCTTGGTGTGGAATAAAGATATCTATCCCCTTATCTGAGCACATAACAAACTATACGCAGGAATATTATGTAGATCTATTAACAGAGGTCCAGTTAGATTTTACAAACCATATTCGGACCACTCATTCATTTAATGATTCTTCATCCACAATCCACCAAAGTATACCTTCGTCATCGCTATGATGTGATCCGGCGATAAGTTTCTTTGCAGAGCGCCATCTGAAGCTTCTGAATGGCGACTTGCTTCTGGAACGCGACTTCACCTTACCGGAACTAGATGGCGTTGCCGGCGTTGAACTTGATCCAGGCGCTGTCCGTGTGAATTTGGGATAGTGGGGGGTAGGAACGTGCAATTTACGGAAATATACGGAAGGTTTTGTTAGGAAAAGAGTGCGATTTCGGATTGAGACATGAAATGATTTGAGAATGATATAGGTTATTGTATGGATTGTAATAATAATGAAGGATTGGGAAAAGGGAGAAAAACAAAAAACAATAATCAAAGCAACATAAAAAAAAACAAAACGGCGGCGCAGCAAAAAAAACAGAAGCAAATGATTCATGCTATTTTGTATTCCGAATCTATCACATTGAACGATTAAGGGTCAATAACAAAAACACAGATGTTAAAGATTACATGCACAGAGTACATTACACATACTGTCAACCATGCTACATTCTAAGTTCTAAGTAGTACTACTTCTAGTGAGTTACTATTTCTAAACCAGGCTGTATAGTTCAAATTTGCAGCAAAGTTTGATCGAGTCATTTTATAGATAAGGCACGTTTAATCGCTGCCACATACGCATTAAAATGTGTTTTTTTTTATGTGGCTCGAACGCATGACATAATGCTCTGTTTCACCACATCCTGATATAATGGAAGAACCGAATCGAATGGCTTACTAACCAGGCCAAAATGATCGTAACAATAGTGTTAATTAATTTGAACTGAAATTCGAGCCCCAAAAAGTTGCCTATCAGAGAAGTCAGATTGTTAACTGCATGCGGTATAAATTGAGTCTCAAAGAATCTAAAATGCCTATATTTTTAGTTAGACGCTGCGATGCAATTTTTATACATCTATCGTGTAGTCTGTGTTGATTTATCGGTCAACCACGACCACGGTTTAGGCACTAAGCCTTGGCAAGTTTAAAATCTCCGTGCAAAACTGAACCATACTCCCATAGCGCTAAGTGTTAAACTTACTAGAAAGCCGCGCCGGTTTGGCCGGCGTCTGTTTGGGCGACGCAGATGACGACGGCCGGACCGGAGACTCAGGGACGGAAACCGGAACCGGATCCGGGACTGGACTACTCTCTGCATGCGACACTACGTGCTTATTACTACCATTATACGTGCTTATACATGCTAATAGTACATGCTGGATATTGTATGCCTATTGGTTTATTTATTATATATAAAACTCTTTTGAAGCTGACATAGAATCAACGCACAGCCTAAACTATAAGTCCTAGAGGTATGAAATTTGGAGAGTAGTATCCTTATATAGTGTAGGGGTGCACTAAGAAAGGAATTTTGAAAAGTCACACACTAACGCGAGCAACGCCGCGGGAGACGGTTAGTTTATTATGATTCTTGTGCCGACCTCAAGTGAGAGACTTGTGGGTAGGAAGATGATGATTGAACGTGAAAATCTTTTTCAGATTTTGAGGAAAGATCTGAAGAAAAGATTGTATTTTTTACATTTGATTTTAGTTTCACATAAGTGATGTTTATTGAGATACCACATTCGAGTGCTTATGACACACATTTTAAACTGTATTTCTAGGACTGAAAGGTTTAATTTCAAATGCAATAGGTTTACAATATCTCAAATTCTACATGCTACGGGTACACTGATACATTACTAGCATTCATGTTTCACGAGTAGAGAACGAATTTGCATTCCAGTTAATTACATTTCTACTGATTCATTACGTTTAATAATTTAGTTTTCGTCATTTTGATGTGTAAAAGCTTGTCAATTCAATAAAAAGCTATTTATACTTCGTTTAGTGTTGTAGTGTGCCCATTTTACCCCTCCACCAATAAAATATATTTAGAAATACCGAACACATAACTAAACCACTGTGATGTTGACTAAAAACATTTTCTGTTTCCATTTACTACCAAAAGAATTCACAGCTACTTAGTTATATGCAGAGAATCGCATGAATATATACATTTCTGTACACATATATACACAAAACTAGCTATAAAACAAAGCGGTGCATGATAGTTAGAGCTAATACGGAAAAGCTAAGTAATATTTAACACCTACCTTGATTGAAGACAGCTTCTTTAAAACAGTTTACAGCACATGGAGGAGATTCACAGAAAATATAATAGCAATCTAAATAAAATGAAAATAAAGAATAGAAGACAGACATGAGAATGAGAGTATCAAACCATCACCGTGAGTAGCTTATGATAAACATAAATTGAAAAATTAATCGAGTAGATCGGTGTAAATGAACCCCTAAGGGGATTTGTGGATTTTTTTCCAATATTCCCCTGCCGGGACTCACGCAGGGGAAAACTGGAATGAGCGATAATATAAATATCGATGAGTATAAACTATAAATCGAATGAAGTAAGAACTAAAGTTGAGATCTATGTGAGTTTGAAGTAGCAGATGAAGTGTACCATCACCTAAAATTACTAAACTAAATAACAGTGAAGTGTAAAGATTGAAATCGTGCAACATAGATGTGCTACTTTGTCCCAACTACACTATAATCCTACTCAATTAAATACGCGTAAATCTGTGATATCAAAAGCTAAAAGCCGATATACCCAGTGGCGTCTAATCGAGCGCAGTGTAACCCGACTAAGTTTAGAATGTTTAGAATACTGTTTACTACCGTCAAAGCTCATGCCAATATGGTAGTATACATTTTGTATTGTAAGCGCTCGTATTACCTGGCTGGGAGTGGGGTCGTTCTTGGGCCTTCTCAGCCGGTTTAGTGGATGTTCTCCTTACGACTACGCGTGTGCATGTGTGGACAACACATTGGTAAGTAACGGCCCTTATGCGCGCTTTGCTCAAACGGCGAACGGTTATCGCATAGAAAAAAGATGGCGGCTAGATAAATTGCTGTCAAATCGAAGTACGTATGGATATGATAAAAGTATTTACCACTTCAGTCATCTCCTTACGTTATCTAAGCGATAACAGTTTCACGTAGCGTTCGAATGCGTGTTTTTAAGCGCGCCATAATTCCGTTTGCAGATTGAGCAAGCGATGTAAAGGGCATTATCGTATAGACACACGGAAAGCGGCAAGCGTTGCCGTAAATTTCGAGCATCGCTGTGCGAATGTGCGCTTTATTTATTTTCGAATAATACCTATTCTTCTTTGTTTTTAAACTGAAAGTGTTATTGCAAACTGCAAGCAACATTCACCGGTTACGGTGAAAATTAGTGGAAAAGATTTCTTGTAAATTGTAGAAAAAAGTTTGTTCCGCATTCAGTGCTAGAAGATTTACACATGCGTGCTCTTTGCAGTCCGTGAGTCGAGTGATGTTAATTTTGAAAAGTTCTTTCTGTGTTTTTGATTACTTATAAGAATTGGTAAACCTACTTAAATAAACTAACTATCCTAGCAATACAAGAGTATAAGCACGGCGTGCTTCTTAATTTGTTAGGGTTATATATTCAGTCAGGCGTCAGTTTGAAATAGTAACATTTCTGACTTGCACCTGATACACAGTTCCAAATCAGTTGAAGCGAAGCAGAATGGATGGAATACACTTTTAGGTAAATCTTGTTTACACAAAAATACCGTTTTCTGACGTATCAAAATATATCAGTTACAAGATAGGGTTACTTGCGGAAACCAGTCCGGCGTACAAGTATAAGTTACGGTTTCGATTTCCGTTCTACTTAGCTTCAAACATTTTTACAAAACTTATTATGCACGTTGCTTTGAAGTTGGTCATCGAATTACTTATCTATTTCGAGGGATGCCCCAGTCAGTGACTATCGATTGAAATGGGCGAGACTCAGATCCGCCCTAAATTATAAAAATCTTTATAACTTTCTCCGAACACATTTTTAGTTGACGACATAAGGTGTATGTATGTATAAATGCGTTCCTGGCTGGGATGTTATAAGTGAGCCTTATAATATCCCAGTCAGGAAAGCATTCCGCGGCGGTGTAAATTCCGCCTAAAGGCTCGAGCAGACCGGATGCGTATGCGTAGATTTACGTAGACTGGGTTCACACGGCATTGTCCTGCACGTTTTTATGCAGTATACGTTTTAACGATTAAATAGTGGCAAATACATTGGACATGGAACCATTCACATGACGTTTGTACTGCAAAAAGTCGTACACCGTTTATACGTTTAAACGAATACTCAACGGACTTGTCAAGCAAATCGAATGAACTTTAACGTATTCGGCTTGCAGTGGCACATGGTTAGCTCTGTCTCGCTACGCCTATTCGTATTTTACACGAACAAAAATCTACCGTGTTAACACCCGGGTGAATGTACGTTAAAAAAACGAATACATAAAAAACGTGCAGGACAATTCCGTGTGAACCCAACCTTACGTCTAGGTATACGCATCCGGTCTGCTCCAGCCTTAAAAGTTCTTATATTTTTTTTTCTATTAAAACCGAGTCTAGCACATAAACCGTGGTTATAATAATTACCTTGCGGCTGTGAGTCTTGCGGTGTATCAGCGCGGTCGACAGCGTCTTGCGCCGCTGCGGCCGCGGCTTCGGCGGCCTCTCGCTCACGCCGCTCGCGTTCAGCGGCCTCTGCCGCCTCTTGGCGGCGTTTCATCTCTTTCACTTCGAACTGGAAATTACAATGGAATGCTTCAAGTCTCAAGACGGTTCTTAAATCGTCCGTCGTTTGTATCATTGACATTGAGATAATAGTATATTATGCAACTAGTGAATAAAAGACGGATTTAAAGCGAGGGCCATAAATGAATCCCGAGCAAGTGAAGGATTCTAACGACTGAATCACGACCGTAGGGAGTGATTCATGATGATTGAATCACTCGCTACGCTCGTGATTCAAGTGTTGGAATCCTGAACGACGTGAGTGGTTCATGGCCCTTGGTATAAATCCTGATTCAAGGGTTGGAATCCTGAACGACGTGAGCGGTTCATGGCCCTCGGTATAAATCCGTTTTATTCAAGAGTTGCATACTATACTTTATACCATGACTACGAGAAAAAGAAAGATTGTAGGTTGTATAGCCAATGCTATACAACCTCCTTGCGCAAAAACAATAATTAGATGGAGGTCAAATATATTAGTGTGTTCTACATTCAAACACTAAACCAGTGAGTAATTTTCTTCACTGTTTTCATTGAATAAATTCATATTTTTTATTCACTGTTTTCATTGAATAAATTAACCTTTTCAGAGGGGGAATGGTATAAATAAATACTTACGGATATTTCACAGAACGCCTTCTAGTCCCAAACTAAACAAAGTTTGTACTGTGGGAACTAGAATGCTGATATACAAAATATTTGGATTCTTATTGCTACTTTGGCTACGTAGTAGTGCTACGAAATTAGACAGGAAAGTTCCGGCAAAATTCCGCATATATTATTTTATACTAAGTGTTCTCTATAAGATCCTATGGTTTAAATACATAAATGAATTGAATTGAATTATACTGTAAACTTTAAAGTGCCCTACAAAGCAAAGTTGTAAGCTGTAGAAATGGTGCTTAAAACGATTTCACTTTTGAGAAAGTATACATTATATATTATGTCAGATCATTGAGTATTTCTCAAAATACGAACGATAGAGTTAGATATAGCTTTACTAGGCTATAATTGTTTTAGTGACACGTTTCTTTAAATGTATGACTAACTGTATACTTGACCACAGTTTTTGTAAATCGACTCGGTTTCTCTCTTTTTTTCTCGTCAGGATTTAGATCCCACGTGATAAAACTTATCGGAATACTAATAGCATAACACATGAAACCAGCATTCTTAAATAACATGCAAGAAGCCAAAGTAGTTGCGCATGCGCATGCTATATACACAAACCCACACTTACACGTTTTAAATACTCATAGTACCATGCAGCGTCAGGAGACAAAAGATTTCTAGTCTGGGATAGGAGTAGGAGAGACGGGTTCAAAGGAACGCTTTTCACTTCTTTACCGAGGTCATTGACCGCCTTGTCACTACTAGTCAAACCGGGAATCGATAACACGCCAACTTCGCCCTTATTATCACTATCAGTAGATTTACTTCTCCGCGACCATTTACGAATTATGCGCTTTAATGTTTGAGTCATGGAGGAACTGCTTCCTCTCTGTTTTAAGAGAGAAACGTTCGGATATACGTTGCAGTAAGATAATTTTTCCCATAGGATAAAGTCAATGCATACTAAATAGATGCTGGGTTTTTCTACCACGTCTGGGAATTCAAAGAAAACTGAGCTGTAAATGTCGGCTGTTAGAGGTGTTTTTAGCGGTGACATCGGTGGACTACTCGTTTCGGATATCGTCGACAGGCTGTTTTTTACCGAACCCGTTGACCATAAGTACGAATCATTTTTGTGTAATGGTTTTGAGTTGTTTACGTTTAGAGTTTTCGCTTTGAACTTTTCTGGGATTTGATATCTATCGGTATCACTGATGATTTCTTTGACGACTTGAGCGACAGGTCGTGTTTTGACGCCTACTATTCTTGGAGGTAACGTTTTCAATTTGGATTTGGTAGTGGGAGGGGGTTGGAAGGTAAATTTGGATTCGTCAAAGTTTTTCCAAGGCTCTGACATTGCGTCACGTGTCTCCCATAATGCCACTTCCCGTAGTTCAAGCTAGTGAGAGAAAATGGATTAGAAGTGCACGTGAAAACCAAAACCAACACAAGCAGTTATGTTGAAAATAGAGAAAATAGTACATTATCAAGGTGATTAATAAAAATTATACAAAACAATTGATCAAACCACCACCAATCAATACACAGGCACTAACATTACATTCAACTAATACCAATATATACAACTAGCAAACACGAAGGAAAACAACACTATTTTATTTAAAACCTAGTTTTCGCATTGTTTCTTCAGGAAACCAAGCTGATTTATGTGTAAAAATGTTAACTTCTACCAGCATATTTCAAAACGCTACCAGCGGGCCTAAGATGCGCACCGCGAGATATTTGTCATGTCGTTCTGTCAAAATTTAAGCATTTTGTACCAGTTTATGAACTATTGCATTATCTGTGGTACCTAATGGTGTCGACAAAACGCGTCATAATGTACACTTTTGACACTTCTAAGTCGTCGTACCTCTCTGAGGACGAGATAATAGTCATGCAGAAATGTCAAAAGTAGAAAATTCAAAGGCACGGTTTCTCGACAACATTACCACTGATAATGCAATAATAAATAAAATAAATAAATAAAAACTTTATTGAGGACAGGTACAACTTACAGTTACGTAAGGACAGACAAAGTCCTGCAAACGGCGGTCTTATCGTTTAATACGATTTCTTCCAGACAACCTAAACTGGTGCAAATAGTTCCTAAACTGGTGCAAAATGCTTACATTTTGACAGAACGACATGACAAATATCTCGCGGTGTGCATCTTAGGCCCGCAGGCTACCATAGACATTTCGGACCAAATCACTTTGAATAAGTTACTGGTGAGCAATCAGCAACTTTGTCATTTTCTAATGTATCTACCCCTTATGACTTCAATAAAGATCATTTAACTTGCTTAGCCAACCTTTGCAACTTAAAATGCAAGAATAAAAAATATATTGGCGGTATATTTTAACTACAGGCCAAAAACTTACGGTAGTGAGTCGTTGCAGTGCACTGAATCTGTCTTCCTGCGCGGCGGCAGATTTCTCGAACGCCTCGTGTTTCTTGATCAGCGATTCAACTTCGTCTATCGTATGTCCTAGCTCCTGCGACATTAGGTACGGCTCTTGGGCAATGAGCCAGGCTTCGGCGACTGCGGCATCGCGGGCGAATTGGTATACTTCCAGAACTAAAAGAAACAGGAGGAAATTAAGAAGTCATACGGCGGAATACTCAATCCGTAATGTCAAACAGAGGCAGAGAAATTTTAAGTGGTGTTTAAATGTAAGTGACATTTCAGTATACAGCCCATAATCTCCTAAATATTCAAATTCTCTGAGCGTTCTTCCCGCCGTCTCAACATAGAATTCTGTTGATTAGTGAACTGCAGTAGGTAACTTATTGATATTAGAAGTGGTGTAGTGCGGACACGTCAATAATCTTCACGAGATCTTTACTAATATTATAAAGAGGAAAGATTTGATTATTTGTTTTTTTGCATTGAATAGACTCCAAAAGTACTGGACCGATTTGAAAAATTATTTCGCTTCCTAACAAGGAAGCTACACTATCCCCGGGTACAGTCAATATTATACTTTCCAAAAAATTAGGGATCCTTACTAAAACTCCAATAATGTAACCTAAGGTGTAAAAAACAAACCTAAAAAAATTTGAAACTTTTGTTAAATATCCGTGCGAAGCCGAGACGTTCAGCTACTCATTTATATGACGAAAGGCCAGTTTTTTGGCTAAATAAAATACTTACTAAGCTGCAAATTCTCCCAGCGTTCTTCCCACCGCCTCAGCAGAGCATTCCTCTGGTTAGTGAGCTGCAATAACTTCTCTTTGATATCGGAAGTGGCGTAGTGCTGACGCGACAATAACTCCTTGCCGAGAGAAATGCACGCTGAGAAGTTATCTTCGCGAGTATCGATTTCTGCCTTCAGGGATTGGTGATTGTTCATGAGGAGTTCCACTCCGCTTACATCTCTGTAGGATTTAGAAATATTTAAGTATGCAAATATAGTGTTCAAGTTATATGTATAAATCGGAAAATATCGATCCTAGAAAAAAATTGATAAAATAATTCTAAACAACTTTTGTAAGTAAATCCCATTTTTGTGCCATGAAGTTAGGCATTCATCTAAACTAGACTACCTAGATGGTTAGCTAGGTTATGACTATATATTTCGCGATCCTACAATCTATATTTTTCATCTCGCTTGAGAATGTGAATGTTACCTAGGTTTTTCTCCAGTGTTCATCTGCCGTACTACGTCATCCATCCACAGAGTGAGTGTTCGCACTTGGTTGAGGAACCGGTAGAGGTCGTCTGCGTCCTCCAGCTTGGCTTTGCGCGCCTGACACGCGGCTCTAAGCGCCGCCCAGGCTTCTGCGACGTCTGCAGCGCGACGTGTGATCTCAGCTGCCTTGTCGCCGGCGTACGACGCGCCTAGGCGGCTGCATTCCGATGTTATTCCTTCCACCTGGAAAAAAGAACGTTTTTATACCATTCCCCCTCTAAAAAGGTTATTTTATTCACTGAAAACAGTGAATAAAAAGCATTGGTGTTTGAATTTAGAACAGACTAATATATTTGACCTCCATCTGATTATTGTTTTTGCGAATCTTTATTTTTCTCGTAGTTATGGTATAAAGTATAGTATGCAACTCTTGAATAAAACAGATTTATACCGAGGGCCATGAACCACTCACGTCGTTCAGGATTCTAACACATGAATCAGTTAGAATCCTTCACTTGCTTGTGTTAGAATCCTTCACTTGCTTGTGATTCATTTATGGCCCTCGCTTTAAATCCGTCTTTTATTCACTAGTTTCACTAGCTATACTATTTTATACCATTACATGACATGAAGTCAATAACACGTATGATTAATTCGTTACTATCAATTAACATCAGGCGGGCCTACCTATAACTTCCTAAGCAAGCAAGCTCGTATGAGTTAATGGCCAACTCTGGTGGCGGAGTTTTTAGGCCGCCTTAAGGCCTCTGTCGTCGTGGCTTAACGACTGCTAGAGCCGGGCCCGACAGTTTAACGTGCCCTCCGAAGCACGGAAGCGCTCAGATGTAATTACCAAATAGGGAAAGTGAGTGAAATAGTAACTTAACTTAGATAATTGGTTAAGATTGAGTAAGCAACTCACCCTAAGCACGAGCGCGAAATGACTTATCCTTTTATATATTTGCTAGTAGTAAGATCAAATTAGAATACCTACAAACTAATACGGGTAATAAAATAAATGTAGATTGAAAAACTATGAAATTATGATGAACGTAAATTATTAAGAGTACATTATGAAACAGAAATCAAAACTGGGATACCTTTCCGTTTACACGACCGAGTTTAATATCCAGGCACTGTGTGAAGTGAACTAATACGCACGTCTCGCTCTAACTCGTCATTTGCAGTCTTGCTCACACATGACATACTAACCTGTTGTTGCAGAGTGGTGAGGTCCTGCATGAAGTTGTGGTGTTTCCTCTGTAGCGCGCCCACACTGATTGCGTCTCGCCCTAACTCGTCGCTGACGCCTCGCGCCTTCTCGTTCACACGCTGCAGGGTGTCCTTGCAATCGTGGAAGTATTTGTGCAGCTCGCGAGACGCTGACAACATCTGGAAATAGTACATAGTTTAGTTCAACTTTTACGGTCTCATTACGTTACTAAATTTATCGAAAAACCCTGTCTCAAACTCGTGGGTTTTTCATATTACGAAACATGTTAAGCACCTTCACAGAAGTCTAACTATAGAACTTCGCTAAACCAACCCCACCCCAAGTTTAACTCGAGTCTAACTTCACATTTGTCAGGAAAATCAATTTGGTGATCATTTTTTCTCAAATATTTTATATTATTTACTACGTACTGTTTTTTCGACAATATATTCGATATCGATATTTACATTGATAAAATCATTGAGCGTAGGTTCCTACCTACCCCTTATTCTGCCGCTAAATACTTTTTTGACTTCATTTACTGATCAGTTTTGAGTGAATTAATTAATAACTTCACAAAAGAACGGGTTGTTATTGATTTTTTCCTTAGCTGTGGGATTTTGAACCTTATTTGTTTTGATATGCTTAGAAAAATTCACAGTTTTAGCAGTTTTTTACTAGCGTAAGCACCCTCAACTCTGATATCGAAAACCAGGGACTTCAGTTGTGACACTAACCTGTGTACGGGTCTCGATGAGCTCCAAAAGGTCTTGCCAAGTCTCCTTGAGTCCTTCCTTCCATTGTGCAATGGTGGCGTTGTCAGAGTGTCCCATAGCGATCATTTGATCTGCGATGCGTTCGGCCGTGGCGACACGCTCAGAGCCCACGGCTTGAGTTTCGCGGGCGAACTCCTTGAAACGCTCCCATAGCAGCTGTTGGAAAAACAATGGTCAAACCAGTGATTTATTTTTATATGAAACTAGCGATCCGCCCCGGCTTCGCACGGGTGCAATGCAGTGATGATGATAATGTATTACACATATAAACATTCCTCTTGAATCACTATCTATTAAAAAAAAAAACGCTTCAAAATCCGTTGCGTAGTTTTAATGATCTAAGCATACATACATACATACATACAGACATTAGGACAGACGCGGGAAGCGACTTTGCTTTATACTATGTAGTGACTAGCTTCCGCCTGTGACTTTGTTAGCGTATGATTAGAAGTGCAATTTGCTATGCGAAATCTTCTAGGCGTTTCTGAAGAGTTCGCGTTCCGTTGATTTAGTGAGATAAAAGTAGCCTATGTGTTAATCCAGGTCACGGGCAATATATATTCCAAGTTTCCTCCAAATAGGATTAGTAGTTTTTACGTGAAAGAGGAACAAGCATACATACATATATCCATACATCCTTACAAACTTTCACCCAGACATAGCCAGCGCGCATAGTACCTATACCCTTCTAACAAAGCAATGTGTGCTTGGCGATAAAATAAATATTCTTGGACATTACACACAACGCTCTCTAGTCCTAAACTAAGCAGAGCTTGTACTATGGAAACTAGATTGCTGATATAATAGTTATATTTTTTTTTTGTAAATACATACTTATAATACATAGTAACACCCAGAAATAGAACAAACATCTATGTTTGCCACACACAAATGTTTGTTCTCGGTGGGGATCGAACCCACGACCCACAGCACAGAAGGCAGAGCTCCTACCGACTGAGCCACGACGCCTGTCAAAAATATGAACATTGGTAGTAATTCTCAAGTAAATTTCTCTGTTTTTTTTATATTTAAATTTTATGTATCTAGTTTTTTTTTCAGTTTTTCTTCCTGTATCTGAACAAATAATCATTGGTTCCTTGGAGATGGGCGTTGAGGCTGCTACTCAGTTTTTATAACTTTTGCAGTCTCTTCGTTATAATTTGTACATACTGTACATTGTTCTGAATAAACCATTCACTCCTTTAGAAAATCACTTAAAAATATATTGTTAGATTCACAAAAAGCACCAGTAAGCAGCCATTCTGTGCCCAGTTTTCATTTTAGTTTAGCGTAGTTAATATTTTACTTTCTGTCACTATATTTTATAAAACTTTTATGTAACGTACCAACCTATTTTAAAGTTTGATGTACAATATTCTAATAAATGTGTGATCGCAGTACCTACCGCACGTACGCATTTGGCGCCACTGAAAACCAGCGCCTGGGCAGGGTACTAACATATCCTGCCCTGGCACCATGCTGAGTGGTGGCCATTTTTGTTATTTTTATAGTTCTAAGATTTAATTTTGTAATACCAACCTATGTATAATAACAAAATAAAAACTTTTCTATTCTATTCTATTCTATTCTATTCTAAACTATTATTATACTACCCTCCCACAACCCTCCCTAGAATTATCCGCACAAAAACGGCTCTAACATGATGGCTATAAGTTTCATTATCGCTTACCGTAACATGATCGTAATCCTGCCCAAGTTCTTGAGAGCTGGCGACCAGCTCTCGCTCGGTGATCCATTGTTCGAGGTCATCGACCTCACGGGACAGTTGGAACAGACGCAATGCCTCGTCTAGTTTAGCGCGTCGCTCGCCTGCCAAGTCCTTGAGACCAGCGTATAGCTTATCTACTTGGGACTGCTTCACGGAAATTTGTTCGCTGTAGAAATTACAAAGTTATTAATAAACAAGCTAAGCTACTCTGGTAAATGGGTTTGAAATGTCAACTAAGAATAGTATCGCCACGACACGTCGTTACGTCCTTTTCTATGTATTTCTGTGAAACTGGCGTCTGCCGCTCGACGACGCGTCTCTAGCTTCGTGTCGCTAACTACGGAGGGAATTTCATAGAAATACATAGAAAAGGACGTAACGACGTGTCGTGGCGATATGAAGCGACGACACGTCGCCCGCTTCCAACTTGTACTTTAACAATCATCCATACAAACTTTCGCGTTTATAATATTAGTAGGAAGTAGGATAGAATGCCTCTCCCATTTTTTCTTATCTTTTCAGACGCGGCTCATTTAACATTTATATGTAAACTGCAGGAAGGGTAACACATTTTACAACTTACCTCAGCGGGTGTTCTTCAGAAGTCAACTGACGAACCGTCTCTCCCAGCTGCCTGATAGTCTGTGCGTAGTCATCGACCGCTTGCTCCAGAATCTCGTGTTTCTTCATCAGATTCTGAGCTGAGATCTCATCTTTGCCGCGATCTTCCACCATCATGTAGAGTTCTTGTTCGCTCATCCAGGCCTCGGCTTCGTTCGCGTCGAATAGGTACTGCTGTGCCTTCTCCCATTGGGCTAGGTTGTTCTTGCGTTGTTCGATGGCATCTGTTGGAGGTATTATCACGTGAAACTGTAGCAAAAGCGACCACTATAATGAAAGATATCATAATAAAATAATTTTATATTATATTTCGTGAAAAAAAAAACATTTCAAGAGAACTCCCGGTTTTATATCTACAATACACATAGGTTAGCTGGTAGAAAATGCTTGTTAGCATTAAGCTCGCCTTTGTATACGAGAAATTTTGTATAAGTACAATAAAGAATTTTCTATCTATCTATCTATGCCTACCTAGGTATTATTTGATCAAAAATTCGGTGATCAAATATTCATTTCATCCAAATGGTAAAAAACTTTTGTTCATATCAAAATTCTTATAACTTTGGACGTATCACATTCATTGGGTACCAGGAATGGTTTTATCTATCGAGTTAGCCCACATTTATCCACGCTTTGAGAAAAAGTTGCCTAGATAAAATCTCCTAACAAACCAACGCAGTGAAAAAGGAAAAAGTATTATAATCTCACCTTTCAATTCTCGCCACCTCGCGGTCAACTCCTCAATAAGCTCCTTGAACTCTGGCGATGCTTCGTGACTCTCATCGATCAACTTCTGTCCGTTAGCAATGACCGTCAGAATCCTCGGCTCATGGTTATCAGTCTCAGTCTTCAAAGACTGGTTCTTCTTTTGCAGCATTTGGACGTTGAACAGGGAGTTTCCGTAGTCGGTGTTAGTCGCTAGAGGCATCTTTTCATGCACCCATAGTTTTTCGTCTTCGACATCGCGACGGAACTGGAAGGCTTCCTTTTTCTTAGCGAGTTGCTGTTGACGGTCGAATAATGGCGCCTTGAGCTGCTCAAATCGTTGCTCAACACCCTTCTTCTTTTCCTTGATCTCCTCCATTTTGTCGGGAACGGTCTTCTGCAGGTACTCGGCTTGGGTCTCGAGTTCGGTGACCTGCTTTGCTTTGACCGCCATCTGAGTCTCGATCATCTGTTGCTTCTGCATGAGAATGTTTACAGACGCGAGATCAGTTCCCGTGTCGGTGTTTTCGATTTGTTTCTCCAGCTCGTTCATCCACGAGTCGATGTCGTCACACGTTTGATGGAGGAGTACCTCGCGATTGGCGTCGAACAACCGCTCGCCCTTGTCTTTAGTCGTGACTTGGAGGTTCTCGAACTGGTCTTGGAGTTCGTGCATTTTCGGTGAGATGACTTCGACGAATTCGGGCTTCTGCTTCATGAGTTCTTCGGCGGCGTTTTGTACGGCGAAGAGGCGTTCCTTGTTCGCCGCGATTTCTGCCTCGAAGGCTTGATGGCGCGTCCATTTTGAGTGGATGGTTTTGGCGGAGCGGTACGTGTCGTCCTGGGCGGTGACATTTTTCTCTTGCACCCATTCGCCGAGCTCATCACAGTCTTGAAGGAATTGGTGTAACTGGAGCTGGTCTTGAAGTTTCTCCATCTGTTGGAGCGCCTTCTCTCGGTTGGCGTTGCGTCTACCTTCGATATTTTCCGCCTTGCGTTGAATTTTGTCGGCGTCGAAGTGACGTTCTTCGACGAGTCTGTTTGCGAATTGTACGACGGAGTTGATCTTGTCGTCGTTGGCTTCCATGGTGGTGAGGAATGCCTCGTGTTCCTTGATCATGTTTTCTGCTTGTTCGAGGTTCGTTGGCGGCTCGGTCTTAGCTAACCTAAGGACACAAGAAAGAAGACAACTATGAGAGTTGTATGTGAAACTGCTGTCAAAAATTATAATCGTTATTGTAAGCCCACACATATTTTTTTTACTGTATAGGCAACCGTTTGACCACAATCTCACCTGATGTTAAGCAATGATGTGGACGACGATGTTGCACGGTTACCTAGAAGATACCTATTCACTCTACTCTTGAAAACTTCCCATAATTGCTGACCAAAAGCTCTCAAGTCGTCGTCAAACAAAAAATATCCTCGTCATTTACAGCTGTTGTCTCCCACAAAATCAAAGATACAGTTGTGCAGGTGCCAGCTGTATTTGTATACCTGTGTTCTTGATGCGACAGCAGCACCTCAGCCTGCCTGGCGTCGCGCTGCAGCAGCTGCAGCTCGAGGCTCTGCGTGAGCAGCTGTTGCCTGTTCTCCCACATCTGCTGGAGCTCGGCCCAGCCCTCGCGGAGTGCCTTCAGACGCTCGCGAAGGAACATGTACTGGGGATCGTCCTGGGTTGATGGCTCCTGTGATGTGGGAAAAATCTGTTATTACTAGGAACTATAATAGTATATTATGCAACTAGTGATTAAAAGACGGATTTAAAGCGAGGGCCATAAATGAATCACGAGCAAGTGAAGGATTCTAACAACTGAATCACGACCGTAGAGAGTGATTCAAGTGTTAGAATCCTGAACGACGTGAGTGGTTCAGGGCCCTCGGTATAAATCTGTTTTATTCAAGAGTTGCATACTATACTTTATACCATGACTACGAGAAAAAGAAAGATTGTAGGTTGTATAGCCAATGCTATACAACCTCCTTGCGCAAAAACAATAATTAGATGGAGGTCAAATATATTAGTGTGTTCTAAATTCAAACACCAAAACAGTGAGTAAAAGTGCTTATTATTCACTGTTTTCAGTGAATAAAATAAGCTTTTTAGAGGGGGAATAGTATAAATGCATTTTAGCTGTGGATTTTCGATTATTTTTAGTTTTTTCACGGTCACAAAAGTAGTTGAGATAAATATAGTAGGTGCCAAATAACACCGCAATACAGGTCATTCATCCACCTTCACCACGATGTCGCAAAATTCAATTTATGTATGGTAAACAAACAGTACTAACGAGATTCGAGCGATACCGTCTTAGCGACAGGTTTGTATGGAAAGCGACAGAATTAGCCATACATAAATTGAATTTTGCGACATCGTGGTGAAGGTGGGCGAATGACCTGTATTGCGGTGTTATTTGGCACCAAACTACCCTAGTACAACAAACTCACGGCAGTAATTTTCTCTCCATACTCCATCATCTTAGCGTATTCGTCCTTGTAATTGTCGATTTCCTCCTTGATCGTCTGGTGCTGGGAGAGCAATTTCTCTGCTTCGGAGAGGCTTGATGGTGTATCTGTAGATATCAGGATAAATTCATAAGAAATTCAATATAAATCAGGAAATATAATCGTGTGGACTTTTGTGAAAACAAAATTTACTTTTGGAATTCAATCATGATACCCTCATCTCTACATGCAAACATGTGCTTAGTTAGAGCAAGGAACTCAATACTATGACTAACCAAAGATCTGGCTGACTTAGGCTCAGTTTCACCAGTCTTGCTAACAGAGTGTTACGTAATCGGGCGTCAAAATGACAAGCGACTAAATTAAAACGACGTTCAGCGCTGTTTAAATAAAACGCAAGCAGATGTATTTTTGTTTAGCTGGTTTATATGGTGGCCGTCAGATCAGCGATTAGATTTAACAGTCTGTTAATTAACAAGCTGGTAGTTTAACTAACAGAGCATGGTGAAACCGGCCCTTAACATTACACTTTGCAAAAATGTATTAAATGGTTGGTAGATACTTAATATACCTACTGTACTTCCCACTGTCCACTAATTACTACTGTAAGGACGTAATGTTAATTTAAGACTATGCAATAAATAAATTTTTATTATACAAAAGTTGGTGGATAGACTATAGAGGACTGGGCCTGTACTGCGAATATTGATTTCCGAAGATTCGGTAGTGACGTTTGTGTTACACTGCGCGGTCGCCTCGAGCGATGGTCTAGGCTCTTTCGAAGTCACAGCGTTACTGCGCAGTGTAGCAAAAACGTCGCTATCGAATCTTCGGTAATCATTATTCACAGTAGAGGCCCTGGAATAGTTAGTAGCGAACTTACCTTCGGAAGCGACATCTGTCTGCGTCTTGGTGAGCCACGCCTGGAAGTGATCCACGGAGCGCAGGAAACGATGCAAATCTCCTGCCTCTTCCAGTTTCGAGTCGCGCTCTTTCAGCTGTAAACAAGTATTTTATTATAAACCTTAGGGCCGTAAGATCAAAAGCAGTTTAAACTATGGGTTTCGTAAACTACGATTACATTTGATCGATGGATCAATCTACTGTCATCTCTGTCAGTTTAAGCTACCGATGGTCGATTATTTACCATTGATCTTATGAAATAATCGGAGACTGGAGGTTAAACTCTATTTCATGGTTTAAACCACTATTGATCTTACGGCCCTAAGCTACCGATGGTCGATTAACTACCATTGATCTTATGAAATAACCTTGTTATTAAGTAATTTAAGATATGATTATTTTTTAAAATAATATTTTATGTTTGCGCCTATTGTCATACGATTAAATAAAATCATGTAGCGAGCTAGATGGCGCTACAAGATATTTGCCCTCAATAGCGCTCGCTTCGCTCTCCAAAGAAAAGTGCCCTAAAAGCACAGAAAAAAATAGCTCGCTACGCTTACCATCTGCGTGAGTTGTTCCCAGTTATCGGTGATAAGGTCGATGCGGTCTCGGATAAGTTGGGCCTCAGCCGGGTGTTCGCCCTCAATGGCGCTCGCTTCGCTCTCCAGGGAAGAGATGCGAGCCTGAATGGCGGCCAAGTCACGCTCCATGCCGGATAGACGACGTTGTAGGGTCATTACACCTGGGGATACGAAAAAATAATATATAGATCGATATAATACAGACACACTACGGTCACAAACTTATAACAAACCAGTTTTGTCAAATCATGGAGTTAAAAAATTTATTTACTGCTAAAAATGTAGGCAATTTGATGAGCTAGGACCCATTTGCTGCTGTGGCAAACATCATATTATATAGGAACTGTTTAACCAATTTATGTTTGTACTAGCTTCCGCCCGCGACTTGTTTCGCGATCCATTGGATCCCGTTAATTTTCCGGGATAAAAAATATCATATGTTACTTCTAATACCTTCAAGAATATGTGTACAAAGTTTCATTTCGCGTGAAAGCGTAACCAACAAACTTACATTTACATTTATAATATTACTAATATTATAAATGTAAATGTAAGGGATAGGATATTTGTTTAAATTCACTGTTTTATGATTTTTTTTTTGTTATACTATACCTACCAAATTTTATTGTTGTTTAATTTATCCATCTATATGTTTTGTATGTTGTGTGCCAAGCCGTAAATAAATGAATGTCTATGTCTATTTACCGTTGAGATCCATCTCTAGATTGTCGGTCTGTTGCAGGATACGTTTCTTGTCTTCTATCCAGGACACAGTTTCACGACATTCGATATGGAAGGTCTGAACACCTTGGGCCGACTTCAGTTCATCCTTCTTGGCTTCAGCCTATATAAAATTAAGAAATTCATTTTAAGACAATAAAAATAAGGTTAGAATTAAGTATTGAGTGGAATATCTCCATAGATTTCTAATACCGCGTGCACAATTAGCTCATGCCGCTGGCGGCATTAATTCCAGACTTATTGCCACAGCAACATCGCCTTTATTCTTTAGGGAGCAAGGACGTGAAAATGCCGGGACAGAGGCATGATAGTACCGACTGCAGCTGAGTGTGAACGCAAAATAAGAACTTAATGAGCCAATGGTATCGATTCGGTTGTTGCCTTTTTCTAAACTAACCTAATTTGACAGCTCTAAAATTATAGCCGTCCTTGTCGTTTCAGTTTATGAGAAAGAGACGGTAACATTTTTAGTGCTGTCAAATTAGGTTAGTTTAGAAAAATGCAACAAGCGAATCGATACCAATAACATCAGTTCCAAAATATACCCTAAACCAGTGATTCCCAAAGTGGTCCAGGTGGACCCCCAGGGGTCCACGGGGGACACGACGGGGGTCTACGTCGGACGTTACAAAAAATGGGGGTCTACAATCGTAAGCAGGGGTGCATGAAAATAAATTTGGTTTCGATAGTGAAGAACTAAAATGTTAGCTTGTTATTTTTGTAAAGTTTGATGGAGTCACTTTTTCGATTGGCCAACTTTGCTTTTTTGACATCCACAACACAATGAATTAAAATTTAATAGAAAATTTGTTTAGTCTACCTTAGTTTATTATCAAATAATTAACTCTATCAAGCAATCAATTCTAACTTTTTTTTTCGAAAACTGTTAATTCGTCGTTGAAACTCAGCCACAACGCAAGTTTCCATAGATAGATCTAATCTTCACTTTTTTTTCGAGATTTAGAAATTGGTAGTAATGTAGATGCAGGGGGTCCACCGGACCCAGCAAAATTTTGAAAGTAGTCTATGAAACAAAAAAGTTTGGGAACCACTGCCCTAAACCAATATCAATAGAGGTCATACCTTCTCGCGAAGCGCGCTCCAGGCTCCGTTCAATGCCGTCTGTCGCTCCTGTATTTTGGGCGCTTGGGGATGTTCCACGTGTATCAGTTGACGGGCTAGTTGATTGACGACTGCCACGCGAGATGCATTTGCGTTCATCTCCTTGTCGAATCCGTCGTATCTATTCAAAAATAATAATATAAGTAATAAATAACTCTTTTTTTCGGATATTATGTCCATACAAGAAAATACTCGTCAATCTACATACTTCATACGTAGGTATATAGTACCTATTTGTGATTCCCACTGTGGCGCACAGATATGTTATATAAATCCTACTTTCGTTTTATTGGTTGTAAACACGGTATTTTGATTTTAGAATTGATGTCTTGTAGACGTTACTGTATAACCTGTGTTCTATGATATCAAAATATTTGTTTCTAAAAGTAATATCTATTGTCTACCATGCTTAGGGACCACGTCTAGCAGACGTATATTACCTGTGTTTCATGATCTCAACATCGTCAATGTCTTTAGGAGGCAGCATGGTGTCCAACATGCGATGTTTCTCAGCTATCCATTGGTCGGCGGCATCTGCCTCAGCCAACAGTTTGAATAGAGACAAGGCGTCTAGCAGACGTTGTTTGCGCAAGCGTGCCAGTTCTGCGAGCTCCGAGTGACGGGAATCTATGGCTGCAAGGCGTTCGAGGACTTCCGGGCTGTTCGCGTCTTCGGGTGATAACTCTTGAGCCTATGGGAATAAAGTTCAAGTTAAAGTAAAGGATAAATAAATAAATAAATATTCTTGGATATATTACTACATATTACACAACACTTTCTAGTCCCAAACTAAGCAAAGCTTGTACTATGGGAACTAGATTTTTTTTGCAAATATATATATTTACAAAAAAAATGTATATAATATCTGTGTCTGGGTGTTACTATGTATCATAAGTATATATACTTATGACTAGCGACCCGCCCCGGCTTAGCACGGGTGCAATGCAGTGATGATGATGATGTGTTATACATATAAACCCTTCCTCTTGAATCACTCTATCTATTAAAAAAAAACTGCATCAAAATCCGTTGTGTAGTTTTAAAGATCTAAGCATACATACATATAGACAGACGCGGGAGGCGACTTTGCTTTATACTATGTGGTGATACATAGTAACACCCAGACACAGAACAAACATCTATGTTTGCCACACACAAATGTTTGTTTTCGGTGGGGATCGAACCCAAGACCCACAGCAGGATTTGACGATTCACAGTTACGAGACACTTCACATTTATGTTTGGTCAATACGAGAATTCTGAATGATTGGTTAAGCGTCAGAACCTACGCCATAGCTAGTCCAAATGTCGAGCCCCAAGCTATTGACATACATCAGAGTGAGACTAGAAGCGTTCAGTTTTTCCGAAACTAGAGCGAAACAATGCTCGATACTGTAAAAACCTACACTAAAGCTTGGACCCCATTAAGTCTTAATTACCACCAGCTGGTTGACCGAGCTTTGGTCGGTATTTTTTTTTGTGATCACGTGAGTTAAAATACACAAATAATAAAAATAAATCACATTTATACTACACCTGCTTGGAAAGTACCTTGATACTTTATCAAATTTACGGTAGAAAGTACGTCATTGCATATCGAACTAATATGCGGGGAGAAAACGCATCTGAGCGGGAGAGAAAAGTGTATGAAAATCCATTTCTTACGTGGTTTTTCTTTTTAAATTTTGGGTAAGACTATGCGCCGGTAACCTAAATATCAAAAGCCAAAAAGTTTTTACAGTGAGTTTTTATCTCCAAGTTTGCAAAATGACACTGGCCACTAGCTGTGTGTTGGATGGTGTCGGGCTGGCAGTGCGACCCTGCGGCGGCAAGATAAACAATTTGAAAAAAGAACATGTGAAAATTGCAGACGCCATTGGCGCCATTTTCAATTTGTGTGTTGTTTGAGGATTCAGTTTTAGTTTTTTATTTTCCTCGTAGGTGTAGTATAAAGCACTATGTATCACTCGAGAGAAAGTGCGATTCCCGATCTCCTCTCGGTGAACCATGTACTATTTTCTGTTTAAGTGGCAATATTGGGGCAACTTGAAAACACGAATATAACGACATTTTCTGATAATGAGTCCCTAGCTAGATCGATTTATCGCCCTCGAAATCCCCTGGATACTAAATTTCATGAAAATCGTTGGAGCCGTTTCCGAGATTTTTTCAGATTATATATACAACGTGTAACATAATTACCCTATAAACCCGAAGGTGGCGTAATCAGACCGACCACCTGAGTGCTTGGACATGTGCAAAGGGTCAATAAATCGTAATTGAAATTTTCATACTTTTATTGTTTTAGACATTTGTGACAACCCGAATTGTTTGTTTAATATTTGAGTAAACCCGTACGCACGCATGCACATATAGGTACCGTCCTACCGCGTCGCACACACACGCTAGCTGTGTGTAGGAAAATTTTAAGTAAAAGTTACCAGCTCATTTCATGAATGCAAAACATCGAAATCTCAAAAGTCGTAGAACAAACACTGTTTGCCATGACCTGTAAAATACCCCCCTCTTTCGGACTTATAGGGTAATTATGTTACACCGTGTATACAAGAACTGCTCGTTTAAAGAAATAAGATAAAGAAACAGTCAACAATTTGAAAGGAGTTTTTGAAATACATAAAGTAATTTACCTGTTGTTTCAACTGCTGGATAACGTTAGCGTAGTTCTTCAGCTCGTCCGTCACGTCCTTGTGTTTCTTTAGCAGACTCTGTACCTGAGCTTCGTCAACTCCCGTGTCTTCGGATGACACCAATCTAAGGACAGCATATTGGTATTATCGCATCAAGTTTTGATGTAAAATATATTTAATGTCGGTAACCATCCCAGAACATATTATCATCATCAGCAATATATATAAAACTCTTTTGAAGCTGACTTAGAATCAACGCACAGCCTAAACCATAAGTCCTAGAGGTATGAAATTTGGAAGGTAGTATCCTTATATAGTGTAGGGGTGCACTAAGAAAGGAATTTTGAAACGTCATACTCTAAAGGGTAGAACGCGAGCAACGCCGCGGGCGACGGCTAGTTTATAATATTATTTAGAAATCATTTCGGTATTCAATATATTTTTATCTTTGAATAGATAGAATTTAAGTAGTAGTGTATTGTATACAGGCGAACTTAATGCTAAAATATCATTATCTACCAGCTAACCTTTTGGTATAATAGTTAGAATAACAATTTTTTTTGAGTGCGCAATATTACGAATAAGAAAGAACTTCATGAAACACCCGAACTATTCTGAAACAAAGTCCAAATCGACACTAAAACATTTTTTTTTCTATTTTTCAAATATACAATCTGAATTAGAGCTTGAGTGTCCACCGACACGATGAATGAGTGAATGAATGAATGAATTATGAGCTTTAAGCACTTTCAAAGATGCATGAAAACAGTCATTTTAAGACTAACTAAAGTTTAAAATGCTGTAAAATACAAAATTGCCTTAAACTGCCTTTCCAACCGCACCTTGTAAACTGGTCATAAAGACTCACACATTTGTTTGTATGGTCAATAATTTACCTGAGAGTATCCAACATCCATGTATCGATATCGTCAGCGTCAGCGAACAGTTGATGATAACGCACGGCCGCATCCAAACAGTTCTTGCGCAGAGAAACCACGTCGAGCAAGTGATTCCACTGTGACAATATGTCGCGCAGACGCTCCTGTGTTCAAAAATGGTTGTGAAAAAAGAGCTACTTTTTGATGATTTTTGAAGTGAAATATATGCAACTAGTGAATAAAATACGGATTTAAAGCGAGGGCCATAAATGAAACACGAGCAAGTGAAGGATTGTAACGACTGAATCACGACCGTAGGGAGTGATTCATGATGATTGAATCACGAGTGTTAGAATCCTGAACGACGTGAGTGGTTCATGGCCCTCGGTATAAACCCGTTTTATTCAAGTGTTGCATACTATACTTTATACCATGACTACGAGAAAAAGAAAGATTGGAGGTTGTATAGCCAAAGCCTTGCGCAAAAACAATAATTAGATGGAGGTCAAATATAATATAGTGTGTTCTAAATTCAAACACCAAAACAGTGAGTAAAACTGTTTTTTATTCACTGTTTTCAGTGAATAATATCAAGTGGGGTGTCATATGATAGGGTTTTGTTTAGACATTCCAAAACCGTTTTTATTTTGATTTTAGGTTTAATAGTTTTTGAGTTGTTGTCAAAATTATAAAATTGGCAAATCCAGTACAACGTGAGCTACCATTTCTTTGGAGTTTCAATGATTTTGTAGTTCAAGTAAGACTGGTACTTAGCTAGGCGGCGATTTCGAAGCGATTTACAAAGTTTATTACAACCATTGGTCAATAAAAATTGTTTGGTTTTATTAACCTCCGAACATCACGAGATCTCAGTTCGGGGCGAACTAATAGTACAAGTGTATCGAGATGGTGTTTACATACCTGAATCTTATCAGCGCCGAAGTGTCCCTGCGATATAAGTTCGTCGCCAACAGCTGCGACGCTCATCAGTTGCAGTTCGTGAGCGCTCACATCAGCTTCCAAAGCCTTGTGCTTTGATATCAGCAGGTACACTGGTGAAAAAAACTATCATATCACCTTTCTGTTAAAAATAAAGCAAGCAAGCTCGTGTAAGTTAGAGAGGTCAAGCTGTATCTAAGAATCCACGTCTTTCATTTCAATAAAATATAGCCTCCTTTTACCGGATTAAAATATAATCCGGAAAAAGGGCTACTGAATGGTATTAATTTCATTGAAATTGGTCCAGTAGTTTAGGCGTGATCCGCGAACAAACAAACAGATAAACAGACAAACTCGATTTTCGGAATCAGAATCGTTTATTTAGTAGATCTGTAAAGTTAGTTTATCCATATCTTTAATTTTAATTTTTGGCTTTTTACAGTTTTATAATAGTATAGATACAACCGAATTGCGAACTTTCTCCTTCTGTAGGTTAATTAATTACTGACCGGTAGTAAGATCATGTCCAATATCGTCGACGGAGACGATTTGTTCCTTCTCCTTGATCCAGTTCTCCTCATCAGCCATGTCCCAGTAGAACTGCCACAGTTTGCGACTGTCTTCGAGACGCTTCCTACGCTCTACCGCCAAGTGGACCAACTCCGCGTATGCGTTCTCCAACTGTTGAAAAAATAATTATAAGTTCGAAAAAAGAATTATTTTAAGTTCAAAAACATTTGACAACAGACTTTGATGACTTATAAACAAGATGTAAAATTTACGACCTTCAATGATATAAGTTCAATCATATACCCTCCTTTTTGCTACGCCGTAGTCAAAGTCAAAAATCTTTTATTCAATAAAATCTCACTGATCACTTTGAATCGTCATTACGTTTTGTATGATTAGGTATTACAATTTTTTTTTATTGGATGAGTTGGAGCTAGTTCCTCCCAAGCTTGTTTGTCTTCTAAATAATCAGATATTTTATAGTATGCTTTTAAAAGAAGTCTCTGTTTTATTACGTTTTTGAACTTGCCAATCGACAACTGAGACACATCACTTGGGATTTTGTTAAAGAAGCGCACACATTGCCCTTTGAAAGATTTACTAATTTTTGTGAGCCTAGTGGTGGGAACAGCGAGTTTGTCTTTATTTCTAGTGTTAACATTATGATTATCACTTTTTTTGTTGAATACATTGATATTTTTTTGAACATACAATAAGTTTTCATAGATGTACTGGCTAGGTACTGTCATTATATTTATTTCCTTAAACTTATTTCTTAGTGATTCTCTGGGACCCATGTTATAAATTGCACGAATAGCCCTCTTCTGCAACACAAATATGGTGTTTATGTCTGCAGCACTCCCCCACAACAAAATGCCGTACGACATAATGCTATGAAAGTAGCTGAAATAGACTAGTCTTGCGGTTTCCACATCTGTAAGGAAGCGGATCTTCTTGACTGCATATGCTGCAGAACTAAGACTCTTCGACAATTTATCGGTAAAAAACATGAAAACCGACTTCTATTACGCATTAATAAAGTTATGACCTGAAATGTTTTGCAAACCATTTCTTTATTTCAAGTTTTACGATATAAAAGTAGCCATCTCTAATAAATGTAATTTATATAGAATCACCGTGTGATCATTCTGTATACTTTAGTGAAAAATTATCAAAATTGGCAGAAATAATTATGGAGTAACATACATAGAAAAAAACAGCCGACTTGACAACCTCCTCGTTTTTGAAGTTGGTTAATACAATTGGTTTAACGATCAATTCACAGCGCTACCTTCTGCGTAGTCGAATTTCTATTCGACGTCAATTTGTGTAACACGGATTACACAAATTGACGTCGAATAGAAACACAGGTTACACAGAAGCGCTCGTAGCTAGGCTTGCTTAGCCAATCTTCACCGATAATCTAAGTTAAGCAACGTTCTGTGCGGTCACTATTTGGATGGGTGACCGTTAGTGGCGTTTACATCTGAGCGCTTCCGTGCTTCGGAGGGCACGTTAAACTGTCGGTCCCGGCTCTAGCAGTCGTTAAGCCACGACGGAGGCCTTAAGGCGGCCTAAAAACTCCGTTACCAGAGTTGGCCACTAGCTCATACGAACTTGCTTTTTTTTTTACAGGTTACACAATTTGAAACTGATGACGTACCTGTTGGATTCGCTCGACGGTGATGGCCGGGTCGCATGGACGGTAACCACCTTCTTCTTGTTCTAGGAAACGTTGGGATTGACCGACAACCACCTGTGGATGTTTTAGCGTATTTAAGACTCGACTCAGTTCAGAGTTATAACTGTAAAAGCTTAGGGTTATATTCATACTAGCTTCTGCCAGCGACTTCGTCCGCGTCCCGTTTTATCCTGTTGATTTTCCGGGATAAAAACAGCGAATGTGTTAATCCAGGTTAAGTTAAGTTTCATCTAAATCGGACCAGTAGTTGCAGCGTGATTAAAACCCAAACATCCGAACATCTAAACTTTGACGTTTAATATTAGTGGAATACCTAATAGTAGGAGGATTGGTTTTCTAATGGTGTGTTAGCTAAAACCTTTTTAAAACCGCGCTAAAATGACAGGCGAATATGAAGGGGTTAGAATATAGGTATATGTTTCAAATGAACGATTAGATTTCACTGTATCGAACACCAGTTTTCTTACCTTAACGCGTTCGCCGAGCACATTGATATCAGCCTCAACCAATGCGTGTTTCTGCAGTAGATCTTCGACACCCATCAGATGCTTGCCATAGTCGTCCGTCAATAGACGCATCTTAATTTCTTCCATCGAGTCGAGGATGTAAAGCATTTCCTGTGTATCATTAATTCTGTTAGACAATCTAAACTAGGAGGAGATGAATAACGATTATGTATATTGACTAGCTGATACCCGCGACTTCGTACGCGTGCGAAACTTTCTACCAAAATATCTGTCAACCAGCATACGATGAACCTCGTTCCAAAGGCGGCTTTTGGTTTAGAGAGGTCAAGCTGTATCTAAGAATCCACGTCTTTAATTTCAATAAAATATAGCCTATGTTTCAATCCAGAAAAAGGGCTTCTGAATGGTATAAGTTTCATTGAAATTGGACCAGTAGTTTAGACGTGATCCGCGAAAAACTAACAGACAAACTCGATTTTCGGAATCAGAATCGTTTATTTAGTAGATCTGCATATATAGTTTATCCATATCTCTAATTTTAGTTTTTGGCTTTTTTACAGTTTTATAATAGTATTGATGTGATAATATTTAGATGGCTATCAATCAATCTGATCCAACCAATTAATGACAAAACCTGCGCTAAATGCTCGCTATTACCTTATCAAGAATATTTCTTGTTGGAATTAAAAAATAAAAAATCCTTGGATATTTAGCCCTCTAGTCGCAAACTAAGCAGAGCTGATACTATGGGAACTAGTTTGCTGATAGAATACTTACTTATGCACATTTTGTAAATACATCTAACACCCAGACAGAATAAACATCTATGTTTGCCACAAACCGAATATGTTTGTTCTTGGTGCGGAATCGAACCCACGGCACGGAAATCAGAGTCAGAGCTGTGACACCAGTCAATTAGATTTCGTTTGCAGTTATTGACGTCAAATCTAACCTAACCGTCATATAATCCAAAGGTTGCCTGGAAGAGATCGCTATTGAGTGATAAGGCC
The DNA here is from genome assembly GCA_947507515.1 of Eulithis testata. Classification (NCBI taxonomy): domain Eukaryota; kingdom Metazoa; phylum Arthropoda; class Insecta; order Lepidoptera; family Geometridae; genus Eulithis; species Eulithis testata. The sequence continues at coordinate 7,087,436 of OX382207.1, forward strand.
GCCCGTTGTATATTTAATGCATGTTTTATTTCATAAAAATACTAGCGACTCGCTCCGGCTACGCACGGGTGCAATGCAGTGATGATAATGATGATGTAGTATACATATAAACCTTCCTCTTGAATCACTATCTATTAAAAAAAACCCGCTTCAAAATCCGTTGCGTAGTTTTAAAGATCTAAGCATACATGCATACAGACATTAGGACAGACGCGGGAAGCGACTTTGCTTTATACTATGTAGTGATGTTTTGTTGTTTTCTATGTAAAATAAAGCGTTTTCATTCATTCATTCATTCATTCATTCATTCATTCATTCATTCGTAATCATTATATGACGGTTTCGGCTAGAGACAAAGTGTACATGGAACAAAACGAACCTGGAAGTTTTGTTGCAGTTGCAGTGAAAGCTCCAAGCGCGCGCGACGGGCGCGCAATAACTCAAGCAGGTACGCCCACAAACGTAGTACGTTGTCGCGACGCGCGCACACACGCTCCATGTCGTGGTATCTGTATTCACAAACAATCATCATCATCAATATATATAAAACTCTTTTGAAGCTGACTTAGAATCAACGCACATCCTAAACTACACGCGAGAGCAATGATTCCGGGTCACTTAAAGAATGTTAAAAATCTCGGAAACTAAAAATGATAGGTTAATGCAATAAATTGTATTTAATAGACAATGTAATACTCCTTAAATGAAGGTATTAAAACTTCTTAGTTATTGTAAAGTTATATCTTAAAAAAATCAAATTTGAAAAAGGGCCACTTTCGAAGATGGAACTACGAAATTACAGCATTTGGTTTTGCTTTTGTTTGTAATCTGTCATTTATGTGGGTATATAAACCATGTTGATAGTGCTCTATATTCATTATTCAAGCTGAAATTATGTCGCTTACGCCTGAAGAATGCACCAGAATACTTACAATGCTGGAAACCGGCCGGAGTCAGCGCGATACAGCCAGGACTGTCGGTGTGTCGCTGTCAACAGTACAAAGAGTTCTCCGACGTTACGAAGAAACTGGTTCTAACCTACGCAGACCAGGAACGGGCAGAACCAGGTGTACCACAGCACGAGAAGACCGATACTTGGTGAACACCATGCTTCGAAATCGCTTTCTCACAGGAACTGAACTCACAAATCAGTTTCGACGCCTCGGAGGAAGTAACCCAAGTGCATGGACAGTAAGACGTCGGCTTGCTGAATCTAACTTAAAACCCCTTAGACCTGCAAACGGCCCTAAACTGGAGCGTGGGCATCGTATTTCAAGACTAAGATATGCCCAGAGCCACGTAAATTGGAGTATTGAAGATTGGTCAAAAGTTATGTTCTCCGACGAATCAAAATTTATGCTCTACAAGCACGATGGAAGACACAGAGTGTATCGAAGACCAGGGGAAAGATTCAAGCAAGCATGCATCGAAGAAAAAGTAGCCTACGGTGGTGGGTCTGTACTTGTGTGGGCCGGAATTTCTTCTGAAAGTCGCACAGAGCTGGTGATCATAGAAAACGGCTCTTTAACTAGCGTAAGATATGTGGAAGAAATCCTCAATGATCATGTTGGTCCATTTATGGTCAATTTAGGTGAGGATGCTATATTTATGCATGACAATGCCCGACCTCATACAGGTAGGATTGTGAATGACTACCTTCAAGAGATGAACATTACTCGTATGGAGTGGCCAGCGCGCAGCCCGGATATCAACCCGATCGAGCATGCTTGGGACGAGCTAGGCAGATGCGTAAAACAACGAAACCCTCCCCCAATCACGCTTCGTGAGCTCAAAATTGCTCTCACAGAGGAATGGGAGAATATTCCCCAAAATCGTATAAGGAACTTGGTGTACAGCATGCCAAACCGCGTAAACGCAGTAATGGAAGCACGAGGAGGCAATACGAAGTATTAAAATTCAAGTCAAATCGTAATAAAGTTCAAAAATTTCATGTTTCCTATTTTTGTTTTAAGGAGAGATCAGCAGTTTTTTTCTTTATGTAATTTTGTGTTAATAAAATGTATGGTGACTCATATTTTTTTACTTTCATTTAAGGAGTATTACATTGTCTATTAAATACAATTTATTGCATTAACCTATCATTTTTAGTTTCCGAGATTTTTAACATTCTTTAAGTGACCCGGAATCATTGCTCTCGAGTGTATAAGTCCTACAGGTATGAAATTTGGAGGGTAGTATAAGGATACTTACATGCACTATGCAACTCTTTAGTGCTCACAATCACAACTGATTAAAACTGAATTTTTATAAATAAATGTAAAATTTCATTGACTTCTTTTTATTTAAGATGCTATGTTACTTGGAAATAATCCTTATGGTTGAGCCTTTTAATTGGTATCATAAAATAACGGGTGTTATGTTTTTACAATTTGGTGGGTTCGATTCCCGGCTTAGACAGGCGATTATTCAAAATTCTTTGAATGCAGCTTAAATTGCTTTTAAAATTAAAATAAAGTCTTCTTTCAAGTAGTAGTATATGGCTAGTATAAGACAATTATTCATTTTCAATTTATTCAGATAAAAATGAAATAACATAAAAGAACCTTTTCCATTGCGTTATTTTACTTAACATTAAATTAATACTAAGAACACGGTATGTAATTCAAACTTATTTTCTAAAGAATACTGTACAGACAGAGGACTCAATCCTAATCGGACCAGCGGGTACGGCATTATTGAGTCACAAACATCTAAACATCTTCGATCTAGAATCGCCTCACAAATGTCTCTCAAAAGTTATAAGCAAATGATCAAGCAAATTTTTACCCAAAAAAGCATGTCTCAACGTTGAGAAGCTACTAAACAAAGGTCAAACCCTAACAAATAAGGGCCTTACTTACGACAGACGAATAGTTAAACAGTTGAATCATAGTCTAGCTCTGTCACTGACATTACCTGTTAGTAGGTAACAGCAATAATTTAAACAGCTGATTAGCGTTATGCAGCGATCGTAAGTAAGGGGGTAAAAGTTAAGTAAGCTTGAGAGTGATTCAGTTGAGAGGTGGCTAAGTAATGTATCAACGGTTTTATCATAAGTATTACTTTAATTTCGTAGATGACTTTTATGCGATCATCCGTAGCAGAGCAGCATCCCTGATGCGCCGCGGGTGCGGGGCAGCTTCAACACCTACCTGAAGCTAATAGCAAACCGACTGGATGTGGACTCAGTGTTTATGAAGCACTGGGATACGGTGCACACTGTGCACACCTGACTGTTTCTACTGTTTCTGTGTGCTTTATTTTTGTGCGCCGTTAAACCTAATATAAATTAATGTGTTACTTCTAATATGGCTGTAATACCTACTTAACGTGTGTATGAATGGCTGAAATAAAGACTTTGAATTTAAATTTGAATTTGTAGTCCTGATATTAAATAAATAAATAAATATTCACGGACACTTAACACAACGCCTTCTAGTCCCAAACTAAGCAAAGCTTGTACGATGGAAACAAGATGGCTGATAGAATACATACATACATTTTTTTTTTTGTAAATACGTACTTATAATACATGGTAACACCCAGACACAGAACAAACATCTATGTTTACAACACACAAATGTTTGTTCTCGGTGGGGATCGAGCCCACGACCCACAGCACGGAAGGCAGAGCTACTACCGACTGAGCCATGACGCCTGTCATATTGGTACGATAGAGCAAATAAGGCTGAAACGAGTGATGATTCGATGCTGTAAGTCCAAAAAATACCTCTTTTTAAGAGCAATTTTCAGTATATTAGTTACCTCTCAGCTTGCAGCTCAGAACAGACCGCCACTACGGCTTGTACGCGCTCCTCGTAAGCAAAGATGTCTGTCTCAATAGCCTCGTGCTTCTTAGCAGCCGCCTCCACAGCAGCCAGGTCAAAGCCAAAGTTGTCCTGACTGACCAGTCGCTGGTTCTCGGAGAGCCACGTTTCACGCATCTGAGCTTTGCGGTTGAATCTGGAAAGATTGGTGGATTATCAATCTGGTTTTGACTGGTCTATAAATAGATAAATAAATAAATATTCATGGACATTTAACACAACGCCTTCTAGTCCCAAACTAAGCAAAGCTTGTACTATGGGAACTAGACGGTTGATAGAATACATTATATACATTACCCAGACACAGAACAAACATCTATGTTTGCCACACACAAATGTATTTTCTCGGTGGGGATCGAACCCACGACCCACAGCACAGAAGGCAGAGCTACTACCGACTGAGCCATGACGCCTGCCCGCCTGTGTGTATATATTCCAAGTTTCATCCAAATCGGACCAGTATAGTTTCAGCGCGATTGAAACAAAAAACATCCAAACATTCAAATATCCAAACATCTAATAAACATTGACATTTATAATATTACTGGGATGAGATTCGGCAGAGATTTTAGTGTAATAGAGATGACGTCATAGTTCGGTAAAAAATTCGAGTTTTCGACGTCGTTCTGACGTCATCCCTTTTAGGGTCAATTTATACTAGCGCAGAGTCGAAGCGCATCGGAGCGTCAATCCGAAACTTAACATAGCAAACAAAACATAGCAAATCCAGACGCGCGAAATCTCACGAATGCGCGTGAATTCGCGCGTCTTTTTTTATCTAAGAAGAAATATGTTCATTACGCTGTGGAGATAAGGGTGAATTTGCTAGGTAACGTTTCTTCAATGCGCCTCCACTCTGCGCTAGTATAAATTGACAATTAGAGTACTGATCATGTAAGTGAACAAGTTCTCACCTCGCAGCAAGCTGTTCCAACTTCTCCTGCCTGATGAGCTCTTCGCGTAGAGCCAGTTCCCGTTCATGTTCAGACTTCTCCAGCCGCTCCCATGCCCGGTTGATATCGTGGATCATTTTACCCTCCTTGGGCGTGTAGGGCTTCTGATTGGCTGCACGCATGCGAGACTGCAGAGTGAATAGCAGGACTTCCAAGTTGCCCTTTTCGACGAACCTGAGGGTAGTTTGAGTTTATGTTTAAGTAACAAACAACAGGATATATCATAATGACCAAGTTGATTATAATTTAGAATTCTGTGAAGAATTTATGTTCCTGTAATGTCGCACGCCAACCTTCTTATAACACCACGACGTTTGGGTTGGCTGGCAGGATAATACTTCAGCATTAAGGCCACTGTTTGTGTAAATATATTTTCTGCTATGTGTTAAATAAATAAATAAGAATTTACGATAGTAAAAAACATAAAATGACCATAACATTCAATTAACTTTTCGTTTTAGAATCATTTTCAAACGGTTCTATTTTGTGGTCAAACAAAGCCAAAACCGCTAAGCAAAATTTGCAATATTCTGAGCATTATTTGAGTAGCCTTGTTCGTAGACTTTAGCTCTATAACATTAAACAATAAGGTACTCACTTGGGTGGTTTTTCGACAGTGCGGTAGTTCGCGAACTGGACAAGCTGTTGACGAACACCTTCAAGTGAGTTCGCGAATGTTCTATCACCGAGAGCCTCGATCGTACGCTCGATCCATTGCAGGAGATCGCTGTTACAAACATTGAAATAGTTAAAATCCTTGTGGTATAAAATAACTGTCGAAATTACTTGTGTGAACTTTTACCCTCACAACAATTATATATTTTGATCTGCTGAGATTTGAGCACCAAGTGTAATTTGGTAATGTGGTAAAAAAATGTTGGTCGTCTTTTTTACAACCTTAGCATAATCCAAATAATTTGAAAATGAAATAAAAGACAGTTTTATGGCACTGCTTTTAACTTATTAAATTTCAAAAATGTATATTTCACTGATATCTTAAAAATGGCAAACAAAGTTTTATTTTCCATTAACACTACGCTTCGGGTTTCAGGAGCCGTATGCGCACTTCGGCAGAATTTTACTCTAATAAAGGTTGACGTCGACATATGACGTCATCCTCATTAGAGTAAAATCTCGACATAAGGCCCCAGTACCGCTATCACGAACAAATCTAACAGTCGCCGCGTTAACGTATTCGAGTTATATTGCGCGTCAATACCAGCTCGACTACCAACCGTTGTAGTGTCACCGCGCAGTGTATTTCGGATACGCTAGCGTTACGATACGTTTGCGATTGTCACATTTATTCGTGGTCAAGGCACAGACTAACTTTTCTTGATGTAATATCATACCTAGTAAGCGACTCGTACTCCTGTTGCATCTTATCGTTCTCCATAGCGATACCGACGACCTTGCCGATCCTCTTGCCTTGCACAGTTTCCTGCTTCAGCTTACTGAAGTAGTGATAGTACGTAACCACGTACGTGATTATTGATTTCTCGTCGGGGTGGTCCACGGCAATGTCTGAACAAAGTGAGCAATGGTTGTTGTACAACAGTATTGTGTCGTTCCGGTTTTCATAATACGTTAGTTTTACAGAAATACCCCGAAATTGATACCCTCCAATATGAAGTTGGACTTTCTTGTGCCTTAGTTCTTCACCCTATGTACTTATCACAAGTATCAATCAAAAATATGAAATGTCGAATATTTGTTTGAAATATTTTTTGTTAAGTATACAAACCTTTTAAAAATAACTAAAATCTCAAACTCAGAAAACCGATTGACAATGACTTGGAGCGTATAACTCTCAAATTAATAAACCATAGAGGCTCCTCTAGAGACGGAGTCAGCTAGGCGCTGCGCTAAGCGAACGATTTGGCGCACTGTTCAGCCTCTGTTTATGAATTCGATAGTAAATTGTTACCTTCAGCGTCCAATAGTTTGGTAAGACCGAGTTTCTCTTCGGCGACGTTGAAGGCATTGTTCAAGTTATGCATAGGATTGCTTCTGTGCAACTTCTCAAACTGTATTAGGTCAGGTCTGTGGAAGAAAGTAATCATTTTTATACAATGTCACTAGTGTGGCTTTAAACTAGATGTCGCTAGTAAAAAGTGCATAATTCTAGAACGCTCTATTGGTCGTCCTAAACCACATAATTCAGGGATAACGCAAAATCATTAGATTTTGCATCGGTAAGTTTTTCAATTGGTAGGTTGTGGTTTGCTAAAAACTTGAAAAACCGACTTCAATTTGATACGCCGTCATGATCAAATGACGATGATGATGATGATTATTCTATTTATTTCTATTGATCGTAAACACTACATAAAAGTCACAGGAAACCAAATTTGCAATGTCGTGAATGTAGTATTTTTCCAGTTATTCTTATTTAACTGCCAAACTACTGAACCGATTTTGTAAAAAATTATGGGACCTATCTGGAATATACTTCCAGATAGGTCCCATACATTTTTCAAATCCCCCTTAGATAAACAAAAGATTTTTTCATATAGGTTCGTAAATGACGGAGTTATGAGGTCACAAACATAAAAAAAAAACTTTAATTTTCTCCAAATCTCTAGGTATACCCAGCTTACCTGTGTTTATGTATGATAGCGTTAAAGGCCAGTCCATCACGCCAAGAGGTGGTGAAGTTGCGTACATTCACGTTGTTGTAGCCAGCGGTTTTCATCTGACACCACAACAGGAGGGCATCCTTTGCAGATTTAGTCTCCTTGTTGTCTGTCTCTTCGATCGTAATGTCTTGGATCTGTTGGGAGTAGTTTAGTATGGCATTGGGTTTGCTATAGCAGTCTTGCAACTTTTGGATTAGAACAGGATAGTATAGTAGTCTTGCAACTTGTTGCATATTGTTTAGGGTTTAAAATTGCTTGCAGTACCGTATTCTAATCAAATGACAAGGTAACCACGAAGTGCGAAATTACTAACTTACTATTCTATGAAATAATACAGCCACATGCTCGAAAAGTTCGTTGTATCTTGTATCTTTGATTCTTTATAAGTCTGGCCTTATGGTCAGCATTTGAATTCTACGGGCTGATATATTGGTTAATTATTATAGGACTATTGGTCTGACCCTGGTGAACTAACAACTGGCCCATGTTTTGAAATCCTAGTCCACTCCCAAAAAAGTAACTTTTTTTTTTAATTAACCAATTTCGCCCACTACTTGGCAAAGGTCTCCCCCAACATCTTCCTTTAATTCTTTATTGCAGAGATATTTATAAACTGTGCTTCGGAGGCCAGAATTCGTATCTTCTAAAGTGATTTGTGATTTACATACTTGGAAGCGCAAGATGATGGTCCAAATAAGACCAAGGTTGAGCCTTGGGTTTCCGTCGACGATGTCGTGGGAGCCCATGTTTTCCAGATGCACTCTCTGCTCACGAAGGAACTGCAGTGCTTTGTCTACGTTTTCTAGGCAGTGGATACGCATCTTGCCTTTCGTTGGACGAGGCTGGAATTAAAAGAAGTTGTGAGACTACAGAATAATTTTTCATCTTCCGAAGGAACTAAACGCAGATTTAAACACCCATAACTGTAGAGTTACACTGCGCTGCCTCGACGCTCCCGCATTACAGCGCAGTGTAGATCTACTGGCTATGTGTGGCTTCTAAAAGTGTAAAAGTAGGTTTTATTACTGGTGAACTATAGCGTACTAATATTCTGTGCTATAATAACGAGCACTAAAAATTCTTAGTCGAGGTATTAGGTATGGAGAGCCTAACCACTTTCCACCATCAAAAGAATTAAATTACCATTCATGATGAGATGTTTTCAGGGAAAAGTTTATTTCCGCAGGCAAATCATCTCATTTCCATAATACTTGCAATCTGCATGCAAATGAGCAGGTTACGCTCACATTTTCCGTATTTGCATGCGACCGGCTACATTATCACAATCACAGGCCCTTGCTTGGCCAAAAACCAGGTCAAGTGAAAAATGAAGCTTAGGTACGTTCACTGAACACTCTACGTCCCCTCTTGGCTCAGGTGGAAAACTATAGGTGCTATAATAGGTAGATATTCAAGCTTTCAAACAGAAATTTTGAAAGAGGGATCAGTGAAAATTACTTGTATAACAATGAACTGAAACACACACAGAAAGCTAAAATCTTTTCAGGTATATATAAGATGACTTTAGTTTTGGACATGCCTTTCTTTTCAATGGGATATTCCCCTCGTGTAATCTAACGTAGAATTTCTTTAGAATTATGAATTGCATTTTGGTAAATCAGCCACTTCAAAAAGGATTTCACAAAGCATTGCTCTGTAGCTCGCTGCTAAAGGCATAAACATCGAATTTTGTTATGGTTTTGCTAATTTTAACACTGACCCAACTGCGAGCGCTGAAGGTTATCAATTGAAGGTACTTGTGAAAAGAAGTTTGAGTTTTCGTTTATTTGTTATCGATTAGTTTTTACATTTGTTGCTCAAGCGTTGGTATCCAACCAACGCTTATTTTGATTTAGCTCACATTATTAGGTAAGTAACACTATAAGTATCACAAAACCCTAGTGAACGCGTGGTCCGACAGAATTGTCCCCTCTTGGGAGAAGAAGTTGGACAGGCATGACAGGCATCTGAGACTCTGAGACAGCCATTCAAATCAAACTCAAGCAGAAGTGCATTACCGGTGCCGTGCCAGTGCCGGCTTTGGTGCACAAACAACCTTAGGGTCTAAGGCTGTTTGTCCACCAAACCCGCTCTCTCTAAAGTGACTCAAGCTGTATAAACTTACCAGTCTTTCTCCGGAGAGCACCTCGAGCAGTTTGATGAGGTTCTTGCCATCTCTCATGTCCACGTACAGGTCGCCGATGCGGCACCCGACGCGGACCAAATGGGAGTTCACCCATTTCTGGAAGGTCTTCTTTTGTACGCTTTCTCGTTCGTCTAAAGAAGGGAAAGACCGTTACTGATAGAAACACATTGCTTAAACTCTGTCGAAAGAAGGTTTATTTTACAAGCAGAAGTTGATAGCCAACGAAATACTTTTTTTTACTTATTTCTTCCAAATCAACGAAACGGATTAATCTGGGGACTTTAAGAATTGTAACGATTAAACGGACCTGCGAGCCCCAAAAAATAATGCACATAGTACAGCTTCATTGGTAAATATTAAGTAAAACAATAAAGAATGTTAACACATCAACAGCCAGTGAGGTCGACCGCGGTGCGGTGACCAGATGGCCGGCCTTACTGCTGGCCTGGCTGCTGTCAGGAGTGGATCGCGCCCGTCCGGAGTCGCCAACGCCATTGTAATAACTCCAGAGGAACAATACTAGACCAAGGTGTTGTGTTCAGTAAGTAATATCCTAGTAATTCGAGACAAGGATCGGATTGCTTTTCGCACGCTTCAGAGCGGAAAGCTCAGTCCTACATATGCAACATGTACACTGGTCTTTTAGTTATTTCATTATTTTTATACCGTTTTAAACCTTTTGAAGACTTGTTAGAATCAAATCCATTTATTTTTATTTTAGACAAAAATACAGTCGTATAGCGTTTGCTTAATTTAATTATCTAAACCTAGGAACTTCATACCATTATTCCTTATAAAGCGTCAGGGACTAAACATTTAAACACATAAACACCCAGTATTATCAGAACCAATCACACGGTAAATAGGTACACTATTGTATAGGGAAACACTATTTGGTCACAGCTCGCTCGATTCACCGATAAAATTAAAACAAAACTAACCTCGAAGCTCCACAACGACCTTGTCATAGTACACGTCCAAACCAGGCACTTCAATATCAACACCCTTTTTAATCAGCTCGTAACAATCCGTAGATGTCATGTCGCCAGCACAGCGGCGACTGGTGTCGGTGCCCAACCAGTATCGAGCGAAAGACGGGAAGAATTAGAGCGACAAAATTCAACAACCAGTGGACAAGGATATTCGATACACACGCTCCAGATGTCGACAACTTTTTTGACCGGTTTATTTACATAACTTTTTTATTATTAACACATTTAATCAATCCTATACTGTTCAATCGTCATTTTTGTAAACAATTTTCAATTTCAATGAGAAATCACAGAAAAATCTGAAAATACACGTTAAACCGTAAATAGTAATTGGGTAACTGAGAAAAAACGTGCGTGTTAAGATAACTACACTCACATCACTGATAAAGAACACTATTTATCAAGAGGCACTGAAATAATATTCAGTCATGAAGAGCCGTAATGTTGAACTTCTCTACGATTTTAAAGGAAAACCGGATATTGTGGTTAATAATTATATTTGTTCAACACCTTTTACAGTACCTACTTATTATGATAAGCAATGCACGAGTAATTATGCCCAGTTGCCATCACATGTAATTAATCAACAGGTTTAAAATAAATTAAAAATTCTGCAAATGATACCAGAGCATAAAATGAGATTTTCAAAATGTGATCGTACAGATGTGTAACCGAGTAATATGACCGAGTTCTTGCAGTAACCGTCCGTAAACAGTAAGAACTCGGTCATCTAATTTACAGAAGAAAGCCAAATCAGACGATAGTCAAGACGAAGAAAGGTTCGATGTAGCCTAGGGAAATGAAGCGACAGCACGGCATAACCTGTCGCTAAACGATGACCAAAGGAAGATCGGTAAAGAAGCATCGGACGTAAACAATGTGTCAAGGATAATTTTAGCGTCGCTCTTGGACTGTTACGTACGGATGAGAGTAGCACAAGATAATTTTTTAGATATTTTTTTTTAAGTAATAATTATGTTTCGAGGAAGAACTATACCTGCTAACGCTTTGATACGCGATCGTTCGAATAGCCTCGACGACGAATTACCACCATCGTACTCGAACTCGTCGATGATCTCTTGCCCGTGGCCGACGGATGGGTCCCAACGGGACACCGATATGTCGGTCGTCATTGCGACCAACTGTACGTCACCACGCCACACTCAACTAATCTGAAACAAAAGGAAAATTAGGTTAATCATTTACTTTACACTTTGAAGAAATGGTTCATAATCGATTTAAACACTGCATTGAGAGAAGTTACATTGCACTTTGCTATCACATTTACAACAAAACCCAACTTTACTCTCCACACCCAAAATACACACGGCCAAACTGCATAAAATAGCTCATATTATTTGTTATTTGATATGACATCACGTCACCGGTGATAAGATTAGATAAAACTTTTTGAAGAGTCTTGTGCTCGCCACACCTGAACGTAGCTAATAGCCATTGATTTAAATTGAACTGGTTATTATTGATGTGGAAAGTTTGAAGAGTTAAGGAACTGATTTATATGACCAGTAAAGCAGAAGGGTTGCTGCAATAATCTGACAGGTCTATACTAAGCGGTTATAGGTGTTCCTTACAATAATTAACACCCGTATGCAAGTGTTCCTGCAACACTGCAACCGTTACGAAATTATACTGCTAAGTATTATTAACACTGCTTGCTCGATATTGTTGCGTAGAGTTTTTAAGCATGACTCACTAATACTTTGGGTGTTAAACTGTTCGTTTTCTTGGTCTAAAAACGTTTCCTTATTATTTGGCAAGTCATACAGATGATTACAACACCTGGTATAAATGGATAAGATTTTTCTAACTACTAAAAGAAGAACATTTACAACATTTATTTACAAAACTAGATACACTAGTTCTAGTCTAGGTATACCACATTCTAACTTGTGATACTTACAATAATATTAATACCTACCATGTTTCTTCATAACTTAGGTACTTTATTTACCGCATATAAGAGAAAAGACGTTACGAACTACGAACGTACAGTTGAGAAGAGATCACGAGATAATTTATATTAATTTAAAAACAAATAATTTATGTATATCTTTGTCATAAACGGCTTTAGATGGATGCTTTGCTGGCATAACTAATTCGTTTTTAGAACGGGTCTATACATAGATACCTAATTGTTACGACGATGACTCTGACCTTCAAACACACAATACCCGAACTTCATTGACGAAGGCTCTTTCAGAATCATTACAGAATAGGTATAGTAGGTACGCCTCACTGACACAGCGTTGTGAATAGCTTCGTATGTTGCCGACTAATTTGGTAGCAAAATCTTCACACAGTTTAGTTTTCCTCTATAGACATAGACTAGACAGGCATTTATTTGCTCTTATTTGCTCTATAAAAGTGCTTAGTCAATCTCAAACGTAATAATTTGAATTCATAAATTAATTTTATTTTACATTCAGGTACATGCACTAAATGCTACGTAGGTATCGTTATTTTTAACCTCCACGTCAATACAAAATCATATTTCCCAGTATTGTTAACATCAGGCAACGCGCAAACATTTGCGTAACTTGAAATAAAAAATTTCGATATCATACACTTTGCTATTGTGTCATATCTGAAAATATCTTTGAAGACAAACGACGAAATTATGAAAAAAAAATTGTTATCATGTGTCAAAGAAACAAAATTGCAATCTCCTAACGAATATTACTATCAGCAAGACTAATTACATATTTAAAAAACCCACTAGCTCCTAACCCCAAGTACCTATTTCAAACCAAGCCAGAAAAAATACATTCAATAACCATAAATCATTGATGGTTATTGTTACAGTTTCGCACTTTCCATCACGTAGCGGATCGGTCAAGCCACGCACAGCTTCGACCCATTTAAATCCATTGTTGCGAGTTCATAACTAATAAAGAACTAGCATCCATTTGCACACTAATAATCAAGACAATCTCACGACTGTTTTTATCATAGAAAACTTACCGTGAGAGCTTGATAAAAGTGGTCACCGCCGACTATGGACCACTGCAACACCAGAGACGATGCTGAGCTGCCGTCATTATATTTGGTACCTTTTAAAGGACTCCTCTTCTCAAAGCTCAGAGGGAAACCACACAAGGATGTTTCAGAAGGTAGTCAGTACCAAAAGTTATTTGCTTTTGTTCCTATTTATTTATAGAAAAGAATGTTATCAGCAAGAACCAAACTCAACATAAAGAAGAAAAAGAATACAAACTGGTCGAAAGTTTTCACACAGAGCTACGAAACTTCAAAACGAATAGAAGGCATAATATTATATCCGAGAACAGCGGGCTCAGGTACATAACTCATGGTCGTTATAAGCCATACATAACCTAATCTAATGTATTCAAAGAACCGGCTCAGTAATTATTCCAAGTTATGAAAAAACAAAAATTACCAACGTAATTATTAGGCAGAAGATTTAAGCGATTGGCAAACGTTTCACGTAAGTGAATGTGAAGGTGTTAAATTTTATATGTAATGGAATTTAATTGTTTATTAAGGAAAAGTATAAAACCCGGAACAATGTAAAGTTTGAAACAACTAGAACAGTTGAAGTGGACGTCCCAAAAGTACCAATATACGTTTAGTATGAAACTTAATTTCTAGATTTGTAAAACCTATGCTTCGTTACACTTACACCAACCTAGATAAAAGTCCCAAATCAAGAAGCAATAAAAGTCTAACAGATCAAGTGTATCGACTAGGCAGGGCGCGGTCGTTAACCTCGTAGATGTAGACAAGGCGTTGTCGATTTACTCTACAGCCTGCTAATAACCACCACTTTGATATTACTACGCTATAGGCCAATTATAGGCACACCAAGTTCAGGGGTAGGTTAATAAGATTTAAGAAATACGATTCAAATCGAAAGCATTTTGTATGCGACTCTAAAGAATATAAGTAGAATTCAGATATTTATATGCAAAGCTCTACTCTCAATATTAAATTTGATAACGGATTTGACGAGATAACTCAGTTAAGCAAAGCACCCTTTTCAGTTAATTGAGTGCTCTTCGGGATAGTAGGGGGAGTATCATAACAAAGGAACAAATAAAATATATCATAGTTTGCGTTTGTTTATAATGTGGAACTCAAATGTTTTTTTGAACTGTAAAGCGTATTTATCGCCCCATAAGGGAAGCCTCATTTACTCTTCCCAAGCTTTACAAAATATAGACATTATGGCCTCCTCGTGTCTACCACGTCTAGTAAATGACTAGACGACACGCTATCTGCATTGCGAGGGCTATACAATGGCATGGCGTCCCATCCCCTCGTCATCATGTCTCACATTAAGTCGCGGAGATCGCCTTGACTTGGCGAATATCCCAATACCTACGAGTATAATGTTGCATAATATTATTTAGTTGAGTAATAACTGCATTATCATTGATGGTATTTCATATAAAACTAAACCTGTGAAAGTGAGGGAGAATCTACAATAATCTACATAATATGAACCAGAGCAGAGCTGATGTTGCATTTAGATAACGAATCACGTTTACTTTTCTGTTATGTAAAATGTAATCAGAGCAAGGTATGCCTCCTGTAAATACACAACTAGGACTTTGCAAATATAATAGTTTACTATCATTTTTTCTATCGAAAGCAAGGGATTCTCAAGGTATTCTTAGATTTCTCAAAAATTTATAAATCAATATTATATTTGGTGACAGTTTTACTTTCTTAAACATTCAGCTACATTCTTACTTAATTTTTTTGATCACCACGCAAATCGTATGCCCATTCATCGTTTCTACTCCCTTATACAACCACAGGAAACTACGCGATTTCAATCACATAGTTCCGTTAATTTTGACGTTTTATAAAGCTCTTACGTCACCAGTAATAAAGTTGAATATAGATTGGCACAAGGTAACTGTTATTATGTACGGATGAATGTAGTACTTACAGTCCGTAACAGTCACAGTACAACGAATACCAGCCGGGGTAATCATAGCTGCATTTTGAACAGCATTTGAGGTTTTTGTTTGTTTTTGTAATCAGTCTTCAACACTGCAGTTAATTTTACCAATCAGTTTCACAATTGTTCATCTAGTATAATACCTATCGAAATCATCACGTCATTGTATATTTATGTAAATGTCAATCCTTGAGTTCAATTACAGTACGGTTTATCAACAGCATCGAGTGCCATAATCTTAAACTAAACATAAATAAAATTCTAACAAAGATTTTATAAAATCTGCAGTGGCACGATTTCCAGTTTCCGATGAGTGAGCTTCTGACATCACAACTGCTAAATATAGAGCCATTAACGCGGCAAAAGTGGTCTAGTCGCTTGCAAGATTTTGACTATTCGTTGATGTGGTAGCAAATCTTCTACAATCTATAATACAATGTAATGGATAACGTTATCTGCACTGTACTCATTATTTTATCAACAGTCGCATCGATAATATGAAACTACGATATCATATAAGGACATAAAATATTTATCAGAAACTATTTTGGTAAGCAGAAAGATGTGAGCCGTCGCGCTTGGGCAAAGCATCCATTCCCCTTTAGTAGCATGCCTAGAAAAATAAAGGCTGGAAATGGTTAGAGCGGACGGAGTTGCTAGCTAACAGGCACTTCCCATGCTGGTGTGCCGGTGTGCGGACGAATCTATTAACCCAAATATAGAACCGCGCCCGAACCCACTTGCGTGACTTAAATCTCGCCAAACTAAAATTTGTATCTATCCCTGTGCTATTTCATAGCATTGGTTGCCATTAAGTAGGTATTCTGTGCCAAATATCTATGAAATATCTTCAAGAGATCTTCAAGAGATTCAAGTTCAACTATATTATCACTTACTTTGACTATTGCGATCGATCTATGCTAAGTAAGATTTTTCTACCGATGTAGAATAATACCCATTCCTAAACCGGCATTTATACGGAATTACGGACATCTGTTATCGAGCAGCTCACACCTAATTAGCCACTATGTAATCAAAGGCACTGTCGGCTACCCTCCACGTGAACATTCCCCTCCAAACAGACCACAACCGCCCGTTACAAATAATAAACAAAGCATCGCTGACACGAAACATGACGCTTCTAAACAGAAACAAAGGGATATCCGGTCTAAATAGCATGCAACGTGAAAATTTTAGAAAACAGCATCATTCAATCGTCAGTTCAGCTTGCTTTGAAAAATATAGAGCTGTAGACTAATGAGCTCCATTTAGAGAGTTAATGATAACTAATGTGCGACGTCGTCAACCACAAACATTCCGGTAATATAGGCGAAAACAACCTTCTCGAACGTCCATCCTATCAGATTTATGTGGAAACGAAGGCCATCGCAGACTTCCCACACAAATTGGATACGTACCTACTATACTTGTATATATGGCAAAATACTAAGTAGGTTTACATTTCAGCCACCCTCGGGGTTGCTATGCTACCCAGCACATGAGGTTATAGGGTGGGACGACTAATGTCAGTCAGTGACCGGACGTTACCCACACAGTACAGTACAGTCCACAATCTTTTGCCAGGTCGTTTCGTTTTATATCGTGAAAGTCAATCTTCTATTTTTAGTTCACCTAACTATATTCTCTGAAACGAGGCCATTGATTTCGGAAGCGCTTTGGTCATCATGTTTATGTCTACGTTCATGATTGTACTGACTGTTTTAGAATTTGCATCACATAATGACTGTATTCAATCTTGCTCTTGCCGTTATTTTCTCGTGGAGTTGGATTTTGTAGTATACTTTACGGTTCTCTTTTGCTACATACATAATATTAGTACCTACAACTAGCCGTCGTTAAGCCACGCACGACAAAGGCTTTTAAGGCGGCCTAAAAACTCCTACACCAGAGTTGGCCACTATCTAATGCGAACGTACGAATCACTATAACACAATTTATTGAGCATTGGTCATCTATCAAAATAGAATCTGAGACGTAATGTTATAGTATAGTTACACCATCATCGCATCACTCTCCTCTCCTGTGAGAGATACAGAAGTCAATGAGTCTAGTGTGTAGGAGTCGCCACTGAACTTTGTAGTAGGATGCGCCTAATTTGTTGCCAACTACCTATCTAATAGGTAGGTATACGTATACCTCTCGGTCTGAAGCATGTATGAATGTATATACGTTTGCTGTTTATTCAAAGACGCTGGTCACATTTTCTTAACTTTTTAAAAATAATACGTACGTATTGGTATTTCCATAAGATGAGCTAGCCACAATTGACAAAATACGTCTAAAAAACAAGAAGCCTTTCTGGAGAGAATTTGCTAAGCTTCTTATAATACCAATATCAAATGACACTATTTCGTGGAACTTGAACTACACACGCTTAACATATCAACTATCGAACGATTCGCAAACAAAACCAGTGAATTTTTGATACTACATTTGGATCCAAATGGAGTTATGATAAACAATGTAATTGATTTTATTATTGGTGTGGTTGTGATGTAAAACCAATCGGTATGTCGGATGCATCATGTCGCCTCACCGATATCGCTTGCTTACCCATTGTTCTAAATAAATGTTCTGGCGTCAGAACATCAGCTATGGTCATGCAGAACGAATCATTTTTACTTTAGTAAAAGATCGTGATCGATCATATCGTGAGAGACTAGAAACAACTTGGCAATGAAGACAGAAATCGCATAAAAGCTTTAGATAGTGCTAAGTTTGTTCGGTCGATTCGGCAGTATCGCAGACTCCTAGCTGGTGGTTTGTGTTGGTATGACATAATCAGGATGACGTCAGCGGGCGTCGGCAACTGTGGCGAAGGCCGGCGTCGCCGTTTTGTTTGCGCGACTAGAACCGGTTTTATAGGGACACATGCACTGCACGTTACTTGTGTATCACGCGATACTTCGTAAGGTGTGTTGTACACATTCTCTGAGATACTTACTTGAAAATAGAGTATGTTTCACGTATAGAGATTATCATCGATTTTGATGTTTAATGATGTTTAAATCTGCTTTAATATGCGTCACTTTTAAACTCCAGTTAGACCACTTGACGTTAAGAAATTCCATTTTAACAGCCACGCCTAAAAACAAGATGTTCGCCTCGAAAGCAATGACGCTGCAGTCTTATTTAGGTCAATAAGTATAATTCATTCATTCTATCTCAAGTTAGCAGCTGCAGTCAGTTCATATATGCAGCATAACTTTTTAACCAGCGCAGACTGAGCCGTAGGGTACATTATTCTTGTAAATTTATTTTATAGTTCATTGTTCTATCAGTGCCTGAGAATGGAACGCATTTCGCAATACATTTGTTGTTTCTTTTTCAAAATACTCTCATCTATTATCATCCACACATGAAGATTACAACTAAAATAAGCAGTCGGTCATTGAATTCCCCCGGAGGAATATTTGATGTGTTGCCAACTATCATAAATGATTATTTATCATAGGCTTTTTCTGGTAAGTAGAGCGTACTTGTTACTTCTGTATTGATAGGAGAGCGACCGAGTGGAAATGTAATACAATCTGAACGAAGAGAAGTCAATCAATATTAATTTAGCAAATGGATTCTCGGTCGGTTAGCCCCGCGCGTGGCCAATAAAGCAGACTAGGTACCTATTGAGTTACGCTACCATTAAGATGGGAACAAAAAGGGCTGTTTTATTTTTCAGATGCAGTACCTAATGTACCTATATACTTGTAACGAAATTAAAGTAATTTACGTACATGAGTCAGTTTTATTTTCTAAAGCGACAAGAAAAATGTTGTCCAGAAAAATAAACCATAAAGTACTCAATGGGGTCATTCCACATTCCTAGAAGAGAAAATAGGTGAGCGAGGACAATTCAGTTATTCGTGCTCATAACGCACAATGAATTATTCAGAGTCCATGATCTTACATGGAATTCTTAGCGCAATAGACATTGCACGTAAGCGCACTTTCCATATTGTCAGTCAACAAATAAACTGGGGAAAGCAGAAATATAATAAAATTATTTACGTGTATTTACACATACACGAGTGCAAGTCCCACACATTTTGCCAGAAATATAAACATGCGTTCGTCATTGAGAATTAAAACATGGACGATTTCTACATCTTCCATGTAGATCATTACTTCTTTCTTTAACTGAACAGCAGTTGAGTATTACTGTGCGATTATAATAAGGGTTCTTGAGATAAAGCACGGAATGCAAAGCCCAGATAACATCAAATAAGGTCAAATCCACTCGAGTGCTCACAATTCCGAGAACGTAGTGGTAGACAGGGAGGGAACAATGAAGGCAACCATTGTTCAAATAAAACCCGACGAATACGAATAGTCCCTCCGGCTGTGACCTCTTTACAAGTTTCAAGCTATAAATGTGTCGTGATGAAAAACTTTTTTTGTGAGAGCAAAAAAGGTAATGATAAAAGCGGCTTTTAGAAACTTGATCGTGTCAATTTTCGGGCTACGTCTCCAGGGGGCACAATTTCCGATGATCTTGTCCCCGTAGCTGATTTCTTTCTATTCCAAGTGATCATACAGTGTTTGACTTTTGTTAAAGTATATCATCAAGTAAGAAGTAAGAGCCTTGAATAGATGACTATATTATTGTGTCACTTACAAGGGGACGTTGATTGCTTCGATCTAAAAGGCAAATTGCGTAGTCATAAACACCTCATCAACAGCTTCATTCAGTTAAGTTCAATACTCAAAGCTCTAGCCTCTGCGGGCTCAAAGTATTTAAATTGTGATTATCATTCATACTCCGTTACATTTCGAATGATGAATGACATTTTTCGACGTTTCTTCATGTTAAAGGTATGTTGTGCCCAATGTAACCCCTGCATTGTAAACGGATGAACCTGATATGGCATTAGCTGGTATTGGTCAATTGAACAACTTCTTAAATATCTATCTTCAGTCTGACAGAGCATTAAGCGGTCTGGCCAGTAAGTGGCACGTTTTCAACCGGTTTTTCCACCGATACCTTACATCCGACCGCTAGCCGTAAAACTTCCAAGCCGTGCTTCCTAACAAACCATCTGGATTGCCTTTTCAATTTATCAACCGCCAACAGTTTCGCATTTTTCTGAATCTAGTAATCACTTAGGCAGGCAACCGCTCCCTCTGATTGAATGCAAATCTGCAACCATCCCGTTGCTGACCGAAACAAACGCAAATTGATTTGGCATGTCGTAACGCAAGCAAACGCGTTGCAAAGAAATGATTAAAATCCTTCAAATTGGCTCTAGTCTTACGCCAGTAGTTTGTATGTACAGAAAGCGGTTGTTACGTGAGCCGGCGAGTGCAAGACATGGACTGGATTTGAGGTCATCGACCCCGATAGAGCGGGACTCAGGACTTCACTGCCGGAATATTAAAAGTTAACCAACTGCATCGAATAAATGGAACTGTCTTATATGAATGTTTCATACCTACCTAATTGTAACAAGTGAGTCATTAACATGTCATTTAAAACTCGTCGACTCGTTAAGTAATCGTACTTATCGTTGTTCGGTTATACTGAATTAGAATTCATAAATAAGACAAAACATCAAATTCTATTAAAAAAATTGTACCTAATTAGAGAAAGAATCAAAATTCCTTACCCTTGAGTGCAATTGGAAAGCACAACAGACAATGCAGCAAACAAACCAGTCCACAATGGGTCACTGTTGGTTATCTTCATTAGAAAGGCCTAGTCTGGCATTGCCTCGCAATTAACACCATTAACGCTCAGGTTCTCGACCGTGAAAGGGCTGTTTAAGGCACTTTGTTTACGAAATGCAATCAAATACAACAACGAAAGTTAAGAAAGGTCTTACAAAATCATTGCAAAAATACTTTTGGAGCCGTCAACCGAAGTATAACAACAGACAAAAGAAAAACTGAACTAGCTTTGCCCGCACCTTGTCAGTATTTCACGAATGATTCAGAACGCGTACCTACATCGTCGAAATAGCTATATTTAGACGATGTATCTTTGAATTACAACCGGATTCCTGGGAATCCGATGTGAATCTTTAAGGTAGATTGGTGTGAATCTCATTATCTACTATTGCATCGAAGACTTATAATCTCAGACATAATTTATCGAAATCATTGGGAATTCGGTATTATCAGTTGAGGCGTGGTCTATAGTCCTTGATATCATCGACGAGAATAGTAATTGACTGTGTAAGAACAGTAAAGATCTCGTAATTACAATCACGTCCAAGGTTCTACCAAGCTATGCATTCACGATTCACCTGTCAATAAAGAACATTTGCTTAGGCAAATGTAAAAAAAAAAAGCAAAAAAAAAAAAAAAAAAAGGCAAAGGCGGGTTTATCTCCTCTTAAAAGGCCGGCAGCGCACTAGCCTCACCTCTGCTGTTGCAGGTGTCCATGGGCGGCGGTGACCACTTTCCATCAGGTGGCCCGCCTGCTCGTCTGCCAGCTATGGCATAAAAAAAAAAAAAAAAAAAAAAGGCAAAGGCAAAGGCAATACCTGCTACTCAAGGTCTCTTTCATTATCGGTCAGTTATAGATAACATTACGAAAAGCCTGACAAGCTAAATAATATCAGCCAATAATATGAGGTCCTCCATCCAGGAGACAAGCTAATTAAGCTAGGTTGGTTCAGCTGACCTTCTATGCTTGGCTAGACCGGCTAGAAATTTAAATATCTATCAACATAAATCGACTCATCGTCACATTAAGAAATGATCCCCACAAATGACCGGTTTATTAGAAGAGTCCCAGTCTTGAATAGGTGGACGAGTCATATTTTTTCTATTGTGTCAGAGCTATGCTATGTCTCCAGGTCAATTGGGGGGTCATACGAGTTGATAACTCCGTCCAAACTAATTGCTTGATAAGGTAAAGCGAAACTGTTACATTACTCTCCAGCCAAATCTACATTGTAACCATGAAATAACCAGTTATAAAAACTTACGCAACTATATAAGCTTTAAAATGTTGCGGAACAAAAATGATTCTTCGCTAAGTAATTTGTTGGTATCTCCAGTGTTACGACTAAAAATAGATAAGCAATTTCGTTTGTTATCGTTTATGAGTTTACATGCTAATCACTTCTGTATTATATTCTCATTAGATAACATAAAACTTTTCAGACGATAATAAAGATGAGGAATTGTGATGACACTCGTGACCATTCAGAGGTCAATTTTAAATGTTGAAACGCCCACAGATCGAATAAAGCATCAACAAAGCTGACAATTTTAGAAACCTTATAGGATAATATGAAACGTATACAAAATGAATAGACAACGCGTGAGAGTGGAGCGTCAACTTGACGATGAGCTCACCTCACTTATTATGTTTTGTCATTAGCATTATCATGGTTAGACCAACATGCTTGACCGCTTGACTCATTACCACAGTAAAGATATCAGTATTTATTATGCCACTCATTTCAAGAACTAAACAAAAGCGAAAATAACATCGAAAAGAAAGGACTGCACCAGCTCACATATAAAATTTCGGCTGAGATAAGAAATGACATCATAATATCCTACCTAGCACAATAAAAATTATGAGCATGAATGATATCATACGTATGAAGATGAAACAACTAACTAGCCACTTTATTTAATCTTTTGAGCCTTGGGAGTCATTCGGGAACACCGCAAGTGGCCACAGACGGTAGTTTAGTCTTTGCTAACACATTTAGAAGAATACCAGTAGTATAACTACTAGATAGATACATTTGAAGAGCAACCCCAACCTAAAAAATAAGATCAAAATTTTATTTGGCTGCTTTAGACTTCAGTTAGGTTGAACCAGGCCAAAGCTATAATCATAGTCGTCCAGTATCAGTTAGTACATCACTGCGCATGACCTAGATGACGGCAGGGGGCGGGGCCGGCTGTTCAGCAACGTCCTTACCCGGCAAACGTCTGAAGGAGCAGTAGGAAGAACAGGTCAATACGATCAATGAACTGACAAATTGGTCTGTCTCGGGCAGTGACTCATGTAATAGCTTTCTTCCTTCGTTCTAGCCCGGCTGGTAGGGAATGTAGGCGAACACACAGATAACATTCATGTAGAATGCCATTCGTTACATGTTTCAAATTGATGAAACTAAATCAGAGATTTATTTGAACACACTCTAATAGAAATTGCCTACGAACGCCTTATCTATTCTCTAAGGACCTGCTTAACTAACTCGGGTAACAAGTTTGAAGGAAAAAATAAACATGGGCAATAAGTAACCACCTACGCATTCAAGAAATAAATCTTAAATTCCAGGAAAGAATGACTTTTCAAAACTTTGTGAATATTGTGAATACACGTCCGAATAACGGAACCTGTTCCGTAGGACAATTTCACACATGAAAAGGTTTGACGAGCAGTGACATCACGAATCAAACTATTGATCCTTAAACTACTGACACGGATACTAGGACACTTATCTTTACTATCCAAAATCACTCACCCGCTAAAGACTATCTCATCTCAATGGCACATCCGATAGTAAGGTTCACTTCACTGTAGTTCTGATAGCAAACTGTAAGGAACAGATGCTGAAAAATACCGACGCAGCACAGAGGCTTGTCGCGAGCCCGAGTAAACGGAACCAACTGAACGACGAAACAGCGAATGTATCGATCGTACTCCTGGCGCCGCCGCCGGCGGGCCGCATATTCCTGGTGCACGCACGCCGCACCCCGGCAACTTGCCACCCCTCATGATACACCCCTTGATAGGGGATTAATGACGCGACGGGTCTAAAAAATTTAACATAGAAAGGTACCTGTAATTGTTTATTGATGAATGATGACCTTCAAAATTCGGTGTTCTTGAACGTCTTTTACAGCACTGACGGATAAAAAATAGAAATAAAAGTTTTGGGAAAAAGCGTAGGGATATCCTAAGCGGTTATAGATAATTTGGTTTGAAGAAACATTTACATTATCACAATATCGGAATTTCCTTATGTAAATCGGGAATACTACTTAAGCTTTTCCTCCCTCTCCCACTCAAGAATCCGACCTTGTCGCGCCACGCAAAACCCGTTACAGTAGACGCCAGGGGAGTTTAATAAGGGAATTACGTGAGGGGAAACAACTTGAAGGAAAACCTAGTTATTATACAGAAATCTAGCTTTGACCTGTGACTTAGGTAAGCCAGCTAAAATAGGACGGCAATACGATTTTACAATAATGACTACTAGACTGATTCCTATCACGTAATCGCATGGCACGAAAGACGGGAGGCACCTTAAAAAAACTAGAAATCGATGTAAGATTATATCATGGACTAAATTATACTAAAATAGTGGACTGTAAATTGCCTAAAAAAAATTATTTGATTTGATTAAAATGTTGTTTCCTAAAAATCGATCAAGCTTATTGATTTTGCTAAAAATAATGTTAATTAATATTATTTAAAATTTGTAACTATGTTTACTATAGTATACGAGTAAGTAGCGGAACGTGAGTTTTAGTTCTCCCACTTGAAGCTTTTGTTAAAAGACACTTATTAATTTTATCATTAGTTACCTATCTTAAAAAAAAAACTTATAAAAGCTTTTCTACTAGAATAAAAAAAAACACCAACTAATGACGCTAAAACCATGTTCTTCCATTTCACATCAAAGACACGAAGTACATTACGCGCTATTCTGGTATGGTAGGCATCCGCCATCCAGCCTGAGGTGTTTTGTGTCTAGGATCTCAGTAGGTACACATTGTCAAATGACTTTGTATTCAAATGGAAGACTTTATGCTTCATCAAAATGCTGTTGGATCATAAGGACTATACATACAGATTGTTTTAAATTTTCTTTTCCTTTTTGTAGTAGTACCTAGTACGACATCAGAAACAATATCCTGATGTTGGACATAAAGCAGGCAGAAATTACGGCTTATTCCCTACCATGCACCTGTCAGTTGGCTGATTATCTTTAAACTCATTGATATCTTAAAAGGTAACCTTTGGTGTTACCCAAAGAAAACCCTCGATAGATAAGCTGGACTTACCTGTTAGACTCTAGGAGCTATACTCGTACTGAAAGAGTCTAGCTGATAAGAGTCCTGTTACTGTTACAGTCCACTCCAGCCAGAGAACTACTACAGCAGGTAGAGTGATCAACATTCTATGAATTCTCCAACTTGCCGACATCTTGTGGGTCATGAAGACAGTGGTAAGAACCATCGGACTCTTTGCTTTCAGTGGAATTTGGTTTATTTTCACAACTAGATGATATGATGACATTTGGCAAGAAGGGACAACTGGAGATGGACAAAAGCAGTCACAGGTGGCCAAAAGGTCTACCACTTGTCCGTTGGCCATACTTAGCAGTCGGTGCAAACTGGCTGAAATGATGATTAGATGATACAATGGTGTTGGGAGTATAATTGTAAGTCATAAGTTCTTTGACCTTAAAAAAGTTTCACATTCATCAAGAACAAGCTGAATCTATTACCTACTTGTTATCCCAGAATTTCAATCAAAGCTATGTATTTGTATATATGCTGTGGTTCAAGTAGGTAGATAGATAGAAAATACTTTATCACACAGACAGTTTTGTTTTTCAGCAATCTTTACCAGGCAGCCTTGGGCGGAAAGGACTTCAAGGTATAATACAAGGGGTGCTGCTTACAGATAAAAGGAATGGAAAACAAAAAATATATTACACACATAATTTTAGGGCCGAAATACATTATTAACAAGACCTATGTAACAAATACATATTATTCTTATTTTTTTTTTTTTTTTATTCCGTGGCTGGCAGACGAGCTGGCGGGCCACCTGATGGAAAGTGGTCACCGCCGCCCATGGACACCTGCAACACCAGAGGTGAGGCTAGTTTATTTATAATAATATTTATCTAAGTAGGTAACCTTAGTTTCAAAAATTATATAACATTTGCATATCATGATTAGAGTGGCTAGTGCTACCATATTTTAAATCTGCATCAGCCAGCCATGTGTGTTTTAGGTCATGAATTACGAAGAGTTGATAGATAAGCGTATTTATCAATTCTTAATAGTTCTCATAGAATATGACATTGGTCCCAGGGGCTTTTTGGACCTTAAATTTGCAACATTAGCATGCACAAGGAAAAATGTTAATGTGTATAGTACACCTACAAGAATGCTCCCGGATGACCATAAATAGAGAGAAGTGGCGAGAAATCGTGAGGCGTGCCACAGCCATTGGTAAAAGTAATACATAACGACCACGACCTCTCTGCCAAGAGTGTAACGAAGAAGAAGAAGAAGTATAGTACACATTGCTACATTATATTTTTAACAGATCAATGATCAATTGATAGGACTTTTACCATAGAATGGATATCGTTATTATGTTGCAAGGAGTTAATGTGTACAAGGTAAAATATACAATTGAAATAGTACAATAGCAAAATGTTTACTCATTAGATAATGTTACAAAATGATAGATTATGTAGGTAAACATCTTTCATTAGTTTTTGTTTAAGAGAAAGAATAAGAATCATTTATTATAAAACTGTGTCAAAAGAGATCTTAAAAATAGAGGGTTTCAACAGTCTAACGACGTCGGGCGTACAACACTTTGAATGAAAAGATTTCTATTTCTTTGGGAAACTCTTTTGGTGGTCTGATTCTGGTAAATTTTGTGGTTCTTGATAGGTTTCTTGACATTTTGTTAGCAGCTCTTATTGAGGATGAAAGTGGTAGTTATTAATTTCATTTATTTTTCATATTTTCTTACAGTTATCATTAGGCATGTTTGTCATAAAGTACCTACCTACCTAAGTAAAATTTCACATGTTTTGCATTGGAGCAGCCTGAGACTGTAGAACCAACTTCACAGCCTCTCTTACTCTAACAGTTAAATGGCTAGTTTGTAACAAAACTACGTAAAAAAGTACAAAATAAGAAAGGAAAATCACATGCAACTGAATTGAAGTTGAATTTGCACATTGAATTTAAGTTCTTACAATACCCTTGACCTAGAAATTGCAGGTTTTACAACAATGTTGTGCAGTACAGTTATAAATTAACTGTCTTTTATATTGTATTCGTAGTAGACTTCTAGGCAAATAGGCACCTAGGTAAGTAATGAAAATATTTTGTGGTTAGGTGGTATATTGAAAACTTTACCTTTAGTATGCCGGAACGCAGAGCCACACTACACACAATAGATCTTCAGGCTTACTCGAGAATCCAGGCATATGAATCGAATAACTGAGCGCCAGCGAAAGAGGATCAGAAAAGTTGAGTATAACTCGTACAATCAACAAGAAGTGGTAATATTCAACTACAGAAATACCTACCTACATTGGTACCTAATTACCTACCCGCAAATTTGGAAAAGCGCAAAGGTCAGAATTGGTAGGTCTACCCTTCTTTACATAAGTAAGTAGGTAGGTAGGTTTATTGGTACCTGCTAACAATTCCAGCGGTAGCTATGCGACACACTTTCAAAACACCACTAACGAAATTAGGTTGTACAAATACAAGACGCGTTAGAATACATACCTTCTATTGTAATTCCTGGTATCCTAGCACAATCCACACAAATTTGCAAGCACACACTAATTTACACTTTGGTTTGGATACGGGAGCCGCAACGAGAACCAATCGTTCCAATTCGATAGCACGTCACAAACACTTGAGTTTTCAAACCAACTCTCGAAACTTTTAACATAACCCGTCCACTTTTTAGATAAGTTTATAAATAATCGCTATTCATGTAGAATTAGTTGAAATATCATCCGTGAATACGAGTACGACACGGCATCGAAACGAAGCGAAAGACCGATCGCGAAAGCAACCAACTTTGTTCATGTTCCGTTCCGCCCATCGTCCATAGTGATGTGCGGAGTTGAGTTATTTAACTTGAATAACTCGAGTTAGGTTGGGTTGCGAAGGAGTCGACTCGAGTTGATTAGCAGTAGTAGACCGGGAATGTACCGTACATAGTTCTGCCAACACAGTGATTACTCGCATTGGTTACATCATTATGTTGTATAAAAAAAACTCAATCGGTCTAATTACGTTATCGGATTTATCAATTCAATTCAATTCAATTCAATTCATTTATTTGCATAAAAATATGGTAATATAAGTACAAAGATGTAAAAGTATAAATAAGTGCCGCATATTTTTACCAAAGTGATTGGCGTGCAAAAGTTTTTAGGTCATCAACTAACTACTAGGTTCGATAAAACAGCACACTGAAAGTCACTGTAACAACAAAAGTACCTACCTATTAATAGTTGTAGAAGCGACACGAACCCTTCTTCAAAAAGTCAGAAACTGAATAAAAGCTCTCCAATATCAACCATTTTTCCAACTCAGTACAAAACTTTTTATATGGAAGATCAACAATATTTTTTGGTAGGGAGTTGTAAATTAGGGGGGCCATATATACACAGTTTTTTCTGTAAGTTTCCAGCTTAGGCACTGGCATCTTCATACGAATAATAGTTGCTAGTCTTTTATTGAAGTTAAGATTTTTCTCAAAAAGAAATTGCTTTTTATAAATTTGGTGACCTCATAAATGTACAAAGCGGGCACAGTCAAAAGTTTTTGGCTTTTAAAAATTTATCAGAATTAAGTGGCAAAACAAGCCAAAAATAGGGTAGTTAGGTACCTAAAGTCAATGATTTTATCAATGTAAATTACAATGTATTGTTGAAAAAACAATAGGTACGTAGTAAATAATAATAATTGAGAAAAAACAGTCACCAAAATGGTTTTCATGACAAATGTGAGGTTAGACCCGAGTTAAACTTGGGGTGGAGTTGGTTTAGCGAAAGTCTATAGTTAGATCTCGGTGAAGGTGCTAAATATGTTACGTAATATGAAAAACCCTAGTTAAGTCCAAAACACGAGTTAAAGACAGGGTTTTTCGATAAATCCAAGATAAATCCGATAACGTAATTAGACCGAATTTGACTACATCTACGAAAGTATGTCAATACAGACACACATACATACACACTTACATAGCCTACAGATTTTTATTGTTATAATAATTACCTTTTTGTTATATTGTATACTTAATGTAAATATTTTATAATGTTTTTTGCTAGTCTATAAAAAATAACGCCTTCGAGTAATCTTTAATGTTATTTTAGGCCCGTATTCCGTAGCCTTACTCAAGCACTGATCCGTACTCAAGCATAGATTTTTGTATGAAAATCTCTACTCAAATCTATGCTTGAGTAACGATTTCTGTCTCTGAATACGGGCCTTAGATTATGAATAAATTGAATTTGAGTTGAATTTGAATTTGATTTGTGCTTGAATCTAGGTGCTCGTAAGCATATACCTAAGTATCGAGTTAAGTTCGATTCATATCAAAGACCTAATCAAACGAAAGTATAAAGTTATGTCATACACGATGAAAACTAGCATCTCTAATCTAATCTCTAAAGGTACGTTTACGCTTATTCAACATTCTGTTGAAGCAACGGATTGTCGTACAAGCAACATGTTGAAAGCAACAGTAAACAAAGCAACATCGACCATTCCACAAAATAAGGCTTGTTGAAAGATGTTGCTTGTGAACCCACAGCTCAAGGTGCATTATCCGAAATTTGTTGAAGCAACGGATTGTCGTACGCAACAGCTTTCAACATGTTGCTTTCCACAAAATTGCCTGTTGTTGAACAGATGTAACGTTACCTTAACTACTTACGCATGCGTTGCACACGGACCGACTCGAGTCAATAGAGTTCAACTCAAATAACTCAAGTTTAAAAATTGAACTCGTTACATCACTAATGTCAGCCATCAAAGATAAAGAAAAGAAATAGGTGGATGGTACAAAATTAAGACTAAATTTTTATATAGGTGGGTAGATACCTAATACCTATAGGTAGGTACTTGATAAGTAGCGTTGCTAAACTTTAACAGGTATAGGGAACATTGATATTTGGCCTAAATAGTTTTAACAGATAAACGAGTCTCCGCTTTTTATTTCATAACCGTTATAACCATAGAACATTTGGGTTGGCTCGCAGATAATGGCCAGCCTTTGTGTATTTTTTTTTATATTTTGTTCAATCCTATCCCTATTTTGCAGTAGGCACCTACGACGAGGTACTTCCTCCTATACCTACTAGGTACGGAGACGTACACCTCTGTATGAGACTATGAGTTACTCTATGGTAGGTTAGGTACCGAATTTGAATTTGAATTTGACTCCTCACAAAGGTACTGCCATACCAAGTCTCATCTGTTTCTTTTTAGTCTTTGGTCCGAAGAATGATGTCATTGTTGACGCCTACCCGGTGCGGTGCTTTTTTTCTGTTTTTAGGTCTACAGAGTAAAAATTTTAGATCCACGCGACATCTATTGACGACTAGTGAAATTATGATCATTTTTCATTTGGTTCAGTTGAAAGTTTAACCAATAGATGGCATTAAAATGTAATCTTAATTTCAGCTGAAGGTCGAGAAGCTCTTTTTTTCCATCAGTGGAGTGTGGACGTCGATGCTACGTATACCTGGGACATTATTTAGATAAAGTACCTAGAGACCATCCTCTTATACTACCGACTAGTTTGTGCGGTGTCCTTCATCGTTTGAAGGCACTGGCATTGCCGCAGAATTTCCAGAAAATAAAATACGATATGATTTGTTTTCTATGTTTATTAGAGCGTATAAAAATAATAAGTAGGTACCTCGGTACCTATACTTAGCAAAGGAAAACGTATCATTACCTACATCACAAATTATAATGTTTTAACTAGGTACAACTAATTAAATTAAATTATTCTAATGTCGAGGCAGTGCTAATGAAATTTCCCTCAACCTATTAACCCCCAAATTAAATGGCAGATAAAAATACTTTCAACTTCCATACAACCCCAAAAGCACCGCCTCAAATGACAAAACTTCGTTGTCAAGTTAAACAAATAAATAGTTATTTTATCACTACAGTTTAAAATTCAATAGTTTTTGAACGCCTTTCAATAAACATTCATAATTTCAACCGACGATTACACGAGCACATGGCCTATCTTAGTATCTTTATTCGTTAGATATGAGTGAGCAGAGATTTTTATTTAGAACTCCATAAAAATAAGTGCTTCACTTGACTCAGCCTGAGTATTCCGTCAGCATACGAGCCCTAAGTAAAAGCGAGTCGCCGAAACAACCCGGCACTGAATGATTCACTTTTTATAAAGAACGGTATTTCATGGTACCTACATTACTTAAACCTAACGATGGATTATAACCCTTAAGGTTGAATTACACCGGGGCAACAACGTGCGACAGTGCCGCATGCTACATATTGTGACATGTGTCAGCTTGTGACATGCTACAAATCGAAAGCATTTGCGGCATTAGTGGCATGCGGCAGCCTATTTTACGCCGAGGCAACACCGTTAATTATCACAGTCTGCCACATGACGCAAGGTGTTGCCATGTCGCACGGTTCTTGCCACAATGTGCGATATTTTTTATTTTGTAGCATGCGGCCTTGTGGCATGCCGCAATGTCGCACCGTGTTGCCCCGGTGTAATTCAGCCTTTAAACTCGATGCAAGCTTCGAATAGTTACACTGTGTTTTGTCTTTTGCGTTGACAAGCAGATTCAAATTCGATCCAGAAAAACAACACACTGTACACACACTACATAAGTATTCCAAGCACAGTGGTTTAGTACGTAGATAGGTACCAATACCAACATGCTTTGTAACTTGTATACAATAATATAATGTAACGTACTCAGTTCCCAGCCGCAAACCTATTTGGCGCGCACAGTGAGAAGCTCAAAATTCATAAAATGTTCCAAAGGAAACGCTCGTGGCGTAGCTTGCTTAGTCAATCTTCACTGAATATCTAAGTTAAGCGACGTTCTGCGCGGTCACTATTTGGATGGGTGACCGTTAGTGGCATTTAAATCTGAGCGCTTCCGTGTTTTGTAGGGCATGTCGTTTAGTCGTGACGAAGGCCTTAAGGCGGCCTAAAAACTCATGCCACTAAGTGAGTTGGCCACTACCTCATGCAAGCTTGTTTGAACGGAAGATCAGCGTTGTGGTGTAAGACACAGTCAGAAATGAGCTGAGTTGGAAGCCTATTAGTGGCTAATAGTCCAGAGAGATAGTACCTACACATTCTTATGTTTTGTGTTGTTGTTCGAGAATTTCGCCAGTCTGGTTTGTGTCATAAATAAATGTATTTTCTTTCTTTCAAAAAGCTCTCGAATATGGCCAGTTATTACTAGAAGAAGAATGGTGGTCGAAATAAGGACTATCGGTCAATAGAAGTTTACTGCCACTGAGGCCTGAACTAGAACTCTCACTGGACGAAAACACACTCTTACTTCCAGTGTAGAAGGAAAGAGATGTATGCAACGGCTCTCTTCCTATACGTCTTCTCGCTCGCACTAGCGAGATGAAAGCTACGGCGATCGCACAAAGAAATATGACTCCTAAGATGCAGAACGCAAGAGCCATTTTTCCTGGCGACATACAGATTGTTTTGTCTCCGGGGGAAAATCCTCGGACGAATTCGTCTTCTTCTGATTCTATTCTTCTTGAACCTGGAAAAGAAAATGATCATCATAGTCAAAGAAGACAGAATAGAAAATGTGTTCATATCATATCAGTATCGGCCTATAGGTCTCCGCCATAAATTTCTAGAAAAAACTATTTTGGACCTTCTAGCGTAGGTACATCTATCGACCTACCTACCTACCTAACTAACAATTCTCCACAAATTTCGCAAGAACGTAGCTACCTACTAGCTACCTATGTAGGCAGATCTCAGAGCACTAAGTTAGGTAAAGTGAATAGTTTTTTTTATAAAACTGTATGATAGGACAAGCCGATGGCCCACGTGGTGTTTCTTCTTAAGGTATTTTTTCCTACCAAACTATCAATTCGTTTCAGCGGCAATTCAGGACATACCTCGTATAGATGCTTCATCCTCCAACTCAATATTAGGCGCGTGGACCTCTATACTGTTATACACTTCCAGTCTGTCAATCACTATTCCCTTAGCATCTTTATCGAGTCTCGCTTTCCTCACTAACCCATCCCTGGTCTTCTGAGGTTTCTGCAAAGCCCTGCAGTCAACCTCCGGACATTGACCTTTACATAGCTCTATACCGCATGTCAAATGCAGCTTTGCCCGATCAGGGAACTTAAAGGCTGAGAAAGTAGTCACAGCGTGTTGATACGTCATGATATTCTTCAGCATGTAATCAGGATCTGTTCTTGATAGCTTCAAATTCTTGCTTTCGTCTAGATTTTTGATGGGATCGAAAGGTTCTAGGTCGGAGAAGTCGATTTCGCTGCTCTTGTGCTCGTGGTGATGGATAGTGGGTTTGGTGAAGATGCCTTCGTCGATGGGACAGCCGGCTTCGTCGAGTAGCTTCTGTGATGCTTCTCCTAAGCCGTCGTGAGCGACGCAGTTGGTTACGCGAAGACCAACACCCACTGAAAACAACAAAAACCTTTTTAAACTTGAGTACCTAACCTCTAGTTTTCAGTGTTTCTGGGAGGAGGACTTTAATCCAGATCTCTGATTCTGTGTAAGGACAAGAACTGATTCTGTGTAAGGATCTCTGATTCTGTGTAAATAAATAAATTACAAAATAGAAACTGAAATTGAATGAGATGAGTATTTGCGTGCTCACAATAAGTTTACGTATTTAGAAGGCACTTGGCAACACTGAAACCTTCTTCTTAAACGTATTCCATGCTTATGTGGCAAGGTTTTCTGCATTTAAAATATGTTGCTGTTTGACTTCCACAAGTTACAGGAGACAGCCCCATTCTAGTATCTTCTCTTATCCCCAAAAGCTCATACTTTTCTATCAAAGTGTTTCCTCTAACTCAGAAAACTTCTTTATCATGCTTACCTGGTAAGGTGCATTGTATCAACAGCCTCATTTGCTGTCCGACCTCCACAGATGCCGGTTCACTGGCGCCCGCTGCTGGAGACAGTTCCATCCAAGCCCTGGCGGCTTCCATCAGCCATTCTCTCTGCTCCAGCTCTAAAGCACTTGTGAACCCTTGGCGGTTGCGGCCTGTTCTGTAATGCCAGAAGTTTGTTCGATAAATAAATGTTGATGGACATTGTTCATTGGGATTGAAAGGAAAACCTAATACAGCGCCAAAAGAATTTACTCACTTTGAAACGTCTCAACAGATGATCCTCTCTGGCTAAGCTGGGTTAGTTGCTAATCTGAAGTAAGTCGAAACTCCTTCAATATTTCAATTTTGGCTTAAACGAGTCCACTACTGAGGACTACCACAGATCATGGCACTACAAAACTAGAATATAATATCGTAAAACCATGTGAATCTATCATTTATTTACCTTGTTTTCTTAACTTCCAGACCATTCATTTCGCGTAGTTTTGAGCTGATCACTGTTTCTAACGCTGAGCTGTTTATGCGGACGGCCTTCGGTTTTAATTTGCATCTGAAATTGAAATAAAACATGTTGATTGATCAATAAACCAGCTAAATCGACCAAGCTCTACCAAAGCTGTAACTATAGCCTCCGTTAAAGTAAACGGCTTTTAGGGAACCCTTTATCAACGACCTTTACATTATCATAATTCACAGCCCGACATCACCCACGGCAAGGTCTAAGCCTCAGTTAGTTGTCACGTTCCTATACTATTCTCGCTTGTTTTCAACCAGCGACCTACTGTTTCACTGCTGGATTTCGATAACCACTTCTTTGCCATCATATACTTAGCTACTACACGAAGTGCTTGTGGCTATGTTTGCTTAGTCAATCTTCACTGATTATCTTAGTAAAGCGACGTTCTGCGCAGTCACTATTTGGATGGGTGACCGTTAGTGGCAATAACATCTGAGCTTCCGTGTTTCGGAGGGCACATTAAACTGTCGGTTCCCGTTCTAGGCGACCTAAAAACTCCGTAAAGGAAAGCCTACATTTTTTTAAAAGAATATTTTACCTGACAAGTATCTCCTGGTCTGATGACTGCTGTAATTGTTTGTCCATCTGCACCACCAGCTCAGCGTTGTAGTATAGTTCCTCGTCATCATCCGGCTCTGAATAGCTGCTGTTCAGAGGGGAGGTCCTGACGCCGCACGCGTTTGATGGTAACTGGAGGGACACCTTGCTTTGAAGGTTCCCTGTAAAACGGCATATATATATATATCTAAGAAAATTTACACAATTTAGAATCATCCTCAGCATTACAAATTTTCTAATAATTTCGGACACTAAGAAGTACCTATAGACCTATAGTACAGGATCCGCTATACAAAGATTTGGACCGAGCTGGTTAATGGATGAAAACTATTTTATTATCAACTAGCGATGATGATGATGATGTATTATACATATAAACCTTCCTCTTGAATCACTCTATCTATTAAAAAAACCGCATCAAAATCCGTTGTGTAGTTTTAAAG
The DNA here is from genome assembly GCA_947507515.1 of Eulithis testata. NCBI lineage: Eukaryota > Metazoa > Arthropoda > Insecta > Lepidoptera > Geometridae > Eulithis > Eulithis testata. The sequence goes on from OX382207.1 coordinate 7,123,302, forward strand.
ATCTAAGCATACATACATACAGACATTAGCACAGACGCGGGAAGCGACTTTGCTTTATACTATGTAGTGATAGTGATAGTGACGAAAATTTACACAATTTAGAATCACCCTCATTGCAGCTTTACAAATTTTTTCAGAGCTGTAGGTGGGTATAATTATTTAGTAAAAGAATGAAAATAACTAAAGGTAGGAGTTCAAATCGTTCGTATAGGAGTTTCGTAGCGTCATAATAGAGTCTTTTCTTATTCAGCATTCAGTTGCAAAGAGATCAGAAAATAGGAAGTCAGCTTTCTTACTGAAATTCGAAGTAAGAGTCGAAAAACAGCTAGTAGGTACCATGGACAGTCAAACCCCTTAGCTATTTCGAAGTTTACTTACACAACTTGGCAAGATAATCAAAAGAGAGTACTAAAACCTCCAAAATAGAAAAACCTAGGTCTATATTACCACTATGCATTATGATTTAACTCTATGTATAAGGTAATCTTTGTACTCTCGCACGTTTTCTGTCTAGAAGCTTAGTTCCAAAAGGCGATCGTCTTCGACAATAACCGGCTCAGTAGGATAGGGGTCGCATTATCATTTTGAAACTGGATCTAATACCAACCTATTACCTACGTAACGTGTAGGAGGTAAGTGTCTAAGTTTAAGTGCGCCTCGAGACGGGTTCTCTGTTTATGGCTGCTGTAGTATTTCTATTCTACTGTAGTAAAAGTATCTGCATCTACGTAGATACCGAGTTAGCGTTACTATTTATTCTGTGGCTAGGTAAAATAAGGCTATTTTTTATCTAGGTGTCTAAATACCTATCTTAGTTAACGGTATGTAAGTTTGTAAGCGAAACTTGAGGACGCCGAAAGCTCGAGGCCGCCCAGCCTCTAACTTTTAAAGGCTTAGGAGACACCGCGCATCAATAAGAGTAACTCTTCAAGTGGAATTACGATTAATAACTATCCCTGTATCAAAAGAAATTTCGTCGAACCCCACTCGACTCATAACTTTTCGGTTGTCATAAAAATCTTAGAGACAGATAGACACTGTGGTTGGCTGTTCCTAAAGGGAATGTTACCTTGAACCCTGCATTCCCTGGAGAAGTCCTTGCTGAACACGAGCCCCTTGAAAGGCTGCTCCATCTCCAGATGCACTGTCATGGCGCTCTTGTCACAAGCCGTGGTGACGTCCACCACCTGGTTCGGTCGGCTTTTCTGGCCAGGGGTCGGTGACGCGAGGCAGACCAGCAGTATTGTACGCCACATATTGGCGCGCCCTTAAAATAATGCAATCAATAAAAATAATATATGTTACTACATACAAAAATGTCATCAATTCAATTTTCTAAGGCTCGTCGGCGTAATTTACACCTAATGTACATGTGTGTGTAGTTCTGATTCTGGCTAAGCAGTGCGGAGCCTAATGATGTTTTACTCCGCCATTCATAAGCACGGCTTTTCGCACCATTGCCATTGGATAAAACCTACGATTGGATCAAAATCAGGGTGCTCTACCAGTGCTCTACAAAATTAAACTATAAATTAGGGGTAGGTACTGACAAAATCAAGTACATATAATTTTACAGTCTTCTGAAACTGAATATCCTAAAACCCAGTGGCGGATTAGCCACGTTGCAGGTGTAGCAAATGCTACGGGCCCCGCGCATTTGGGGGCCCCGCGCACCAACGCTTTCTCACCGTAAAACGTAAAATCTATCAACTTTTTCATAAAATGTCGAGGCTCGCTTCGCTCGCCGATGAGTACCTGCTAGTTTTTTTACTTGCAGTCGACAATGTACTTTAAAATCACAATTTTTGGTAAAGCTCAAGCTATCCAAGGGCCCCTTGATAGAAGTTTCTACGGGCCTCTCGTTGACTTAATCCGGCACTGCTAAAACCTGCCTGATATCTACGCTACGATTAAAAGTCTCAGACGATCAAGTGTTGCTCTAGAACTTGTGGTTAATTTTGTGGTTTCAGTGGCGGATATGATAGCAATTTGAGACAATCTTAGATTTTATAGCGGTTCTAACGCCTAGGGTAATTTAATCTGTTTTCAAATCGAGCCAATTCCGAATAAATTCAATAACCCAACCCAACTCAAGTACCCTGGCGCTTTTGTTGTTGCCAAAGGCGGCCAGGTCATCATCACATACTTACAATATGACATGTTTTATTGAAAAGCGCTTGGAAATTGGCTTCCGTGCAGATAAAACATCCTCTTGATCCGCAGAAGACAACAGTTTAGCGCCACTTATTTATAAGTGGCTACATTGTTAGAAAACCGTTGTTTCCGTTCTAATGGTAACTTCTGATACTCTACATAGATTATGTTCAGCGTTTACAACAATGATATTGTTTAGACGAATTTTTTTTTTTTTTTTTTATTATTAATTCTTTATTTCAGACTACAGCGGTCCATACAAGATTAAAATTAAACTAAAATTACTAGGTACACAATTATGTGAGAGCCTCATTTAGCGCCCCCATATTTTTAGTCATTTATTTTTCCAAATTCCTACCCACATTCAGGTTCAAATCATCTGCTAGTCCTACTCAGACATTTTAGAGTACTAACAACTGAAGATACCGGTACGAGGTGGTACTTGGTGTTTGATCCAATCACTGTCTTACTTCCGACAAGCAAATTGAAATTGGTCAAGTGGTCAGTGGTTTCTTCAAATTACCTAGTAATACCTACCAAAACGTGTTATAGACATGTTTATAATCAGCTTTTCCGTCGATGCTTTGAGAGTTTCAATCACAGGCTCCAATATTTTCTCATTTACTTTCAGACCGATATCTAAATATTCAAAAATGAAGGTACAGTAGGCCATAGCGAGACATATATTTCCAGAAAAAACTATATTGCGTCTTCTCCATGCAGCCTTCCACTGTCGTTTCATCGGGAGTGGCTCGTCTGCTCCATCCTCCATCTTCGTTCGTAGTCACCATCCGAATATGTTTAAATTGTATATCTAAATATTACCTAGCTACTGCAAGCATACCACTTTGCTCTACCTTCTTTACGAACGTACTTTAGTCATTTATCCGTAAATGGCCATTGGCTAATGACCAAGGCCTTCGTCTTCATCTCCGGCAGTTATTTAGCGGTAGTTTGTACCTCCTATACGTTTGTTAGTTGTAAATCTCTAACTATTATCTCGATTACGTTTTTCTTCGCATTCCGTTACTATCCCAGGCGTCAACAAAACAATTATATAAACCGTAGTATTGCGTAATTTTAATTAGCGTACACTTAGAACTGTATACAAGTGTGTGACCATCCATTTTACCGTTTGTAACGTGTGAGGTTGCGTGCGAACTGAGATGTATAGCGATCTTGTTTGGAGCCAAGACCCACCTATATTTTCTACATAAGACTGCTTAGAAAACAACTGATACCTACCATGAGCGAGGAGTGATATGATACTACTAATCTATACACAGTTCTAACAACAATAAAGGAGGTTTTCTTTCTTCTGTAATGGGGATTCCATAAATACAACTCTTATCTTTTTACACTCAACCTGATCCAGGTCTTGAGTTTGTATTTTTTTTAATTTACAGGAAATATTATATTGATCGTATTAGATTTACTTATTACAATTTCAAAAAGTTTCCATACAAAAGACAAAAACGCGCACCGTCCGCTACGCACCGTAGCTCGTAGCACTATTTTACGAGAAACCTACCAAATAACACATTCGCATTTATTGCGCAAACGCTAATATCAAATAAACTCAAACATAATTATATTTTTTGACAGCTTTGTATGAGAGTATCTACTCAAATCTACGCCCCTATAAGTAGGTATCTTATTAGTAAAAGCCTGAAGTTAGGGCAGTTACGGTATTATGGTATGAATCATACCTACAGAGTTTGCCATGGTTCAAAAACACAGTTTCCCAAATCGAACGATATGTATCGCAAATTGAATCGAAGCATCGATATCAAGTGAAAGCATATCCAGCACGACCTCTGAATCGTGCATGTTATCGGTATCGATCAGATATCATCGATTTAGAAGTCGGTTACCCAGAAACTTCACTTTTATCTCCTGTAGCGGCATGTTCAGATTTGGCATCGAATTCGGATGAAAAATGTCCCGCGATCGAACATTACATACGGTACAGGTAATGTTTGGTGTCGAATTCACTGGGTATAGCTACTTGTACTAATATTCTGTGATATATGTAGCTTATTCCCAGTGAATTTGCCAGAACAGTAGCTAGTATTTCAAATGTGACATGCTATAATGATACATTTTTAAATATGAGCTTTTCTTTCATACAAATAACAGTGTATCCGGTGTAATAGTGGCGAACTTGCAAGCATATCAAGCGCCGCTGCTTGAATACCTAGTAACTGGTTTCCTCACAATCTTTTGCTTCACCGTTCGAGAGCACTGGCATTGCGCACATAAAACGCATCCATAAACATTTCTAATTTCGTTTAGACGCACCGACGGCGGTCTATTTCATTTCTCATCTGCGAGTACAATCAATATCATAACTATATAGGCAGCGGAGCTCGCATTTAGCTGAAGGTTAAGACCGAGTCGAGGAACTATGGTAGTGAAAGTAAGCGTTGGTTTTGTTTGATAAATAAATCTTCAATGCAAGGCCGCTTATTAGCCCTAGCCGTACTAATGAAACTAATGTGTGCTTACTACCATCTGCCCACGTCAAAGCTACGATGTAAAAGTACCGGAACTGCACCTAATGCTAACCGTTCATCAACTTGTGCAACCGACCGTACTTAGGTACCTCCAGATTGATGACTGCCCACAGCAACACCTCCGGTATCTACCCAGCATCATTCGTAATCGTAATAACTTGTCAGTGCGTTTATAATTCAAGTTCATTGCTACCTCTGGAGGTAACGACCAATTTTATAAGCCGCACGGAAATAATCGATTTGTGTCGAATGACAGTAACCCAGATTGTAATCTACGATGCTGGGAATTATACAGAACTGTGGGCTAGAATTCAGGGAAACTAGAGTTAGTATAAATTGATGTAATTCTTTTTCCTAAAGGCCATAGAATTATAATTGAAAATGCAGGCACTGAAGATGACTTGAATACTGAGAGGTGATACGGAAAAGAGCAAGTATTGCAGAAAAAAGAGGAGAGGTCAGTGATGGATCACAATGAGACTCATCACATCATTCAACAGACATGCATCACAACTGCCATTAGAAAATTATTCAGAAAAAGGTAATAAAAAAACCACAAAATGTGAGACACCTCACCTAAATAAGTTCAGAATCCAATTTAATCCAAAGCTCCGGTAAATTCGCAACAAATAAACGACAGTGTCATTAGTCGTTCGTAATTTCACGACCCGTTATGAAAACTGTCTCCGAGTTACAATTTGGAATTTATTGTGAGTGAAGGTGGTCACGTTAATGGTTTGGAATTCATTTTACGATGAAGTTGAAGAAAGTAGTTTTTACGCAGGCAGCGAGCATGTGCTAAATCTGAGGTACCTGTTCTGTTCCTTTAGACATTCGTCATAGCCTTAAACAGTATGCGTTCCTAATGTGCATGGAATAGTTATGACTAAATTCTATTACATTTACATAAAAAGGTCCATGTAATAGTAGATACTGCTTGGAAATAAAGTAACGAGAAAGAACAAAGATACTATGCCTATCTCCGATATACGATTGGGATTGTTCGTTGTTCCCACCGCCATTGTTATTGCTTCGACTTATCGAAGAGTTTCACCTTATTGTTCCATCTTGCAGCTCACGTGTGTTTGTTAATTGGCATAATCATTTCACTCTGGGCTTACAAAAACTTGGAATGAAGGCCACTTCCAGACTTCCTACTGTGGTGAGAATAAGCCTTCATGTTTGTTTTGTATTGTGCTTTGATCATTTCAACGGATTATTTTTTGACTGAATTTCGTTGACAGGGCAGGACTGTTGAATAAAAGCCATCTTTGTTCTTCTGAATACGAGATGTTCATGATTATAGATGTGAGCTTGTAGAAAATCTTGTCTCAACAATCAGATTTTCTCCAGTAGCAGTATGCGTTTGCAGAAATTCTGAAAACAACCATTCCCTCCTTAGCGTAAACGGCTCAGCAAATTAAATCTTTCTAGGACACGGATGCTTACCTACTGATTAGTACAGAAGAAATAATAGTACAAGTACGTATACAAATAGAGCTACGGTTGAGATAATGCCGCAGTTACCCCATATTTTGGCAGAATAGCGAAACCGTTTTGAACCTATTAAGTTTACAACTGGTACGCAAACGTGAACGTTCTAACTGTTACCCGGCAGCGTCGACTAATTTACGCTGTTATTATCCGTTATAAAACGCACAAGATCCAGGTAGTAAAAAAACTTTGAACTTGGAGATAAACTTCAATTTTGAAAGTGAACAATTATTGATTAAAAAAAACAAATTTAGTAGGTGAAGGTAGAGTACAATGATCTTCTAAATTTTTCTTATGCAACCTATGGAAAGTAAATTATGCAATAATGTACCTTCTATCATTAAAATTATGCATGTGATAATGTGGGTTAATTGGTATCAAACCCGAAATCTTACAATTTTATGTTTTGTCCATTCATAAACATAGCGTTCTCATTAGAAACTGCATGATCGCGTTCCAATTGACTGTCTCCAAACTAACCTACTTGTAAGGTCATTAAAATCGTAAAACATGCTGCAGGAAATCAGAACTGAAGAAGCAGTTCATCATATCCGAAGGAAGCAGAAAACCGGCGAACACGGAATCTAAACCGTTATGGATATCCCGCGTACCGATAACAAATCCCGTTCTTTGCATTATAAGTTGATTAGCTTCTAATACTGCGGAGATAATTTTTAATTATACCTACCTGGAAGCCGTACGTACGGTATTATTTAGCTTTATCCACTTGCTAGGCTCGACTACACATGCCTACCTATTTACCTAGGTTACTAAATAGGTACTGAAATAAATAAATAAAGATTGTTTGGAGGTATGACACGACTTCTACGAGTAGTTCCAAACTAAGCAAAGCTATGGGAACTACAATGCTAATAGAATACTATGTAAGTACTTATTTCTGGAGTAAACTATCTAATCCTAACTGATTCGTAAGTGGATAAGGTATATTGAACGTTCACACGGAACTAAGTAGCAACCGCAGCGCAAGCCGCAAGTCCGTAAGAACTGTTAGCGGTATCGTCAACACCGGTTGATAGTGCATAGCATGCTATTGTACGAGTAGGTAAGGTCCATAGAGAATGTACTACAATAAAATGAAATGTACAAAGAGAATGCAGTTCGTATTCCGTAAGGTAGGCAAATAAATACGGAAGCGACTAGGCTACTGGTAAATAGCCGTACAAATATTTGACGTGTCAGAGCGGGCGCTGCGCTAATAGTGATGCGCTTATTGAATTACTCTTTAGCTATTCTTTGTACTAATACTGAAACGATTAGGTAAATAGAATTTCAACCTCCCTTCAGATGGTAAATCTAATCAGAGGGTGTGTCATCTTGTAGCGCCATCTAGCACGCTACTCGTACATAAAAACTATCCCAGATCGCGCAAACGAAGTTATCACTGAGTTTGAACATGAGTAATGCTACGGAATACCATCCATTGGTCCTCGGAGCGCGAGCCAAACATCGCTCGGCGCGGAAGATCTTCCATTTTTGTACCTACCGTGGTCTCCTCAATCTCTTCTCAAATAAATGTCTTCACTTCATACCAGACTATGGCAGTTTCCTTCTAGTTCAAACAAAGTAATAGCAGCCTTGGCAGCGTCCTAGACAGTTACTCAGCGTCAGCGAGACGTCACATGTGAACCTACCGGAACACTTTCACTATCATCGTCTGCATTTACGATAGTTATCTAACTGAGAGCCCAGACCAATGTGCCAATAGACAATATCATATTAGCTAGTGAACCATGTTGGTGTCAAAGTTCTTCGCTCTAAAACAGACTGTTGGAAGCAGAGCCTAGAAATATGGATTTAGAATAAGAGGGAACAGATCTGTGATGAAAAACCGACTTCAATTTGAATATCTTAGGGCTTCATTATCAGATGATGATGGCAGTTCATGGGGATTGTTCAATTGATCGAAAACACCAGTAACAATACTGAAAAGTCTCAGGATAGCATTATAATTCAGCTATCGTGTGGATATACTTATTTCAGACAAACTAAGTTAGGTACTAAACAGGTTTTGATAAAAAAAAATATGGGACTACCTATCCAATTCAGGTAAACAAAATAATTTTTCAAATCGGTTTATAATTGACGGAGTTCTGAAACAAACATGTGACCTAATTGAGAGGCTCCTGCTTTTATGTAGTCACTTAAAAATACCATTTTGGAAAAATCTTATAATTGTCATCAAATCTTATTATAATAATCGATTGTTCTACCGCTTCGACTTTGGTCAATCAAAGAGCTCAGACTGTCACGCACGGAAGAAACTTCAACATTTGTATCAAAAGACGATTCCCACCAATCTTCTACTTTCACAGTTACTGAATCTTCTGCTTCAGGTTCAAGTTCCGGTTCAGGTACAAGTTCAGGTTTAGGTTCAGGTTCGAGTTCGATATCTGGTAAAGCTAGGTTGGCTATTTTAATCCGCTGTTTTCTTATAACAGCCAAAACCATTTCTTCTGTGTCCAAAGCTATTTCTAGTGGTAGCTGACGTAGCTGTTCAGCAACAGTTTCCCCAAACAGGTGAAACTCATCAGCATTTGGTTTTGGATGTGGACCAACACTTTCAGGAACGTTTACTGCTTTGTCTACTAATACCGGTTTTACGGCTTTTGTATCGTCGTCCGATTCAACGATTTGTAGTGGCGCGTACCGTGTCTGAAACAATCAATATTTATTCAGCTAAGAAGGTAATGAACGCATTGAGACCTTCGTCCAATACCTTTCCACCATCTTTTTACATCTAGTACCTACCTAGGTAGGTAGGTACTAGATGTAAAAAGATGGTATCTGACTATGTAGGTAGGTACCTACGTGGCATCTCGCTGCATCACTAGTAGCACGTACCTACCTACGGTGCACGCGCTATATCTATTTCTCGAATAGTCCCGAGACTTTCGATACCTACATTTCTTTGATTACCCAATTTATTTTTTCTCTATATTTGCAATGTAAGGCAGGTACCTACCTAGGCCAGATCACGTGGCACTTGGCAGTCTGGAAATTAATCAATCCAGCCAGACGCATGCGTATCGAATCGAACGAAAAACGGTACCTCCGTGGTAAACAAAGAGAAGGAAATTCCAAATGAAATCAAATTTGATGTCAATTCAATCTAACTTTAAACTTGTCTTGATCTTTTTGTTAGCTAATAATAAATTGTCAGGCGCTTAGGTGTTCTGAAAACTTGTCTGAAAGATTGTGCTAAGAACACTTTCTTGTACTAAATACTAAATATTCTGTGATGAGAAGAGGGCGTAATTTTTTAGAAATTTTACATTGTACTGCGCTGATTCCAGAAAAGTTTGGCCGACGAGTCTTGAAGGAATACCTACTCTATCAGGCCCTGTTATTGTACAGCGGCTTTTGTTATCACTGTCATTTCTATGGCAACGAAAAGAGATGGCATGGTCAAATTGGTCAACCACGCAATATTTAGCTGTGGTGGCCTATCGAAATTCAATTGAGATGGCATGATAACATTTTGCAGTGGTCGCTTAGATTAGAATATCTAAATACCTATAAATAGTACTTAAACATTGAACCACAATACTTACCTCATTCTTCTTGTCTCCATTTAGCACATCAATTATGAAGTTCATATGAGGCAACCATTTAATCCTCGATTTATATATTTTCCCTTTTCGTGGTTTTCTAGCTTTTTGTAATTCGTTGGTCAAAGTGTTCCTGAGCACGCGTATCCTTCCAATCACCTCTAGTGTATTTACCATATCCAAAGCTTCCTTGATCTGTGTGTAGGCGTCTTCTCTCGCGCCTCGGTTTTTGTACAATGGATGGTTCGGGTCCCATAAGCACCTGTGTTGTTTGTATTCGTTAATGAATTTGATGTTTCTTGATGGTTCCCATCGAAACGTGTTGAATGTCGCCATTGTGGTAGAATATTCGACCCCCCCGATAGCTTAGGGTGATCGTTTTTGCAACGCGACGCGCGATTTACAGGACGTCAGCCCAGTACCAGTGCTGGCGCGTCACTACTTTCGTTCCGTCCGTTCGTTCCGTTCATTCGTCACAAAATGGCGATTAGCCCTCCGAATATCGATCTTGTTTACCCCCCGCATCCCCTGTACCATCCCATCTCACCTTGAAATCTGTGCGTCACGTGGGGTTCCACAGTTGTTTCGAACCCGTGATATTATAAAGTAGACGGTAGATATAGGTAGGTAGAGGTACCTAGTACCTACTCATACCTTTTTTACACTATGTAGATAGGTAGGTTTAGACCTTTTTATCTCCACTGGTGTTGCGTTGACCGTACCTTTTCAATAAGTAGGTACTAGGTACCTATCTGATTATGTAGTTAGGTTAATGTCTCGTAAAATTTCATGAACTAGGTAGGTATTTAAGTCAATTCCTTTGATATAAAGGAGGTGCTGATTTAGGCAGGTAAAACCTCCACGTTCCATTTCCGGTTTAGTAAGTACCTAGGTATTAAGTTCAAGAACCTATATACCTGTAAAATAAAACCAAGATAATAAAATATGGTGACATTTACATTCCCGGCATGAACACATTAATATCTGCCTCGCTCAGTAAATCAGTTGAAATGTGAGCATTACGTTGAGTCGGTATGTCCCGCTAACTTACTTCAATCATCAGTCTTATCACGTACCAGCACATCTACTCTAAATAACTTATTATTTAAAGTCAACAGTTCTTATACCAAGGCTATAAGGCTGAACTTTCCGTGTGGTTTGTAAATCGATTGGTATGGTTACCGCGTAGTGGCCGACCTCTGGCTGTGACCCACAGAACCTTGATTCGGGTTGGGTGAAAGTCGGGAAACGCTTGAAATAAGAGTATGGTAGGACATTAGGAATTTCAATAGGTATAAGTATAAGTATAAGTAAGTAACCTTACCTACCTACCTACTACTTGACCAACTGTAAACAAGTATATTTGTATCATCCGATTTTTGATGAACTGAATTTTTGAGCTTAAAAGGATGCAACCAGATTGAAAAACATTTGCATAGTAGGTATAGGTAGGTGGTACGTTTAGCAAGAGTTTTAGTTCAAAATCAAAATGTCTAGTTTTGGCAGCCAGGCAAAACACTCGTTATCACTAGATCCGAAATAGAAATTGTTATCATATCGAGTCTCTAGGTAGAGACTCGATGATAACAATCACGGGCCTAAGGTGTCGAGATCGTTAAGCCCTAGGGCCTAGGGCTTAGAGTCTAGGGTGTCTCCTTTGAGGCTCTGATCTATTTACCCATTTAAACTCCGTACAGAACTTCTACCGAGTATTAGGTCTATTGGAACCTAACTTTGGATGTCCTAACCTAATCATAATCAACAGTACCTACTACCTACCTAATTAATGTCCAGTAGGTATAATTATCTAATACCTTTTTAAATGGGAAGCTTACTCCATTACCCCCAAATAACATACTCGCTTATTTATTAACCTACCTAATAAATTAATTATTACATACATAGGTATCAGATTTTCGCGATAGCTTTTCTGAAAATTACCGTTTATCACCAATGACGTAAGTAACAGGTAACGAATTGCCCTATTCTAGGGCACGACGGAATGCCGTTACTTGGCCATGACCGTAACCATAGAATGACTAGTGTAGTTGTGTATTGTGATTCATTACGACTTTATCACTCTCGTAATACCTTACATCTTCAACATCAGACATACTATCGTAATATCTTATCAGAATACTGTGTAGAAATGTTTTATTCGGTCTTCTGAATAGCAATTATCATTGATTAGCAGTCAATGATGATTGCTATTCAGTAGAGCCTCAATAGTCCCTCAAACTCTTGTAAAAGAGTATTTTTTTACTATGTCCAGATAGATTACATTTTGTGGGCTTAGTCCTAATTCTGGAGAGAAACGGAAAATAATTTAATCCTTAAATTGAAATGAATATAGATTCAAAATTTTAATCACAAGCATGGTAGATATCCTATAAGATTATAGACTCTAGCTAGAAGATATAAAAGGGGTAGTCAAGCTCGTCCCAACATTACGTTTGACACTAGCCCACAGAATTAATTAAACACATGGGTATTACGGTACTCTTACCTGCGAGTATCAATGTTGTTGAGAGTTCCGATCGCGTGTTTGTTTTATATCTACGTGTACATCTACGTGCTGGCCGTGACCGTACCGAAGACAATCATGGAATGACGGACATGCGTCTTGTCTTGACGCCTCAATCGAGATTGAAATTGAGGATAATTCATTGTGACGGTGCAAGATAACAAGTCCATTTTCTGTCTCTACAAACTCTGACAAGTTGGAATGCCACACTCGCCAACATAAAACTCCGCAGCATCAATGTACATACTTACATACCTACCTAGTGTGGCTTAGATAGGCTGGTACTTCTTGAAAATGCACTTAAGCGTCCTACTACCATTCGTAAATTCATAAATCGATAGTACAGAGCCTAAAGTATGGTAAGTAATAGGTATTGGTTTGTAATGGTACCAGGTAGGTACTTAGGTAGGTAATGGTTGCTGCAGAGATAGTAGTATCTACTACGTATTCCATGGTAAGGTACTGGACCGTTAGTCGTGATGCCAGCTAACTCGGCCAAAGAGTAATGGCAAACAAACGTAGAACCAGACTCCAGCGACACGTATCTGGGTACAACCCACACAGAAAACTGTAAGAACAGTAGAACGTAGGTACGGAACATCTAAAATTCACTAAGCTAAGACAAAAGTCTAGAAATAAAAACCGAGCGCGACATCTAAATGCGATGTAATGCATTTTTCCTTCGACAGACCCTACTTTAACATTTAAACCATAGGTTTTCTGCTCTGTGATCCCATACCACATGCCGTCATTAAACAGCTGATTTTTGGCGCTAGCATGGTTGAAAAGTTCCGCCAAAGAACCCGCGACTTTTAAAAGCCATCAACATCTGTTGCTGACTGTACTCTTGCTGTTACTACTCTAAGCTCGTGCAAAACCAGTTAAAACGTGCTAAAACAAACTAAACCATAGCTTCCTTCACGACTTGCCGTGAGAAATGTGCGGATTTGTGCAAGGTCTAAGCCTAAGCAGGAACTCTTGCGTTGGATTTACTTATTGCATTTATTTGTGTCAAGTCAACCTGCTATAAACGAAACGCTTGATATTCATCGAAAGAAACATTCAACTAGCTTTTTCGCAAGTTTTGGATCAATGCATAGGAGTGTGATATTGAAGGAAATCTTGATCCCTTTCAAGCATTTATAAACTTAACCCTAATAAATAATTCAACTTGAAATTGAAACATGGAGCAAACGATTCAAAAAATTCTTAGCAAAACCACAAATACTCAATTCATTCTATGTGTTTGGTTAGTAACATTTACAACCATCAATATCTGGAAAGATCGATTATATCTCCGATGTAAGAGGACTAGTGAAATGAAGGCTGTTTAATTTATTGTGTTGGCACTTGGCACATATAAAACAAGTGCACACGAAGGGCCCTGCAGGCAACGGCCTCGCTTTGATGCTTGGTTCAAGGCCTACAGACAACGGACACGTTCCGTGTCTGGAAGACCCTGAACCATTAATGAAATCGCCTTTTACTGGGATGGGCAGCGGGCACGTCAAAAGTCATAGCCATGACTCGATAGAAGAAAAATATCAAGTAACATTTTACAGAAACCTACCTAAGTATACATGTATGTTAATGTAAATGCTTTATTCATTTGCATGATGTTACAATGAAGATAACTACAATAAGTTCTCCCACTGCAATGAACGGGATTTGTACAGGAAATATATATTTAACTCATTCATTAGTGCTATTGTTGTTAGTCCCTAGGTCACAGACTTACCAACGGTCTAGACTAGTCCACCGAGATTTTGAAAGAAGTGAAACTCCCCAGGTAAAACCAAACTTTGACTTTTAACTCTCGGTAGATCTCTTGTTTATTAATGCGGAAGCAACACAACGCGGGGTACTTATTTGATGAACACGATAAATTCATGGAGGTTTCACATCTATATCTATATCTGTTATCGTTTAGGTCGAGATCTAGCTTTGTAAGCCTTATTAATTAAAGCTATCGTGACAGGATCGTGAAAGCCGGTGACAGAGTGTGGGTGAATGTTCCTAGGTAGGCTGGAGAATCTAAAGATGCTACATTATCGGCAATATCAGCTCTTATAATGGAACATCGAACTGAGATCATTAAGGACAGAACAATGGTACAGGAACCAGGATAGCCAACACAATATTTACTATCAAATTTGATAATACTGAAAAGCAGAAACGTATTAGGTATGTAAGTATAACAGGCTCTGTAACGCATGGGTTCGACAAATCCTGGAAAGTTTTGTCTACAACAAAAACGCCTTAGGACAAAATGAAACGCATTAGAATTAAATGAACCTGGTTGCTTCTTTAGTTCCAAAATATAGATGTGCTGCTGTGGATAATGAGCTAGCTGTCTGCATTAAGCTGTTCCATAGAATATTACTGTGTAGTATGTAGTCTGTGTCTGTACCTCCTATCAGCTCAGTTCAGGTTGATCGCACTTGACTGCGAAGTGTATAGAGAGCACGAGTCTTCCGCGTTTGTATCGACGATCTTCGAGTTTAACGGCCTGAATAGACCATGGTAATGGTTTTCTTAGGGGAATGTTCGGTGGGGTAGAAAATTTATTTAACCTTACTTTTATTGCTGTTTGCTTATCAGTTTTTGCAAACAGGTGGAGCTTTCTTGTTGTTCTACTAGTTGCTGTTTCTGTTTACGGTGAAACGGTACCTACTCATTGTTTTGTTTCGAGGACATGTAGTAGATATTGTAGATGAATGCATCTGTTGTCTCTGAGATAGGTACAAATTGGGAAAATTATCATGATGTCCTACAAATACAATTGCCTCCATAATAGCTTAGTAGGCAAAAGTCATTGCAGGAAACGATAGTTAGAGATACATAATAGCTCTGCCTGGACCGGTAAGGATAAGATGGATTTTGAATTTATAAGTTGCAACTGAAAAAGAAAGCATTGCAAAAATGACCAAAATTTTCCCAGCTTTAATTCCTGACTTCCCCTAAAGCTTAGGTACCTACCTTATTGATCTGATTTTACTAGTCTCTTGAGTACTCTTGAGGTTACTCACACCTTTAAAATCACTCATCAGACGGAGGTTTTCTAGCGTTACAAAGCAACCGTGATATTCAGAAAAAAACTATGAAAATTAAGCGTAGATGCGCAATTTTCTAATCTTCCGTAAATCACAGAAGCCAATCACTTGAACCGGTTCAATGTGGTATGATACCAGCGGGTACTAGTGGTATAGAATCAGAGGCTCTTCCGCAAGTAACGGCACCCGACCGCCCTTCGAGATTGCACTTAGTTGGGTGTAGGTTAATGTTACTACAAATCCGGGATGCTTGCTCTTGGCGCCTTGCCTTGAATATGTTATAGAAGTTGGCTCTCAGGACTAGTATTGCCAGAAAAATCATACGGCTATTTAAGGGCTAAATATGTAAAGAAAACGGTCGATGCTAAGGTGATTTTAAATAAGACCCATTATTGGTTAGGTTTCCGTTATGAATTAGGTAAAGACATCATTTTCCACCGGTTTTTAAGTCCGAACCAGAAAAGCGTCTGAATCAGTCACTTCATATCCCAAAAGCTGACTCTTAACAAATGGAACTATACCTAGGGTTGAAGAAAGAACAAGGAAAACGAAGAATGTTACAATGGATTATCTCAGCTGCCTCCCATGCGCTGTAAAATGAGTTACTTCCCCATTGTTCTAAGGAAGCACGTATCATGATCTGCCCCTCCTATAAACATGGTTGCAGGGTGTAAATTACTTTTTATTGCCATACTAGCGTACCACGCTGCCAGGTATTTCAACAACGTTATAAAAGAAATAAGGGACCAGAGTGTTTGAAAAATATAACGCTTTTGGAACTTGTGTTGTGACTCTACAAATAAAACATAGGCATTGTAACTATACTTTACTTACTGTTCTAGGTGTGCTGTAGTCTTTTATTGGTATGAAAAATGGTTTATTGAAGGGTTCAGAATAGTAGCAGTATCTAATTGATTCTTTGCCTGATTCAGAGCAGCTCATGGACGAATAAACGAGTCGCTGAATAAAATCTTGCCGTCGACTATTACTGAACTTTTACAAGCAGCCCTATAGCTCAGCGTATTTCTGCGTTTTTGTTTTGGATGCACAAGCAGAGATATAACTAACCATTATAGGTAAAGGCTTATTCGCTTATTTCCGATCCAATAATAGGATACTGCGTCGATCCTGTAGGGCTCCGGTTTTGATTTATTGAAATAAATTCAATTCAGATTGTCGGAGCCGGTCTGTAGCAAATAGCTTAAAAGAAGGTAGCTATAATCGCAGTTTATGGTTCCTTAGTTCGTATTTTGTGTCTATTTAGATATGAAATTGTGTATTGGCATTTGTGAGGGTATTTATGTCCTCTCGAGAAGAAAAACAAGCTTTGTCTAAGAAGAATGAGTGGCATGCAACGCAATCCACGTAACGACATTTAAAAAAAAATGTTTTATAAACAATTATCTGTTCAAATACGGTGGAAAAGGCTAGCCGAAATCGTCGTTGGGCGCTCTGGCGGAATTCATAGGCCCCTTTCGCTCTGCTCAACATAAAAGCGAAACACGGTATTTTCTCAAGATATTAAATCAGCACGACTTCCCAGAAGCGAAGCGAAATGTACAATCCCGGTACATAACGGTGATCCCATTAGGTCGCGCGCGGTATGCGCCTAGAGAAGTAAAGTGTCTATGCGACAAGCTACACCCTAGGGCTTTTCGGCCGGTGTTCCCCTACATACCCGTATCACAGCTTTTTACAATTTATAATATATCATAATCACGACACATTTGACCTAACCTTGTTTAGCTTTAGGACGACTGAATAGACCGGATTGAGACATTGACTTAGTATACGACGTTTAATGTCTTTTGTGGTAGACACTTTTGAGCGCTAGCTCGAAATCCATGTGTTTTTATATCGACGGAGTGAGTCGTGAAACCATACCGAAGAGATCGAAACTCAATCCCGTATAGGTTTACATAACGGTGATCCCAGCATACCGAGGTATGCACTAGCGCAGTATGCGACATTGTCAGTACCCTTGGGCTTTTTGCCGATACGATAACCTACATGCCCATTAGTTTGTTTTTGTCTGTTACACTAATGAATATGCACTGAAACTTACTCAGATCTGAACATTAAAGCTAAAGGAATGGAGCCACAAAAACAAGAAGTTCCTTAGAATATTTGCCGTGGACTGGGTTCTGTAAAGATTAGAGAATGTATTGTCCAGACTCAACGTCAGCACTTTGATACAAAAGTGTTATGTAAATTAAGGTACGTCAGTGTAATAAGAAGTCCTTGACTTAATGAAGAGATTATTCACCAGTTCATCACGCAATATTAAAAGGAACTAAGCAGCAACAAGCCATTATTGCATTAAAATCATTCAACACGGAATCTGCAAACAAAAAAGGCATAACTTATTCCAAAGAATGAAGAAGTCACTCAACCGACAAGTTTAACGTCCTACACCACGCGCTATTATATTAATTAGCTTATTAGTATAAATTACTAAGCTAATGATTGCAATTATGCAACAAAAACTAGGATTTAAAATGTCCTCTTTCCTTCCGACCTTGCGTACGCACTTGGTATTTTCAACTTTATCGCGTAGTAATAAGATTGCGAAGAGATTATGTAAGTGCGAAAGTTGTTCTCAGCGCATCTCCATTTCAATGGCATGTTATCAAATGCTATGTTTAAAATGCCGGTTCTAGTCAATCTCGGTTTATGCAGATTTGAGGACGATGACCATGCGACTTGCGAGCTCGGGAACATCTTGGGAACGCATCGCGTCAAGTGGTTACATCAAACAACTTTTGCGGGGGAGGATTTTACCTAGGAACATAGTGCCAGCCAAGTGTCACGAATAATGAAAAAGGAATAAAATTAAGCGAGTCAGTTATTTTTTTGTTTCACATTTCTGATAGTGGTTAGCTGGTAGAGAATGCTATTTTAGCATTAAGTTCGCCTGTATACACTACATTAAGTTGTGCAATAAAGAATTTTCTATCTATCTATCTATAGTGGCCTACAGCTCTAGAGTGAATATGACGGGTAAGTAAAGTACCAATTTAAAAAAAAAACTTGCATGATCAAGATAACTGTAAGTAGTTGATGCCATTTTCTGTCCTTCGAAGGACCAATCTTTTTTAGGTTTCGCATACGATTATAGCAATTTATAAGTCTTTGGTCTGGTTGTGTAAGGTCTAAGATTCACAGGCACAGAATAGAAATAACTACGGAACCTACCTACAGGTTCGTTCACCGCTCATAAATATGCTCATAAAAGGATTGTCTGTTGGTAGAGTTCTAAGCGAGGTATTCGAAGAGATATAAAAAAAATTCTGTGCATAGGTACGCTACTGAGGTACCTAATCTCATCATACAAATCTACATCGTGATTTTTACAAGCATTTTGCAAGCAACCCAACCAGAAAAAAGAGTGTTACTTTGAACTTTTCGTATTATACTGAATTTATAGAATCGCAAAGCGTACGAACGAATTTTGTAGTTTTATTCCAGATTTGCAGATCATATAATACCTGCTTCGTAGGAACATTATTTATTTTGTCTAATAAATAGTTGCGTAATGATGTGCACTGAATATTTACAGAAACCTACTCAGACTGGCTAAAGACGAACACATCACGTAATAAGTTTGTACACTTTACTCTCTTTTGAATTCAAGAAGTGGTCGAGAAAGTAGGATTGTTTTTAGTGTTACAAATAAAACTTGCGTAATTGTTCATCTGAAGTTACTACCAATTGATTGAATTCAAAATTCAAGAACCTCAGATTTTATTGAATGAGATCTCTAAGTAACCACTTTCGTGTTGTCGAATACACGTGAAATCATTATGTAATTAAATACGTGTACGACTAATATTCGCACTAAGTGAGCGTGAAGATAAGATGTAGGGAAAACGCAAATCAAGATTCATTGACAAGACACGCGTGGGAGAATAGAAGAGTCGCGATAAAGTGCGACAATATCCACCAATCTGTAAAATAAGTGATTTTATTAGACGCGAGAATTGGCTAATAAAACGTATATTTTTTATTCTGCATTTTGTACGAGGTAAAGTGCGAAGTTTCTGCTCGGAAGAATATACTTACCTACAGCTTGCGAAATCGGTTTTTTCTTGCAACGGGTATTACAAAATGATTGCACGTATCAATTAACATATTTTCGTGTTTACAGCTTTAAAAACAATTAGCTAATCCGAGTATGACGAAGCTGTGCTGTATTATCATTACTAGCAACCCTGAACTCTTTTTCTTTGTGTAAAATTCGATGCGCTGAAAGTGAACGCTTCCCAATTTGCATAAAATATATTGCAGTAAGCGACCTTACATACTGTAACCGCAGATATTGTTAGGTTTTGTTAGTACAAAGTTACTACAAATGCAGTGACAAAAGTACAATGTGGTCGCTTGACCCAAACTCCGTTCAAAGTGTCTTTTATATAGGTACCTACCTACCTACCTACACTGTTTGTTAATGATGTGGTAAGGATTATTGAGTGTTTAATGTCTTAAATTGATGAATCTTTAAATGAAATATTTTACAATGCCATTAGACAAGATGTCTCTAAGTGTATACGTAAATGAATTCGGAAATAGGTACGTTGCTTCGCTTCGGTGCAAGTTATAATATACCCCTACATCCTACAAAACTTTCAAAGGGCATGCAATCGTACTCGTAATAGTTTTAAATATAAATTCTCTAGCATGCCGGCCTCTATTTGTCTCGGAGTTAATGATTTAAGTGTTGCTATTCCAGTAAAAGAGTTCTTCTTGCCCACTAGCCTTTTTGGAGCGCTTTATTCCTATCTTTGAATCAAATTACCCGCTGGATTACTGTGTTTTATTGCAAGATGACTTGATTCATTGCTATAAAACGCACACAGCAATAAGAGAATAATTACTCATTCATGCTAAGATTCGTATCATACAGCAAATAACATCAAAATTGGGAAATAGTTTTATAGATGCAACATTGAGCTGCGTGAATATGGTGCGCGCTGAAAAATTTTCATCCCGAAAGCAATTCAAGGTTTTCTTGAATTTACCCTTTTTTTAAGTATTGTAGGTAAGTAACCTACACATTAGGTGGATTACCCTCAAATGCCTGATAGTAAGGATAGAAACAATAATCCTAAGTAGAATCTATACGATATAGCACGCTGCACGAGTCTTGCAAAACATCCTCTGGTCTACCTCTATTAGGCCATTGTACGCGTTGCCTTCAGATCCATCCAGGCTGCGGTGCATTGTTCGTGTTACAACACTGATAGTGATATATGGGGCTTAAACAATTGGGGCTATTTAAAGATTTTCCTTCGAAGTCACGGTAAAGCTCTTCTCAAGAGGTTTTTATGGTTTCAAGCAAGAAATAATATATTTTCAGACTCCCTACTCAACAAAGGAGACGAAACCTGTATTCTGAACCAATGCACTAGCAAAGCCAGAAATTAAGAATCCAAAGATTGATTTTGTGGAAGTTTTTGTGAAAATCTGTTAATAATGCTAACTTAAGCCATGATTTACGCATTACTTTACGCGTCTTGAAATAACAATATTTAGGGATATTACTCAGATCTTTACGTATGGAGAATAACGGAGATGTGGTACATTATGGGGCTTTTCATTTAATATTCACTTGGGCAAAGTCAGTCGGCGTTCTAACACGTATTTGTAGACATCTTTCTCAAGCAAGCCCTCGAATACTCACTCCCCAGACGCTACCCGATTAAAATTTCGTCGCAGCTAACATTACTATGTTGGCTACGCTTCCTCTTCCTGCATCAGGCGGCAGCGTGGTGAATACTAAACAGCAGCAACAATTACCCAGTCTGCCGGAACGGAACGGTTTAGGCACACATTGCAGCTGAGAAATGGATAATGCCTTATAGACTGATGACTATTGACATCATGCGACCAAGTTGATCTATAGATGGTAGCCCTGAAAGGACGGTTGAGTAGGAACAATAACTTCCGGTTTTAGAGTGGCATAATCTCTTTCTTTATCCCAAGGAGGCACAAATCTTTTACAGGCTGTTTGAAGAATTTAATAAATACCCTAACTTTATTGAATAAACTAGTATTTTAGTTTTTTTGTAGATCAACTCCCTTCTAGTGATGCGCGTAATCCAATACAGCAAAAAAAACTAATTTCAAGAGCATCCAGCCATTTAAATGTCTAAGCAATAAAACGAGGAGATTTGAATCGTCTTGACCGCAAGCGCCGCTGCACTCGACCATGCAACGATTAACCGAGCTTTTTTTTTTGCAACCATTACAATTTTTATTATTGTGCTGTCTTGTGTATTAGATTTTCTGCACGTCTATTTTAATTTAGCTGACTTTATTTGAGATATAAATGAAATCAGTCACAAAATGTAAAAAAAAAAACCGTCAAAAAAAAGCAAAAAAATCTAGCTTTAAGTTATTTCTTATTTTAAAGCGATAGTTGAAATTTTTTTTGAAACTTTAGAACCACCGGAGCACTAGACGTATAGATTTTAAGTTGGGAAAAGTGCAAGTTACAATCGCAGTTTTTTGCAAAAACCAAACTGCTCACGACCACCGTAGCGTAATCATGAATAGAGAATTGAAAATAGCTTATTATGTTATTTGATACACAAAAAACTTCCATTCCTGCGTAACTTTCGCTAGCTAGGTAATCTATTACCTTATACAAAACGTGTTCTTCGTTGTTTTGTTACAAAATGAGAAAAACGAATTATTTGAGAGAAAATACAATCTTTTTTATATCGGCTCGTTGTACTGTAATAAATGGGTAATCAAAACCAGAACATCAAGCCGTGGTTGCACAAAAACTAGACGCCCCAGCTATCGCGGACCATAAGGCTTGTTTTCAAAGCCACCCTGGGTTTCGAGGTCAATTTATTTAAAAAACATTTCAGGGACATGTTTTAAGAATATAAAACTTTTATACGTTTCTTCCGAATTGCCAAAAATTTTTACATAAACACGAGTTAGGAAGTCAAAGTACCTATAGCTGGTAACCAAACTATGAGTTTTTAGTTTGAAGCAGTAAATATTTCGATACTTTGTTTTAGTTTAGTTGTAAGGTAAAATTTATAACAGATAGGTATAGCCTATCGAAGATTTTTTTTTAAATCACTATTCAGTATTCTATTTAAATCTAATCAATTCAAACTTCTTAGATACCTAGGTCGCAAAAACTGCGTAAAACTTATATAAAATTCGCTAAATAATAATCTCGTCAAAGACCAAAACAATGTTTTTTTCAAATTAAATTCAAACGATGCTTTTAATTACAGAGTTAATTACAAACAATCCCAGCTCTACAAAGTTCGCACGAGAAAATGATTCCCTTAAAGTAATTTAATTTCATTCGTAGAGCAATTACCTTAGGGTTAACACACTAAACGTGTATTTCTGCATTAGACACAACGTTATTATTATGTGGTATTATGCCAATCCTGTTTCACTTACCACTATTCTACTAAGTTATTACTGAAGGGTCCTCGCGATCTCCACATTCACTGCACTAATATTATAAAAAAATGCAGAATGCAGGTCAGTTCTTTGCATTGTTTTTACTTTTTTTTATGTTAGATACATTTTACGCGGGCAGTTGTTTTTTTTTTAAATTTAAAACGCGGCTTAAACCGGCCTTCGCGTCGCGTCGTCAGCCGCACCGCGCGCTCATCTATGAACTGAATATTTTCTTTGCTCCCTCCATCTTGGAAGTTGAACGCAAAAGCTCAACTCGAACATAGAACAGTTGACTGCAGTTTATACAACCCATAACGGACAAAACAATTCCGCTGCATTTTATGTTAACTAGTGTTGAGAAAATAAATGAATTAAAATCATGAGAAATTTTATTTTAATTAATTTGGTATTGTACTGACTAATGATAGACTATGATAGTTATACACACTACAATATTGTCTGTTGTAATAATTGTTTAATTAAATACCTTGGGCATTCATAATTATCCTCAAAATCAGTTAAATAATTATGGAAATCAAATTCAAATAGCCCATAACATAATGTTTGAATATATTAACTGTAAGTCTAAGATTGTAGGTTTCTTTGTAGTAACTAGAAACTTCTAGTATACTAGCTTATTACTAATAACTATTATTAATAGTTAGATATTAGGTGAATAGTTAATGTTTTCCATAAATTCGTAATTATGATATAGAGAGTAGGTACGTACATAAGTACTGCATAAATAGTTCCTAGGGATCATACAATATTATAAGTAACACAAAGATTTACATAACATACATAAAATACTTACCTATTATAAGAAATGTTTGTTAGACTAATAAATGATTATAATATACTTAAGTAAATACACTACTGTTCTAAATATTTTTACACTAAAATATCTTAAGATACGTAGATTAGGTACTTATAACAAGGTATAGGTTACCAATATAAATAAGGGAAGTACTTACATACATACATAAAAATACCATATTTGTAATATCTACGAAAGCCATAACCGTTAACATAATCGTTTTTTCTACATAATTTGAAATAATATAACCACAAATGTTGTAAAAAAAAAATGCTACAATTTATCAGTCTATTTCTAATTTCTTACACCTAAATTCGTAATAGTTTTCACCAATACAATTTTAAATCAGTCATTCTATCGTCAAACTCGCCCAATCAATTGAAAAAAATAATAAAAGGAAGGTAGTGGTTGAGCTGATTCTCACGTATCTATAATTATTCTCAGAATAATGAAACCTCAATTTATTTTATTCACATGCAAAATCATTCGTGAAGTTTTCAGCCTTCTAACTCTAAAATGATTTCTAGCTAAACCTGCAAAATGTGACGTTTCGATACTTTAGCTAGCTAGATGTAGAGTTATTGAATTAGCTAAACCACAAACCTTAAGAAATTAAAAATATAGGTTACCACAAAACGTTATCATATGGTTAAAGAACAAAACAGAGAATCTCCCGAATTGATCCACGAGAAGCTGAACAGTTCGTCATACAGTTTCAAACAGCAGTCGCCTAACGCAGCACTTAAATCAAATCTACCTACCTCTAGACTCTAGAGGTAGGTAGAGTCTAGAGTCTAGAGAACCTGTACAGTCTACATAGTTTATGAATTCAATAAAAGGTTACATTCGATTATTGTGTAGGGGTGTGACGGAACGCGCCAGTATTATAGTAGATGCGTACCCTACTTACTCGCACTTCTGGATAGAAGCAGAGAAGAGACCAAAGAATGGATAGACTGTGTGAAAAGAAAGCATAAAAGAATTAAGGATGATGACGATAGAAAAGAGTGGAAGAGGAAAATCTATTGTACAAACTTTACAGTGGAATGAGGGCAAGATGAAAGATCACTTTGAACTTTGCGCCACGATACACACAACATATTGGTGATGACATTGTAGTCCAGTCATATTGCCAAGTATTGCCACAATCCAGTCCAGTAATACGTTCAAAAACAATGTAGAGGCTACTCTAGGGGTGGATTCTGGCGTTGCGCTATGTAAATATAGGTTGAAAAGCTTTAGCGGGCTGTTCAGTCTGTGTTTATGAATTCGAGGGTAAAAGTACCTATGGCCACAGAATAAATAAAACATGACTTACAAAGTATAAAGATTTGTACGTACCACGCGCGTCAAGATGCCGTCATTGATGCTTAGAACAAACCGAGTTATTCGATTCTAGAATGAAGTGAATTCCCTTAAAGAAGTGCTTATTTTGTGGTAACCCGTGAAAACAAAGAATATATTTACGTTTCTTCAATATTAGGGTTTTCGGAGAACAGCTGGCTGTCATTATACGTTCGTAGATATTTCTTAGTGGTCAGGTACAGTAGCAATCCCCATTTCATCATCAGAAACGCCCAGACTAGCCTGATGATGATGCTGGTTGCTATCGGCATCATGTCTGAAAAAATGGTAACATGCATGCTTACAATTTACATTCTTTTAAAATATTTGAATGTTATCATGAAACCCATGGAAGCGAAATTTTCTAATTTTTATACAGTTCTACACTTTTATAAAATGCTAAGCTTATGCTTCTTTTCTTTGGTTTCTAATGTGTAAAACTATAGGCAGGGAGTTTAGGTATGTACCTACACATTACAGTTTAACACATTGCACTAGAATGCTATTAAATAAAATTACCATAAAACGTATTACTTTTCATAATGTAGTAAGCAACAATTTTGGATATAGGTAAGTACTTTAGATGTAGGTATGAAATCACAACATTATTATGTTATGATAATAATAAAATGAGAGTATTTTTGTTTGATTTACATACAGCCTTGAATGAATTTATTTGTCCAAGCACACAAACAACACAATTAGTAAGTGGATAGTTCAGCCAGATAACATTTTATCTACACTCGTAAGCAACTGAATATTTTATATACTTAAAAAATGCCCTTATTGAGTCAATATGTACAATAATAATTACTCTTACTGATTGTGTTTTACCTACTGGTTTATCAAAAGTAATTCAGACAATCTGAATTGAACATCCATAAACATTGTCATAAATTAGTGAAAACATTTCTTGGCCTACCAAATGGGACCAGAAATGAGACATAAGGCCTAATGTCCCATTTCTGGTTGCCCTGACAAAGAAGAAGACTTCTTGGCCTACCAAAGTTAACGCATACACTCGCAAGGATAGAATGTGAGATGAACCAATGGACGTAGCTCTCTTTGTATGTCACACAAAACAAACGAGCAAATTAACAGCATTTTTAGATTATTATTTTTTAAAAAGAACTGCCAAGCAGTATTCAGAAAATAGTCTCTTACCGGTTTTGTAATAGCACTCCAGAAATATGTAGAAACATGTCAGTGCAGCTCCGGATACAAAGCCGATGATGCCAATATCTCCTATATATTGCAATGCTTTACGGGAGAAGTTTACATGCAAAGATTCCTTCAAGTAATGGCAGTGCAGCATTAGGGCTAGTCCAGCATTAATCGCTGCAATAAAAAAATCACTGTCTTTTTTTTGTTCTATTTGGATCTGTCTTCAGACTATGAGCAGGTTTGGTGTAAGGAGTCAGGCTCAATGGAGTTCCCATACTCCATTTAGCACTTCTCCTTTTCTTGGGAATCCATCTAGTTCAATGATACCCCAAAAGCTTGGACTTAACACACCCTAAAAGGCTATGCAGACAACACTGTCTGCATAGCCTTTACAGGTAGCTGATGGTAGTGAGCTGTGTAGCCAAGTGGTTAGGGTGTGCGTTTCAGCCTTCTTTGTATTTGGTTGAGGTCAGTTTTATTTTGTCACCATGCTAATACCTATACTAATAAATTTGACAGTTTACATTTAGGTCAGTGACCAGTATAACGAAGAATCATGCAAGACACTTCATTTAACTTCTAGAGAGACCGATATTATACCTCAAGTTAAGATCTTATTGTTTTCTAGTCCATAGCAAATCAGATAATATGAGGCTTGTATGTTTTTGTCAGTCGGTAGTAGCTCTGCCTTCCGTGCTGTGGGTCGTGGGTTCGATCCCCACCGAGAACAAACATTTGTGTTATAAACATAGATGTTTGTTCTGTGTCTGGGTGTTTCTATGTATTATAAGTATGGATTTACAAAAAAAAAAAGTATGTATGTATTCTATCAGCCATCTAGTTCCCATCGTACAAGCTTTGCTTAGTTTGGGACTAGAAGGCGTTGTGTTAAGTGTCCGTGAATATTTATTTATTTATTTATTTATTTATGTTGGTAAATAATGAAAATAAAAAAGTGCCTTTTTTGTTGCAATATTGCATAAGGTAGCCTGGAATAAAGACAGCTAAGATTCGATAAGGTTCAACAAAATTGTATGTATGAGAGATCTGAAGGTGGCAGAGATTGTAAGGAAACATCAGAAAGATGCAGTATCATAGTGCTATTGTATCGTAAAGAGATCAACAACAGCGATAGGTAATATTACAATACTTACCGGACATAAGCGCCCACATCCCAGCCTCGACATTAGCGTAAATAATGCAAAAACAAATAAATGCAGATAGTCCCAGTAAGACCCCGATTGCACTCAGGGCTATGTGGATTTTTGTTCGTAACATTTTTATTCTATTTGGCTTGAGAGTAGATACGAGCAATTAACGTTGTCCCCACTATAGTATTCCTAAATGATTTATGTGCTAAGTGTATTTAATTGTTGTACAATCAAACAAACAAACACACACAACAAAGAAAAATCCTGAAAAAACTTTCACTATTCACTTGACTTGACACTGACATCTCTTAAACATTTCATTGGACTTGACAGAACCACAGATCATGTAATAATACTATCAACTTTTCAACCGTCTGAGAAGTGCGGGTAAGAACCTATTTATTTCGATGGTAAGAATTAAATAATTCTTGAGTGAATAAAAGACGCGGCCGCGGCCGATCGTCCCGAACTTAGCGCAGCGCACATTTTAAATTAAAACGTCGGTAGTTACCACATCACCCGCATCAATGATCTTTTTACCAAATAAGAACATCAAAGACGATATAAAAATTACATTTATTTCAATCTAAGTAACAAACATGCCAACCTCCCTATTACACCACTGCTGTTTGGGTTGGCTGGCCCTTTGTAGCAATATTATAACTTTGTGCAATAAAGTATGAAATAAAAATAAAATATTAATTTGTTTTCGTTCAGTATACCTACCGATACATACATACCTAAGTATGTGGGTACGTACGCGTA
Source organism: Eulithis testata (assembly GCA_947507515.1). Taxonomy (NCBI): domain Eukaryota; kingdom Metazoa; phylum Arthropoda; class Insecta; order Lepidoptera; family Geometridae; genus Eulithis; species Eulithis testata. The sequence continues at coordinate 7,151,287 of OX382207.1, forward strand.
CATTAGGTATTTTGTGGCTACAGGTACCTATCCAAAAATATTAACTTTATGCTATCGTAATCACATAAGATTTTATTGTTAACTTGTTGTTAACAAACTGATATTATTTTTAAACATCTCGTTCAGTTTTTGTTAGGTTAGGTTACACCTACCTAGTAATCACTCAACATATTTTTATTTCCAATAACAATCATTCATTTTGAATCTACTTGACTAATATCACAAAAATCGCGACCCACAGGCATGCGGGAACTAGTGTATAAATAATTACCTAAGACTTCTTTAAATATTTAAACCAACTAGGTTTAAAATTTTTCATTTGTTCCTCACTTAAATCCACCAGTTGGTGGTTATGTGCTATGTGACTTTTCATGTTGCCCCGTTGTGCATAGCCTCGGCCACAGATAGGACATTTAAATGGTGTCTCTCCTGTGTGCAATCTCATGTGCTCTTTAAGATAGTCTTCATGGTAGAAACTAGCCTCACATACTGTGCATTGAGCTGGCCTTAAACCTGAAAAGTAAATTAAGAAACTGGGTTATATTCAGGACTTCAAACCTTTGGTGATATTACTTTTGGATCAATTTTGACCCTGGTTGACTTTAAATAAATATTCTTGGGACATATCAACCAACAATCTCTAGTCTTGAACGAACTGTATTATGGGAACTAGATTACTGATAGAATACTTTCATACTTTATTTTTGTAAATACATAGTTACACCCAGACACAGAACCAACACCTATGTTTGCCACACACAAATGACCTACAGCACGGAAGGCAGACCTATTACCTACAGCTGTAATGTCTCTGAACAAAGTAAGCCATGTGTCATCATTAAGAATATGAAATGAACTATTTCATTAAAAATGAATTTTTTAGTTACCTGTGTGCACAGATCTTTCATGGATTAGACGACATTTTCCATTAGAAAAAGATTTGTTACATATATCGCAGATTATGCGTTTTATCTTTGGGTTTGGGTCATGAACTCGTTTCATATGACTCCTCAGCCCTCCTTGTAGTGCAAATCCACTGCCACATATATCACAAAAATATTCTTTCTTATTATGAATAGTTTTTGTATGTCGGTTTAAGTTACGTAGTGTGTAGTAGCGTGAGGATTGAGGGCACTGGGGACACTTCATTTGTTTATCTAAATGCTTATCTCTCATATGTAGCTGTATGTCTCTAAAAACTTGCCCGCATATGTCACAGAGCATTCGTCTACGTGGCTGTGAATTAGTAGCTGATCTTGGTAGATTTTCTTTTATACATTTATCATGTAGTTCTTCTTTGGGCTCTGTCAAATTATTCGATTTTAAACTGAAATTAAAGATATTATGAATAATAGTTTGGAATGTAAAAATTAATATACCTCTTTTATATGATGTACTACTACATTGACCCTACATCTTAGTGTTTAATTTAAATATGAATTGGTTCTAAGTTATGCTCACACAAACATACATACCTACTCATAATAGTATGTACAAACATCTAAATTAATCACTTATGATCTTCACTTGCATAATCAGTAAAATTATAGTCAAAGTTGAAGTCATTATAATTACCACCTTTCTCCATTCCCAGCAAGTTTTTCTTTCAAAATTGTTGCTGCTTTTTCAGTTTTACGGACACGTTTCCGTCCAGGCTTTTTTTTAAAGTTGATTTCTTTGAGACTCTTTAGTTTATTTTCTATTTTGGTAAGGTTGTTACACTGGTTTTCATGTGCTAAAAGTACTTGTCTATTTGCTGACTCATAAAGTGATTCTATCGAGTCTGAATCAGGTTCTTCTTTTTGTATTTCTACTCCAACACCTTTGAACCACAAATCCATATCATTGTCAAAGAACTCATTGTCACTATGGATTTCTTTTTTGACAACTATGAGCCCACTTTCTAGCAACTTGCAGCTAGTTTTGTACTTTGTGATGAAGTTGCACACTATATTCAGTGTGTCATAGCATAATATACAAATATTCCGAGGGTACCCTTCTACATCTTCTATCTGGAAAAGGTTAGGTGATTCATGTTTTTAGACAGGACAATGCCAATACTCCTACAGATAAACCTAGAAAAAATTTGAATAGTTTGTTATTTGGAATACAGGTTTGTTTGTAAATAAATAATGGGTATATTTCAGCGTTTTGTAATGAATAAATAAAATTAACTAAAACTACTGCTTACAGGAAATTCTTACGCTCTTGTAACAAGACCCTTAGGTTGTAGGCTGTGTTCTACGCAAAAATCGCAGACTAGTAGTAAAATACTTCGAAACAATACATACATTTTCTTTGAAACATTGAACCAATTTCGAAAAGACACTTTCTTTACTCTCAATACTCTCAAAAATTGGAAGTTTGGCCCCATCCACTAGGCATATACGACATTTGTTCCTCATTTTTAATGACCACCGTTGAAATTACTAGATCTTTGCATTTCGAGCATAGAAATAAATTATTTTATTTTAGGTCAAGACAATTTTCAAAAATAAACAAATTAACTTAGCTGTGAAAATTATGAATGGAATCAATCAATCAAGGGAACATAGAAAAGAAATGGCCGGTATTATTGCGACGCACAAAACAAAATAGCGGTATCAATCAATCTTTATCATTCTTCCAGAATCAACAAACATATCAAAAAGCCACAAAAAGCGGATGAGGGACTCTCGAGCTGCTTGCTTGGGATGGTTATTTTATTACACAGCCTGAGGAAACGAAGCCAGGGGCTAATTAAAACTCACAAGTTAGAATAGAAATGCATATTTCTTAGCCAGTATTTTGGGGTGGTTTATCTAGTGTCTACTGTTTTTTTAAATATTTAAACCAGCTTGGTCGTAGAGTTCTAATTTGCTCTTCGCTTAAATCCGCCAGCCGGTGGTTATGGGACATGTGACTTCTCATGTTGCCGGGCTGTGCAAACCCTTTGCCACAGATAGGACATTTGAATGGAGTCTCTCCCGTGTGCAATCTCATGTGCTCTTTTAAATAGTCTGTATGGAAAAAGCTAGCCCCGCATTCTGAACATACAGCTGGCCTTATACCTGAAAATTGAAGATTTTTTTGTATACCACTTATTTTTCTTTGTGTACCTAGTAGGTTGCATAGAAGTGATATTGCTATCATTGATAATAATTTTCTTACATGTTCATAGTAGGCCTACCTACCTGTTGCCAATGCAAATAGTAACAGTTCATATTTAAACATAGGTAGCTAATGTTTAAAGGTTCGACCGCACTAGGGCGGAACTGCACTGCAGCGGAGCGTCGCGACAGTTAGCTTCAATATTCTTTCCAAGTAAATGTACTAGCCATACCGCACTACGCGGCAACGGAACTGCACTGCAGCGGAGCGTCGCGACAGAGTTGGGCAACTAGGTAAAGTTAACGCGCTGTATCGCGTCGCGCAGTTCCGCTGCTGCGAAGTGCGTTATAGTAAGCGGCGCGTCCGCGACACTTGCGAGGCATCCATCTATATTATACTAGCTGAAGCGCCCGCGGCTTTGCCCGCGTGGTAGGTACTCAGTAATAAAGCAACACATAAACTATGCTTCCCGTTGACTTTATAGCGAGATCTTAAGTAGGTACCTACTACCTACTTACATACCTACCCACTTAGCTACTTCTATAAATGTGGCTTCAGAGGCTGGTATTTTTTACCTAGGTACGCTATCTCCCTTCGTACCTGCACCTTTCGTAGGTATTTAATTTTTTTGTAAGGACATGCTAGGTACCTACCTAAGCTTGAAACAAACCAATTTTTCCATACAAACTTTAACAACTAATAGCACAGCGAATTAGTGTAGAGCTAGTTTTTTTTTAATACAGTTCTAATTTATTTAGTTTGATGAATATAGGTACATGCCAATTTTGGTATTTATAACTTCAAGGAATACTAACGTTTAGGCCCAGTTTGACCCAGTCAGGGGTTAAATTTGTTAAAATCCCGTCTTAGCGGGTGCCTATGCCATGTAAAGAAAGTACATTCCAAATTTTAGCCCTAGCTTTAGCGGAATGTGATAGGTAAGTCAGGTCCCTCTTCTTTTATATATATATACCGTTCACACCAATTTCATCCATCGCGTTCAGTGGTTGCCAACCGACTGAGATAAAATGCCGCGCTGCTGCAGTTCTAGTGCGTTATACCGAACTACATTGAAAATGACGCGCCGCTCCGCTGCAGTGCAGTTCCGCCCTAGTGCGGTCTAACCTTTAATATGAACAGTCACCTTCAGCTTTTTAAACCACACATATACCTATTTATTCATTTGTTTGTTATTACATTATTATATATTACCTGTGTGTGCAGATCTTTCGTGTATAATAAGAGATTTAATAACTGTATAAGCCTTGTTGCACTTTTTACACACATGATTTCTAATTGTTTTCTTATTTTCTGCATGAACATGTTTAATGTGTGCAGTCAGCTTTCCTTTAAATGTAAACCCCTTTCCACAGCTGTCACAAACAAGTTTTTTCTCACCATGAATTTCTTTAATATGACGCTTTAAGTTGTAGGCTGAATAGAGGTATGATGATTGAGGACACTGAGGACACTTGGCTTTTTCATTATCTATATGTATCTTTTTCTTGTGCTCAATCATTCTAGCGTGGTTTTTAAAAACTTCTCCGCATATGTCACACAGTTTCGGTAGAGGTAGTTTTGGTAGACTTTCTTTTTCACATTTTGCAAGTTTTGGTTTCATACATTTATCTTCTGTGGTGTTTTCGTTTTCAAGTTTTACTTCTTTGACTTGTTTTTTTTTAGTTTTCTTTTTCAATTTATTTGATTTTAAACTGCAATCAAATGAAAAGTGTCATGCCATGTGTATAAATACAAAATAGGTACCTTACATTAACTCAACGGTTAAAAGTGTGTGTATACAATTAATTATAGTCCCGAGATCTGTCCTAATCCAGAAATAATTATTCTTAGAATAGCATAGTATAAATTAGGCCATTAAAATCACCTTTCTCTATTACAACTAAGTTTTTTATCCAAAATTGATCCATTTTTCCTGGTTTTACGGCCAGATTTTACAGCAGGCTTTCTTTTAAAATTGATTTCCTTAAGTTTTTTCAATTTTGTTTTAATTTCAGTCAAGCTTGGACATTGTTTCTCAACATGTGGCAACAGTTTATTCCTTATTATATCAAGTGATTCTATGTAGTCTGACTCAGGTTCATTTTTGCATATTTCTATTTCAACTTCTTTAACCATATCCGCATCATTGTCACTGTGGACTTCTTTTTTGATAACTAGGAGGCCACTTTCTAGCAACTTACAGCTTGTTTGATACTTTGAGATGAAGTCACACACTGTATGAAGCGTGTGATTGCATTTTTCACAAATATACCGAGGGTATCCGTCTATATCTTCTATCTAAAAAAAAATACTAATCACTACATAGTATAAAGCAAAGTTGCTTCCCGCGTCTGCCCTAATGTCTGTATGTATGTATGCTTAGATCTTTAAAACTACACAACGGATTTTGATGCAGTTTTTTTTAATAGATAGAGTGATTCAAGAGGAAAGTTTATATGTATAATACATCATCATCATCACTGCATTGCACCCGTGCGAAGCTAGGGCGGGTCGCTAGTGTTAAAATAAAGCAACGTTTTTGAGAGAGACTATGGGAGATATTAGCTCAGGACCGCTGGCACAAACTTGGGGAGGCCTATGCCCATCAGTGGAAGTCGGGCTGTGTATAATTATGATGAAAGTTTTCAGTTTATTTGTTTGTAGGAAGGGTATTGTAACTAGTCAAGGTAGGGTCTCATTTTATACCAAAGGTAGGTATATGTACCATGCTTTGTAGAGCTACTTACCTACCTACTAAGTACTTAAAACATTCTAGTACCTAATCAGTTTAATGGGTCAAATAGAATAATAAAAATTACTAGGGGTTATAATAGCGATACAAACTCACCTTTTCTTTTAAACATAGTGAAAGTTTTGAATGAAGACTCTCTTCATCTAAGCTCTCAAAAATAGGATGTTTGGCCCCATCTACTAGGCATACTCTGCACTTGTTTAGGTTGGACATAATTATACATGACAGAGTTATCCAGGTAGTACCTATATTACATATAAACTTCTACTTGTGGCTGCAGCTACACGGCAGGACTACTAAAATAAGCGATTTTTTTTTTTTATTTCGCTCCTTGAAACAGGCTATAGTTTTAAAATCATACCGCTTAGTCTTACGTTATGTTTGAATTGCGAATTAAATAAATTAGGGAACTATAGTAGGTGCCAAATAACACCACAATACAGAACATTTACCTACCTTCACCACGATGTCACAAAATTCAATTTATGTATGGCTAATTCTGTCGCTTTCCATACAAACCTGTCGCTAAGACGGTAATTGCTCGAATCTCGTAGTCGTATTACTGTTTGTTTACCATACATAAATTGAATTTTGCTACATCGTGGTGAAGGTGGGTGAATGACCTGTATTGCAGTGTTATTTGGCACCTACTATAGCAGGTCAGGTTTAGCCTCCCTAAGTCCCTGTGGCTATTTTAAAGGACAAAATCAGTGATGGCTGTCAGTCCTGACAACCGACAGTGACAGTTCAAATACAGACCGGATGGCCCCTATATAATTTCCCTTACTCTATGATATAAATACGCAAACCGTAAACAAAAATAAAAACACTGGCCGAGCATAGCTGATGGCACAGTATTGAGCACAGACAAAACAGACACAGAAAAATACAGATTCGGTGCTCTTTTATCACAGGACATACTTTTTGTTTTGTGACGTCACGTTAGCAAACATTTTTGGGGTATGGTAGGCAGGGCAGAGGCAGACCTAGGGTAATCCTAAACTATCCTGCCTGGGTGAGTATGATGATTATAAAATGATCCAAAATCGGTGGGTCATACCGATTTTATAAAATGAATGCTGTACATTTTGTAGAAAAAAACAACGCATAAAATTTATAAAATTATATTTATTTATATAAATAATAGTTACATAGGTAATGAGTACATAATGTATGTAGTTTTTTTTTATATAGATCTTTTAACGTTTGTTTTGAGCTTATTTTTTATTAATTTATCTTTTCTTAGCTACCCCTCAGCTTCCAATGACGTACAGTACATATCTGTACTTATGACGTACAGATATGTACTGTACGTCATAAGTATCTCGACTCTGCATCAATGAAAACACCCGGTGTGTTTTTTTACCTGCACTTTACCTGTTGTCAAAAACAGGCCAAATCTAGCTAAGGCTTCTTTAAATATTTAAACCAACTTGGTTTTAAATTTTTTATTTGTTCCTCACTTAAATCCACCAGTCGGTGGTTATGTGCTATGTGACTTTTCATGTTGCCGCGTTGTGCATAGCCTCGGCCGCAGATAGGACATTTAAATGGTGTCTCTCCTGTGTGCAATCTCATGTGCTCTTGTAGATATTCTTCATGGTAAAACCGAGCTCCACACACTGTACATTCAGCAGGCCTTAAACCTGAAAAATATATTTTTTTTTGTTTGAAGTTTTAAATACAATGGACTTTGTTCTGTCTTGGTGTTACTATGTAGTATGTATTAAAAAAAAAGTATCTAAGTTTTCTATCAGCAATCTAGTTCTCATAGTACCTACAAGCTTTGCTTAGTTTGGGACTAGTAAGCGTTGTGTTAAATGTTCATGAATATTTATTATTATTATTATTACTTTTAAGAGTTGTCTAAAAGGTCTCCTAAGAACTCCATGGGTAAATCTTAATATTTCTAAATGTGCAGTACCTAAAAAAAATTAAGCTTTTTGTAGTACTCATAATTCACATTTTTTATGTACTTTCACAAATTTTTATGGTGCTTTCAAAAGTAGGTACCAGATTTATATGTCAAATGAAATACCCTGTGTATTTCATTTGACAGATTTTTAATTACCATAGGATGCCACCACTCCAACACTCAAACCATAAGTTAAAAAATATTTTTATTACCTGTGTGCACTGATCTTTCATGAATAATAAGTGATTTGGCAGTAGTGAAAAACTTCCTACACTTTTCACATTCAAATTTCTTTTTTTTCAATTTTGTATGAACTGTTCTGATATGTGTATTCAACCCTGCTTTCAAAGCAAATCCACTTCCGCAGGTGTCACAAATAAATGTTCTTTCAGAATGAACTCTTGCAATATGCTGAACTAGGTAAAATTGTGAGTATAATCGTGACGAGCGGGGGCATTTCGGACACTTTACGGGTTGGTTATTATGTTTATTTTTCTTATGACCCATCATCCTGGAGTGTGTTTTAAAAACTTCTCCGCATATATCACACAAGCTCGGTGGAGGTGGTTTTGGACATTTTGGTTTTGGCAGTTTTAGTTTATTATACTTTAAACGACTTGGTTTTATTGGTTTTTCTTCCTTGGTTTCTTTTAATTTATTTGATTTTAAACTGAAATGAATAGTGAACATTATAAAGTTATTTGATTGGTAGTATCAATGATATAATATCATAAAAAAAACTAAAAGAAAGTCCATAAAATGTTCTGATATTTCTAGAGGAATTTAGTTGTATTGTAATTGTACAATTTTATAAAAATTATCCTTTATAATATATAAAATAGAGCATAATAATAAGTTATTACCACCACCTTTCTCCATTCCATTCAAATTCTGCTTCCAAAATGGATGAAGCAACTTTTCCTGCTTTGCGTTTTGAACTACGTGTTGGCTTTTTTTTAAAGTTAATTTCATTAAGACTCTTTAGTTTCTGCTTTACTTTGGTCAAGTTACTATCATTTGTTTTGACACTTTCTAAAGGTGTATCCTGTAATGTATCATCAAGTGTTTCTACACAGTCTAGATTGGCCTCTCGTTTACATATTTCTAATTGACCTATTTCACCTTTGAAGCCATCCTGGCCATCTGATTCGCTGTCACTATAGGCTTCTTCTTTAACAACTATTAGATTTCTTTCCAGCCACTTGCAGCTGGTTTTATACATTGACATGAAGTCACATACTGTATGTAGTGTGTCATTGCATTGTTTGCAAATATTACGAGGATATCCTTCTATATCTAATATCTGAAAAAAAAATAACCATTAGAAATATCTACTTGCATAACTTTTGCCCGATAGGGAAGACATGGCTTACAATATTACTGATATGTTTGTTTTATTTTTTATGTTTAACCTTTTTTTTACTGCTTGAGCAGTAAATCAGCATACAGGCCTTTTAAGGGTTGGAGTATAGCAAAGGGTGTGCAGTACTAGGTAAAAAAGACTCTGCCGAAATTTCGATAAAAAAAGACTCTGCCGAAATTTCGATAAAAAAGGACTTAGAAAAATTTTGCAGATTTTTTTTTTTATTATGTATAAGCCTCCTTTCCTCAGGTGGCCTAGCGTGGCCTAGGGTGGCCTAGCGTGGCCTAGGGTGGCCTAGGGAGGCCTAGGGTGATCGAATAGCCTCAGGTGACCTAGAGAGGCCTAGGGTGACCTAGGGAGGCCTAGGGTGATCGAATAGTCTCAGGTGACCTAGGGAGGCCTAGGGTGATCTAGGGAGGCCTAGAGTGATCTAGTTAGGCGTAGGGTGATCGAATAGCCTCAGGTGACCTAGAGAGGCCTAGGGTGACCTAGGGAGGCCTAGGGTGATCGAATAGTCTCAGGTGACCTAGGGAGGCCTAGGGTGATCTAGGGAGGCCTAGAGTGATCTAGTTAGGCGTAGGGTGATCGAATAGCCTCAGGTGACCTAGGGAGGCCTAGGGTGACCTAGGGAGGCCTAGGGTGATCGAATAGCCTCAGGTGACCTAGGGATGCCTAGGGTGATCTAGGGAGGCCTAGGGTGATCGAATAGCCTCAGGTGACCTAGCGTGACCTAGGGAGGCCTAGGGAGGCCTAGGGTGATCGAATAGCCTCAGGTGACCTAGGGAGGCCTAGGGTGACCTAGGGAGACCTAGGGTGACCTAGGGAGGCCTAGGGTGACCTAGGAGGCTTAGGGTGATCGAATAGCCTCAGGTGACCTAGAGAGGCCTAGGGTGACCTAGGCAAACCTAGAGTGATCGAATAGCCTCAGGTGACCTAGATTGACCTAGGGAGGCCTAGGTTAGGTTAGGTTAGTATAAAAAATGCGAGCGAAGCGAGCCCATCCACCGCTTAGTTTCCGTTATTAGCCCCTAGTTCTGTTATGGTTGACTTCAGAGGTCAATGACCTTAACGAAAGATACCCCTCCTTACACCCCCTACCGGATGTAATCATAAAAAGGGGTGCCTAAACATACATAATTTTCTTGTTCAAAATTCTTCTGTCTTTTTTTATCGAAATTTCGGCAGAGTTTTTTTTTCCGTTATTAGCCCGTAGTTCTGTTATGGTTGACTTCAGAGGTCAATGACCTTAACAAAAGATATCCCTCTATAAACCCCCTACAGGATGCAATCATAAAAAGGGGTGCTTATACATACATAATTTTTTTCTTCAAAATTTTTCTAAGTCTTTTTACTACTGCACACCCTTTGCTGTACTCTGACCCTTTTAAGCTTTAGAAGGTGGGTTCTCTGGTCTCTACATACCTACCTACTACATACATACCTACCTACCTACATACCTGCTAGAACAGGCTACGCTCGCTTTACTACAAAATGTAATAATATGTAGTAAGTACCTTTTCTCGGAAACATTGGAAGAGTTTAAAATGAACACTCTCTTTACTTTCAATATTCTCAAATATTGGATGATTGGCTTCATCCACCAAACATACTCTGCACTTGTTTAGGTTGGACATTTTATAAGAGTTTTATTTTGTTCAAGAGAGAAATATGTTTGAGGTTTTCATATAAAGAATAACTACAACAATACCAGCAAACACCACAACATCATTCTTCCAAGACCACAACACAACACAACAAATTATAAAAACAATAACAAACAATGATTTTCTTCTTGATTGCCACGTCATTTCATTTGTCATGTTACATAAATGCCATGTTTCAGTCAAGCAAGCAAAGCAAGCTCACAGACAAAATAACTTTACTCAAGCTACTCCAAAGACAAGATTTTTTTTGTAGCTTTTCTATACACTGATTGATTCGTTTACATTTGAGGTTAACCTTAGAACCTCTGAAAGTCTCTTTGAACTATGAATAAGTACAATAGGACTTTCATGACCTTTCAGCGCTGCAGAGGGTCCGTACTGTCCGTAGGTACGGACAAAGCGTATTTGTTGAGCGTTGAGTTACGTATTCTACGCTCGTACATTATCTAGTGTAGTACTAACTAGTACGTACGTACTTAGTACATGTTGGTCTCGATGTTTTTTTTTTTTTAAATGTTACATACCTATTTAAAAGTTTCGTTATCTGTGGATTTTGATTTCGAGCTCAAGATCCATCGAGCTTTTTTTTTTTTGAGAGAGTGACAATCACCTTAACAAACGAACTACGAACATAATAGGGGAAAAACAATAACGTAAGACTAGGCGGTATGGTTTTAAAACTATAGCCTGCTCCGAGGAGCGAAAAAAAAAAAAAAAAAACAAGATCCATCGAGATCACAAGACCATCCATAGACAATAATTTATCAATTTAGTTTCTGTCATCAGGTGATTTGGGTTTGGTTTCAAAAATCCTGAAAAAGGATAAATCGCCAGTAAATTCCTAAACGAAAATGTCGGGAAAAGATAGATTAGCAATTTTTCCTTCCCGTGGGTAAGTTTCATTGACGATGACTCACTCACAGGCTCGAATTTTGGGTTTGTGTGAAACTGGTTTTACTTGCTGGTTTTGTGTTTTTTAGTGCTCAGATGTTGATAAAATTCCGTCTGGCTGGAGCACAAAAGGGCCATGGACTCCTCAAGAAAAAGGCTGATGCCTTGCAAGTGAGATTCCGTATGATCCTGGGAAAAATCATTGAGGTATGTACCAAACTATGCAATCCATTTTTCACTGACGCAGTCAGCTGTTTCAATTACAGTGGTACCTACTGTTTGTAAGTAGGTCATCAAAATTTACTTGATTATTACAGACAAAAACCCTTATGGGAGAAGTGATGAAAGAAGCTGCATTCTCACTGGCCGAAGCTAAGTTCACAACTGGTGACTTTAACCAAGTGGTACTTCAAAACGTAACCAAGGCTCAAATCAAGATTCGCTCAAAGAAAGACAATGTCGCTGGTATGTAAAATTTCAATCACTGCATTTTCAAACAGATTGTCAGAAAACATGATACAAAAAAAGAGAAAAATACTGTGCACTTAATTGAATGTAGTTTGATAAAAAAACTTTGCATGTACATTTCGTTATATTTGCTTATGAGATACCTACTTATTGCTTCAGTATTCAAAACTTAAGTTATGTCAATATAAATTATTTACTCGTGTAAACAAAATTTAGTTTTCCAAAAAAATATGATCTATACTAGATGTACCTATTCTTTTCAAATATAATAGGTACATCTACATAAAGATACATCGACTCCATCATCAGATCACTTCATCGTCACGTAGTTATTGCCTACCTAGTGTAAGTACTAGGTAGGCAATAACACAGTTATACAATAACCTACAGGTAGGTAGGATGTATTTACTACCTCAAAGGTAGTAAAAAAAAAGGTTTGCAACTTCTGCAATGTCTAGGCAACCAGTACTACAAGATTCAAGCGATACCATCTAGCGACTGGTTTGTATGGAAAGCGACAGAATTAGCGATACATAAATAGAATTTTGCGACATCGTGGTGAACCCACCTTCACCATGTATTGCGGTGTTATTTGGCACCTAGTATAGTACAAGTGCTGTGTCTGCATAACTGAGAAACTGGAGGATATCCTTGACACTAAGATTTGATAGCTTTTCTCTCACTTGCTAAGCTCTGCCAAGTTTTCAGAGTAGTTATTGATCTAATCAACAATAGGGTCATGGCTGTTATCCAGAGAATTGAACATCTGGTAGGAATTCAATTTATCTGTGGCTTAGCCTTACCTATAATATCAAGTTTGTTTATATATCAACAAATATATAGCTCTCTAACAATAATGCTATCTATGGTTAACTACATATACAATGACGGCATATCTCGGCCGATTACCCACTGTTAAAGCGAGTTTTCGACGTCATTTTGACGTCATCTTCGTCAGAGTAAAATCTCTGCCGAATGGAGCTTAAGGCCTGAGGCTATTCATGCACTTCTGAAACGTATACTTCAATTTATCAATATTCCCAGGTGTGACCCTGCCGGTCTTTGAGTCCTACCAGGATGGTTCAGACACGTACGAGTTGGCCGGTCTCGCCCGAGGGGGCCAGCAACTTGCAAAGCTGAAGAAAAACTTCCAGAGTGCAGTCAAACTGCTGGTTGAGTTGGCATCTCTTCAGACCTCCTTCGTTACTCTCGATGAGGTTATCAAGATTACTAACAGGCGTGTCAACGCTATTGAGCATGGTGAGAACTCTGTTTTTAACCAACTTCAAAAAAGGAGGAGGTTCTCAATTTGGTTGTAACTTTTTTTATATTTGTTACCTCATAACTCCATCATTTAAGATCCGATTTGAAAAATTCTTTATTTATCTAAAAAGGTATACTTCCAGATTGGTCCTATAAATTTTTTATCAAAATCCGTTCAGTAGTTTGAGAGTTAAATAGGAATAACTGGAAAAAAACACGTCATTCATGTACACGACATTGCATATTGCGTATTTTGCTTTCCTGCGACCTTTCAATGGTGTTTATGATCAATAGAATAAACCTAATGAACTTCCATCATCCATCATCAAACTGAAGGCAGTTTTTTAAAATTTTTAAACATAATAATATAAATTATTTAATTAACTTATGATGTTTTGTAGTGATCATTCCTCGGCTGGAGCGCACCCTCGCTTACATCATCTCTGAGCTGGACGAACTCGAACGCGAGGAGTTCTACCGGCTCAAGAAGATCCAAGACAAGAAGAAAATCATCAAGCAAAAGGCTGAAGCGGTATGTACACTCAATTATAATAACAAAGTGTCAAAACTTAATACCTTCATCATAATACTATATAAATAAATAAATATTCTTGGACATAACACACAACGCTCTCTAGTCCCAAACTAAGCAAAGCTTGTACTATGGGAACTAGATTGCTGATAAAACATTTATTAAGCCGCGTATAGACATCGCGAGGCGTGAGACGCGAATGCACGCGAATGGTTCGTCACGCATGCCTCAACCTGAGGCATACGACGTACATTTAGACCAATATTCAATAAGCGTGAGCATGCGTCGTGCGTCCCGAACGACACATGCTCACCACGCACGGTGTTCGTCAGTAGAAAAATGCTCCGACAAGGCGAGACGTGCAGATTGCAGCTGCGGCCTATATAGTGATTCATTCAATATTGAAATAAATTTTAGCGTCCCAGAACACTGTTATTTTCATAAAGTTGGACAAGTTCAGTGATTCGGTATCGGCCTCCATGACGCATGAGCGCGCAACGCAAACAACACCTGACCCCCAGGAGTTCTTTCAACTTTCACAGTGTAAAATTGGCCATAACGTAACAGTAACTGGTGACCTGTTACAACTTAACTTAGCGCAATTGACCTCCTGTCCGTCAACACGGAGCGCACGGCTTGTACCGAGGCGGCGGCGTTCTCAACGATCGTATGCTCACTGTGAGCACACACCGTCCACACAGCCCGAGGCATGCGAGACGAACCATTCGCGTCGCACGCCTCGCGATGTCTGTACGCGGCTTTATACATTTTTTTTTGTAAATACATACCGTTGTAAAGAGGTAAATATATCCATTAAAAAATATTGTCAGTGACTTAATTTTTTTGTAAAATTTACTTTTATTCCTTTTGCAGAGAAAGCAAGCAATGCTTCTCGCCGGGCAAGACATACGCGATGGAAACACCGCGAATCTTCTCGACGAGGGCGACGAAGATCTCTTGTTCTAAGCACTCACGTAGACCTTTCTCTTGTAGCCGGTTTGGTAAAATGCAGTCATGTTCAAAGACGAGCGAAGTAATCCTTTGCCTAGCACAAATAAAAAAAACGCATGGCAAAACATTTGGCGCGAAAGCACCTACGTAAAGTAAAAAAAAATCTTGACTGCATGCAAATACTGATATAACAGTGTCTGTAACGTTGTAAATACTATCTTGTTGTCACTGTTGAAAAAAATACCTAATTGTATCTAGGTACACGGTCTAGGACTTAGGCCAAACGGATCAAGTATTTTGGCTGTTTGCTTGGGTGTGTATGTAAGCATTCCAGCGGTATTGTCTTTCAAAGCTTTTATGAATTAGTATGGAATCATTATAAGTACAGTTGCTAAGTATTTATGATTTTGATGTTGTTGAAATAACCTAACAAATATTATTATAAGTAAGCAATCATGTAAATACAAGTTTGTGAAGCGAAATATTACAAAAATATTATTGAATCATTTGTTTTATTCGATTAAGTTCTATTTATGCAGTTGTAAGTAGGCCTACTAAAAGGTAAATAAAACAATATTAGATAAAGGCAGGTAGATTATCTATCGCACCATAGAATCAAAAGAAGCTTCATTGTCAAAATTTACTAATGTTTCTTGGGAACAAGATAGTATTTATTCCTTCGTTTCTCTAGTAAACCGAACTCTACAGCGCACCTCAGCATGGCTCCGATATGTTTACCGGTATTTTCTGGATTGTCGATTGCCCTGTAATGCTTCTTTAAGAAGTTTATCACTCTTCGGGACGTTAGACCATCCCTAGAGGGTATTTTGTGAAAAGCCCACAGCACTATTGCGGCTGGGTTGGATCGCCTTACACCAGATTTGATTCTGTAATAGGTGTTGGTGGATGCTATGGAAGCTTCTGTGACTTCTGTCTCGTTGGTAGTAATGCTGCTTTGTGAAGGAGATCGGCACTTCATTGTTCAGTTTTCATAGGCATTACGGACCCGACAACAGATTTTTGGGATGTTTTGCCAGCACGATGAGAGAAAATAAGTCTGCCATGAATTGTCATGTTGTTGTCAAATAATCACAAATCTGCTTGTCATCAATAATACATTACTGCAGCGGCCCGCAACAGAGTCAATGAGGGAAGAACGTGTAAATGTGGGCCGAGTCGAAGACGAGGCACACATACGTGAGTCCCTCATTGCCTAGTTGTGACCAAGGCTTGTAAAGTACTTTTCTCAAATAATGCGCGGAAATTAAAATTTAGCACCTAGGCAAAACTTTTTAGTTGAAAATACAATTACTTTTCAAAACCAACGAACAACGAAGTTACAGTGTTCATCTGTATTTTTTTCAATAATCAGCTTTCTATTTGAAAGCCTGTTCGAAATTTGAATAAAACCTTTGATAAGTTACCTCCTTGGTTGCCATGTTATGGAGTAAAAGATCGTTCCATTTTTAAATAACACGACAGTTATGAGTTTTGTATGTAATTTATATGGCCGCTAAACACGCCGGCAATGGATTTTTATACATTTATTGCCGGCCGCTGCTCGCATGTGTTTGGCCAGTAATGCATTTTCGATTTATCTCGAAGAAGGTTGTCAAAATAATGCTTTAATTTCCAAGCATGTTTGAGAAAAGACTATAACTCTACAATTTTTTTTTTGTGTAATTATAATTTAAGTTTTTTATATTTCCTAACTACGTACCTAATTGATGGAACAAGCCGATGGCCCACCTAATGTTAAGTTTAATATTTCATAGGTAGGTCTACATATATAATATTATAAACGCGAAAGTTTGTAAGTATGGATGGATACTAAAACTACTGATCCGATTTGAATGAAACTTGGAATATATATTGTCCGTGACCTGGATTGATATCCAAAACTCAGATCATATGATGCTGTCCCAGAAGCCCGTAGTCTGAGTTTTGATTTGGGAAAAGTGGTTTACAAAATTGTGCATCTTTTTCTTGCTTGCAAGATAGGTCTCTCCCTTGGACGAATTAACACACTGCGTCCTTGGTCTCATACGGAGAGACCAAGGACGAAGTGTGTTAATTCGTCCAAGAGTCCTACAATGATTACCTACCTGACTGAATATAGTAGGTACGTACCTAGGTACCTACTATATTCAGTCAGGTAGGTAATCATTGTAGGACTCTTCCCAGAATACTTACGTAGCTTGGTACATAAACCGCTTTCTGCAGACAAAACCCAACGAGAAATTAACAATTAGCTAAGCATCTAAATTACGTAGGTACCTCACCGCTGAGACCGAATCGTAGTCGACGAGTAGACCGACTGGTCCAGCGACTAGTCGACTATTGCGGGGCGACACGACTACGAAAGGCACATATCCGGTAACTGGTCTGAATTATTGCAACTTCGTTTACTGACGCCCGGTTTGTGCGATGAATTTGGAGTAAGCTTTTGTTATGTATCGGCATTATCTACGAGGTTAGAAATGTAAAGAACTAAAGGTTTCCAACTAAAAACATTCGGTGATTTATAACTTTTATGGGCAGCAGTCACCTTCAAAAATGCTTTATGACAGAAAACTAGCAAGTTTTCAAAATCATCGCCTTGAAATTATTATTTCTGCCGTAGAGGGTCTACGGCGCGGCGTAGCGCCATATCATATGAAAATAGAGTCATACCAGTAACATTTTATCTGTGGTATTTTCTTTCCTTTGACCTTATTTTTAGATACCTTATTCTAGGCAGTACCTGTCGCTTCTTTTTGTAGAGTTCCTATCCATAAAGTATTAGTAGATACTAACGTGTTACTAGTACTACCTGTGCTGGATCTATTCTGCGTCTAATGAAAAGGAATGAACACTTTCTCCTACTGTGTGTTCTAAAAATAATTCATCTATACCTACCTGTGAGCTACCATAAAATAATGGTGTTCTAATGCCGAATTTCTCCTTTTTAGTAGAATATTTCTCCATGGGGTAAGGGCGCTAGAAGGGTGGCCAGGGGTGGCGAAGTGTGGTTCGCTGTAAACGTCATGGGCGATCAGTCCCTGAACTGAAACAGGATAGAGATCACGGAAAACCGGTTAATCGGTTGTGACTGATTTTTTAGCAAAAATAGAACACTAACAGACGCACTCAGAGATATGTAAAAATATAATCAATCTATATATCAATGTAGATATCTTTCCAATGAGTAGGTAATGCTGATGATAAACAGAGACATCGTTAATTTTAAGTAGATTCTTAGGTTATAAAGATAAAAAAAAAAATGTGACGTTCTCTCAGAATAATCAATTAAAATAAATAAATATTGACGGACATTTAACACAACGCCTTCTAGTTCCAAACTAAGCAAAGCTTGTACTATGGGATCTAGATGGCTGATAGAATACATTATATAGGTATATATATATATATATTTTGTAAATACATACTTATAATACAGTAACGCCCAGACACAGAACAAACATCTATGTTTGCCACACACAAATGTTTGTTCTCGGTGGGTCGTGGGTTCGATCATCGAACCCACGACCCACAGCACGGAAGGCAAAGCTACTACCGACTGAGCCATGACGCCTGAACTTATTGATAGTTTTACTCTTTATGAACTAATTCACTGACCTAGGTTCTACCTACATACTTTTGGCACTAATTATATCACAGTAGAGTATCACCTTAAGCGAGGCAGAGTGATAAAAAGGAAGGACTACTACCTGCTAAAGTTGCGGAATTAAACTATGTACGAAAAGACGAATGGATGCCGCAGAAAGATCTTTTTCTTGATATCTAAGACGTGACGTTATTTGGCTAGCTTTAGCTACCGAGGTGTTCGGACTATCTATATAAAGATCCTCCTACGAATATTAAAAGAGAAGTGTACATGTTATATAATTTAATATCATTGACATTAATTATCGCCTTTGGACATTTGCACACTATTTTGATAGTAGGACATAACAGAGACATTTGTAACATTATTTTAAGACCAAGAATATTTCTATTGTACCTATTCAAGCAAATACATTTTTCTGTTTTCTTGAAACCTATAATTATGTATGGACCTTTTTGAAATAAGAGCTTACGATCTTACAACAGACTTATAAATCTATAGCTATACTTAGGCCTGTGTACCTATACCCAATGCAAAAGGGATGTTAATTATGAAAAGTATAAAATCTATGCTGATTGCTGGTGCACAGAATAGATATAGTATGCCTTAGTAATGCTTTTCTGTACACAAAAGCCTTTGGTACAATTGAGTCGCTATTTGTTTATTTTTCTGCACTTTGCTGGACAATCCATTCCACTCACTACTAATTATAAATGTCAAAGTAGATGTTTGTGTTTGAATCACGCTGCAACTACTGGTTCGCTTTGGATGAAACTTTAAGTACGTATCATAGTAAAGTTCGTAACCTGGACTAACACATAGGCTAGATTTTATCCCGGAAAATCAACAGGATCAAACGGGACGCGGACGAAATCACGGGCGGAAGCTAGTAAAAAATAAACACAAAATAAGATAATTAAGGTATTTAGGTACATTCCTAAGGTGATGGGGCGATAGAGGCATTAGGATGCAAAAATATACTACTAAACTAACCTACAAGGAACTGAATAAATATTTACTCACTCATATTTTGCTAGATAGGCTCCTCTGCTCCTGTTTCAACAGAAATCCGTCAGTGCGGCTGAAACTCAAAGCTCATAACTTCACTGAAAGGTTTCTCACATATCATTTCCCTCGCCCATTTTTTCAGCGCGATACAAACTAGTTCACGGGGGTTGATACGAGGTATAGATACATTTGTTGGGTGTTCAACACGTTTATCCTGCGATTTTCAGTACAAAGTGGGTATGGCACAGAAGAGGTAATAGGAAGGTAGTAGGTAGTTATCTGCCTAACAACGTCGGTTAGGTACCGTTTGCAAAACGAATGTCGACTGGTCGGATCAATCAAGTCGTGATTGTAGGTACAAGAAGTTCAAAAAATTATCCGAAAAAAGAAATCCTTTATTGGGGGACCATTCGTGGACTTAAATTGTGCACTTAGCATGAAAGCTACAGTAAAGATTCGGGCTTTATTATCTCTACCTAAAGAAAGCATGTTTCAACATTCTGCCAAGAGATGGCGTTAGTCGTTTGTAAGATGCGGCAAAACGAGAGTACCTACCAGCATTGGTAGAGCAGCCGACGTAGAGCCATATCAATAATTTATTTGGCTATGTAAGCAAGCTCTCGAGGTTATACCTGCTATATAGTGAATTAATATCTCGTAATCACACAACACAACACTGCTGCAAATAGGTGGTAGGTATTTAAAGACTGTCTAATATAAAAATGAATGCTTCATATGGCTTTGTTCTAAAAAGGAACTCAGACTGCTCAAGCCCAGGTTTGAGTAAAGAGTTTTATACAAAACTGTAAAAAAAAACAGTAGTTGAATCCGGATCAGTGCTTGAGCAAGTGCGAATATACAAACGATACATTTTTAGTTTCTGTGGTTTGGTGGGAAGAATCGTACTGCATGTGTCGCCTTAGAGCTTTTTAGATAGTATAATATAAAGCGTATTGGTTCTAAAGCGCTGAAAACGCGTGAACTAATATGGGAAAACTTTTGACATTTGGATTGCCCACGTCCACGCCCCCATAGGGTCTCCTCGGAGCAACAGATCATATTTAATAAGTACTATACTTTATAAGTAACTGGAGCTACTGAATGAGACTATTTATTTATTTATTTATTGAGGATTGCCAACAAAAGATACATAAAATAACAAAAGTTTCATCTGACATAGTGGTTATATCTAGTGTTCTTTCAATTACAGGCAACCACAGCATGCACTGTAATAAAAATTTTGCAAAAAAATAATTAATTAAGAAGAAAAAAATTCTCTATGTGGGTTAACAATAATTAAAAAGAAAAGAAAGATATCAAAATTCAATTCAATCGCCTAAATGGTTAAAAAGACTAAAAATTAAAGACAAAAATGGCAATAGGTAGTGGATAATAATGGTAGACAAGACTATTGAGTGACTGTGAAAGCAACACTAGTTTAAAAACAATATTTTGCATGAAACCCATGTCCCTTGTTTTAATCATTGTATAAAATTATCCTCTAACTATACTTTTTGTCTGTGGGCGAAGACTACGAAAGTAAAAAAAAAATTATTGCAACAGCTAACTAATTTGTGGGTCGATGCTAAAACACACAAACAGAGAACTTTTGACATTCCGGATGGCCACGTGCCGGCGGTTATTGTTCCCCAGTGGGGTTTTAGCCCGTTATTTTTCATCGACATGGTATCATGATAGAAAATTACTTTTCAGTTTGAGTGTTTCAAAAAGCAGCCGATTCCTCCCTTGATACTTACCTAGAAAGGAGTGTTCATCGGAAAACGGAAGGGGTGTTATAAGATTGACGGCGTTGTGTGTGTGTCTGTCTGTTTCTTTGTTTGTCAGTGCCCTCGTAGCTCTGAAAGTAAGTAAGGCTTCAAGTTAAGGCGAAGGGTAAAGACAGACAACCTTCTCGCTCGCACATTTCAACATTTTTGAAGATATAATGTAACTAAATGTAATTATGTGAAATTGCAGAGCTTCAGGGTCGAAAGAATAAAATTATCACATTGATCCAAACAAGTTTTCTAACCAAAAAATGTGCAATTTAATTTATCGCATTGGTACAAGTTTTTTGGTCGGAAAACTTGTTTGGATCAATGTGATACACGCGAGAGCAATGATTCCGGGTCACTTAAAGAATGTTAAAAATCTCGGAAACTAAAAATGATAGGTTAATGCAATAAATTGTATTTAATAGACAATGTAATACTCCTTAAATGAAGGTATTAAAACTTCTTAGTTATTGTAAAGTTATATCTTAAAAAAATCAAATTTGAAAAAGGGCCACTTTCGAAGATGGAACTACGAAATTACAGCATTTGGTTTTGCTTTTGTTTGTAATCTGTCATTTATGTGGGTATATAAACCATGTTGATAGTGCTCTATATTCATTATTCAAGCTGAAATTATGTCGCTTACGCCTGAAGAATGCACCAGAATACTTACAATGCTGGAAACCGGCCGGAGTCAGCGCGATACAGCCAGGACTGTCGGTGTGTCGCTGTCAACAGTACAAAGAGTTCTCCGACGTTACGAAGAAACTGGTTCTAACCTACGCAGACCAGGAACGGGCAGAACCAGGTGTACCACAGCACGAGAAGACCGATACTTGGTGAACACCATGCTTCGAAATCGCTTTCTCACAGGAACTGAACTCACAAATCAGTTTCGACGCCTCGGAGGAAGTAACCCAAGTGCATGGACAGTAAGACGTCGGCTTGCTGAATCTAACTTAAAACCCCTTAGACCTGCAAACGGCCCTAAACTGGAGCGTGGGCATCGTATTTCAAGACTAAGATATGCCCAGAGCCACGTAAATTGGAGTATTGAAGATTGGTCAAAAGTTATGTTCTCCGACGAATCAAAATTTATGCTCTACAAGCACGATGGAAGACACAGAGTGTATCGAAGACCAGGGGAAAGATTCAAGCAAGCATGCATCGAAGAAAAAGTAGCCTACGGTGGTGGGTCTGTACTTGTGTGGGCCGGAATTTCTTCTGAAAGTCGCACAGAGCTGGTGATCATAGAAAACGGCTCTTTAACTAGCGTAAGATATGTGGAAGAAATCCTCAATGATCATGTTGGTCCATTTATGGTCAATTTAGGTGAGGATGCTATATTTATGCATGACAATGCCCGACCTCATACAGGTAGGATTGTGAATGACTACCTTCAAGAGATGAACATTACTCGTATGGAGTGGCCAGCGCGCAGCCCGGATATCAACCCGATCGAGCATGCTTGGGACGAGCTAGGCAGATGCGTAAAACAACGAAACCCTCCCCCAATCACGCTTCGTGAGCTCAAAATTGCTCTCACAGAGGAATGGGAGAATATTCCCCAAAATCGTATAAGGAACTTGGTGTACAGCATGCCAAACCGCGTAAACGCAGTAATGGAAGCACGAGGAGGCAATACGAAGTATTAAAATTCAAGTCAAATCGTAATAAAGTTCAAAAATTTCATGTTTCCTATTTTTGTTTTAAGGAGAGATCAGCAGTTTTTTTCTTTATGTAATTTTGTGTTAATAAAATGTATGGTGACTCATATTTTTTTACTTTCATTTAAGGAGTATTACATTGTCTATTAAATACAATTTATTGCATTAACCTATCATTTTTAGTTTCCGAGATTTTTAACATTCTTTAAGTGACCCGGAATCATTGCTCTCGAGTGTATTTTTACTGAACCTTTGCATTGTTATTCTCTCGACCCTAAAGCTCTGCAATTTCACATAATTACATTTAGTTATATTATATCTTCAAAAATGTTGAAATGTGCGAGCGAGAAGGTTGTCTGGATTTTTAAGAAAGGTATAGGTACTTTATCGTATGCTGATACAGAAATCGTCGATCAAGCATACATTTGAGAAGAGTTTTTCTACAAAAATCTATATGCTTGAGTCCGGATTACTTAATACTCAACACTCAATACTCAATACTCAATTTGACAGGCGTCATGGCTCAGTCGGTAGTAGCTCTGCCTTCCGTGCTGTGGGTCGTGGGTTCGATCCCCACCGAGAACAAACATTTGTGTGGCAAACATAGATGTTTGTTCTGTGTCTGGGTGTTTCTATGTATTATAAGTATGTATTTACAAAAAAAATATGTATGTATGTATTCTATCAGCCATCTAGTTTCCATCGTACAAGCTTTGCTTAGTTTGGGACTAGAAGGCGTTGTGATAAGTGTCCGTGAATATTTATTTATTATTTATTTATTTAATATATTTATTGCTTTCACATGGTTTAGGTGAATTTTACATTGGTGGTGGATGTAAATAGATATGTCTCATGGACCCTGCTTAGGGTATAGCAATATGAAGGCAGGCCGAGGTTTATAGATAGCTAGTAGATCGTTAATTAGTATTACATAATGGGTAGTCATTTTATTTTAGTATATTTTATATAATGTTCGGGTCGGTTAATAGAACATATTTTAAGGTTTGTTGTTCAAGTGTTCATGTAATAGTGTTTAGTGTCAAGTTTTGTCTATGTTGTAATTTATTTCTTATATTTAGTAAATAGTTTAACGTTCGTAGATTTAGTAGGTAGGTGTATTTAGGTTTGTATGTGAAAATGAATGTCAAGTTTTGGTTTTATCCAATAATAATATGTCCTACTTGAGCAGTAAATGAGTATACGGGCTTAAAGAGGTCATTGTTTTCTCCCTGTATTTGGCACATGTGAAATAAACACAATTTAGACTAAATCACTTACCTATATGACGTCATTCCTGAGAAAAATTAACATACCTTGTAATACATATGGCCAAGCTTTAACATATTTTAGAACATATTCAGAAGTTATACTTCTGAAATTATTTACGTACACTGCAAATTCAGCTTTATTCTTACATTGTTAGTGTTTGATATTGAACACGAGATGGTTCATTGTGTCCCTTTCCACTCAGGTAATAATAAAATAAAGAGATTACATCTTTGCGTAAGCAACAATAGGGCCTCCTGTTATTTTACTAGGGCTCTACTCGCAAACAAAAACCGCACTTTCACTCTCTTGTTAAGGTTTAAATTCGCGTAGCAAAATAGTAGATTTGATTATAACAAAGTCTGATTGTTTTGATAGGTAATCGCTTGTTCCGAAGCGTTTAAGCCCGGGTACCTACCACCTGTTAACTTACGAGTTGATTGCAATTATTGATAGACTCTACTTGTGTTTAAATACTTTAGATTTCTATCTGATTTTCATATTGTTCTAAAAAATGAATGGCTGACTACTCCTGCTGAGTTTGTCTGGAATAAATAGCTCTTTTAGCGATAAGACCGCCTATTGTGTATTTATGATTTCTCATCTCTTTTGTAATTTTTTCTTCGACCTTAGTAGACCATTATAGTACAAATCATATTATAATTATTAACATTAGTAGTGGTGCGAAAGTGAAAAAATCATCTTTTTTTTACAATTTTACAACTAGGAAATTTGGTTTTTTTAAACGAATATCGGAGTATTCGGAATGAAACAGGTTTTATTTTAATTAACTTAAATCAGTCAGTTTCTCTCTATCTTCCTATAATCAGGAAGATAGAGAGAACCTGACTGATTACTCCTCCTCACACTTGAACCAAAAACGAAATAAAACTAAGAAACGGATGCGACCGAAGAATGCATGCCGATAGTGATGTGACTCACTCCATCACCGGCCACCTCGAAGTTCCAACACAGCCAGCTCCACCAGCGCTCCCATTTAATCAAAACTCCCCCTTATTTCCCTTGAGATAGAGTTCTCAAGATGGGACGCCGTAATCCAGTTTATGATAGCATAACCGCAAAATTATGCTTGCTGCTCAGAAACTCATTTCACGAAAGTAACATTTTCTATTGAACTCTATGCAGTAAAACATAAGGGTTATTATTTGATGTTGTTTTTTCGGTAAGAGATGGATTGAAAGGAGTTATTATAACAGAAGTTTAGACTACATTCCGGCGGCAAGCAAAGCAGTGCCGTATTGTTCACTGTATGGTTTCTAAACGATATAAATCAACAATTAAGTTAGTTTGCTCGTTTCTGCTTAGGATTGGACTGGACGTGTTATACAAAACAGACATGTTGTAGGTAATAGAAAAACTAGAAAACTCTGTTACTTAGATATACTTATTATCCTGGATATTGGAGAAGCTTATGCATGTTGTGTTTTTGGCTAAATTCCGAGTTATATTAACAATTACGACAAGTTAAGTGGGTACCTACCTAAATAGATAATTTATTTTATTAAATCCATTGGTATTATAATATACAAATCTGTGAACGAATTCAAATATTATTGAAGTGAAAACTTTTTTTGCACCGTTGTGATTTGAAAGTCGATGAAACGAGAAGAGAGATCCCAAAGCTATTTTTTTACGCATTCTAAGGAGACTGCATGCCAAGCAGTCTAACGGATTGGATCGAATCGAGACTAGCTCGTAGTGCGTGGGTTCAAGTCTCGAGCAAACTCGTTCACTTTTTGCCCAAACTTTTTTTAAGTGAAAACTTCTTTAGCATCGTTGTGATTTGAAAGTTTCTTTGAAGGTTTCACTTCTACCACGTGTGAATGGCACACATATTTTTTTATAGAATTTTTTAACCAATTTTTCTGTGATCTCGTTATTAGGTAGCGGTTCATGCGCGAGTAAAAAATGATTTTAGTTACAAACCAGAACAAAGACCAAATTTTGCTATCAACTTTTATGCCAGGCATTTTTTGTCGACTATTTAGGTACTGCGGTTCATTAAATCACACGTAGTTTTTGTTGAATAGGTTTTCTAGGAACAAAGAGTTCGGTGCATGATAGAACCATAAAATCTTATTTTTAATTTATTATTCAATTTATTGAATAATAAATTAAAAATAACGCTTCCGATTGGTAACTGATTTGGACCAGTTGAGCCATCTATAAATCGTTTGCAACGGTTTATAGATAGCTCAACTGTTTCATGTGTATTTTGTAAATATTGTGAATATTATAAATACTTACTGTATTAGTTGTAATTTTCTTTGTAACTAAATTTTATGTTTTTATCTAAAAAATAATAATAATAATTAGTGAATGAAATTTGCATCCTGTATTTCAGCTACCCTGTATTACTTAGCCTAAATAATTTTAGTTATAAACAGTATGAGGCACCTTAACGCCTCTAGTACACCCAGTATACCCCTCGTTGCTTCTGACACTTCCAAACCGATCGATAGATTACATCGTAATGATGTCGGGGCCCTGTAAGCGATACACAATTTGTATTCCTTTGATAACTTAATTATTCGAGCCTCGAGGTTTTCGTTCGTGGTTATTTTTAATTTGAGTTCGTATTAACTGGAAGAGAGATGAGAAACCATAAGTTAATTATTCTTCTTCACTTATCAATATGTATTCACAAAGAAAATTACAACTAATACAGTATTTAGGTACAATATTTACAAAATACACATGAAACAGTTGAGCTATCTACAAACCGTTGCAAACGATTTATTGTTAGCTCAACTGGTCTAAATCAGTACCCTATAAACAACACTAACGTATAAAATACAATGCTTTTTACATACTTAGCCGTCTTGACCTCAAAGATTTTAGATTCTTCTGATTCTTAGGACTTTCTAAATCTCCCTCTATACTAGATTTTTGGCAAACTCAATGTTACAAAAGACACCTCGGTATTCCGGCACTCTCTGAGATATTTTTACTCTCTACTTGAATGAGAATAGTATTTTAGGACATCCTGTATTAAGAACCTTGGTGAATGGAAATCATAAGAAATATCCAGGTAAAATAAAAAACTGGTCAACTAAAGAACTAAAGCCTTATCTATTTCACTTTGTTTCTTTTTAAATGTACAAGATAAAAGCTGACGCCTACTCCATCGCCACCTACCTAGGATTTACGTAATGATCCGTATCTAGGCGACCGCGACCTTTGCCTAGAACTTTAAACGTTTATGAGTACATTGAAGTGGTGATTGGAGCATTCAAGTTTTGAAAATACATTCTTTTATTTTTTACTAACTCGCTTGGCAAGTTGACCGAGGGTTATTTGAAAAATTATTTCAAGTTGTGTCCATTCCGTTCATATTTTTCTAAGTTGTCCGTACAAAAATACCTACTTAAGTATTAAACTATACCTATAAGAAAGCACAAAAAATTCAAATGAAATTATCAACACATTAAAATACTTGTTTTTAACTATTTGGGTGGAGATCTCTTCTTTTAAGTTGTTCGAGTCGAGAGTCCATTTTTCTCCTCACGAAAATCCCCGGAAAACCCTCTCGTAGACTTTTACCCAGGAAAATCAGCGCCTTACATCAATACGCTGATTTTCCAAGCAGAAAGTTTGGAAAACCACGGTATTTTCTAACCCACTGCTTCTCTTTATATCCATCCCACTCTGGATGTTGTGTTAGAATAGAAGTAACTAAAACCCTAATCAGTTCAAAGCAATGAGTAATAGGTATTATTATTTATTTGAGCTTTTAGCAAATGCTTGAAGGTTGATGGAGTCGTGCGGCGCCTGACCGCGAGACAATACAGCTAATCACAGCCGCTCTACACTTGGAGGTCTATGACGAACAGCTAAATTGCTTACCTACCTACTTAACTAGTTAGATAGGTAGTTCTGCCAATTTGTTTATGGTTTTGTTGAGGTCATGGCCTACACTCGCGGGAATGTTGAAGCTTTTGTACTTTTGTTTGGTTACATCATTTACGGTAATAGGGTACCTTACCTTACCATAAATAGGTAAGTTTTCCTACTAGTACTTACTTACCTGTATACCTACCATGCTAAGTCTGCAGTGGAATAAACGGGCAACTCCAAAAAAACAGTTTCTTTAAGCGATAAGACCGACCATTGTACATGATTTAGAGATATTTCTTTTGTATTTTTTTATTCTTGTTTATTAGTTTTAAGGTACAATAAAGCATGTTCATTCATTCATTCATTCATTCGTTCATGTGTATAAACTTATAGCGTGGTGGCTCTACCAAATAGTATAGGTAACGTAGGTATCTAATAAATTTGTTTGATAACTTTTCAACTTCTTTTTTCGCTAAGACCCTAACCCTAAAACTCCCATATTATCTTATTACAAAAAGGCCAAATTCAAATATTGACGATCTGACAAGGTGTGACCCTTTGATCCAACTTAAGAACTCTACAGATAAAGAAGAGTTAGTATAGAGGTCAGTGAACCCATGGTGCACCGTGCATCCGACAGGGTAGGGGGACAATAAGAAGAACTATTTAGAGCCGTTTTTAGTTTATGGGAATAGGTTGACAAGGTTTTTGTTAAAATGGAGATGTCGCATCTACTCTATAGACTCTACAACCAATAGATACGTAATTTATCTAAATAGGTAGGTACCTACCTACTAAAAAAAATTATTGTTAGTTTTGAAGGGTGTAAAAAAAACTTTTAAAGCAAGACTTTTTTACTGAATAAGTGGCACGTATATTTAAAAACCAGCTTCGACAACGAGTTACAAAAATATTCTTTGTCACTTTTCTTTGAGAATCGTAAAATTTTCAAGAAACAAACCGACTAACTTGACTGTAAACTTTATGCAAATAAATCACTTGACATTGGCAAGATCACAGGTGTTCTGTGGGTACGATATCCTTCATAATAAAGAACAGAAGAAGACATAGATAAAATAGAAGATTTGGCGCCAAAACAGCAATAACCTGTGGGTATGTCCACCCTACTCAGTTCTATGGGGTATCGATTATTCCAGCGCTGCGCAGCGCCCCTCCCTCGACGCGCTCCGCAAACTTGTGGAAAAAGTTCACATTTTCGGAAACTACTTAGGTATAAAAGTAGTGTGTGGTATTTTTGACTACCTACCTTAAAGTACGTAATGTGCATTATTTTTCATATAATTACATAAGGAGGTTAATTTATAAAACTTTTTTGGGTCAATATTGCACAATTTTATCGTCGAATCAGGTGGGTTACTCTCGATCACAGTTCCAATCCGGATTCACGGAATTTGGCAGATCTCGTGTCATTTTGTATTGAAAAATGACAGGACTTCTGTCAAAATCTATGGATCCGGATTGGAAATGTATTCGAGAGTAACCCACCTGTACGCAAGTATACGAATAGTTATTTATTATTTCGATTGAAATAATAAGTATTTTCATTTTATTAATTTAGATCTTAGTTATTTGCAAGGTTTCGCGAGTCCGCAGTATATGCCAATATCCGCAGTAAACTTAACTTACAGTAAACTTAAAAAGACGAGCGTGTAGAGACACGCTCGTCTTTTTAAGTTTACGGTAATGTAGGTAGATAATATAGAGATTTTGTATGCTCAGTGTCCCGTTAAGTGTAGGCATAGGTTGCCTCCTGACGCTGTATAAATCATCTTCAATAGATGTAAAGGCCTATTGTATGCTCGTACCTGTCAGGTTCTCGATCATTCTCTATTAAATTTTTAAATTGTAATTTGTATTAAAATTATGCGGTATCGCGGTAAATGAAAGCAAACGGTGAATGCGGTAGCAACACACGACAGATGGAACTTTTTAACGCCTTTTCGCGCTCTTTGTAACAAAGTTACTCTGAATCAAATTTCAAAACCTCCGTCCACTAAAATCTTTTTAGATCCTCATCATCAAGATCATCATGTATGCAATTTTGTATACAATTTTATCATCATGTATGCAAAATATTTCAATTTAAACATTTGACATTTGATGAATTTGACATTCATCAAACGAATGTTTTAAATTGCAATAATACCCCAGATTCCTCAAAACTGAAATATTCTCCCTCACTTCATTAACTTGGGAACGGCTCCACCAATTTTCACCAAATATAGACATTCTCTAGAATTCTAGATAATAACCTTTCTTACAAAGAATCACATTCGAATCGGAGCCCCACGTTCAGAGCTATGAAGAGCACAGCCAAACAAACATACAAACACAACGCCGTCATTCTTTTATAACACCCTTACCGTTTTTCGGCGTCGTCGCTTAAAAATTACAATAACATCCTATATAAATAAATAAAAACATGTTAGTTATAAAGATTTGTTTCTTACTAAATTGGCTCCCCGTAAATTGAGCAATCAAACTCTAACTCATGTTACTTCATGGATCGCTTGACACCCAAAGCCATAATCCCAGTCCTCAGGTAGTATCCGTATGCAGAGGGCGTCGTCTGCCATAGCTATATGTTATTGAATTTGGTACGCAATATAAAAATATCAAAGGATGGGGAAATTTTGGATTACTTACCTTTTTGTAAGTAACTTTGTACACAAAATAATTCATACTGGACGGAAATCAAGTTAGTGATTGATACTTCACGTGGAGTTAAGCATCGTTTTCCGCGGTCACTATTTGGATGGGTGACCGTAAAGCAAATGTGAGCGCTTCCCTGCTTCGGCACTGTCGTCGGTACCAGCTCTCGGAGGCCTTTCTAAACACTTCGCCACTGGAATTGGCCTGTAACTCATAAACTTACTTACTTACAAAAATCTTCAAGTTCCAAACATATTCTGTAGGTTATTATTACAACATTGCTAGTAATTATTGAGTAAATATAATTAACCCAAACAAAAGCCTGTAATTTATCAATTATGCAAAAAATATCACCATCAAAACTTATTACGACAAAGCGACAAAAGCCAGTGTGGCGGGAACATATTTTATTTCGTGCGAAACGGTCGTTGGTACAAATGCTCGACTGATCCCTCGACTGGTTGGCCGATCTAGAGCGTTCATGTTACGACTCGGGTGAAATCTGAAGCCTATTTTTTATAGGAAGTCTTCGGGATATGTATAAATTACTTACTTATCTAATAGGATGAGAACTGCCCGAAATTGGAACTGTCCTTCAAATATATTTTTTTCATACAAACTATAAGCACAATCGTAGTAGGGTACAAGGGTACAAGGGTAGGGTACAAGGGTACATTAAAAATCTTTAAGCCGCATTTCCAGAAACATAAGCAATTAACCCAAACTAAAAGTGATAAAAACAACTAGAAAAGCTTAAAATAACTCAAATAACGATTTTACTGCAACACGACGATTATACGCAACAAACCTAAACCACATTAACCAGACCCACCCTGCTTCTTTCCACGACCAAACTTTCCCTCACTGGGGGATAGAGCCATGAGATTCCAGAGGTCTGGGGTTCTGGTTGTAACAACTCACCGTAAGATTTTAGGAAAATTAACTTTAAGGGGCCCTCAATCTAAACCTTTAGGAGATTAGGCCACATAAGCCTGTTCATCATGGCCAGTGGTGCGGTTTCTTCTCCTTAACTAACACTTGTGATTTATTTCTACTGTTGGTTGGTATAAGAATCTGCCGACTTCACAATTGAACTCTTTTCAGATTTGGAAAAAAAAACAAATGAGAAAAACAAATGAGAAAAAAGTGAGATGCGATAGACATTCTTGCATCAGTTTTTCCCAGGTACCATGATTCATGCAGTTGTCCCATTGAATAAGCTTTTGGGCACAGCCCAGGGGTAAGTCCCTAAATCAGTCAACGTCCACACAGCTCGCGCGGCGTTAGCCAAGGCTCGATTGACTAATTTCTCACTGCTACCGACACGACGACGCTAACGATATCGCTGAAGAGCCAATGTCAAGTCTTGCTTGTCTGATGTAGGCTTCTCAGTAGCCGTTCATGACGCCAGCAAGTAAAAAACATTGATATCACGCTCGAATGCAGCCAACAAAGTTGAAACTTTAAAAGTGTGACACACGAATCGCAAACATAAGTATTGGGCCCGTGATTTACTGCTCATAAGCACGGATCCGGACTAAGGGCTTGTACACAAACGTCGACGTCGCATCGTGAAAATCAGCGAGCATGCACGACGCATCGCAAGAACTTGCGAATTGATTCGCAAGTCTTCTTTGTTTCTTTTGCCTGTATCTCCTATAAGCAATAACAAAAGTGCACACTTCTCTTTACGATCCATGTCACGACCTAGTTTTCAAAATACGTTCAGTACGGTTGACGGTCGTCGAAGGAATGGTCAACCTAAACGCGGAAGGGAGACGCCTTGCCGCACGTTATCGCATCGCAAAAATTCGTGTTGCAATTTTCTGCGTTGCGAATTCGCATCGCAGTTTTGTGTACAAGCCCTAAAGCATAGATATTTGTATGATAAAACTCTCTACTTACTCAAATCTATGCTTGAGTAACTATTTCTATCGGCATACAATATTATGGAGATGTCAGTGTCGGTCAGTGTGCAAACACCCATTGGCTCTTTTTCTATTTTGGGTCAATAAAATGGGCCTTTTAATAAAACGTGGAAATAGTTTAGGTAAATGAATTATTTTGGCTTACAATTTGATGAGCACTCTTGCCTTGCTCTCTTTC
Organism: Eulithis testata; assembly: GCA_947507515.1. NCBI lineage: Eukaryota > Metazoa > Arthropoda > Insecta > Lepidoptera > Geometridae > Eulithis > Eulithis testata. The sequence goes on from OX382207.1 coordinate 7,184,136, forward strand.
TCAAGTTTATATCAAATTAGTAAGTACATAAGTAATAAAAAAAAAATCCTTCATATTTTAAGAACGTAGGTAGGTAGAGGTATTAGGAGAGTAGGTAGAGAACACAATTCTATCGGTATTCTATAAGATAAGTATCTACGAGTATGTATTATAAGTAGGTATGTATTTACAAAAAAAAGTATCTAAGTATTCTATCAGCCATCTAGTTCCCATAGTTTGGGACTAGAAAGCGTTGCGTTAAATGCCCATGAATATTTATTTATTTATTATTTATTCGAAAAATATCACGGATCAAATTAAAATCATCAATCAAAATGATTCAATTGAACCTTCCGAGATTGAATAATGATGGTTATCCTCCAAAACTTCAGACATTTCGTTGATAGCGCCGCGCCGCCGCAAAGCGTTTTGTCATATCATAAAACAAACAATAGATAAGTGTCTCGTAAACGTTGATCTACACAGCCATAATAACCCGCCCGGAAACCGGTGTTATGATTCCAACGATTGCACCCTCGCTAGTGGCATATGGGCGTATAATAACTTGCCCTTGCATCATCGTGGCAGCAACGCCATCCGTACCTACTCGGAACTACTACACAATTTTGTTGGTTTATAGTTGTGTCAAACAAAATATAAACGAAAAATACATAGGTAATATTTAAAATTTCAAATAATTTATCAAATAGAAATATAATACAAAAAACCAGTGTGTCAAGTCCCACCGCGCGAAAGAAGTTATAGACGCTATACGCGCTATCGAAGTGTTTTGCGTTTTGTGGGGGTCTCCGTATGTGATCACTCTTGCTCTGTCTCTTTCTATTCCCCCTCCCCAGAAGCGTCAAACGCTGTCTCTTTCTATTCCTCCTTCGTTTAACGTTTAACGTGTTGGAAGTCGCATTAGAAGTATAACTTCAATATAAATTCTTTATTTCATAATTCATTGTTACCTAACATGACAGTCAGTTAGTTCTTCTACAAGTTCTGAATCAGATGTACTAGCTAATGCTTTACCTAAATGGATATGAGTATGGACGGATGTCAATCAGTGACCTTTTGACTCTACTTTTTTTGCAACCACAATCTTACGTGAACTTTATTCCAGCAGAATGCTATACATAAATAAAATAAAAATAATAAAGCAAAATGAATAGAATTCTTACGGATCTGTCGTTCTATGTATTTGTAGTTCTCTAAGCCTACGTAATACCACTGAGGAATCTGAAGATGCGGTAACGGTAGGGACTTGTTTACTTTGAAATTAGAAATAAAGTACAAAAAAATATAGCTTTTATTATAATTAAGTATCTTGTTTGTTGTAACAATCAAAAAGCCTTTTATAAACAAACTATGGTGTCGTTTCTGTTGTTGCATTTTTCTAAACTAACCTAATTTGACAGCGCTAAATTATAGTTCTCTTTGTCTTTTCAGGTGGGTTACTCTCGACTACAGTTCCAATCCAGATTCACGGAATTTGACAGATCTCGTGTCATTTTGTACTAGATTGGAACTGTGTTCGAGAGTAACGCACCAGCAGCCTTATTGTGTAAGTTCAGTGGTAATCGACATCGGCTTCGTTTTTGACATTTGAAACCTAGACTGGTCTTTAACTGTCACTTTCGTATTTGTTTTGTATACAATGGTGGTAATGGGCTTGAACTTCACTGGTAATGGATTTCAAGTTACACAATAAGGGTGCTGGTCTATGTGAGAGGGTTGGCAACATTTTTAGCGTTGGCAAATTAAATATGTTTAGAAAAAATTAATGAATGAATGAATGAAAACACTTTATTGTACGTAGGTAAGGTACACCTTACAAACTAATATGCGAGACAAATTATACAGAAAATAAGATGCAATTACGTACAATGGGCGGTCTTATCACTAGGGAGCGATTTTTTCCAGACAACTTTAATATGAATTATGCTTTATGCGTAATGTTACCTACTATTTGTTGAATACCAATCATAAATTCTACTTAATATTATAAACGCGATTTGTAAGTATGGATGGATGGATGGATGTTGGTTTCTTTCACGTAAAAACTACAGATCCGATTTGGATGAAACTTGGAATATATATTATATTGTCCGTGACCTGGGTTAACACATAGGCTACTTTTTATCCTACAAAATCAACGGCATCCAACGGGACGCGAACGAATTTGCAGGCGGCACCTAGTAAATAAATAAGTAAAGTGCCCATCAATAAGTTGTCTGACCGTCACCAATCACACACAAAACCTCTGTAAGTAAGCGTTATTGCATTGCGTTCGTCACCCTGAGAACAAGATCGAAAGTTTCTATCTACAACTTTCTTATTTATCAACCTTATATCTAAAACCTTAAAGCTTATTTTGGTTTATATCAGCAATTTTATAGGCGGACGCAATCTTTTTCTAAAGACTTTATGATGATCAAAATAGAGTCGGTTTTCCTTTGGATATTGTTTGTAGTATTGTTTCGAGTAACGACAATGCCCCGAGCGCAGGGCGCTGTGGGGAAATATTTTTAACACTAATCATCTCTATCCGAAACTTGTTTGGGTGATGATAACGCGCTTAGTGGGAATTTGAGCTTATAAAGACGACTTCAAAAGCATTTCCTTGATAATAATAATATAATCAGACAAGACAATCAAAATGACACAAAATTATTCCAGTTTTCCCCTGCCGGCAGTCGCTGTAACCGCTAAGGGAATTATTGGACAAAAGTTCCAGAAATCCCCTACGCAGGTGACTTACGCAGGGGAAAACTGGAATGAGCTACTTTTTATATTTCCCTACATAATTAAATATCTTTGGACATTACACACAACACCATTCATGCAATAATGTCTACCTACTACAGTAATTATTAGTAATTCTCTAGTTATTTAATTAAATTCTTACTAATGACTTACCTATTTCATTCTGTGCTATTACTTCGACCGGACCTATAAAAGACAATAGACACGCATAAAAAATATGTAACCAAAATAAAATGGTACTTACGTCGTTTTTAAAACACTGAGCCGAGCTTTCATGTCTTGCTAAGAGATGGCGCCTGTTGTCATTCCTGCGTAGTTTATACTTCTTTTGAATATACTACAAAATAAACGTTTGAGTTTTAAATCTATTAACATAATATATATTAGATAAAACAAATTAAGTACGTAGGCTTATAAACATGGACGTGTAAGTAGCTAAAAAAACAACCGTGAAAAGTTTATCTAGGTTTGTATTCTACATCGTAAGATGTTTTATCTAATCATCTAACAAATCAAATAAAACTTATATTAATTTATGTCAATATGTAAGGCCATTGTCAGTCCTACGGCTTCTCAATTTTTTTTAAATTTAATTTTTATTTAATTATAATAAACATGAACCAATGACTAAACTTACCTTGCTTTAAAGTTTATGGATTGATACAGTATTATACCAAAACTGATAATATTATTGATGATTATGATGTATTATACATATAAACCTTCCTCTTGAATCACTCTATCTATTAAAAAAAACGTCACCAAAACTTACTCAATTAAAATTATATTTGGAAAAGTAGTTATCATTATGAGGCTGTTTGTTAATACATAGCTGCTTATTCATCCTAGAATCTAGAACCTAGATGGTTTATAAATGTATGAGTACTAAAATAAAATATAGTCTCACAGTTTGTTGAAATGGTTGAAATTGGGAAAATAAACTTCCGGAAATAGTAGAATATATTTAAATAACTATCAACACCTTAATAGTTATTTGTTATACAAGAGTGCAAAGTTGCTTATTAACCGCGTGTTAGATTTTGATGACCGAGCAAGCGAAGGATTCTAAAATTGAATCACGAGCACAGCGAGTGATTCAAAATTAGAATCCTGAGCGTTAGCGAGGGAATCAAAAGAGCACGAGGTGAAAAATCTTTGCACTCGAGTGCAACCCGTAACTTTTCATTCCAACTCAGCGAGGACATGACTAAATCCAAAAAAAAACGTTTACAATCACAAGATAGGTACTTTTATTTCAGTTTATACTATATTAACTACTATATTATGACAGGTAAGTATTACAAAATAATCTTTAAATTATAACAAAATAATACTAAGGTATAATTAAGAAAATTTGAAAGTAACGTTGCTACAGTTATTTAAATTGAGTGTAATATTTTTTTTAATTCACAAACTTAGTGCACACGATGTTCTAAATTTAATTAACTTTATCCTCTAGAGAATAAAAACGGCTTTTGCACTCAGATATTAAAGAGCAAAAATACTCTTTCCGAGATGGTGGGATGAAAAAATAGTTTTAAACCTTTATCAGTATTTAGTATATACAAGTTTAAAACTGTTTTAGTATTGTAAGTAGTTCTACATAGCGTGACCATGGAGATGGTATAGCATTTTGTCTCTATCGATAAGATCTAAATAAATAAAAAAAATTGTAAAGGTCACGCTAGCACGAAATCGCGTGTGGATTCTACGTCATTTCCTTCTGGGTTTTGACCAAAGTTCATGTCCTTTACCATGACATCATTCGGAAATAGTGATGACCCTACTAATATTATACGCGAAAGTTGGTAACGATGTATGTATGTATATATGGATGTTTGTTACTCTTTCACGCAAAAACTACTGATCCGATTTGGATGAAACTTGGAATATATATTGTCGGTGACTGGATTAACACATAGGATACTTTTTGTCCCGTTCCCGAGGAAAAGATGAACATCCTAAAAAAAATATCGGTAAATACATCAGTCCAGAAATGGTATAGCAAAACACAACTGACATAGAACAACTGACAGCTTGAATAAAACCTTTTTATGTTGGTGGGTACACAACCTGGCCGTAAATAATCAAATTAAGAAAACAATATTTTCATTCTTAAGCTACGTGTACAAGCGATGCGATTTGGATGAAACTTGGAATATATATTGTCCGTGACCTGGATTAACACATAGACTACTTTTTATCTTGAAAAATCAACGGGATCCAACGGGACGCGAATGAAGTCGCGGGCGGCACCTAGTCATTTATAAAACAAATTCATTTAGTAAGGAAGCTTTGCTCGTGAAGAACCAAGCTGTTTTTCCCTATGTAAAGATGCTATAACCTCGATAACTAGAGCAAGTTAAAAGTAACTGAAATGTCTACATGATACTATAAGGTTTTACTTTCAAGTTTTATATTTCAAATGTTTATTAAACGTATTTTCTAGAAAAAAATTAAAGGAAACATCACTAAAATAAAAATAAAATTTTCGTCTTCTTCACGATATTTTTTTTTGATTACACCGATGGATAGATAATTTAATAATCAAATTAATTTACATTTGATCTGTGAAGAAATATGAAAGTTGATTTTTTTAACCACCCTAAAAAAGGAGGTTCTCAACTCGGTTCCATTTTTTGTAATCAATTACGTTAGACTGTGGCCACTTATTCTACCACAGAGGACATGACGATTCCTCCTACGGAGGCGTTGGATTTCTAGTCAATAAAAAACTATCCTCTTCCATCCAGAGTGTCCAAAGCATTTCTCCACGCGTATGTTACCTTACGCTGAAACTAAATGACCGATATGCTTTGAAATTAATCCAAGTATACGCCCCGACCTCTAGAAGTCCCATTGAGGAAATCGAAATTTTCTACGAAGAAAAAGAGAGAGCATACAATGAGAACCCCTGTTTCTATACTACTCTTATGGGTGATTTCAATGCCAAAATTGGCCCACCGCGAGAAACTGAATACTCTGTCGGGAAATATGGCTTGGGAAGTCGAAACCCACGAGGACAAGTTCTCGTAAACTTTTTAGAGCAACACTACTTGTACGCTATGAACACCTTTTTTAAAAAACGCGCTTCTAGAAAGTGGACCTGGTTTAGCCCAGATGGTCAGACTCGAAATGAAATAGACTATTTCATAACCGCACAGAAAAACAGTATTACTGATGTAAGCGTTCTCAGTCGTTTCAAGACCTGCAGCGATCACCGCTTAGTAAGAGCTACGTTTAAGTATAACCTACGGAAGGAGTGATCAAATATGGTTCAAAAACACCATCCGAATTATGATAGTAAGGCATACGCTTTTCTTCAAAAAGAATTTTGCCTAGACTTAAAAAACCAATTTGATACTCTGTTAGAAGAAAACTTGGACGTGGACTTGCTAAATGAGAAACTTTGTAACATATGAATGAATGAATGAATGAATGAATGAATGAATGAATGATTTATTTGCGTGAAGAGTGGTACATATTAGGTCTTAAATAAATTATTGATTCTCACACTTCGCCAGAGAAACCCAGCATGCAAAATTAAGATTACGCTTATGTTAATATAATTTAAATTTAAATATGGTGTAATAACAATAATCAATAAATTAGGTAAATGGTAATAATAACATATTTCAGATTTATAATAATTAGTTAAAATTATAAAAATAAATCATTGACTTTATATAAACATTTATCAACTAACCATGTATGTAATTTTCTTTTAAATGTATTGTATGGCAGTTCTCTAATAGACTTAGGAATCCTGTTATACACCTTTATTGCCATTAAGTGTCCATTTTTGTGACTTAAAGCAGTTTTCCGAGTTGGAATTAGCAACCGTGTAGGGTCCCTTAATTTTACTTTAGAATCTAGTTTGTCTTCATACTTATCAAAAAACTTGTTATGTTCAATGACAAAACAACATACCTGAAATATGTAGAGACCTGGTAAGGTTAGTAATTTCAACTTTTTAAATAAAGGCCTACATGAGTCAAGTGGTGCAGCACCACATACAGCTCGAATACATTTCGTTTGTACAATAAAAGCCTTGTTGATATCAGTTGAGTTACCCCACAGCATAAGACCATACCTCAAAACCGATGCAACGTAGCCATGGTATGCCATGAGAGCCGTTTTTTCACCTGATGTTTGACGAAGCCTCTTAATTGCGAAAACGAAACGGTTTAGTTTCTTACATGTGTAGTCAATATGCGACTTCCAGTTACAGTTTTTATCCAATTTTAGACCTAAGAATTTTATTTCATTTACTTCTGATACAGACTCATTCCGGCATGTCAGATTGATATTAATATTATTTTTATTATTATAATTTTGAAATTGTATAAATTTAGTTTTTGTGACATTAGCTCTTAAATTATTACATTGTAACCAATTAACTACAACACTTACTTCCGCATTCATGGCGTCTTCATATTTTATATTCTTATTATTATCAGTAACAACTATAGAAATATCGTCAGCAAAGAGAACGCACTGACGTGTGGTGACTAGAGGCAGGTCATTTATGTAGAGTAAAAACAATAAAGGCCCCAAAATACTTCCTTGGGGGACACCAAAATTATTCTTGAGAGATACAGATCTATAAGCAGTTGTCATAAGATCTTCATTTAAACTCTTTATTTCTACATATTGTATACGATCTCTAAGGTAGCTTGTAAGCCAATCTAATACAAGGCCTCTAATCCCATATCTCTCACATTTATCAAGTAATATGTTGTGATCCACAAAATCAAAGGCCTTACTCATATCAAAAAAAATTACTGAAGTAGGAATACGCTTATCAATGTTTTGAATAACATTATTAATTAAAGCGAAAGCTGCCAACGTCGTTGATTTTTTTTCTGAAAACCATTCTGCTCTTCTTTTATTATATTAAATGTATCTAAAAAACTACTAAGACGTGTTTGCATCGCTTTCTCAAACAGCTTTGCAAAAACAGGGATGAGAGTGATAGGTCGATAGTTAGTTAGCTCTTTTTTGTCATCTTTTTTATGTATTGGTCTTACCACTGAAAGCTTCAGTCTTTCGGGAAAAACTCCATTTGAAAGTGAAAGATTAAGCAGATATTTCAAGATAGGATGGAGCAGGAATAGACATTCCTTTATAACAACTGTTGATATTCCATCAAATCCTACGGATTTGGTGTTACTTAGAGAATTTACAATTTTAACGACTTCAGTGTTTGTAAGTGGTCTAATAAACAAACTGGCATCACAGTGTTGTATTTTTGTAGGACAATGACCTTTTGTAGCAAAAGTTGGTACATTATTAGTTAGTTCCACGAAAAACTTATTAAAAGAATTGGCTATTTGAAGTGGTTCTACAACTGTTTTACCATCATAATTTATAGCTTCGATACCATCATAGCTTTGCTCGTTATCAACTTTATCCTTAATGATCTCCCATGTCGCTTTACATTTGTTTTTAGCTTTTAGCATATGAGTATTGTTTACATTTGCTTTAGATTTGTTAATGCACTGCCTCAGAGTTGTACTATATTTGTTATATTTCATTTTTAATTCAGGTGTTTTGTTTCTGTAACACAGGAATCGCAGTCCTCTTTTATATTTAGTGCTTATCTTGATCCCTTTGGTAATCCATTTCGGAGATTTGTAATTACACTGAATCCTTTTTTTTTCTAATGGGAAGCATAAATTATACAACAGACAAAACATATCATGAAAGTTGTCAAACGCTTTGTTTAGATCACCTTCATTTAAAACCTCAGACCATGTCAAAGACGCCAAATGCTCCATGAACTTATTCATGTTATCTCTACTATAGTTCCTGATTTCAATGAACCAGTGTTGAAGACGTTTATTTTTTTGGGATATAGGTATAGCAAGCGTTTGGCAAGTGTCATGGTCAGATAGATACATTGTATGTGTACTACCCTTAGCCTGATCCATGTTGCTTATGATGTGATCAATACAACTATTTAATCTTGTAGGCTCTTTAATGTGAATTGTAAGATGATAATTCAATAGCTGTAGAAACTACTAAAAAACATCTTGCTAGTACAAACCAAAAGAGAGAAAACTAACACCTAGCACGCTGTCTCTATTATCTCAAAGACGAGAGTTAAAAATGAAAAATCAACTAGATCAAAGAGAGTTAGAAAAAATAAATAAAACCATAAGAAAGGCAATTAAATCAGATTTAAGAACATATAATACAAATATAATAACAGAAACCATTAAACAAAACAGAGGACCAAATGTTTTTAAAAGAAAGTTAAACAGAAATAAGTCAGAAATTAATAAATTAAAAGATAGTGCCGGTAACCTTATAACAGATCGTGACAAAATTGTACATACTGTTGAAGAGTTTTACGCAAATTTGTATGCGTCTAAAGTAGAGGAACCTAAATCACTGGAGGACCAAGATCCAAGAGCGGAACCAAATGAACGTCTCGAAGACGAGCCGTTGCCTAAGGCCACCGAAGACGAAGTCGGTTTCGCTTTGAGCCAAATGAAGCGTGGCAAAGCATCTGGTGACGATGGAGTGTATGTGGAGATGCTCCAGGCAGGCTCTCCTCATATTCTAAAGCCCCTCTCGATACTTTACAACAAAGTTATGTATGAAGGAGTTACTCCGAAAGCTTGGGAGAACGCCATTGTCATGATTCTTCACAAAAAAGGTGATAAATGTAAATTAGAGAACTATCGCCCCATAAGCCTCCTCTCTCAAATTTATAAATTGTTTGCCAAAGTCCTATGCAATAGGCTATCTCAATCTCTCGATGACTACCAACCAGTAGAGCAAGCTGGCTTCCGGAGTGGATACTCTACCATGGACCACATTCACGCAGTCAAACAACTGATGGAGAGATGCCGAGAGTACAACCGGCCCATGTGTTTGGCCTTTGTAGACTACGAAAAGGCTTTCGACAGTGTCGAGCACTGGGCCGTGTTTCAATCTCTCCATCGTTGTAACATTGACAAGCGATATGTGGATATCCTCCGGAAGTTATATAAAAATGCTACTCTTCAGGTTCGGTTACACAAGCTTTCTGACCACGTGTGCATCCAACGAGGCGTGCGGCAAGGAGACACTATCTCACCCAAATTATTTACCAACGTGCTCGAAGATATAATAAAAACTCTCGACTGGAGTGAGATGGGCCTTAACATCGATGGTCGCAATATATCGCACCTACGTTTTGCCGACGACTTAGTCCTCATTGCTGAGACCGTGGATGCCTTGCAAGGAATGCTCGAAGATCTGCATCAAGCTTCAGTGAAGGTGGACCTTAGAATGAACATGTCCAAAACCAAGGTTATGACCAACCTTTCAGGCCCAACACCCAACATAACCATAGGTAACTGCCGAATAGAGGCAGTGGATGATTACATTTACCTTGGACATTGTTTATCCTTTGGCCCACTTTCTCAGTTAGCAGAGATCTCCAGAAGAATACAGTTAGGTTGGGCCGCCTTCAGTAAGCTGGAAGACGTCTTAAAGTCACATATCCCTCAATGCTTGAAGACCAAAGTGTTCAACCAATGTGTTCTGCCCATTCTCACCTACGGATCCGAGACATGGCCGCTCACAAAGGAACACATGCATAAAATCCGAGTTACACAACGAGCAATGGAGCGGGCCATGCTCGGAATATCACTTCTAGACCACATACCCAATACCGAGATTCGACGTCGCACAAAGGTTGTGGACGTGGGTACGCGAATCGCGAAGCTGAAGTGGAGATGGGCAGGACACCTGGCAAGAAGGGAAGACGGAAGATGGACGAAGGCGGTCACAGAATGGTGGCCAAGGGATGCCCGTAGACCAAGAGGCAGACCACCCGCCCGATGGTCAAATGACATCGTAGAACTGGCTGGGAATCACTGGACAAGAATCGCAAGGGACCGGAAAGAATGGCGTAATAGAGAGGAGGCCTATACTCAGCAGTGGGTGCAAACGGGCTGAAATGATGATGATGATTTTATTTTAATGATCCGTTCCGCGTTTGATTAACAATCAATTTTCAACTAGATATTCTTTAGGGCCGAACTCTCAAGGTCATTGGCACGGGTAAGTGCCTTAAGATAATATTTTTGCTGTCTATAAATTTGGTAGTTAGCATTTTGTTTGCTTTTGTTAGGAGTAACCTTCTGCGGTAGGTAGTTTAATTTTGGCCACATTTTAATAACCAAAGAATGTTACTAGAACTGGTGGGCAAGATGGGAAAAAAAATCTCGTCGAGCCCACTCATTTGCATAGTGAGCTCGTATGCCCCTGGACATAGTTTTTTTTCCCAACTTGCCCACCAGTGGGCCAGATGGTGTGCTCGATGGGAATAACCCTTATATAAGTTTTTTTATTGGTTCAAATATCCTACAACACATTTTACAATACTTAACAAACTTAAGAAGCCTTTTCACGTTTATTAAAACACATCTTATCGGGTGAGTGACCGCGTCGGATATGCCACGTGACCAACGTTCAACATCAGCGGCGGCAGTCCCGCGTTCGATTTCCGGAGCTCGCTCCAACGTAGCCCACCCTTACGTCGATAGTCTAAACTTATATCTAATTGTTTGAATCCCCCTTACGTTGTCGGAATGTTTTTATTTTGGTGTAAACGCAAACTGACAACGGGCTTAGGCCTTTACATCTATTGAAGATGACTTTACAGCGTCCGGAGGCAACCTATGCCTACACATAACGGGACACTGTTGTGCCTGGGACAATGTTTAGATGGAGTAGACTTGCCCAGCACCAAGGTCAACGGGCTTAGACAATAATATATAAAGAAAGGAGCACCGCTACCAGAGATCTTTACGAACATAGATTTATCCATCAGATTAAAAAAATCACAAATAACCTACGTATATGTATAAACAATACAAGGCATCCTCTCAGATTCGTCTGTCTTTTATTACCTGATCCGATTTATCTGTTCAAGTTTGCTCATCTAAGGCTCAAGTCACTGATAAAAAGCTGTTCAACTAACTGACAAATAAAAGTTAAACACCGCCCGTAAAGGGCCATACTGACCTATTAAAGCTGAATAGTTAAACAGTTGATTAAGATCTAGCATTGTTTTTATACCTGCTAAGAGACAACAATAATTTGAACAGCTAAATAAAGTTATGCAACGATTACAATAAGTAAGCAGAATAGTCTTTAATTGAGCCGGAGGTAAAAGCATTTATGTAAATAAGTTAAGGGGTAAGTATTGAAATGTACGGCAAGTGGTAACCGTCCCCTCACACCTGCTAGTGGGTTATAGTCGGTCGCTGCAGTTCCGGCTACTGATAATAATTATTATCCACCTTAATAACACCATAAAATACAAGTTAAACAATACTTACAATCAGATAAATATTGTTTTTTACGATCTTCCTAATAGGTAATAGTAATTATTAAAATATGTTGTCATTTAGACAACATTGGTTGCAAGCTTACTAGATTGTGAAGTGGTTACATATTCGTATATTTTTCGTAATTTACAAATTTACAATACAACAATTAAGTAAGTAGGTAGGTAAAAGACTATTAGAAGTATCTGCATAAACTATGTAGGCTTTTGTGTTAGGTTTTGTGAGTGAACAAGAAACTGGCAATCCAGGTAAAACAAAGTCAAAAAGTAAACATTCAAACGAAAGTGTTTTACGAGTCTTGTAGCCACAGTGTCTGCTGACCTAGAAGATAACCGAGATTACTTGCAAAATAACAGACTCTAATACAACCCTTATAAATCAAGTCTTAACTAAAGTACATAAGGTTCAGATTACAACGCGTATGTTTTGCCAATTAGTGCTATTTATCAACGAAAATTCCCAAAATTCTCTGTGAACGAGAGGCTAATAAATCATTTAGCGCATGATAAACGCGCAACAATTTCAAACCCATTTTAACCTGTCATGTGGCACACAGATGGAACCAATCATCAGTAATCCTAGAAGAACTCACAGCGTCAACTCTTATCAATCTTCAAAAAAACGCGTTTGTGAACAAAAGTGGTTTGGAAATCAACAAGATACAACGCAAAACGAGTAGTAACGACCTATATACAAATACCGTAACTTCATCCATGATAAACGGAGCCTTCCTTGTTTTTTGTGCACATTGATGCTAATGTCAGAGTCTTATTTAATAGAGCTGATGAAACAAAGCAGTGGAAACCACGCACGAGAGAGGCGACATAGTATTTTCGCATGCGCTACGGTCGTCTCGAGGGCATAATGTTCTATTGCATCAAATTGGCGTATGTGAATATTAATTTCAGTACAATTTTCTGCCTTAGGTCAACTACATGAGATCGTTTTTTTTATTGAAGGTGGAAAATTATACGCTCTTTTGGAAATGAAGATGATATACGGCCGCCGCCAATCGGCCGCATTCGGGTGCCGTCGTCGCGCACGTGCACATGGCGGGAAGGGGACACTACGCCCGCTAGGGCTGCCACACGCTTCCCAGCTCACTACGATATCGCCGCAGCCTTTCAAACAAACGATAGCTAGCACTCGCACAAAGAAATTAGTTTTACGACTTCTGAACAGTAACTATTTTTACTCTAACATACTTAATGTAGATAAAGCGGTCGATAAAAGTAACACTGGTACGCCTTAGCAGATAATATAGAACATAAAATTGAACTAGCCTTGTAAAAGAGTAATAATATAACTGTACATCGAACCACAAATACATTAGCTAATGTTGTAAGATTGCTTTCTATGATACCGAGAAAAAGGTTTTATGGTACAAAAGTTATGTTATAAAATATTTTTGACAAACACTTCTTTTATAATGTTAGATACTAGCTTCCGCCCGCGATATAATCCGAGTCCCATTCGATCCTGTTGATTTTTCGGGATAAAACCTATGTGTTAATCCAGGTTATGATGTTATATTATATATTCCAAGTTTTAGCCAAATCGGCTCAGCAAGTAGTTACAGCGCGATTGAAACACAAACATTTAGACATCTAAGCTTTGACATTTCTAATTTTAGTGGGATGGTATTTTTATCTAATGACAATTTATGCAACCCTAGGTGTATTTAATAAAAATAATATTGCTTACGTAAAATATATCGCACCTTTGGCTCAGCCTTTTTCTAGTTTTTGTTTAAAAAACTTACGAATCCATCTGTTTACGCGTACGACTGGCTTCGAGCTCCACGTTCCAAGTTTGAAAGTTCATTACAGTTCAATATTCAATGCCGTGCGCGTTAATTTAAATATGAACTTTCCGGATACAGCATTATGTTGCTTGCCCATTTTAGGCCAAAAAGACGTAAGTAAGTGCAGTAGACATTTTTGACGAAATATCAGAGAACTCGATCAGTGAGTAGTGAGAGTATGAGTGTACTGAGTGTCTACCTTGCTTGATAGTAGTTTCAGTAGGTTTATTACAAGAAAAACTTAAATACTAGGTCCTCGAGAAACTAGATTTATTGAAACAAAGTTCCTTATCGCGCGTTGCGAAAGGGGGCTAGACGGAAAAAATTAAGACCAAAAGTTCTAACGACACTTTTTTCTAACGTTGACAACGTCATTGGAATAAATTGGTGCAGAAAAGAAACAAATGAATGTAGGTATTGTTGAAAGTTTTTGTGTTAATTTAGGTGCTTCTGTGCACTTACTGTAAGAAAACAACACCTCAAGGAACTTCGTTCCATCCGGGTGTCCCTTGACACCTCTTAAGTTTTTTTTAAGTTTTTCTTGCCATATTGCTAGAAATAGTGTGCGTGATGATTTATATTGCAATACCTATTTACCACTGTATAGGTACTCATTGGGTTATTCCTAAGTGTTTATAGAATCGCATTGTCTGCTTAGTCGATGCGGCAAGTACTTAGTAGGTTCCATCTATCGACTAGTTCTCCGAAGCATAACCTTGCAGACCTAGTTATACACGCGTTTAATATTAATTCGCAATCTGAAGATCAAGTTAGCTCAACTTAATTCCGATTCCAGTTTTAAACATCAACCATGCAACTTTTGATAAAAAAATTTGCAAATTAGGTACGCAACATATTTATCATTATTCTAGGATAATAATAACTTAAACATTTTGTAAAACTTGTAAGGATGAAGAGCGTAAGTCCATTTTACACATAATAACGCGTTTTTCGTACTCTAAGGTACGCTACACCTTTTATGTATTTAATTGTAATACTCATACCCTCCTTCATACTAATCTCATCATCATCAATCTCAACTGTAATGGTCCACTGGTGGGGCAAATGAAGAAAAATTCCCAACTATGCCAATGAGTGGGTTCGATAGGGTTTTTTCCTATTTGGCCCCCCCGTGGGCCAGTCGGTGGACTCGTTGGGAATAACCCATATTAATCTCTAATCTCATCTCACCTAATTCGGATACTTAGAAAACTGGCAGGTGCTACAAAAGTGCAAGAAATTGATAAACAATTAAGTAATTAAGTACTTGTTTACCTTTAAACAGCTGTATAATTGTAATTTTTTTGATTCGTTAATTGATCGGTAGCGACAACTTCAAAAACGACTGGTATAGTGAATTTAAAAACACGAAATATTATACACTTTAAAGTTATTTGGTATCTATCTGTACCAGCGATTAGGAAGGAAGAACACAGCCCGTTAAATTGCTTTACAGTGTTGTGACCACGTTGTGACAATGAAGACTGAATTTGTCTTCTGTATTTTTTTTTGTCTTTTGGTAGATACCTAGGTAATGGTCTGGGGGTAAAGAATGACCCGTGTATAGGTCACCTCACAAATAACTCTACGAATAAACAAAATTACTCATGGGCTCGTTAATTGGTCTACCCACCGGGTCCACGAGACCACGAGTAAGTGCCCGCATCTAGACACGGGTCACCTGTGTTACCTCTGAGTGTACCATTGAATGTTTTTGGTCACCTTGTAATGTCAGTGAGCATAGGTGTATTGGCCCTGAAAAAAAGCCTTGTGTATGTTTGTGAAAGGATTCATTGCGTTTTGTTGATGATTATGATGACGTATAGCACATAAGGTAGGTTCTTATTTACACTATTGTGTTTAGAAAATGTCTAAGATTTAATTATAAGTAGTGAGAAGCACGACCAAGCTACATGTTTTTTTTTGCAATAATTGTACTATGAGAGGTTACTAGCCTTTTTACTAGTACGTTTTCGTGCCTAATTTTGATCTTGATCTGAGCATAGGATCCCTCAATCCAGACGGAGATCGTAAGGTAGGTTCCTAGTTCCTATAATAAGGATGTCCCGGAAGATGGCATTTTTAATAGTTCTATGACTGTGTATGTAATGTCAAAGACTACTAAATATAATAAATAAAGCTAGAGAAGATAGTTTATCAAAACAGTCGACCTCGACTCATGGAATTCTAGTGGGACTAGCGAGGAGAATCAATCTATCCATGGTCTGGCACAGAGGCTTGAATCACTGTGATGTTAATCTTCAATTTAAAATGTGCTTTTAGATCGTATAAATAAGAGTTATTGTCGCTAGAAAAATATTGCAAGGTCTTATTTTCAGAACAATGTCTCGTAGGGATTTTGAGTAGCAGTGTCTGAATCATATTTTCAGACTACTTCAGACTAACATAATACTAGTTTCGGGGCATTCTGTCCTGTATAAGATAAGTCTAGAAATCTGGATGACATAACTTATGAATTATCACATAAGTCAGGACAGTAAGGCTGCGTCCATAGTAGGCAAACTTTGAGCGGCCGACCGAGTGAGCCGCAAATTTGTGGCGAACTGAACTCACTACGCCCGGCGAACAACCATATCGCCGCCGCCGACTGGAACCGGTTTTGCTGTAAGTCGGCCACTAACTGAGACAGTCGGCGCACGTAACGCTGCAAACTGCGTAAAGTGAGCACAAAACTAGCAAACTGTGGACACTCCATTTCAAATATATGGAAGGGCGCACTAAACCGATACGCCGCAAACTCAGTAAGCCGCTAACAGTTTGCCTACTGTGGACACAGCATAACTCACACTATATCGTAATTACGTCATTACAATAACGATGACCCACGGTTTATTGGAAGAAAATTGACCTAAGGATTGTTATTGTGCCTTGTAAACACGTAATTATTTTCGTTAAATTTTTATTTTAATTAGAAACGTTATTTGAAAAACCACTTTACTGCCTAAGTATTTCCTTACTACAGTCACCCAAATAGGTCCTAAGTACCTACTATGATTTAGTCTGAGTGTAATGTAAAAAGCCCGTCCATTTTACAAAACCCAAATGCAGTACAGCTGTGAAAGAAATAACAGGTCTAGTTACACTGGCAAAGCAGATTGCTCTAGGGTAGTGTGTAGGTAAGGTAGAGTAGATAGTAACTATTGTTTAATCTATGGAAGTGGGATCTGTGCTATGCTCATTGTGAGGTAATTCACTTGCTTATTGTTTACGAGTTGTTTTGTTTATAGTTGGAATATTATGGATATTATTATGGTTAGGTCATGATAATATTCCATGAATTCCATCTTCTGATCTGTAGGTACCTAAGAGTAACCTTGGTTAGTGATGTTGTCGTATAGAAAAATGTAATACGGTTCCGTCCGGTCTTACTTTGTCCGGTGTCTGTCTGCCCGTCCGACATTTATATCCGATCCGTAGCCGAACCCTCAAAGATAAAGAATAAAGAAATGTATTCTCAGACAAGCTTTTTCCCGCGACTTCGTCCGCGTCCCGTTTGATCCTGTTGATTTTTCGCGATAAAAATTAGCCTATGTGTTAATCCAGTTTACGAACTATGTATATTTTAGAGTCATCCAAATCGGACAAGTAGTTTCAGTGTGATTGAAACACGAACATTTCAGTAAACTTTGACACTTATAATATTAGTTGGATGTGAATGTGAATATTAGTGTATATCCGCCAGGCCGGACAGGATGTCTAAAATACTAGGCATGTTTATCAATTCTAAAAGATATTGACGAAACTTTTTTATACAAATAGCTAAACTAAGGCAATTATTAAGTAAAACTGGTCTAAGTTGCACGAATGCGTGCTCTCAGTAAATTATACGACGGATGCGATCAGAATACTACGATTATCAAAACGATGGCTACCTGGTATAATGCAGGGCTTAGACTAACAGAATATAAGCAACTATAAGCGGTGTTTCGTCGATGAGACTTTTGCTGATGTCCGAGCGCTACCGAGTAATGACGCTCGCACAAAACGTATACAAAGTTATTTTATTTCATGATTCTAGTAATGTTACGAGTGCAATGACCTATGTGTGATCATTATGACTCTACGTAATTGTGGGGCGTAACAAGACCATACAGATAATAAATAAAAAAGGGGTTAGTAACAAGATTAAGCCCACTAGATTGTTCCGTCACCGTTCGATTCTGGGAATCACAACCCTCTGATTACGTGTCTCCTGGGAAATCTGCTAGCTTATTATGATTTGTAGCGATTTGATGGGCAATCATTAGGATAGATTTTGCTATCACAATCTACAGTAGGTTAGAGTGCAAGTTAATCGAATAATCAAGTGAACGTAAATAAATACATAATGAAATAGTAATAAGACAATTGCATCACTAACAAAAAGAAAGAACAGGCGCAATGAATATAAAAAATGCAAGCGAGAAACAGGACTACCGCTTAGCTTTCGCTCGCGCGTTGAGTCGGTTTCCAGCATAATTGGCTGCCCTTGAGCTTAAACAACTAATTCCGAATAAATCAGTCTAAATGTTATTCCAATAAAGCGATATGGGCATGAAGATGGCTTCCTGGAAAACCAATAACAGTTAAATATAACGCTCAATCACACGACTCGAAACTCACGCAAGTTTCAATTCGGTTTCGCCGGAAAACTATGCATTTGATATTCAGAACTGACCGATCTTTATCTGCTGTCTTGTACGTACCAACAATGTCTTACGTAGAGTTATGTAGAGACTGCGTGGTCCAAAGTGGAGAATGTAGATGTCGCCATTACAGAAACTCTGGTTTAAAAGTCCCCTAACTCTTGCTACTGTATACCTTCTCATGAGGGTGTTATTTGGAGTTGGCAGAAAAAAAAAATGCCGAATAATGTGAAACTAGGTACCTCCTAGAAGTCAGGTTTTTTTTTATTGTTCGAAAACGCACCAATCTAACGATGCGTGATATCATTTCCCAGTAGAGCAAAATTAACATAAAATAAAAGTACCAAAATAAATGACAAATTAACATCATACGGATAGCGTCAAAGAATTTAAAACTTGTCTCATGGATTAACAATAAAATAAACATGGATTATTTAACGATAGGGCCTCAAAAGGCGTAGAAACTCAGGGCTTCGTCCGATATAAATATTCAGCGAGGGTAAGTTGGGGTGAACCAACCCTGATAAAAAGTTGAAGTAAGCTTCTTGAATAACTAGTAGAAATATGTAACTAATGCACTGAGGTATAGATAGATATGATAGTACATATTATGTTTTTTATTGCCTAATTTCAGTGGAAGTGGAAGGGTTCTTGCGAGAAGAAGAGAAGAAGAGAAAGCGAACTAATTACTAAACTATAATATGTACCTAGACTATCTACCTACCTATGTACCAACACTTAAAATTTAGCTAATTATACATTCTATGTTTGAGTAGGTAAGAAGGTACCTTCCCACTAGCATAATAATTAGTATAATAAGTACATATATACAAACTTAATTTTAGATAAATACGTATACCTACTAAATACCTGTTTAAAAACATAAAATAACACTACATGTAAACCTACTTACCTTTTTTCTTTAATTATTAGTTTTTTTTTTAATATTTTGTATTATGTACCTAGAAATGTGCAAGAAATAAAAGGCTTTTTTATTTTTTATTTTATTTTATTATTGCCTAATTTCAATGCATAAATCATAATTTCTCGTAGTACCTATAGGTAATTCCTTTGGTAACATAACAGGCGTCATACATCAACTACGAGTAATATTTTGTGCTATGTACGTACAAGCTTACAACGTCGTTCTGCCGAACAATGTATCTCGTTTTTTTTTTTATTTAATATGTTTTTGTTTTTATAAGTACTCAGCTACCTATATACTTACTTACAATTGCATCGTATAAAAAAATAAAAAATCTAAGTTAAATTCTTTATTTAAATAGGACTTTCCTTCATACACAATCACAATCATTTCAACATCAAAACTTTCGAATTTACAAATGTAATATTTAATTCAATAGTCGTTGAGATTTGGAGACCGCAAAATGTCTTAGATTTATTATCTAACTTTACGACCGTATTCAGTATAACCGTTCTGTTTTTATGTGGCAGAATACGAGACGATCTTTTGCCTCAAGGCAAGTACCACAGTTCTTGTTTTTTTTCGTTTCAGTCGGCTGCAGTAGGTCCGTAATCAAGACTACCTGGGAATCTAGATAAATTAATGGGCTCAAGTTTAGCGTCGTACGAAAACGCTTTTTGTACACTTGCGAGTGTCACTTTTATGTCAACAGATTAAGCAGCAATGCAAATTGTGAACTACCTAAGAGGAACTGGTTTACAATCCTATTAATATTATAAACTTATGACAGACGAATAGTTCAACAGTTGAATCAAAGTCTAGCTCTGTCACTGTTTGACATTACCTGTTAGTAAGTGACAGCAATCATTTAAACATTAAGGGGGTAGATGTTCAGGTTCAGGATGTTTGTGTTCCAATCACGCTCAAATTACTGGTTCAATTTGCATAAAACTTGGAATGTATACTTATGATTTTTAATCTGAATTAACACATAGGCTACGTTTTGTCCCGAAAATCTACGTCAGATTTAAATGAAATTAGCTGCTATACACAGTGCAAGCCAAGCACTAGTGCTTTTTGTATTTCGTGTTCGCTATTTTTGATTATTTGTCTAAAGATTTTTGTTTGGAGTTGAGAAGTGAATAATACTACCTATAGATACTTATACTGAGTTGACTTTGATTTGAATGCACTAACATAGACATTACGCTCTTTTATGTATACATATTTTGTCCCTTCCTTTTTTATATGTAACTGAATTCCCTATTCTTTGATTAACTCATCTAACGATTATATTTAGGCTAATTCCCATCGAGCCCACCGGCTGGCCCACTGGTGGGGAGACCATTCAAATAATATAGGTATAAGTTTCTGGTTTTTAAAACCCTTATTGGCTTTTAGTGATATAATTGAGGATCAATACTATAGTAGGTGCTAAATAACACCGCAATACAGGTCATTCACCCACCTTCACCACGATGTCGCAAAATTCAATTGATGTATGGTAAACAAACAGTACCTACTACGAGATTCAAGAGAATTACGAAAGCGACAAAATTAGCCATTCATAAATTGAATTTTGCGACATCGTGGTGAAAGTGGGTGAATGACATGTATTGCGGTGTTATTTGGCACCTACTATAGCGTCATTCCAATGATTTTTTTATTTAGCTAATTAATATAAAATATTTTTTTAAGATTTGGACCAGTTGAGCTATCTATAAATCGTTTGCAACGGTTTGTAGATAGCTCAACTGTTTCATGTGAACTGTTTCATATTGTAAATACTGTATTAGTTGTAATTTTTTTTCTCAATAAAGTTTAGTTAGTACTTCTTCTCCGTTTATTTATTTACTTTACAATGGAATTTTTTTTTGTTAAACTTCATACTGCATTTTACCATTACGAGTACAATATCCCGACGACAAATGACAACTAATAATTTTCATGAGTGCGTCCGCAAAACGCCGTTAAGTCTCCCCAAGCGACTCCCTCGTAAAACGAAACGAATTATCGACTTGGATACTCAAACATAACGGCAAACAAGTTTTTGTTTGAAAGCTTTCGATAAAGACTTTACACAATCAAAAATTAATCATTTTAATCTAATTTAATGTTTTTGTAGGTATTTATAATAATAAAATACTGCTTATAATGTCTGGAAAAAGAAAACAGCTCAGTTTTTGTGTGGTGTTTCGTTAATGTAGGTACCTACTATTTTGTAAAACATTGTCTCAGTGGGTGTTTTTATATTGAACTAGGTAGTAATGAGGTTAGTTGTAGATTATGAAACTTAAGAGACTCTATGTAAAGTAGACATGCGCAAAACAGTGCTTTGAAAAGTAATGTGATATAGCATTACCTTTCGCACACAGTGATATCACACTATTGCATCACCTTAAACATCACCTGAGATGACTGCATCAGACGCACTATCACTATCACTGCGTTTTTGTCGGGTGCAATAGCAATTTTGATAATCATCACATGAGATAGCGAGTTCTAATGTGATGTTATTAAAGTTATATAAAAATAAACCTTATTATGTCTACGCTACGGTTCTAAATCAAAATTCAATCAAGCGGCGAGAGCACGTGCGATTGAACTTGCTTCCTCTCAATTACGCGAATAGAGCATAGAGATAGAGCTATCCGACCGAACACAGAACAGCGCGCAGCGCGCGCGCGCATGAGTCATGTATAGTGTGATGTGTGATGCTTGGTTTGGTCGAGTAATGTGTGATACTACAGTACGCGGTCGGGTACTATTACGCGTAATGTATCAATAGCATTACTTACAGATGTTTAATGTAACGCATAAATAAATATGTTGTAATGTATGATGATTGTGTACGCTAAAATAAAAACCGCAAGTAGGTAGGTAGGTACATAAAATATTTATAGGTATGTACCTAACCATATTGTGAGCTAAGTATTATCTATTCGATTCGAATTTTGTCATTTTTTGAAACAACATTATTAGCATTTTTATTTTAATAGTTTTTCTTGTGTTATTGTGAGTATTGTTGTTTAATTTCGGTGGAATTTTAACCAATAATACTTAGGTCGTAACATAAAGTGTGAGCCATTGGAATAAATGTGTGTAAAGTGGTTTTCTGAATGTGAACATTCGATTCAGGTTTTGGAGGGAAAATCCACCATTTTCTCTTCAAAACAATCGTCAGCCGACTTGACGAAGACTTTACTTGCTTTATCATTCACGCAAGACAAACACATAAACAAACCAACATAAGGGAAAAAACATAACGTTAGACTAGGCGGTATGGTTCTAAAACTACAGCCTGCTCAGAGGAGCGAAAAAAAGAAAAAAAAATATTATCTATACGTATGCCACACACCGTACAGACATAACTACTAAGCTACGTCATCAAGCTTTGGTTAGACTATATAGAGGGCGTTCTGTGAAATGTCCATGATTTTTTTTTTTACTTTTATCCAACCAACTTAAACGATGTCTAGTGTCTAGTAACAGTACTTAGTAACAGACATCAATATAATATAAAAATTATATAAAACTCTTTGGAAGCTGACATTGAATCAACGCACAGCCTAAACTATAAGTCCTAGAGGTATGAAATTTGGAGGGTAGTATTCTTATAAATATTGTAGGGGTGCACTAAGAAAGGAATTTTGAAAAGTCACACTCTAACGCGAGCAGCGCCGCGGGAGACGGCTAGTTCCTATAGTATTTGTCTAGTTCAAGTTTGTTCATTGAATTTGAAATGAACTTCCCACTACATCTACTACCTAGGTACCTGCTTACTTACTACCCACGTCATTTATAACGTAGCAACCTTGACATACATGTCCTTGGAACAGTCAGACAGGACAATACCACACGAAATAGGACGTTTTCACACTGCCACTGACGACACGACAACGTATATAGTATAAAGCAAAGTCGCTTCCCGCGTCTGTCCTAATGTCTGTATGTATGTATGCTTAGATCTTTAAAACTACACAACGGATTTTGATGCAGTTTTTTTAATAGTGTTTCAAGGGGAAGGTTTATATGTATAATACATCATCATCATCACTGCATTGCACCCGTGCGAAGCCGGGGCGGGTCGCTAGTACACGATAATACAGACTAAATATATATACCTGGTAGGTACAGTCAGCTTTCACACAGTCCGACCGGCGGTGACGGCGGCGGCGACCTGCTAACCGTGTCGGTACCGTGCCAGTGTCCAAACGCCTAATAATGTCGAAAAAAAAAAGGTTTGAGGGCACTACCTGAATCACAGAATAAATAATTTACATTACGGAAGAACGGTGACGCTTTGTTGCGTGATTTTGGTCAAACAATGTCTTAGTTTTCTCTAGACTCAAGCTATTCTGTGAGTCAAACCCATTTAACTAAGTCAGATTTTTATTAGATAAGTGTCCAAAATTGTGTATTACTGGATTCAAATTTCAAACTTGACTGTAGGTAAGTTAGGTAGGTAACTAAATCACATCAAAATAACCTATTCTTTTAATACCGGGACTTACGAATACATTATTTATACGCTGAGAAAAGTCACATTTTTCAAAAAGTTTTACAAACCTTTTTATTTTTGGCTGTAAAGTGGTTCTAATTTAAGTTTGCTGTAATCATTTTCTGTTATAATTTACCTTATTTAGGTAGATAGGTACTTTACCTATTCAAGGGGCATTCGACTTTAAAGGTTGATCTAATGACGTATTACTATAGCGAAGCGCATGCCAGGAAAACGAACATGATTATCAACGCGCACAGCTGGTAGCGTGCCCCGTTTTATTACGTCAACCTACATTTCATACCAAACTGTTTCCACTACCGCTATTGTACGACGCAACTCTCCGCAGCTGAAGTAAAACGCGAGATGGATAAGCAACGTTTGGTAAATGTTGTCGCTCGATAAAGAGTCAATGTAACGTGGTGCCAGTAACACAACATGCATACGATACAAATGTAAAGCCATGTAGAGCACTTTTTCTTTTTTATGGAAACTATTTTTTTTATTATTAGGGTCCTACAATACCTAGGTTGGTGACGGTCTACTAAAATAGGTGAATAATGCTAATGAGGGATTTGATTGTTGACCAACCTTGTTGATCTGTGTTTTATAATAATTCGTTGTGAATAGTTTGATATCGTGTGGTATGATACGTACCAAAGTAAACATTTAAATAAGTGTAAGTTAATAAGTTTGCTATTGCTTTTTAAATTAGAAAATAGAAATAATAAATTCTTAGATAAGAAATTTGTTTAACTGACTAACCTAACACAACTAAGTAAGATCTAACTAGTAACTTTATAAATTTATCTATTATAAAGATTATTATTTAATATAATAATTTTTTTATTTTTAAGATTATTATTATTTATTTTTACTTATTTACTAAGTTGAGGTTAAGTATTCTAACTCATCTCTCAGAAAAATGGTATAGAGTACATAATAAGTGATCATTATTAACCCTGTATTCACTGCTAGTGATTTTACGATTGTTGTTAAACTTACATGACAAAATCTGGCAATCACAGATAAAAAATTGTTTTTGATTTCCACCATAAATGTTACCTATTTTTATGGTACGGATTGTTATGAAACGTAATCTTATCTCTAAACAAAACAAATGACGGTAGTGATAAGTAGTACCTAACAGAGGAAAGTCCATCGAGCTTCGTATATATTTTGAGTTATGTATACTTAACTAGGTACTATTTTTTTTATAATTAATGGTAAGCACTGATTATGTCGAACAGAGCAACTATTTTTCTGACTTGAATGGTACGAAAACTTACGTATAAGTAAGTATATAAATATGTCGTAAAATATATTTCAAAATAGTATCATTTTTCTTAAAAAACAGTCTTGTAAGTATCTACAAGTTACAATAAAAGAAAAAAAGAAAAAGTCTAGTTTCAGTTTCCTTCGTAATATTGTCACGAGATGGCGCCACCGGTATGGCAGATGTAGTGCACGGTGTATCGGTAGAGTTTTGAAATGGAGAGCCGACGAAGTGGAGCAATCAAGTTTTGTCAATTATCAAGTTTACCGCCGGCTCTTGTTTTGTATTCCGATGTGATTTTAAAGCCAATAATGGTTTTAGAGACTTTTACCATCGTTTTATAGACATTTAAATTATGGGCAGGTACTATGATGATGTAAGTACGTAATATGTTCAGTTTATGCCTATGTTTCGTATTATACTTAGTAATTATTATTGCTATATATAATATTTATAACTGCTCGTAAAAGTGTCAGAGGTTTTAGTACACATTTTGTTTGAGGCTTTCTTTGTGTCCAAGTTTATTTACTTACAACTTGAATTGATTGTTAGGTACCTACAATATTAAAATGTGAAAGTGTGAATATTGGTTTGTTACTCAATTGCACCAGTCGTCCAGTACTTAGATATACATACCTGCCTATTTAGTACGGATAGTGAATGACACAGGCTACTTTATTTCCGGGTACCAGGAAAGCAGTCTCGGGCAGAAGGTTAGTAAAGTAATAATGAAAAAGTTCTTTGTTTGGGCAGGTAGCGTGTCCGGTGTCAAACTTACAATAAAAAACGACAAACTATTCGATATTTAATGGAATAGCGTCTACGTTACATCCTCTGCTTTATAAATTAGGTTCTTTGGTACAATTGCCACACTCACAATATGTAATACACATCAACCAAACAAATTGTCATCAAAAAACCAAATTTTAATAACCCGTTTAATATAATTTTGAATAACCATAAGGAAACAACGTTTTGAGGTTAACACACACACAAACCCAACTGTAGTCAACCAAAGAACCCACTTTAAATAAGTATAGAACCTAATAAAATTTACATCAAAAAGTTCAGTTAGCTATAGTAGATGCCAAATAACACCGCAATACAGGTCATTCACCCATCTTCAAAACGATGTCGCAAAATTCAATTTATGGTAAACAAACAGTACTGCGAGATTTGAGCGATTACCGTCTTAGCGACAGGTTTGTATGGAAAACGACAGAATTAGCTATTCATAAATTGAATTTTGCGACATCGTTTTAAAGGTGGGTGAATGATCTGTATTGCGGTGTTATTTGGCACCTACTATACCTAATCTTTTTTGAGAAATTTTAACTTAAAATGGTATAAGCACTTCTAAGTAGAGCCGAGTACAAGATAATGCATTCAGAGGAGTGATCGTGGACAAATCTGACCAGAGGGCCTAGTACGAGTTTTGGTGTGTAAATCTGGTGTAAAACGTCTGACGCCCAGCACACCAGTGGGCGCTTATTTGTATGGAGACACTGAGCGGATTCTAACCAAACCTGTACTCGCATGTCGAGCTTCTCAAAAAATCCGCTCAGTGTCTCCATACAAATCAGCGTCCACTGGTGTGCTGGGCGTCAGACGTTTCACACCCAAACTATACACTGAAAACTCGTACTAGGCCCTCAGTTGCCGCGTTACGTAAACGTATCTCGGGTACGCTAACGTTACGATACGTTTACGATTGTTACATTTATTCGTGATGAAAGCATAACTCGAGCTAAGAAATGGGACTTACCGAAACATAAAATACAAGTGAAACAACTCTTAACTCACTCTCGTAACATAATTGAACCTAAACTCATGGTTACCCCACAAATTCTAACTTTACCCGGTCTCTACCCACCGGTGTGGTATCCGTTTAATTGATGCAATGTCAACTTTTCTCAACTCTTCTCAATGAAAAACTTTCAAAGAAGAAAAAAGTGATAAAACTAAAAGCTTGAGTCTTCAGACTTGAACATTTCCAGAATTTTTACTGGTGTTAGCTAATTAGCAGTTTGTAGACCACGATTCCTTTTGCTTTTAGTAACCATAAAATCAACTGTAACCACATGATGCACCTACACTACAATGAACATCATAATGGAGCATCAATAAAATAAATGGACAGATCATTATGATCCTCACGATTAATATAGCGTAATTAAACCTTTCTTGGACAGAAACAAGATTATTTACGCAAAAAGTAATTTCTAAAAAATTCCAGCTGAAACCTTTTAGAAAAATCACCCGCATTGCGTATTTTGAGAGTTCAAATTTGAATGGCGCGACATAGAGGCCAATGCCACAAACACATGTTGGCATCGAATGACCAGCTTACTAGACCTGCCCCGTCCCGCTGCTCTTCAACATTATGTTCAAAGCAAGGTGTGGGTTGGTAGGTTTTTGGGGGTCTGGATGTTCTGGCTTGTGATATAGGAGCAAAGGGGCGCAGAATGGGAATCAATGAACTCGGCCGAGCGACCGACAAAGGACGTTTCAACGGCCAGGTAATTATCCTAATATCAATCCTTTTTCTATACAAAACTAAAGACGACCGTCAACTTAGTTGCTTGTTTTATCTTTAACAGTGAGGTTACGGAACGACCGCGTGACGAAAGATTAGTTTTTATCGTAGCTCTATGGTTTTAGTTTATTTGAAAGATGTTGGATTGCTTTCTACATGTTATTTTACTGCCCGAGTTTTAATTTATGGTTTGAAGTTATTTTTACACTATTATGGTAGCTATAAGCAGTTACTAACACAAACAAATGATTATGCACTTACGCTCTCAATTTAATTATTTGTTCACGTTTTCAAACGTGTACCTAAGTAAGAATGATAATGTTGAAAACATAGAAATAGGTGGAACGTTTGAGAAGGCTTAAGTTATGGCAGGCGGAGGGCTCTTATTGAAGAACTGAAACGTCCGTCGAGATGATAATATCTCTAATGTCGTAAAACTAGATAAAATGTGCAATACTCATAAAGACAGACCTATTCAACACGGAAATACGGGAAGGCTTTGGATTATGAATTACGATTGCGAAAGTTCTACTCTCGTCTGCTTGTGCGCACTGTTCAAGTAGAAGCCGCGAAAAGAACAGTTTTATGGGAAACTATCTATACCCTCACACCTGAACACACATCGGACAGGCTATGACAGCTGGTATTGTCAAGCCTCTGTGAAAAAAAGTTCTCATGCAAACTACGAGGGACCATGGAGAAAGCTCAATCGTCTTGAAATATCGGACATAACATAGGTAATAAACACTACTGCAGATCAATAAATCGTTATGCAGAAGTCCACGGTTGGACATAGAGTAGACCTATCCTTATAGAATTCTAGAGAGAACGATTTTGGGCCTTCTTCATCAATAAACTTCCCGCGGTTCTAAAACTAATGTCGTCAGTTCATCGTGGAGGCCGTTCTACATTTCCCTTATTCGTTTCGCTTTTCCTCAGCACCGATACTTCTAGAGATAGAAGTAGGTACCTAGTATTGTTATTTAGTTTAGCTTGAATTTTGAAACATATATCAAATTGAAAAAAAAAACTCTTTCCGAACGTTGTACCTAAACAATTTCAAAATAATTTGTCTCAAAGTCCTACCAGCAGTCTGTCTGCGGCTCTGAGCAAGACCCTTCAAAAGGGTGGCATTACCAACCCTTATTACCCGCCTGCGAAATAACATCCTTTTAGTATTCCAAAGCCAGTGATTGAAGCTTGTACCTACCTTTTATTCTAATGGATAATTGATTCAATTATAAATCTTTCTTGTCTTTCAGGAACACGAAAATAGTGATTTTCCTTAAAATTGCCTCAAAAACTTGTTTGGCGCAGAAAGTTTAAAACCAAGAGGATCCTAAAGACTAGAGAAATATAGTAGATATTGCACTTCTCGGTGGACGCAAAAAGGATAAATAAAACATGGCATAACATGGCAGGAGGTTTTATTTGATATTTTTGACTAGCAACACACAATTTAGCATCAAAGCTACGCGCTTGTGACATGGTAACATGCATCATTGGATCAGAGCCAGCGTTATCCAGACGTACCTAAGGCACTCCATTACCTCGTCTATTAAATAAAATGGTGCAGTAAGTAGAAAAGCCTTATTTTTCAAACAAAAAACACGGTTTTTTCCTTCACCGTTCGACTACTTTCGATTGGCGCTTTATACTTTTAATAGATAAAAAAAATTGCATTGTTATTGACCGGAAGTTTTAATGAAGGTTGTGCAATACGGCATTTCAGGGTTAATACAAAATATTTTTTTATAAGTAGTTTTTATATTATTATAGAATTGTGTTATAATTTATCCGTGTTCGTTGCGACAGTCTGAATTTATCAGCAAATGGTTTCATCCCATCTAAAACGCCAGTCAAATGAGAAGCGGTGTCCTATGAACCTTAGACCCGTCCAGGACATAAATCCTGCCACAGCCTACACTGGTCCCATTGGTCCCCTTGCGATAAATGAAGAAAGGTTTTAACCGTTTTCAAAAAACAAGGTTCAATACTTGTACTTAATTCTTTTTTTATTTGAACTAAGTAGGTATAGTAAGCAAGGTTTTGCAAGAGTAACACAGAGTGACTGGAAGTCACTCTGTGTTACTCTTGCAATGGATAGAAAAGGCCCAAAAAAGTTTTTTCTGGAAATCTATGGAAGAGGCACATGTCCAGCAGCGGACTTCTATTCTACAGGTGATGATGAAGCACAATTTTTCGTTTTTAGACCAATTTTTGATCGTATTCATCAGTTCGAGCACGGTATTTGATATCAGTGCAAAAAAGCCAACCGGGCCTAACCACCAGCTAACCCCACATAATCACCCAAAAAGCTTTGCAATTCGCAGCAGAGCCCGCCCATTATTTAAGAAGATTAAAGACGAAATCATGTGAAGGGTAAAAGTGGTCGTTGTGGTCTGTTTGTCGCAAATCATTTGATTTAATATAGAATCGTTGTGGAGCGAGTGAAAGCGTGACGTCACAGTTCGCTTGGATGGACGCTCACTACGCACGCTACGTTATTGATACCGCCCTTAGCTTGCTAGTTAGTTTACTAAGTGATTGCTACCGTTACTTCAGATCACTCTATATCATCATCATCATCATCAACCTATATCGGTCCACTGCTAGACGTATATATAACTGACATATTTTCGATGATCACAATGATCCACTACCGCGGTAGCGTCCTAGTCATAGTAGTCATCTGTTTCGGTCACAGAAAACACTGTGACCAACCTTGCCGACGAGGTCGAAGAGTCCTTTAGTACCCTGGGGGAATTAACTAGATTAAACCTTCTTTTCACTGAGGTCACTGTGGCCTTGAGCTAGATACCCCAACCTAAATACCACAGCTTGAGCAGCGTTTGCCATGGTTCGGCAGTATTGGGAGAGTCATCAGACCAGCAGTTCAAGAACCGTTCTTGTCGATCGCATAATTTGACATTTAGAATCGTCAAAATTCGATAAAAATGGTTTTATCGACAGTTGCGGGTACGCTACCAACTTAGTCGATCGGTAGACAAATTCGTTAAATTTTAACGAATTGGCAATGGTGTATGTTTACTATGTTTTAATTCTGACAAACGAAAGTGATTAACAGTGATATTGACAGTAAACTAGTAAATCATGGCAGCAGTGACCGAATGATTTCGATAAACTCTGACCTTATTTTTGGGAGTACGGATCTTTTGTCGACAAGAGATCCGTACTCCCATGGAACGATACGATTCGATACGTTTATCGACTTTAGCGATCGACAACTAAGCGATCGATAAGAACGGTACTTGCACTGCAGTGCAAACCATTACCCGTGGTGAAGTATCCACTGACTGACACCGCTATGAAATGGCCGGTGCTCTTCGTGGAATAGCGCAGAGGCTTCAGCAATCGGTGCTCTAAAAGTAGGTGCTTTTCGGGATCTCACGTAGGAAATCGATTAATAACCTTCTTATAATGAGTAAGGAAAAATATTGAGCTCCATTCATCGACTTCCTTAGATCGTTATACATATTTGTAAGGTCAATCTTACCATCTGTGCTACAAAAAAAGTTGAACTTGGGACCAATAAAGTCACGAATCGCATCATGTAAAATTTTCAAGTTTAATCCACTAATTTTTTTTAGTCATGATATTCCCACTTAGGGGCATAGGCCTCCCTTCCCTCCGTCCACTCCAGGCCAAGATGTTAGCTATTAATCAACAAAGTATTGACATTACTTTTTTCTTGAACCATCCAGCTTTTAGTATCCCAATTAGGAAAACGATTTGAATAAAATAAAAAAATACATATTATAGTAAGTTATGAAAAATAGGAATCCATAAAAATATGCCCAAAATAATATCACTAGCCGGCTCTACCACTTTGTAACCTTGTTTAAAAAAAACTATTTGTAGTAGCATAAGTACGACTTATTTATATAATATCAGCGATAGTAACAGTAGGGTTATATCTAATTGGGGAAAAGTAAAGTAATATACTGTAGAAAAGTGGACAGCCTCAAACAAAGATTTCGGAAAATAGAACGCGTCTTACTAGGGCGTTGCATGAAATGGATAAGCTTACGTTATTAGAATGACCTGAATATTTTTGAACGCGTGGTTCTAATAGTTTAGTAAGTTTACGCTTTTATTTCAACTTGTTGCAAGATAAAAGAGTTACCTAAACATTTTCAGCCAATGATTTTTTTCAGCAGTGGAAAAATCTGATTTCGACACTGAGTTTAAACGAAAAAAGTTTTACTTGCTGATAGGGAAGAAAAATAGTATATTATGCAACTAGTGAATAAAAGACGGATTTAAAGCGAGGGCCATAAATGAATCACGATCAAATGAAGGATTCTAACGACTGAATCACGACCGTAGGAAGTGATTCACTAGCGAGTCACTAGTGATTCTAGTGTTAGAATCCTGAACGACGTGAGTGGTTCATGGCCCTCGGTATAAATCCGTTTTATTCAAGAGTTGCATACTATACTTTATACCACGACTACGAGAAAAAGAAAGATTGTGCAAAAACAATAATTAGATGGAGGTCAAATATATTAGTGTGTTCTAAATTCAAACACCAAAACAGCCTTTTTATTCACTGTTACCTAGCTAGGAAATAATTTTAATAGATATGTTAGGTAAGTCACAAAATCTAATGCCACAAAATCTAAACCTACCAATTGTGCGAATTTTGGAACTAAGAAAATTGTTCTTTTAATAAATATGTTTAATTCTAGTCTCCTATCAACTTTGTGCTATTCTGAAATGTTGCAAGTTACAACTCCTAATCAAAACCTTAGTACGTTTAGGTATCTAACCATAAGGGTAACACCACACCTGAGACGTTTTTAATTATCGAAAGTAAACATCCCGGAATCCGTTACGGGAGTTCATAAATGTAAATTGGAGGCGCGCATCGCATCCCGTTTAGCGCCCCCCCTCGCAGGCTTCCCCTTTACCCCTCCTCTCCGAAACGGGGCCATTGCGCTTGTTACCAGCTGAGCCTTACTTCGCTAGATCTAGCCAAGTTTGAAAGGCGCTATGAAATGAAAATCTATGAAAAGTTTTATTACCTAAATACAATTAGTTTTCTGTCTACTGAATTGGGATCATGTGATACCCACCTAGCTATTTATAGAAAATAAATTCTAGCACTGTTTTTATTACTTAACTAGCTACTTAACACATTTTCTAAGTTTTTTTTTCTTTTTTGAATAGATCAAATCAATGAAAATAAAAATCTTCTGATTAAAGCATTAAGTAGACTTCAGTTTTTGTAATTTAGATTATAAAAACTGAACTGGTCCATTGAATGACTAAATTAGAGAAAGAAATAAAATAAAACGTATTCATGTATACAGTCTTAATAAGAATTTGATCACTGTTTAAGTTTAAAATTATTAAAATCAAATTAAATTTATAATAATCCTAAATAGGATCATATTTTTACATTTTGTAAAATACGTACCGACCTACCTCTTAAGAGTTATTTAATATAGGTTTTTAATACCTAATTAATAATGAAAACCTTTTTCAAATTTTGACTCATTATATCATTTACTAATGATGTTGACTCTTTAAGCCATGTCTTGCGAGCTTTACTTAAAAAAAAAGAGAAAGATTTATTATGGATTATGTGGCTTTATCACCAATAGAACATTCTATCCACAAAACGCGGTAGAGATGGCAACAACAAAATGAACAAAAACGAATATTGCGGTACATCACTACAATATCTTTGAATTACTGGAAGTTTTCAGAACTTTATGATTTGCTCTTAATATTATTAGCTAAGTATTAAAAAAGGAAAGGCACGTGGTGTTTTAATAATTTTATTATTGTTTCAAATATGTAAACTAAAGCACATTTTACACATCTATCAGCAAAGCACAATTCGGTGAATCGAAGTTGTCTAAAGGCATTAGAGGCTCAACTCAAAAAGTGTCCGTATTCAATAAAAAAAAGCAAATCTACACCTAAGTTCAATGCTAAAGGATTTGCAATATAAGAAACGCATTCATACCTAATCTAGGACAGTATTCTAATCATGTACTTTACTTACATAAGTTATTGAAGCGGCTTTCAAGTAGGTATAGATATAAACAGCTTATAACATTTCAACTCCAAACACGAGACAGCTACTCGACAAAGCGTAGACCACACGGACTGGTGGAACAACCAACATTCAACTTTCGATCCTATTCTGCTTCACCAAAGATTGAATATCCTTTGAGAAGTTGTCTTTGAAACTAAATATCAAAGAAATTGTACCAGCTCGGTTACTTTTGACCGAATATTCGAAACGCTAGCTGATTTGCAAAGGAGGCGTGAAAACTTTTTTTTTCAAGCTCAGGCAACGGTTGGTCTATTCTGACAATAGGGCGGGGTGTTAGTTATTCTGTGGTCAGGTGGAATAATTAATTGCCCTCGGAGGCATTCGCGTGGTAACTGCGGTAACCGTACGAGGGATTGAAATTATACTTCTTGTTTACAGGTTATCTTTTCTGATACTATTGGCTTAGCTCTGTCTGGTTAGAGCTGATGCACTAGTCTAGCTATAACGTACCTACTTGAACTAGTTGTTTCTTAGTCCACATTATGCTACCAATTTCCATAATACCTAACTGAGGTTCATATAGATTCGATTTAAAATAACTCTTGTGATTTCAATAAATAATAACTTTTCTCAAACATGCTTGGAAATTAAAGCATTATTTTGACAATCTTCTTCGAGATAAATCGAAAATGCAGCACTGGCCAAACACATGCGAGCAGCGGCCGGCAATAAATGTATGAAAATCCATTGCCGGCGTGTTTAGCGGCCATATAAATTACATACAAAACTCATTACTGTCGTGTTATTTAAAAATGGAACGATCTTTTACTCCATAACATGGCAACCAAGGAGGTAACTTATCAAATGTAAATGTGTGCCTCGTCTTCGACTCGGCCCACATTTACACGTTCTTCCCTCATTGCCTCTGTTGCGGGCCGCTGCAGTAATGGTACTATTATTTTCTACTAGCTTCCCCCCGCGACTTCATTCACGTCCCGTTGGATCCCGTAGATTTTCCGGGATTAAAAGTAGCCTATCTGTTAATCACGGCCAATATATATTCCAAGTTTCATCTTAATCGGATCAGTAGTTGTTGCGTGAAAGAAGAACAAACACACACCTTTTCAAACTTTCACGTTTATAATATTAGTAGGAAAGATATTTAAGGTTCTACTATTAGAATTTACCCTATAAAAAAGCAAGTTCGTATGAGCTAGTGGCCAACTCTGGTGGCGGAGTTTTTAGGCCGCCTTAAGGCCTCCGTCGCGGCTTAACGACTGCTAGAGCCGGGACCGACAGTTTAACGTGCCCTCCGAAGCACGGAAGCGCTCAGATGTTAATTTACCCTATCAATTGATATCACTTTGTATCGATATTACATAAAGTAATATTAGACAGATCGATTTATCAAATACAAACAATGCTTTGTAGGGTAGATTGCTGATAGATGGGGGCCGCGCACGAATACCGCAGATAAACTTACGAAGGACGCTTCAAAACATCATAAATTGTTATTCTTACCTACATAATATTTCTAAAAAGTTAGTACCTAGGTAGTGACTGACTGACAATCACACAACGCTATATACAGCGTGTATCTACAATGGCGACATTAAATTGACACACGGGTAGAGCTTCTTATTAGTATTCATAAAAAATAATTAAAGTACAGTCAGCTGCACTAGAATGTGTACAATTCGTAATTTTCAATGTAGTGCCGCAGCATTGCTATGGACTTTGACGGTCCCAATACTAAATAAATAAGTAAAATTATCAACTGTGTTCATAAATTTTTTATTTTTATCCTGTAAATGTCTATTGCAATACGGTGACACTAGTTTGAAAGTTACGAATCGTACACATTTTAGTGTACGATTCGTAACTTTCTTTAATAATTTTTTTATGAATACTAATAAGTTGCTCTACCCGTGTGTCAATTTAATGTCGCCATTGTAGATACACGCTGTATGTATATAAGGTGTCGTCGACTTGATTCACCAGGGCTAAGTCACCTAGGCGAATTAAGTATACTATTTAGTAGATTTAAATACTACTAAGTGACGGACGTACGTATGCATATTTTTATTTTATTTATGTGATTCCTAGAAGTAGGTATGCAGTTTATAGAATATTTCGTAGATGTGCTAATTATTAATTAGCTAAGCTTACGAGGTGAGCTTTGATACAAATATTATGTTAAATCCACCCTTATGACTCCAAAACAAACTTTAAAATTTTACGCTAATTCATATTCAAGTTACGAGTTCGAGTTTTGAAGCGTGAAATAAATTGCATTTTGTACAAGATTGGATGATCCCAAAATGTGATTCAAAGTAAACCTTTTGGAGGATGCTGCGATTTTGAGACCCCATTTGACAATTTCTAATTGAATACAAAGTATACATGGTGTCCTGAAAGTCATATGTTAAGCCTGAACAAGGTGATACACAGCTAGACGAGTAGGTAAATTTTTTAAGAACTCACAAGGTTTCATTTGTATTTTTATTTTTTTGTACTAACCTAGCACCTAAACAAATTTTCAACCCTACAGGAAACCTCGCCTGAAAAAATTAAAACATATTTATACCATTCCCCCTCTAAAAAGCTTATTTTATTCACTGAAAACAGTGAATAAAAAGCACTGTTTTGGTGTTTGAATTTAGAACACACTAATATATTTGACCTCCATCTAATTATTGTTTTTGCGCAAGGAGGTTGTATAACATTGGCTATACAACCTCCAATCTTTCTTTTTCTCGTAGTCATGGTATAAAGTATAGTATGCAACTCTTGTTTAAAACGGATTTATACCGATGGCCATGAACCACTCACGTCGTTTAGGATTCAATCATTATGATTTACTCCCTACGGTCGTGATTCAGTCGTTAGAATCCTTCACTTGCTCGTGATTCATTTATGGCCCTCGCTTTAAATCCGTCTTTTATTCACTAGTTGCATAATATACTATTTTACACGACTAACTTCTTTGGTAATAATTGGTAATCAATTCGAGTTTAGTTCTAGTAAACATTTTCAGCTACTTGTCGTCACTAGCTTTCTATCAATTACTTTCGAATATCTAATCGTACGTATCTAGTTACCTATATAGTGTAAAGACCAGTCGTCTGGCACGTCACATTCGTATGTTCTGCTTGGTAAATTAAACTTCAGTCGTCATTTATGAACAATCTCTATTCAGAATCACAATTGTTACAAATACCATGCCTTTTCCAAAATCTATATATCATCTAGCTATTATTGCTTCTTCGTCTTATATTTTAGGTTATCCTTCAAAGTTACTACTGACACGCAGGTGACAGTTGACATTTATCCCAACGTCATGTAGGTATACATGCATTAATAATCTTTACAATAGTTACAATCGGTGTTTATACTAAGGCATGGAAGTGAAGCCTTGTAGCACTGAGGGTCCGCTCAAGGCTCGACGCAATGTGAAATGTGTTATTTCTAGATTTTACTATCACCTAGATTTTGTGGTTGAGTTAGGACCTAAGTACCTACATGTTTAATTAATTTAAGGCTAATTTAAAATTATTATAGTATTTTATACCAGTACCAGGTATATTATTTTCTACTTGTTGATAGGCATTGTGTACCAATAAGAACTGCCTATAATAAAATTATAAACGATGAATTTGACTCTACAGAGCTTTACAGAGCTTTTGGTTTTACAGAGATACATAATTTTAATCAACTGTTTAACTATTTAGTATTTATAAGTACCTATACTCTTGTGTTCTTTTTTATTCTAAGTCAAAACATAGTGTAATAATATTAAATAATGAGCAAGTACCACTCCTTTGTACTAGTAAAATGTATACCTACACCGCCTTAGGCACCAATAACTAAGGTGTCACTGTCAGATTTAGAAATAGAGAACTGTCAAAATGTGTCGGATGGAGGGAAAAGCGTTGCTCTATACTCTATGGTATCGCCATGACGCTTTTAGCTAGTCTGTTGCCTTGAGAGTAAAAGTTGGTAATTGTGAGAGTTTTCCAGAGAAATACATAATGTGAATACATGAAACGAATGAAACCAGAGTTTTAATTTATCTTTGCGGAAAAGCCCACAAAAGTAACCATACGTTACAATAGACTTCAGATTTACGAATGTACATTAGATAGGTAGACCATTTGCTTTTTATGATGCTTCATCTATTTATTTACCTAGGTATATAAAAATTATACTCAACTAATAACTTAAATTACCTACATTTAGAGTTATGCCATTGTTACTCCTATTTCATAAGTATTAACTGGAGCTCATCGAAGTCAATGAATCATCGCGATGACTTCACCACAGGAATTATTTCCCTTGTATGGACTAATTCGATGACTGGCTAGTTCGATGTTGTGAATGAATAAATTGTGTTATAATCATAAGTTCAAAGGTCATTGATACCTGCTTCACAGGAAACTTACCTAGGGGACTGACTTTTTTTTCTGGTTTTTGGTAGGTAGGTAGGTACCTACATATTAATCAACTCAAAACGCAGTGTGCGTTTTGAGTCTTCAGCTCTGATGATCTTAATGTACCAAAATAAAACAATTATATTATTTTATTTCTACAAAACAATTAGACTGTTTTATTTTTAATTATGCAATCCGAACGTAAAAATGATGGCTAGGTAAGTTCAATCCGTACCTAACATATCGGACATTTCAATCAGATGTTCAAACCAAACCTATAAAATTACCTAATAATACTTACTAATAAGTAGTACTAATCTTAGGTAGGTAGGTTAGATACTAGGTATTTAGAACATCAAATCTCCATGTACAATGACCTCGGGTTCAGTTCACGTTTCGCGCCAACCTTGCTCCTGCAAAGCGACCTATTTTATCGAAAGTAATAATAATGTTTTTACATTCAGTCAGTGAAATCAAAAGATTGTCTGGCAGACGTGTCAAAAGTACGAAAACTGGTTGATTTTACCTTGACATTAGCACTACACGTGTAGCCTATTTACAAAAATTTTCACCTTCAGATCCTAAAAATTATTAATTTTTGATTCACTCGACCAAAATTCGTATTATAGTTAGGTACCTATTTAGGACATTCAATCTCAGTGTACAATGACCTCCGGTGGGTATCGTTCGCATCAACCTTGCGCGACCACGGTGTGACGTTCGCGGTCGAAATTTTAAATTTCGAACGAGTCTACACAATATCACGGACACATCCGTTTAAAACTACCTACTTAAGTTGGATACTAAATTTAGTATGTGGCAAAAGCACTAAAATGTTGCCGTCCCTTTCTCATAAACTAAAACGACAAGGACGGCTATTATTTTAGAGCTGTCATATTAGGTTAGTTTAGAAAAATACAACAAGCGAGTCGATACCAATGTCTTATGACCCAATCTGAGAAACTAAATAAAATGACTGATTCTAAACCCTTGTGAATTTACTGAATGAATGATATTGACTTTGACTGATAAGATAATAAGAAAAAAAGCCGTTGTGAACTAGTAGGTAGGTAAAATCACAAGGTTTTAGAATCAGCCAAATAAATACAAAAATAAAAAATAAATACCTTGTTATAAATACAGGTAGGAATTTTCCTACCTCTATTTATAACAAGGTATTTATATTTTTTTTTAATCCAGTCGGTTCCATAATAGGTAGGTACTTCACCACAGATTATGGTTATAAATGATAGGTAATATTTATGGACAAAACTCGAAAAACATCATAATTGATGCATATCGTAAGTAGCTCTATGAATAAACCATATTAATTTATAAATTAATTAATCACCTATTTGAGTAAGTAATTACTCATAGGTTGTATGCCAAAGTTATGTAAGCGTTGGCGGTAGGAGGCAATCGTATGTAGATAGAGTCGCTTCTATAGGTTACGTCTACTTAGTCCAAAAGCGATCTATGACTGAATAGGTATCTAAAGTACACTTATAGGTAGGTAAATAATTTAGTAGGTCATATTTTTAGTTTTAGCTAAGTAATCTAACAAATGAACAAATATGCAAGATATTTCAACGTTAACGTTGTACAAGAGCTCACCGCATTAATTATTACAGTATCACCGACCGACTTCGAAGTCACTGTGTAGGCGTGAGCGGTACCGTGCACGTGCGAAAGAGATGAAAGATATCCGAATTCAATTGTTTTTGAGCTAGATGCTTACGTAAATCATTAGTGTGATAGTGTGTGTGTTTGTATGTATTAGTATAGTATACCTAGTATACCTACCTGTCTATCTACCATTCTTTCAGACATTCTTTGGGTAGTCTTCCATCCAAATAGTTCATATAAAAAAAGCCTTCCTGATTTTTTTCATTTACTTATTATAGGCAAATTTTTGACTACAATCTCATTTGCTATTAGTAAATGATGAACTGTAGTGAGTGTCAATCTAAATAAATATGTGACTAATTAGATTAAAGTGTACCAAACCATAATCTTTAGTAACACAACGATTGACATCCGTTCACTTTCTCTTGTAAAATGTATTTTGTTGTTTTCTATGTAGCAGCGGCCGCGGTTAAAAGTAAAACAAATGACAATATTCATTATTCTTTTAGCAATAAGGTCGATAACCGCGTTCCTTGCTTCACGACGCGGAGACAGCCTTGCAGCCTTTGTAAGTGAAAAAATCGAACTGTTTACTGTCTGACGATTTTGCGACAGAGATTATTGGACTTGACTTTTACTTTTAGCTATTTTAAAGAATAAAATAGCTAAAAGTAAAAGTCAGTGCAGTTATGATATAAGTACCTACCTATAAATGCTATGAAATGTTGTATGACGTAGGTTACTTGATCATTTATCAAATTGAGTAAGCGTTGGCGCACACTTGACGACAAAACGTCGTGTCGTGTAGTTAAGGAGAGAAAGAAACATTTTTTTGAAAATCCGACTTTTTTTTAGCTGGATTACGTCACAATATAAAGCATATTGTGACGTAATCCGTCAAAAATATAAAATTGGACGGCATAAATAGGGCTTTGTTTAGCCATTCTAAACCCGTTTTTATTTTTATTCCAGCTTAAATAGTTTTTGATTGTAGATCATAAAATTATCTATAAAAGTGTTTCAATACTTTTTTCTTACGAGCCACCGTTTCTGAGTTATTACGAGATATATACGATTCGAAAAGTTTTATAATTATTACTACAACTCGGTACGGTTTTAGAATGGCTAAACAAAGACCTATTTATGCCGTCCAAATGTATATTTTATATTTTAGCCGGATTACGTCACAATATGCTTTATATTGTGACGTAATCCGGCTCTAAAAAAAGCCGGATTTTCAAAAAAATCTTTCTTTTCTCTCCCCAACTACACGACGCGACGTCTTCTAGTGTAGTTTGACGCTAAGCAATCTGCGCAAACAGCATTGGCTGTTTTCAGTTATCACACTCCCACCGACACGATCTACCCTATCCGATATCGACTGACATTTATGTAGTATTTAGACG
This sequence comes from Eulithis testata, assembly GCA_947507515.1. Taxonomy (NCBI): domain Eukaryota; kingdom Metazoa; phylum Arthropoda; class Insecta; order Lepidoptera; family Geometridae; genus Eulithis; species Eulithis testata. The sequence continues at coordinate 7,225,415 of OX382207.1, forward strand.
CATTCACACTGTGTCAGCGCTGACAGTTCGAGCAAGCTAGTCAGTAGGTGTCGTTAGTTACCAAATGCGTCCACCATACGCCCATGGGTCACGCTGATGGCAATTCTATACGATACTTCTATACTTTCGGGGATACGCTGTCAATCCTGGTTCTAGCTTTAAACCCTGGATACTCTGTCACTATAGAGAGCCTGTAGCTCACACATTACAAACTTTATTGTTTATGCATCGATACATTGGAACCGGACGCTAGTAATGATCACAATGCTTGGCTGCAGAAATAGGAAGGAAGTTAGCTACGAGATCTCTGTCACATGGTATTTTAAATGTCTGAATGCCTGTCTGAATATAATCTAACTAGTATTGAATGAATAATGTAGAAAAGTTCTAGCTAAGAGGATACTCGATATCAAATAATGGCAATCATATTGTGAGTCCTATAGCACTGATAAAAAGTACTAGTAAGTACTAGCAATCACGAAGAAACTTTGACTTCCTAACATTCAGAAAACCAAAAAAGACTTTGCAAAAGGACAAGCCTCCAGTGCCAGAACAAAATAAAAAAAAATAAAAAAAAATATATGACTTCGTAGCTGTAGCTACCTTTAGGGGACATCTAATTATTAGAATAGGACCAGCGGGACCAGGCGGTTTAGTTGTTTTTTTTTCTAATTAAAGCTAGCCTAGCCAATGACCTAACAAACGACAAAGAAAATACTAGTGATCCACACAATGAACGAGCTATCAAACCTAGTAGCAGCTACTTAGGTATGCATCGAGTAGCTGTAACAGTAAACTTGTGAAAGTGCCAGACGGTCAGACACGTAAGATGTGGGCAAAAAATTTCATAATTGGTGCACTAGATAAATAAGAAGGCGGGTCCGGTGCAGAATAACGCAATGTCTGCAGTAGTTTGTGCCTCGTTTATTTAGGCAATCAGCATACTAGTAATGAAATTAGTTTCAGTCGTCCGATACGTATGGTGACGTATAAGTGGAATGACAAGGATACTTAGGCCCGTATGCTGTTACTGTTCAAAAATTTTTCGTAGAGGTTTTCATACAAAAATCTATGCTTGAGCATAAATTTTTGTATGAAAACCTCTGCTCAAATCTCTGCTTGAGTATTTCTGTATCGGCATATACGGGCCTTAGATAAGTGGTAGACTGAAAAGTTTAGGAGGAGTAGGTTAGTGGTATAATATAGATCGATATTAAAACCAATCTTCTAAGAAACCTACAGGAGACCAGTTCAGTAATAGACTTCTTCAGCATGGATGATAATCATTATAAAAGAGGAGATATGACAGATATTGTGGAAGGATAATGTGAATGACAAATGGGAAAGAGGAAAATCTTAATAATTAGAATTTCGCACTTGGCTGGGTTTTGGTCAATACGATGTTTTCAGATATAAATAAAAGAAGAAGGGACCATCTGCTGTCACTGAAATGGGCTGGCACTGACAATAACTCAATAGAAACCTATGATAAGCGAGAACAGGTGTAAGTAGTTGTATAGTAGGTACCTTCGGCAAACCTGCCTGCAAAGGTGCTTGTTGAGTTGACCACGCAAATTTTATTCGTAGAATAAATTTTATGCTGTTTGACAAAAAATTTTTGCTTTTTTACAAGTAAAATTAATAATGATTCATTTAAATGATAAATAAGTACACCTATCAGTATTATTTTGTAATAACCAAGTACCTAATACATGCAGCTGCAAAATTATTTACTAATTTGTAATAAAAAGGTCTGATCTACGAGACATGACAATTGTCACGTAAATCGTACATTATCACAGTGACCCAGCAACAGTACATCCGCCACAGCGCGTTCACACGAGGTTCAATCCTACTGGTGTGCTATTATTTATACTGTGAGTGTGCGCGAGCGCATTGCACGCGAGGGAAGGAGAGAGTGGGGGCTGGCGTAGTGTAAGATTGCCAGAAGGGTTCTTTAAAACTGAAATCACTGAAATACATACAGATTTTGTACATCATTTTATTTTAAAAAGACATAGCCACACGTTGGAGGGACGGTTTTGACGCCTTTAAAAGGCCCGAGGGAGGAGGTCTGGAAGAGGGAAAAGTGGAAGTCTGTGGGGGAGATCTAAGTATAATAAAAATGGAACTTAAAATTAATAAAGGATTGTAGTTGTTTTTTCCGCTCTACCATAATCACTCTATTATACAAATCACAGTCTGCATGCATAGTCTATGCAGAGAAAGCATTTTTTGCATGTTTGCTGTTTACGGAAGCTGCTCAACTTGTAACGATAAACAGTCACTAGTAGACCGATTCAATAGTCAGGAGCTCAATAAAATGTAAACAGTCATTCCAAAAATTGGGGTGTACTCAAACAAAACAGACGCATTTTTAGTCCATCAGTAGGTAATCACAAATTTTAAGTCACCATAGATTTTTAATAATACAATGAATCTCTGCCATACCATGACCATACATCGTTTCAGCATTGTATCAACAAAACCTACTGTCTTAACTGTGGCAGGTAAAGAAACAGCGTTCAAGCACAGGTGTGCGTCGAACCAGCCGGCTTCATCAGCTGTTCGGCTCGTGCGAGGTTGAACCCGCTGGCTCGTCGTCGCCGCTCCACCCAAGCCATACCGCCATATCTGCCGCACTTGCAATCACTTATCAATGTAAAATGAACTCTATTACATTAACGATTTAATTCAAAACATTCCGAACTTTTTCGCAATTACTTTTTTCGCTGGACAATGACATCCGGCACGAGAAATTTTAGTTATAAAACATTAGGGTTCCAGCTATGATTGGCTTTTTGACGAGTTCAGCTCTGCGCTGAATTCGCGTGTAAATATTGCCTAAGTTTAATAATACGGTTTGTAGTCGAAGTAGAGCTTCTGTACGGAGTAGATACTGTTATGCGACCACTCTGGGCCAGTGCCCGTCGATTGGCGCTCGCGGTCACACGCGCGCACCGCCTGCCTCCAACAGACTGTCAGTGTGTGCATGTGTACCGTATTGTCAACCTCTTTGTATAAACAGGTAGGTTCAAAACTTTTTTCCAAAGAATGAACGCATAGGTTGGTATTGCTAGCTATAAAGACAAAGAGCGCGGGCGATAAAGAGGACCGAAACTGGTTTTCTGTGGCATCTGGCACGCACTAATTGATATAGCATCAACTGACGTTTGTAATTACCGGGCTCGAGCCCGCGAGATACAATTTGTATCAGTTTGGTTTAATACTATGGTATTATGGACATCACTTTCTTCTTTAATATCTTTTGATCAAGAAAATTTGAAATCAAAACGATTACTTATACCTAATCACATTAATGTAACGTAAAATGATTTTAATTTCTTATTGGCCTTGCTTCTAGTAACGGTAGAGTACCTACCTAGGTACCTATTTGGCAAGGCCGTTTCTCCAAACCTTAGTTGACCTCATTTTTCAGATAACATACAAGTTATAGCGTGAAATTTGTTATGAGATACCTACTTACATACAGAGTAAATGATGAAGTGGATATCGAGAAAGGGAAAGAGAGCAGTAAGGGCCGGGGGGGGGGGGACTTCGTGACGCCCATGACGTAACCAATTGGTATGCGATAGTACGAACAAAGAAATTAGCATATAATTAGATATTTAAAACGTATCTTCTTTTTCCCTTAACAAATTATCAGCCTAAACAATGTCAATTTAAGTTATTTGAGTAAGTACTCGGAACCTACTTGAGGAATGCTTAGACATCCACAAAAGAAGATCATAGAAATTGTTACACTTCATTCAGAAAGTTGTGAAAGTCTGGAACTATAGTTCAAGACTAGGCTAAGGCTCATCTAATTCAAAATGAACAAATCAAAATATGTCAATTAAGTTGTTTCTGAGCTATATTACTGTCATAATAGGTGATAGTAGGTGCCATAAAATTTATACAGTTGTTAAATAAAATTTAAACAAAAAGAATCGAACCAAGCAGGGTTGACACAAAATAAAGAGATGTGTCATGCTCTCAAAACACTTTTTTTTGAAAAAGTGGTCGTGACATATATAGATCGTGAACACTATAGAAAACTGAGCTCTATTTCGTTCTGCAAAGTTCATGAATTTTATAGGGTTAGTTTATACATTTCTAAAGACGTGCCTTATGTTGGGGCGATAGCTGACCTTGTTACGTTTATTATAACATCGTGTTTAGAAAAAAACCATACAAAAAAAGTAGTTCTTATATAATATACATGCATTTCAAAATTGTGTAACCTCGAATTATATTTTTGATCGAAATACTGTTTTTAGGTTTGTTATACATAATTTTTGAAACTTTGTCTCATCATCAATGTCGCTGACTGTACCTATCTAAATATAAAGTCTGAACTAAATATATTTTCTACATAGTACATAACATTATATTTTCAACTTAGACAAATATTCTTTCATTGCACGTTCAAAATTGTATCCCCTTTAGCTCGCGTAAACGCCGAAAAGTAATAGATAAAGCCAGAATTGAGGGTTTTGAAGATCTCTGCCTATCTTATTTTTACCTAGTAGTCAATTTAGTAACATTATTGTAATATTGAAAGAGTAACCAAGCATTGGTCGTGTGAGTGGTGACACTTGCCGTACACTGCGACACAATTCCATGACATCGCGCCGCCTGTCGCGTCGGTAACGTGACGTAGCTGGTACCACTATGATTTTCTCAAGCGTTAAGTGTACTGACCCTTGATACACCATTACGAGCAAGTCCACTTAGCAAGTACAATCACGCATAATTAGTATTGAATTGTTGAAGCTTTAGTGGAAATTAAAAAAGTTACTATTTTCCGAGAAAGAAAATATCGCTGGAAATGGCATTTTGTTCAATATTATTCTATTCGAAAAATAATATTGAACAAAATCTCAATTTTAATAACCCATCTTTTATTTTACAACAATACTTATAATAAAGTAGGTATTTTAATTTCGCGGCGTGTTCACTTGGGCAATAATAACAATTTCACCATAGTTCATGGTTATCATTATCGGTTACACATCATCAATCGATAAACTGGTAGATAAAGTTATAACCGATAACAGAGTCGATGTGCAAGTATAACGATATAATCTACAATTATAATTTATAAGTTTATTAATAAATAACTAATGAAACAGACTTCAATTTGACTAACTCCCGGCTTCCTTACAATCCCAATGGACTGTTCATGAATGTGGCAGTTCATTGGATTTATTCCAGTGACCGTAAACACCACTAACGTTTCTCAAATGTTAGATTAAAAAACTTGTGTGAAACTTTGAGAGATCAACTGATGCAAATCCATCGTTTTGATCAATACGGCTACTTGTTCTGGTGGGTCTACCGCAATTCTGATTGCAGGAAACTGAACTTCTAACCTCAACTTTGTAACGCATATGCAATACCATGCAATTTGAATTGAAAGTGTTGACCAGTGAATTACCTACTGGCCAAAGTGACCGAAAACCAGTACCTTACGGTATATACATAATACCTTCTTACGTGATAACTCACTTAATATTCACATTTGTCCGATTAAAAAAAAAACCATATCTCTCATTTCTAAGTTTCTGATGAAGTTTCTAATCTTAAAAGTGTTCGAGTGGCTATAAACTTGCGTCCAACACCTGGTAACTTGCAAATAAAAACACCATAAAAAACCACTCACTAGTTTTAAACGACAGCAGATAAAGAAAAGATATTATTAAACTAAAAACATTAATTACATTAAACAAAAATGTAAATAACCAAAAAAATAACTACCTATTTAAAGATCTACTAACCTACCTACTATTAAGTATTTTCTCATGTAAGTGACTTTGTCTTTATGAGAATAAATTTCTATAAACGGAAATAAGTACAGAGTTGGTGTTTCATTGATTCCGAGTATTTTCAAGTGCTGTCTCAAATCGAAATATTAATTAACAAGATATCCTGAAACAACTGTAGAATTCACACATTTTGAATGTGAGAATTTTGCAGGAGTTCCAAGGCCAAAATAATTTTTCGAAGTTTTTTAACTCGCAAAATATTGATGTAGGTATAAAAAAGTTACAAAAACACATAAGACGGTAACTTACTTTAGCGATTTACATAATCTTGTGATAACTAAATACCTTGATTGTGTGAATGTGAAATCATACAATATCATGATATACCTAAAATATAGAGATGGCAAGAGAGGGTATAACTGTCTCGAAATATAAAGTGTCATTTTCTGCACGACGAAGGCAATGTAATGAGTGGCGCCACCGTGACACATTTACAAGCTTATGACTGAGATTCAAAAACATGTTCAAACAGAAAATGAAAAAAAAAAAACGCTCTAGATTGGTAAATCAGGCGTCTGTGATTAGTAATACATACCCAATCCACTGGAATAGTGTTATATAATTATCGTTTCAAGGGTTAAAAATAACCGTGAAATTAAATATAAATAAATAAATATTCATAAAAATTTCACACAACGCCTTCTAATCTCAAACTAAACAGAGCTTGTACTATGGGAGGGAACTAGATTGACGAACATCATTGTACTTAGAGGGAAAAACTACAATATTAATGTAAAGATCGAAGGTTGAGAATAATACATGCTTTTCCAACCTATTGTATTAAAAATAAAAAATATTGTTCTGACTTACAAATGAATCAAAATAATCTATGTTTTGAAAATATTAAAATTATAGATTGATGTTTATATTATTACTTTTTAAGGTAGCTATAAAAAATTTCAGAACTAAGAAGCTTTAAAAATCAGACTTACTGGTTGTAGTGTTTGCATCTATTCAGTAGATGCGTTACCCTGTCTCGCTTGCACGAGTGGTTAGGTAACTGTCATGTGTCAAACTCCCGACCTGTCAATGTCTCCCGACGTGAGGGCGGGAGACGAGGGGGTCGGGGAGTTAGCCGAGATATACGGTCATGGACGGAGGACAGTAGAAGACCAGCTCGGTGTACCAGTAAGCCAGGGATACAAAGTACAGTATTTTACACTGACGTTTCGGAGAAAATATTTTAGGACAAATTCTCCCAATTGTCACTCTTGATTTTAATATTTTTGTTACTGACGTTTCGTACAAAATCAAATGGAAGCTGTTGAGTACAGTCAGGTAAACAATATTTAAGCAAAATATGATATAGCTATTTATATTGCTTTGCGAGCGTGTGGTGACATTAAGGTGGTTCGATTTCCATACTAATTTATTGAAATCCTTTTATGTTCGATAAAACTCAAGTTGTCGAACACGAAATTTCCATAGAAAAAAAATATATTTTCCAAATCAACACAAAAAACTCAACACGAACCGCAATACCTAAAACATGTTTTAAAACCTGCAGTCTACTCGTCTAGACTACTACGTACAGACAGATACTATTCGCTTCATATACCTAGAGCAGAATATATATATGTACCTAGAGCGGAACGTATTATGGTGGTCCAAAGAAAATAACGGTACCTAGATAATGCATAATGCAATACGTCTCAAAGTAGATCGTTGGTAATTTTGTTGATTGAAAGTTTATAATAAAATAATCATAATTATAAAATATTTCTGAATTGTTAGGTAACAGTATTTTGAGGTAAGTTACTAAAATTTAAAAGGTTACTGGATCAGGAGAATTCAGATTATTTTTTTCTTAATAATGTTATCTACTACTTGATAATAAGCACACTGTTCGACTTTTAATCCAATCCAATGTATAGTATCTAGGCATTGAACTTACTTAGTAGGTATACCTACCTATTACAAAGCATTGTGTTATTGAACTCGCGACCTTTGAATGAACAATATAACAATATATTTATTACCAGCGGACCAATTTTTTGATCTGTCTTTTGGTATATCTTCTCTAAAACTGTTAATTGTAGGTACGTAAGTGAAAATCGGCGATGGGTTTATAATAACTATGTTATATTTTTATTAATTTTAATTTTTTTAAATTAAAATTAATAAAAATATAATGTAATCAAGTGGAGAATTTCTCTCTGGATTACCAAACCAACTTTGGAGCAGCTATTCTGATTGAACAGTGCATTCAGTTTATCTGATTCACTGATCATATTATAATAAGTATTTTCAGATCATATAATAATTATTCTCTGAGTGTAGATTCTTGTATAATATATATTAATCAGATGTTTATTATAAAACAGATAAACAATTCTCGAAATTTGTTAAAAATAATTGTTTCCGTGGTAAAACTCGTCATCAATTTATGTCTCAAAGCAGAGAGCTTTAGTTAGATACACTGACTTTTTATACCGAACCTTTTTCCCTCGTTTTTCAACTAATTATCATTCCTCCATTTCGTTACCAGCCCTTTGTCCTTGTATTTTTTCTTCGTTTCTTAAAATAAGTACTAGGTAGATGTATTTCGAATTCCGAATCTGAAATTCTTAAGTAGGTAGTTCTTGTTATAAAAAAAAATGTGCTTTGTCCCGAATCATATTCGTAATTTTAAAAAAAGTTAGTTTTTTTATGTTGCGTTCTCAGTTCTCACTCGTGTGCTACGGATTATGAAAATTATGTCCGGAATCGTGGCTATGTTAAATATCAATGGTGTAAGCAGATATTGTAGATTCTTCCTCTACTTCTACTACATCGAAATCAGACACGTATAAATTGCACTATGTATAACAGAACAGTGTCTTAAAAAATAAATATATTTTAAGTTTTTATTTACTTTTATGATTTTATTAATAAGGTCACGTGACGTGACTCATCTGTGACTTTATTTTGGTGTCACTAAATAGGTTTAAAGACACCAAAATAAAGTCACACGTGAGCGTTAAAACAAAATACCTGTGCCTCCCACTGTAATGGTCAATTGACTTTATTGCAACGAACGCTATTTTAGACATTATGCCACATCTATTCAAATTATACCTACATTCGCAGGATGTATAAAAAGAGCATCAAACTATACCGCACTCTTTGTGGATTTAAAAACCAAGCGTTTGGTATTTTCCATGGCCATTTGACTCACTAAAAGTCACAGGCAAACGCTAATTGGTGGTGCTGGAAAATTATTTCTTTCAGCAGCGGAAACAAACAATCGGATCATTAGAAAACTGTTTGCTTGGAGCCGTATTTTTTATTATAGCATTTGATAATACAGTCAAAATTAAATGTTGTAGAGACTGTAAAATAACCTAATTATTTTTATTATAAACCGACCAAATTAAAACGACTTCAATTATTGGTAACCAATAACCATATTTTGAGTAGACTTAAGAAATGGTTAGTAACAAAAAATTAAGTTATGTTTTAGTAGAGTTCTTGATGATAAGGATTTTTTTGGTAGTTTAAGGACACTTTTGTTGAGTCACATAACAAAAAAAACAACAAAGAAGGTAGGTAACCAAAAAGTTCGAAGAAGTAAAATAAACATACTTATAAAGATAATAAAATACCTACTGACGGTTCTTGGTGTAGCTGTAGGTATATTTTGGCAGTAGAGATGGTTATTTGGTCGACAATAATGACTAAAACAAATTACCTACATGTATATGACCATATTCCTAACCTAAAACGGGTTGTTATAATCACCCTATACAAACTTCGCAGTAATCTGCGGTGCAATTTATACTCTTTGTTACGCCAAGCGCGCCACGTAGTAACTATCATCTAAACTGCGGTTATACCATTTCGTTTTGCCCGCATCCCATCCCCGCAGTCGCCACAGAATGAGTAACAGCTAGTACGCGAAGCGCCGAAGGAAAATATCGCTAGGAAATCATTAAGCTAATGCGCTGTTCACATTATTCTAGTACCTAATATTCCAGTCCAGCGCCTGTATACAGCTAGAATGCCAGTGGAATAATGTAAATTGGTGCTGGATAGACTGGAATGTACCCCATTTCCAGTGAACGAGTCTAGTTCAGGTTTGACCACGCCCAATACCTTCTCAAAGATCTACCTTAAATCACAATAATGTCAGACAACAGGATCACAATAATCCTTGTAGAAACCTACTTGGAAAAGACTTCTGTTCTGAAGAAACCTCTGAAGAGGAATTTGTTTTACTCCCCGTGTTTACTTAAGAGAAGGAGATATATAATTTGGGGTACTAAAGTCCCATGGCCGAATACTCAAACGCCACTTAAATTAAGTTCACGCTTAAATTATTGCCATCTCTTACAAATGAGTAATGTCAAACAGAGGCAGAGCAATTTTAAATGGTGCTTAAGTGAAATTTCAATATTTCGGCCCCAGTCTCTGAAACTCAAGATTGGTGGTTACGCTTTCTGTAAGATGAAAAAGAAAAATTCTCAACTCTTTATCTAGAATAAATCAAATTCTTCGAAAGATATCAATTCAGTTTTCATTTTCAGTACTTTATTAGCTGCCATTATCAATATATTATATATTATTGTTATTTATGATTTACATAAGGTGTTTCTTTCTATAATACAAATTTATTTTTCTTGGAAATGAAACCCTCCATATTTAGATAATTATCATCTCTACCTAAACACATAGTTAGTAAGTCAGAAAATGAGAAAACCTATACTTACTTATCGCTAGGAACATTAACACTAAGGTCCATACTTATAAAAGCTGAATAGTTAAAAGAGTTCGAAAAATGAACGAAATAGGCCAAAATCAATATACGCCCTCGGCATAAGACAGTTGATTATAATCTAGCTCTGTCACTGTTTCACATTACTTTTTAATATAAGACAGCTATAATTTAAAGAGCTAAATAAAGTTATGCAACGATTATAAGTACTTTAGGTGTAATACCTATATATACTACATAACCATTATATCTTTTGTCGTTCTCCTATTTATCTAAAAACACATAAATCTGAAAAAGTTTCGTTATTAGTTTTTATACAATGGCCTAATTACTTATAGCTACGTACAAATACCTAATAAGAAGTGCACAACCAGTCTGATTACAAAGATATAATGCAACGAAGTACCTATTCCGAGGCTTTATATAATTGCCTAATAAGTAGACGAATCACGTTTCATCGAGTCGCAGTACTCTTGCGTTTGTTGACAATCACACTGACGACACAAACCAAAACGATTTCTACGTGTAACTGAATCGAGTTGTTTGTCACAATCAGCACAAACAACATTGCCGCGTGCCCTCTGCTACAGCTCACTATATTTCATTACGAGACATCGATGGACGGGCCGCAATATTTAACCATCGCTGCATACCCGACCTTGTTCGGTGGCGGCTGGTAATAACATAAGTTTGTTTGTTTGTTTTGCTTCGAGAAATTGTTTTCAAGACTAATCCTCGTGTAGCTCTGATTTCTTTAAATTGCTATTTTTATCGACTGATTGCACGTACTCCTGTGATCCGTGGAATCTTTTATTTGCAGATTTGTAAGCCGCTCTTGTTCCTGCTAAGTGTTATTGATTCGGAGAACTGAATGAATCTTCTGTTTCCGCTAAACGAGCCAAATCTCATCAATATTCATATTTTCGTATCAATTATTTAACGGGACATACTGCGGTTCTTTTTAGTGCATTTCAAAAGTTCGTGTCGAATTCGTCCGGCGAAGCAACTTGAGTGGCGTAACCGCTTTTTGTACTTTCGGTCCGAAACTGAATAGACACAATATTTATTCTTTTGAAATTATCGTACGAAACCGCGATAATGAACGTTGAGGATGTATCACTGACTGATGGTATTGGTAATTATTGAAAAAAAAATCTATATAGTTTTGCGCATACTTAAATAAGTAGAATATAGTATATTTCATTACAAGTGCGGAAAGGCTGTCATTGCAAAGAGTTCCGACAAATGTCTACCCGAGCCGAGGCGCAGCCGAAGGCGAGGATTGACAGTCGGAGCACGTGTACTGAACGACTATTTTTAATACAGTTGCGAAAAAAGGAAGCAATTTAATAAAAATAAAATTTCTGAAAAATGGCGCCAACCGTAGACTATAAGCAGAGATTTTTTTTTCTTCACCCATTCTGGTAGGCAAAGGGAACTATGCCATACAGCCAAGTCTTCAGTAGAATTTTTTTATTGATATGAAATGAAAATGAAATAAAATGAGATGAAATGAAATGAAACCTAACCTAACTCATTCAATCAAATCATTAAATCTGATATTGAAACAAATTAGTAGCTTCTTTTTAGAAATATACGTATTTGCATGAATCATAAAAACTTCTATGATTTTTTTTAGTAAAAACTTCATGGTTGTTTTTTCTTTTTAATAGACATTATTTTGACAGTTGGGAAAGAGAACGCACTAGTTCGGGAAAGGTAAAAAAAAAGCACGAGTGTGTAATAGCCCACATCCCGAACGCTATACGTCCCTGCAATACGCCACTTTTTGGGCAACTGTATTAAAAAAATACATACCTACCTAACCAAATGTTCGACTCTGGCGCCCTCGCCGGAACGCGCGGAAGTCACATTTGGAAAACGCTTTTCTTCAAACACGTAATAGTTATGGACTAAGGAATGATAGAGCTAAGTAATTTGATCGGCTTTTAGTAATGTTTAAAACTCTTGTTTGAATTTCCCAACGAATAAATCCATCTAACAAAGGCTAAAAAGGGCAAAAACATATCTATATTCAAAACGCTTCGATTATTCGACGCGTAGAAGACTTGTAGGAAGCGTTGTGTGACCTCAGTGACGTCACGAGGCCACTCCGCTCTCTCTAGCAGTCACGGCATCGCAGCCCTACGTAACCACAGATAATACAACAGCTGGTACTGTACAGCGTGTTTGTTAGTGTTGTGACAGAATATGTAGCTGTTATGGCGTGGTCGCCAGGCGAACTACGCTCATTACGTATTTATTGAGTTTACCATTCATTGCTCTACTTTTTGGTATAGCGGTATAGTCTCTGATAGATGTTACAGCACGTTACTTTGGGAATGTATAATGTAGTTACATTTTAGGGTGCCGCATAAGCAAATTTTGGAATAGTAACCTATAATATCCCAGCATTATGAGCAAGGCCCGGCTAGGTGGGGTGACGATCTGAGACATGTAGCTGGCAAACACTGGATGAGACGAGCCGAAGACCGGGCTCAGTGGCGCGTCTTGGAAGAGACCTACGTCCAGCAGTGGACCGATATAGGTTGATGATGATGATGATTATGAGCAAAACTATGGACACAGTGGAAATTAATACGGTTGCATAACTGAATAGGTGTATTGTTTATTAGTTATTCCAGCTTATTCCAGTGGCATTTAGCAAATAATCCGATTGACTGAAACGGATGCTCTTAGTAGTATTGACATATTGCACTGCGGTAGGTATTGGCTCTACCCTGATTGGTTTAATTGAATAGATAACCTCAATGTGTAGGTAACTATTGTGAACGGCTTGGGTTTCGTACGTGACAGTGGTGAGCTTCCAGTAACTGGATCAAATACTATCTCTGCATTGTGATAACGTGCGAATTAACTAAAACCAACTTGGTTCAGATTCTCAAGGTTTCATATTATGAGAACGATAATGGTTTTTACATACAGGAACAACCATGGTATTCATATAAGGGTTTTGTTCATTGCGCCAAATTCGGGTAGTTTATGAAATGTAGAACTTTGCAATTGATTTTGTTCAGATAATTTTATAGATATCTACGTAAGGCACGGTAAAGGTAGACTATAAATTCAGAACTATGGTACAAATTAATGACTCTACAATTTTTGTTTTATAAAAGAATTAGAATATAACTTCAATACACTTCACAATATCACATAGTTTTGTGTAGATAATCAGCTATTTTGAATTACGTACGGAGTCAGAATAAAATCCCACAGCATAGCTCCCGCGTTGAGAACAGGAAGGGTATAGCAGGGGGAATCAAATTAAAGCTTTATGGCGCCCGTACAGGGCTCGAATGCTAGAGCCACAGACTATAGCGAATAGCAGGGTTTTATATGGGTTTTATGGAATAGGACTAGGACGACTCTTCTTCTTTCATCTCCATTTCTTTTGCGCGTTAATTCTCATTTCAGTAAAAAAATTTGCCAGTGTTTTTATGAATCAAATTAACATTACAAAAAAATTCATGAAAACTTTCAAGCATACCTTTAATCTTCTTTATCATTGCTAGGTGTAAATACCTACTTAAGTACTTACTTAGACATTATTACTGCTTAAAGATTCATAATACATTCCAAACTCAAATAATATCATTATTTATTCACGTCAATGTGTATAGTAATTCTGTGTATGTTTTTTTTTTATCTTTTATTTTGTAAGGACTTTAAGTCGCTTAGCGACTATGTCAGCCCTGTTATAACTTACAATGAAATTTCTATCTACGAGTTAACAATATCATATACTAGTGTAATGTTATCCATGATGAAACAGACCTGTTTTCACACTGCCGACGACACAACATTTTAACGATATCATCGGAGAGCTCTACAGCATACTGCACGACAATTTTAATTGATAAACATGTTTAGCAGCTAATTATATTTAAATCTAACGTAACATATGACTTGACAACTCGTTAATTACGTTTTGACAGATTTATAACAACTTTTGGCTTTTTCAAAACCACCCTTAGTAATAGACGCTGTCATACCCTCGCCAACAACGCCGTTTTCTCGTGGTCCTTCTATTTTCTCATTCATCATTTCGGTATCGTATAAGTTTTTTTAAATACAATATAGGCAACCCTTTGATCACAATCTCATCTGATGTTAAGCGTAGGTAGGTGCTCTTATCGGTCGGTGTACAAACGCCCGTGAGTGTTTGAAAGTGAGACTGTACCTAAGGCATCTTTTGAGCGAAGAGTTTTGCATTTTGAGTTTCTAATCTTGGGAGAATGTGCAGTTAGTTTAGTTTGCATTTTATTATGACTGTGCAAAATATACGTTTCTTCACCATCATCTCGCAGAATGCGTTTTTATCTTTTAGGGACTTGCAAACTTCTCGCCACTAGGTGTATAACGCATAGTAAATTGAGTAACACCCTATTGAGAACTGTTTGAGTTTTTTCTTATAACGAGCCCACAGTCAATTGAGAACTGTTAAGAGTTTTATCTATAGCTCAAACGAAAGGATTTTTTTAAATTTGAACTATCATACAGGATAAGATTCTTTCAATTCAAAATGGTCGCCTTCAAGCATCTTTGAGAGTCCTACTTCTAAGTAGGTACCTATTAGATATAATCATAAATCATACCTATTTATTCTTCTTAGTAAATAAACATTTCTATGATAAGGAAGTTATTAAATGCGAGATTTAACTTGACGAAGGTTAGGTATGTTGATACTGTTTATCCTTTTAACATTAACCTTAGACGGAGGGCAACATATTGTATGGGTTTCTTTGGCATTGGCGTCTGATACCGCCGTATTTACCTCGTTTTGGAAACACGAAAATATCTCTCTAGAGTTGGTAACAACTGCCTGCGGTTAGACTTGTAGATTGTGAAAAACTTTCATGGAGTATTTTTTGATAAACAAACCGTATTAGAACTAATAATAAAAATGAAAGTTATTGTTTCGTCACAGTGGGACGAGATACCGGTAGTCTGAAAATGGCATAACACACTTTTTGCAGTAGAAAAGTGAAAGAAAAAAGTTTATTATAGTTTTTACGTTTGAGAAAAAGTTTTAGACGATCAGTTTGATTTGATATAATATCTGATGATCCAAATGTTTAACCTTTCCTTTGTCAGTACTTAGTTATATTATTAAACTGTTTGCCCCTTTTGTAACGGTACTAAAACTACAGAATGTTCATAGAGTCATTGGCAAATTTGTCTGCCCTCTTTCACTGTATAAATAAATCAATCTTAATAGTGAAAGATTTTATCAAAAATTCTTCAATAAAAAAAAAAATCTTTGTTGTCACTCAGGTTGATATCTCAACAGAAAAGAGAAATCTGAACTTACTTAGTCGGCCATTCAGTTTTTAAAGATAAGAGCGGTAAACAATTCGGACGAAGTAACCCAGCATGTACTTATCGCAGTACTGTGGCCTTGCTAGCGTTTATCAGTAGTAAAAGCAATTATTGAATGCAGAGAACCACAGATAATGGTCTAGTATGTACGTGGCAGTTACACTGAGATTATTTCTAGTCGTGAAAGAAAACTAAGTGGTTAATAGGGCTTGTTGTGACAGAGCTCGTCTACCATACCAACGTTATTTCTGCCTCTAAGCGATGATTCTCGCATTGCTGTGTTCTGGTTTGAAAGGTATGGGTGCCGGTGCAATAACCGACACCTGAGAATTTCTTATAGTTATTGCCTCGTAGACCACGTTCTCTATGGATATACTCGATGAAATAATGCATTGTTATAGGCAGAAGTATAACCGCATAACATGAGATGGACCATTACTACTTTTTGCCACAAAAAAACGGTGCCGTCTACTTAATTCACCAGAGTTAAGTCACCTAGGTGAATTAAGTATACTATTTTGTAGACTTATAAAACTATAGTTAACTATTTAAGGTTTTGTAGGAATTCTTCTGTGAATATGAAAACGCGTGCGGCTCTAGCAATTCTGAACACTACCGAACACTGAAACCTTGAAGTAATTATACAACTTTGTTCGCAACGCAGAAAGTGTGATTTCTGAATTCAGCGTGAAACAAGTTGCTAGCTTAGGTACTTACACTTTGAAACCTGAAAAATATTTTCCAGGTTTCTAAGACTGTTTAGTTAAGTTTTCGCTTTTGTTTGATTTTTTTGCCATCGTATTTGGTCAAAAATCCACTTAAGCATTAGCATAGTTCAGTTATTATACTAAATACGTACCTATTCGTCGTCGCAAATGACTATCCAAACTCAATTAAGATCGCGTTAATGACATATTTCTCAACCGACCTTGCCTCACTCACGGCACAAATAATTCATATTAAAAACGTTCTATTTACCTCACTTTGTTCGACAATGTATGCATGCCCTCATCCGTTGCTGTTTCAATAACAATAAACTAAGGAGAACCAGAAGTGAGCAGGCATTGTATACGGTTTTCGCCTTACGAAATTGCTGTGCGTAGGCAGTGCGTAGCGATTTGGGTGCCGGGGAAATGACCACGATAAACGACCTACAAAATGCTTGCTTAAAAGTGGGTCGACCTCGGGCGACAATCGTACATTACTGTTGTGTTTTTGTTATACAAGAGCAATAAGATGGGCATGTTTTATTCAATTGCTGCATATTTTTACTGAGGTACTTACTCACCTACGCAAGTTACAGGTAGAGTCTTCCGGTAACCACAACTCATTTGGATGACGTAATGTAAGCGCAGCTTTTGCGTGGAAACCTTTATAAGTGGACTTGCTGACGTTTCGGACAAAATATTTTGGGACAAAGTGTCCCAATTGTCACTTTTGATTTTAATATATTTGTTGCTGACGATTCGGACACCATCAAATTAAGAAAGCTGTTGAGTACAGTCAGGTAAACAATTGTTAACAAAATAGGTAATCAAATTGCTTTGCGAGCGTATGTGGTGACTTACATTAATGTTAAAAAAACCAATAAGTCTCAGTTTTGGCACAAATTTAACCTATTAAACACTGTAAAATCAACGAAATAAAAAAATAAGTGTTGTCCAAATTTTTCAAGATGGTGCAAATTCTTAAAATAAAGTAATACAATTTTACCTGCTCTTGAAAAACGAAGAATATTATATTTTAAAGGATAGCAACATCAAAGCACAGTAAAGTCACAAAAAGTGAGTTAAATGTTGCCATGGTAAATATCGCCGAATTTTAAGCAAATTAAAAATTGAGAACTGTTAGAAGCCGCCGAGTTCAATGGTCTTTGAGTTTAGTTAAATAATTTGACCTCTTTCGGACAAGTTCGGTAACGCTCGCTATGGGTAGAAATCAAAATTTTTCCTGCTATTTTTGGCTATAAATAAGCGGATTCTAATCCAACTGGTAGGTAGTAGGTTTAGGTACCTATGTATATTAAGCATAAAATACATATATAAATTATATTGGTCAGGCATGATCAAAAGTGGTAAAATTTTCATTTTCATTAACAAATAATAAATGGGCAAACTTATTACAGCTACCAAAAATCTTTAAAAAAAAAAAAATAGATTTTTATGTTATGTAACCAATAGGAGGTATTACGTAAAGATATACAGGGTGTAACAAAATCATTCCCGAAAAATTCGGGGAACTTGTCCTAAAACCAAAAATAAGTGTCAAAGCGAAAAAATATCTGCTGTTTCATACCATACAAAATGTAATAATTCGTACATTTCCACACATTTTGTATGGAACCGCTGATTTTTTGCGTTTACACTGTGAGTTTCATAGGAAAACTTGTTCATATTGATGAATACTTTTATACTCCTCGAAGTTTTCGGAAGTGGTTTTAATATCCCCGGTATACTAGCAGACTTAACAAAGATCAATGTTCATCTCACAAATTTGTCCGGGGTATGAAACCGCAACACACACAGAGCCCGTAGTCTTAAGTATTGTTATGTTGATTTGCGACAAGCGAGAATCGAGATACTTGCAGTTTTTGTATGGAGAAAAATAGTTAGCAAATCTCCCGCTAGACACTTATCGGATTTTCATACAAAATATCTCGCAAGTCGCTTCTCGATATGCCATTCGATCAACAAAACACAACTCAACGGGATCAGAAGGCAAACCCACGTTGTGAGGTGAATCAACTTATTTATTTTGTAAAACAATTTGTTATCTATAAATTGTTAAACCATATTTGTACACCTACATCTACATAATATATAACTGTACATTTATTTATTCAGCAGTTTAGTTTTTGCGTCAAAGAAGATATTGCATTTTTTGTTGGATTTTTCTTTGCATCACATCTGCGTGGACTTTTCTCGAAGAACTTATTTTTTCCTAAACTTTCGGGAGATAAGGTATTTTTACACTGCCGATACTAAACCTACACGATATCTCATACTTACATTTATTTATCTAGCTAGACTAAGACGCTTTCACACCATGTCATCGACGAAGATATTTTGGTTCAAGCTTTGATATCGTGTTTAATCAAAAATTGTAACAAGACAGACATTCATTTTTTTAAATTAACATGATTTAATATTATTAGGTATGCTTACAATACACTTGATGCATAATATTTCCTGCCATTGATTTTTGCCATAAAAACTTCAAAGCTCAATACAATGCAACATAATTCGATTGTCGATTAACAACCGCAATCCCTTATAATTGTTTGAAAAACTACCCTAGGCCTTATCGTTAACGTTACCCTTAACACCCCTATGCAATATCAACCTTAAAGTTATGGAAGTAAGGTAGGTTTTGGTGGTGATTTATAAAATTAGGGTCACGGTGGTAAAGTCTGCCCCTGTAGGGGAGGGGTATTCTGTGACAGAAGTTGTTCAATTAATTGTGTTTTCGCCCCTATTTGGAATCGTAACCGGGAATTGTTTAACTAAATGATTTCGTTCTGATATTGAAGCATGTATGATGGATTTAGACTGGAAGCGGCGATGTGCTTGCAAACGTGTTATGTACAACTAAATGTGGCATAAAAATGCGCATGTTATTGTGCCAACAATTTTTCGCTATCGTAGGAAATATAATAATATACTAACCTCTTTATTCATATTCAATTAAAAAATTCTCTATCATTGTAACTTGCATGACACGGAAAAGAGATGACAACAGATTTAGCAATCATTTGAGTTAGTTCAGCTTTAGAAGACTTTCATATCAGTAATATATCATTGAATTATTTACATACATAGAACAGAGGTTTCAATAGTAGTTATTTACCAATTCTGTGAAATAGACTATGCGTACTAAAAATCACGTATATAAGTGGCACATCCATTAAGTACATAACTCATCTTTAAAACAATAGTAGGTATTATACGAGGTGTCATCATCTGTAGATGAGATATTGCATAATTTGCACAGTAGGTATAACTCAGAATATTTAGGTAATCTGAGGTAGCTATTATAATATTTTTTTTAATATTGTCGTCAGCAACAAGTATGTCCAAAAACTATGGTTATTGTTTTTAAAAAGGTTTCATGGATGAATTAAAACTATACGTATGTAAACGTAAAGTCGAACGAAAATACTATTATTTCTAGGCACATTAGAATATAAATTGAACTATAAATTGTAAATCAATTAATTTTAGGGCTGACTCTAACAGAATAGCAGAAGTAACTTAGGAGTAAGTAGGTATATAGTAAGATAACCCAACAAGGTTACGGAGATTTGCGTGAAGTTATTTCGGGCTATTTTGCATCAAAGAGCCTTGAGCCAACCCTTGACGGGACAGGATATTGCTTTATAGCTACCTACCCCCATTGTTGGAAGCCTCTACCATTTTATCGAGTAAGTCACTAACCGGGCCCGGACGATGACTTTAAAAACATTACTGTCCGTAACTGGGCCCACATTTTTTATTTTTTCTTGTTTTAGGTAGAGACACGGGTCAGTCATTCAAAACCTATGTTCTTGGTAAAGTTTTGTTCATTTTTGATAATTGTTCACGTTCGCTCGTTTTAAAATATCCCGACGTGCGTCGTCTCAAAGAAAACGCGGGGAGGCGCAATCTGCACGAGACGCGAAACAAAACCTCAAAATGAAACTTCATTCATTATGTGAAGGTTTTCTAATCCGTCGTCGTGTTCTATATTATTAGCTAAATATTTATCTTAGTTTGAAAATAATATTTTGTAATGGCTGAAGATCATTAAAGTTACCGAATAGAGTAAGTCAAGTAGGTAATTAAGTAATACTTTGGTAATTATAACGACCTTTATTACCTACCTTAGTGGTATGGAAACTTACTGTGCAAAAAGTGGGTAGGTATACATCCGAATCGTCACTAAGTCCAATATACAATATGGGTAGTATTATGCCTTAGTGTCAGTAGTACCATTGATTTGTACCATTGATGGTAGAAATACCTGAACTGAAAAAAATATTATTTCCAGATCATGCTATTTTTGTCTCGCCTTAGGCATCGAATCCATATTTCTTGCGTTTCAGCCACCAGCCTCATCATAAAAAACACCGCCAAAAACACCAATAGTTCAAATGAACTAGATAACTTTTTGAACGAAGAATGAAAAAAAACTATGCATTTCAACAAACTACAAAACAATGTTACCTTGAGCTTTTTAAAACCAACCAGTCTTGGCAAAGATATTTAAAGTACCTACCTAAGTTAAAAAAAAATATTGGTAAAAGTTACTATAGAAAACTCTTTCGCTAGCCACACTACAGATAATAATAAACGGCAACCATCTTAGTCCTACCAAAAAGGTCTTATTTTTTACCCAAAAATACGAACAAACTGCTGCCTTAGGTACCGCGAAGCTCAATGGTAATGGAGTTTAAAAACTTTGGTCGTAATTTTTACAACCGTTACCCAAATCATTTAAAACTAAATCGAGGATGTTACTAGCGACTGGTTTGAACACATTGTAGATTGCACATGTTGAACACACTGTAGATTTCACTAGTAATAATTTAAATATGGCAACCCTTTCTGATCTCTATTACCATCAAAAAGTGAAAACAAAAAAGACTTAGCAAAAGGACAAGCTTCCAGTGCCAGAAAAAAAATTAAAAAAAAATCAATTACCATTACACCATGGCTCTTCTTAAAATTCCCGAGAAACGAAATTAAATGAGTATATCAATCAAACAGTAGGCAATGAAGTTTAAAAATAACGTACCCTCTCCGCGTCACTGTTTATCGGCGTGATAAGACAGGCGGCAGCCACCTACAAACCGGTCTCATTACGAGTCTGTGCCCTTGGCTAAATAGCTGGTATTGTCACTAGTGATGAAAAGAAACGAAACTACTTTACATATACAGATACAAACAATGCCAGATGCTATTATAGAAAGTTATTGCACGAAATGATAATTATTTAAAAATATTGAAGGAATGACGAATAATGTCAAGCGCAGTCATGGCAAAACAAGAAAAAGGTACTTACCAATCCAATTTCAAAACAAAAGCGAACTGTACAAAAAAAAATGATAGGAAAAGAATACCAATGAATTTAAAATTCAAAGTCAATCTAAACGAACTAACAACCCTATTACATTTAAAAAATGAAAGAATCAAAAACGGGGGCTTGAATTTGGAGCGCAGAAACGCGGGGTTATTCTGCACCACACATCGCGCAGTCATTAAACCCGGCCGGTGTCCGGTGGTCAGGCATTCTGTAGATGCGCTAACGGTTCGCGGCACGCGGACTCCTGCCAAGCGATTCACGCATGGCCTAGCAGTACTAAACTTCTAATTCTCGATTGCGTATATTTATGTAAACGGGATTTTGCGTAGAATCTACACATATCGGTATTTTGCTGAGTCGGGGTGTAATGTTCGTGGTTAGATACACGAGATGCGACACGATGACACGAGCAAGGGAAACTTACAGGGGACATTAATGTATATTTGTGACTACAATATTACTGGGTAGGAAATACCTAGAGACATTTTTGTCTGTGTTCCAGGTGATATTATTTTGATTAAAAACATGCACGTTTACAATGGTGTACAATTTTATTGTAGTGTAGTAAATAAAGTATACCCATAAGTACCGTCCAATCAAACCACGTAAGATTAAATTGCCTATAAAATATCAATAAGTAAAGTGAAAGTACATGTTCAACGCTTTTTGTTCGATTACACATAGATTTAACAAAGGATGTAGAGAACAGAATAGACTGTGTTATTAAATTTTAGTAACGATTTTCAGTAAAGTAATATCGATCAATATTTAAAAAAACTTATAACTGCAAGGAGTCTTTCATCTTTTTCTGATACTGACTAGTAAAGATAGATCCATCAAATGAACTCTAACCTTTTTGTTATAGCCACGCACCGCACCGCACCGCACACATCAGACGTGTGTGTAGGGTGTGTAAATGTAGATTCTGTCGCAAAACTTGAGCAGCTCGCCTTGAAACACGTTTCAAGCTAAATCAACCAGTAATGTTATCACTCTTGACGAAAATCGAACGATTTAAGCATTTGATTATTGTTAGATAACAGCTGATAAGTGCCAAAATTTTCTCGTGAAACTGGTGATATTCTATTTGGTGAGATATCAATTTACAATTTGCGGAACATCACAAGTCTTGGGACCTCACAAATTGCTGTCGAGTTTTATCGTCATTTTTTATCGCTGTTTCCATGGCTTTGAAGAAAGTGCTTGGATTTTCAATCATTCCAGCATATTTATTCTTTGAAAGTTAACCATAAGACTTTGAATCGCTCATGGTTATATGCTAAGCTGTAAAATACTACCACAGAGCAGAATCTTACGCCAGCACTCAAATTGCGATCGATTTGAAGTAACCTTCTAAAAGAAATATTTTTAACACAAAGTTCTATAAAAGCTAAATAGATAAAAAAAACCAAAATATTTATATGTTCCAATCTAAGTAATAAATTTCAAAGCGTGTTGTGGGTAAATGCTATAGTTTTAAAGGTTACTGAGCTGACATATGTTGGCTCAATATGATTACAGCAGCGCGGTGCGAATGTACTCACGCCTGCCAGCTGTCAGGTGTGAAAATATCTTATCATATTGAACGTAGCTCAGAATAAGGCTTCAATGTGGGATTTCTTTTTGTGACCTTAAAGGCGTTGGGGTATTTCGTCCCGATTTGCATACGTTTAGTTAATATTTCGATGAATTTTGTTATTTATGCTGTTGTTGGTTTTATCATAATCTGTTATGCAGTCACGTAAACGCAAAATAAAAGTAATTATTTTGACGTAAACACCTGTAAATACGATAAACAACATTGAAAAAGAGGCATTTTTCGAAGTAAAATATATAATAACTAACGATTCCCGCTTTATAATCACATTGTAACATTTTAAAAACTGCGTTGTAAGTGTATTGTAACACAGTTCCATCATTGCAAGTTAAAAGAATGTGGGACCTGGGCTTTATCCAATTTGCCCCAGACCCTTTACTAAAAAACGACGATTTTCAGCTGACTTAGCTAACAAGGTGCTGTGTCAAACCAGCAATAAATTTTAAAGTAGGTAGTAAGTATTATAATAGTTGTGTAGGTAGGTTATACATCTGCATGGCAACAAACGAGTTTCGTGTAGAGATCAATAGTAGGTAACTGAGCGACGAGCGTCCTTGTTTAGTTCCGTTTGAAGTGACCACGTTACGATAAATAAAATCAAAAATTAAAATACCACTGGTCGTTAACAAAAGAAAAAAAACAGCACTAAAAATGGCTAAGCAAAAAAGGTAGAAATAAAAGGATTCCTTCACTAATTCATATTCTTCCACTAACGGTATTTTGGCAATATGGTTTTTAGAACGCGCGAACAATATACGATATGCGCATCGTGTTTTGGCTAGAGAATTATATATTTTAACAAATTAAAAACAATTAAATACCGTACGTATGTAAAAATCTGTTATGTTTTATGAATTCAGTATAAAAAGTATGCTGTCGGAAAAATGCAAGTATAAAATAATTAATTGCTATAATTATAACATTTCCGATACAATTTGATGAATAGTCTAAAATCAATGGACTGTGGGAATGCTGTGGAAAAGTACTGACTAAATGAAAGGTGAAAACAATGCTGAAATAACAACGGCAAGTCATGACTCAGGAGGATTGATTAGTGTCATCGACACTTTAATGCTTCGTTACTATAAATGTTGCTCATCAATGATAAGGAAAGTACGACTTGTTTTAGCATATTGTAATAGTAATCGTCGAGCGATGTTTTATATCAACATTATACGTAGGTAGAATATAGACGCGAGGGTTCGCTCGCGCGCTTCTTTATCGTTTTTATAGGGGTGTCACAGAATATGTCCAATTTCAACGTGGTTTTTTCACCAACTTCAAAAAAGGAGGAGGTTCTCAATTCGGTTGTTTTTTTTGTTTGTTACCTCATAACTCCGTCATTATTTAGCCAATTTAAAAAATTCTTTCCTAATTCTTTTTATCTGAAAGGGTATACTTCCAGATTGGTCAGTGATTAGTCAAACTTTAAATTTAAATTCAATTTTTTATATGCAAACGCGCATGTTGTTAGTTGTCAAATGTCAATGCAGATTTAAAGACAGTTTTGAATAGAAGTTGAATCGCAATTCCAATCCAGAATAGTTGTAATTCATGTAAAATGACAAAGAATACAATGGAGACACAGGAGAGGAGGCAGTCGAGATACCCACGCTTCAACGCACCGCGTGGCATTGGTAGAGAAAGCGTATTAGGTATACATATTTAGCAAAGTGGTATGCTTTGATACATTTATATTTTTTATGGACAGACATCACAGCTTAGTGGGAAGCAGCCTTCCGTGCTGTAGGTGGTGGGTTCGATCCCCACTAAGAACAACAATTTGTGGGAAACATAGATGTTTGTTTTCTTAGGGTATAAGTATTTAGAGTATATATACATATTTACATAAAAAAATAAGTAGGTATTCTATCAGCAATCTAGTTCCCATAGTACAAACGTTGTTTATTTTGGGACTTAGAGGGCTTTGTGTGAAATGTCCATGAATATTTATTTATTTATTAAAACATAACAAAGCATGATTTTATGAAAAAGTTTACGGTACTACTTCACTAGTTTAGGTACATTACATAGTGAACAAGAGGGTCCAATTACCGATTCTTCCGATTCCGAAGCTTGCATAATATATGCATTAGTTTCCGAAATGGAAACTAATGTTATGTAAGCTTATTTATAATTGTTTATATTATTGAATTATACATAGTCTACTATCGCATTATCTTGTACTGACTGAAGACAGGCTATCAAATGACGACGATGATCGTAGTATCCAATACTAGAAGATGAAACGTAGTAATATAAGCAACGATATTACGAAGGTTACATCGTCCACAATGCGTCGGACACTGTGAGTCATAAATCCTAAATATAAATCTATGGAAA
Organism: Eulithis testata; assembly: GCA_947507515.1. NCBI lineage: Eukaryota > Metazoa > Arthropoda > Insecta > Lepidoptera > Geometridae > Eulithis > Eulithis testata. The sequence continues at coordinate 7,251,276 of OX382207.1, forward strand.
GGAATGAACTTCTCAACAATACTGATAATGATGATCTCACTCCCGTTTACCTTATACTCCATTTATAATAACTGAATGTGATCACGATGGAAATTTGGACAAAGGCTCCCTACCTAAACGCACAGTGCGAGGGCCGAGTGAACAAACCAGACGAGACAGGTATCAAAACTCCGATCTACAGGGGCTTTTACAGCACATTACAGCATACCTCATAAACCAAGGAAAGCGTCGAGTGGAGCACGTTTTAGAACGAATTTGTTTATATTCGACCTTATTGCAGAGCGAAGTTCGAATTTAGAAAAGAATATGTCAAACTGGCTGGTTATTGTACTATTTATGGATATGATTTTTCTGTTGTAATATTCGGAAGAGAAGAGATTTTTTATAATTTCTATAATATTGATTAAGTAACAGTATCTACAAAAAAAGTTTAGTTTGCTGAAAAGTTCAGAGCTGTACTTTTTTGTTTTTTTTTGGGTAAAAAATTTGAAGCAGTGTGAAGAAATCTCGTGTCGAAAACCATGAACACTATTTTATTATTATTCAGTTATTTCTGCGATTAGATTGTAGAGCTTGAACGATAGAAAGAGACAAAAACACGAAATCATTTGTTTGTAAATGAATAAAAGAACTTCACATTACAAAACGAACAGAAGATGTTGTCTAAAAGTGGTTTCTTCTTACTGATACAAAAGCTTGCAAGCTCATTCATGAATGAACCAATATTATCTTATTATTTATGACCTACTTTGTAATCTAATCAATTCTGTCTTTACTCTCTGTTCATTGTACGGCCCATCGTTGCGCGCCATCATAATTTGTTTTTATAATCAACACAACAAAATAATAAACGTTTTTCCTTCATAAAAAAAATGTCCTAAAAACTTTTTTCAAAGTCACTACGTAAAAGTTCAGTCCCCACATGCCCACAATGCATTTTCCACAGTTACATAATGGGTTTATTAATCTACCAATTAATTCGTTCATAATTATTTCAAATATTTCACTTGACACTGGCACAAAATTGTCTGTCAATATGACGGACAAAGCTTATAAATAAAAGAAGAAGAAGTAATTTAAAACACAAAACTAGCTTTGAAAACTCGTGTAGATTTTATAAAACTAGTAAATACTGGTATAATGTAGCATGCGTTTGGCACAGTGCCACCTCTCATGGCAATACCGCTTAAATTAATATGCCCATTTGTGCTAAAAGTGTGAAAAATAACTAAATAGCAAATGAGATGCTTTTGTTTGACATTTGAAATTTAAATTGAAATGATATGAAATTACTATTTTTTAAATCATTGCGATCACTTTATAAGTGATCCAGCAGTGGACCAATATAGGTTGATGACGATGATGATGGTAAATGGTCCGAGGGTTAAAAAATAAATGCGAGTGCCTTTTAAATAAAATTATTTAAAAAAAAGCTACACATCATGCTACAAACCCGGACAAGAAAATGATTATTCTTTCAAAAAGAATTAACCCAACAATGCTCTAATAAAAATTACCGAATTTTTTTTTTAATAAAATATTTACGTATCTTAGATAATAACATTTGCTTTGTGTTCGTAATCTCTATTTTTACTCTAATAACTCTAGCTGATAATGTTTATCACAGTTGTCACTCTAGACACTGAGACATAACTGTTACCTATTGAAGAAGCAACAGAATGTCCCACTTCGGTCACCCATCGATTTTAAAAATAGAAGCTCAGTGCGTTTTCGATATAACAACATGCCATCTGATGCGACCATCCTTTCTACACTTTTCGCTTTTATCTGTATGACTATAAGGTTGAATATTGTGTGTTAAGTATACAAGTTATAACATTCGTGAGCGCAGGCTGAATGGAATTCGTGCGATATGCTCTCCTACGTCGAAACTCGAGTTCAAACAAATAGAACGGTCGATTTACGCTTTGAATGCTATTATGAATACGATTTGACTCGAAGTTATGAATCGATTTTTGAGCGTAAAGCCGTAGGCAGGTAGATACTTAATTAAATTAAACTTCGAGTTGGTTTTGAAGCTCGTGTTTAGGTAAAAGGCAGGTTTAGGTATAGTAAGTAGGTATGTGTTCGTTGAATAACTTACAATGATAAAGCGGTCTCGTGATAACTTTGTATCGTGTTTCGCTCGTTCGACTACTCGTAAGTAGACTCGTTTGATATTGAATGTTTTATTGCTTACATAATAAATGATAATTTGTACATACTTTAATATCGGCCAATTACTTCATAGATAAACTGAAGTAGGTACGTACTATACAACGAAATGAATTGAAATGTAATTGAAGGTGTTGATAGATAAAAATAGTACTTTTGGTTTTAAATCAATAAAAATCAGAGTACGGCGTTACTCGTAGGTATGGGGTGACGTCAAAATGTCGTCGAAAACTCGATTTACCAGTCAGTGAAATAAATTTTTGGTCGAGATTTGACGTCATCCCTCTTAGATTAAAATCTCTGCCGAACTGAGCATAAGGCCGCTGTTTTGAATCCTTTCTCCCATGTCACAGAATAAATTATAGTCATTTACTCATGAAAACAATGAAGATATTTCAACTAGGTACGTACTAGGTAAACCTATACGAAAGAATTTAGTCTAAAAATGCCTAAAAGAGTATTAAAGAGGCAAGTTACTACATTACTTTAGATTTTTATGTGCCATACGTTTATTTTAGATTTATTACTGAAATAATCGTTTTTATCTGTACAAATTTTTCAGAGACCGACCCTTGGTAGATAGTCGTATCGATCCTCTTTGTAGTGTTTGCGCATCTATTCAGTAGATGCGTTACCCTGTCTCGCTTGCAGGAGTGGTTAGGTAACTGTCATGTGTCAAACTCCCGACCTGTCAATGTCTCCTGACGTGAGGGCGGGAGACGAAAGGGTCGGGGAGTTAGCCGAGATATACGGTCATGGACGGAGGACAGTGGAAGACCAGCTCGGTGTACCAGTGAGCCAGGGATATAAAGAACAGTATTTAACACTCTTGTTGCGTATCGATTAATCAAATTGCATTTTTTTAAACTAACCTAATTTGACAGCACTTAAAATGTTGCCGTCCATTTCTCATAATACGGCAAAGACGGATATAATTTTAGAGCTGTTAAATTAGGTTAGGTTAGAAACATGCAACAAGAGAATCGACTCCAAAATGTGTAACTTTCTATAAGGTAGAGTCTCCTCTACATGATCTTTTTTTTAATTATTCAATAACGCTAAAAAGGACCTTTGACATTATAATTTACATGAAGACGATAATCGGTTCAAAGACTTGGCAGTGATCTGTAGCCTTGCCACCGAGTGTAGTGATAACGGAGATCAAAAACTTTGTTAGTATTAAAATCGATTGGTGCACAAAAGTGGAACAGCGTAGGTGCGGAAGTTCTTGGTTCGCATCTCTTTGGTGCGCAAAAGTGGAATGCTTCATTTTTACAACAGATAGATAATACGTTTATTCGTCACTGAAACACAGATCAAAGTTTATTATAATAAAATCTACAAGTACCTTATTTTGGGTAAGAAATGAAATGAAATTGTTTATTTGCTAGAAACATTGTATAAGCCAGATCTTAATAGGTACATTGTTTCTCACATTTCATCAAATATTGGTATGCAAATATTAGATACATTTAAATTTAAATCCATAATAAAATCGACGGCATATAATAAGAAAAATTGAATAATAATAACATAAAAATCGTGCAAAATAATTAGATAAATGAATAAAATAATTTGTCAATGCTTATGATAATAATCATTATACAGAATTCAAAAATTCAGTAACACTAAGTATAAAAGGTTTTTTCGGTTAGCCATAATTTTAACTTTTTTGTTGGCAGTTCTTTAATGTCAAGGGATTTTATTAAATATTCGTTCACACATTGCAAAACAATTTTTTTTATATAACATAAAAATATACAAATGCTAAGGCTAAGGTTTTCAAAATTACCACCAATGTTTCTAAACTCGTAAACCCCTTAAAAAATTTCTTGAAATAAAATCGCCGCATTAGAGTAAAAGTTGTACTAGGCAATGAAAGCAGTTATCAAGTGCTTTCGTACCGTTGCGGACTTGCGGGCAATCCATCATCTGTGACGGTTGCGACCCGGGTCACAGACCATGGCATAGTTAGTACACGAACACCACAGACTATGTAACAGTTAGTATGCGAATCGAACACCACAGATCATTTCATAGTAAGTAAAATACGCAAACAACAGAATAATGCATTAGTTGGTATGCGAATCGAACACCACATTTTCATAGAAGGTACGTGAACACCACAGACTGTATCATAGTTAGTATGCCATAATCACAGATTGCAGCACAGTTACAACATGCTTCTATGCCGCGATGAAAACTTTACATTTGTCGGTAAAGTTGGCCGTGTTGAATTGTACATTATTACCTGGCAAATAAGATCATTTTGAGAAATAAACTTTTGAAGTGAATTTTGAGCGTGACGAGGGCGAGGGTTCAGTCCATTAATAAACGAGTGAAAATTGGTTTCTATGAAACGACTATGCCTAGACGAATAACTGTTATAGCAAATAGCTTTAAACCAGTCTGGATCTTTTTATTATGCTACGGTGCTTATAGCTGGGTTTTTTCTACTGCTAAAAACTTTTGAGCCTAACGCCGCCGCCGCGACTGCTATCAAAGAATATGTAATACGTAGCTCCTCGTAAAAGAAGCGGGACTCCCATTCTACCAAAATTACATACTGAAAATCTCGTTTTGTATGAAACGTGATTCAAATTTTGACCCCCGTTTCATACATTGTTCGTTTTTCGAAAGCACGAGTCTAGTTAGAGTTTCGCCAGTCTGACCGCTATGGGTGTTTTGACCATCTTCTAGACTAAAATAATACACATTTGTATATTTGGGTTAGAGTATTAATAGTGGATTTATTAATATCTATAATAAATCTATGTTGATAGTGGATATAAGCAAGCAAACAGTTAAAAAAGATACCAGTAAACAAGATGGGAGTTGATGTTCAGTGTAAGAAGGTTGTAAAGACTCGCTCGATGCTAAGAAGCTCTACGTAGAGAATAATCTACGTTGCAGTGCTCACCGTTCTAACATTCATAAAAATACTACTAAAGTATTACCACGCATTACAAACCTTTATATTATAAAAAAGGTACAATTTGTAGTTTTGTTTCTTTCTTGTAAGTCTTTGTGGTAATCTCTAGAACAACTGAATTCATTCAAAAAATTCCTTTATCAGTAGATAGCTTGGACGAATATTGCGTTAAAAAATTGTTTTATTAGATACGCAATCTCAATTCAAATGAAGTTTCTGGCAAGTCAGGAAGACATAAAAAAACTTATTCAATTTGATTTTCAAAAGTGTGGTACCATACCAACCAAGTGAGTGTATCAGAAGCGCTGCGGATGTCAATCAACGGTGACCACTTACCGACAAGTGGGCCGCTCGCCCGCGCTTTCCCTAAACGACTCCCTATGTGTTTTCATGCAGTTACTGTTTAACTATTACTATTCTAAGTACTCTCTCTACGAGAACTGCTTTCAAATGATCTAGAATAGGTTTAACCGCAGCACAGATCATATAAACTAAAAATGAAAATGACTAATTAAAAATGAATCAGGTTTTTGACTGAACCTCAGAATAATGGTAATCTGAGGTCAAAACTTGCTTAGGTGTCCCAGATTATAATTCCCTAGCGACCCGCCCCGGCTTCGCACGGGTGCAATGCAGTGATGGTGATGATGTATTATACATATAAACCTTCGTCTTGAATCACTTTATCTATTAAAAAAAAACTGCATCAAAATCAGTTGTGTAGTTTTTAAGATCTAAGCATGCATGTCATAATACATACAGACATTTAGGACAGACGCGGGAAGCGACTTTGCTTTATACTATGTAGTGATGATACGATTCCTTATAGTTACCATAACTTAAACTTGCAGTAAAGTTATGAGTAAAAAATTATAAGTCACGATTGAGTTCGAGTATTTTTGGGGCATACGAGCTTTTGAATGGCTTTTTATTATTCGGGCGACCTGTCATTATAAGAAGCAAGTCCACGAGACAATTCGCTCAGGTAACTGAACCGTTTGTTATAGGTGCATTCCGCAAACACGCGGATTCCGCATGCCGCCACCGTATTGATGTAATCGCGTTACGTTCGAAAAAACTCACTAGAGCGGGGAAAGTGACGAGCATGTGCTAACTAAATCACTTTTGGTTAGCTCTACAATTTGCTCGAGAATCAGGATCTAGATCTCTATGACGTATTTGCGATATTTTTTATGCTAACAAAATATCAGTTTTTATATCTGAAAAGGACATTCTGTACCTATTTGGGACGGGTTGGTTTTGAAAGAAGAGCAAAATAATAAAATTATTAAACCACCCTATGTTATTATCAGACGGCCTCTAGGTTAGGTACTATAATACTAACATTGTGTCTGAAAACCTCAGAACATTCCAGAAATGAGCATATTTTGAGTCAAATACTGCCGCAATACTCGATCGGTTAGCTACACAGTGGGAAAGTGACGCTCTGCGCTTCAAGACCGTGAAAGGTACTCGATCACCAGTTTGTGTAGACCCCCGCTGGCTCACCCGCGGCTCCGGGAAGCGCGGTACTGACAACACTAATTTGTCAGAGCTCTCAGTTTACTGGACGTGTATACTTACGACACCGTTTGGAATTCGAACTACTTTCGCATAATCTGTCTGAGTGGAATATGGCGCCCTATTTAGCCAGTATTTTCGGTAAAACTAATTTGAGTTTTTCATCAGTATACCCGTTTCCGTTTTATCCTTTTCTTCTTCATTTATTTAATTGTTTCTGTCGTTTTGAGCCATGATGTCGACGTCGAGCAAGTACCTCTATACTTAGGTACTAGTATAGTATTATATGATCTGTGGTTTAAGTTAGCTCTAGGTTACTATAGGTATAAGAAGAATTTGAAATTAGTTCAGTGATTTTGAAAAAAAAATACTCCTTCAAAGTTCAGAGTTTTAAGTTAAATCAGAACCTCAATTTGATCTAGCCTAAAACATCCAAGACTAAAACTAAGTGTAAAAAAAAAATTCTACTAGGTACATAGAGACAGTATAAAATTATAACCAGTTAAAAAACGAAAGTCTTAAAGAGTAAAAATCTGTTGAGCTTTAGCCACAGAAAACAGAAAATAGCAGTATTAAAAGACTAGTTTCCTGTATCACCCAGCAAACAGCTCCCGAGCTCCGAGCATGAACTCTGATTATATGTTTCACCTAGTTTACTTCATAACGGAAGGCTTTGATTGTGTACCTACCCCGCTGAAATATAAGGATCGATTTAGAATAGCTCTCATCAGCAGTCCGTTAAAAATAGAATCAAATTCAATGTAGTATTTGGTGCGCTATTTTTAACCTTTAGCCTTCACGTGGCTCGTAGTTACAGTTACAATAATTTCATACTAGGTATGTATATCTTGGTCACATTATGACGACGGGACGGTGTCTTGTATACTTGAATATATATATCTAGGTGACCACTTAAACTATCCAAAGATCTAAAAGTTTACATAGAGTAATGAGCTTTAGTCTCAGTGTTCACCCTAAAATCGTTTCTATGAGAATTAATAACACAGCCCCGTCCCATTTTCAATTGAATCCCTTATTCCATGAAATAAACGCACCTGCCCCTCTGTAGGTCCACCACATCTAAACACTCCTCAGATTTCCTACCAAACTGATTCGTGGATATCACCCAGGAACCGTGCGACTAGTCGACCACTCGGTCGGTATACCCTGCACGGACAAAGAAAACAGATTCACAATCGTCCAACCGATCCGTAGACTAGTCTTGCGACTCGTTGGGAGTTCGAGCAGTTGCGTCACGGATCGCTCGACTCGTCCAGTATATCGTACCCACCTACTTTAATTTACGGTGTTGAAGAGAAGATAATAGGCGCTGTTAAGTTTGTTAAAAAGCCGCCTTTTTGACAGTGACATTATTTCTCCGTGAGTCGCATCTATCAGCCGTATTTTCGATGTGTTCATCTCAGGAGTTATGATTATTTTATTCGTTTTAAAAATCTGTCGCTTTGGTTTTAATCTTTTACGCAAAAACAACGGAAGAAATAAAATTATATTTATGCCTACGCGTTCGTAGGTCGCGATTAATATTCATGCGTATAATGGCGGTTAATTAGAATCAAAAGAGGCCAGCTAGCGAGTAAAAAGCACGATATCACACGCATCCAACGAACACGTATACCTACTTATAATAGATACCTGTAAGGGCATACTGTGACGCCATACCGCTACCTCGCTCATTAGAACGAAATAGGGCGCTGTCACTGTCGAATTACTTTTTTAGAATCGAGCTGGTGTGCTCAAAACAAAACTCATGTGTAGAATTTTAATAGATTGATAATCAGACAAAAACATTTTTTTAAGAAGTTAAATGAAAGAGACAAAAAAAAGGGTGGCAGAATGTCAAAGCTGCGGCACAGAATAAATAAGATATAGATAGTAGTTTATACCTGCGGTCCCTTTATTGCACAGCTTAGTCGTTCCGCTTTTTCTTTGACAAAAAACCATTATGCTCTACCCGTTCAAGTTACAACTTATAACTGAGGCATGATGAGGTCATAGATTACTACTTGGTTTATTCAACAGTCCTTGTCCGGTTTCGGTCGGTTAGTGCACTGAACTCTACTGTCTGGGTCTAGATCACTTCAGACTAGACATCCACGCAAATTCGCTGAGCATTTTGTAAGACTGGAACGCTGATGAGAAGCCAAATCGAATTTTTCAGACGAAATTTTACTCCATTCGCTATTATGTACCTACAATTATTTTTCACACGTATTTTAAAAAATTGTAGGTCAGCAATTTATCAGTAATCAATTAGTTTATATAAAACTATAGCTTTGCCTAGTTTGGGACTAGAGGTCGTTGTGTGAAATACCCATGAATATTTAAATAAGTAATCCTTTGGTTCATACCTGAAAATAACCTTGAGTTTAAGCCAAGTGACAATTCCTCTGTTTCAAGTTTATAGTGGAAAAATTAAAAGTTGAATACTCGTTCGCAAGGTGAACCCCAGAGAATATTATGAGCGGACATACAGAATACTAATTACTGCGTAATTGACTACCACGCAGATATTTGATAGCATGCGAATCAGGCCATATTTGAATATCAATCAGTAGCTCTTTTGTCTATGATTGTTAGCTAAGTACAATAATTTAACCTATTAACATAACAAGCATTATTTATTGTAATAAGAGAAGGTTCAGTCAGAAGTCACCGACTTTTGGCAAAAGCACCCAAATGACATTGCTTCTAAAAATATGCCTTTCGATACATCCCACCAGACTGCGTGTTGGGCTGTTCCCGTCCTCTCCACCAGGTTTGTCCCGCTAGTGGGGATGGCGAGAAAAATCTATGGGCGTTTCGCCCACTACGCAATATTTTATTTTAGTATGGATGATCAAAATATGCATGTTCTTGGTCACCACATGCCATACGTTTTTTAGATATGCTCTTCCCACTAGTAGGACAAACCTGGTGGCGAGGGTCGGAATAGGCCACGTGTTTGACGTACTTAAGCGTCACAAAGGTGATTATTATATAAATTAAATATCAATGAACTAACAAGTACCTACCAAACTTGTTTATGCATTGTGTCAAAGCTCAAGATTGTCTCCTCAAGCTTTTATTTAGGCTAACATTGGTTTAGAAAATGTAATCACTGTTGGCTAAACAGCTTTTTGGTAGAAAAAAACATTGCACATTCAGCCTTTATATCAAAACTGTTTTTTTACACAAAATGAGTCAAAAATGAATTTAAAATTATGTACTTACTTAGTGTGAGCCACGGTAGCGCGAATATTACTGTGGTGACGTAACGTCATTATTGAAACGTCACTGACGTTTGAAAGGGGAATGGCATTTTATGTAAGAATCTAATCTAAAATATGTTACTGCCATGTTCTTTCTACGATGAAAACTCGTCTCAAGTATAGAATGCCTTTTTTGGCGTTAATTTATTGGTACCCTCAAAAACCTAAGCATTGTTCTGACTGACTGGAATATTAATTTATGTATGAAACCATACGAAACAGAGTTTATTGCACTAGGGCAATATGAATTAAACTGTGAACTACACGTACCGTGCATGAAATTATGTAGGTAAGTAAAGTAGGGTGTAATAGTTGTAGTTAAAATAAAAATAAAATAAATTGCAGGTGCGTGTCTAACCACACACATAGGAAAGAGTTCGTAACGAGTTCGTACTTCTTAGAGATTACTGCAAAAAGTTTCTCAAATGTAAATACAAATATACAAATTTATTTATTTCTTAATAAACATGTCTGGAGGTATCTCTGAAAACCACCCTTTAACATCCTACCTAGGGTTTAAAAGGTCCTGGGGCAAACATGTGTGGATTCCAAGCCTGATTTTTTTTAACTTGCAAAGATGGAACCCCCTTTGTTACTTAAAAAATAATAAATTAAATAAAAACATAAAATAATAAATTCAAATAACAAATAGTTCATTTAAATTGATGCAAGATAAGTAAAAAAACTGCAATATCTGCAATGCCTCAATGCCTTTGTTTTGTTTAAATTTAATTACTAAAACTTATATTTTTATTTTATCGTAGCATAAAGGTAATCTGTCAGTCGTCAAGGTCATCACAATAAAACTCAGCAGTGGACAGGGAAACTCGTCGTTTTTATCTTAAAAATATTTTCTTGCAATTTATTATGAACGAACAGAGATAAACGTACACAGTGGCGCCGGTTGTCTGTCTCCCTCCCTTCCACTTGTATTTAGTAGTTTTTTTTTTATTTGATGAAGAGGTTAGAACTTATATTACAGAGAATACTTATTCATATTTATTTTTTGATGAGACGGTGATGGTGACACGATGATCTTATGATTTTTTAATGAAAATTGTAGGTTTCCCTGGAAAAAATTGTAATTAAAGTTCCCAATAATAATTAATCATTTACTTACATAAAACGAACACATTTCGAGTCGGGTCCCACATTAGGTACTTCGATAAGGTAACGGGATTTTTCGGGGCGAGATATTTATATGGGTCCAGGATTATTTTAAGTTTTTCATGTTCAAAAAATTTCATTTCTAAGTTTCACTTATTTTTTTATTCTGAAGGTCAGTCATGTCAATGTACTTAGAAATTTAATGTTATAAAATATTATATATTGAAATGAGACATACTAACATATTCTGAAAAGAAAAAAAAATTCCATAGCTTTTAAAAGATGTGCGCTCTAAAAATAAGTATCCCATTTTCTCATTATTAAAAATACCTACTATTTTTAAACGTTTTTAAAGTATAAGAACCTATAAGTAATACCTTAGCCAACATAATACTTAATTTCTGTTGTATGTAGAGCATCAAAATTGCGATAAAACTTAATAGAAATTTTATGGAAAAAATCTTGCATTAAAGTGATTCCGTTTTGTAATTAATTCACACCATAAAGACGAACGGACAATTCTAGTAACAGAGCCGTGTATTAATAGTCTCATTGCATTCTCCCGTTGACTGATGACGTAACGCGTCGCAGTAACTATCACGTGAACTGTGCCATTGCGTAGGCCACGACTCGAGCCGACGTATTTTATCTCGTACATGGTGATGTATCAATTTGAGTCAGTTCTATATCGATCAAGTTAAAAAAAAATGAAAAACTGCGGCTCTATTCGACTTGGTAAAGATGTATCGATAATCGTGACTTTAGATGATATTTTGAAGGTTTTTCGATAGGTATTTAATTATTATGTATTAGGTAATAGGTTCTTACTTGGTTTGCTCTAACTAAACCATTGAGCTACAACTATTCCATTACGAAAAACTCCATTAAATATGACGTTTTTACTGTCAGTAGAGACTTTGACATACACTACAGTTTTATACTCTATCTGATAGAGTATAAAACTGTAGTGTACATTTCACTAAAGAGATAGACTCTATCTCTTTATTGTGTTCGATAATCAAACAGTAATGTATTATTAAAAATGGACTACGGCCTTTGTTTGAGCATATTTGTTTCGAAAGTAGGTACATTGTACAAAATGTCTTTGACCCTACCCGAAAAATATTTTTTTGATCATTGTTCAGTTTTAGTATTTTTGAAAGTGGTTAAAACTTAGCTCGTAGTCTGAGTTTTGCTATGTTGATTTGCGACAAGCGAGAATCGAGAAACTCGCAGTTTTTGTATGGTGAAAAATAGTTTACAAATCACCCGCTAGAGGTGCTTATCGGATTTTTATACAAAATATCTCGCAAGTCCCTTCTCGATATGCTTTTCAATCAACAAAACAAAACTCAGACTACGGGCTCTGTGTCAAAAACGATACCGTGCAACTGAAACACGCGGGAACTTGGAATTATATGCAGAATTGCAGATACATTGCCATAACACTACCAATATCATTGTTCCACTAGAATTACCTCAGTAATAAAGCCTTACTTCGATCGCGTGATGAGTAAAAATCAGATGAATCGCGTCTACCGTGTATGGAACCGTTTTATGTCGTACAGTGCGTATTTTATGTGCCTATTCAAAACAGAATAACGCATTACTGGGGGAACGTTACTTGGCTTTATTCTCAAGGGAATTTGATTACTTATAAAGTTCCCTACTTCATTATATTTTCAATATATGTAGTTCAAAAGGTTTAAGTAGTTTACTACTGTCTTCCGTGCTGTGGGTCGTGGATTCGATCCCCACTGTGAATATCAATAATGTTTGCTCTATAAGTATAAAATTGCATAATACATAAGTGTAAAAGGAAAATAAAGAGTTTTTTTACTTACTCAAAGATGGTGAAATAGGCCCTAAGTATATTAGAACGACTGGATTGCTGCCGATAAGTCACAAAGCAGATGGTCCGATAGTAATAATAACCCATTCCATTATAAAACGAGATCGTTACTTAAACTGGTAACCATAATATTGATAAAATATCAAACAGGTGCAAAAACGAACATAAAAGGACTGCGAAGCGAATTTGAGTTTCATACAAAGAAGGTTGAGGCATCATATAACGCAATTGCATTGACTACTACGGCTTTTATTCCACCGTGATAAGGTTCAAATTAAATGCATTATTTTATTTATGGCATTGGAAACACGCTGCTATGATATCATGGTATACCTAGGCGTGTGAAGGTAAGACCAACGGATCAACTCCAGTAAGAATCGATCTAAATAAATAAACATTATGTATAGATAGTATAGTACTTAAAAACAAAAGAGCTTCTTTTTTCTAGATTTATGGGTTGATTGGAGACCTCTTTTGAGTTTTTTGACAAGCGTTTGAATTAAGAACTGTCACTTTACTTTTAAAAATCAAGGACTCGGGCGTGTTGTCGTCACGTGACGCGGCCTCGTCCGTATCGGTGCCACGAACGGTTCGTCACTATTTTCGTGCCACCTCGACTTAGGGTTATGCTACCCGAACTTTTGCTCTAACAATCCGAAGTTTATCTAGAGTTTCGGGTTGCAAACTCATAAACTTAAGGGTCATATTTCTTTACTTTTTGATATCTTTTTGAAATATAATTTAAGTCGAAACAAAGTCACGCATTAAAAGTAAAAAAAGTAACATTTATTACCTAGATCACGACGTAAGCGTACAGTTACATAAAAACGGTGATAGTTTATTGGATTAATAAAAAAAATTATTATACCTGCTAAAAAGTCGACTTAAATAAAGAGAACCAGAAAAAATATTGAAAAAAGTTTAAAAGAAGCGTCAACCCTAACTCATATTAGTTTTGCTACCAAGAGTTCAAGTCTTTTCGCTCGAGTTCGGCGCGACTCGACTCGTAATCGCTGCTCGATTAGTGCGAACGCTCACAACAATGCATTCTTTATCGCTAATGTTATTACTACTGGCGGTCTCACTAACTCACTGCACTCAAAGATACGTAATAGACTACTAATAAAATTTAGTGAAATGTATAAAAGGTACAAAATAACTAAGTATAATACTTATATCACGTTAAATGTAATAGTCTAGTCTGAAACATTGGTATCCAAAGTCCAAAGGTAATATTTCATTAATTTTTAAAATTGGTTTAAACTTTTTTATTATAAATAAATATAAAATGTCTTTGGCCAGTGTCCACGTTAGCTTAACTTTTATGTAAATAAGACAATCACAGAGTTATAAATTGACATCTTTTATAAAAGATAAGATAAGATAAGATAATATAATTTGTCTATTTCATTAAAAGACCCTTCTTTTCATTAGACTTACAATTGTTTTTTTTTTCTGAAAATCTCGATATATAGGTATTTTGAATCAAAGACGTACAGACTGCGATGTCGATAGTGAAAGTGTGTATGTTAAATAACTTTCTAATGAACAAAGGTTTTCTTTATAGCTGAGATTAAACTGTTTCTATTTCACAATTTTACAATCCTTGTAAGTAGGTACCTATTCGACTTCTTTTCCAATAAAACATTCTTAAAAATGGAACAGATTCTCTACAATACGTATAAAATTGTTGATCATCAAATTAGAAATTATTAACAGTACTTATACCGTTACTTTTCTGTCGTTATTTTGTTCAAAGTCACTTGACCTGACTAAATATTTCTCTTTCCATAACATAAAATAAACGCCGTAGAAATTGAGCTCTCATAATCACGCAAGTAGATCGCCGATATCCATCATACAAAAGAAATTGAAAGTAATGAACGTAGCATATTAAACAAACGATAGCAATCTTATATACCACGTGCCTGACCAAGCATTACAGTACAATAACTTCTTTTCTTCACTAAATTCGAAATACTCAGTACAAGTACTCAGTCTAAATACAGTATTAGATGCGAAAGTTTGGAAATTTGAATTAGACGCAATTCGACGAAATATCATTTTTAACTGGGCTATTTTTTACCTTCTTATCCGGGTACATTTTTGGTGTATACATTTTTGGTCTATTACCTTTACGTAATAATGATGCAACGATCAATACACAGATTTTAATATACATAGTTTACACTGAAGTATTTTGATCTAACAATCTTGTTTAGCTTAACATTTTCTAATAATGTGAGAGAGTTGGATACATTGTAAACCGCCCTTTGGATTCCACCCTACTTTCGGCCCCCCTAACAGACAATTTTTAGGTATACCTACCACCGCTGTGAAAATGTATTACTATTATGGCTCTTTAGTAAACTATATATACTTTTTCTTGCTATCAATGAAAGGTGGAATAAAACAGAGTATATTTTTGATCTGAGGCCCTAGTACGAGTTTTGGTGTGTAAATCTGGTGTGAAATGTCTGACGCCCAGCACACCAGTGGGCGCTTATTTGTATGGAGACACTGAGCGGATTCTTTGAGAAGCTTGGTCTACTCCAAGCCCGTACTCGCATTTCGAGCTTCTCAAAGAATCCGCTCAGTGTCTTCCTACAAATCAGCGCGCACTGGTGTGCTGGGCGTCAGACGTTTCACACCCACACTATACACTGAAAACTCGTACTAAGCCCTCTGTTCTGTGCGTAATATTGAAAGTAATTTTGATTTGATATGTGAATAGGTACTAAAAAAAAATAAGTATCCCATAGTGAAAAAAAGAATTTCTTTATGCTTTTGATACGGGAAATCTTTATAAAAAAATTCTTTACAATGATCTAGATATAACAATACTTATAAAATCAAACCAACATAATACTGTATATAGTTGATAAGTAAAGCCAACGCTTCGCCTTCTCCACAGAGCATTGTTGAAAAACATCGCAAGATCACTTCGAATTGTTTGTCTCCATTTGTCGTGTGGAAATCTATAAACATGACGCTGTGCAAGTAAACGCTAAAGTCAACCGTATCGCGGTGTAGAAAGGTTGAATGTTTTGTAGTTCTCATAATCTTACGAATTGAGTTTTAAAACGCGTATATGCCATAACCCAGCAGTGGGTGCATACAGGCTAAGAGATAGATAAATAGGTAATCGGATTTTAATGCGTTAAGGCAAATGATAATGAAATTAGTCGGTATACTTAATTGTTGTTGTACAGTCAAGAAATAAATATACCTAAATAGTTACCTACGAATTGATTTTAAAATAAGAATAAGTTAGTATACCTACCTAATTACCTACAAAAATGAAGATACGGTTTATTTCAAAAATCCCCTGCGAGATCCACATTACAAGAATATATTCTAAAGTTCTAGAATAAGCTCTAAATCAAGAACAAAAAAAAAACTAAATAAAAAACAAACAAGAAGAAAAATACTTCTTGAGGTCACCAAGAAGTTTTGGTTTTTAAACAACACATCAAAAAAAATATATAAAAAACTCTGGCCGGATAGAAAAGCAATAGTGGCGTTGAGAGTAGGTATCATCAGATGCTCTTCGATGTTACCCTACTTTGATGCCGTGAAAAACGATTATGGCTTGCATCTATTTTCCGAGCTATGAAACGCTATTAAACATTTAACTGCTAAAATAATACGCGGCGAAGTGATAAATAGCACTTTACTAAATTTTGTTTGTCTTGGATTTGGATATTTTGGATGAAATACTTAAAAAGATTAGATGTTACCAGGATTTACTTGGATAAAAACGATTAAAAACTCGTTGATGTTTGTATTGACTTATAAAATGTACAAAGTATGCATATTATGTTGGTAACTCAATAGCTTAGAATAAAAATTATATGCGTGGTCTTTAAATGACTAAATAAGCCTAAAATTGTGATATATCGAATAAAATTTTAAAAAAGAGAAATAAAGTAATCGATTGTAGAACGTATCGATAGTTAACCTTACTTTTAATGAAGTGTGTAACCGCACTTCGCTTATCACATGATATAGCTACCTACTACTACTAGCTAGTACTAATTGTGCGAATCGATAGTAACTTGAGCAACATTTGCCAACGTCATGCTACGGCTATAGATTCTTGATAACATATTTAGGAAAACAATGTCCGCCAGTGTTGCGACCTCGAAAATTTATCGGTCGTTGTCTCTGCGAGGTTTACGGAGGTTTTATTTTAATACGTCACTTGATAACTCGACCTGTCGACCACCAATTCCCTCAACATGGTGTCGTTCGTCCGAAACTCGCCTATACGGTATAGTCAGTACGCTCAGCTCGACCTATGACATTTTGCGGCTCACGCAGGATAAAAATATATCAAGAGTATCGGTAAAATCCGGGAACTCACTATTCAAAATGTCAGGTTAACATTTCGCACGTGCCTGCGCTCCCGTTTATTTAAATATAATGGAGTCTTGAGCCATCATCTCTATTAAAAGCATCGATCTAACGAGCGGAATGAGATAGTATGTATGTGTATACTCGTACTTCGAAAATATGGGTCGGACGGCTTCGCGACTCGCGGCCGGCTCACATGTAAACTGGCTTGTGTAAAATGTGTAGCCAAGTAGACGAGTAGTAGTGAAGTGAATTAACAAAAGGTGTTCGATAAACAAACGCTTTTTGTTATTACTTACACATCTACCTCCACGTCGCACTCGCGGCGATAGGGCTTGTTGGCATTGCGACAGCGCTTGACCTTGTCTACGAAACTTTTGGTGAACTCCTGCGTCGCGGTCGGACGCTTCAAGTGTTGTTTTGTTTATTTAACGCCTAGCTCAGATGATTCGAATGAACTCGTTTCTGTGATCGTTCTATAACCTGCCAGCTGTTTCCTAGTTACGTAACGGCAGCTTCACAGTCGATGCTAGGCCGTTGCACCGGTTGCTTCGAAAATCGGATTGCAAAAGGTGGTCTGTCGCAGGAGGTATAGGTACAGTTTGGCGGCGGCATCGGCACGGGCCGCGGGCGGAAGTTACGGTGAACGGTACCTCGGTGGCCTTGGCGGATCGGCTGCGCGCCGAAGGTGAAAGTCTTGACGGCCCGCAAAGGCCCGCAATTATTGAACCTCGACCTGGCATCCTCCTATATTCGGGTTACGACAAGCCGTGCAGTAGCCGTCGCAGTAGCCGCGGCGGTATACGGTCCACTCCCGACTTCCGCATTCCGTACTGAGTTTACGGATAAAATGGGGGCAGCCCTATGTGGTCCTATGTGGTCATAATGTTTAGAGCCTCCCTTGAATTTTGGCGTGGAGTAAAATAAGCAAGCATCTCTCTATCACTGTAGTCAATATTGCTGTTCATGTCAGCATGTCACCAACATAGAAAACTATTTTCACCCCTCCAAGCAGCGGAAGTAGTTTAAAAATACCTGATGATTGTAAGGAACATTATTTATACGATAGCATTCAATAGCACCTTCGCGCATGATTGGCTAAGGCGATTTGAGGGTCGGATCGCATCTGCCTCGACGCTTGGCTCCTATTCAAATTTAAATGTATTCATCTGCCGAGTGCAGCAAGATGGACTTGCTTCTGTAGAGTTTATGTATCACTATTTCAGTAACTCCACCTTCAGGAAAGTCGACGTCAAGCTTTTGTGACACATTTTGAACGTGCTCGGTTTGCGGTCAATATTGTTTTTGCAAAAGATATACTAGCAACTCAGTGGCATGTGGTTAAAAAAAAATTAGTAAAATAAAAAGAAGTGTGACTCCTTTACAAAAAACCTCACATTATTATGCATTTTCCCAAAATATAAAGGTACATAAAATGAAATAATAGAAAAGCAGTTCAAACAAAGTGGAGCACGCGGTCTCAATAACATTTTGAGTAAATAAAACATTGAACTCGAACGCCTCACAAAGTTTGTTAGACGAAATAAAAGCCTTGTAGTCTTCGTAGATTTGGAACATCGCTGTAGGTATTCTAATAATATTGAGGTAAAAATTATTATAAAATAAACTTGCGCATGGTTTAATCATAACAGGGATTCAGTAACAATGAACAATTGAATCAGATCCGGTCTGTAACTATTGGCAATCAGACAAAGTTTCGATACTTTACCCAAAGTATCGAATTGAGCAAGTACTTAATGCACTGGGAGTCAATTGCACTTGACCATATTTTTTAAGGGTAGGTATTAGGTGCCTACTATAAACACAGAAACATCATAAAAATAAGAAAAAAATCAGGTCGAACAACTTACTGCATTACTTCTTAAAATCATCACACATTATGTTTGTAAGTAAGTATTCGTGTTCCAAAGATCGATATGCCTACTCAAATTCATTTGCGTGGCAAGACTTCTGTACACAGTATGTCTGGTCTAGGTCATGCACCTTGAGGTTCATTGTCATCATAATTTCTTTAGTTCGAACAACTTTGTAGGGCTACCCAAAGCCACAGGATTGAAAACTAAAATCAATTTGGTGGTTATCTATATCAACACGCATTATCGAACTATCGATACTTATCTAATCTTTATTGTTGCCTATCAAGCATTATATTGATAGTCGTTAGACTCCTTTCTTTTTTGATATCGTTCATTATTATTTATGAAACGTAGGGATGATGGCAGATGTCCTCCCTTGCTGGCGTTCCCTAACACAGTATTACCGGGGCATTGCCTACGTGACTTACGTTGTATTGCAGTGCGTTTGTCACCCTGAGTCACAATGGCAAGTTGGTAATCTATGCTTGACTCTTTACTGCCAATCTTATCTTTAATAAATTTTTTATTGGTAGTGAGATTGACAGGAAGCTCAAAAAGAACTTCTCAAAATTTATTGCTTTCTACGCAAAAGCAGAAGTCATTTTAAGCAGATTTTCAATTTGAAAAAGTTACAACAAAACTTCAGCAGGCGTGCTAAAGAACTGCACAGCCTAATTTGGGCAGAATATTCAAAAAAGGTCATCACCAGCGACACCCCATAAATAAAATTTATCAAAAGGCACACGGATTACAGTGTGGATAATGAGGTATCCTTCGCAAGGGGAGCCTAGAAGCGAAGGATCCACAGGGCTGCGTCCGCCCGCCTGCGCGCCCTCTGTATATCACCAGAACATAAGTACGGGATGGAGCACGAACGCAGTTTGGCGAGCGAAGCCGGCACCACCACACGTCCCGCTCTCGATCGCGACTCGCTCTCGATTTAGTTATGTACTCGTAGGTCTCGTAGTAGCGCCGCGCGCCTGTTTGGACAAGTGCTAAGTTGATCGTTTCATGTGATACAGCTCGTTGAGGTTGCCATTATGTTAAATTCAACCGTTCGATTATTAAATTGTTTCGTGTTGTATTGTTGTTAATTGAATTTGGATCACTTCTGGGTGTTGATCTCTTTGTTGGAGTTCCGGCTTATTGATAAGGTAATTTATTTTATCGCTATCGTTTACTTTTTATTTTTGAATGAACTGTTTATTTTATAAAGTTAAGTTGCCTGTACGTTTTATATTATGTGACAAGAGACCAAGAAGCCCTATAAAATATAAAAGTGCAGATTCTTACATCTTGACTCTTTCTTGCATAATCCGTTTATGGGCTGATGATTTAATTGCTGCAATAAAATAATTACCACTGACGTAACTATGCATACTACCCTTTCTTTGACAATATTCGGTAACCAATGGAAACTATTGCTAATCTTTAACCTACTTTTATGAGTTTGATTTGAAATTACATAAAGTTTAGGTAAATTTAAGTATTTGCAAAGTTTTTATTTAGTTACTTTGAATTATAACTATTATGTATAAATTCAAAGATATATTATAAACATGAAGTAAATATATATAGAAACATCTCTCTTTATTATGTACAAACAAGGCTGGTAGTTGATCAGCCGAGTGTAATTAGTGCAGGAGCGCACAACACTTATCTGAATGCTCATCGTAAAGCGTCATAGCACTTTACACGTTATTTTATTTTCAAATCAACACTTTTTCAATTTCTACCTGACCAAGCCCTTTTGTTCAATGCGCCGTATGCTATCGTTGGCTCGCTCGCACTCACACTGGATTATGCGAGAAAGCGTAGGATCATAAGTTCCACTTTTTATTCTCATTTAGTTTCTTAAACCTAAGTATTTAGCTTTATTATAATCCGTTTTATTGTTGAATGTGTACTT
The DNA here is from genome assembly GCA_947507515.1 of Eulithis testata. NCBI lineage: Eukaryota > Metazoa > Arthropoda > Insecta > Lepidoptera > Geometridae > Eulithis > Eulithis testata. Next base: position 7,272,274 of record OX382207.1, read on the forward strand.
TTTCTCTCTATCAGTGTCAATGATGTTCTTTTCTTTGTTAGGAGGGGGCGTCCCGTCGTTGACATGCATGGTCTTCTTTATGGGCTTGAAAAATAGCGTACATTTTTATGCCGTTAGATAAGGATTTTTTATGGAAGTCGCTTTAGTGGTTCTCTCGTCCTCGGTTTATTTGTTGGAAATGGTTTCATAATTATCTTGAAATAAGGATATTATGGAAACATTCAGTTTTGCGTAAACAATTTTTGTTATTACATATTTATCGGCTCTATTGTTCTGTCACATCTAGCGATGACTGTTCTTATGGTGTTCTGTTTTGTTATTTCAGACATCATAAGTACCTAATCTATCATTGTTTTGAAACATTTTAACTTTGCTTTTAGTTACTTATCTCTAACGTTTCTAAATTGTGTTTGTACTATGTACCTACTTGATTTTTTGATATGGACAGAATAAAAAAAAAAATATTCTTGGACATATCACACAACGCCTTCTAGCCCCAAACTAAGCAAAGCTTTTTCAAGAATCATCCGTTTTTTTTAACTAATATGTCAGTATAAGTTTGAATCAAATCAAATGACCCTTGGACGAGGACAAGAATTTTCCAAGGATCGTAAGACCTTTTAATAATGTTGAGGAAACGATATTCATCTAAATTGAAATTGAAGCAGCACTTGACGACTTCATACCAATTCCAGGTATCAGATGCTATCTTATACCGTGGTGGATGTTTACTAGAGAATTATTCGTTTGTGGGCGTTGGAAACTCGGTTTTATATCGAGGAAATTGGTAATCCGTATTTTGTTTTTATCATCTGCCTCTGATCCGGGTGAGAGGTGAGAGAACGAGATGGTGGAAAGATGGTGTGGATGTCTCATTTTCTCCGTGTAGTATTATAAACTTATGTGGCCTGGGAAAGGTGCCAGGAGCTTTAGTTGTGATAGTAAAGTTGGGTACAAAGCTTAATAAATTGCATAGCTTACCGAGATTGCTTATTTTCACTGTCACGCAATACCTTAAGTATTTTTCTAAAGTTGGAATAATCTCTATCAAAAGCCATTCTAACTCACTCAGTTAATTTGTTCTTAGCGCAAAAGAAACAATAATATAATCAAACGTTATACATTCCCACACTGTCAATAAGTCTAAAAGTGCGTCAACTGCGCACCCATTAAGCGTGATTTATACGTTGTGCGCAGTCCATTGTTCGCTGTGTGCTACTAGAAATTAATGCGGATAGATCCACAACGGTAATGTATAGCATGTGATTTTGATTAGTACACCCGTTTGATTGCGAAGTGTTGGTCTATTATATTTCAAGGGAATGGGCTTGGGTGTTTACATGATATCGGTCGGGAAAATACCTATGCTTATTGAAAGTCACAGTTGCAAAAGCGCAGTTGGTTAAACACGAGTTTATTGCTATAAGATATCGTTTAAAAGTCCCGTATGTATTACTCTTGACTTGACGATATAATTTTTTCAAAAATGTATGGCTTAAAATCGATTACCGCATTTTACACATTGGTATTGCTTATTGCAATCCTACAAAACATAGAAATTTCAACTATGCTGTATTTGATAGTATACATAAAACTATTTGAATTTTTAAAGGTAAATAACTAAATATTCAAACATATGAAATGCACCTCTGTGAAATTATAAACGGCTAATAACCACGAACGTATCGCGGTTCGCGTGATCCTGGCCGTTTCGGACGAATTCGTTGTCCTTGTTCGCAAGTCTTGTATACTGCTAGTATTGTGATGACCTTTACATATTATGTATATGAACTACAGAATATTATATTCAACTAAAAAGTATATTTTAGTGCCTACAAGGTGCTATAAGTAAGTCTATACTTATATTATATCTAATATGCAACTCATAAACGATAAACCAAAATAGTTCATGCCATAAACTTTGTTTTCTTGGATCATATCAAGTAAGATCTATGTACCTCGCAATTTTTAAAATGATCTCTCAAAATTCATATTATAAGGTAACTTCTTGTTTGCCAAATTACTTAGTTACGATTTTACAAATGCTCTTCTCTATTTATCAAGAGCTCAAATCATTCAAAGCTTTTAGGAGTTGTCAAATAACCCCTCTTACTTTACATCACAACTGGCAAAGTTACATTGAGATTATAATATACTTGTGGATGATTACGTGTTCACTTGTTTCGTATGTACTATACGTTATAAATTCGATGTTGGACACATTATAGTGTTTCCGGATACACCATGTATTTCTACCTCTTTCACGCGCTGTACGTAAGAGTGAGACAACTAATCGTACGGTTTCTGCGTGGTGTCATCGTCTATCAGGCAAAGAAATGGCGAAATAATGTTGAAGTTGAACTCAATCTTTTCGAAATACTTCAAGACGTAATTTCATTGAAGTGAGGCATTGGTCAATGTCTCAATGATCGACTTGGTTTAATTAAAATAATTTGGTCAAGGTAATAGGTACCTACTTGTTTAAATAGGGTTCTTGGTTAAAGAACCAGCGTGGTAAACATCGTAAAGTAGAATACTAATAGTTTACGTAAATTATCGGAAGTTTCACAACGCCATCTAGTCTCAAACTAAGTAAGCCTTATACTATGGGAACCACCACAAGGTACCAACTTTTTTACAAAAAAATTATAAAAACCACGCAATTAGACTTAATAATATTTATTTATTTAAGTACTTAGAATTACATAACTAAAAATCTAAATCTAAATTCCATTTATCAACATAAGTAACATAAATTTTTGGCACTATGATTATAAAATATTTCTTATTGAAAATTAACTGTTTCGAATCTCAATTCTCTACTTTCAATAGTTTGGGACGCGTTATACCTACATATTTCAATTCTGGGGCTTGGGGTGTTGACTGTGGTGGCAGTTAGACGCGACGTAACGAAGGAACACCCAAGTGATAATTTATATGTTACGTTTTTCCAGACACGGACCGACCACAGATAGGCGTCTGTAGTCAATATCAAAGTTAAAACTGTAAAAAACAAATACCTAAGTGTATTGGTATTTTAGTTTGGCTAAAAGTATAAGACACTTCACTTCAAATTGCAAAAGTTATAAAACTATGTCAATGTCGTCCATATTCTGCATGGTGCCTAGCAACTATTTTTGATGAATCTACAAAGTCCCTAGCGACTCGAGTTTTACTTGCTGGACATTGCATAAATACCGTTGTTGATAATTGGTAAGCAAGTGATACTGGCCACATTTTAAACTTCTTGCCTGTCTCTTTCTGTCCTATTTAGACTGCAACTGTTGTCTCTGTCTGTCGCAGTGCACTCATCAGCTGATGTTCGTTTATCGGTGCATTACTTTCCGTAATAAAATTCCTCGCTAGCTTTGTATTTATGTGGTTCGAGTTACTTTACTTCTTTGTTTTGTAGCCTGGTACCTCTATCGGAAATAGACTATGAGCAGTTCCGAAAAAAAATTGTACAAAGGCCACCTTTATTCTAGCAATAATAATTATAAGTTAATTTGGAACTACGTGCTTACCTATACGGAAAATATTTACAAAATATGTCAAAATTTTGTTCTATGTGTAACACAAAAAAATATTTAGAATTTATTATGTTTATAAAATAACGAATATACGTATTTACGAGTACAATATTTACAAACAAAATACATAAGAAACAGTTGAGTTATCTGCAGAGTCTGCAGACCGTTAAAAATATCTATATTAGATGTTAGGACATAATAATATCACAGATCATAATAATATAATACTAATAATACATATGTAATACAAAATATTGCACGTTAAGAATTATTAATATTATATTTTTACTCAGTGCATTTCAGGGATGTTTTCCTAATTACTTTAAATCGTTCTATAAGCTTATCAATCACAATATTTGTTCTTTCATCATCATTATTATCACCGGCTGAGATATTTCCATTGTTGACCAATATTATCACTAAAACAAAAAGATAAGGAATCATCGCATTATGAAGAACATAGTCGCACAATTTTCGCAGAATAAGTGCCGCTAGAGGTGGTGAAAAATTCCATAGATATGGGGTACCTACTTGTTAATGATACTATAGTATCTTTGGAGCTATTGTGGCGTTGGCAGATTAGTAATGAAGGTAACAAAAGAAAAAAATCAAAAAAACAACTGTCAAAATAATTTTTGAGTGACGTAAAAAAATAAAAAAATACAAATATTGCTGAGGAGATGGGTGAGATGACTCAAGGTATTGTCAGAGAAAATTGTAGGAACAGAATCACGCAAAAGTCATTAAAAAAGTAATAAAACTACGAACGTAGGTATATCTACGAATAATAAAGTAACCTCGTATGAATAAGTGGGCAACTCTGGTGACGGAGTTTTTAGGCCGCCTTAAGGCCTCCGTCGTGGCTTAACGACTGCTAGAGCCGGGACCGACAGTTTAACGTGCCTTCCGAAGCAGGGAAGCGCTCAGATGTAAATGCCACTAACGGTCACCCATCCAAATAGTGACCGCGCAGAACGTCGCTTAACTTAGATAATCGGTGAAGGTTGACTAAGCAAGCTACGCCACGAGCGCTTCATATCGACGAATAATTAAAATATACTATACATACAGAGTATATTACGTATACTTAATTGAAATATACATATTACGTATTATGCTTTTACCACATTTACGTAAAAAACACTATACATGAAAGAGGATTACCTACATAAAAAAATGACAAGGAGCGTAAGTAATAAGAAATGGCATGCTTTTCGAGTCTGTGAAAATATTCTTTAAGACAAAAAGGAAGAGCATACACAGCAAGTGGTTTTAAGTGGAAAAGAAAACGGAAATTTTTATACAAAACCAAGGTTTACTAAAAAATCCAGTATTGTGAAGTTAAAACGATTCATATTTTGTTTAGTTACTTTTTTATATAACAAATAGGTATAATTATTTTCATTAACATTTATACAGTTTTGTACTATATATAAAATATATTTGTATGCATATTGTAAAATAGTAGCAATCCCCTCTAGTCATATTTATATTTGGGTTTAATGCTAGAAAATAGAATATAATTCACAATGTTTGGGAATGACACAATACACGATTAACTACTTGAGTCTACTTGCTTACATTTTTTAAGTTTTCTATTTTCTATATGGCAATATGGATAGCCATAGCACAGATCATATAATATAATACGATAAGCCATTGTATACATATAGAGTCAATAATATTGCAATTTATAATAAGTAGATTCAAGAAAAAATCTGTCTTTTTACAACACCGTTTAAATTATAAAAGAAGTAGCCACTAATATCTCACACATAAACTCGAAACAGGAAAATAAAAACGAGGTCGTGTTATCATTAAAACCACAACTTCACTTCACTATGCAGCGAAAGTGGCGACAAACCAATCTACTTCGTACTGAGTTATGTATTCTAGTTTTAAATATATTCTAGTTTAGCAAAGCTTCTTTTTCTATAATCCAAAAAACTAGCAGCAAAATATTGAAAAAATCACAACTTTTACGAATATCTAATTGTATTCATTCATCAATAAGTTTTTTTTACTACGAGTATGTCCTAAATATAAAAAAAACACATTTTTTTATAGTGGAAATTAAACGTATGAGAACAAGATGAGGGTAATTTGTAACAAACATGATTATTTAACTAGCCGCTTCGATATCTAAGATGACAAAGTCAAAACTGATAAAAAAACGTTTCCATCGGTGGTGTTCTTCAAACACATCAGTTGGCTTGTGCGAGACAGAGAAAAGAAAGTGCAGGTAGGCAGCGGCAGGATTTATTAGGTCGTAACCGGTGGGGTCGGCAACACCCGGCGTCGTCGCGCGCTTGCCACGAAAAATACAAATATTTCGAGCGCAAACTTCCAATATGGAATTAGAATTGTACATCCTATTAATCATACTTCATTTAACTTTAGTTTTCAGTCTATATTTTTAAAGGATACAGGAGTATAATAAAATACTACGGGTTATATATATCGTTTTTACAATAGTAAAGTTAAAAGTTTTATAAATGGAGATTGGAGTTGAGTGAATTCAGCATCCAATTTTGGCATCCATAAATTAAAAGCAAGCTGTGCAATAATGCAACGGAAGTACAACAGTCTAGAGCTCATTGACAATCTTTAGTTACTCGGCCATATTGCAAAAACTTTGCTCTATAAATACAGTTCGGCTTGGTTCTGTTCAACGCAATTGGTTATTCAATGTCTGATTTACTAAATGGCGGTCAACTTTTACTCATAACAATGGTATTCAACCATGAACCATAACTTGCTAAATATTAAAATACAAGGTCTGGATTCAAACCTGGCAAGCGGCTATTTTGGAACAAAAACACGTAGCCTGTAACGTCTTTTCGATAATAAGATTGTGAGGGAACGTGTTCTATTCTGAGTCCAGTTTCCATGAGTTGTTGTAGCCGACTTCGAAATCTAAAGCATTTTTTCAAACTCCATTAGAGTTCAACGATACACATTTCATACTCGACTTGCGTTCCGAGAAAGAGAATCGCGGAGTTTTTACCGTAAGTAGACTTTATTGCGATAGAAATTCTTGGTTAGCTGCTACGTAATTCTGTAAAACTGCGGAGGAATCAGCTAAAATGTTCCTTTGTAACCAGCTTTACAACAGGTTGTTCAGTAGGATGTAACATAACCAATTGTAAAGGTCGAGAAGACATTGTTAACCTCGAGTGCTCTTGTGTTCTTGTTATCCCGAGGGATGGCTTTCCACTTTAAAGGAAGCTATAGGTAGCTCACACATTTTATTTTGATTTCTTTGTTTGATATTATCTTCGCACTTTTGTGGAATGTTTGTGTTCGATTTCGATGTTATTGTATCTACGATGGCCTTCATAGTTTGTTTTTATACATTTTGCGCATCAACTTGTACGGTCGTCATGGGTAAAATTCTGCTAGCTTTTGTCATTATCCTTAGATAAACAAAATAAGAGATCGTGTCATGACCACTAGCGTCTAAAATGACGGTTCATGCTACGTCACCGGTTTCCTCTGCGCGCGTACGTAGCCGTACATGACGCAATTGGCTTTTTCAATGTCTTATCTACCGTGAGGTATGTTGTCATTCGCCGAGTGAACGCGGAGCTGCGCGCACGCCGCTCTCAGCGCGATTTATTTTTGTTTCACTTCAGTCTTTTTACTTTTTATACTGACCGAGGACAAAGTGACGAATTGCGCGCTTGTATTGTGCCAGTGTTTTGAACTTGTGACATTGCATCAACATATTTCGACCGTATTTTGAGAATTTCAGTGATTCATCCATAATGCTTATGTCAGGATTCTTCATCTTATCCTCGGATTTGCCTCTTAGGTGGGTGTTTATAAATTTGCAAAGCGTTGTGCTTTTTTCGCTTCGAGTTTAAACCTGTTGACCAATCTGCCGTTTGCAGATTACAAATGGAGAGCGGATTACCTCTATTGAACCTGATCGGCCGCTCGCCTCGCGCATTGTTCCGCGCCTGACCTAGTACTTGCCGTTTAGAAATAATTAGATCTCTTCGTTATTTATGGCATTCTTCAATTTTATTACTGACTCGGCTACATTTTTTACTTTACTGCTCGAGGAAATTCTACTATTTTTAAATAGAAAAATATGTTAGGTACCTGCTGCTATTATCTAGTTTAAGAATATGACTTTTACAAGTTTTACATAACTCCGATTTGTGCTTTATGATTTGTTAATTCGAATATACGCTAATCTGGCGCGTGTGTTGTTGCAGAATGACGCCGCAAGAGGAGCGCGAGGGCGCGCGCGGGGCGGAGCTCGCTGACGCCTTCGAGGACGACATGTTCGGGCCCCCGCGCACCGAGCCCGCCGCGCGGCCCAAGCTCTCCATGATCTCCGCGAGGCTCCGCGCCAACGAGGAACGCAAGCGCGTCATCGAGATCTGCTCGCAGAAACTGGAGAACATTGAGGACCCTGCGCGTGATCTGCGCAGGTCAGTTTGCATCAACAACACGTACTGCAGGCTGAGCGAGGAAGCGCGCCGAGAGAAGGAAGCGAGGCGGCGACGCGCTCGCGAAGAATGCGACGACTCTACGTGGGTGGGGAAGAAAGCGAGGCGCGCGGTCGAGGACGAATGCCTGGCGCTACTGGACGCGATCCCAGAGCTGGGCGACGCCAACCTCGGGTGCGCACAGCTCGCGCGGCAGCAGATGCCGCGCCCGGACGCCTTGCTGCCCGCTGGCCTGCTGACCGTGCTCGACTCATGACCGCGTCACGCTGCAACTGTTAACCCTCCCCTGTGATGTGAGCGCACCGAGGAGTGCCGCCCCGCCGCGGCCGCCGACGCCGGCCCGGGCCCGGGACGGGATCAGCCCCTCGACGACGACGACTCGGAGATCACCGGACTGTTATTCCATACGGTCCGCCTTTAGCGAATTATGTTGAGACTCTAAAGTAGTACTTACTTTGTAGCGTGTTTTTATTATTTTAGTGAAAGTTGCTCATGCGCCGCCGACGGGCGCGGTCCAATTAGTGTTCAACGATTATTCTTATCGAACTGAGGACACTGGTGATGTGAACCGACGACGACGCGGCATTTGACGTTGTTCCAGAATTATTGTGAGAAGTTCTATGGTTATTAGAGGCATAATTTTAAGATAGCTATTATGTTTTACATATTATATTGTTAAACGAGTAGTTTGTAAGAGATACTTAGTGCAAAACGACTGGGAACGGTTGCAAAGATGGGAAGCAATACTTCAACGTTTATTAGTTCTGTAAGCGATAATTGTATGCTTTGAGCAGCTTTGAGATTAGATGGACTTCCGAAGTAAGTCAATAAGGTCAGCGATAAGTCGGGCACATCATGAATAAGTGCCGTGATTTTCCTTTAGTAATAAAGCGAAGTGAACAAAGGAACAAGTAGTGGTGTGTTTGTCATCGGCTTGGGATTTCTGTTTCCTTATCAATACTCGCGTGTGTCAGCAGACTGTGGCCAACATTTGGTACCAGCAGCCCGATGTTTGACCACGTTGCATTTTACAAACAAGTCTGAGTTACTCCGAGTGAGTTTGTTGTATTTTGTCTCATAGGGATTTACTTATTTAAATCAATTTTATTTCTTGTTTATATTTAGTTGGTAATGTTACCTTAGTGCTTATTATCACCATTTTACGCTTTGTTACCACAACTTTATTTTATTGGGTTCCAAGTGTTGCTAGATGTGACGTATTTATGTAGGAAAGTCTTAAATTGTTTACTTAAATAATACTTATTTTATTGTAGAAAAATATTGCACCGCTCGGTGCCTTGAGCGGGGATCGCGTGTAACACTGCATACTTATCAAACAGTTGTGCAATTTTGAAGCAATCAATCGATTGTGCAATTTTATGGACGAACGTTGAAGTTCCTTTACTTTTGAAATCTTAATTGTCGCAAAATATATCGGTAGTAGCCTGTTTCGCCCCCTCTGAATAGTAAATAAGTACGTGGAGCGAGCGGGGGTAGCGTCGGGGGTGCGCCCGGAGCAGGCGCGGGGGGTGGAGGGGGGGGGGACGGCTACGGGTGTGAGTCTCCGCACCGGTTCCCAGCACTACTGTGATATTAGCCTAGCCTGTGTGTCGTATTTGTGCTAGTTTTCCCCAACATGTTTGGATATTGTGCTTGTTAAGAAAATTAAGCTTAAAATCCCTTTCTAATATTGATAATTTTATACGGAATAACCGGATATTAGTCGTTTACCCGACTTTACAAATTTTGTGAAAGTAGATGATTTTGTTCCGTTGTTGTAGCATTTCTAAAGTCCATATAGGTACCTTAGATTGATTTGGATATTATTACGCTTTTATATCCTGCCCTTATTAGGGAATAGTGTGATTATGTAATTGGATGACAAAAGTACCATTTCATAGTTGATAACTGGATAAATTAAAATGTAAATAACAAATTTATTCATAAACGCACATTTATGGTAAAATAGTTAAGTAAATTTTCAGTCCGACATTCTATTAGCCACGTTTCATGACTAACAATTTATCTCAGAAAACCTTTAAGTTTGTACCTCCAAAAATTGAGTCGGTTATACGACGTGGCTTCCAGAATGGATACGGTCTTTGTGAGATTGTTAGTGAATAAATGATTGATGCTGAGCCTTTAGTTTTAATCGTGGAGACGTGTGCATTCGACGGATACAAATATAAAAATAAAGATATTGAGCACGGCAGATTATTAAATCAAACAAGTCTCGTTCGCGCTGAGCAAACAAGCAGGACGAAATGAGCAACACAAATTGTGTATTTTGCGACCGATATCACACCAGCAGGGCTAGCATGGGCCGGGGACAAATAGTCTTTCCACCGTTTTTATCTACTTGTCGGTGGAAATAATTCTCTTCTCCACCTTACATAGCATGGCAACAGGGAAAAGGGATAAAATGTTTCCACTTGACGTTTTTCGTGGACATTATATCCCGCTACTCCCGCTTCATAGCATGGACTAGGGAAAGAGTGGATAAAATACTCTTCGATTGACATTTGACAGGGAATAACTATCATCTATCTCGAAGGTATAAAAGTAATTCTCCTTTGCTTACAAAATGTCTCGATCATATTTTTTCATCATTACGTCTCAATTCATTGATAAAAATGAACGGAAAATACACAGGATAATATAAGGGATGCAAGTAATCCGTTCCACTTGCCAGATACCGAATTTCGCCGACTTTTTTGCGTCCACAAAGAAATGGCGGTATATCTGTGCGAGGAGCTGAAGGATGCCTTGCAGCCTCAAAATTCACGAGATGGTTTGCCAGTGCATATCAAGGTTATTTTAAAAATATTACGCTGTACCTACTTTGCTACATTCTGTGAAAACCTTATGCTACATAAAATTACTAACCACGATAACCTACCTACAATTGTTTTTCTATTATGTATAGATCCTTGCATCTATACGCCTAATGGCAGATGGTACCTAGTTACCAGAGAGGTACCGGGCAAGACCATGGTTTGCCAGAACAGACCGCAAATAGTCGCAAAAAGAACGAACTATTACCATAGATTTAATATACTGATCAAAATATTGAAGGTTGATGCGTCAATATCTCGTCAGTATTGTTTATTTTCTAGTAATGGCAACACAGACGTAGAGAACCGTCGAAACGCTATTCCCCTCGCTATTCCCCGTGGATAAAGCTTTCCACAGGCGAGGCCATGCTCGGAGGGTGGATAAAACTGACAACGGGGAAATGGTATTTATCCTTTCCCGGAGACAATTTGTCCCCGGCCCATGCTAGCCCTGCAGAAATACCTATATATATCTTTTACAGAGCAACTCTATCAGTGAATACAACATGGAAATATCGAAGAGTTTGCGTTTAAAAGTTGTTCACTTTTTGGTTTGCGATAAGCAAACAAGTAGGCCATTCTTCAGATAATATACTTTTTGCACTTATTGGTGTAGATAGTGATGTGACAAAAATATTCGTGTTTTAGGAGAAAAGCACATTACCTAAGTTTTTAGTTTTTTAGTACACACATACCTATTACTATATGTCGACAGTTGGTGCCACGTGTGTGCCATCACGTGTCCGTGGATTACCTCTACACACACAGTTACAGCGTATCATTGTATTGTGTTGTAAAATTGCAACCAAAGCAAGAACCAATTTCTAGATGCATTTTGTAACATTTAGTGCACACATTGATGCATATAAACTTTATCTGGTTACCTACGTTCAGGAATTTCTATAAAACAAGGAAAACCCATGCGTATGTGATAAACTCAATTATTCAAACTAAACATTAAATTCTAATAAATTGAGGTAAAGTGACGCGGGTTTCGCATTACGCAGATATTATCAAAAACTAAATAATTTATATTAATAAAACAGAGTTACTTCTTCATTGTCCTCGGTAAAAACCTGTTTAAGCTGCGGGCAAATAATGCTGAAGTCATTATATTTAATTTACAATAATTTACCTAAGCAAAAATAACTTCTTAAAATATATAAAAGCTTTTATGAAAAATTCAGCAAATACCTACTTAATTTAAGTAATAGTGCAGTTAGGTCATTTGAGCATTATTTTTCTGTACCTAACTACCTGCCTAATTTTTTATAAAAAAATATAGATACGAACTATCAACGAACTACGATGCACAGAGGCAAAAGCAAAATCGTTTGAATAATGTAAGATAAAGAAGTTTTGTAAATGTTATCATAATTTTATTATTGAGATTAGCTGCTATTTTTTAAATGTTTCCTGTCTAGCTAAGAGAACCATTAAATAAATAAAATTAAAACATAATGTGAGTGCTTTCAATTATTTATTTTTAATCCAAAAAAAAGCTAGACTCATATGACACGACTTACGAGTAGGTGTGTTAATCAACAAGGAAGCATACAAATTAATAAATACCCAATAAAAAAAGAGATTTATGAATTCAACATGACAAGGCCTTGAAATAGAATAGTTAAAAGTAGTTAGATATCTCAGAATAGAAAACTCTTTTGGTAATCTGGGCCAGTTACCACTAAAACTAAAATGAATGATCGTAGAAAACATTTCGAAGATTAGTTGGCTAAAGAGTTAGATGGTCTGTGCAAAAGGGCCCAGCAATAAAATAGTAATAATTAAAAATAAATAAAGTACATAAATAGTCGAAAAGTTTGGTTTGATTAATCTGAACACGAGCTAGATTTCTATTGATTTACTTCCACACGAGCAAACAGTGTCTCCCCTTGCGTCAATTTAGACGAGGAGTACTCATTTAAATAATGTCCAAAGAATTCTCTAGAAGGTATTGAAAGTCAAAAGGCTACGTCCCCAGAGATGGTAGGCTGGAAAGTGGACACCTCCTCTGGGAGCTAGTCATTGATTTAACATTGGTGGTTTACAGATTACAGGCTGAGACAGTTTGATTTTTTGCATTATGCAGTCGGCTGTTTACACACACAGACGTCATTTACAACGATAGATCGCGAAAGTGGAAAACGGGAAGGAAGCCCTGCAGCGAAATTGGTGAATAATATCAAATTACCTAATTCATAATGTCTGCTCGTATTCTGCAAGATTGAACCCCCTGGAATGAAACGAAGTAAGTCGTAAGTACCATCTAAATCTTTCCTATCACTACATGTATAAAGCAAAGTCGCTTCCCGCGTCTGTCTGTATGTATGTATGCTTAGATCTTTAAAACTACACAACGGATTTTAATTCAGGTTTGTTTAATAGATAGAGTGATTCAAGAGAAAGGTTCATATGTATAATACATGCATAATATTGTATAGAAACACTGATTATTTTACAATAATGTAACCCAAGGTGTAAAAAATAGAAATGGTATACCTAGCAAAACACAACTGACAGCTAAACGTAGGTAATGTTTGAAAATTTGACATTTGGAAAAGACAGCCGTAATTTCAACCATGGTAACAGGCTTCCTGTTGGCCAAAGGGTAATACCATAGGACTGCGGTCAGACCGACGCCAGTTCAAATCCAAGGCGACATTATAAGCTCCTGCAACTTTTTATTTTTTTTTACTTTTCTACTCGTGCAAAACCGGGGCGGGTCGCTAGTTATTAATATTATAATTACCCTGATGTCAAAAAAAATATTAAATTAAGTCTCACTAAGGCCCGTATGCTAATTTACTGCTCGAGCACTGGATGCGGACTACGCATAGATTTTTGTATGAAAATCTCTACTCAAATCGGTATATTATGCTTGAGTAACGATTTATGTATTGGCATCATATTGGCATAGCCTAAATTGTGCTATTTGGGAAAATAAAGAATATCGGTAAAAAGAAGAATTCCATTTTCGACAAAAAAAACGAAGCATAACATGTAATTAAAATTAGTACCTACACTATATCTATGAATCTCTAACGTAATGGTCTAACATTACATTCCGTTGTTTTTACTTATAATATTCACCATTCATCTTTCCGAGACACATCTAATACACTGCTTGTTCTGCGTCAACACTGTGGCAAATACTAGTAGGGTGAATAAATAGGGTTCACCATTGTCAAAACTATTTACAACTAGCTGACCTGACAGACGTCCTGTCATTCAAACTCTTACTGTCAAACAACTGACAGTGTGATTTCAAATGTGACATTAAGAAAGTTTTTATGGACAAGGTTAAAGAACTTTCACCCCCCCCCCCTCACCCCCCTTTAAACCCTTACAACCCTTTTTTCACATTAATAAGTAGCCTATGTCCTTTCTCAGGCTCTAGACTATCTGTGTATATACCAAATTTCATTCAAATCGGTTCAGTAGTTTTGGCGTGAAAGCGAGACAGTGAGACAGACAGAGTTACTTTCGCATTTATAATATTAGTATGGAGTTTGCTTAACAGGTCGATGACTTTTAATCCGTTGTGGTAAGGTTCATATTATAAAACTTTACTGCAGTGTACTGAAGCGCGCTTTAAGAGATCATGGTAGGACGATGTAGGTGACCCGTGAATTTACCTTCATCCTGTAGATACAATAAAAATATAAAAAAAAATTAATAGAAAAGAAATAGAATTATATATAATTAATATAAGTATTCTATCAGCCATCCAGTTCCCATCATACAAGCTTTGCTTAGTTTGGGACTAGAAGGCGTTGTGTTAAGTGTCCGTGAATATTTATTTATTATTTACATTGAGTACTTGATACTTCAAAGTAAATGTGATAATATCAAAATCGCTGCCTACTTATAGCTGACATAGTACCTAAACCACAGATTATATAATACTATACTAGTACCTTAACCTATAGACATTATTGTTTTAGCTTTATTGGAAGAGTAAAACTGCTTACAGAGATCAGACGCCTAAGAACCTAGGATAAGATCCCTAGTGACCCACGCGTTCTTCAGTGCGAAGTAGGTATATAAAATATAATAATATCAGGATAACGGTGCCCCTTACCGCGAAGCGAAAAGGTAATGAAAGTAAAAAATTTTCGTGTTCAAATATTCGTAAAATCTACAGTGTGTGTGAGTCGCCAGTTTTGTGATAAGGGTGCTTGTTGGACTACATTTATTAAAATATCGTAAACAAAAATTTTTGTGGAACGAAAAACGTGGTACAAAAGAAGAGTTATGAGTTTAAAACTAGTAAATTGAGCAATGAAATGATACGAGTGTCT
This sequence comes from Eulithis testata, assembly GCA_947507515.1. Taxonomy (NCBI): domain Eukaryota; kingdom Metazoa; phylum Arthropoda; class Insecta; order Lepidoptera; family Geometridae; genus Eulithis; species Eulithis testata. Next base: position 7,287,402 of record OX382207.1, read on the forward strand.
TCCTATTCGATCGAGGGCCGCCCACAGTGCTTTCCAAAAGTATGGCGGCGAGGCCAAGGTTGGCACTACTGTGGCACTACCAACTTCTAACATCTTGAGAACATTTTGCGTTTGTTTTTACTAAACTTAGATTCTACTTAATTTATTCAATGTTCTAGAATTTGCAAATTCTAATTAAAATGGAAGCCCTGGAAAATGAGTTTTGATTTGCTTTCGACTTCCATATTCCGTAAACTGGTAAGTATCTACTTATTTATTTCTATTTCCATGATAATCAATGAAACATTATTTTTTATATATATGTACTGAATTATTTTTAAAAATTAATCGCTGAGTCTATAGTAACGTAATTCAAGGTGTACTTAGTAGAAATTATAAACAAAACTCTCTGTAATGCCAGAAGTATTTATGAAGTTTAAAATTCAAACCGTGTTCAACAGATAATTTGAAACTTAGGTACCCTTGTAGGTTTTCTTCGTAAAGAAAACCGAGGAAGTCTAAACAGTGGGGATAATAAGGTCTTTTCCGTAATTTTTATCAGTACGAGACTACTTTCTCGGCCGATTTCACAGTCACTTGCATAAGAAACCGGTCTTCGTGGTTTTGTTATAATTCCATACTTGCAAGGCAATCTGTACGTACCTAGTTGTGTAGAGAAGTGTTTACTCGTTCTATTGTTGCAATGGACTGCGATCTCAGTGCTTTGTTTTAATAACTGTTGTTTGCGACTGTACTTGTATGACATACTTTACCTGTTGAAGAGTTCACTGAATTGATTTCATCTCCGCAAATTGTAGTTTTTTTACCAAAGCGTAAACAGTTTTGCGCCCTTATTTTTGTAGGTATATTGTTTGAACGCGCTGCGAGGGTTTGTCGGTACAAGATCGAACTATCTCAACGTTCAAGCTCAAGGGAAATTGAACTCTATGCTCTTACTTTACGAATCAGAATAAGTTATCCTGTCTACATTAGGCTTAACTGCCATACCCTCCGACTGGCTATTCACGGTCTCTTCGGGCTAATACGAGTATTTGTACTCTATCTGTCGGAAAATTAACGTTTTGGCCACAAAAAATTACATACTATTGATATATGTAGTTGCTTGTCAGATAAAATCAATACTGACCATAACTTAATTAAACATTCTAAACATTCTTTTTCTGCGTTCAAGGGTAAGCATAATGATGACACTATCAAGACCTTGAAAATATAGACTTTATATATGTAGTCAAATACTTTGAGGTGAGCCAACCAAATACCAAATGCTTCAAACTGCAAAGGTGTTCTTCAGAAATCTCTGAATTGATTATCAGAGCGAAGTCATAAAAATCTTTATAATTTGAACAGCTGTAGCTAAAAGCTAAAGTCCTACTTGCAGACACAAAACGCCATCAGCTCATTCCAGTTTTCCCCCGCGTGAGTCCCCTGCGTGGGCGATTTCTAGAACTTTTTTCCAATAATCCCCTTATTTATTTATTTATCTATTTATTAAAATACAATTTAGGCTTACATTACATACCAAAGCGCCTAAACTTTAACCTTATAAGGTAGATACCCCCTTTTTTTTTAACAAAACAAAATAGGGGTTGACGTTATACCTAAAGTGAAAGCCAACTATTGTGATGACGAAGACAAAGTGTCAACAAAATAAACATGTAGGCTTTGGTCGCGTGGGATTGGCGACGTGGTGCTGAGATTAACATGGGATCCTTGTGATTCTACATATATTATATATGGATTCTATTGAATAAATGCGTATTGACTTTGACATTGACCACACTTGAAACGACTCGTAATGAAACCTTGTCAAACTACTCAACTTACAGAACCACTAACTCGGTATAAATGCTTGGAAAAAATCCAACTCTGTCATTGCCATACCAGCAGTTAGTTGGTGCGGGTTCAATTCGCGTGGATCCATCACGTTGGCAGCATTTGTAATTACTACCTACAACTAAAGTATCAACTTGTCTCACACGGAAACGTCCTAATGAGAGGTCGAAACTGCTGACATGACTTTTGGCTAAGTAAGTATCCCTACTAATATTATAAATGTGAATTTAACTTTGTTTGTTACGCTTTCACGCGAAAACGATCATCATGAATTTTTGTACACAAATTCTTGGAGGTATTAGATGTAACATAGGATACTTTTTATCCCGGAAAATCAACGGGATCCAACGGGACGCGAACGGAGTCGAACGAAGTTCGCGCGGAAACTAGTACAATAATACAAATGTAAGTATATTGTGCATTTGTGAATAAGTTCATATACATAGTAAATAGGTGTATCGTCGTGTATCGGAATCGAAACTGGAGCCAGCCAAAAAATTCCACCCATATTATTGATTATAATCATCCCCAAAAACAGCAAACGTGTCGCCCAATACATTTATGCGAATTTACCAACAATATATCAAGCAAGTGATTTGAACCGCCACTATTTCTGCGCCTACCCCATAATCTTCGGATCGTCGTAAGGGTGGCATGGCAGCCCCTTTGCACTATGCATTGTACTTAACATAGGGTAACTTTTATGGCCTTCCATTACACCGCGACCTGCGACAAATCATTGAAAACCTTCGCCGCGTTCCAGGAACAATGGAAGTGGGAAGCGGGAGGCGGCTCAAGTAAGAATGGCCAGGATGAGTATTGAAGCTGTATGTGATTTAATGGATGGAAAATAAATTGATTTCGCAAATGGCCGAGCATTTCTGTTGGTGACTAATTAGACGATTACGCATGCCAATCGAAGATGTTAAAAATAGTTGAAACTCAAGGAACGACACTTTGTGAATGAATTAGTAGCTATGTTTTAAAGTGAAAACTTGGAAGTTAGTCTTAGTAAAACAGCAAAAACCAAACAAACATTCTGTTGCCAGTCTGAGGCCTGATTCTGTAGGTGCATTTTTCTAAACTAAACTAATTTGGCAGCACTATAAAATAATAGCTGTCTCCGTCGTTACAGTTCATGAGAACTATTAAATTGTTGTCAAATTTAGTTTAGGAAAACGAAACAACAGAATCAGGGGGCAGTTTAATATTACAGATTACAAATGGGCTTGCCAAAACTAAATCTATGACTTTCCATCACATACAATTGTGTTACCTCTGTTGGTATAATAAAATACAGGTGAGCTTTGAGGTAAGAAGATACATTAATGAATTACCCATAAGAAGATGAATATCTTCTTTCCTCGTTGCATAGGTAAGTAGGGTTATCTATGGAAGATATACTTTGTTGCGTTTTAGGTATGTAATATCGCTGATGCCAAAAACATTAGCATAACTTAGCCCGGTACAAAATATTGCGATATTTACCGGGATTTTCTAGGTACTAAGTATTTATAGGGTATTTTCCACCAGTCCATCTATGGCCTTGGATAGGTCCATAACATCGATTAAATGTTTCAATATTTCTCAATATCGTATCAGTAACTCCATATTAATTAAATAAGTGTAATTACCAAAAAGGCTATGTAGTGAACGGAAAAGAGGTTAGCACTCGTTTTTGAAAGCGCGTCAACACTTTGTACGCATAGAGTTCTACACAGGCCCGCTGATATTATTATAGTTGATACGTTAGTTTGAAAACTTCGATTCGATTAGATACAAAAATGATAGAGTATAAAAAAAGACATGAGGGTGGATATTGTAGGATTTACCCAGGATTTTGGTTGGTGGGGAGTTTTACCCAGCTCACAAAAGCATTCTCTGACAAATCGTGGTCTACCCTCGAGTAGATCTGAAGCTTTTGGGGGAGATTGAGCCTTCTAGCCCCCTTTCTTTTGGTGATTTCGAGCATAAAGTAGGAGTTGCAATTACAGTTCTTTCTGGTGCTAATGGTCAGAATTCGTGTACCTAATTGGTTAGCAATTACACAGATACAGTCGATTCAATTTATAAAAATGATAAAGGTTGTAAAGGACATAAGCTTGACGCTATGACGTTTCACAAAGTAGCAGTTCAATCAAATAAGTACTCTCTGGTGCTAACGGTCAGTATTCGTGTAATTCGTTGGCAATTCCGTGACTGCCCTGCATATTGAGTGGACTAGATAATGCTGCTCCATCCTTAATTGGAAGAGGCTTCAATGACGAGGATTTTGATGAAACTGTTTCTGCCTCATTGATGTTGTGTTGGGAACCTGGGTCCGACCCTGGAGTTCTTAGATAGATAGTTTAATTGACATACACACAGAAAAATACAGAACGGACGTAGAAAATATGGGTCCATGAGACATATCTATTTACATCCACCACCAATGAAAATTCACCTAAACCATGTGAAAGCAATAAATATATTGAGTATTGAGTATTGAAATATAGCAAACATAAAGGTATTTTATCTCCTTGCTGTTTTTAATTAATGTTTTTTTTTATAGCACATAATAAACATTTTCTATTCTATTCTATATCTACAATAAACAAACAAATGGTAACAGCTATAGGTAACCTAACGTAACAAGTGGGCACTTAGCTAGTCTCGCGCTTACAGTACAAATGCAACTTCTGTCCGGTTCAGAAATAGAGAGATAGGTAAAAGTTTTCTTCATCATCATCGTCATCTCATGGCCTTACTCGGGGTCGGTACAAAACTTCCCCAGTCTCTTATCAGCCGTCGTCATTTGAGGTAGAACTTAAAAGCAATATTAGATACTAGCCGTCGCCCACGGCGTCGCTCGCGTTCTAAACTCTTTAGAGTGACTTTTCAAAGTTGCTTTCACTATACACGGTATAACATAAATACCCTATAAGTCCGAAGGTGAGGTATTCTACAGGTCATGGCGAATAGTTCTATGACTTTTGAGATTTCAAAGTTTTTGATTCATGAAATGAGCTCGTAACTTTTACTTAAAAAATGTACCTACACACAGCATGCGTGTGCGTGCGACGCGGTAGGACGGTACCTACGTGTGCATGCGTGTGTACGGGTTTACGCAAATAGTAAACAAATACTTAGGGTTGTCGCAAATTTCTAAAATAAAAAAAGTTGTATTTTTGAGTGCAAATTTCAATAACGATTTATTGACCCTTTGCACACGTCCACAAGCACTCATGTGGACGGTCTGATTACGCCCTCTTTGGTCTTATAGGGTAATTATGTTACACCTTGTATAAGGATACTACCCTCCAAATTTCATACCTCTAGGACTTATAGTTTAGGCTGTGCGTTGATTGTCAGTCAGCTTCCAAAGAGCTTTATATATTTAGATGATTCTGTGCTCTTTATCTCGTGATCTTTATAAACAGTTAAAAAAGAGGAACTGCCTGAATACACACTATTTTTTAAAACTCGTACTTATCATATTATCCATAACAAAAAGATTTTTAAAGCTTTGCATGACACTGAAGACCTAGGCGATAGACACACAGAAAAGACTCGAGAAACACAAACACATTGCACACGCAAACGCATTCGCAAAGCAAGAAATTGTGTATGAAAATCGGACTAGCGCCTCTAGCGGGATTTGGGCACTGTGCACTTCCCAACAAAATTTCTCGCTTTGCGAATGCATTTGCGTGTGCTATACTCGAGTCGAAAGTCAAAACAAATGCACAGACTCGGGGCAAGTATAGCGTTATCACCATTATTTTTAAAAGCTTGCCATATTCCATGCATTTGGTACAAACATTTGTATCAAAACAGTACCTAATTCAAATGGTCTATGTATTATAAATGTATAACTTCAATATTCAAGACACAGAATGTTAGCTAATTATGTTGGACGGCGGGCAGTAGGTATGATTTAAGGCGAGGATTTTAGTGTAAATAATTTTATGATAGTGTTTACAGCAAGTTAGATGGATTTTAGCAGTATCACCGTGTTGTACTTACCTAATATTTAGTTACTAGTATAGTACTATTGATCTGTGGTTTAGTTGTTTTCACGACAGGCAAAAATTTAGATAGACCATATTTTTAATAGAGGAAAAAAAACGACTAGAACAAAAGCACTATCTCTCTACCTAAAGAACGTCTTATTTAAAAATAGACATGTGTGACTACATTATGTGTAGCAATAATACCTATAATTTATTTATGCTCATAATGGGATAATTATATGTGATCTTACCTATTCTAAACAATATAGTGACTTCAACTAAAATAAGTTTCACAAAAACTCAGGCTTATCCTAACCAAATGTTTTTTGCTCTCCGATCCCATTGCAACACGACATAACTATTGTAACATACGATAAGAATTCCTGATCATCAGAGTGACCTACTGGTTGGCTGCCTGCATCGCTTAATAAAAACAAAAGACAATTAGGTACTTTAGTCACCTGACCTAGATTATAGTTAGTTTCTTTCATATCTAACATAATAGTTACGGGTAGGTAGGTATAGGCACACAGAGGTTAATTCTCAATGAATTTTATTCATACCAGGAATTTGAACTAAACTAGAGAATCACAAACATCTTTAAACGCAAAGGCAGACGACAAACGGTCGTTTAGAATTATTAATTGCCTAAATTGTCGGTGAAATTGAGAATAGTTCCATTTTCTTGTATAGAAGCTGGTAGCGCCACCTGTTATAATAGTTTGAAACTAAAAGCAAACATGCCATGCGAAAAATATGCCTATTCAAGCAAGGGTTCACTAGCTTTATGCCCTTCATTTTATAAATAAATTCAAACGACCAGGAATAGATGTCGCTGTTCAAAATTTGATCGTTTTGATTTTGGTAATCTGAGCTTTGAGGTACAGAACCAAGAAGTTTTTACAAAACCCTGAATTTTTGGTGGAATAAGCAAATCCTCTTTGCTTAAAATTATTTATGTGAACAGTTATGCCATCTCTGTTCTATTCTCTGACCTTCATGGTTTGAATACCTTCTCATTAGTGGTCATAGCAAAACTTTAGGTTTTAAATATCGCTACGAACGTGCTAGAAAATATATACATACTTACTAACAGTGGCTGTCGCAGGCCACCAGTGGCTGTAGTCGGTGGCCAGTTTACGCTCAGCCTAATATGATTTGATTTTCAACTATTTTCAATAGAAAAAGAAAACGTCCATTTTCCAATTACTTACCTATTAATTATCTCGTAGCATCCTCGTAGCACCGTAGCACATCTTAGCGCGTTTAAATCTTTTATAATATGACAGTTTTCTTTATAATTCTTATAACAGTATGTGACACTAACTCAAAATTATGAACACCTTGTAATTTGACCATACTTCTTGCGAATAAATACATTTCATTTCATTTCATTTTTTTCCTTTCATTTCATTTCAACTTTGTAGTTGCTTTATTCGTATTTTACTCGTAATAGTATTATTCAATATTTAAACTGCACTTATTAAAATCTAACCGCTTTATTCACACTCTCCTACCATCATTGTTACTTGCATGACAAATGACAGTAGCCATTTTTGCTACTCGTAGCACAGCTTTAGAAAAACTACATAAAATATAGTATTTCACTATCTATTATGTACTTACTACTGTGATACCTTCTGCCCGCGAATTCATCCGGGAGGGATTATACCGCGTAGAATATCATAATATTTGATACGTTCAAGTTTGATTTGATAAATGGTTCAATACATTGGTATCAGTGCAGTATTAGAAATAATTATACTTTCAGGTACTTGGGGATAATATGTAACATAGGTACCTTACTTTACTTAGTATAAGATATAATTGAAGAGGAATAACAGCGTAAACGCCAATAATAACATCAATTTTAAATTTCTATTTATTGATTCAATTTGAACTTCGAACTCACAATAAAATGCAGCACGGTAACACAAAAATCTTCAAACCATTTATTATTATTATGTAGACAATTACTTATTATAATAAGTGAAACAGTGATCAGGAAAGATACAGAAACCAGATTTCAAGTGACTAAAACACCAATACTGTTGACAAACAGTTTAGATCGAGACAACACCGACAAAACTGCTGTTTTGAGCAAAAGTTTGTTAAAAAAATAAGTGATCGGCTCGTTTATTCGATTTAAAAATACATAGCGGTTCACTTGATGCCGGATTAAACTTACGTTATACACAGTGAGTAACTTACGAACGTCGTACGAAGCCACGGGCGAGCGCCTACTCTGATCCCATTTGCTACGACACAACTCCGACACAATGCCGACTTTTCTAGCTTCTTACCAAGCTCTGCAAAAGAGCGACGAATCCAACTGCAAGTGGGTAACTCCCATTTGTTCTACAGGACTGTTTTTAAAACTGTTTTATCCCTGTAGTTCCATGGTAGGACTATTGAAACTAGCCCATTAGGGCTAGTTTTTGTTTCAATAGTCCTACCCAAATGGAAGTTACCAGATATTAGGGATAAAAATGTTTTAACAGTTCTAGACGTAACAGTTCTATAGAACAAATGGGAGTTACCCCTCCCAAGTGTCACAGCAGAGAGGTTGAGCGAACGCCGTGACGCATCTGATATGACTTCATTTGTAATCACGCCACCACGCCCGTAAACAAACAGTAATAGTGTATATAAATTAGCTTATGTAATAAATAAGCTTAAATGTATAATACTGAGGCAGAATTACATCTTATCTACGTAACATTAAGAGTGGTACGTACGTGGGAGTAGACACGAGCACAAGCCCTTACGTTATACGGACGAATGCGATATATAATTATATTTTGCTTTTATAACTATGTATTTGACGCTAAAACATCTATATAATGTATTACTTTTGTACATCTACTTATATTAACCATACATACACTTACTAAGCTTTTTTGCTTCTCCTTCACCGAGTACCCAAGGTGCGTCACAACCCTCTCTTATGTTATGACTAGAT